>OW626785.1:1421660-2843321 GCA_939628115.1 Tribolium freemani | reverse complement strand
GATGGGGATTGATGTTAATTACCAAGTTTAACGCAGTTTTGCAAAATGCATGTATGTCTTTCAGTTCAAAACGCTTTATATTAACTGTCCAGGAATGATCAAGCAAAAGGGTTTCCTGTATGAATAATAAAAAAGGAATGTTTAACAGGATGTCATATCTAATGTGGATATTTGACACTTTCGCTTCGTTACGAGATTATTGCAAAATTAGTCAAAGCTACACAAGGTTGAGGGACATAAAAGTCGAGCAAAAATCTACAACACTTACAATAGTAGAACATTAGACAATCCTCAAAATTGTTATTTAATCCTATAGACACACATTATACCATAATTCTCTGGATAATATTACGAAAAAATTAATAACCCTTGAAAAACTAGTGAAACTCCCATTTAAATTTAAGAAATAGTTGAAGGGATTCAAAACTAGAGTAAATTTTTCGAGTCACAACTAGATAAGACGAGTTTAAAACCTTGCAAAAAAACTACAAAATATACAATTCTGTAACTTTTGTTCGTAAAAATGGTTAGTTTTTTCATTAGGTTTAAACAAAGCTTTTATTACCACCTTGAAAGGTTTCGATTACTCTTATGTTACAGTAGACTTCGGTTATAACGAACCCTCTTAAACCGAAAGAATGTATGTAACGAACTGAACAAGTTTCGTCTTTCCCTATACACAGTGTGAGGTTAGGAGCAGGTAGATATACTATTTATTTCATTATTTATTTATTTATTTAGTTCAGTCGTACAAAACGATATAACGAATCAGTATTTACTGATGGTAATGAAATCTTTCTTCGCTTTTAAGAAACTTTCTTTACTATTTAAACTACTACTAGTATTTACTAATTAACTATTTAATGTGATAGTTTTTCAAAAATTTATACAGAGTCGCTAAAAAGTATGGATACAGTTAAATATTTTAAAAACTATTCATCAAAACTTATTGAAATTTTGTATAAGCTTAAAAGTATATATATTCTATTGTTTTAGATGTTTATCAAATTCTTATCTTCTTTTATTCTGAGGATACAAGGCTAGCTTGATTTTTTTTAAATGGCAAGGAGGGTGAAATTTAATGATTTTAAAAAGAGCATTTTTTTTCTGAATTCAATGGTGTAACACATGCAAAAATCGAACTAATAAAATTTTCAAAAATGTAAAATGTTATTAGCCTTAGAAATATTGACTTTATCAATCGTTAGCTCTTTGTCGCTTGAACTTTGACCAAAAAATAAGTAATAATTGTTAAAATAACACTTTGTGAAATTTAATAATTTTAAAAAGAGCATTTTTTTCTGAATTCAATGGTGTAACACATGCATACCTTATTTTAATCGAAACTTAAAATAAAATTTTCAAAAATGTAAAATGTTATTAGCCGTGGAACTGTTGACTTTATCTATCGTTAGCTCTTTGCCACTTGAACTTTGACTAAAAAATAAGTAAAAGTTAATAATAATTGTTAAAATAACACTTTTAACTGAAAAAGAACACATTTTAATAAAAAAAGCAAAACACGAAATACATGTTATTTATGCTACAAAAGATGTTGCTCAAAATGATTTCCATTGACTTCTTGGCTTTCTGTCGCCATAACCAACCATCATGAGAATTTCTGTACTCTCAGTTTCACTTAAATGTACCAATTTTACACTAATTATTGCACACAAGTTTAATTTTTGGCTAATATACAAGTGACAGATTGCTAATGACAGTATTTTCAAAGCTAACTTAGTTATACTTTTGCAGAAATCTAGAATGAAATTTTTGAATTTTTATTTTTTTTTATATATGTTACATCACTAAATTCAGAAAAAAATGCTCTTTTAAAAATTATTAATTTTAACCCTTCGTGTCATTTAAAAAAAATCAAGTTAACTTTGTATTTTCAAAACAAATGACGGTAGAAAATTGAAAAAAATCTCAAATGATAGAATTTAAACGCATTTAATTGTACCCCAAATTTCAGCGTGCTCTGTTAAACCGTTCTGAAAATATTTAGCTGTATCCATACTTTTTAGCGACCCCGTATATATTTTTTCGTTTTTGAGCAGAACATTTTTTAACAAAGACAACGATGTAAATAATCATAAAATTAATTAAAATTAAGTAAATTAAATTAATTCAGTTCCATAATTTGTATTCGTACATAAGTTCACAAATACAGGGTTATTACCAGTACTTGGACAGAGTACTTTATTTATAAATAAATACAACAAAATCTTATAGAACGACAGCGATATTACATTATTATGTTGCATCACGTACTCAGGACTAAATAATTGTCATCCCCATCGTATTGATTTGAGAGGTTTGACCGGCCAATAAAGAGTGAATTTTTTGTCCCGGAGTGTACATACATACCTAAATTAAAAAAAAGGAAACAGAAAGTAGCTAAAAGATAAAAAAATCGCATGTTGCAACTTCGGATAAAACAAACCGATTTAATCGTCCTTTGGGGTTCTATGTTTTAGTGGTTGTTTGAATTAAACTTGTCTGAATTGAGCAGAGTAGCTATTACTAAGATTTTCTTACTAATTGGCTATGTTGGTGTTGTTCCGGGTCTCCAGTCTTTGAAAAACATACATTTCAAGCTCTCATGGGACCAGAAAGTCTCCGACAAGAAATCTACGTGCGTATTCAAAGATTCCAAAAAAATGCCTTTAATGCACCGTAGAAAGCAACCATTCAAGCGAAAAACTAAGAAAATAAAAACCTGCCAAGTTATTAAAGAGAAAATCGCCACATGTATTATTTTAGACCTCATTTCCTTAAAAGTCAATGATCAGTGAAAATTTTTCGATAATCGAAATTTAATATTTCTCAAATCGAGAAATATTACCTTGTTATCCGAGCGAAAGACTAGCTTCAGTGTACCGTACATACGTGGGTACGCACTCTTAAAGTATTAATACGTTGAGTTATTTATTGGAATCTTCTCCAATAAAGAATTACTCGCTTGAACATGTTTATTTGCCCAGCCTCAGTACACCGTAGAGGCTGTATTTATGTGTTAAACACGTACACAATGCAACAGCTGTACCTGTATTTAATACCGCCAATTTATTATCCCAAGGAATAACGCACCAGGCTATATTACACAAAATGAGCAAGATAATTTCAGGTGTTGCATTGCAATCGGCTTCTTGTATGTCGCGACAATAAATCCCTGAAAACTCTGGATTTTTGGCAAATAATAGCGACACGCGTGCCTTTGCCTGCGATTTGCGATTACTTCCAAGTAACGTTCCGAGTGTTAATAGTTCTCGAAACGCACCTGAGGATTATTTCTCGGACTCCTATAAACCTATCTGCCACACCGTACGTTAATTTGCAGCGACATGTGTGCAAAGAATTCTCTTTATTGTTTCTAAGTGAATTGCTTTGGGTAATTATCGGTGTTCAATTTGATTGCAGCGAGTGCATATTCTGCAATAATTACCGGACTTTCTACAGGCTGTTTTGTCTAAACCCCACATTAGAAGTATTGGGAGTTCTAATAATCATAGTCATCTGAAAATTTGTGTAAAGTACGACTAACAATATTCTGCGTTTACAACATAATCCTATGATTAACTTTTCCAAATTTTTACGACACACAACCGCAGTCCGCTGTGAAAGTCTTTACCTGCTAGACCCTTCTCATAGGCATTACAGGATCGTACTGAAAATAATAAGTTTGTGTTTTCAAGCATTGTACAAATAAATAAACACAAAATACAACAATAAATACAAAGCTTTTTATTTAAAAAATATTTTGTTTACATTTTTCATGGTATTTTAATTACTTAACATAAAATCGCTGTCGATTATTAACTGCGCCACTAATCGCTCCCTGTAAAAATTTTCTTTTATAACATGCTCCACATAATTAGACCAACTACTTGCTGTAATTTTAGAAACTTCATTTTGAATAATTTGGATAGTGCTATCTGCAAATTTTGGTGTGGTATTGTGTCTTCTTACATTACTTTTAAGTTTGTGCCAAATCATCTCGATCGGATTAAATATACAGTGATAGGGAGGTAATCGTAAAACTGTATGCCCACATTCCTTCGCTATATAATCAATTTTAAACAATTTATCAAAATGTTTTGTTTTTAAAACCTCTAGGAGTTGTTTCTTTGTATAGTCTTTTTCAAAATACATATCATTTTTTACAAGAAAGTCTTTAATTGTTTCTTTATTTGAAGAAGTATTTGGAATTTTTTCGATTTGTGCCGAATGGTACGATGCGTTGTCCAAAACAATTACTGTATTAGAGGAAAGTTGCGGCAGCAATTTATTTTCGAACCAATTTTCAAAAATTTGCGCCGTCATATTATCGTGATAATCTACCATTGCATCCTTCATATTTTTGGCAGATAAAAATAAAGAATTTTCCACCCAGTCCTTAGTACGGTCCATCTTAACAGATATTTCTCAAGCCTGTTGTAAACATCTGGTCGGCATTATTTTTATTGGGGTTTGGGGTCCAACTGTTATAAAGTACTTAAAGAGTCAAAGCAATAATCGCAGAATATTGTTAGTCGTACTATACAACCATAATCTTTTAGGTCCTGCTCAATGAAAATATTGTCAAGATAACAGCACTTCCGGTTATACCGGAAGTCGCTATCAACTTCCTTATTTTAAATGGAATGCTATATTTTTTAATGCGTTTTTGAATTACTAGAGTTATTTTGAGGTAATTTTCATAAGCTGTTTCTATACCTAAATTTAGCCGTTTACGAAATATTTATGGTTTTTAAAATTTTTTTAGATTTGCACCTTCCAGTTCAAAAATTGATAACTCTGCGATTTTTAAAAATTTGGAAAAATTATTGAGCTCATTTAAAAGAGGAAGCCTAGATCTTTCCTTTGGTGTTTTCAAATTTCTAAAAAAGAATAACAAACTCCAAATTTTTAAAATTAAGTTTGCAAAACTTTAAGCACCCATAACTCATTTTTTTCAAATGAAATGACAAAAGTTTTATTTGACTAGATAGTAAAGAATTTAATTCTGCTTCGATCTGTGTTAACATTCCCTATACTTATGTTTCATAGTTTTCAAGTTACAATACCGTTTTGTTGGGATTGAGAAATTCATTAGCCATAGGCCTTTTCTCATAGGTTGCCATGGAAACGAATAAAAAAAGGTGAGAAATTAAAGTTTTTTCAAACCAACACCCAATGAATTTATTTTGTTTTCACAGTCTGGTAATACAATTTTGAACAGAGTTTGTCGTTTAAGTTTAATCAGAAATGTTTTTATGGCAAACTATGCAAAAATAGCTGTGGTTAGTAAGAAATTTCCTACAATAACAAAAAAAACAACATAACTTGAAAATTATCACAGATAGGTATAGGGAATGCTAATACAGAGAGATGCAGAAAAAAATTCTCCTCCACCTAGTAGAATAAAAATTGAGACATCCCATTTGAAAAAATTAAGTTTTGGGTACTTGAAGTTGTCCGAACTTAACTTTTTGGGTTTATTAAATTCAATTCCAATTTTTATCACACTGAACAACAGATATAGGCTTTCTCTTTCAATTCTCCAAACATGATTTCGAAATCTCTAAAACTAAGCGAGTTAACGATTTTTTAAGGGACAGGTGCAAATTCAAAAATTTTCAAAAATCCTAAATATCTCAAAAACGGTTAAACTTGGGTATAGGGAAAGCTGTTAAAAACTCCCTTAAAATAACTCAACTAATCCAAAAACGCAGTGAAAAATATAGCTTTCCATTTAAAATAAGAAAGTTAATAGCGACTTCCGGTATAACCGGAAGTGCTGCCATCTTGGAAACATTTTCATTGAGCATAACTCAAGGGGTCATGCCTGAGTACCAACTGTCAGATAAATATCTTTATTAGAACTTTCAATACTTCTAATGTGGGGTTTAGACGGAACAGCCTGTATAAGCTATAAGCCGAACGTCCATTAAATTATTATTAAAGAAACGTTATTTGAGACGTAGGTGAAATCATAACGCTGCACCGTACAATTATGGGAATTGCATGATTTATTAACAAATTTAATATTGCAATAAAAGATAGCTCGGGTTTATTCACAATAAAACGAACCTATGAAAAACGACATGGCCAAGACCGGGGCCAATAATTGCCCGGTTTTGATTTGTTTCATTGTTGGGGTTGTCTATAAATTTTATAATTATTGGAAATTTTGACGTTTATGCATGCATTTGGCTCGCTTCGTTTGCGCAAAAATAGACACTGAACAAACAAAACACGGTCATGGTGAAGGACTTGTAATTATGAAAGTTCAAGCTGATAAAGAAAATTTATTAACTCTAACCACACCATTTCAGAAATAATTACAAAGCAAAAGCTCTGACACGATTCACGAACTTGGCACACATTTAGCGGCATTTTTAAGAGACTCTTATAAGCAAATTAAATTCTCAGAATTTTTCGACAAACTCCAAGTTAATAAATATCAAAATTCGATATAAAAAATATATAAAAAAATGTTTTTTAAAAAAAGCTTTTATTTAAAAGATGCACTAAAAAGTAAAAAATAATGATAGAAGAATATTTTTTCTTACAGGTTAAAATTCTAAACTTAAAAGCTTTGAGAGTTGTCAACTGAACAAAGTAATTCTGTAATGCAACTCCCAAAGCTTTTATAAATTTTAGAATTTTAACCTGTAAGAAAAAATATTCTCCTGTGATTGAAATACATTATTTTTTACTATTTAGTGCATCTTTTAAATAAAAGCTTTATTTAAAAAACATTTTTGTATATATTTTTATTTTTTGCTTTTTAGTCTTTATTTATTGCATAGATTTATTGTTATTACACTGTGCATCTATCGTGAGGTCCAAATGACCAACATACCGTCTATGTCGGTATAAGTTACGGTATGTACAAATCGAGAACTCCTTTGTAAACATAACTTAAAATTTTAAAACCCCATTTAACACCTTTAGGGGATAATTAACTATAGAGAATTGCATTGTCACGCAGATTACGTAAGCATGTTAAATTTGATTTCATTGCGACTACAGGAACCCTCTCAAATTTACAAATCGAGAACCCTTTTGTAAACATAACCTAAAACTTCCATTTAACCCCTTTAGAGGGTATTTAACTACATAGGACTGCATTGTCACGCAGATTAAGTAAGTATGCAAAATTTCAATTCAGTGGGACAACGGGAACCCTTTCAAATTTGGCTCCGAAAAAATAACCGACAGACAGATAACGTTGTGAGTTAAATAAAGCTTTTAAAAATAAGCTCACATCACGTAACGTAAAATTTAAAATTCTGTGACTGATTTTGACATCGTCACATTCGCTAAACTTGATTTCGCTTTATGTTTCAAAATTAATTTGCGTTTTATTGAATGGTTCGAATTAAAATCAACAGTTTGCAAAGCTGCTTTGTGAGGTGAACAAATGCCATTAAAAGTCTACCACAGAATCACCACGAATTTATTTGTTAAAAATTAACTAGACCTTTCGTTTGTCCCACAATTTGGCCTAAATTAGAAATAGTTCAAACATTAATTACAAAGCTTCAAGAAACAATTTTCTGCTTGCCAAAATTTATCTTTTGTATACCCAATGTTATTAAAATAATTCGGTCTCAATTTTTCAAGAAACAATTTTCTGCTAGCCAAAATTTACCTTTTGTATACCCAATGTTATTAAAATAATTCGGTTTCAATTTCACAGCCTGGCTTAGCCCAAATGCCAATAAATATCTATAAGAAGACTGCTAATTTCACAGTCGATGAACAATAAAAAAGCAACATAATACACATAAGCTCCTTAAGATTTCAATCAAGAAAGAAATGAAAGGAAAATAAAAACGTGTTTTCGTTAAATAAAGCCCCCGCTCGCATTGATAAAAACAACAAGACTGTTTTAGATTTAATTAATTAATTTTTGGTAGAATTAAAATTTCATTGGGTGAAAGGAGCGATAAATACAAGTTTTAATACCATTTTAAGCCACAATTCGCAATTCGCCCCTAAAGCTACCCGCCAATATCACTAAACTCTCTTTTCTATTGCCTCATGAAAGAAGCAAAGTGCTTCTATAAATATTTATAAAAACTCGTAACAGAAGTCGTGAAATCGTAAATTAATTAAAGTTCATAAGTCCCATACCTTATTTACGTCCGAGACAGATATAATAGTGTAAATATTTTTTACCGTTTTTATTACGAAAAAATGTGTCCAATTTAGCAACGACAAGTCGAAAATACCATAAATTGTGCGTTAAATTGTGCCAGTTTTCAGGCATGGATTTTTTAAAATCGTGTTTTACGAGACACGTTTTGACAAGATTATTTGCCAACTAATAAATTACGATTTATTTTCTATTTATGTATTTATGATGATCGTAAACGCCAAAGTTAAATATAAGTTTAATTGTTGATTTGATTGGTAATTTACAACGGCGACGGCGCCATCGTGTTCATCTTGATGTATTTACTTATTTACTTAATTTATTAAATTAAGTTTCTCCTTTACCACAGTCCGCGAATTGGAGAAGTAAATTTAACTGTCACGGGAAGAAAGCCAGAAATCTGACGGATGGCTGGCTATCAGACCCAGAATCTTCCCATCGCTGTCAACCCGCAATTGGTATAGAACTGCAATTCAGGAAATTGCTACGTACAAACATTTCCACAATGATACCAATGCGAACAGCGTATAATTTTTACATTAACCGCCGCTGGCTACCGTAATATCTGGCCCAACTTGCAAATGAACTCGGTAATCTTGATTTTTTATCACCGATCTTAAATTGACTCAAGTAGCAGAAGAGACTCTCTTCCCCAACATCAGCCATACCAAAATCAATAAAGTTGTAACACGATGCCGTATTTTCGACGAGATTACTGCTCGAAAGTTGCATTAAGACGAAAGTTACATTAAGTAGTTCTAGATGGCTTTATTAATTACTCGAAATACCGCAAACGTAAACTTGTGAAATAATTACAACTGGCACTGCCGGATTTAAGACACGTTTGGGGAAGGATCGTGACGAATATCCGACCTGCAACTCCCTCTAATTTGCAGACAAACACAAACTTACCAAACTATTTCGAATACAAACTCGACATGCTGGAAACAACTGTCATTGTAATAAAATTATAATGAACGCGTTAAATGCGAAATTTATCCAACTTTTGTAATTTACCGTAATTAGTAACGCAAACCAGATCAATTCCGATATTCAATTCAATCGAAATGGGTTATGGGACCACCTCCCACTCCTGCTTAATGTATGGGCGGGACTAGTGTCACGTGTCTACTAGCGCATCTCGCGATTGATTTAAACCCAGAGCTCCGCCCATTCATCGAAATATCTACTTTTAAATAAATTGCCTAAACTGTGCCCACTTCTATAGCTTAAGTAAATTAATTTAATTAATCGGTTAGCAAGACAGCTTTATTCTCCCATTTGGTTTATTTATTCAGTTTTGTAGCTTCTGAACTGATTGGTAAGCAATCAACGTGACGAAATCCCTTGTTCGGAACAACATGTAGTAATTAATTTCTTCCATCAAAAATGTAAATATCTGTGTTTCCATCAAAACTGGTAATTTTGAAACGTGTTTAATTTGTACGACTTGGTGATGACATCTTAATGAAGGTTTTAGGATTGCTGAATGAATAAAAATTGCTGTTATCTATCCAATTACAGACAATAACAATTTGCAAATCGGCAACATATCTCAAGGAACAATGCTGGTTTTGTATGCGGTACGGAAAACTACGTTAACTGTTTTACCGGTTTATCTCTGCTATAATAGTAAAAGCAATAGTTATACATAATGCAGTAGAGTCGGTTGGTTTAGCTCTGGCTTTCTTTACGAGTCTTGCAGACAACGATTCAAGCATACGACGAAGATGGCGCCATCAACTTCTTGAGTTTTACATCAGATGCATTGTTACCAACTTTAAATAAACAATCCACACGACGCACCATTACATATTATTGCACTTCAAGTGGTGGGTGAGGACCAAAATTACGCATTCAACTTTTAGTATTATTTACAGAAAAATATTTGTTCTTTTTTGAAGTGGTGCCAAATGTACTATATTAATCTTGCCAAAAAGGCCTAAAACATTTATATCGAATCTTTGCCAAATTGGATTAACTCTCGGCCAAAGCCCTGAATTGAGAAAAATGCTGACATAACCATAAATAGTGGTAGGCTTCTTGTTGACAAGCGACTGGTTCTTCACATAATTTTACATTTTAATTTGTTGTTTGCCGCCAGCTCATATTTCACTGGATCTAATAATGAGTGGTGTAAAAGTTAACTCGAGCTAATGGAAACTCTTCAAAAATCGCAAACACCTATTCTAGGTTTGGTTCGTCCTCTGTTACTTGAAGTTTCCAAGTTTGGTTTTAATTCTGTTGAAACCAATCCAACTTTTCCTTTTTTCTCGAAAGTTGTGTAATGAAGTTGGCAACGTTTGAAGCACAGTCGTGAATAATTTCCCTTATTATTTGATCCCTTTGAATTTGTCCGATGAGACGAGTTCACGGCCATCGATCGCGAATTTATCGCTTAATTACCATAAATCTACCCGAGCATATTATAAATCGGCTTGAGTTATGAGGTGTATGGTGGAGACAGGTAGGGTTGAGGCGACCCACGCGACACCTTGCGGTGTCTTGTAAGATGGCCGTCGATATAGGCGATAAGTTAATATCCCTGGTGTGAGTGAACTGTGATAAGCGATATGAGAGCAAGTCGTAGGAAGACGTCTGGAGATACTTACAGAGAGGGAAATACTAAAAACGCCGTCGCTGGGGTGTGGCCGTGGGTTTGCTGATATCAGGATCGAGATACTTTGCCTGTCATATAACGTTCTATTGTATTGTGAGGTTAATAAATCCACAATTGCTAATAAGACACATTTCTCCTTAAAGGAGATCAACTTTCAAAATGCATTTTTTTATTCATACAAAATACCGAGTGAACATTTGTCGAATTAAAATCGAAATATTTGGGTTGGGGGCCTTAAAATTAAATATTTTGCAAAACTGTTGTGACGTCACTCCAGCCCAACTCAGCATGACATGACATGACATGACCTGACCTGACCTGACCTGACCTGACATGACCTGACATGACCTGACCTGACCTGACCTGACCTGACCAGACCTGACCTACGACGTCCGAATTGTCTTTCGTTAATTACTATTAACAGACGAATGATTTGGAGGAAAACAATGACTTACTTTGATATTGAAGTCTTAAAGCACCAGTGGTGTGAGTTTGGAACAATGATTCAATGCTGTGTATTTGGCTGTAATAAAAATATATAAAAAAATGTTTAAAAAAAGCTTTTATTTAAAAGATGCACTAAAAAGTAAAAAATAATGTATTTCAATCACAGGAAAATATTTTTTCTTACAGGTTAAAATTCTAAAATTTATAAAAGCTTTGGGAGTTGTCAACTGAACAAAATAAATCTGTAATGCCGTAGTTTTATAACTCCCAAAGCATAGCATTTATAAATTTTAGAATTTTAACCTGTAAGAAAAAATATTTTTCTGTGATAGAAATACATTATTTTTTACTTTTTAGTGCATCTTTTAAACAAAAGATTTTTTTAAACATGTTTTATATATTTTTATTTTTTGCTTTTTAGTCTTTATTTATTGCATAGATTTATTGATATTACACTGTGCATCTACCGTGACGTCTAAATGACCCAACAATACCGTCTATGTCGGTATAAGTTACGGTATATATAAATCGAGAACCCCTTTGTAAACAAACCAAACCAAAAATTTTAAAACCCCACTTAACACCTTTAGGGGGTAATTAACTATATAGAATTGCATTGTCACGCAGATTACGTAAGCATGTTAAATTTGATTTCATTGCGACAACAGGAACCCTCTCAAATTTACAAATCGAGAACCCCTTTGTAAACATAACCTAAAACTTCAGAACCCCATTTAACCCCTTTAGGGGGTATTTAACTACATCAAAATTTCAATTCAGTGGGACAACAGGAACCCTTTCAAATTTGGCTCCGAAAATATAAACGGACAGACAGACAACATTGTGAGTTAAATAAAAGCTTTTAAAAACAGAAGTGAAAAACGAGAATCAAATGTGTCATTTCATTTTTTCGGGACAAGTCACCGAAAGGACAAAGCTTGATTAATCGAAATGATTTTCGACCCAGAAAAATTTCTGTGGTATGTTCTGTCCACTTTACAAGAGCAGATTTTGAAGAGACGTCGCTATTAAAGAAACGACTTTTATATACGAATGGAGTAGATTTAAAAAAACCGTTGTGCCTTCATTATTTCTCAAACATTTAACGGAAGAAAAAAAGACTAAAGTCAGAGAATCAACTCATTTACAAAAAAAAAAAACAAATTCATGACATCCTCGAAAAACATTTTGCAGTTGACCTCTACTAGTACTAGTAAGAGAACAGAGAAAATGAATGTGAAGCTTGTTATTGTTACACGGATGAGGGAAGGGAATCCAGTACGAAGTTGGAAATAGAATTTTAAAAACTGTTCTTATTAATGAAAGTATAGAAACCGATATGACCAATAAATAAATAGTCATAAATAATATAATAATAATAAAATAGTAATAGTAATAGTTAAATAAACAGAATTTATAAAAAGATATTGTATTTATTCCTCGAATGAGTACAAATTGAATTAATCGTGAGTAAGATAGCTATTACCTACTCAAAATAATCAAAATCCGCTTCAGGAGTTCAGCCAATGTATAAATTGTTTGTCCGCTATATGCCGCCACACTTTGTTGTTAGTTTTCATCAAAATAGCTCGTTTAATACCATCCTTTTCATAAAGCAACATATGTTGTGCTATCGAAAGAACTATGATTTGTAATACAATTAGTATTGGCTTCCATAATTTTCTCAATTATTCTAGATTCTTTGCAGCAACAGCATTTTTTATTGTGAGGTAGAATTATAAACTGTCCACAGGAGCACCATTTTAAATTAGTGTTCCGTTCATGTTTTGGGTTGTTAGCGCTATTCACAGAACATTTATTTTCATTATTTCGAACACTCAAGGGTTCAAGTGTATTCATAGTAAGTAGTTTTTAATAAGTAATTTAAGGCAACAAGCCTAATCCGCAGATCTGTATTGTATGGACACGTTCACACGGATAAATAAACAGATCTCAACTAGGCACAATTATCACTATAATCAGCATCAACTCGTCCGATGTATGTACTATAGAGTTGGGCTGGAGTGACGTCATCACGAGGTGCATTGAATTGCAAAAAAAATTATATTTTACTCATTTTTAAAGATATTGAAAAAATTCTTGCGCCATTTGACTAACAAAAGTTCAAATTTTTGTTATGCCTCATATAAAAAATGGCATTCTGAAAGTTGATCTCTCCTTTACAAAACATACGGTTGCTGTTGCTATACGCGACTTCTATTCTCACTTTGGATATGAAAATTGAAAAGTATTGCCTCCGAGGGCCCGAAATTCGTAAGTGTCTTGTAAATTTTTAATACCGCAAGGGATCGAGAACACAAAAGCTCGTAAAAACACACTTCAGGACACAGCAACGTCTTCAATCATCATTCGAAAAACGATAATTTTTCTTTTGGAATTCCTCATTAATAAATCATTCCAAACACAATGACAAATAAAACGGCATTGAAAATTAAACGTCGATTAACACAAAAACCTTTCAAGGGATCATCAATTATGTGACCATGAGGAGGGTCTGCTTTGGGATGATTTGTGAAGTGATCTGGAGACAGACCAGCGTGTCTGATTTGTATCAGTTTTAAGGGATGACTCGAAGATTCAGTAGCCCCAAATGGATAAAAGACTGTTTCAACCACTCGCACACCGAGTAGATGAGTTCGGAAAAGTTCGGACATTCCCTCAGGTCGTCCTGGATTGCTTTTCAGTTAGCGTCTCCTCTAAATCTTCCACGTTAAATCTAAATGGAGTTCGAATGCAATCATTGAATATTTTATAGCAATTTTTCTCCGAGTCCTTTCTAAATGGAAATTTAAACGCCCGATTATTTAATCGTGCCAAAATCATACTCAATATTATCTTGATCGGGATAAAAAAGGACGCTATTTTACGAGACTTTCTTCCACTACATTTAGTCGAGATGTTTTCAGCGTTTATCGCTCGTTGTGTTCATTTCTGTATTTTGTTCGTTTGTGCGAAGGTAACTGCCGAAAGCACAAAATAACGTCAATTTTCCCTTACAACATCAAAGCTGGAACTTTTAACAACGTCTCCGGGTAAAATAACAACGCTATCACAAATGCACTCAGAAAACTGATGTGTATGTGATTACTACATTAGTAGTAGTAAAAAAAGTACGGTATATGCAACTTTTAAATATGTTATAAGGTAACAATTAGGTGGTTAATATTACCATTAAAAGTGTAGATGTTACTAATAAAAAATAGTTCTAGTGTAAGGTATAATTTACTACTACAAATAGTAAGTTAAACTCTTTTTTCTTGTGTAGATTTGACGAAGCAAGTAAATAGTAAAATCAACTGTAATTTAGGTGTAGAATTTACTACTACAAAATGTTATATTATAACTTAATCACAACTTAGCTTTATATTTACCACTACAGAATGTAAAAAGTCAGTAAGATACCCATACAGGAGTGATAGAGCAACAGAAGCTCCAGTTGCAGAAGCGTGATTGACAATGACGATCATCTTAAGTTCATATAAAATATATTAGCATTCCCTATCATGACTAATAATAATTCTAAAGTTCTGGTGATGTAGTAAAGTTTGTTTTGAGTGGTATTTAAAATTTTTAAGTTAAAATAATGGAAAATTATGCTGTATGTTCACTTATGTGAAGACTGGAATCATCAAGAAGTCATTCCGTATTTCAGCAGGGTAAGTAAATTTTTGTTATTATTGAAACTTTTTGTATTGATGATGTTAATATTATTTGTATGACTGATGTAGAAACCGTTTAAAAGATCGTATTTTAGATAAATTTTTTTAACAGGTACAAACCCGAGACAGTTTCACTACTCTGATGCTGATGAGGATGCCATCAAACAGTTAATAGTACCACTATTTGCTTCTAAATAAATACTAACTATTTCATATTAAAAAACCTTGTAAAAATATTTTTTATCATTGTGTTTGCTTTATTGCGTTCTAATATCTTAATAAATGACAATATGTAAGTATATAGTTTTATAGAGTACATAATATAGGTACCTAGTTATTTAATGTATTTTTTAATAAAATAAATTAGAGATATTTATAATCACTGTGTATTATTATTACCTATCTCGTCGAACTGTAAAATATACCTATCAAAATTTAATAGTAACTGCCAAGCACCCTAACAGTACCATCTACTATAATAGTGATATCTACATAAAAAATAGTTGGTTTAACACATCGTATAACGTTAAATTGTAGTGGTAAAATATACTATAAGTCCGCAATGTAAAAATAACAGCTGGTAGGTGTAATAATCACGAATTTATAAAAATTATTTTGTAGTGGTAAAATTTGCGGCACAAAATAGTTGAGGCCTATTTCACTACTACAAGCGTAATAGTAACTCTTTTTCGCGTATTGTTAACACTTTATTTTTCTGAGTGTGTTTTGCGAAAAAATTGACTAGAACGATGAAGAGGGGAATTAAATTAGCATCCAATTTTTACTCGATTTGCTGAGAAGCTTAATATGTTAGCGGCCTACTCCATACGTCATCTTGATTAAACGCGCAATGTGAAAGTATGGATAATGGCAATAGGCAAACACCGCGTAACATAAAGCTGCTGGAGGATATGAGCAGGGACTTCCTGGCTGGGTGTCAGATTTTTACTCTTCCATATCTAGTCCATTAGGATTAAAAACGCGAACTAATTTCCACAGGAAGATAAGAGTAAATGCGTGCCTATTAAACATTTATACGGTCCATTTGCAAAATTACACATTTCGACGAGCAATTACGCGGAGGCTGCGAACTACGTAATATGCACCTTGGAACTCCTTCTGAGAGTGACTATAAAGAAGCTAAGATATGTGCAGTCGACAAAGGTCGTAATAAGGGCGACGATTACACACCAGGATTAATTTTTGCCCTCCGAATATTTACGGTCCTCGTTAGAGAGTTGCATTACTCCGGTGACCCGGAAATCCACAGATCATCGCATTGTTAGGAGAAAGTCGGGGAGAATTTTATCACTGCTCCTTTATGGTCAAACGGATAAATTAATGTCACCTACACCAAACGGAAAAGGCAAAAGGTCGCCAAAAAAGTTTGACACTACAAGTCGGAATCCTAGCTATTACAAATCAGTCCAATCGTCATAAATCTGAATTAAACACCATGCAAAAAATCAACATTACATGTGTTGCAATAAATAAACAAAAGGAAATGCTAATTGGGTTAATATAAATCAATAAGTGCTCCCATACGAAAAATATTTAATCATACAGCTAGACATGTATTCATTCTTTGAAGGAGGCGGACTTTGCGGTAATTACCGCGCTATTAACAATCAATCTTCTATTAAAATGTTAAAAACTTGTTATTATCGCTGCTATCTACTTACAGCAATCATAATTGATTCTTTTATAAGGAACAATTTGCTGGTTTTGAGGACAAATAAAAATCTGACACAATGTTTAAATCTGATTTTGTCAGAGCCATAAAACTTTATTGCACCACAGAGAGCTTAGTGGTCGACCGGGAACGAAAGCATTACACCTTCGGAGTATCTCCACGATAACCACCTTTAATTTTTGTGGTGTAGTAAAGTCAAGAAATAGGGGTTTTAATCATGAACTTATAAAAGAAAGCTATAACCCTTTCAATAAAAGATTTCGGTGCAGTTATATTCAATAACACTGTTGGCCTGTTGCCAAAGCTCTGTTGCACGATTCAGTTACTCTTGCACAAATTGTCTGCAATAATATCGCTACACTAACGTCAATAACCAAAATAACGTCTACTTTGATATTATTTCCCTGTAGTCGGTTCAATCCGGAGCAAATTCAACATCTGAATAAAAATTATGTTTAGCCAACTTTTAAACTGTGGCAATTCATTTGTAACTGTTCAAAAGAACATAAATCTTTTCGTGGTCATTAAAGCGCACTTTCAATATACCTGTCAATAATGAAAGGCTTGCAGTTGTTAATAAATCTATAGTTTTAGAAAAACTGGGGCAACAAATGTCGAACTAAAAGTAATGTAGAAATTAGTGTTGGGCGATTATGAATGATATAATTGAAATATTTCGATTATGTCTGATTGGATTATACTTTAAAAATCATTCATAATCGAAATTCGATTCATTCGTTTCGTTCCGAACACTTGTTTTTCGATTCGACGACATTTCGTTTCTCAAATGATCGAATGAACAAGCTAACGAATAAACGACAATTAATCGTGGTGGTAAACTGGGGAATAATCGAACTGGTTAATTCAATATTTTAGAAAAATTTTATTTGACGTTTTGAAGTGGCATTTGTCGAATTAATTTTTATTCGGCCAATCACGGGACGATTTTTTCGTAAGACCTACAGGTTGTATTGGTATCATTAGACGTCTCCTAGTAGTGATATTATGTGAGGGTGAGGGTGAAGAAAATTTAACAATACAAGAATTGTGGGTAATGTTGGAAAATATAACTATTTATAATTTTTAAATTTATTTATTTATTTATTTACAGTGGGTCTTTTTTATATTTTCATTCCACTTATTCAAATTTATACTCCAATACTTATTTGTGGACCGTCTTAATTCATAATGTTATATTTCGTGATGACACGCATGCGCACTGGACAATAATCGATCATTCGAATGATCATTCGATTATTTCAAACGATTATTTCGATTCATTCGATTATTAAAATACAGGCTGTAAATGAAAGAAGTACATTAATTTTAACTGGGAATAGAACTCGTCAAGACAAACAATTTTTCCTAATAATTTTTTTTTCAAAACGTTTTAGTTTTTGAGTTAAGATTATTTTAAAATCTTACACAATTTTCTTACACGCCACTGGAAGCAAAGTTACCTAGTCGACAAGATTACCGTTTGAAACAGTTACCTTGGTTGCGGTTATTATGTATTGTTACTTTTCTTAGTTGGAGCATTTCATAAAAGGCTCGTCAATTTGTAGGGGGAAAAAATGATTTAAAAAAATGCGATTTTGATAAAATGGTACATAAAAAAAGTGTTTGTCTTGATGAATTCTACCAATGGTTAAAGTTAATGTACTTATTTCGCTTACATCCTGTATATCGATTATGCCCAACACTACACCTTTTTCAATTGTAATTCAGAAACCGTAAGATATATTTCAGATCTATTAATTGTAATTCAGATTAGTCAATTGTATTTCAGAATGTGTTAATTGTAATTCAGAATAGTAAACTGAATTTCAGAAAACATCACATGTAATTCAGATTACTCAATTTATTTTCAGAAAACGTTAACTGTAATTCAGATTAGTAACTTTTATTTGAGAAAGCGTTAATTGTAATTCAGAATACGTCATTTGTAATTGAGAATTCGTCAATTGTAATTCAGAATTCAATATTTTCATTTAAACATTAAATTATTAAAATACCTACCTTTGGAAACAATGTTAGGGCGCTAAATATTTATGCTGTTCTTGTTGATGTTTATGTAATTTAATTTTGAAAATAAAATATTTTTGGTTATGTATACATAGTATCATGCAAGTAAGTTACTGGATCTGAATTACATGTGATGGTTTCTGAATTACAATTAACACTTTCTGAAATACAGTTGACTAATCTGAATTACAATTAACGGTTTCTGAAATTAAATTGACTATACTGAATTGCATGTGATGATTTCTGAATTACACTTGAAAAAGGTGTAGTAGAAATATCCTAGCCGGTCCTGGCCCCTCCACCATTATTCGACTTTACCAACAGATGCCTAACTATGTTTAGAAACGTTAAGTACCTGTTTTGATATGCGTTGTCTTATCTTTGATACGTCAAAAATGCGTGTTTTAGTGGCCGAGGAATAGAAAAACGAAAAATTATGTAAAAGATAGCGCCAAGTATTGGGAAAGATTATGTAAAATTAATTCAGCCGTAGTCACATAATATTAAGTATCAACCCGCCTAAACGCTGTAAGAAACCTTATCTGCAGCTCCCGTAATTAACTTTCTCGTGTTTCTAATTTAGTTCGACTTTACCTCCAATTATTTCCACATTTAATTAAATTAAATCGATAAAAATATAAATCGGCTGAAATTCACAACATGACATGATTCACATTTACGTGTCGGTGTCGCGATAAGCTCAAGACTTCTCTATAAAGTAACTTACAAACAAGCAAAAGGATTGAAAGCTCGCTCTCCCACGGTTATCAAAATAGGTGATTTGGGTCAAATAGAAGGCGTCCGATACTTCCACTTCCTGAAGCACTGGTTCACTTCCGGAGGCTCGGATCGGTGCCGAAAAGCGATTTTTCGCGCTCCGAACTCGACACCGGACTAATCCGGACGGCTCCGGGTACACAGGGCGGGTGGAAATCGCGATTTGCGTACCATGTGCGCGAATGTGGGTTACCGGCCGGTGACCGTGCGAGTGTCGTGTTTGCACTGCACGCGAACCCCCCCAACAAGGTTCATCTCAGGAAAGTGGACGCGAATAATAATGGCCGAATCGCGCGGGTAAGTGTGGACACATGTAACAGTCGTGTGTAATTGATCGATTTCTTATTCAGATTAATGTTTACGGTAAATAAAGCGGTTCTTGCATTATTCAAAACTGACAACGACAATTAAGACGAGTTAAAGAATCTTTGCAACACTAGAACATTATTTTACTCTGAGGAACCACGACCCAAAAATGCGAACTCTTATCCATTTACAGCTAAGTCTGGATAATACAAACCGCCTATAATCCGAACGCCCCAATTGTGTAAAATGGTATCCATAATCCGAACGTCTGTATTCCGTAATCGGAACTACTTAAGACTTCTAAACATTAAAAAATATGTAACAAGTAACTCTTGATCAATTTGTAGAAAGAAACTGAAGCAGTAGCTGTTTGATTTTTTTTAATGTATATTTTTGTATTTTGAAATATATAATTTTTTTATAGCCATTGAGTATTTGCGGGATTAATAAGTTATCTGTAACATTTGTGTAATCCGAACGAGGTCTGTTCGGATTATCCAGACATTACTGTAATAACAAGTGTTCAATATTGGTTCTGGTCAGATCGCCTATGTGTGGCAATTGTCACAAAAAACGTTTGACTCGGAAACAATGACACATGACAGCTGTCAGTGCTCCGCGGCCAAAAATTCACACGTTCAACTGAGATAACGCTTGCAGAGTAAATTCTTGAACGTCTATGATTTGCAATGTGATTTTTATCAAAAACTCCTAAATGCAAAAATAAGGCAGTTGATAGCAAACCATATGAACTTATCACGCAACCTACGTTCATGCTAAAAAGAGAAAACCACAGCAAACCACGACCAGAACCAATATTGAACACATGTTACTTTTGAGTCTGATCAGATTGTTTATTTTTTATTTGTAAAATTTATTTTTCGTTTACGAAAGTACTACGTTATTTCGTCCCGAGGGAATAAAATGAGAGAGGGAAATACTTTCCTTCCTAGTTCATTTTTCATTCTCAGAAGGAAATACCGCTCTGTCATTAAATATTTGAAAGGTGGAAAACGATATGTTCTGATAAAGCAGTCGAAAAAATAACACTAGTTTCCAAAAATTTTTTTTCTTTCACCAAGAGAAAATTCATACTGATTTTGTTTTCGATTTACTCACTGATCAATAAAATACTACAATATACAGTCTCGATAATCCAATCGAATTGATGCACGGGCACCGACGGATTATCGAATTGTTCGGATTATCGAACAGTGGTTCAGGGGAAGTGATGACCATCAAACATTCAAAAATTATATCAAAAACGAATTTCGTAGGTTTATTGAATAAAAATTAATATTAATTCAACAAAAAACAAAAACAAAAATTAATTAAACTTAGAGAAAACTACACATCAACCTATGGCTTCGGCAGCAAAAAGTCTGTAATAGCAATAGCCAAGTGTGCACTAAATTTATTATATCAAGGCGTCAATTCTTATTGGATGTTCGGATTAACGAGATTGTTCGGATTATGATTCAGAAAATCACATGTTCGGATTAGCGTATGTTCGGTTTAACGTGTGGTCGGATTATCGAGACTGCATTGTATACGTATGTCACGTTTGTTTATCACGTCTAGTTTTTTTTAATAATATAGGTACATCAAAAAATTTGAAAATTTGTTACAGGTGTCTAGTTTGGTTATTTCTGTGATAATCTAATTGTTAAACATTTTATTTGTTTTAAATTATCGCCAAGTGAATGTAGTAGATTAAGCCCAAAACAATTTTTGTTTTGTTTGTGGTAAAATTATCCTAATAAGTAAAACCTGGGAAACTAAAGCTATGAAATGGTGAACGTTTCCAAAAAGATACCAAGATTTTCGGAATAAAAATATGTTAGCCGATTACTACTGGTTACAACAAGAGAAACTGACACTAATCAGTGCAAAAAGCAATCTGTATCATTCTTAATTTTGCAAAGTTTTGAAGCAATCTTGTTTGTGGTGTCTTTAGCATTCGTTACTGATGCGATTAACAAATTGCTAAATAACATGAGATCGAAAATAAACTCAATTAGAGCAAGCTGTGTCGGCAGAACTTTAGCCATATTTTAGCCGTTTATTTACACTTTAGCCACATTTTAGCCGTTTATTTACGGCCGCACTTTTGAAGTTATGTTGTCTTATGTTGCTTTTACACAGCATATGATGTGGCTAAAGTTACACTTCACTTTCAAGGCTTGCTCTAATTGAGTATATTTTTGATGTCATGTTATTTTATGTGATTTAAAGTCTTATGAAAAGAAGTATAAAGGTTTTTGGGATAAAAACTACTAGTCTATAGAGTCTACATTAAGATAAACGGACCCTGAAGAAAAAGAAGAAGCAGTCTGTGACATTGATAATTTGATGTTGTAAAAATTGGCAAATACTGATACCTTATAATGAATATTTAAGAAAATTGACAGTTAAAACACTTAATTCTAAATTTAAAAAATCCAAAAAATAGTATCTACATAATTAAGGGAAGTAAAGCTTTTTTTAAGAGCCTTCCGATCAGCAATACTGATTTTAACAAACTAGTGGTTATTTTTTTCTCATAGAGGAGGATAGCCAGCGGCCGAATTTCGGGAAGGGAGTGACCGCAAGCTTCAAAGAC
This sequence comes from Tribolium freemani, assembly GCA_939628115.1. Taxonomy (NCBI): domain Eukaryota; kingdom Metazoa; phylum Arthropoda; class Insecta; order Coleoptera; family Tenebrionidae; genus Tribolium; species Tribolium freemani. The sequence continues at coordinate 2,821,022 of OW626785.1, read as the reverse complement.
ATGCTGAACAAATACAACATGATTGATAACTACATTCACTGAGCTTGCATAATTCATATTAATCCTACCTTTAAAGAGACACAGATAAATCGAAGCATCTATTTGTTAAATCCACAAGATTTAAATCATCGCTCTCTCGCCTTGGTTCACAAATCGAGCGTTACGTAAAAAATTAGAACTGATTACCGTTTCAAGGCAACGTCTATGTTTTGATCATTCTCAGCGTGACTTCAACGCTGAAAAATCCACAAATGTATCACTTGGATTAATCTGACTTATCCTGACAAATATTGGGCCAGTTTTTGCTATCGATTGGAAGCTTGACGTAATTAATTTTCGAAGCAAATAGACGAATTCACGCATCATTTGTTGCGTGTTTTGCATGATGTATTAATAATAGTCGGTACATATTTGATGTTTCTTCGCAATCACGATTGTGTCATCTCATCAAAGCTATCACATTACTCGCTTGCTTCTATTCAATTACCGCAACTTGTCGTGAATACACACATGGTGACATATGAACTTCAGTCAGGAAATTTCAACAAAACAGACCTCAGAACAATTTGCTTGTATCGATCGTAGGCAAATATTGGCACAGTTTGAAAGAAAAAGGCAATGTAAAACTTTGCTCTCTAATTGAATGACGAATGAAATAAAATTAAAATTTCATTCCGCTTGATTGTATACGTTTCCTCGCTAAATGTATGCGCAAAATTTGAAGTTTTTATGAGTGTCGTCAGGCAAAAGGGCGAGCTAAAAAGCCACAAGATAAAATCAAGGCTGCAACAAAGCAAATGGGGTCCAATAAAGCCCAATCTGCTTTGTTACATCCTTGACAATGCTTCAATTAAAAATGGAACCAAGTCATTCATTTCCAGAGATTCATCAGCCATTCTTCGGCCCAGCCAAAATGAGAGATAGGCATCGCGATATTTTGTGTGTGGCCATTTAAAAGAACGCATTTTGTTTGCCTTGTAACATTGAGTCTAGCACGAAAATAAATTATTTTTATTAATTTCACCTTTTAATCAAAATAATTACGTTTCTTTGTTTGGACAATGACCGATTATGTCTGGAAACTAATTATAAGTGTTATACAACGCCGTGTGGGCCCATCCCGAGATTTATACGTTAGATAGGCGTGCACCCACACTGTCCAAAGGATGAGATGTTAAATTAACAATTACCTGCAAGAAAATTACCCACACAGTAGAAAACAAATCCCTTTGCCCATGTTGAGCAAAAACAATATTCCAAATAACAGTCCGTTCAACAATCAGTGCTTCTTGCCCGTAGGCAAACCAGGTGGAAATTAGGACTGACATCTCGTTCTCGTTTCAGAATCTCACAAAAAAGATCGAAATTGTTGTGAATGCCGGGAGATCAAAGGTCAGTGTAGAGAAAACACAATGCCCACACAAAGTGGGGCAAATGCCCAAAAGTGGTCATCATCGAAATTTTCCGGACGTCTGTCGAGCTAATTGTGGCTCAACAATAATTCATCTGCAAATGTCGTCGATACAGCTGTATGGATCACCAGTTATCGAGTGACATTGTGATCAATTATAACTAAGCATTGAAACATGACTATAATAAACATCCGTCGGCATGTAACAACTTCGTGCTACGAGGAAATGGAACCCATTGAATATCAATAGAACAAGCAAAACTCCGGTGCAAAGACGAGATGCTGAAATTGACAAGATGTAGCTCTTGTTCACATTATATGCCAACATGACGTCCGGAAACTTATCGATTCCGGGCCATGCAGCTCACGGTGCTCCAAAAATGAAAACTAACTAAAAAAATCCTCCACTTCTCTACGGTTTTCTGAGCAAAACAAAACGTTTTTCAAAATTGTGCGATGGTTACTTTTAATATAATTCCAAAAAAAATATTTTTTGACTTTTGAAACTGTAGAACTGCTTAAAGTTGGAATGACGGCGGCGGTGGATTTAAACATTCAGTCTAATAGAACTTATACAAAAAACACCTTTAACGACTCTGGGGTGAAAAAAAACCGTTTCTTTTGTGCCTAATAAAAAGTAGAAAAGAAAACTACTCCAACGTAAATTGACGATCTTGGAATATGCAAAATTGCTACTGACTTAAAACTAGCCAATATCATAATGGGTCTAATGTCGCACAAAAACCAAAACATTTGAAAATATCAGTACTAATTTTACAAAATGGATGTTAAAAGGGGGCCAACAAAATCTTGCAAAACAGTTTTTCAACTGTGTCCACAATCCTATACCAAGCAGAAGTGAAGTAAAAATATTAGAACGAATTCCACCACCAGAATTGCATTTATTGATTGGTATAATACTATAGTAATAAAAATTTTGATATACAAGTAGCGTTAACACAATTTACGAAAATACCTCCAGAAGTTTGCCAAGATTGGATCCGTTTTTGTCATGGAGAGAAAGAAGCTCTTCATGGAGGAAGTTTTAATGGAAACTTTAATGCAGCAATTTGTTGTCTAACGTATCTAGAAAAGAAAGTGTACCTTTGTCTTTGCTCATTTACGTTGACTGCCCGAAATTTTTAAATGATGTCGTTGAAATTGTTTTCAAAATTTCGCTATTAAAAGATTTTGAGGAAAAACTGTGGAACTGTGCAGAGAGGACTTGGTTTTTATTATTTTTCCTCAAAAATTGTATCAAGCTGGTGTTTCGTATAACAGCAGTCACATTTAGTTCTCAATCATAAATTTCACGTAAGTTTTATTTTGTTTATAATAAATTAATGAATTTTTTGATGTATTTATGTACTTACATTTAGTTTTCTGCAACATTAGGGGTGTATTTTTTTGAAGTAACTTTTATAGAACATAACTTTAAAAGTAACCATCCGACAATTTTAAGCAGGGCTTTATTTCACTCAGGGAAGCGTATACAGGGATGTTTTTTTATTAGTATACATTGCCCTATGTATACAGTTAAAAAAAACGAGTCAATTTCATTGTTACTATGACTATCACGTGCTATTACGATTAGGCCGTAGGTCTAGGTTAGCCTAGGTGCAGGCAACCAAAATTACAATTCACACAGGGCAAAAAGGTCTTAGGCAAATAACACCCCTAAGGTCAAATTTTTGCCTGGAATAGACCCAAATCATTAGCCTCAAATGCCATACACCAGTGCAGCTCAAGATCTAACAAATTTAAACCGCACTCATTGAAATAATTAGGGACCAATGTATGGTGGCTAGAAATTGCGTAAATAAACTTATACTAGATAGTACCTAGATGTTACAAAAAGTTAAAAGTATTATTCGTGCCAAACTGGTCCAAGTATCAGATTAGAGCTATTGTTTGGAAGTGCAAGGAGGGCCTTTTTAGCACTTTCTTTGATTATTTAATATTTTCCTTGGTTTGATGCGTCATTTAATTACATTTATTTTGTGGTTTTGCAAAGTTTATTCTTTATTTTTTGATATTAAAGTTTTTGTAATATTGGTTGCCTGCACCAAGACCTACGGCCTAATCGTAATCGTCATAGTAACAATGAAATTGACTCGGTTTTTTTAACTCAATATATACTAATAAAAAAACATCCCTGTATAATGACTTCTGACCGAAACCAGAAGTGGAGGATTTTTTTAGATAATTTTCATTTTTGGAGCACCGTGAGCTTCGATACGATTCAAATAGAAATTTTTCTGCAGCTTAAAAAAGTTTTCATTTGAGACAAATGAGACGTCGCGCAGAGATACAAACTCGGAGGAAAATGAAACAAAGACGGATGACTTCTTTCGTGTTTAAGAAAGTTTTACTATCTTTTACAATTACCGGACGTAAATTTTATTTTAAAATGCTACTGCGGCACTGTCAGCTTCAAATAACTGAAATTTATGACGGTTTTACGACGCTGCCACAACTTGAATCCTAGATCAATAGCAATATCTCTTTGAACGTTTGTTTATGATTTTTATGCAACAGCAAGCCGGTTTGTTTTACCTCCACAATGTGGCAATATCTCGGCTGATTTTCAACTCCTAATAACATCTTCTAGCTGTCTATAAAAATATTTTTATACCTGTTTTTGCGCATCTCTTCCCTCCGGTTCTTTTTGTTCCCGTTACAGTTATCGTTCCCCGAACCCATTCAGCAGCCTTAACCTTGCCACTTGTAATTGTACTCATCCTCTCGACGCTATTGACATAGTCGATGTCGGCATTATGTTAAATTGTAGAGCTGGAGGCGCCAGCATCTGTAAGATGCATTGGAGCGGTCGATGGCTCCTCTGCATCTCCTCCTCGACAGGCTTTGTACAGGGTGTTTCAAGTTTTATGGCCGAAGCAAAAATAAATATTTCTAGTCGAGTAAATAAATAAATTAACAGTCTAAACGATAGGGAATTAATTACGCTACCATCTGATAGTTTGATATTGTTTAAAATTTTTACGGAATTGCTGAGAAATTATAAACCAATTTTGGTAAAAATTTAGTTTAAGTTATTGGCGTATTTTCTATATGGTAAAATTCCTTTAATTTTTAGACACGTAATTGCTAAAATAGAATTATGCGAATGTTGATAGCTTTTGAGTTATTAACGTTTTAATATTGAAGATCCAAAAGCTCTAATAATTTATGATAGACTTTGTGGTAATTGGTGATCAGGTCAGAATTCCATGACAATGGAAAAAGGTTCGCTATGATGTTTACAATCTTTCCGGGGTAAAGCGGTCCATTGTCAAGGAATTCTGACCTGATCACCACAACACCACAAAGCCCGTCATAAATTATTCGAGTTTTTAGATCTCCAATATTATAATGTTAATTACTCAAAATCTATCAACTTCCGCCTAATTCTATTTTAGCAATTATGGTTCTAACAATTAAAGGAATTGTACCATTCAGAAAATACGCCAATAACTTTAAAAAAAATCGGTTTTTAATGTATCACAGCAATACCGTAAAAATTTTAAACTATATCAAAGTATTAAATGGTAGCGTAAATAATTCCCTATCGTTTAGACTATTAATTAACTTTTTTACGCGACTAGAAATATTTATTTTGGCCTCGGCCATAAAACTTGGAACACCCTGTACTTCCAGAGAATAACATTGCAGGCAGTGTTTTAGGCGTCACATCATGTAACGTCGTCCATTACATGTAATATATTGTTCAAGTTCGGTGAGGTTTGCATTTTAATAAAAGCGCACGTCAGATTAGAAATTATGGCAGCTCGGGGAGTTTGCACCTCTTGACTAGGGGAAAACAGCTTTCGATAAAGGCCCGATTTTCCGAGTGCCACTGAGCGTCTTCGACATGTTTCATGCAAATATACACGTGTTAGATAACAGCATGATTGGGTGAACATGCGATGAATATCGGAAATTTCGGATGAGAAGCTTGAAGAAATTCAGTTTGCTAGTCCAGAAAATAATTCAGGAGCTCAATCTTCGCAAATGCCGTATTACATAATGCAGGTAACTTTGTAAAATGTAAACTGTATTAATCATGCAACCAGATGATGACCTGAGAGGTTGACTCGTGACTAAGCTACTCTCCTATACCTCACTCCTAACTGATGATTACAATAGATCATGATCACGTTTCATGAATATATCCTCTGTCTCTCACAGCAATGCTAATCAAAATCACATCTAAATAAATTAAATTGCTTTCTTGCTCCACAAACGTCAGTGTCTCTCAGATTTCCATAAGCTAATTTAAGACAATTGGGTCTCGATTTAATAGTCAACCAAAAAAATTCGATAACATCTACGCTCCGGCACAATTTCAAGGCAACATCGTAGTGTCAAGTTTACAGCCTTTCGTCCAAATAAACAATTGTCCAGGCTTTTAACGAGTAAAAATTATCCTGGAGGTAAATAATGAATGTACCCAACAGTTTAATTACAACCTCCAAACCTTTATCTTTCAGCAATGATTAATGACGGTCATTACAACAAAACCGGACGAATTTTATCGCAAGTTCCAGACTGAACGAAATATTTTAATACAATTTCCTCCGATGATAAATTGCAGGAGAAATTATCTGTTAGTTTTGCTATTATGGACACGAAACTGCACCTGCGTGCATAATTTCCGGAAAAACTTTAATTTTCCAATACGTGAAGCACGTAAAAGCTACAAGAAAAACTTTATCTTTATTGGCTGTATTTACGAGGCGTGAGTATCAAATCAGTGCAAGTAAAGTTGTTCAGTTTTTAATCATTTTGCGAAACTGCATCGCCATATATCAAGCGTTCGAGTAACTAACTGTCCGTGCAGTGCAATACAATATTTCCAGAATGTCAATGAAACTGCAATATACGCCCACTAACGCCAAATCAGAGCAAAATAAGGAAAAAGCAGCACCGTGGAATAATTTCTAGAAGTAATGCGATTGGTATGTAATTGATTATTTAAAGCGATTGTAGTTATGATTTAAATGTCACTTAGATATTTCAATTAGGTATGTAGTGATCAGATATGACTTGCATGTTTGCAAGCCCACCACTTTAATACCAGGAGAATTTTTACTGCACATTAATTCAATTATTGAAGACGTGCCCAAAATAGCAAGAAGTTTTCAACCTTCACGTAGGCAACACAGATTACTTTACAACCTTCAAGACAACACTTAAAATTAAGACATTTTTCTTCATTACGATCGTTTACATATTCATTAGTTCTATAAATAACAAAATCTTAATAATACTACGATAAAACCGGTCATAACCCGACACACAGTTATGGGGAGAAAAAAATTAAAAAGAAAAAACGTGCATACTGATGCGGCATTAAAAGGGCTATTATTTAGATATTATACGTTCAATATCCTGTTTTTATCACGCAATATTCTTTTTAGTTTAAGATAAGACACAACAATTTGACAAATTTAACAGTTTCTAAAGCGCCATCAATTCATAAATTTGTGTTTAATAAATAAAAGCCATTCCCACAAATAAAAAACATTGATTGAGACCCATGTCAAGTAAAATAACCTTTCACATCAGATTTTTACTTGTTTTTTTATTAATGTTCGACCTGTGATCGATCGATTCTGGACGTGTCTTTCTCAATCGAGTGTTAAGACTAGGGCAACTGATGATGTCCCACAATTAGATTTGTTCGCGGTAAAAATTGGAATCGTGACCAATTGTACAATAGCAAAAGGGAAAGGGCAAATGTGTGGGGTCCTTGCATTTTCAATAAACAATAGACTACATTTCGAATAAGGTTTATTGCTATTTTAGACTTTACACAACAATAAATCTCGCCTATCTTTCTGTGTTAAGCTTTGATGAACTAATAGTGAAGATTAGAATTTTTGAAAAAAAAACGTGAATATGAGTTATGATTTTCTAGACATTTATCACCGTTACAATGAATGCCGACCTTAAAAAATACACAATTGGAGGTCAAGTTAATTTGGAACTGTAAGTAATTTCTTTGCTTTATGTGAGCTTGATAAACTCCCGGTTCTTAATTAGAAAGATTATTAAATTAAACATTTGCGGAATAATTTACACGACAAATCAAAATTCCACGAAACAAATTAACATAACTTGATAAGAAGAACATACAAAACCCAACTTGGCGATATTCTCGCATAGCTACTATTTCCTAGTTTACCACAGGCTCCATTTATAATCCGTGGTCTGTCGACTAATTTAAAAGTCTTCTGATAAATCGACACCACGGACCATGTGGCACCGAAAAATAACAAACAAAGTGACTAGAGGCGGTGAACCCACTCACTTAATTTTGACTGATATGTTATTACAAAAACGTCGAAGCTTATCTGACATTGTTAAATTGAAACTTCAGCTAAAGTTTAACTGCTTTTAGACCAACAAAAACAAACAATTACATTGCTACAAGGAAAGCCAGAACAATTAAATGACGTTACAACAAACTTACGCAATGCATGTATTTATTTGCATGTGAATTAATGGCACTAAATTCGAGTAAAGTCTGCGACAAGGCCGTTTTTATTTACATACACCATTATCTAAAAAGAAACGAAAGCATTATTTGCAGTGCTAATACCAAGGCTGTTTAAATACTTGTTGCATCAAAGATGTGATCTTACCAGCAAGTCACGTAGTGTTGTAAATACAATTAAGGCTCAAATTTCCAGGTTTTTTGCCAATTTCAAGCAACTATCTGCGGTTTAATTCCACGAAGCGCAGCTTTCGCAATAAGGTGATAATTAATTTCGTCCAAAATCGCAATGGATAATAAATTTCAGTCGGATCAACATCTGGAGCTCACTGAAATTACTCTCCTTAGCTAATCGAGCATTGGATGCGTGTAAAATAATATCCGGCTGAAAGTGAAAAATCAAGGATTTTCGAATGCAACGAACTGTGCCTGAACTTGGAAGGAAAGGTTAATGTCAGCCGAGTGTGCCGCAATTAATATCATTTTAATTCAAAATGTTTACGGTGTCGTAAATAACTCGCCAACATAAACTGCACCTTCGACGAGAAAAACCACACTTGCCACTATCACAATAATTTCACGCAACTAGGAATTTTTATAGTAATTAAGCTGACCGGGTCAGTTATTGCACTTGGATGTAATTCCAGTGTGTGGTTTCCTTTCATTTATCACAAAATTGAAAGTTTGGGGTCGGATCAGACATTCCCACAGGATTAATCCATTCAATTTAACTAAATAACTGATGAGCTTTTGGTTCTTTGGATGATACATCGTTAAAAAGCCGAGTTGATTTCACGTCCAACCTTTGATACCGTAATTAGATTACGGGAAATTGTGGGCAAAAATTTGATCACAATTGGACGTAATTTCCGTACTGTTATGTTGGCAATAATTAATGCTGTAGCTGCGCACATTTTTCTTTTCTTAATTCGGTTTCTGCTCGAGTGAGCATTGCTCGGTTCTTGTGGCTTATTACAGCGCGATTTTTTCCAAAATTTGCACAAAAGAAAATTAAGTAATCGTAAAGTTTTCCAACGGTACTAAATTCCAGTTTCCTGTTATTTATTTAATTTGGTAAATTAGATCCGGCAAATTCCATGTTAGCTTAATCTAAATTGGCACTGATTAGGAGCAGTAGTAAATGACATCATCAGGTAAATGGGCTAAGCCAACGGTTTCTGATTCATATTGATTTTACCAAAGTCAATTACAAGACGGATTTTTAACAAGTCAACAAAAACCACGACCGCGGAAACGTACCATTATCTATGGTCACGTCCTGGCAAATTTATTTCAGCAAGGTCGCAGCACCTGAGAATGTTTCCAATTAAACCTAATTAAGATACTTCTTTTAAATTATATTTTTTCGGAAATGCCACATGTAATCAAAGACGGAAAGTCGTCAAATTCGGTCCCCTCCCAATTAGTTTTGGGTTTTTATGTGACGCCTTGGGATTTGTTTGTCTGAAATATGACCACGAATAAAATTTTAATAACACAGTCGTGGGGCACTGGCGTCATTTGGATCTGCAACCCCTCGAAATCGCACTTTAAATAAATGATAGGAGGTGTAAGTGTGAACCACTTCGTTATCATACAAAACGTTGGACGGTGACGTTTTCTTGATTAAAATTTCATGCCCTCGGTTTAGATTCGGTGTATATTATAGAAGGGACACACTATCGGGACACGGGACCCTTTAAAAATGTTTGCCGTAAATGTCTCAGAATAATTTAATACATGCCACCCTCGCTAAATCTCATTTATTTTACATTCTGCGATTTTCTCGTGGATATCCGGCAGTGCACTATTCTGCCGGAAATAAGCGCAATGTAGCGGTACAAAGCCGGTCTAGGGGACGGATTCGTTTGTCTATTAATACCTGTGGCTTGGGGTTCATAATTCAAAGGAGCAGCACGCAAAGAACGCTCTTCATACAGAATTTTAATAACAGCACTGAAATAAATAACAAAGAGCACACTGATAAAAAAACAGGCAGTTTTCGAAAATATTGCTTTACTTCTGGAAGAAAAAATTCTTCCTTGATGTAACTAAAACTGATTAATAAAGAACCCATAGTTATCATTATTATTATTATTATTATTATTATTATTATTATTAATCTCTGCTACACCACAGTCGAAACTAATTATTGTGTAACCTCGTGTAACCTATGTAACCTATGTAAAATTTAGAAGAAGTACATTTTATAAAATTAAATAAGTACGTAGAATATTACAAAAAGAGTTGTAATTCATAAAACAATATATCTATGTTATTAATTTGGTTCATTTTAGAGCACATCTTAAAAATTGTTGATTTTTTTTTAAGTTTGTCCGACTAGCATCCAAGTAAAATAATTGTTTATTTCTAGAGTTTTGACGTGGTACACGAAAATTTAGTTGTTTTAGCAGTTGAGGGCAATCAATTTTATTGTGTATAATTTTAAAAATAAACGTTACCGTTGCAAATTTATATCTAATTTCAAGACTAGAAACTTGAAACCTATTTAGTAATATTTCTTGCAGGAAACCAACAGGAGGATAAGTTCAATCATCTCTATAAGCCAGAAATTTCAAAAACCTTCTTTGCACATTTTCAAGCTTTTCCTGGTAAATAGGAGACCACACAACCGATGCATATTCTAAACATGATCTAACAAATGAAAAATATAGTAATTTCAAAGTGTTAATTTGTGAAAATTCAGAACCATTTCTTATAACAAAACCTAACATCTTAGAAGCTTTTAGTATAACACTATCAATGTGATTGGAAAACGTTAACTTTGGATCAAAAATAACACCTAGATCTTTGAGATAATCCAGTTTTTTTAATAGTAAAGAATCAGTAAAATAATTAAACTTTATGACCGATTTGTTAGAAAATTGCATTTGACAGATTAAGATTTAACTCATTTTTCTGACACCATTGTAAAAGATTAAGAATATTCTTCCGCAGTCAAAAAAATTTAAATCGTCAGAGTATAGGAAGCAAGGTATGTCAAAAGAAGTTACAATGTCATTAATAAACAGTACAAAAAGAAGCGGACCGAGTATCGAACCCTGTGGGACTCCAGACGTAACTTCAAATACGTCAGATACAAAACCATACTGTCTTCTTTTAGTAAGATAGGATTTAAAAAAATTTATCAAAGAGTCTGACAGACCAAAATAATAAAGTTTGGAAAGCAGTAAATTAAAGTTTACACAGTCTGCATAGAAAACATCAAGTTGCATACCAAGATCTATAGTTTCAGCAAGATATTGGGAAAAGCTGGAAAGATTTGTTACAGTAGATCTACCAGACACAAAACCGTGTTGTTCATCACATATGTATTTTTTAACATGAACACTTACTACATTGTAAATAAGCGTTTCAAAGCACTTGCTGAAGTTATTAAAGAAATAGGGCGGTAGTTACTAATGTCACTTTTGTCCTCCTTTTTGTAAATTGGCATTACAGAAGATAATTTAAATGCATCAGGAAAAACCGAAGTTCTTAGAGAATGATTAACAATTAGAAAAAAAGGATAATACAATACATCAGCACACCTATGTATGATAATGGCTGTAATTCCATCTGGTCCAACAGTTCTCTTAGGTTTTAAACTTTTTAAAGAAGAAACCACATCTGACTCTTCAATAAAATTTAAGGTCAATATTTCATTATTACTAAAACGATTTTCAAAAGCAGAACAATTATTAGATGCAAGAAAGTTGTTCTGAAAATATGATACAAAACCATTAACAATATCCATGGGAGTATTAAAACATCTACTTTCAAAATGCATAATAATGGGAATGGATTTAGTACATTTTTTGTTATTTACATAAGACCAAAATTTTTTAGGATCATTAGTAATGTCTTTTTCAATACTAGAAAGATATTTTACCCGAGCACAATTTATTTCCAACTTAATTTGAGATCGAAGTGATTTAAACTTGCTATAAAAGTCTATAACTTTTGTACGTTTAAACTTTTTCCAGAAATGAAACTTACTTTTTATTAAGGTAACAATTTTATGGTTAAACCAAAGAGAGTAATTAGCTAAAGACTTGAAAGGTCTAGTTTTTGGAACACACCCATTAAAAATTGAATAGAGTTTATCATAAAATTTTTGACACACTTCATTGACATCAGTAAAACATTTTAAAAAAGACCAATCAACTTCAGATATAAAGACAATCAAGAGCAACTTTACTAAAATTCCAAAAACGATTATGGGCATTATGAGAAACAAAAGTGTTTTTTATACGGTATTTCAAACAGGGTAAGTAAAGAAGGATGGTAAGAATTTTCAGGAAGTAATTTTTCAGGGGGACATTCAACAGAACAATGAAAATTAGCATGGACAAGATCTAGACATCTGTCATTAGATATTATTAAATTGTTGAAACTTTAAGAGATGAATAAGTTTTTGAAGTTCAATTAATTTGCTTGATTTAGGTTGAGCAGGAGAAGAAAACTCTGGTATATTAAAATCCCCAACAATTATAACATTATTATTAAACATAAACTCCAAAGAAGATATTTTGTCAAAAAAGATAGAGTAACCAGTTGTTATCTGTGCCAAAGCTCTGTTCAATTAAAATATCCTGGAGATGCAGAAATGTGCAAGTTGTGTTACTAGTGGAGAATTATGAATGCAGTGTGGCAATAATGGCAGGAAACCTCAACTCAGTTGAATACATTTGTTTGATAATAATTATTAATTGGCCAATAAACTGGCTAATCGAACGGCCAACCTTTTCAAACAAGCAATTGTTTGATTAATCGATTATTGGTACAACGACAATAGCAAGCTTGTTAAAAATGTGGTGGACTTTTGAATCGAGAGCATAAATAAAGCCGTAGTCTTGTATTGTGACAGATTAAAAGCACATTTTGACAGTAATTAACACAGGAAAGAGTTAGTGTCTCAAATAGATGGCTGCCATACCCAGCGGAAGTGGAGGAAGTGGCGCTTAAAAAATAGTATGAAACAGCTGGCTGCACACTCCGAATCAATTAAACTGTAAATCATTGAAATTTACCCGAAGAGACGCATTATGCGATAAAAAGTGAATTAAAAATAAAAAACTCGAAGGTTTCAATTTGAGGCGTCTTTGTCTTGCATTTTCCTACTTTCATTTTCTCGCAGCTATTCCGTCTAATTAAACACGTTCCGTATAAAATTTTACGATTTCGTCTCGAGCTGTGTCTATTTTAGGCATTTGTTAACGAAGCTTTGCGTTTAACAGCACTCTGGTGAGTAGATCACGAGTGAAAGAAAAAAGCTGTTACGTCACTTATTGAAATCGAATTAGAATTGTTAATTTATTTAAATAGCTGCCTATTTAAAGTCCATTCGAGATGAATAATCTCTCTGATAAACAGAGCTAACAAATTGCCAGATCATTAATAAACTTCAACCTGGGAGGAGATGCGAGAAAAAGTGTCAGGGAGGATAGTGACTAATTTCCCTCACACATCACCGGCTCGGAAGTGATATTTACACCATCCGCGCGATTTAAAATCGAGAGAGTTTTATATCGCAATTTAGCCAAGTGAGAAACCGCCTCCGCACAATTTTCTAGAAAAGCTCTGGCACGAAAAAAGCGCTTCTTTAACAAACCTAGATCAAAGTGGAGCGGAACTTGTGTGATAATTGTCTTGATTCCCGGTGGCAGATGAACGAGTTCTTACCTGAAACAGAAAAAATAAATTACTAGAAATTCAGTTTCGACCCTTGCAGGACGGATGTGCACGTGCATAATTAACAGCGTAAAAAGGGAAGACGTCCAAGGTCTTGCTCGGACGGCCTTTACGGTTAAATTGAACAACTTCCTTCCACCTGTCGTAAAGAATTCGCTTTTCAGACACGCCGCTTTAAATATTACCATCGTGTGGTTTCAATGCCTAGGTGTGCGAGGAAGCCGACTGGAAAATCCGCACAAAGTGCAGCTTTTTTCTATAGGAAGGATAATTTACTGACCCAGCACGATACAAAAATGGAAAGTTGTATCCAGGAGAAAAGAATAATTACAATAAGTTGCTGTCTATTTAAAAAAATGGAATTTACGACAATGAATTCTTTTTAACTATACCAACTGCAGATGCTTTTAGAGCTGTATCAAAAAGATGTTGCCGCACTTGATGGGGTTATTAGGAGCATTGGGAGAGAAAATTTTTGCATGTAAATTCTTAGTCGAAAATGAGCTTCTTGTTCCCGTTCAACTTCTCCGAGTTTCCGAATAAGTTTTCACCAAATGGATTCCCTATTCCTACACATGATACTTAGATTAAAATAAAGACAGTCTTTAGCGCATTTAATTTTCTGTTTTACATAAACTTTGTTTACGATAAATGTTTGCTGAAATGGTCGCATTTACATTTGAATAGTACGCAGAAATGCATCTTAAAAAAAATACATAAAAAAAGGTTTTTTTTAAAAGATGCACTAAAAAGTAAAAAATAATGTATTTCAATCACAGAAAAATATTTTTTCTTACAGGTTAAAATTCTAAAATTTATAAAAGTTTTGGGAGTTGTCAACTGAACAAAGTAATTCTGTAATGCCGTAGTTTTATAACTCCCAAAGCTTTTATAAATTTTAGAATTTTAACCTGTAAGAAAAAATATTCTCCTGTGATTGAAATACTTAATTTTTTAGTTTTTAGTGCATTTTTTAAATAAAAGCTTTTTTAAAAAACATTTTTTTATATATTTTTATTTTTTGCTTTTTAGTCTTTATTTATTGCATAGATTTATTGTTATTAGTTACTACACTGTGCATCTACCGTGACGTCCAAATGACCAACATACCGTCTAGTGGGTTTAAGTTACGGTATGTACAAATCGAAAACCCCTTTGTAAACATAACCTAAAAGTTTAAAACCCCATTTAACACCTTTATGGGGTAATTAACTATATAGAATTGCATTGTCACGCAGATTACGTAAGCATGTTAAATTTCATTCACTGCGACTACAGGAACCCTCTCAAATTTACAAATCGAGAACCCTTTTGTAAACATAACCTAAAACTTCAAATCCCTATTTAACCCCTCTAGGGGGTATTTAACTAAATAGGATTGCACTGTCACGCAGATTAAGTAAGTATCAAAATTTCAATTCAGTGGGACAACGGGAACCCTTTCAAATTTGGCTTCGAAAAAATAACCGACAGACAGATAACATTGTGAGTTAACTACAAGCTTTTAAAAATGGCTCCAAGGACGAAACATCTTTCAGAAACCCCCTGTATAAACGGGTTCAACTTCGAGAATAGAATACGATATCAAGGAACTCTTATTGTACGAAGGAGGTTCAAATATAAATTGGAATTTTGTTGATAACTTTTTCTTGAAACAAAATTTTAACAAAATTCTTTAATATACTACTTTTCCTCGTGCACTTTCTACCTCTGTAGTTTCATAATACCTTCATTACTGAAGTTTTTTGTCCGAGTGCGTTATCGTTATCAGTTATGTACAAAAGCTCTACCGAGCTTCTCAGTCGCTTTGAACAAGAAGGAAAAGCCTTTTTTAAACTGAGTATACGTGTAATAATTCCTGATCACTCTAGAATCCATAGAAATCAAGTATGGAATGACCAATTGGCCACGCTGTACTCTATACTTGACAAAAAAAAAACAAGGATGTGCTTCAGCTCAAAAAATGATGCTTCTGTAATTTAAGAGGTCTAAAATGTCTTATACACATATTTTTTGGAAGACACGGGTAAATTATTAAGGCACCTTATATTGATACCTAAAAAATTTAAGTCATTTCTCATCCAGAAGTGTGATTTTGCTGCAAGATCACCCAATGGACATTTGACCCCAGAGACCATAGAAAAACTGCAATGAAAGACTCCTCCATAGCCCTGATTTGTAGCTTTATGATCTTAATCTTTTGTGACCATCTCAAGAAGCATTGGGGAAAGTTTGATTTCACGATGATAGTGAGTTTCAATATTTTGAACATAACTGGCCAAAAACTTCTATAGAGAAAGTATATGAGGCTATCAAAGGTAAAGAAAAAGTACGTGGAAAAGTAGTTAAAAATATTTAAAAATTCAAGGCGTATCCCCCCTGTATTATATACAGAGTCGCTAAAAAGTATGGATACAGCTAAATATTTTCAGAACGGTTTAACAGAGCACGTTGAAATTTGGGGTACAATTAAATGCGTTTAAATTCTATCATCTGAAATTTTTACAATTTTCTACCGTGATTTATTTTGGAAATACAAGGCTAACTTGTTTTTTTTTAAATAACACGAAGGGTTAAAATTAATAATTTTTAAAAGAGCATTTTTTTCTGAATTTAGTGCTGTAACATATTCCCACCTTTATTTTCATTAAAAGACAAAAAAAATAAAAATTCAAAAATTTTATTCTGGATTTCTGCAAAAGTAAAACTAAGTTAGCTTTCAAAAATACTGTTATAAGCGATCTGTCACTTGTATATTAGTCAAAAATTAAACTTGTGTGCAATAATTAGTTTAACAATGGTACATTTAATAAGTGAAACTGAGTGTACAGAAATTCTCATGATCAGAAAGCCAAGAAGTCAATGGAAATCATTTTGAGCAACATCTTTTGTAGCATAAAAAACATGGATTTCGTGTTTTGTTTTTTTTTATTAAAATGTGTTCTTTTTCAGTTAAAAGTGTTATTTTAACAATTATTATTAACTTTTACTTATTTTTTGGTCAAAGTTCAAGCGGCAAAGATTGATAAAGTCAATATTTCTAAGGCTAATAACATTTTACACTTTTGAAAATTTTATTAGTTCCATTTTTTTTTAAGTTTCGATTAAAGTAAGGTATCACCATTGAATTCAGAAAAAATTGCTCTTTTTAAAAATATTAAATTTCACCCTTCTTGCCACTTAAAAAAAATCAAGTTAGCCTTGTATCCTTTGAACAAAAGAAGATAGGAATTTGATAAACATCTAAAACAATAGAATTTATATACTTTTAAGCTTATACCAAATTTCAATAAGTTTTGATGAATAATAGTTTTTAAAATATTTAACTATATCCATACTTTTTAGCGACCCTTATATTTTAGTCAAGGATAAATTGACGCGGTCTTTTGTTATCACTAGTATTTTTTCCTCTTCTGGCGTGGACTACATGTAAACTAGCAAACGTTATTGATATTCCTGGTGTTTTCAAGGTCTTCAAATACACGGTTAGATCAGAATTTCTAGCTAGTCCTCTGAAGCATAAACCTTCGTTTTGTCTCAATTGTTTCATGAATAAGAGAATTATCTCTTTTTTGAGTAGGACGGCGTATTGTTGCATTGGTGTGCGAACATCTCGGATGTGGTATGGTCGTGTTTTTGCTTAAACCGCAGCACGACTTATCGCATGCATCAGTTTGTTTTGTTTTTCCCCGATTTGAATCGGCGTGTTTTGTTTGTTGTTTGGAAGCCGTACGATGGGCACGTAAATGTTGGTTATCCCGCCTTGTTACTGTGTTTTCGATCACATTATCCATGCTGTTCTTCTAATAAGCAAGAAACTCGCTGCTACTTCCTAGTAGTAAACCTGGTTGTATCGAGATTCGGTGTCACGATGCGCTTTTTGGTTTGTTGTGCTGGTATCGGGTAATTGGTAATTAATTTCCGGTAACAAAGCCACTATATTACGCAGACATTGTTCCAAGTAAATGGGGTGTCAGAAAATTAAATGTTGTCCTAAATCAGGCCGTAATGTATTCGTGTCTGCGCCTTGATGAAGAGGCACACTTGGTGCATATCCCCGAAGTGTAAAGGTGTCGCTGACAACTATTTATTTTCTTAATTCAGACACACGAATTTCTGCCGGCTAAATTAATTACGGAGATGTTTGATACAAGAAATGAAATGTTGCGTTGCATTCTGCTAAAAGTAAGCTCACGCTTGATTTATGACATGGACCGGTCATGGTCAGATGCAAGACCTACACGAGTGCACACTCGGAAGACACGACCACAAATTTCAGCTTATGGCAGTTGCCTTGAGGATGATTCGAGATTTTTGTTGCTTCAAGGTCCCGATTTGGAGCCTCTTCGTTGCAGCAGGACCTTGAAGGATTTCCCCTGCGTTGCAGGAATTCGCGATAACCTTACTTTTTGCCGGCTATTGTCTGTCGGCAATGAAATGCTCTCCTTGACCTTATTTAAATGTCCCAAGAGTTGCAGTGGCGTTGGCGTTTTGTAGCCGCTTTGATATACATGTGCTAGGAAGCCCTTACCTTTTTCTGTTAGAAGTAGGGTTGCCAGACCTTCTATATTTAATAGAAGTCTACTATATTTAACTAAAATCTTCTATCTTTTATGTCCCTAAAATATAGAAGCTAAATCTTCTATATTTCGCGAGCGAGGCCTTTCATGATTGGCACTTTCAAACGTTCTTAGATTGCAATCATTTTGAAAAAAAAACAGTGGCATATTTGCATATGGGCTAAATGGGCTATTATCTTTATTTTTATTATCTTTATCTTTATTTTGATTTAAAAAAGACACTTAAAAGACAGGTTGCATTTTTTTTAAATTAATTGATCCGATTTTGTTTTCGTCGTATTTTTTTACTTCTTAAGTTCTTAATTGTTTGATTAATGAGTTTTAAGAAGCTTTTAATAGTTTCAATTCATATTGTAGAAAATTCACGATGAATAATGGTAGAAAAATCCCGAGTAGTAAACAATACAGTAAAATGTCTTTGAAAAAAGTCAACGGCAATGTAATATTATAGAAAAAACAAAAACTTTTTAAATAAATATAGGCTGATTTTTTTATAATATTAATATCATTTAGAAAATAAAGGAGATAGTTATAAATCTAGTGCACGTTTGGTGACATTAGAAAGAACTTTTTGAGGTTTAATTTAATTTTCAAATTATCTTGCATTTTTTGAAAACTTGTGCTAAAACTGATGGATTTGCTGTTTCATTTAAATAAAGTTAAGGATATTACTGAAGTTTAGAAAAAATCAAGTGATAAAAAAATTAAGTTAAAAGCTGATACATATTTACTGATTACGGATTTGTTTTTATCAGAATCTAATGCTCGAAAATTGATAGAATTTTTTTGATGTTACACTTCTTTAACTGTTGTAGAGTAGTGTATATTAAAACGTCAATATCCCTAACATTTTTCGAGCAGTTATGAAGTTTAGCAGTTCATTTGAGGTGCACAAGAGGAGTGTAGATATCATTTAAAATTTTGAAGGGTTATTTGTATTTGAAGTTCGACAAAAAATGTCCTCCTGTCAATAAAAATTGGCTTTTTTCAGGATTTGTAAATTTTTTCTTACTTTCTGAATTAACCAATAGGTTTTTTTTTGAAGAAACGTTGTCATAGTCAGGGGCGGCGAAATTAAGTAGCCCATGGTTACTTTAAACTCACTCTATACAGGATGTAAGCGAAATAAGTACATTAACTTTAACCAGTGGTAGAACTCATCAAGACAAACACTTTTTCTATGTACCATTTTTTCAAAATCGCATTTTTTAAAATCATTTTTCCCCCCTACAAATTAACGAGCCTTTTATGAAATGCTCCAACAAAGAAAAGTAACAATAAATAATAGCTGCAACCAAGGTAACCGTTTCAAACGGTAATCTTGTCGACTAGGTAACTTTGCTTCCAGTGGCGTGTAAGAAAATTGTGCAAGATTTTAAAATAATTTTAACTCAAAAACTAAAACGTTTTGAAAAAAAAGTTATTAGGAAAAATTGTTTGTCTTGACGAGTTCTATTACCAGTTAAAGTTAATGTACTTATTTCATTTACAGCCTGTATAAGTAAAGTAATGAAAAGCGGAAAAGTTGCAATGCTCATTTTAAAACGATGTCTTATAATTTTTTATTATATATTTTATGTTTGTTGGAATGGATTTAAATTGATGATTAATTGTTCTTATCTAATTTCTTTGTTTTCATTTATCTCAATGTTAACTTTTAATGTATTATAGTAATTATAACATGAGATCGAAAATAAACTCAATTAGAGCAAGCCTTGAAAGTGTAACTTCAGCCACATCATATGCTGTGTAAAACCAACATAACTTCAAAAGTGATGTCGTAAATAAACGGCTAAAATGTGGTTAAAGTATAAATAAACAGCTAAAATATGGCTAAAGTTCTGCAGGCACAGCTTGCTCTAATTGAGTTTATTTTCGATCTCAGGTTATCTACTTAGGGTAATTATTAAAAAATGAAGCTTTTGACTATCAGGTTTTTTTTATTAAAAAACGATTTCACAATACAACCATCAGTTCTAAATTACAATTACGAAACGAACCAACGCCATAACACATTAAATGCAAAATTCGAAATGGCTGTCTGTCCATAAGTAACTTTTTTTAATCACTTAATGTAATTACTTAATTAGTAACAAATGATTTATTTGAATCTTCTATATATTTTGTGAAACTTCTATATTTTCAAGTGAATACTCCTATTTTCGACATTTTGATATCTGGCAACCCTAGTTAGAACATGTAATTCTATTACCCAAAGAGCGTATCAGTCAGCATCGCGTGACTATTTACCATTGCCATGCGATCTGACATGAGATTTGACCGTAAGCGAAACTTTTCTAATGCTAGTAAACCTATCCAATTAATAAAAAATGAGGCAAACCTGTCTCGCTGGATTTTTGTAAATTGTCAACATTAAAAGAAATTAACGCAACATTAATTGAAATTTATTCGTGTGGGAGAAATAAATTCTGTATGTCAGGGCATGCAATTATTCTTCATAAGTTTTTAAGGAAATAATGAGATGAATTTATGGCATTCCTCTATTGATTTACGGTACGTAATGTTAATGCAACTGAAATTGTCTTTGTATTTTAATTAGAATAGGACTCAAGTGGACAGTCGAACGAGAGTCGTGGGAAAAATACTGATTTATGTTACCAACATTGGATTATGCATAAAATCATTTACATAACGTTATGAGCTTTACTTCCATAGTTATTTTATAAATATTTATTATATGCCTGTATTATCTTTTATTAACGCGGAGGAAGATAAGAGTCGCTGTCCTGAGGGCATGAACTCGCCACGTTCGTTACCTAACCACAAAATCGTCGTTAGAAAATCCTGAAAAGCAACCCCAAGTTGGTTTACCAACTTGATTACAACCGAAACGGATCTCTAATAACAAGGGCGTACAATGAACGTCTGAAGTCTCAATGGATTTGATAAATAAAAAGACCAGAAATCAATATCGTATTATTAGTAAACAAATAGAAGGGGCGATGAACTAAACCCGAATCAATCATTCGGTCGTATTTTTTCCACTTCATTCAAGTCATATCTTTCCCTTCGAATTTCAAATTCAGATATTTTCGCTATTCGTAGTTTTCATATTCGTAATACCGCAACTACACAACATTAAAAAAAGTACTATTACAATGTTTTAGAACTTGAGAAGAAAATTTTTTTTGAAAGACTTGTTTTATGAGTTATTGAAACCTGAATATAAAGTTATAATATTTATGACAATCTTACGAAGATTATCATTATTGCTGACAATCAACACCAAAACTCTCCTTGAAATAAAACTGCTCGATAGAAGTTTGAAACACGTTAAAAAATGTCAAAAATAGGTGGTGGTGAGTTGGTGACAATATGATTCTTGAAAAATTGTGTTTGGACAAAAAATAAAACTGTTAGTAATAATCGAGTTCCAAACTTAGATTATGTACGAAAATATGAAGAAGAACTAACCACTTTCGATGTTCTTAAAAGCTTTTATTTAACTCACAATGTTGTCTGTCTGTCGGTTATTTTTTCGGAGCCAAATTTGAAAGGGTTCCCGTTGTCCCACTGAATTGAAATTTTGCATAGTTACTTAATCTGCGTCACAATGCAATCCTATGTAGTTAAATACCCCCTAAAGGAGTTAAATGGGGTTTTGAAGTTCTAGGTTATGTTTACAAAAAGGTTCTCGATTTGTAAATTTGAGAGGGTTCCTGTAGTCGCAATGAAATGAAATTGAACATGCTTACGTATCTGCGTGACAATGCAATTCTATATAGTTAATTACCCCCTAAAGGTGTTAAATGGGATTTTAAAATTTTAGGTTATGTTTACAAGAGTTCTCGATTTATACATACCGTAACTTATAGCGACATAGACGGTATGTTGGTTATTTGGACGTCACGGTAAATGCACAGTGTAATAACAATAAATTTATGCAATAAATAAAGACTAAAAAGCAAAAAATAAAAATATATAAAAAAAATGTTTTTTAAAAAAAGCTTTTATTTAAAAAATAATGCACTAAAAAGTAAAAAATAATGTATTTCAATCACAGAAGAATATTTTTTCTTACAGGTTAAAATTCTAAAATTTATAAAAGTTTTGGGAGTTATAAAACGAATTACTTTGTTCAGTTGACAACTCCCAAAGCTTTAATAAATTTTAGAAGTTTAACCTGTAAGAAAAAATATTCTCCTGCGATGGAAATACATTATTTTTTACTTTTTAGTGCATTTTTTAAATAAAAACTTTTTTAAAAAACATTTTTTTTATATATTTTTATTTTTTGTGTAAACAGAAAACACTTAGAACAACCGAAAAAAAAAACAATTAAGTACAAGTGCGATTTTTCCGAATTATTTAGTACCTATCTACTTCCAAAAATTAACGCGATTGCAAATTTGCATTAAACAACATGAAACAAAAACTCGTTTCGAGGAGTTGTTGCAAAAATTTTAATTCATAAAATATGACAATGATAAAGAACTTTAGCTTTGTGATGAATACATCTGAATTATATCTTCAAGCCCATCCCAAAATCCACCTACAAGATAATCAATACTGAGCCTTTGTTGTGTTTCTTTTCCGTTGTAGGAGTCTCATAATTTAAGATCTTAATTTAGACATAGAAGCTTACGATTCATTTAAGTTTTAAATGTGTCAGTAGTAATACGAGTCTGCCTCAACTTTTTCTATTAGAAACTATAGGACTTCTCAACTCCACGTAAAAAAGTAAAAAAAAGCTTAATGAATGACCGGCCAGACTAACATTTCTCCGGCCAGCTCGTTAAAATTTAGAACAGTTGTAATTTATTAAATTGACATAGTTATTCAGAAGCACTTGTTATCAATTAAAATATTTTATTTATAGATATACCTATTCGTGTATCACATCATTACGCACTTCTACTGTTATAACTAGAGGTGACAAATAATCTAATCGATGATCTCTCGTCCAAAATATAAGCCCAGGCTTGAATCACGTCCTGTTGTTCAGTTAGAGCTTCCTATACTTTGTGATAAACCCAAAAGTCACATATTTTCCAAATCTCTTGTGACTGCTACCCTCCCATGCATAAAATTGTGCAAGTCCAGCAACCCTCTGTCGTCTATATTTTAGAAACGCAGAAAATTCTCCCTTGGTCAGACAAATATACGAATATTAAAGAAAAAATGGAAGAGTCATAATTCTCTCCATGATATTTGTGAAGCCCTATATCCGAACGCTCTTAATAAAACGTTTTCCGCTACGCCAATGATATCGGAAAAAGCCATTAATTCCGGGATATTCCTAATATATATTTTCTATCAAGGATCGCTTAACAGTAACGTTGGTCAAAATATGACGTTCCATAAATAACATTTCCAATAGAAAAATTACATTTATATAAATTGTGACGAAGATCCTTGGAAGAAACTGACACAAATTGGATTCGTTTCGTGTAAAGACTCGAATCAATACTGAAAGGTGTCCGGATTCAGTTTTAGATGCGTAACGTTCGAAATTATCTCCAGTTTGATAACCGCAGACTTGAACCACATAAACGTCTGACAATTTATGAAATTACAAATATTGTCGACATTTCAACACTGATTGGAGGCTAATTAACTGTTTTAAAATCGCCACACGTGTTTGGTCTAGAGAAATTTTATTTGCATGCCGTGTAATCAAATAAATCCAATTTTTACAATTTCTCCGAATTTGAGCATCGAAATCGAACATAACGACGTTGTTTAAATTAAAGTCAGGCCCAAGATTGGGTTTATCTCAGGACATGTTCGTAAAATGAAGCGGCCACCAACGGTCATTATTACGAACATAACCGTCTTACTTAAGCAAATACATAAAAATAAACGAAAAACCGAAATTGCAAAGCGTGAGGGAGTTAGTGGATGAGAAAGATGGAGCTTAGTTTAATTAGCCCCTATCCCAATTTACCTAAATTGGAGCCAACAATTGTTTTAATGAAAGAACTAACAAATGTGTCGAAAGATTAATTTGAAACGGAAAACAAGTCAACCAAGTACAGCTTCCTTCACTCTTTGATTTGGTTATAGTTTTAAACAACTGTTACAAATGCCCCGGAACCAATTTTATCCGTCCCAATCTTGCACCTCCCATTTTCCTAACAGTAAATTCTCGATTGAAAATAATTTTCTGAGTCGTCACAAACCAATACTCCACAAAAGCACTACATTTATCAAATAACGGCGTCCCTCAAGGGATACATAAAACCGTTCAAGCATCGAAACTAAACGTTATACAACAATTTTCTATTTACAACAAATTCGAATTCAGCGGCGTATCAGTTACGTGCTAACAATTGTGCAAAGGTCTCTCAGCCGGTGATAACAACATTCTTAAATCGTAGATTTCTATCAAAAGTTGTATACATTTCAATTAAACGTTTCGAAAGAACAAATCGAAAAATCGATAGAAATCAATTATGTCGTTTAAATTACTGTTAACCAATGAGTTACATGAAAATATCCTATTTAATTGTGTGATAAATCAACACCGCTCATTAATTAGTTGATCCCGATCGGATTTTTTTATTTATGGAGGCAAGGCTGAGTGTGAAATGTTGCAGTGATTTTAGGTCAATCTGGGATTCAGTACTGGATTTGTTGACTCGAACCAGAGGTGGATCCAGAAATTAATTTTGGGGGGGCTTCCAAAAATTTTTAGAATGGTGAAGCTATTGAATGAAACTTTTGTTATGTTCAAATACATATTTAAATAAATTTGTACAAAATTTAAGCCCAAAAAATTTTTTCCAAAAAAATTTTACAATGCAAATAAATATATATTTTCTCAGATAAAACACCCTATATGTTGTGCAATTTTTGGATATTCATAGGTAGTTGTTGATCATAACGTTTTTTTTACTAGTCGGTTTCGCTAAGTTTTTGAAATAATTAGTTCTCATTGACAAAAACAACACACTCTTTTTAATTATTAAAAAAAACTACAACATAAAATACAACAGGCAATGTTAATTTACATACAGTTGTTTAAGTAAGTTTAAGTAATAAAAAATTCTGGACGTAAAAAAATTTCTAAGCAACTTTCTTGTTTTACTTTTCGAGAATCTTCGCATAATATTGTATTAAGTGGTAATAATTTATTTTCATTGTAAGGAAAGGTATTTGGTATTTTTTGACTATCATCTAAAAAAATACAACTTTCTAGAAACGTTTCGATGTTAATTTAATTTTCTTTAGGCCGTCAATTGTTTTTTATAAACGGATTGAAGAAGATTAAATTAAGACGAAACGTTGCCAGAAAATTGTGATTTTTTAAGTGATAGTCTAAAAAATACCTTTCCTTATACTGAAACTAAACAAAATGGACACAAACACATTAAAAATTAATAATTTATGTATTTATTTATTAAAAAATGTGCATAAAAAGACTTTTAATGTGATTATTTAAACAACATTTGTTCATTAAGCTTTTATATTATTTATGAAAAAATTAAAATTGGTGTTTGGGGGGGCCATGGCCCCCTGGATCCGCCTTGACTCGAACAGTTGCACATAACATAATACACTCACCCAAAATGAAAATGACGCGTCCAACCAACAATTTCCAAGAAGAAATCCCTAAACATTGAAATGTGGAACACGACTCAAAACTAGTTTACGATCTCTAATGATTTATGGTAGAAGTTGGTTGCGGTCAAGGGATCGGGGTTGCAGGGTAGGCGTTCGTTTATGGACGGGTCATTTTCATTTTGGATGAGTGTACCTCTTTACCAGAAACCAGAAATAATACTAGTATTATTAATTTTGGGAATTAATCCACTTTGAGTGGTCTATTTGATCTTGTTTCATGCTGTGTAAGTTTGCATTTCAATCAAGCGGAGTGACGTTTTTCAATGGTAAAATAAATAAACATCAAGTCTAGTAACATCCATTTGAATTATGCATGGGTTTTACAATTAGAAACGTTGGTCGCTTATCATTTTCCGCTTACAAAACGCGCCCATTTTCATTGCATAATGAAGTCCCAGGTTGACAATTACTATTGTTTTAAATAATATTTAATATGTTGACCTTTAAATAACACGTGTAATAATTAGGTTTAAATAAAATGCATCCTGAAGCTTATTATTAAATGACACGAGTCGAGATACCTTCAATGGTTTTTTCTCGCTTACAACGGATTAACCACAGTATTACTTAAGGCCAGATGTATATCCATAGAATAATTTACAAGCAATAAGTTATTCATAGCTCTCCGGTTAAATGTCACGATTTGTAGTCTCGCTATTGAAGATGGCAAATACGGCACTATTGACACGAAAACCGATTGAGAGCAGCTTTCACGTTTTTCAATAAAGCCTCGTTATAATAATATCGATTCGCTAATAATGGATTATCCTTGTATGGCGCAATTTCCACAAATGTGTAAGAATGAAATATGACACAGCCATATAATAATCACAGGTTACGAACAAAGCACGTCCATTAAAGGAAGCAGTGGACAATTATTATTTCCTCTCGAGTATTACAATTAACTTTCGCTTAAACGAGCCGCAAACATAAACGCAATTAAACATACATATATTCCCGCCAAATTACACAGCCATTGTAACCAAAACCTACAAAGCACACCCTCTCATTAATCTTATTAATTGCGATAACAATAAATAACGCAGACTCGATCCGGTGCTTTCACTGAGATTGAAAAACAGACCAATTTTAATCTCGCGAAGAACCTGCAAGGTGT
Organism: Tribolium freemani; assembly: GCA_939628115.1. Lineage (NCBI taxonomy): Eukaryota > Metazoa > Arthropoda > Insecta > Coleoptera > Tenebrionidae > Tribolium > Tribolium freemani. Next base: position 2,794,134 of record OW626785.1, on the reverse strand, counting down.
GCAAGTAATTAGTTCGACTCGATTCACAAATCCGTTCTCACACCCTCAAAGCCGACGCAAACAACGGGTTAATTAAGCCAACAATGCCAAACATTTACACGACATACTGATATTATTAGACTTAGGTGATCCAAGAAAGGTCGACTGTATTACCATTCGGAAACCCCTAGAACGTAACCTGATAATGGACACTGCTTGGGTTACAGCTTGACTCAGGAACCAGGTTTTAAGCTTAAGGGTGTCCGCGACCCACGATTCAAATTAAAGGTTTTTTAATTCTACAGGCCGATGCGTTGCCATATTTTGGAAAAAAGTAAATCCCTTTAAAGAAAGGAAGAAAATGCATAAATGTTTATATTAAAAGCAATTTTACTCAGTTATTTTTAAAGTATTCGATCTGGAATTTTGCAGGATAATTCAAAAGAATATTTTATAGGTCGATGCGTTGAGGTTTTTTTAAAAAAAATTTTGTTTTTGAAATATTGTGATTGATGCAAAAGTCGCGTTATTTACTAATAGATTTAAAAATTTGTTTTGGGGTTTTGGTATTTATTAGAAAATATTAATTTTCAACTAATTTAACAAATGCCATGTAATAAAACATTGTTGTTTTCTAATTATCAATGAATACATTTTGTCTTAAAATCCTCTATAGTTCAATGCTTTTGCCACTAGAGGCGTTGCTCGTGCCATTTCTGTGGAGGGTCTTTTGGTCGCTACCTGTCCTTGTCCCAACTCAAGGAAAGGACGGATTGCGGTCACTTTTATTGTTGTGTGATTACCATAATTTTCAGTTATTTTACAAAACTATGGCTGATACATTTGAGCGAGAAAAGCAATTTTCCTGTTCGGAGATTTTTTGAATTTGAACTTCACCTAACCATTTTTTTAAATAACTGCTTCGTAGAGATTTAAGAGTATTTATTATACATATGAATTTTGAACATATGACAACAAATGAGATAAAATAATGTATTATTATGATTATTATTATACTTATTATTTTCGCATATAAGTAATTGAAAACTTCACTTTTTCGGTGTAGAATATCACTTTTGTAATGTTGGAGATCAATATTTGACATTGAAATTACCTAGTACATAAATACGTAATTTTTAAACTCGTTTTTTTTTATAGACGAAGTCTACACTTAGTGTAAATCTACACTAAGTCAAAACTTTGGTGAAGATATTACATTTGCTAAACATGGTTTCTTTTTATCAGGCCAACTTCTTGACTTTTTCAAAAGCTGTAACCGTTTTAATCTTACTGCACACACCGTTCCTTGTGTTTATTAACATTTCCACAAAAAATTACATAAAATAAATTTTATGTAATAAAAATATTTTATCGGCCACCAAATAAATAAATTGGGCTTATTGTAACTAAACCTAAAAGCAATAGGTCTCAGGTTAATGTTTATTGACTTTGATTTATAGTCAAAATTATCTTTGTTCCATTAATTTTTATTGTTTGTAAATATAAAACTCAAAACATTTAGCTTTGTTTCTGGAGGCAACTTTCACAAATTCAAGGGATTAAAATATAAGCCAACTGATCTTTGCAATTTTATGACCCATCCCAACCCAACCCGTGAACGCAGGTAAAGACTGAACCCTGTCCAGGGAGGGTGTTGTATTACTGGTTGCTTTTGAAGACGCTGAAAACTGAGTTGCTCGTTCACTCCCGGACACCCTTAATTGGTCGGGATGCCAAGGAACGGGTAAACAATATTTGACAAAATAATAAAACCACTCAGCTTAACCGCAAAAAATATACACACTGCTCTATTCCGCCATATTCAGGTCTTGTTAAGTTGGTAGCACAAAATTAACGTAATAATCCTGCGTGATTTGACAAAACCATTCCATTTTGCAGGATCTTGTCAAAAAAATTCGAATTTCTTAAATTTAAGTGTTTTTTTCCACCTTCGAATGTGACTTACAAGAGCTATAAATGTTACTTGATATTAAACCATTACTAGTCGCCTTGTCTAACAAACCGGTGCACTATTTTTTAGCGAATTATTAGAAGCTGACAGATCTGGCATCCGTGGACATACGTTATTACATGACAATTTTTCAAAATTTGTACTGGAATAATATGAATTAATTGCATTTTAGAGACCCTTCTTAAAATTATGTAAAACAGGCTGTAGGCTGTAGACATAAGAAACACTTGTGTAATTTTGATTTTTTAACTTACGGCACTATCGCAAGGGTTAAATTACCTACTGACCAGAAAAAACGAAACCTTTGTAAGTCCTCATATTTCCGGAACTGTTTGAGATATCACTTTCAATTTTTGCTTTCAAGGAGACAAGAGATTGAAAAGTATTATTTCTGTTAAATCACAAATAATAATTATTATTCTGAAAAGCAAAATAAAAATAGTTTTTAGCAAATAAACTTGTAAGTAATATTTCGCGATTTAAGAATTATGGGAGGAGTTCCAATGAAAAAAAAACTATGAACCTACAGAAATCCTAATCGACTAGTGCCTTTATCATAAAATAAATTACGTCAGTGTAGTAGCTTCGGTAATAATTTACTGCAAATATTGTTCACAACTTTATTGTTTTTCTTTATCAAAAAGTTGCACTGATTTAAATTGACTTAAAAAAATATTATCAATGTGTAATTCGCATTTTTTTTGCTTTATTAACGGAAATAATCTTCAGTTCATGTCTCTTAGAACGAATTGTAAAAAAATGTATCTTCTTTAATCCTGGTTTAAACGTAGAGCGATGATTGTTCCAAGAATTGTTAGGGGCTTAAATTATAAATGATTAATTGATATTTTTTTAGACAACAAAAATTAAAATCTCAATGCGTTTCAGAGATATGAGTAAATAACCGAGATTCGGTTTTTCTAGCCACCTGGTGCAATCCTGAAATATAAATCTTTTCACATACAAAATATCTGCTTCAAAAAGTTAAACGTTTAATTGGAGAAAGTTACGACTTACGACATATAAATATCTATAAAAAGTTTTGAGCAGCGACCACAGCTTTAAACCATTTCATATAATTCAAATAATTGTAAAATTTTAAAGTTTTGTACGTTTTTAAAAGCTCCACAACCATTCAATTGACATTTGCCAATAGTTTGAGAAAGTAAGACAATATAACTCAATTATTTATGCTTTCTACTCATTTAAAAAAATCAAAATATTCTATGTAAGGCAAACCAATTGAATGACTAAATCTGTAGTCCATCGTCCATGGGGATTTCAATTATTATAAGAGATACGAGGTCGGTTAAATTAGGGCAAAGTTGTGCATTTTTATGCTGAACTATTATCTCGTGTCGTTTTTAGTTTTTGAATTATTGGGAAAAATCAAAATTTTGTAATTTTTGTTTTTATTTTTTTAAGCGAAAACCAAAAGAACTGGACGTTTCTAAGTACGACATTCTCTTTTACAAGAAATCTAAATCTGTCATTGCCTTTTCCATGACGTTCTTGATGTCAGAGTTACAACACTCAACTTTGGTTTTTCTTATGGACCCGATATTTGACAGTTGTATTTTTGAAAACTCTTTTTGTTTCTGATTACAATGATGTATCACATGATATAATCGAATCTTACATGCGGATTAAAATTAAGAAAAAAGCGTTTTTGCAAAGAGTGCTTTGGAAAAAACGTCAATAATGTTGTTTAACAAACTAAATTTTGACAGTTCTATTAAATATGCGAGCAGAATTTTGATAACTTTGTCTTGTTTTGTTTTGCGAAAAATAAAATTTTAGCTTATCATGTCGTTTAATTTTTAAATAAGTAAGCATGGCGGAAATGTAAACCTTCCAGATCCAAATTCAATTAAACCTCTAAAATCTAGTTTGTTTAAAAATAAAATTGTTGACGTTTTTTCCACAAAAATGCTTTTTTCTCCATTTTCCTCAGCATGTAAGATTCGACCATATCATGTTGTAATCAGGAATAAAAACACTTATTAAAACAACAAAAAAACATAAGAAAAACCAAAGTTGAGTGTTGTAACTCTGACATCAAGAACGCCTTGGAAAATATGACGACAGATTTAGATTCGTTGTAAAAAAGTGTCTGTAAAAAAGAATGTTCTAGTTGAAAACGTCTAGTTTTTTTGGTTTTCGCTTGAAAAAATAAAAACGAAAATTACAAATTACCATTTTTTTCCAGTATTTCAAAAACTAAAAACGACACATCAAATTTTCTTGCAGATAATTGTTCAGCACAAAAATGCGCAACTTTGCCCTAATTTAACCGACCTCGTATCTCTTATAATAACTGAGATTCCCATGGGAATGAGCTCGAAAAACGGACACCCTGTATATAATCACGGAGACTTAATAGTAATTGAATTTCTCTAAACATTAGGAAGTAGCAATATTACAACAGTTGGAAAAAACTTAAATTTTCTTTAATACTAGTCCATTCTCTTTGGCAAAGATTTTTCCTTTCGTTGTGTAGGAGTGCCCTTTAGCCAAATTTCACCTCTCAACTATCATTTTCAATAAACCTGATTTATTAAAATTATGATAATTATTTACGACGCCATCCGTTGCGCAGTAAACGTAGGCATATAATAACTATTAAACCTAATAATCGTGAACAAGCACCGTGTCTAAAAACATTTTTTGGGTTGGAATTTACAAGCCAAAGTCAATGTTTATCCACCAACACTACCTTTCACATGTGTATATACCAACGCATGATTTGTACCTTCAGTCAGCAGACATTCGCTCTTACCCAACACCAAAACTTCTTCGTCATTGTGGCAGGGGTGGCAATGCAGCTGGAGCTGGCACGCGTTCGCCCAGCTGCCCTCACAGACCCTAAAGCTTATCACAACTGGGGTTGCATTAATTCGAATGTAGCCGATCCGGGTGTATTATTGACAGGTGGACCAATTTATGGAGCTATTAAAGACGCCAAAACATCTGTACGAGTTCATTTTGAGGGTTTAATCACCTGTCTTAATCAAGAGCTTGGGATTTGGTCGAGCGGAAAAGAAGGGATTAATTGAAACGGGCGTTTCATGGTATTATGATGAGTGATGGGCTGGAAACCGGTGGCCCAGTTTGGTAACACACAATTCGAAAAAGTGCTGATTTTGGTTAACTTCAACTACCAATATCTACTAAACTATAAGAGATACGACTTTGATTTTTGTATATGTTACTGTTAACATCTTTCACTAAGTATTTACCAAATTTCAATAATGTACATAAAAAAACAATTGACATAAAAAATCACAAAATATCCATGTTTTCAACACTTCATCGAGATAATCTTAAGAACCATAATACGTAGATAAATCGGACTGGGACCATTTGAAAACACACAAAAATATCTAGTGACATTACCCACTTCCGAAAAAAATTGACTTTTAATTAACAAAATACGTTTGATATCTCTGTGAAAGAAAGAAATTTGTTGTAGAAAGTTGGCAATCTCACTAGATATAGTCGATTGAAACGATTTGGCGTTTGCCGTTTTTAAAACTGTTTGTTCGTTCTCGAGATTATCTCAAAAAACAATTTTTTGTTAGTTCTGGCACCGGCCACCAGTTGTCGCTTCAAATTTGAGCTGTCTGAATTGTCGCCTAAGGCAAAATATCTCCTCGGGTCCCTTCAGCTAGTGTAAATTTTATTTGTCCTCATTGTTGTGGCAAAGTTGGAGTAAATAAGATGATTTCGGTACTCAGTGCTTGATCTTTAGAAAAGGATTTACATTGATTTATAAAATTCTTTTCAAATTCATTATTAAAATTTTGATTCCGCCTGGGTCGGATTTAAAATCCATACGTGTTAAAATTAAATTTTAATTTCACTTTCTATAAATTACCGACCCCTAGTAGTAATTTTTAACTTAACAGATTATTCCACTAATTTTTTGCTACAACTATTGATTTTTTGGATTTTTGTGAAATTCGATTAGAAAATGTTTTTATACTCGTTTCAGTTAGTAAAACGTCAATTTTTTAGCATTCTAAAACAATAACTCTTATAAAATTGACAAATGTAAAAAATTAGTTAAAATGATAAGGAACTTCTTTGGAATATTTTTTTAATTAAGTTTGTTCAACCAAACCTACAAATTTTTGAAACATGGGTCGTACTATGACAAATTTAAAAAATCGAAAAAGTGTCTTATTGAAACAACAAAAAATTACTCATCAAATACTACAGGAGAGTTCGACAAAGAAGAACATTATTTTCCAAAACATTTCTCAAACGGGTTGTCATTGGTCATTATAATTTGCTTGGAACCCTGCGGATGCAACGTTTACAAAAAGTTTTATCAAATAATTTTTAATTTATTCACACTCTGTTTTGTACGAAGTCTATCGATAAATAATAATTATTATTACTTTATCGATAAAAATAATAATACTTTAATTTGTATGGAAACGCTGATTATCATAATTTATCAAGCTGAAGAGTCAAATAAAAACATTTCCACAGGTAGTATTTAGTTAGTTTGCATTAGTTTATAATACACAAAGAAAAAAAAATTACAATATTCTTAGGAATATTATAACAAATTTTGCCAACAGTTATCTTCTTCTTCTATTTGATTAAAAATTTAATAATAACAATTTAAAAATTAATAATTATAATTAGCAAAAATTTGCATAAACTCTCAATATTTCGTAAATACATGCATACGACGCCTCTCTGAATCGAACATTGCACAACGAAAGGACCGATTCCTCGTGAAAGAACGATGAGTAATATTTTGAATATTTCGATTCATAACAAGCCACTAGCCCTGTCCGAAGTACCTGCTTGAAACTAAAAATGTAAAAAAAATTTTTAAGCAAAATGTTTCAGAGCAAAACGGAATATCACAAAGCGTTCAAAAACAAAATCCTCGTATAGGAGCACAGCAGTGCAAGAAGCGCATGCGCGAGAACAAAACACAATTTAGGTCCTATTTATATTATAATAATAGTTAATGTTGTTTTTTGTGATAGAACAATTTTGTTTCAAACTTTGCTAAAAATTAACTAAAAGGTTGTATTTCTAAAGGCATGTATTATTAAATTAGGTAGACTGGACGAGTTAAGTCCCTCCTCTCGCTTCTGCGACCCTGTTACTCACTTTTTGTTTTTGAACATTTTAGCACTGAAATATTTAGGTTATATTAAGTTTGCTTCTATTTTATTTTGATTTAACATTTTTTAGGAATTAACAGTTTACAGAAAATTTGCTTTGATTCTTTCAAATTTTGTATTTTTTGTATTTACCGTATAAAGATTTTGTTTAATACGTATTTTTGAATTAAATATTTTATAAAATTTGAACTTTTTGACAGTGAACCACCCTCCCTGCTTGAGATAAAGGTCCCAACGTTTATTGAAGTTGGGACCATGGATTTACGAATTATTAGACCATGTCTATAATTGTAAATTATTAGACAGAGAAACTCAGTCCTGTTATAAATCATTTTAGGCCCAAACATTTCCGGTAATGTTCCGATTTGAGCGACCCCTGTGGGGGAATAAGTGTCGTCCTCATCGACTTTCGCCACCTTAAACCCCGACACACATTATTTGTCTTTCACCACTGATTTACGACAGTTTTATCAATTACTGGTACCGAAGTCATAAAATAGTTTTTGTAGGTCACTACATACTTGAAAAATACGATTATCTACATAAAAGAGAAGATAAAAGCAATTTAAGTGAATAATTTAAGCACATTATGCGTGTTGAACACTCGTCTTTGACATGAAAAAAACGAATAATTGTAATGTTTCGCCCACCGAAGTCGAGACAATAACACTGGAAGAATGCAGTTTGTGTCGGCGAGGTGTCCTAATTGCACTAGTTGCCATACTATTCATCTAAATAGTTTTATAATCAAAGCATCGACAAGTGTGACCTGTGCCCATTTAGCCCAAAGAATGTCGTCCTGTGGGCGAATCAACGCCGATTTGGTTGGGTATTTATGGTCAATAATCGGCGACTAATTGGTCAATTTGGGCCGAACAAGCAAAGCTCCTCAAAAATTGCGCCATACCCACGATTGGTATCTATTCAATAGCACAAACGCCTCGTGATTAGAAAATGCCCCATAAATAATCGCAATAATAATCATTTTAAATTCACTCGACTCTTTTGTGCCACAATCGTGATCATGGACGCACAGAATAGCGAGATTAATGATCTATATAGGTCTCATACGTCCCGGTTGACACGAACGCCTACAGACTTACCATTTACGATCCATCCTGACGCTAAAATGGCGAATTCACGAGCTTAACCTTTGCAGATAAATCGCTGAACCCTCATTTTATTTACTTTACGCGTTAAATTCTAATTAGCCCGCGGGCCAATTTTGGGGCTTCTAGCTCGAGGGAAAAATGCAAAACAGCACCTGCCTCTTATGAATCATCGAGTCGACCCTTTGCCACACGGGAAAAAATTTCGCCGTGTTAGAATTTTACATTCATTACCTGCAAAACGATGCATTTTTGGTGTGCACACACACACTCACGTAAAACATTCCACACTTTTAATTCAATCCGTGCGTTAACTGATCGCATACTAATCGAGCGCATGTTCGCTCGAATAACGTGTGTTTTACAGGATAGTGAGTGCATTTGAATATTTATAGGCAATTTAGTGAAGAAATTAAATTGAAACAATGACGCCGGATGCTAATTTTAGGTTCGAAGGCATCGAACTTTTCGATCGGCTGGAAAATATTTACTTTTGCTGCTTGGCGAAATTGATAGTACGGCGGAAATACACAGAATTTAGACGGTGTTGATTACGTTTCGATCTTATCTGGTGTTTCCAATTGGATATTTTATAAATGGTGGTCATTAGACGGTTATTAGTTGTAAATAAATATAAAGGCAATGACCTGATACCTGTATATTGGCCAGTTGTTGACGAGAGATCAGGTGAAGGACGTCGGCTAAATTTGCAATTAAGCCAAATCGTTCAACTTCTACAAATATTTTTTTAAGTTTCCTAAATAAAACGCAACCCGGCGCATCCACCCATTTTACAAAACTTCTAATTATAAATAACCGATATATAAATAACCCTGATATACTATTTCCAGTCAATAATTAAGTGAAAAATAAAAATATGTCAAAAAATGTTTTAAAAAAAACAAGCTTTTACTTAAAAGTAAAAAATAATGAATTTAAAATTTATAAAAGCTTTGGGAGTTGTCAACTGAACAAAGTAATTCTGTAGTGTTGTAACTCCCAAAGCTTTTATAAATTTTAGAATATTAACCTGTAACCAAAAATATTCTCCTGTGATTGAAATACATTATTTTTTACTTTTTAGTGCATCTTTTAAATAAAAGCTTTTTTAAAAAACATTTTTTTAATATATTTTCATTTTTTGCTTTTTAGTCTTTATTTATTGTTATTACATTGTGCATCTACCGTAACGTCCAATGACCAACATACCGTCTATGTCGGTATAAGTTACGGTATTCCCAAATCGAGAACCCCTTTGTAATCATAACCTAAAATTTTAAAACCCCATTTAACACATTTAGGGGGTAATTAAATATATAGAATTGCATTGTCACGCAGATTACGTAGGTATGTTAAATTTCATTTCATTGCGACTACAGGAACCCTCTCAAATTTACAAATCGAGAACCCCTTTGTAAACATAACCTAAAATTTCAAAACCCCATTTAACCCCTTTAGGGGGTATTTAACTACATAGGATTGCATTGTCACGCAGATTAAGTAAGTATGCAAAATTTCAATTCAGTGGGACAACAGGAACCCTCTCAAATTTGGCTCCGAAAATATAAACGGACAGACAGACAACATTGTGAGTTAAATAAAAGCTTTTAACAAGTTACTAACACGCCGCGATTAAACTAGTACCAGACCAAATTTTAGTTTTCCCTTTAAACTGTTTTATTTTTATTTTTGTTTTGTTTAGGATTGGTTATACAGGATGCAAGCGAAATAAGTACATTAATTTTAACCAGTGGTAGAACTCATCAAGACAAACACTTTTTCTATGTACCATTTTTTTAAAATCGCATTTTTGAAAATCATTTTTTCCTCCTACAAATTGACGAACCTTTCATGAAATGCTCCAACAAAGAAAAGTAATAATAAATTTAATTTAATTTTCATAAACTTCCTTCGAAACGGTAATCTTATCGACTAGGTAACTTTGTTTCCAGTGGCGTGTAAGAAAATTGTGTAAGATTTTAAAATAATTTCAACTCAAGAACTAAAACGTTTTGGAAAAAAAGTTACAACACGTTTTGAATTCGAATTTGACAGGACCACAAAACATGTTTCCATGTTATTTAAAAAAGTCCAATCTATCGCTGGAAATTGTATACAACAAAAGAGCTATTTTGTGTTTTTTATCCAAAAAAGCAAACAATGCGATTCTTTAAAATGTTTGATCTTCATCCCACTCAAGAAATGCTCGTACTGTTAGGTATGTGGACAAACTTTCTCAACATTTTTCTCAAGTCCGTTTTCAATATTTTTATTTACTTAATTTGGTAGCACTTGAAGAACTGCGAACATTAAATACTTTTGCATGTATTCCTCTCGACAAATAGAAATTTAAATGCATCCTACGCAAAACAAATGGCAATTTCTTTGCAAGTTCATGTGAAGCAAGTCTTTTGCATGAATACCCAAACATAGAAGAAGCATTTAGATTCTTATAATTGGTTGGTTGTTTACTAATAGCTTATTCACGTGATAAAAAATCCTGGATTATCGCAAAACTGTTTTTTTTAGCAATGTTACGTGTAATACATCATGATATGATGTGTAAATGTGTCTTTTGTAAATTTACGATTACGACTTCAGTTACTGTTGCCGAGTTAAGTGTGTGAAACTGCTTAAGGCATCTACTTATGTTACAAAAGAAGTTATTGTTGTTAAAAAATGGAGAAAATGAAGAATTCTAGGACACACTTTTGAGTTATTGTTTACATAACAAAGAGCACAATGTTTCCAATATTATATAAAAGTGACTCACGTGAAACGTTCCGTCAAATCGAATTAAAACACATAAAAACGGCAAATTCCATAAAATTCATCCGAAGCTAATAACGCAGATTAAAACATCTGATTAGACATATATTTATCATAAATCAGTTGTTAATTAAAGTTTAATTAATTGATTAAGAACTAAACTCGATAATTAATATCTTTGTAGAAAAATTGTATCGTGCTGTTTATTGATCACAAGCAGGCGACCCCATGATGGGTTTTTGTACAAACACCAGCTGTTAACCTCTCCGATAACAAAACCGAAGATAACAAGCAACCGGTGACAATCCCAGCTTCCTAAATGGGGCACCAGCATAACATGTCACAGTTATTTATCAAATAAGAAGTCTCAAAACTAGATAAAAGCAAACCGCCAATACTGATGATAAAAACCTGACCTCTGTCCATAAAGAACTGCGCAATTATCTGCGTCTGATTAAGTTGCAGAACAGTTTGAGTCCCTCTGACCCAAAAAAGTAATTCCCACATTCCTCTCCAGCAACGTCAATCAAGTGTTGGTTGAAGAAACCGAGGGTTGTAAATACACGACAGTGTTGACCTAACTCGGACCCTAATCGATTAGACACACACCCTTAGCCATGAATTATTAACGTATAAACAAAGAATGTTAAATAGAAACACAGACTGTCCAATTTCCGCGTTAAGCAAATATTTCGAGTGTGGGAAAAAGACAAAGAACCGACTTCCAACGTTACATTTGGTTCTTTCCACGGTCCAATTTGTAGTCCGATTATTTTATTTGGTGCTTGGGCGACAACTTTGCTCTAATTGCTGTCGCAAACAATAATGAGATGTAATTTAAAAAGTGCATAATGATCCGGAGAACGCATTAACGGACGAAAAAATAGAAAAATGCTTTTTTAGTTTTCCGGTATTTTAATTGTCTGCCGCATGCGGAGAAGATTACTGTCTGAGTGTGGCCAAAGGGCACGGTAAAACATTACCCGGAGGAAGGATAGAAACGCTTCTTAATTAAGCGATTACACACAGGAAAATTCTTAGTTAACATTTACAAATGCTCTTAGCACTCGAACACACCTGAAACCTACAAGATATTGCAGCCGCGATGCGTGACATAAAAAAGTGTGGACATTTTTCCCCGTGTAGAGTTAATAATAATAATAATAATAATAATAATAATAATCTTTATTGTCCAACGAGGTTATCAGTTACAGGACAAAAATAAATATTGTTACAAAAAATAAGAAATTATAAATGCAGGTATTCTTACACTAAAAATAACGAAAATTAATATAAATTTAAAATTGAATAATACAAATAATAGATTTAATCCAATTGAATCCCATTTATGATTGGCCAGACTGCATATTATGAAGAGTGGTGAACGACGCAAAATGTTAGTTCTAGGTGTTGGGAGCCGGAACATAATTTCATATCTTGAACATATGCGTGGGACATTGAACGGAATCTGAGCCAATAAGTTAGAGCAGTCGATCCTATTGCTGAGTAAATTATCTAAAAATTTGAGACAAATGTGCTCTCTTCTAATGTTAAGTGCGTCTTGCAAGCAGCTCATCCTGACTGGTGCCCACTTCTGGATAAGTTCCATCCAGTTTAAACGACAAAAATTTCAAAAATCTGCGGTAGATTGAGTCTAGGAGCATAGAGTGAGAAATATAAATTGGAAACCATATTAGACATGCATATTCAATTTTACTTAAGACAAAAGCATAATAGAGATTTTTTAACAGTGCAACATCAGAAAAATATTTACCCATACGCATAACAAAACCTAACGACTTGAAGGCGGAATTACGAACATTTCCGACATGGATAAGGAATGTCATAGCTGAGTCAAAAGTTATAGTACGACTAACAATATTCTGCGATTATTGCTTTGACTCTTTAAGTACTTTATAACAGTTGGACCCCAAACCCCAATAAAAATAATGCCGACCAGATGTTTACAACAGGCTTGAGAAATATCTGTTAAGATGGACCGTACTAAGGACGGGTGGAAAATTCTTTATTTTTATCTGCCAAAAATATGAAGGATGCAATGGTAGATTATCACGATAATATGACGGCGCAAATTTTTGAAAATTGGTTCGAAAATAAATTGCTGCCGCAACTTCCCTCTAATACAGTAATTGTTTTGGACAACGCATCGTACCATTCGGCACAAATCGAAAAAATTCCAAATACTTCTTCAAATAAAGAAACAATTATAGACTTTCTTGTAAAAAATGATATGTATTTTGAAGAAGACTATACAAAGAAACAACTCCTAGAGGTTTTAAAAACAAAACATTTTGATAAATTGTTTAAAATTGATTATATAGCGAAGGAATGTGGGCATACAGTTTTACGGTTACCTCCCTATCACTGTATATTTAATCCGATCGAGATGATTTGGCACAAACTTAAAAGTAATGTAAGAAGACAAAATACCACACCAAAATTTGCAGATAGCACTATCCAAATTATTCAAAATGAAGTTTCTAAAATTACAGCAAGTAGTTGGTCTAATTGTGTGGAGCATGTTATAAAAGAAGAAAATTTTTACAGGGAGCGATTAGTGGGGGAGTTAATAATCGAACTTGGCGACGATAGTGATAGTGACATCGATTTTATGTTAAGTAATTAAAATACCATGAAAAATGTAAACAAAATATTTTTTAAATAAAAAGCTTTGTATTTATTGTTGTATTTTGTGTTTATTTATTTGTACAATGGTTGAAAACACAAACATATTATTTTCAGTACGATCCTGTAATGCCTATGAGAAGGGTCTAGCAGGTAAAGACTTTTACAGCGGACTGCGGTTGTGTGTCGTAAAAATTTGGAAAAGTTAATCATAGGATTATGTTGTAAACGCAGAATATTGTTAGTCGTACTTTATACAGAGATCTTTAATGGCATCCTTTTTTTCAAGGGCACAATTGTTAATAGAATATGAAGATGGAAAAGGAGAACGACATCAAGAGAAAGAAACTGTGCAACATTTACTAATATTTAAATGTAATTTATATTTGTTCCACCAGTCTGCAATTTTACTTAAGTTCAGTTGTAACAAGTCAGCATCATTTTGATTTGTGATAGAATTAAATATTTTTAAATCATCCGCATACGCAAGAACAGGACAGGATAAAGACAGTAACAAATCATTAATAAACAGAGTAAATAAAAGAGGCCCCAAATTTGATCCCTGAGGGACTCCAGATTTCACACAGTAATTGAAAGAAGAAAAACCATTAAAAGAAACATAAGAAACTCTATTTGATAGGTATGATTGAAGGAGGAGAGGAGAAGAAGAAGAAAAGCCGAAGAAAGTTAACTTATGAACATCTACCTGACGACCAGAATCCAAGTTGGTTGCAATCAATGTACTGTGTAATAAGCGCGAGATTCGTAACCGTTGAGCGCCCCTTAACGAAGCCATGTTGATCCGGAGAGATGAAATTTTTTACGCTATAATAGATATCCTGATACAAACACTGCTCAAAGACTTTAGCAAAATTAGAAAGTATAGAAATCTGTCGATAGTTACAAATAATAGCATTGTCCCCTTTTTTGAAAACTGGACATACCCTTGCTCGCTTCCATAATTCAGGAAAAGTAGATGTTTTAATTGCAAGATTGAATATCCTTGTTCACGGCTGAGCGAAAACATCGCTACAATCACGAACTATAAAAGAAGGAATCAGGTCATCACCGGCAGTAAATTTGTTTGAAAGCTTTTTCATAATAGATACAGTTTGATCCAAAGATATTGAAGAAAACTGGAAATTTAAACCCCAGTTACATGTTTCAGGAAAGAGTAAATTTTCCTCCATATTTATAAGTGCAGCCGAAGAAAAAAAATGAGCAAAGCCATTAACAATACTTTGAGGATCAGCAAAGTCAGAAGATTTATCTTCAGTAAAAATTTTCCTGGTATACGAGAACAACCTCTCTTTTGATTTAAAAATTTCCAGATGTCGGAAGGATTGGAATTTATATTTGTTTCCATATGACTGACATAAGATTGATAAGCAATCGAGATTTGTTTCTTAGTTAGACTACGTAATCGTTTAAATTCGTTATAATAAAACATATTATTTCTATTACTTTGTAGCCATTTTTTCCTAAAGTACCTTTTGGTCTTAAGATTGTATTTAACTTCAGGAGTAAACCATATCGGATAACTAGACTTTTGTCTACGTTTTTTCGGAACATACAAATCAAATAGTTGATAGATAACCGAGTAAAATGACTCAATAGCTTCATTGACTTTGGAAAAGTCATTTAGAAAAGACCAGTTGATATCACAAAATGCATTATATAATAAAGGAAAATTAGCTTTGTGAAAGTTATAGACTAAGCGATTGTTACAAGGAAAAGAAGAATAATTTAGGTTTTTTGTTACTTGGAGAGACATAGATATTGAAGGATGATGGAAGTCCTCGAACACTAATGGAAAGTCACACTTAGTGACGTATAGGTTCATCTCACTGGAAGAAATTACAAGATCCAAAAGATTGTTGTTAGGGTTCTTTACTGAGTTATGCTGGATAGCGTCAAGGACATTTATGAAGTTGTGAAAAACCTGCGATTTTCGTGATTCGTTTGTTTTCCCGAAATCAGGCAGGTTAAAGTCACCAAACAAAATAAACTGATGGCCCAAAATAAGTTGTTCTAATCCAGCGGTAAATAGATGAAGCTCATTTGCCGTGACATTTGGTGGTACATAGATAACTCCTAGAGTCACACTTTGCATATTTATAAAACATTTACACAAGACAATATCAATTAAAGGCACAAGGGCAGAAAGTTCAGAAGTATTAATTCGAGAGAAAGTAATATTATTTTTGATAGCGAGTAGAACACCACCTCCTTTCGACAGTTTAACCAGAGAAAACTTACGATCACAGCGAATTACATTATATTGATCGGGTAGTAATTCAGAATCAAAGACAGAATCACTTAGCCAGGTTTCCGTGACGCAAATAATATCATAGTGTAAATCCAGACAATTAGAAAAAAAAGATCCGTTTTAGAATTCAAACCTCTGACGTTCTGATAATAGATTTCAAATTGACCTGATATGGCGTTGGACAAATTTAGTTTTCCGAATGGGACTGATTAATTATGGTGGGAACTTGTTAACTTGTACTTCCCTTAGTCAAAATTATTTAGGTGTTGGTTTGAGTTCTACCGCTTCTGCGATAATTTAAAATCTGAAAGAGGTGCGATGTGTATCGATCGCTTCCGCTTCTCGTTTGGCTTTTTGGGCCATTAATCTTCAGAATAAAGTCTGAGACGGATAATTACTAAATTCTCATCTTCTTATTCAACGACAGAGCATCCGAGTCAAAGTGATATATTGATGAAGCGAGTAGAATAGGTAGCGCGTCCGCGTTTGCATAAAAAGAACCATTAATCTGTGCGAGTTTTTGTTTCGTTCTCATTTTCCAATGCCTTGATTCTATCAGCATCCAGAACTGCACTTTACCAACAGGATCGTTGCTTATCCGCCATCATTAGGGTTCTATTACTCGCCAGATCTCGAGATACATTGTGGTGGTGCAGTAAAAACCTCACTTCCAGTCGGTGATTTCGCTTGATTACCACAGTTCCGTAATGGATACTTAAGAACTTCACTTATTCGAGAAAATTTCCTCGGGGCAAAAACATTCCAAGAAGGCCGAAATTAATCCGGAGACAAGTCGATTTTCAATAAAAGTAAGCAAAGACGATGAACGGCCGACCCGTGCAAATCATCAGGGACCAATCGATGACCGCTGCCGGACTTTTTCGCTTTGTGAGATGCACTGAAATGAGAGTGTAATTTACGATTCCGGACACCCGATCCGGCACACAACAATGGGGACAAGCCCGAATAAAATGAACACGTGAACACGTGCTCAAACAGACCGAAGCTTAGGCACGTTTGAGGCCTGCCAGTGCCCACTCTGGACTATAACACTGGGGGTGCTATTGCAGAAGATACGTTCACAGTTTCAATTGAAATAATTCAAAGCTAGTTCCATTCTATTTTGAAAATCAAATTAGGAAAACTTGTTGATTTCAATTCAAACCGATAATGAGGACTTTGAATCAGATTCGAACTACGAAAACCATCTGCATATCGAACCAGGTATTTTAGAGTATGGCTTCTGGACAAACATTTAAAGACATCCATTCAGACAACTGTTTGGTTCTCATTATTATTGAAACGAATCAAAAATGGCAAAAGACTAAAAATCTCGAGAATGTAGTAACCCAATTTAATTCTTCTACTCAAAGTAACAAACTTTTATTATATTATAGCTTTATTTAATAAAAATGGATGTAGGTAGTGAAAACTGGTAAATAAGTATTACCTATTATTAATGCTCTAATGTACCATCAATAATTATTTAAAAACCTAATTTCTTAATGAAGGTGCTTAACAATTGATACTGTTTAAAGCACAAACGAGCGATAGTGAGTGAGTGCCATAAAAAACTGAGATTATTTATCAAGTTATTTGATTACAATCATTTTCGTTGAGTGCAAACTCATTTATTCTGGTGACAAAATTTGAAATTATAATACCAAATCAAAAGCAATTTAACTTCAATTTCAACTACGACAGCTGTCATTAAAATTTACTGTAAATTAAATGCAAGAAAAACGTTATAAATTCGGTAATAATCAGATGTGGGTGATTCAAAAGTGATAAAGTGTAATGAGACGTAAGTTTTGCATTTTTTAAGTGTCGACGGTGTTTTTTGTAAATTGTGTCCACGAACTGCTGACTTGAAAGAAGCAGTTTCTTTTGTGATTTTTGAGAAAACAATGTTTTGTAAAATAAAACTCCTTATACCAAAAGGTCAGTCTTGATCTCGTGACCTGAGAACCATAAGGTTCTAACTGACTTTTATAAAATTTTACACAACACAAAAATTTATCTTTGCAGTTCAATAAAAGTTGTTTATTATAAACTACAAATTAAACTATGACCTTAAAATAGACACACAGTTATGTTCTGCAGAAGCTATTTCTTTGTTATCAGAAAATCATCTGCATAAAGGAGATACGTTCACAGTTTCAATTGAAATAATTCAAAGCTAGTTCCATTCTGTTTAGAAAATCAGATTTGGAAAACTTGTTGATTTCAATTCAAACCGATAATGAGGACTTTGAATCAGATTCGAACTACGAAAACCATCTGCATATCGAACCAGGTATTTTAGAGTATGGCTTCTGGACAAACATTTAAAGACATCCATTCAGACAACTGTTTGGCTCTCATTATTATTGAAACGAATCAAAAATGGCGAAAGACTAAAAATCTCGAGAATGTAGTAACCCAATTTAATTCTTCTACTCAAAGTAACAAAATTTTATTATATTATAGCTTTATTTAATAAAAATGGATGTAGGTAGTGAAAACTGGTATAAATAAGTATTACCTATTATTAATGCTCTAATGTACCATCATAATTATTTAAAAACCTAATTTCTTAATGAAGGTGCTTAACAATTGATACTGTTTAAAGCACAAACGAGCGATAGCGAGTGAGTGCCATAAAAAACTGAGATTATCTATCAAGTTATTTGATTACAATAATTTTCGTTGAGTGCAAACTCATTTATTCAGGTGACAAAATTTGAAATTATAATACCAAATCAAAAGCATTTTAACTTCAATTTCAACTACGACAGCTGTCATTAAAATTTACTGTAAATTAAATGCAAGAAAAACGTTATAAATTCGGTAATAATCAGATGTGGGTGATTCAAAAGTGATAAAGTGTAATGAGACATAAGTTTTGCATTTTTTAAGTGTCGACGGTGTTTTTTGTAAATTGTGTCCACGAACTGCTGACTTGAAAGAAGCAGTTTCTTTTGTGATTTTTGAGAAAACAATGTTTTGTAAAATAAAACTCCTTATACCAAAAGGTCAGTCTTGATCTCGTGACCTGAGAACCATAAGGTTCTAACTGACTTTTATAAAATTTTACACAACACAAAAATTTATCTTTGCAGTTCAATAAAAGTTGTTTATTATAAACTACAAATTAAACTATGACCTTAAAATAGACACACAGTTATGTTCTGCAGAAGCTATTTCTTTGTTATCAGAAAATCATCTGCATAAAGGAGATACGTTCACAGTTTCAATTGAAATAATTCAAAGCTAGTTCCATTCTGTTTAGAAAATCAGATTTGGAAAACTTGTTGATTTCAATTCAAACCGATAATGAGGACTTTGAATCAGATTCGAACTACGAAAACCATCTGCATATCGAACCAGGTATTTTAGAGTATGGCTTCTGGACAAACATTTAAAGACATCCATTCAGACAACTGTTTGGCTCTCATTATTATTGAAACGAATCAAAAATGGCGAAAGACTAAAAATCTCGAGAATGTAGTAACCCAATTTAATTCTTCTACTCAAAGTAACAAAATTTTATTATATTATAGCTTTATTTAATAAAAATGGATGTAGGTAGTGAAAACTGGTATAAATAAGTATTACCTATTATTAATGCTCTAATGTACCATCATAATTATTTAAAAACCTAATTTCTTAATGAAGGTGCTTAACAATTGATACTGTTTAAAGCACAAACGAGCGATAGCGAGTGAGTGCCATAAAAAACTGAGATTATCTATCAAGTTATTTGATTACAATAATTTTCGTTGAGTGCAAACTCATTTATTCAGGTGACAAAATTTGAAATTATAATACCAAATCAAAAGCATTTTAACTTCAATTTCAACTACGACAGCTGTCATTAAAATTTACTGTAAATTAAATGCAAGAAAAACGTTATAAATTCGGTAATAATCAGATGTGGGTGATTCAAAAGTGATAAAGTGTAATGAGACATAAGTTTTGCATTTTTTAAGTGTCGACGGTGTTTTTTGTAAATTGTGTCCACGAACTGCTGACTTGAAAGAAGCAGTTTCTATTGTGATTTTTGAGAAAACAATGTTTTGTAAAATAAAACTCCTTATACCAAAAGGTCAGTCTTGATCTCGTGACCTGAGAACTATAAGGTTCTAACTGACTTTTATAAAATTTTACACAACACAAAAATTTATCTTTGCAGTTCAATAAAAGTTGTTTATTATAAACTACAAATTAAACTATGACCTTAAAATAGACACATAGTTATGTTCTGCAGAAGCTATTTCTTTGTTATCAGAAAATCATCTGCATAAAGGAGATACGTTCACAGTTTCAATTGAAATAATTCAAAGCTAGTTCCATTCTGTTTAGAAAATCAGATTTGGAAAACTTGTTGATTTCAATTCAAACCGATAATGAGGACTTTGAATCAGATTCGAACTACGAAAACCATCTGCATATCGAACCAGGTATTTTAGAGTATGGCTTCTGGACAAGCATTTAAAGACATCCATTCAGACAACTGTTTGGCTCTCATTATTATTGAAACGAATCAAAAATGGCGAAAGACTAAAAATCTCGAGAATGTAGTAACCCAATTTAATTCTTCTACTCAAAGTAACAAAATTTTATTATATTATAGCTTTATTTAATAAAAATGGATGTAGGTAGTGAAAACTGGTATAAATAAGTATTACCTATTATTAATGCTCTAATGTACCATCATAATTATTTAAAAACCTAATTTCTTAATTAAGGTGCTTAACAATTGATACTGTTTAAAGCACAAACGAGCGATAGTGAGTGAGTGCCATAAAAAACTGAGATTATTTATCAAGTTATTTGATTACAATCATTTTCGTTGAGTGCAAACTCATTTATTCTGGTGACAAAATTTGAAATTATAATACCAAATCAAAAGCAATTTAACTTCAATTTCAATTATGACAGCTGTCATTAAAATTTACTGTAAATTAAATGCAAGAAAAACGTTATAAAGATGTGGGTGATTCAAAAGTGATAAAGTGTAATGAGACGTAAGTTTTGCATTTTTTAAGCGTCGACGGTGTTTTTTGTAAATTGTGTCCACGAACGAGTCGCCAGGAGCTACGGTAATTGTACCTCAACGAACTGCTGACTTGAAAGAGGCAGTTTCTATTGTGATTTTTGAGAAAACAATGTTTTGTAAAATAAAACTCTTTATATCAAAAGGTCAGTCTTGATCTAGACTTTCATTTTCCTCTAAAAGAGAATAGTTTTCAATAAACCGTTTTGTGTTTAAAAAAAATTGTTATAGCTATTGCAATAAGTTACCAAAATTTTGGAGTAACGTAAAACTGTAGTGAATTTACATGTTTTTTCATAAAAGACGGGTGCTACAATATAACAAAATTTAAACAAATTATTGTGCGTATAAATATTTAAAAGACAGCAGTTTTTAGCAAAAATTATGTATTTTATTCATTTGAAATTACAGTTCAACCTAGAAAATATTCATCAATAAACAATAACACGATTTCAAAAAATAAAATAGTTATTTGTGTATCAAGGCCGCAAAGGTGATCTTTTTTGGCTGAATCTGTTGCAATTCAGGTGAGGCCAAAAAAGCACCCTAGGCCGAGGTGCACACAACGTTTTTTAGGCGATGATCACAACAGAATTAAAGAATTTGATAATAAGACAAACCAAAAAGACATCTGTCAAATTTAATAGCGTTGACAGATCGGTCCAAGAAAGTGACAGAAGTGTACAAAAAAGTAAAATTTGACAGATGAGTACAAAAAACGAAAAGAAAACGCCTAAAAAAGTAATATAAATTCTTTCAATTATTTTTTAAACAAATTCGTGGTACTACAAATACATAAAGTAACTTTAGTTTCCCTTTTCCCTAAATGTGACCAATTTCTGACCTGACCTGACCTGACCTGACCAGATTATTATTTACATTAGGAAAACAAAATGTATTTGTTAGAGGACCCGAGAACCTCGATATTTTCTAGAAGATTTACAATAATAACTTCAAAATACGACCAATACACTATTTTTTGTTCACATTTTTTCCTGTATACATCAGCCAATGCTTTTTTCAGTGATTGTTCTAGATAATTTGCATATGGCTTGCATCCAAATTTGCGAGTGTAATTATTAAGCATTGTTGCATGTATGTACTTGGATAACAAAAAAAAGTAATAACACATTAAAAAAAATGTTGAATACTGTGTGTTGTGCTGACACCGACAAAATCACAAAAGCTAGCTGACGATAATAAACCAGCAATAACAGCGTGTAGTTTACAGTTTCATTACGGCATACAAAGTTTTTACACCTATGTTTTTCTTTAAAAATTGTTGTAGTAAAAAATTCTTTAATATACAACAAAATTCAATAGGTAACTATTTAACGGAAATGTTATCAACTCTCTGTCGGAAGACATGTAATGATTGCTGGACGATAACTTACAAACTAAAACTTTAGAATGCTTTTTGTTGCTAGTAACTCTAGGTTTTCAAGTAACCCCCGCTGATAATATGTGATGAATTGTAAAGCGTTTTTTGAAACTCAGAAGCCACAAAAACCAGAAATTAAACGTTAACATCATAAAAAGAGTTAAACACAATCATTCATTAATAACAAACGGCCAAGAAAAATATAATTTAAAGCCTTAAAAAATAACTTATTTATTACTGACATAACATTTCATTGCAGCCTCAAAAAGTGCGTTGAAAGTTAAAATTAAACAGCCTAGTTCATGACAAAGTTTTTGCATTACTTTAATCTCGTTTCCGGATGATTTTGAGTAGGTTTGAGTAGGGATCTCAGTTATTATAAGAGATACGAGGTCGGTTAAATTGGCGCATTTTTATGCGGAACAATTATCTGAAAGATAATTTGATGTGTCGTTTTTAGTTTTTGAATTATTGGGAAAAATCAAAATTTTGTAATTTTTGTTTTTATTTTTTTAAGCGAAAACCAAAAGAACTGGCCGTTTCTAAGTACGACATTCTTCAGGCACTTTTTTACAAGAAATCTAAATCTGTCATTGCCTTTTCCGTGACGTTCTTGATGACAGAGTTAAACACTCAACTTTGGTTTTTCTTATGGACCCGATATTTGACATTTGTATTTTTGAAAACTCTTTTTGTTTTTGATTACAATGATGTATCACATGATATGATCGAATCTTACATGCGGATTAAAATTAAGAAAAAAGCGTTTTTGCAAAGAGTGCTTTGAAAAAAACGTCAATAATGTTGTTTAACAAACTAAATTTTGACAGTTCTATTAAATATACGAGCAGAATTTTTATACCTTTGTCTTGACTTGTTTTGTGAAAAATAAAATTTTAGCTTATGTCGTTTAATTTTTAAATAAGTAAGCTTGGCGGACATGTAAACCTTCCAGATCCAAATTCAATTAAACCTCTAAAATCTAGTTTGTTTAAAAATAAAATTGTTGACGTTTTTTCCAAAGCACTCTTCACAAAAATGCTTTTTTCTCCATTTTGATCAGCATGTAAGATTCGATCATATCATGTGATACATCGTTGTAATCATGAATAAAAACACGTATTAAAAATTCAAAAAACAATATGGCTTCCATAAGAAAAACCAAAGTTGAGTGTTGTAACTCTGACATCAAGAACGCCTTGGAAAATATGACGACAGATTTAGATTCGTTGTAAAAAAGTGCCTAAAGAATGTCCTAGTTTTTTTGGTTTTCGCTTGAAAAAATAAAAACGAAAAGCAGATAATTGCAGATAATTGTTCAGCATAAAAATGCGCAACTTTGCCCTAATTTAACCGACCTCATATCTCTTATAATAACTGAGATTCCCATGGTGGAGCTAGAAAAACGGACACCCTGTATAATCAATTCAATTAATAGTAATTGAATTTCTCTAAACATTAGGAAGTAGCAATATTACAACAGTTGGAAAAAAACTCAAATTTTCTTTAATACTAGTCCATTCTCTTTGGCAAAGATTTTTCCTTTCGTTGTGTAGGAGTGCCCTTTAGCCAAATTTCAACTTTTTGTTGCTAGTAACTTCAAGTAACCCCCGCTGAAAATATGTGATAAATTGTAAAGCGTTTTTTGAAACTCAGAAGCCACAAAAACCAGAAATTAAACGTTAACATCATAAATAGAGTTAAACACAATCATTCATTAATAACAAACGGCCAAGAAAAATATAATTAAAAGCCTTAAAAAATAACTTATTTATTACTGACATAACATTTCATTGCAGCCTCAAAAAGTGCGTTAAAAGTTAAAATTAAACAGCCTAGTTCATGACTAAGTTTTTGCATTACTTTAATCTCGTTTCCGGATGATTTTGAGTAGGTTTGAGTAGGGATCTCAGTTATTATAAGAGATACGAGGTCGGTTAAATTGGCGCATTTTTATGCGGAACAATTATCTGAAAGATAATTTGATGTGTCGTTTTTAGTTTTTGAATTATTGGGAAAAATCAAAATTTTGTAATTTTTGTTTTTATTTTTTTAAGCGAAAACCAAAAGAACTGGCCGTTTCTAAGTACGACATTCTTCAGGCACTTTTTTACAAGAAATCTAAATCTGTCAATGCCTTTTCCATGACGTTCTTGATGTCATAGTTAAACACTCAACTTTGGTTTTTCTTATGGACCCGATATTTGACATTTGTATTTTTGAAAACTCTTTTTGTTTTTGATTACAATGATGTATCACATGATATGATCGAATCTTACATGCGGATTAAAATTAAGAAAAAAGCGTTTTTGCAAAGAGTGCTTTGAAAAAAACGTCAATAATGTTGTTTAACAAACTAAATTTTGACAGTTCTATTAAATATACGAGCAGAATTTTTATACCTTTGTCTTGACTTGTTTTGTGAAAAATAAAATTTTAGCTTATGTCGTTTAATTTTTAAATAAGTAAGCTTGGCGGACATGTAAACCTTCCAGATCCAAATTCAATTAAACCTCTAAAATCTAGTTTGTTTAAAAATAAAATTGTTGACGTTTTTTCCAAAGCACTCTTCACAAAAATGCTTTTTTCTCCATTTTGATCAGCATGTAAGATTCGATCATATCATGTGATACATCGTTGTAATCATGAATAAAAACACGTATTAAAAATTCAAAAAACAATATGGCTTCCATAAGAAAAACCAAAGTTGAGTGTTGTAACTCTGACATCAAGAACGCCTTGGAAAATATGACGACAGATTTAGATTCGTTGTAAAAAAGTGCCTAAAGAATGTCCTAGTTTTTTTGGTTTTCGCTTGAAAAAATAAAAACGAAAAGCAGATAATTGCAGATAATTGTTCAGCATAAAAATGCGCAACTTTGCCCTAATTTAACCGACCTCGTATCTCTTATAATAACTGAGATTCCCATGGTGGAGCTAGAAAAACGGACACCCTGTATAATCAATTCAATTAATAGTAATTGAATTTCTCTAAACATTAGGAAGTAGCAATATTACAACAGTTGGAAAAAAACTCAAATTTTCTTTAATACTAGTCCATTCTCTTTGGCAAAGATTTTTCCTTTCGTTGTGTAGGAGTGCCCTTTAGCCAAATTTTTTTGGAACTCAGAAGCCACAAAAACCAGAAATTAAACGTTAACATCATAAAAAGAGTTAAACACAATCATTCATTAATAACAAACGGCCAAGAAAAATATAATTAAAAGCCTTAAAAAATAACTTATTTATTACTGACATAACATTTCATTGCAGCCTCGAAAAGTGCGTTGAAAGCTAAAATTAGACAGCCTAGTTCATGACTAAGTTTTTGCATTACTTTAATCTCGTTTCCGGATGATTTTGAGTAGGTTTTCGTAAGTGCAAGGTGAGATTCGCTCGGGCAAATCCTCATCCGATTATAGCCCTCTAACCCTCCGGAAATGCTCCAAGAAGACGCAAGCTTCGTTTATCTCGATACAGCACCCCCGGCCAATCATCTTGAAGAATTGCCCCTCATCCAAGTATTTAAATCTGCGAATAGCTAACAAGGGCGAAATACTAAAGAAAGCGACTCTTTGAACGAAAAACGGCGATAAATCGTCGTTTTGGCCATCTCCCCGCATTGTCTCCGTTATGATTATTTCAATGTTGTTTTATCGCCTCTGTGGAGGCATTAGAGACCGAGTCTCGTCTCAATAAAAAATAACATGTTCGTTGTTGTTCTTGGGAATATATTATTCAAAGTTTGTATCGCCTCGTGTAGGCTTAGCGCTGCCATAAAACTGTTTCCGCTTCTGTAGGCACCATGTAAAGTCAGAATTTTTCATATTTTATCTCACATATACGGAGCAAATGTGTTGAACATGTGCATGATGTTTACGTAAAGCGGCCATATCGTGGGGTGAAGGCACCAAGTCGCCATATTCGAGTGCAATTCGTTCCTTGGGGTGGCCTTCCACCATGGAAAATTCAATATTTATCTGCGTATAACGAAGCGAAGAAGTGTCAGAGTGAGGATAGTGGGAAAAGAAAGCAGACACTCCATATAGGGATCACAGATGACCTTAAATCATAAGATGTCATGTGCACAGTTACACAGATGCAATTGCCCGGCAACACGTGGAGCCGAAGAACAAGGAAACCGGAGCTTTTACGGTAGTGGGCTGGATGCCCATATATTGTGTTTCCCTAAATGGAACGGTCCCTTCAGGTCGCTAAAATGAAATTCTTTAGTCGTAAAACGAAGCTCCATTGATTTTTGGCAATTTAATTAAATTGAGACCCTCCCAGCGAATTGAAAAGTGTCGCTTGTACAATACCGAGCGCAAAAATGCGATTTTGATTGGCTATGACTTGTGACTGATGGATAATTAATTGCATGTAGGCATGATAAATTAATTATTCATTTAAGTACACGGGCACGGAGCTCTCGCTTATGAATAAGGTAATCTTATTCAATTAATTTCACAAGAAAATCTGAATTACATGATTCTATTAAGTTATTTCCGCTACATTCTCATTAATTTTTCGATTGACAGATCCAACCTCATTAATAATTAATATGACGCTAACACAAATTGGTGTATCGCTTGATTTACCAATATTTCTAAATCTACGTCACTTAACAGTTTCCTCCTTGGCTACCAATTTAAATGAATTAAATAAATTTTCGGTGTGGAGGCAATCAACAAGGGTCGTTGTCTCTCGAATCAATTGACATTCAAGATGCATCCTTAACCAGCTACTAAATCAATAACTCCGAAAAGTTAATTCACGGAATCTATAATTGCTCATTACAATTTCAAAAACCAAACACTTTTCTGACTTGTAAACACTCCATGACCGGAATTAATACACTTGAACCAGTTCTAATACTTAATGAAAAGACATCTTTGAGAAAAACTCGTTGAATACTTTAAATTTATTTTGAAAATATCGCATTTTACATTTTACATTCCGTGGTTTAAAGGCTCATACCCTAAAAGCTAACGGTAAATTCGAGACTCGGCCCAACTCTGGTGTGACGTGGAGCAAAAACTTGGTAAACATGTTGAAAAATAAAATGGTACAGCGCAACTTGGAAAGTGATTGGCAGCTATCATAAAATCACAATTGTGACCGTAATGAGGGTTTATCCCTATGGTCGGTCGATTTACCTATTACTTAGTATTACAAAAAATGACCAATGATGAAAGGGGACAATAAAGTACAAAGTCAATCCCCCAAGTTGAATCGCAGATTTACATAAAAGTGACAAAGCGGGGAGAAAAAAACGGCGTTTTTGTAATGACAAATAAATCTCTTCGTCTTTATAATAATTATTATTGTAAAAATATGTATAAAAATTCTAATAATAAGGTAAACCTATTTTTTTATAAATAACTACTTTTTTAATAAACACCACGACTGCATACTTTTTTTTACAATTTTTCCTTGTACTACCCTAATTCGACCATTACCAATTTGTTTTGTAAATTTGTTCTAAATACATAATTTCATTTGCAATTAAAATACAGTGCAGTGGGAAAACATAGTATTTATTTGATGGATAACCTCTCCGTTGAGAAACCATTGAGAAAAAAAACCTTTTTTTCAACAGTAAACAACATCTCTATGAGTCGAGCTACGAGTATATTAATTAGACGTTTGCTTTTATGTCTGCACGTAATCGTAAACTCAAGAAATTTGATTTCAGAATTACTCTAACAGGTAAAAATTAAAGCACAGTCGATCATACGTAGGACCTCAATCAACTTTTCAAATCTCGTCCTTTACGTTAATAAAAATAAGAAAGAATGTGTAGTTGCAAATTATTGTAACAGAGAAGTAAGTGTAATTGTAATAATCACTTAAAAAATGCTAATTATAATATTTGTAATTGATAAGATTGGGACCAGTTGTAATTATTATAATTTTATTAAATCAATGTGTGAAGTGGCAACTTTCCTAAAAAATTTCAGCCACTGAAAATTATGAAGAAAAGCCATCCGAACATTTCAACTGTGATTAATCGCAACTTTTGCAGCAAATGTTACTTTTATTCCAATTGACATTTATTTTTACTAGAATCTTGCTATGACACTTGATTTACGTTATTACCAAAAATTTGCATATTTTCTCAAGGGTGCAGACCGCTACCTGCTAGCTGGGTAGTAAAGGATAGCTACTGTGAAGGACAGATAATACACTGCTGGCGTTAAAACTTCAAAAGTTTATTAGAGATAACTTTTAAACTATTAGACAAAATTAAATTAATAATTTTTTATGGATTTCCGAAAACAAACTGTTGTAATCTATAGGCTTAAAAAGTTAAAAAAAATCAAAAAACTTTATTAACAATTTTTTTTGATTTATGCGCCTGTAAGCGACTTTAGAAACATATATGCTTTCATGTCGTGAAAACCCCATTCAAAAATTTTGAAGCGTTTGTGAGTAATCTCTTATAAACTTTTACATTGCTTTTGCTCTATCTCCGAATCTTAGAACTGGCCCCTTAAAGCAATTTGCAACTGTTACTTTTTATTCACCCTGTATGCAGAAGTTTTACCACCAAGTTGCAGCAAATATTTTTAACACTTGACACAAATGTGGTCAGGAAGTTCGGGTCCATTATAACGCTTTAGTGCCTCATCGAACACGTAGAACATTCAGCAAGTGGTTTAAGGTCCGGATGTAACGTTATTGTTTACGTAATAATCACCGTTGTACTCATCACACGATTGTTTGTGTATTGATTAGAGGAGGAAGCCGATTAGTGCTTCGAATAGGCAATTTCAGGAAACTTGCATAAAAATTGCTTCACCCACTGAACCACTAATACAAATTTAATAACTCCAGATGCAGTTAGTCAACGATCCACTTAACTTTAATTAATTAGACGATGTTTCAGATTAATTGAAAGTAATGATTTTCTAATTAACAATCTTGAACTCGAGCTTGATCGCAAGGACCAGTCAAGAATAAAATAAAATTTCCGCTGCTACCAATTGTCTATGAATCCAATCGGTAAAAAAATGAAACTAGTTCTTGAGATTACCCGTTGTAGAAATTCAATATCCGGGAGGTTTTTATATCTCAGGGACGACATTCTTGTGAAATTGAGTCACTGGAGAGACAATTACCATACACTTAAAAACAGAAGAACAATAACCCTTGATAAAACCTTCTCGGGGTCGTAAGAAATTTCTTGTAAAAGCTAACGACACTTCTGGTACAAATAAGTCCATGTGTGCACAGTCACATCTGTCTAATAGCCTATTTTATGGAATTGGCCTTCATGAGGGGAGAAACTTAATTGATTAGGGAAAATGGACGACTGCCAGATCGTTTCAAATCCAGAAAATGTATTATCCTTGCATTGGTGCACTTTAATTCCCCCAAAAAACCACCTCCAGTGGGCAGACTGGTCCATAAACAATCACTGGCGCCTATTAGCATTTGCATCAAAACAGGTTTAACCTAAAGACAATCTGTCCGACCAAATTTTGCCTAAATTGCGTAAGCATGTCTATATCTAGCAGTAGTAAGCCACTTTCTAAGTGAATGACATCAGCATCTATTGGAACGTCCTTCATAGGTGTCAGAAATTCACCAATAGCCCGAAGGCACACTCGGCATTGTTTTTATGTCTGTACGATTATTATTCACAAAATGCCGATTAACTTCCTGCTACATGGTTTTAATCGTTTCCGATTATCGCAAGTCCTCAATTACACCCACTTGGTTTTATGGCAAATTCTTTTCACAAAGCTTGTGAAGGTATAACGAACGAAGTCCAAGTTATATTACGTGCAAATTGGCAGTAAATTGAAGTGTGAAATTCGCGAAAGAACATCGGAATGTACAATGACCAATAAAAATAACAATTAAACGTCTAGAGCAAATATACGTTTATGCAAATTTATTTAGTAATCGATGAAGAATTTGGGTTTTTTTCGCCAAGTATGTTATATGAGACAGGTCACGTACTTGAATTATCCTGGTAAAAATAACGCTTGGAGTAATTTAAGATCATTAGAACTAATCAAATTGCATTGAATCCCGTTATGTAGGGATTCTTAACAGTTTACTTAAACCGGGCTTAACACCTTAACTGTGCAAGAACCGTAAATTGTAAAATCAATTTTGGATTAATAACGCTGACCACGCCTGAATTTTGTCAATTTTCCCAATGATTGTTTTAATCACATGTAAATTAACGGAATTACTTATTACTAAATCTGGCTTTGCAATTTGGACGTCACTGATCGATTTGTCGAATATTTTCGGAGGTGTAATTAAAGAGGAACACCCGCAGAGGCTGATAATTAACCGATCTGTTGGCGAATTTTCGTGGCCTTCCAACAAAGGCTAATCATCTCAGCAACGACTTAATGTTACGTGCGAATTTGCATAATGCTTGCGTAACGCGAACAATCACCTCATTAGATAAATTTCTTTCACTTTCAGCTGATGATAAACGCATGCACGGTCGGATATCGGAATCCCCAAGATTGTTGCAAATTTATAATTTAGGGAGGGGAAATCGCGATTTTCTAAGTTTGGGACGGTAATTCCCCTGGAGAACAGTAGAAACGCCCCTAACCGCATTTACTACCATCTGCTAATACATCCCCTGTTAACGAAAACTGAGAGAAGTAAAATACGAACGAGGTTTAACAGAAAATAACGCTACATTCGAGCACGTATCGATCACGAGCTCTGTGTTGGCGAGCTTGTATGGATATGAAGGGACTTTTGAGAATTTATTAGTGGAATTGGGACGGAAAGGAATATTTCAAGCCACTTGAGAAACGAGTTTCAAAAGTGTTATTGGTTTCAAACAATGAAGAAAAATAAATGGGGACACTCAAGGATATCAGTATCTGGCTACTGGCAGACACTCGGTCGACAACAGGACTTTGGTCTTTGAAGCGAGACCCTCGAATGACGGAGGCAGGAAGGAAAGCAAACTCATAGACGAGTAGCAAACTGTGCAATAATGACCAAGAAACCAAAAGTAACACTGGGATTTTGTTGTTCCCGTCAGAAAGTCAAACGTTATTACACCAACCAGTGAACCAAATAAATAAAATTGGACGGTAGCATTCTTTAAAATGTTAACTTTTTGATCAAAGATATTTTTGTACAATAATCCCTTATTTATTGTTATACAACTGACAAGCTTATCTTATCTGATAAGCTTATCTAAAGATAACTTCTAAAACTGAAACAACAAAAATTAAGACCTCTTCTTTTTTCAACACATTTTGCTCTATTTTTATTTTCAATAGTATCACTTTAATTATGGAACATTTCGCTTTTTAAAAGCTTTTATTTAGCTCACAATGTTATCTGTCTGTCGGTTATTTTTTCGGAGCCAAATTTGAAAGGGTTCCCGTTGTCCCACTGAATTGAAATTTTGCATACTTACTTAATTTGCGTGACAACGCAATCCCATGTAGTTAAATACCCCCTAACGGGGTTAAATGGGGTTTTGAAGTTTAAGGTTATTTTTACAAAAGGGTTCTCGATTTGTAAATTCGAGAGGGTTCCTGTAGTCGCAATGAAATCAAATTTAACATGTTTACGTAATCTGCGTGACAATGCAAGTCTATATAGTTAATTACCCCCTAAAGGTGTTAAATGGGGTTTTAAAATTTTAGGTTATGTTCACAAAAGGGGTTCTCGATTTGTACATACCGAAACAGACGGTATGTTAGTCATTTGGACGTCACGGTAGATGCACAGTGTAATAACAATAAATAATGACTAAAAAGGAAAAAATAAAAATATATAAAAAAATGTTTAAAAAAAAAGTTTTTATTTAAAAGATGCACTAAAAAGTAAAAAATAATGTATTTCAATCACAGGAGAATATTTTTTCTTACAGGTTAAAATTTATAAAAGCTTTGGGAGTTATAAGACTACGGTATTACAAAATTACTTTGTTCAATTGACAACTCCCAAAGCTTTTATAAATTTTAGAATTTTAACCTGTAAGAAAAAATATTCTCCTGTGATTGTGATTATTTTTTACTTTTTAATGCATCTTTTAAAAAACATTTTTTTATATATTTTTTTATTGCTATCTATTTATTTGTGATTAATTTTTAAGTACCATGCGATCATTTGAATTTATAATTAGAGTAGGCGCTTTTGTTCTTTGTGATTGATAAACTAGTACAAACCAAGGGAAAAAATGTATTCTGATTAAATATTACCGTTCGAAATTGTATTATTTGACTCTTCAGCTTGATTAATTATGACAATCAGCGTTATCATTCAAATTAAGAAATCTAGCCTACTCTAAATTAAATTCAAATGATCACATGGTATTTTTCGACACTTCGTAGAAAAATACCAAAAATTAAAAAGCTAGCTTAGAAGCTTGCAAATACTACCAGAATAGAAGCATTTCTTCTATAGGTATTAACTCGTTTCTTTTTCCAGTTATACGCAACAAATACTTTTATTTAAGACGTTTACAACAACAAGCTCGAATATTTTAAAGATTTGTTGTTTTTTGTTCATATTTTAGAATAAGTTACAATTTTAACAAAGCCACGTTGAGTTTTTTGTACTTATATACAGGTTGATTCAGAAGTCTCGGACCACCTTTTTGGGTAGTGATAAAAAGGGAACAAAAAATTCATGAAAGCTCTTTAAAGGTTAGTTTTTGACACTTCAAATCATTTTTTCTTGAATTTAACTAACAAAAATAAAAACAAATTGGTGTACAAAATGTTTAACAATTACCTAAAACCAAACAACTAAAATAATTCTGAATTCATTTTTATGCTTAGCTGAACGTCCTTTATATCTTTCAATAGTTGAGATTTTTACAAAAAAGCAACTCTTGCACTAATGCACTTTGAATTACGTCGTGAACCACTCTTGCAGTAAACACTTTATTTTATGCAAAAATAAAAAATTCAGTTGCGATGTTGCCACTGAAAAATCACGAATCGTCGTCAATTTCACTTGTAATTTTGGAGGTCATTCGTAATAGTTTTGCACAACTCGAACTATTCTTCTTGTTTTATGGAGCAAAGCAATATTTTATTCTTTGTATGTCCATACAAAGCAGTGCATTTATCAATGAGCAGATAAAAAATTGTGTCCACTCCACAGTTTTGCATTCTACGTTTATGCAAATTTCTCGTAGAAACGAAACAGTGTAATCACTAGTAATCAGCATATTTCATTTTTTGTTGTTAACTGTTTTAGTAAACACTGACGTAAACGTTAAATGAATGAATTACGTAATGCAGGTAGTGTTGCATTATTGTTGCTACTTTGAAACAATATATCATTTTCAAAACGAAACTATCGTAAACCGACTTGTGTGATAAACGTCACAAATTCAACAACAGTCGTAAACTATTTGCATAAATCACTAAAAAAATTTCAAAGATAACGTTAGGGTACAATAAACCTAATAGACAGCTTGTCTACATTTGCAACACAAAGTGTTCCGAAAGCCTGGCATATTACCACGGGACCTGTTTCTATTCTGACCTATTTTCCTCCACAGATTAAAAAGCTCAGGTAGTACCGAAAGCCCACCTACCGCCCTCTAGTCCCCATATCTTAAATCTCATACGGTGTTTAAATTGACCGGCAACAAACTTCTACAGTTATATTGTACAAAGTTATCTTGAATCCATGATTGGAAAGAGGATTACTTGC
This sequence comes from Tribolium freemani, assembly GCA_939628115.1. NCBI lineage: Eukaryota > Metazoa > Arthropoda > Insecta > Coleoptera > Tenebrionidae > Tribolium > Tribolium freemani. The sequence goes on along the minus strand of OW626785.1, from coordinate 2,760,151 downwards.
ATAAAACCAATGATTAATGGGCTGAATACAGCAATTAGGCACCTATTATTGTTGCTAGTGTCCGTCCTATGTACAAACAAAACAAAACATGCATGGTATCCTTTACTTCTCCAGAGTGTTATCAATCATTATCAACATTATTGGTGTCCGATGTCGGTCATAATTTAAATTTATTGCCTAGTCAATCGGACCTTCACAATCAGCAGCGATAGTGGCGTAGAAATAGCGCCTGGAAAAACTGGATCCGGAACTCACCACTAATCCTCCTCATGGCAATTAATTCTCATCAACGGCAACAAAAACACAGTCTCAACAACAACCCAAAAGACACAGCATTCACACAGCACAGAAACCACAAAAAATCCCCGCCAATGTCCACAAACCCTGGTGGAAGTCCGCCGATTTTAGAAGGAACAGCGTAATTTTGGGCACCCTATACACTCGGCTACACACACACTCCACGGGTTCTGGGTTCAAGTGCCATGACGGAGTCAAGAGAGGGGAGAAGCTAGGAAGTTCAGACAGCGCGGTTGCGTACTGTGTTTGGTGTCCCCTCCAAAAGATCACGCTACGTTATTACGCCCAAAAGTTATACTACCAATAATGCGTATATTTGCCTGAATATACGGGCAATATACTCCAACGTGACAAAGGAGATAACAGTGGGAATTTCGCGATATTTTCGGGACTCTGCGAGTGATAAATGAGTGCATTTACGCAGCTTTATAACGAACTGTTAGCAACGCAATGGGTTGCCTAAGTTATCGGTGATTCCCCGAGATTGTAACAAATAACAAGGAAATTTCAGCTCAATTTCAAACCAGGAGCGGATTTATGAACGAGAATTGAATTTATCAAATAAATAATGGATGATTTCATTAAATCAGATCGAATATTTCAGTTCAAAGTCATATCTTGCAAATTTTAACCCGTATTGGAGTGATTTTAAAAGGAAAAGTTAAAAAATCTGAGTTTTTCAGTATTTTTGTTTACACATTCACGTACAAAAAAAAATAGTGAAACTATTAGCTGTTTCAAAACTATAAAAACGCCAACGTCGCATTTTCTCTTAAAATTAGTTGTTACAAAATTTTCCTGCACTTCAAAAGGTGAATAGCTAATGTAACTTATAGTTTCAATGAGAGATCTAATCATTAATAACTATTTTACATTTTTATCAACCTTATTTAAAAAAATAATTCGGTAAAATGCGACGTTGGCGTTTTTATAGTTTTGAAACAGCTAATAGGTAAGGTATCCTCTGAAATCACTACGTAGCCAAATGATATATCAAGAATGTTTCGGTCACAAATTGAACTAATTCGTAAAATACATGGTGAGTCTGCTAAAACTATCTGTATTTCACAAACTAATACCTAACCATCAGAATTCTATGCACAGAATTTTTTTTAGAATTGTTTTATAATTCCTTGTAATTAAATTATTAACCCCCGGTTTCTTGAACGATTAATCGTTAGATAAATTTTATCGGTTCGATAGTTGCTAAGGTAGAGATGATCTGATAGAAATTATGGAACCGATAGTATTTATCTAACGATAACTCGTTCAGGAAACCGGGGGTTAATCAATTAACAAATTGATAATTATTAAAACGCTACAAAAAATATTATGTATTTCCTATATCATTTTAAAACATGCGATGCTTAAACTTTGTTTATGCAAAAATACGTTAAATAAAATAATGCTGCTACCTCTAAAAAATTATTAATTAAATAAAATAAAAAAATATATTACCTAGTGTTATAATTATATATTTTTTTGCTCGTATTTTATTATAAGAAATTCTAGAAAAGAGTCTGGAGGAAATCACATATATACAGGGTGTCCGTTTTTCGAGCTCCACCATGGGAATCTCAGTTATTATAAGAGTTGCGAGGTCGGTTAAATTAGGGCAAAGTTGCGCATTTTTATGCTGAACAATCACCTAAAAGAAAATTTGATGTGTCATTGTTAGTTTTTGAATTATTGGTAAACACGTTAATTTGTAATTTTCGTTTTTAAAAACCAAAAGAACATTCTTCAGGCACTTTTTTAAATCTGTCGTCATATTTTCCAAGGCGTTCTTGATGTCAGAGTTACAACACTCAACTTTGGTTTTTCTTATGGAAGCCATATTGTTTTTTGTATTTTTAATAAGTGTCTTTATTCATGACTACAACGATGTATGACATGATATGATCGAATCTTACATGCTGATCAAAATGGAGAAAAAAGCATTTTTGCGAGTGCTTTGGAAAAAACGTCAATAATTTTGTTTTTAAACAACTAGATTTTAGAGGTTTAATTGAATTTTGATCTGGAAGGTTTACATTTCCGCCAAGCTTACTTATTTAAAAATTAAACAAATAAGCTAAAATTTTGTTCTTCGCAAAACAAAACAAGACAAAGTTATAAAAATTCTGCTCGCATATTTAATAGAACTCTCAAAATTTTGTTTGTTGAACAACATTTTTTCCAAAGCACTCTTTGCAAAAACGCTTTTTTCTTAATTTTAATCAGTATGTAAGATTCGATCATATCATGTGATATATCATTGTAATCAGACACAAAAAGAGTTTTCAAAAATACAAATGCCAAATATGGCGTCCATAAGAAAAACCAAAGTTAAGTGTTGACACTCTGACATCAAGAACGCCATGGACAAGGCAATGACAGATTTAGATTTCTTGTAAAAAAGTGCCTGAAGAATATCGTACTTAAAAACGTCCAGTTCTTTTGGTTTTCGCTTAAAAAAATAAAAACAAAAATTACAAAATTTTGATTTTTCTCAATTCAAAAATTAAAAACGACACAAAAATATTTTTTTCAGATAATTGTTCAGCATAAAAATGCGCAACTTTGCCCTAATTTAACCGATCTATCGTATCTCTTATAATAACTGAGAAAAACGAACACCCTGTATAGGAAAAAATTAATACTTGCTTCTAGCAGACTCGCCTTGTACATAGACAAAATAAACCTAAAATCACTGATTTGAGCCGAAAATTACATTACAATTTTTGTGCACGCTTTTCAGCACTTATTCTTTCAACCAAACATGTGATTGAATTTTTGTCAAAAATTAACCAAAACTTTTTTGAGGTAAATACCTGTGCAGCAGTTTTTCACGAAATTTTGGTTAAAATTCACTAAATTCAGTCGAAAACTTTTTTACCACAAACGCGATTGATTATTATCAAAGTTTTGTCAAAGCACAAAACTACAAAATGTTTGCTTATTCTTATAAGAAAAATATTCATTTTTTCCTAAAATTTTGCTAAACCAAAATAAAATTTCACTAGGTTGGGTCAAAAATGAAAACCATTTTACCACTCTTGTGGTGTTATTCTTCCATTTTTCGACCTTTTATCCACGTTTTTAACCCAAAAAAGTAATTATTTCGAATATTTTTGTCAAAAATTACCCAAAAAAAAAACGAATTGGGGTTTTTCGAGTAGGGATTTAAACACGTTTCAAGCTAACGTCTCAGCTTCCGCGAGATTTTCGTTACAGATAAGCCGAAAAGCCATGAACTGATTCAAAAATTTCGTTATTTTTGCTTGATATTATTTTGAAAATAAAATGCATTATTTTTGACTAAATAACTAATGAGTTTGTTGATTAACACTTTTTACTTTTTATTAAACTTTTGATAAATAATTGTAAAATGTAACTTTTTTTCAAAAAAATAACCCCCTTATAAAATTGAAATATCCGTCTCAGATTATGATATAATTACACTTCTGTAATGATGATACAACATGACTTGGGTGGGTCCAATAAGGAAGCAAATGATGCAAGTGGTTTTTCTTAGAGATAAAGTTTATCACTGGATTTGCATTTGTTGTCAGCTGTCAACAACTTCATAAATAATGCAATAATTTATCAAGTCAGAGACAGGTAAACTTTGAGAAAACAGCTAAGGTTATAGTAAACTTTAGATTACGCATTTAAACTCAGAGATAATTAGAGCTCCTAATTAGTCAGTTATTTTAGTCCTGTAGGTAGTGTTAAAAGGATTTTAGAAACAAGTTGTTTTAAAATTTAGCTTCTAATAAACCCTTGATTCAAACGAAAAACTAATATAATTAAATATAAATAAATAAGAGTTAAATAATGTCACTAGAAGTGTTGAATTAAAAAATAGTAACTAGTAAACACCATTTGATTAAAACAAAATTCGTCACAAAGGTCGATTGCAAATTTTGCATAAAATAATGAACAATAAAATCTTTATAACTGAAGAAACTGTCGAGGACCCATAAAAGTTATATCCTCTTAATTAGTTTTTTATGAGCTGTTCGAAACAGGTAACATGTATAAATGTCCCATTTCGGGAAATTATACCTCTAATAAAATAATTTTCTACAAAATACTCCTTTTAGTAACTATTGATCGACCGGAATTCGTGTCAAATATCCAAATAAAAAGTACATATATTTGACATTATTTAGGTTTCCGTATTTTTATGACTTTATTTACATATTATAATAAAGTATGCATCCGCATTATCATAATTCGTCGAATGCTGAATATTACACTAGTCTCATTAAAAGTTTACAGTCCATATAAGAATTCTAACGAATGTAACATAAAATTTCGTAAGTTCATAGTTCTGCTTCGTTATCCACTAGAAAATTTCGTATACGTTACTTTAATGTCACTAATAATAATAAAAAATGTTTTAATCAGTGAGTTCAACTTTACAGTTATATCTACTTAAGTAGGATAGTTTATTATAAGTTTTGACTAGGTGAAATCGACAGCCAATTTCAACGAAACGTTTGAGTGCAACTGAGTTTTCCAACATAAAAACCTTGTCGTGAATTAAGTCGTCTGAGTCTAACAAATAAAATGAACAGATCGTAAACTGCCACAATTGTACTTATTTACTTATTTTTTAACTAAAGTTTGTAATAAAATTTTATTAAAAGTTGTCTAGACTTAATAACAAGTTCTTGTATGAAGAGGCTTCTTTTTCACGCAAGAACTAACATTTTGGAACGTGGTTTACTATACAGAATTTCTTCTTCTGATCATAACAAAATATCTTCTTCGTGAAAATTTATTTCGAAACGTTTCTTGTGACAACCAATTCAAATTGTAGCACGACCATTAATCAGTAACATGTAAATAAATTTAATTTCAAAAATTGTGTGTCACATTTGATTGATAACACCCAATTATTACAATGAATAATTTGAAACTTAATTCTAATTCTAATTTTAACCCACTTCGGATGATTTAGAATAAGTTAATACGTAGGCACATTTGACCCAACTGTAGGTGTGTGCGTGCAAATAAAATAGTAAGGCAATGCCAGTTTTTACAATCAATAACACAAAATAATTTGTTTTTGTTTAATTAGATTCGTATTATGCCAGATCGTTATTTTAATTGAAATACAGTACACGCTTAATTTTTCTTCGGATTGGTCTTCTAGGTAGACTACATGTGTTCTAATTTAAATTTCAAATTCAATTAGATTCACGAGTGGCTACACAAAAAGATGCATCAAATTATTAGATCTCTTTTACATGAAATGACACACCCAACCTGGTTTTTATTAGCATTGTGATGGAACTTAAAAAATTACCGTGAGCATCGACAAATAAATAATGCATCCACACCTCTACATACAGAGTGTCCTTATTTAAAGGACTATGCAAAATCAGAAACTGTTAGACTATAAGGGAATTTATTGTCAACGATCTTATTGTACTACGAGTAATTACCTTGTCTGACAACGTGCTCCACCATCCCATCCGAAGAAAATAAAAGAGAATTATGCGTGCAATGCATTTACGATCGTCCGATAACTAACTTTCCTAAGCCGTTTGTGTCCGTATAGATATTGACGTTACCGGTTTTGTAAAGTTCACACACACCTGCATTTAACCAAGTCTTCATTTATGGTAAAAATCGCTGATCGGTTAAGATTGCAGTTGACGCATCAAATTTTTATAAGACGGTTTCCCAACTTCGCCATTTGCGATTTGACTGCAAACCGTCCAAGTTTCCAGACATTATTTATTTAAAATTTTCACATGGGGATGGACAAGCTGCAAGTTGCAGCCAAAATATTGCCAAAGCTAAGTTGCACCGAATATAAAATTTTATATTTATCGGAAGTGACGTTTCTGAAATATGGAGTAAGTAACAAGTCGTGTTTATTTTCTGAAACCACTTTGTACCATATTTTATGTTAGGTATTAAGAAGATGCAAAAAAGCAGTTGTGATTATAGTTTGTTATAGTGTGAAAAATTTACATAATGTAGATAAAATAAGCAAAGCTAATGGTCATAACGGAAGTTTGTTTATCTTTTGTTGGCAGGACTAATATATTCGAAATATTGGTTATCGACGTTATCGTGGAATAATAAATGATGGTTAATACCACAAATTGCGCGATCATTAAATTATAACACAACAACTTCTCACTGTTTGAATCAGAATCAAAACAAGATATAGTCAAGAACTGGCTGAGTTAACAATTTCAACTTAAAATTCAGTGATCAAGAATCAAGATTTTTTGACAAGGAATCTTGAATTCTTTGCCATTTCTAAAAGCCAGTTAATACCTGATTAGAAAAAAAATGATTAGATTTAAAGGTACTTTTTCACTTTTTAAACATGGAAATGATAAAGTACAATTACTAAAGCATTATCTGAGTTAAAAAGTCAACTATTTCATGTGCATAATCAGTTAAGTTAAACTTGTGGACTTTTTTCAAAGTAAAATTTTATAGTAACCCCACTAGTTAAACTGTCAGTTTAACGTAATTTATCTCAGAAATTAAAAAATGAACAAATGTCACTGAAAACTGGTTTATTTCATTAAGAAGAAAAATACAAAATTTTTACCTACTAATCGTTTTAACACTCACAATATCATTTTTATAAAAGTGAAGTATATAGAAATTAAATTTTAGATTGCTATTATACCTAAATATTTTTAAGTTAGGTGTATTTAATACAAACATTTTAAGGAGTGAGAGTGGAAGCTCAAAAAACTTTAGAGCTGTTGTAAGAGACGGAAAACATCAAATTAGTAATTAATTACAAAATTGAAAATCTCAGTAGCATTTAGTTTTCAACACGATGTACAGTCACACATTATGAAAATGACGCGACTAGAAACTAATGCCTACATTGCCTACAAAACAATTTTTAAATTATTTAACTTGTTTGTAAATTAAATTAATTATTTGGTTGATGCAGAATTGATGACATTAAAATTTTCGGTTTAACAAAAAAAACAGCAAAAATTCAATTTAATTAAACTTGGATGATTTTTCGGCTTATTCTTGTACAAACGTACTAAAAGTAACATCGAGTTGGATCAAATTTCCTGATTTCTCAGTCAGGAGGATTGAAAACCATTTTTAACAACCAAATTTTGTGTTTTTTTTTGCCTTATTTTTGATACAATTTCGCACAAAAAAGAACTAAAGCAATTAAAATACCTCCAGTTTCGATTTATTTTCTGTGAATTTTGGACGTGTTTTCGACCAAATCTTGTAAAATAAGTGTGTATTTGGATCAAAAAATGAATTAAATCGAGTAGAACAGGCGTTTGTTTATGGACGCGTCATTTTCACTTTGGCTGACTGTACACTTGACTATGCATATACAGGGTGAGTGTAATATTACACACATAATCTTAGGGAATGGTAGTGAAATAAAGTTCTATAAAAGTTTTTTAGTTCCTGAAATATTGCGTGATAAAAATAATAGTAATTTTTTTAAATTTCAAATAATGTCACGATTATTTTAACAACCAAGGTTGGTAGGTTTATACTTATACTTAGTAAACATCAAATACCTTAATAATTATTAACAGTCGATACGGACAATGAGAAAAAATTAGTTACTTAGTTCTTTACGAAGATACTTAACACGATTTTGAAAAAATATAAAACAATATTATTAAAAAAAATTAATAGATTAATAGATCAATTGATTAATCGATAAAATAATTATAGAGTAAATTAATGTTATAACCGAGGTTGTAACAACTAATCGATAATTGATTAGGTAATCAATTATTTAATTGAGAACATATTTCATCACTCCACTATCATTTGATAAAAGAAACTATATATGTTTGTACATTGTTTTATTTTAGACACTTTATTCCAACTACCAACAAAAACATGTGTTGTGACTTATGCATCAAAAATTTTGGTTTTTAAAACAAACATTAAAAAAACAAAAATAAAGTACTATGTAGGTAACATAGTAAGAAACAGTGAGTTTGTTCACATAGTTGGGCAACTTCCATGTTGAGTACCAAACAGATTAGAGTACAAAAATAATCGATCATTTCGATAATCGGTAATTCGATTAATCGATTAATCGATAACAGGCAACTTTGAAACACTGTAAATCCTGTATAAACAATGTATCTTTTTAAAAAAGGAAATACGTATGTATCTATGTTTAAATGAGAAAAATGTGCAATGTAAAAATGTAATAAGTTTTTGTTATGACCTCTCACTGAAATTTGTAATCTTGTAATTTTTTGCAGATAGTAGTTTTTTATCAACATAAAAAGATAATAACATATTTGCAAATTAGTTTATCCCGCTCGTTATAACTAGTTTATACGGTTTTCAGAAATTAAATAAAATCCGAGCTAAAAACTGCGGAAAGCCATTTAGAAATAATTACACAATTCAGAGCTCAAATTATTATTACATTAGCAATTTTAATTCACAGTGCAATGTTTAATAATTGAGGTGTAACGTTACAGATTTATAAAATGTTGTTATACAGCGGAAAACAACACTAATTTGATTTTAAAATAAAATGTTAAAATTCAGATAAATTGAAATACTTTTGTACCGATTTTATAAAAAATCTACTCGATGATGAAGGTCTTATAAAAAATAAGAACGCCCCAGCATGAGCAACAAAGTGGAGCATAACGACATATTGATTATCATGGCAAGAAGTTTAGACCCTGGAGAAAATTGGGCATAATGGTAAGCTCTAAGCCCCTGCAAAAAACAGGAGAGTTGGAAAACAACCGCTCAGTGTGTGCTTTTTAAACACAGTCTTGCAATATTGCTGACTTTGAAACAGTGAATCCTTGTGATTAATTTGCCCAATAATGTCGGTCCTTACGGCCGAGGTTATCAATATTCAACCTTACACGCATAAATCACATTAGAAGCCGTTCTTGTCGGCAGATTAGTACATAAAACTTATCTGATTCAGGGAAGTTTTAGCAATTCAAAACAAAGGCTGTGCGAACAGCACCTAATGAGCCGAGATGGTTGCAAATTATTGCACTCGCCTTAAACCGCCTAATTAATAACAAACACAAACCAAAGACACTACAATAAAAATCCCAAATGGCCAATTAACTCCCGACTTTTCCACGTTTCCAATAAGAAAGGTCACAAATCAACTTCAAAATCAATTATTTATGGAATTGATGGAATTATTAATGGCGTAATTAAATTATCTCTTCTGGGAAGAGATAAATCGATGCGTGTCACTACTAATTGTTAAAGATCAAAGTGGATGTAAAACATCTCGTAACAGTCATCGGTGGCACTAAAAATTTATTATTAATATTATTATTACGAGCAGATGGTGGATGTTTGGAGAGGTTCCTCTCGGGTCTCTTCTTGGTAGCACTTGAAGACAGATTGATGTTATGTCAGATACAGAGTGATAAAACTGTAAGTAGACTTTTATACGGCACGAGTTGAGGTCAAAGGCCGCGCTGCATTTCATGATGCAAAAGCAACTCGGTTCTAAATGAAGCTATCAAACACCCAAGAAATAACGATCGGGTTTTATGAAATACACGTTCCATAATTCATTGCATTTTTCAATTTTACAGCAACAGTGAAAAATGATTAAAAATATATTGCCGGATGGTGTAAATGTACTGAACTGGATACGTTCCGGGGGCTGTCAATGTTTCTTTTGCGATAGAGAGTGGATTGCAGGAATTGGCTGCAGGCGGAAAGCGTTTGAGCGAGTGTTCATTGCACAATTTTCAGCGCGTTTTGTGAAAAATGAACGTTATTTCTGCTTGAATTAATTGAAAGCACAAATAGATTTCGAAAAAACTAGCACCAGACGCCCGGATAATTTTAGCTCGGATACAATTAGCTGTTTTTTGTTTTTAATTTCCGGACAAAATAATAAGCTGCTTGCAGCCCTTCGCTACTGTAATTTTTATTTCAAAACTGTTACTACATCATCCAAAGAGATGACAATTTTTTCCATTAAAAGTTTGATCAAATCGAGACATTAATTCTCTTTACAAATTAGCTGTTGAAACAACTGCACAACTGAGTTTAATTACGTTTTGTTGACTTATACATTTATTAATGACAAGGAAATAAATTAATTGATTTATAATTCATGAACAAAACGAGTTTATGCAAGAACAGTTTGTATTGTTATAATATAATTGACAATATAAATTACATCGTTACGTAAATTCGCAACATTGTGACTTTAAGTAACAATTAACTGATTTATTGTCAGAAAAAGAAACAAATCACTGTATCTTAAACAATGCCATTTCTCTAGTAAACTACAAATTAATTAAAAGCACGTACAACTTTGAAATTTTTTCTCCACTCCACTATTTTTAAAAGCTCTTATTTAACTCACAATGTTATCTGTCTGTCGGTTATTTTTTCGGAGCCACATTTGAAAGGGTTCCCGTTGTCCCACTGAATTGAAATTTTGCATACATACTTAATCTGCGTGACAATGCAATCCTAAAGGGGTTAAATGGGGTTTTGAAGTTTTAGGTTATTTTTACAAAAGGGTTCTCGATTTGTAAATTTGAGAGGGTTCCTGTAGTCGCAATGAAATTAAATTTAACATGTTTACGTAATCTGCGTGACAAAGCAATTCTATATAGTTAATTACCCCCTAAAGGTATTAAATGGGGTTTTAAAATTTTAGGTTATGTTTACAAAGGGGTTCTCGATTTGTACATACCGTAACTTATACCGACATAGACCGACGTCATTTGGACGTCACGGTAGATGCACAGTGTAATAACAACAAATCTATGCAATAAATAAAAACTAAAAAGCAAAAAATAAAAATATATAAAAAAATGTTTTTTAAAAAATGCTTTTATTTAAAAGATGCACTAAAAAGTAAAAAATAATGTATTTAAATCACAGGAGAATATTTTTTCTTACAGGTTAAAATTCTAAAATTTATAAAAGCTTTGGGAGTTATAAAACACGGTATTACAGAATTACTTTGTTCAGTTGACAACTCCCAAAGCTTTTATAAATTTTAGAATTTTAACCTGTACGAAAAAATCTTCTCCTGTGATTGAAATACATTATTTTTTACTTTTTCGTGCATCTTTTAAATAAAAACTTTTTTTAAAAAACATTTTTTATATATTTTATTAAAGTTGATTTTTGGGAAAATTGGTAAATTAATTATTATAACTCGACAACGCGCTAAATGAGAAAAAATATTTGTGAATTAATTATCTTTTCCGTAAAAAAGCTCTCAAAAAGTTTTTACTCTAATACGAAAACGACATTTTCAGTCAATTTCAACGAAACTTTTGATATAAAACTTAAACAATTTCAACACAATTAGCAATTTATTTTCGGTCAATTTTTACCGAAATCTTGCAAAATAATTATTGCGTTTTAAGATGAAAATCTTTCCAAATACAACGCCGAAATACCTAAAGTCATTTTTGATCCAATTTTGTGACTTTTCAGACTTACGATCACGAAAACTGACTCAAAAATAACACCATTTTCGATCCATTTCGGTGATTTCTTGGGCAATTTTAAACGAAATTTTGCTAAATAATAATTGGTCTTTGAATTAAAAATATGCTAACGTAAGTCAAAAATTTATTGCTTTTTCAGTTCGGTTCAGCCGAATTGCGATTTTATGACAACAAACGCTCGTAAAAATTCTAAAATTACTTCTTCAAACTAATTTTGAAAATTTTAAATTACTTTTCAGTGATGAAATTTCACTTAACAAATGCACTGTACTTCTTGATCAAATTTGGTGTTTTTTTCAGCTGATTTTTGAGATTTCGGAAAATAATTACGTCAGTTGAAAACAAGGTAAAACGCCTGAAATTGCATTTTGTTTTTTCAGCTTATTAATTTGGACTAAATTCTTCGCCTTTCTGGTTAAATTTCAATATTGAGAAAGCAAAAGTAACACCAAAAGTGCAAAAATAGCCCTAGTACAGTTAGTGTAAATTAGTAAGTACTAATAAAGGACAATAATACAAGTATTATTGTCCTTTTTGTTGTCATACGAATATATATAGTAGGTACTACCCTAAAAGCCTGTTTTCGGTTGGACTTTTTAACTTTTATTACACATTTTAAGAAATTCAAACTTTAATAAAAATGAAAAGTGTTGGAAAAATACTTGACTCGACTGAAAAGTTTTTGTTACAACGCAGCAAATCTATGAACTACATGTTTCAGAATCCTCCTTTAACCACTAGCTTTTTTATACAAATTATTTAATAGAAAAATATGTTGAGCTAATCTATAATTGTTTGAAAGCACTGCCTTCACTGTTTTTTGTTATTACACTGATACCTTACCTAATAATTAATAAGGTAAAGCATAAATAACTCTTTCAAACAAATTTTACAAATGGATCACTGCTGCTTAAGCAGAATATTTGCTTAATGTTCATGCTAAAAGCAAGAAAGTACCTCTCAAGGCAGCAAGAATGTTACCTTTAAGTGCTAAATAAAATACACCTTTTTTCCTTTTATTACCTCGCTATAATAATAATAATAGTGTTGACAATCATCAGAACAGCACAATCTAAACATTATCTGAAGTAATTCACATTACATGATCTTTCATACCTCGCCGAAAGCATCAAGTTATGGTCATTAAACACTTAACAACTTTCCGTTGATCACAGTCTTTTGAAAAATAATTATACTCTTGTGCCTTGTAAACCATCTGATATTTAACAATAAGCATAATAGCTATAATTATCGATTTTTAACCCCAGTGGTTATAGGCTAATCAGTGTCGAAAAAAGACGAGTCGTAGATTACTTCACACAATTGGTAAATTACGAAACAGCAGGTGAAGCCAATTTGTTCTTGAGGGGATTTTTCAAAACTGTTGGAATTAATTTATTTAAAATGCCACAATAATATATGGAACTAATAATTTTGTTATTGCTTGACGTTTAACAATTATTTCTGTAAATACCTATTGGGTACGGCTGATTTACAGCCCATTTAGTTTTTAAAATGTTTAAATAATTAAATATTTCATATTTATGGGTCTATAAAATAGGCGCTAAAATTAATTAAATCAATTTAATAAAACGTAGAATGGATACTTGCGCGTAATTGTTCAACGAGTGATAAATTTTTCAGTGTTTATGGATTGAAATCGTGTTTTCGATGTTGGCTCTTGTTATTTAAAGTTTTAATCCCATCTGACAGTTTCCGACTCAATTTTTCGCGTGTTGCCTTAGCATAAACAAATTCCAAAGTGTATATATCTGGAATAATTCCGCCTGAATGAACATTCGCCAATCTGCAAGGAGCGGATATGGAAATAAATGGAAATTTCGAAGTTTAATACAATTTCTTTGTGACGATGATGGATTTAATGGAGAAATCTGAAATAATTCATCAGTCATTGCGAAGTGTATTGAAATAAGACTTAGTGCAAACAAAGACCCTCGATTCGAAGGGATTATTCCGACGGGCGTCCAACATTTGTCATTTTCTGTTCTAATTAAAACAACGTCGGTGGAAACGTGCTCATCTAATGGAAGGTTCGCCTCTGGAAGTTGCGAATGGGCCGCAACAGTTTGTCGTTTTGCTTGTAAACATTACAGAATAATTGATGCCAAGCCTTAAAGGGGAATAATGGACGAGATGAAGTTGCGGTTAAATTGCAGTTGTTGCCTGCTGGACGCATTTGTTTCCACTTCCAAACAGATGCCCTGGCTTGAAATTGGTCGTTGGTGAGGGAAAAGGTACACATAATTTAACATCTCATATTTAGATACTAGCAGTTGCCCCCGGCTTCGCACACATGTCCACAACCACTTTGAAACACAGGAAAACAATGCAAAACTTAGTATAACAAAAAGTAGAAACACAAAATTTTATTGTGAACTTTAAAACTGTGACCCAATGCGAACCCGAGTAAATTTTGCTTGTTCTCAACTCATTCCCTGTTTAACCCTCTTGTGGATGTAATTTTCAAAAATCCTGAAACACATTTTCTTTATTTTTAACCGGAAGTCCAATTGCCAATTTTCTTGGATATGACTTCAAAAATGCAGGAATTTTGGGGGTCGAATTTCTAATAATCCTGAAATATACGCCTCTTCCTTTTAAACGAATGTCTAAGATATCAATTGATAAGTTCAACAATAAAGAATTTTTTATATGTATAACTTCAACAATGAAGGATTTTTTGTTTAACCCCCTTGGAGTGGAGTTTTCAACAAACCTGAAACACGCGTTTTTTATATTTAGACGAATGCCCAAATACCAATTCTCTTGGTTATAACTTCGAAAATGACATATTTTTATATTCAACCCTCTTGGGGGTGGAACTTTCAAAATCCAGAAACACGTCTTTTTTCATTTTTAACCGAAAGATCAAATACTATTTTTCATTAATATAGCTTCAAAAATGACGATTTTTTATGTTTAACTCTCTTTGGGGGTGGAATTTCTAAAAATAATAAAATACCTGTTTTTTTATTTTTCACCGAATGCTCAAATACCAATTTTTATAAATATAAGTTGAAAAATTACTGATTTTTATATTTAACCCCCTTAGGGGTGGAAATTCCAAATGTTCTTAAACACACGTTTTTTATCTTTAACCGAAAGCTCAAGTACCATTTGCATGGATACAAATTAAAAATTACGGATTTTTATACAAATTCTAACCCGTGTTCAACCCCCTTGGGGTTGGTATTTCCAACTAAAACACGTGTTTCTTCACTTTTCACTGAAAGCCCAAATACCAGCTTCAATTAATGTAAATTCAAAAGTTACGAATATTTATACAAATTTTATTACGCCATTTAACCCTCTTAGGGGTTGATTTTTCGAAAATCCGGAAACACGTATTTCTTCATTTTTAACCAAAAGCCCAAATACTAATTTTCAAGGATGTACGTTCAATGTAACTTTAAAAATGACAGATTTTCTAAACTCTAATTCTAAATTCAACTCTCCATTTAACCCCTTTAGGGGTTGATTTTCCAAAAATCCTGAAACACGTCTTTCTTTATTTTTAACCGAAAGCTCAAATACTAATTTTTAAAGATATAACTTAAAAAAATGACGGATTTTTATTCAAATTTTAACACCCTATTTAACCCTCTTAGGGGGTGATTTTCGAAAAATCCTTTCTTAGTACACCCCTACGTTACAAAATCTATCTACTGTAAAAATTTCAAGTTTCTGTCCTTAGCCGTCTAGGCTGTGCGTTGATTGGTCAGTCAGGCCAAACAATTTTATATACAGGGTGTAAGCGAAATAAGTACATTAATTTTAACCACTGGTAGAACTCATTAAGACAAACACTTTTTCTATGTACCATTTTTTCAAAATCGCATTTTTTAAAATCAATTTTCCCCCTTACAAATTGACGAGCCTTTTATGAAATGTTCCAACAAAGAAAAATAATAATAAATTTAATTTGATTTTCATGAACTTGCTTGGAAACGGTAACCTTGTCGACTAGGTAACTTTGCTTCCAGTGGCGTGTAAGAAAACTATGTAAGATTTTAAAATAATTTTAACTCAAAAACTAAAACGTTTTGAAAAAAAAAGTTATTAGGAAAAATTGTTGGCCTTAACGAGTTCTATTACCAATTAAAATTAATGTACTTATTTCATTTACAGCCTGTATATAGATTTGGAACAAAGAGGAATAATAATTGTGGTTATTGGGTACGAATCTATTGTCAACTTTGGCCTGCCGGGCAATTACAAATCATCGTTAGACGTTTTTTTTTTGCCTATAATTGTGCGGTACGTATGCATCCACATAAAAGCAAACAATTTATTGATAAAAACGCATACAGGACCTACATTAGAAACTTTTTAACTTCTAGTATAGCTAAAAATTTAAAATTTTGTATACGATCCAAATTGACCATTTTGAGTTCAACTAAATTATTTTCAAAATGGCTGAACTTCCGGAACTATGAGAAATTGGCGCCAACTTTGAAATTTGAAATAGTAACCTATTTTTATTGCATTTTTGAATTCGCCTTTTGAAACTGACTAAAACATAACCTAGTTGTTAGTACTTATCTGTCATACAATTTTTGACGTATGTCAATTTTTTGTGCAAATTTTCATTTGCAGGGGTTTATTTAAAATATCACAGCTCTTGAACCTTTTAAAGTAAGTGAATAATTCTTTTTTGCATTTGATAACCAAAGGTTCGAAGAGTCTTCTAAAATCTTCAGAATTTTCAACTGTCAAATTTGCAAGGCTACTATGATTTTTTGAATATGACGATATATAACGATTATGGAGACTTTTATCAACATTTCTTATATCCATCTCTTCAGTTTTTGAAATAATTGCAAAAAACGGAATTTTAGCTCATTGTTTTCATTTTTAATTGAGTAAACTTTCGAAAAATACGCTATTAATCAAAAGAAATGTTCGATTTGTCTACCATTTTCATTAAATAAGTTCAAAATTAGATGACAGACTGACTGAATTACTTTACATAATTCACTAAGGGTCGGTTTCACCAACCTCAGTTAAATAAGATAACTATCTAAGAGCACTAACTGTCAAATAAATGTTTCACCGATTTCAGTTAGAACTTATTCATCAGATTACAAAGTACAATCCGTTTTTTGTGATTATTTCAAAAACTGTAAGAGTTACGTATATAGGACATGTTGATAAAAGTGACCATAAATGTCGATGTTTTTTCAATTGCCGTTAAGAAAATAGGGTCGTTCCATTTGAAAAAACTGAGTTATAGTCGTTTTTGATAACTAATTAAAAAAATCATACTAGCCTTGAACTTTGACAGTTGACAACTTTGAAAATTCTAGAAGGCTCTTCAAACCTTTGGTTATCAAATGCAAATAAAATTATTTACTTATTGCAAAGGGTTCAAGGGCTGTGATATTTTAAATAAAACCTTGTAAATAAAAATGTTAACAAAAAAATTGACATATGTCTAAAACTATGGCAGATAAGTACCAACAACTTGTGTAAATTTTACTCAATTTGAGAAGATGAATTCTAAAATGCAATAAAAATGTGCGGTTACTATTTAAAATTTCAAACTTGGCGCCAATTTCTCATAGTTTCGAAAGTTCAGCCATTACAAAAATAATTTAGTTAAATTCAGAATGGTCGATTTGGGTCGTATACAAAATTTTAAAGCTCTAGCTATATTAGAAGTTAAAAAGTTTCTAATGTAGGCCCTAAAAGAATCACCCTGTATAGGAACCTGTAGTTTGTACAAATAAGATTATTTTCAAAATTAAGTGAGACGAGATGGGTATTTTTGAAAATGACTTTCCTCCTCCCTTAAATGAGAGAATACATATCTTCTCTCCCTTCGGGAGAATAAGTTTCCAACCAATCCACTGAAACACTTGCAGGAAAGTGGTACTTGGTACATACAACAGTGAAAAAATCTGTTGCAATGTAACAGAGCCCCAACGAAACAACAAAATTAAGCAAAATTATTTTAGTAGCAGTAGTAATAAAACTAAAATTAAATTTTAGAAACAATCAGTGTAAACATTCGTTTTTTTTACAATTGTCCAGTCTTCATAACTACCGAGAAAAACAACGCCCAAAATTCATATTTTTGTTATTTTTCATAAAAATCATCCTCAAAGTCAATTTTAAAAGTATTTTTGTAAATGCTACGTTTTTGATAACATTTACTGCGTCATTGGTGTTTGAGTAATGACGTCTTTTTTTATGGCAACGACGTTTGTGTTTACTGTTTTTGATAGTACACACTTTTATGGTAGATAATAAAATTACAAAGAAATAAAAAAAAGAAAAATACACAAAACAAAAAAAATTTGAAAAGTTTTATCTTATTCTTTTTCCTTTATTTTATAAAATCTTATTTATTTGTTAAATAATTAGCACTGTAGTCTATACACACTTAAACTCAAAAAAAATAAAAAACAAACACCCTCTATGAAATAAAATAAGGCAATAACTCAATACCAAACAAACTATAAAGCTAATTTTAGAACTGGAACGGTTGAAGTTGTACACTTTAAATAAATAACTATTAACTCAAAAACTAAAACGTTTTGAAAAAAAAATTATTAGGAAAAATTTTTGGTTTTGACGAAGTCTATTGCCAGTTAAAATTAATGTACTTATTTCATTTACAGCCTGTATAAAGATCATCGTTTTTGACCAAAACAAGACATCTTGAGCCATTCCAAAGCAATTTGGCAATTTGGATTATCTTTTAAAGCGAGGAATCATTGAAAATCAGTATCACATTATAGTTTCACATTTGGCTTGTGCTTGTGCTGCTACCTTCTGTCACTTCCCAGAAAATTTTTTGATAAATAGCAACGAATCGAAAAGTCTTCATAAAATAAAAACGAATTTGATAGCCTTGAACTAAGAAAATCTTTCAACTTTTTTTTCTTTGTTTATTTACTGAGATAATTTGGACAAGTTTGTAAAATTAAAGATATATCAATAAAGATATACCCTGTATAATATTATTTTTTAATTTTAAATTAATTTAAAAAAACGCAGAGAAGCATTGATAATTTTATACACAAAGACGCCAAGTGTAGTTAAAAAAAATATAATTAAAAAATTGGTGAGAATTTTTTAATGGGGCTATTGGGCACACTTAAGATATACCCTGTATAATATTATTTTTTAATTTTAAATTAATTTAAAAAAACGCAGAGAAGCATTGATAATTTTATACACAAAGACGCCAAATGTAGTTAAAAAAAATATAATTAAAAAATTGGTGAGAATTTTTTAATGGGGCTATTGGGCACACTTAAGATATACCCTGTATAATATTATTTTTTAATTTTAAATTAATTTAAAAAAACGCAGAGAAGCATTGATAATTTTATACACAAAGACACCAAGTGTAGTTAAAAAAAATATAATTAAAAAATTGGTGAGAATTTTTTTAATGGGGCTATTGGGCACACTTTCTGCTATTTTCTGAGAGAGGCTTACAAAGTTTTTACGCGATTGAATTTTGTTTTTTTTTTATAAAACAACTAACAAATTTATCGTACCGAGACCGAGTTGTATAAAAAATTAATCGTCTTGGAACGTCTGTATAGCAAAGATCATGGTAACAGATTTTTCAGATTTTGAGGGAGATGCTGCTCCGAATTAAAACCTGGTTGGGGTCAGCTCTGAGTACAGAATTAAAATTTTGTGAATACAGTAGCTCAATTGCAAACCAAACGATACAAGACTAATCAAATTCTCTCGGCAACTTTTTTCGTTTGAGAACAAATTACTCGCCTTTACTACCCCAGTATCCTTCTCTTGTGAATTCTTGTCCTGAATAAAGCTTTACATCTCCAATATCACTAACGCCGTTTCCATTCCTCGGCAATTTTCTTTTCACAGCATTGATAATGTAAAGACCGTCGAAATTTTGTTGGTATTGAACGATTATTACGGCACTAAATGCAATTACGGCTTTATCCTCTTTATTGCATCGAGTCCAGTTTACGACTTTAATCAGGATATTTTTACGTCGTGATCGTGTGTACTGTACGTAATTGTCTCATTTGATATAGGTGGCTCCTCAGATGGTTGGTTGTACAAAAGTAGGCGGTCGAGGCAATTTTGCGGTGTTTACGGAAGCTCGATTTTAATTTTAAATCACGGTCCCTCGAGCATCAATTAATTGGATATTTATTGCTCCTTCAGCACCTTCTATAGCAGCTTGTTACTGTGGTTGCGTATAATTTTAACACGATATGAAGATGCTTTTTCTGCCATTTCCTTAAATGATATGTGATCTAGATTTAATGGAATTATATCCTTACAAAGTGCTCGCTCCGGACAAGAAACTCGAGATCCGTAATTTGTTAAGTATGTAAATGGAGGATAGGTACATACAACCAGAGGACGTGCTACACATTCATGTTAATTTCTGCATCAATTGAAACACTTCTTCAATCGGAATTTCTGCAGAAAAAGTCATACGATATCTTCTTCGAATCCGGGATTGAGGTTAGTGACACTTCATACGTATTTTTAACAATTGATTTATTAAAAATTGAAGCTAGATATCTTTTGTGTCCCTCACAATGCCCAATAAAATACCCAAGGTGTCACAATATAAGCTACAACTGCAAAGGTGGAACTTGATATGTTCCAATACATCATCTCACAGTTCTGTTTAGCATTGTGGAATTTTTTATGATGGATCACGCATTCATTCATTGACAATTCATCACAAAATTGCAGATATCAGTGTGTAATTTAGCACCTGCGAGACAATAAGAATGATGGGCTTTAATATTCAGGCACACCCGACCGTCTCGACCAACTTTTTTCGCTTTGTACAAACATTTTAATGTCACCTGTCCCTCTGAAATCGTCTAAATTAGGATTATGGCTGAAAAAACCTGTGCAAATTAATTGAGTCGCCTAAATTTGGACGCAAAAAGAGAAACTTCGTTAAACTTTTTTACATATAGCACGTAAAACTTTATGACGTTGTTGATTACATCCTGTTTTACTGACGCCCGTTAGGAGATAATGGCAAATGAGATAAGAAAAGAATTAAAGCTTTATTTGCACGGATATTAAATAGAGTAAGTACCCGTGTGACTAATGGACGCTATGTACAATATCACCGGTAGATAAATGGCTTGATTTATAGTTCAAAAGGTCATATTTATTTTTCACTTTGAAATTGTATGAGAAACGTACGGAAACTTACAATAGCACCGTTCTATATAAGGTTGAAAGGCAATTTATTTTATGTAAGCATTTATTGCTTTACCTATCTTTGATGGATATCTAAGCAAGTTGGAATCTTTCACATTCCTTTCAGTTTTATGAAGAGCATACAAGATGTTGATGTGACGTTGATATTCTACAGAAGCTCAACTAACAGTGAAATTACTAAATTTATAACTCTTTCAAGTAAACAGTTTGTACACAAAAAAACTGCATAACTTTTGCAGTGCAGATACAGCCAAACTAAAAGCGAAAAATGTTGTAAATTCCGAGTGAATAATGTCCGCAATAATCATAAATATTGTTTTTTCGATTGTGGAGTTGTTTATTGTATTAATTTTGTGAAATACCCTTGGGTTATTAGCATTCGAAAGGTAATTTCAGTGGTTATTTATGACGGTATAAAAAGCTGTTCAATATCTATTATAAAAATTCAACGATTCAACCGTTTAAAAAAAGATTGCATCTTCAAAACTGTACGAAATCGGATGTACAATTGTACATACATCATCTGTTAAACCAACTTCATTTTCACAATTTTTTTCTTTCTTTCTTATACCAGGGTGATTCACTTCTTGGATAGTCTGGATAGTGATAAAAGACATGCAACTGAATTAAAAGTTCCTACGACAAAAACTTGTTTGAGCCTTTTTTCAAGAGATATAGCTCTTCAACAGTTAGATTTTTGGTTAGGTGTTTGGCACCTCAAATCATTTTTCTTGAATTTAGTTAGCAGAAATAAGTGACCTTGCAAAAATAAACAGATATGAGATACTTCTTGAAAAAAATCACCAATTTGTGTCTTTGCGTGTACAAGACATTTAATAGTCTAGCAAATTCCCCAATAAATTATAAATCTTAACGTTGTTAAGAAAGTAATTCTTCTCTAAAGGCTTGAAAAAGACGACAACTCAAGTGAAAACACTATCTTTTGTGTATCGTCAATTTGTATTTGAATGTTTTCAAGATATCGTCTAAATATGTTTCGTTAAAAAGTTACTAATATAAATACAGGCTGTCCATTTGATATGTCATTTTTAGTTTTTGAATAGTTGTAAAAAAACGGAAATTTGTAATTTTCGTTTTTATTTTTTCAAGCGAAAACCAAAAGAACTAGACCTTTTTAACTAGCACTTTTTTACAAGGAATCTAAATCTGTCATCGGATTTTCCCAGACGTTTTTGATAACACTCAACTTTGGTTTTTCTTATGGACGCCATATTCGATTTATGTATTTTTGAAAAGTGTTTTTATTTCTGATTACAACGATATATCACATGATACGATCGAATCTTACATACTGCTCAAAATGGAAAAACTTAAGCATTTTTGCGAAGAGTGCTTTGGAAAAAACGGCAACAATTTTGTTTTTAAACAAACTAGATTTTGGATGTTTAATTGAATTTGGATCTGGAAGGTTCAAGCTTACTTTTAAAAACTAAACGACATGATAAGCTAGAAGTTTATTTTTTGCAAAACAAAATAAGACAAAGTTATAAAAATTCTACTCGCATATTTAATACTAGAACTGTCAAAAGTTATTTGTTAAACAAAATTTTTGGCATTTTCTTCCAAAGCATTCATTTGCAAAAACGCTTTTTTCTTAATTCTTAATTTTAATCAGGAACAAAAAGACTTTTCAAAAATATAAGTATTAAATATGGCGTCCATAAGAAAAACCAAAGTTGAGTCTTGTAATTATGACATCAAGGACGCCTTGGAAAAGGCGATGACAGATTTGGGTTTCTTGCAAAAGTGCCTGAAGAATGTCTTGCTTAAAAACGTCTAGTTCTCTTAGTTTTCTTTTAAAAAAATAAAAACGAAAATTAAAAATTTTTGATTTTTCTTAATAATTCAAATTATTAATTATTTCAAATAATTGCGCAGCATAAAAATACGCAACTTTGCCCTAATTTAACCGACCTCGTATCTCTTATAATAACTGAGATCCCCATGGTGGAGCTCGAAAAACGGACACTCTGTATACCCAAAATAAACGAACGAAATTTTCAGTATTCACGATTTATTTACGGTGTTGGCAAGTTGAAAAGTAAATTTTGCTTTTATTTGTTATTATTTGCAACGTTTGACTTGATGAAAACTTAAAAACAGAAAACTCTACTACAGTCATATAAGTTCTTTGATAGCCATTCCAGCTTTCAGCACTGAAAAATAATAAACAAATATTTACTTATCCTGCGATTTTTTCGTGCTTTATTGGAGCAGTCTATACAAAAGTGCGGTTTTAATTCAACTCTGTTCCAATAATGCATCAAATATGAGCCACAAAAGCTTTTACCTTTATTTAAAGTGTTTTATTCATAACTCTGATTGACAGTTATTGATTGATACAATTTTAGTTTCATTTATAACGAGGTGAAGAACTGGAGGAATTAGATGAGCACAGGAAACGAAATAGCGTGTAATTATGTATTACCTCACATTACCTTGCAATAATTGTAATTTGATTCTATCATTGGGTTTACAAGAAATCTGATACGAACGTGACCTTAACGTCAAGCTATATAACAGAACTTTTAATACAATAAATATTACAACAAAGAAAACATTAAGTCAGAACGAAATATTTGCATAAAGATTGAATTATCGAACCAGTCCAAGTAGGTAATATTATTTTTAATGGTTTTTGATTCAATGAAAAAAGTTTAATAGTAAAATTTAAATCATTAAAGCTAGACTACGTGACTACGTTATCAAGTTAACCCCAACACGAACACAATAATTAAGTTATCAGTCATTATTGGAATAAAAATGATTCGCCGGGCAATGTGCAGGAATGTTCGAGACATGATGACTTCAATTAATAAATTATTCAGAAACTTATAATCGAATATCAATTGAAAAATAACAATTTATTGATAGGAGTCGTTGTTTATGATGTATTGGAAGGACACCCACACAGTAAAAAAATGTAAAGGTAAAAAACATTTTGGCAAGTGGTTAATTTTTCTAGTGTTAATTTGTACACTAGATTATGTTTAAAATGGCTGTTAACATAATACATCTTTTACAAAATAACTTATAATTGAAAAACATTTTCTCTCAGTGTCGAAATTACATAAAAACATGAATTTTACCTTTTAGAGTGCAATTTTTAACACTCTCAAATGATGTTTGCTGTTTATAGTGTAAAATATAACTGCACAGTGTTCAATAGTCTTATCACAGTTTAAACGAGAGACAGTACGTACAGACTGCAGAGAAGCACACGTTTTTGAGCAACTTATTTTATTTATTATGGGTACTGGGCCCATTAAAATAGCTGATATGATTTTCAAATTATGTTACAAAAAGCCAATAATGTTTTGTAAAGTAAAGAAAAATGTATTTTCGAAAATATCTCAGAATTGGGTAAGTTACTGATTCAAGTATAAGAACTTTATTCTTGTTTTAACGTATTAGAGTATGACTATTAAATATATGTACTTAGTTAAAAATGTTATTATTTTACAGCAAAACCAAAATATGATAACTTGAACTGTGAGGAAAACGGATTTGGAAGGGGCCGAATTAGAGAAAGACTGTTTACTATACTATTCCCAGTAAACACGAAACATGTATGAAACATATAAACGGATTACTTATTTGTTCAAAAATGAAACATTGTCACACTTTATTTTATACACATTTCAAAAATTCATTTCATTAGTTTCATTTCAAGAAGGTTTCAAAGATATTTATTTCTTTTTTCTTAATTAATACGTAGGTACTTGATGTTTGATGTGATTTGATGTGCTTCTAGGGTACTTGTTTATTGAAATCGACAAAATATTATATTTTGTCGACGCTTATAAGTAGTGTGCTCCATGTCCAAGAAAATTAAAGCATTTTTTAGTTAAAGTATTGGAAGTAAAAATATAGAAGGCAGTGCTGAAAATGTGATGGAGGTTATCCATATACCAAATGTGTAAATGTTAAGGTTCTTAGATTTTTCAAATTGTTTTAATTCATATTTGTAACTAATTTACACATTAATAAACTACAATAATCGCTATTTCTAAAAACATGGAATCACATAACAATAATAATGAGACCGAAGTGATTACAAATTTTGGTACTGTGGCCAAATCGCCATTTAAAACATACGCGAAATTGTTAAAATACAACCACCTTATTCTGAAATCATTATTTGGAGGTGCAACAACAATTAGTAGGTGAAGAAAAAATATTTGTCACAATGAATTTTTTTAAATATTATTTTAGGAAACATTGAATTTATTATTTTTAGGCATTTGTTGAAATTATATTTGTTTCTGTTTTTTATATTAATATATTACAGTTCTACAATATGATATTGCTCAAATGTTTCCTATACCATCCTTAATGTGATATGAAATATACCATAGATATCATCTAGTGAAACATATCTTGGGGAGGACATTTGTTGTTTCACAGACGTTTCATCAACATATCTGTGCTCTAAGGTGAAATGTTTCATGTAAGAAAACATTGATTTCAGTAACGTTTATGATACAAAAAAATGTTTACTGGATTACATAATTGAAAATCGAAAAATATCGTAATCTCCTACCATAGTGGTTTTAAATAAGGCAGTTCATGAGTTCCGATCTTTTACAACAAGACAGCAATAAACTTGTGTTGATTTAATGTTGCTTAAATATGAAGAACTATATAAGTGAAAACAACCTTACCGTTCCACTGATTTATGTATTGTTCCTAAACTTATTTTTGTTAAATGGGTATGTATTCATAGTTTGAATTTATTTTTTATTTTGTTTTTTTTGTACATTTGTATTTTTTTAATAAACATTTGAAAATATACATGCCTTTATGTTAAACCATTTCTACACTATAACCACACTAGAATTCAATGCTTTGTACAGTCAGGAAGTACATTAGAACATTTAGTTAAGTGTGTAAAACATTTATAAAATATGATTATTATACTACTTTAGGTGTTAAAAGTACATATACAAAAAAGTTAATTTACACTAGAAAATATTACACTCTAGAGTGTGGTCTAAAAACACTCTTAGTGTTATTTTAGTGTGAATAACACCAGAAAATTTTTTACTGTGCAGAGTGTCATTAATTTGAAAAATCAAAGTACTCACCTGTAGAATTTCGGCGTCAACAAATCAATTCTTGATCCGTCCCAGCGTTAAACAAAACCAAAGTAAAACAGTCATTTATCCTCGAATTTATTGTTTAGTCATTACTGGGAACCTTGAAGGCGTAATGAGTCCTTATTAAGTAGAGTAAGTCAAATGCCGAAGGGCCAAGTTAGGGTTCAATCCCCTTGCCGTCGTAATGTAAGCATGACATAACTGCTCCATATCTCCATTCAAATTTGGGCACGAAACTACTTGCCAAGCACATTTCGGCACTGTCCTACCGACGTGGGAGAGTCCGGGCGAATTCCGGGAGCGTTTCCGGAGTGTCACTCACTAACACAGTTTTACGTTTCGTTTTCGTAATACGTAAAACGTAGAATTATTAGTCGAACTGTTCGGTGTATGTAGTACAGACTTGTGTCAGACTGTTATATCGATTAGGCGTCGCGACGAGAGCGCCGGTCGCTAGGGTGCAGTGTTGAAAGAGACGGAGCGTCGCGGTGCCACAATGCTGCTCGGAATCGCTCCGGGAGTGATTTAAGTTATTAACTTCCAGACGCTGATTCCGGATGGTCATCATCGCTTACGACTTGCCGACTTAAAAGCTCTCGAACAGAGGTCGGTGAAGTTAGCACCCCCACCTGAAAAATTTTAAATATAAATAATACACAATTTTGCACACCTATGATAGGGATCCTATGATTAAAAATGTGTTCTTTAACATATGTTAAAAAAAATATGTCAATTTCATTATTGAATTTTGCACAATTTTGCACACTTTTTTTCAAATTTTGCACACCCTTACTTTACGAGTAATTACTAATTATAAAATCTCTTTAGCACCCTCACTTTAACATATATTAAAAAAAATTACGTCAATTTCATTATTGAATTTTGCACAATTTTGCACACTTTTTTAAAAATTTTGCACCCCTTACTTAACGAGTAATTACTAATTAAAAAATCTTCCCAGCACCCCCAGTATAGCATAAACGCTTAATTTTTATAACAATGAAATCATTGAATTTTGCACAATTTTGCACACCTTGTACCAAATTTTGCCCAGTTCGTCTGTACGAGTAATTACCATTTAAAAAAACCGTATCATAATATACACGGTCTTGCACCATCTTAGTGAAAATTTACTTTTATAATGGCTGGTAAAATGTTATGTCAATCTTAATATCTATTGAATTTTGCACAATTTTGCACACCTTTACTTTAAATAATTACCATTTAAAATAACCTTCACAGAACCCCCAAAAATTTTTAATACCACTTTCATTACTGCATTTAGCACAATTTTGAACCCTCATCTTTTTTTTCGCACCTCTTTTATACATTAAGCGGTACTATTAGATAATTAAGGACTCTCTATTAGGTACTTAAATAGAGTTGGTTTATTTACATTAAACAGATTGGAGGATTGGAGTAGACATTGCATTTTTTTCTTCAAAATTTATTCTTAGTGACGACTGGTGATAATACTGATAATATGCCAGGGGATAATAAAAATGTGGTGTACTTAGATAAATATATTTATATGTACGTTTATAGCATATTATTCTTAGAACAAATTTTTTTTTAGTAAGTTAATGTATTTCCCTTGCTTTTTTTTTATTTATTGTATCTTAATCGGGATTGAGGACTAAAAACAAAGGAAATTTCAATAAATAAATAAAAAATTGTAAATACAAGACTTTCTTTAGTGTGAACACAGTGAATCATAGTAAATTATTTATTTACTATATTGATGTATTGTAAAATTTGAATTAAAGTTCGATTACTACAAATAAGTGAAACCGTGATTTACAACTAATTAAATAATAATTTGACATAAGATAATGTGTTCTTTAAAAGGAAAGTCGCACTTGGTGACAATATTGACAGCCGATCTGAGTTATTTATTACATCCGAACCCTTGGCTATACCTACACATATACCTGCTCAATTTCGAGTGGACAAGAAATGGGTACGTAAAGGCGATCAAAGGGTGTTTATAAAGAACCATAATTTTACAGTAAAAATTTTATTGAATCATCAAACGTAAATCACTAAACATACAACTAATTTACTTCTTCCTAATAATGGAAGATAAATAAGTGTTGGTAGTGAAAAAAAAAAGAATTAAACTAATTTTAATTTTAATTACTTGTAAAGTAACGGTGTGCAAAACTGTGCAAAATTCGATAGATAATAAAATTGACATAACATTTTACCAGCCATTATAAGAGTAAATTTTCAGGAAGATATGCAAGACCGCAAATCCCGTATATTATTATGATACGGTTTTTTTAACGTACAGACGAACTGTGCAAAATTTGGTACAAGGTGTGCAAAATTGTGCAAAATTCAATGATTTCATTGTTATAAAAATTAAGCGTATATGCAAAACTGGGGGTGCTGGGAAGATTTTTTAAATAGTAATTACTCGTTAAATAAGGGTGTGCAAAATTTTGCAAAATACAATAATAAAATTGACATAATTTTTTTTAACATATGTTAAAGTGGGGGTGGTATCGTCAAGTTAGCACCCCCAACACATTTTCAATCATAGGATCCCTATCATAGGTGTGCAAAATTCGAAATTTAGTGTGCAAAATGTGTGCAAAATAATGGTAATATTTAGATTTAAAAATTCTTAGGTGGGGGTGCTAACTTCACTGACCCCTCGAACAGACTGTGAAATGAAACACTTTGCCGGGGAAAACTAGCTCTTGTTATTCGGGACCAAAGAGGGATTATTGAAAAGCTCTTTTTAAAATCAGCTTTGATCTTAGTTACGAGCAGGTGTATTCAAGAAGAGGACTTGAATGGATGACAGTCAGGTTGGAGATGATGTGATTAAAATTCACAGTTTTTGCATTTAGGGGAGGTGCTTTGGATGTGTAATATACAAAGAAAACTAAAAGCGGGAAAGGAAAATATTTATTTACCAAGTTCGAAGCAGTCATTCCTAACATTTTTTAAAACTGATTTCTTCCAATAGTGTGCCATTGTAAACCTAAACCTAAATCAATAATTAATCGAATATTTAACCAACCACGTTGTTATAAATAACGTTAATTTTATAGACTTTTGCACACTAAATAAAAATTAAACTCGAGATTAAAGTCTTTAAACCTACTTACTTAGAGCGTGGTGCAAAATTGTGTTTTTAATTTAAAATAAAAATAATGAGTTAAAGCTGGAAAAGAATTGCCAATTTTGTATTTCGTAATGAACAACTCCTGGATCTCAATGACTTTAACTTCTTTCTTTGCTGTTACTTGAAAGGAGAAGGTTTTATTAATAATTAAGGTTTTAAATTAATTAATTAAGGTTTCATTAATAAGTTAGTAACAATAATAATAAATTAGGTAGTGTTAAACCAGCCTATATGTCTGAAAAAAAAATTGTTAAATCTTACAACATTAGGCAGATATCTGCCTATCACTAAGAAACAGGAAAAAGACTAAGGGCCGGTTTATAGAAAGCTTCATTAAATTTTAATTCATTGTTAAAAGTTAACAACGCGAGTAGACCAATAAAATTGGTTCAATTTGGTCACGTGAATTGCGGATTAAATTAATGACGCTTCTATAAACCCGGCCTAAAACATTTGTGAACACGAAAATAACCACAGATAACATTGTTAAGAACGTCATAAATTCTACTTTTATACCTACACAAGGTCAAAATAAATAAAAAACGGGAGTAAGAATAATTTTACAATCAAAATAAAAAAATCTAATTAAAAAAATTCTTTTCCTTGCTTCTAGTTTGGGTATAATTAATATTAAACGGTAGATGCTGCGAATAAAAGAAATAAATAAATAAAATAAAATAAACAAAAGTGTACCTACAGTTCATTTTTTTAAATAATCAACTATCAAAATTCTGATAAAAACCAGACTGTATCACCCTAAAAGTTTATGTTCAACTACTTTCGAAACTAGCTGTATACGGTAAAGGACATTTTGTACACAAGATTTGACAATCGGGACGTAAGTTTTGGTTGGGTTACGCAGTCACTAAAATTTGGATTCGTAAATCGCTGAATTAAGTCCATGTGTTGTACATGTTATAACTTAAAGACAACTTTAAAAATTTGTAAAGATTTTTTAAACTGAATTTAGCGCGTATTCTGTAATGAAACCGTTAAAATTTAAATGTCGTTAATCGTTGTTGCTATAGCAATAACCAATAAAATTCCTAGATTTCCGATTTTAACCAGTGTTAAATTTTAACAGCCCGTTAAAAAGTTGGAGAATACCCGCTTATGCCAGGTAAAAAAGTGCACCAACTTTAACTCAAAAAATTTACTATTTATCGTAATGCCAACCTGACGACTCTTTGACAGTTGATTATAATAAAAAAGTCGACTATATAATGTAAAAAAAGTACTAGCAAATTTCATTTTTATTTAATACCGAAATTTTCGGTTTTAGTGTTGGTCTTTACAATTTACAATTCTCTCAGAGTAATCTGAGGTGTCTTTTAGGTTGTTTGCGCGATTGAGCTCTATTTTAGTGTTTACCACGTCTGTATTTATCGTTCTAAAACGATAAGTTATAGTTTTCCAAGCGAAATACTGAAGATTGACTAAAGTAATATTTCATATACAACAATGAAGCTTAGGATAGAAGATAATCAGTCTGCAGTAAAATTCAAATTAGGGTTGCATTCAGTACCGGCGTATTAGAATACTTTAAATTTGTTAGAAATTGCCTTCAAGCGGTAAAATGTCCTTACTGTTCGTGATGCTTAAAACAATATTTTGAGAATGTATATTCAAAAATTGAAATGTTTTTTATAGAAAATGTGGATTAATATACTGCCTGCAGCTTCAATGGGGAATTATTCGTACAATAAATATCAACAAATTTTTATGCAAAACACACCCCGGTCTCCCTTTCGCGTAAGTACAATCTCAAAAAGTTACTCGTAGTAAGCAATTAATTACTTATACACTAGTACTTAAACAATAGAAGTAATAAACGGACGGAAAATCTTATCCTAAGCTCTTTCTAACAGGCGTCTAGAAATGAGTGACATCGTAGTGTGTCTTGGCTAGGCCAATGTATCCTGTGTTTAACCAAGACACATTACGATGTCATTCATTTCTAGACGCTAGTTATAATTTGTAATGTAGCTTCACAAATATAGAATAAAATAAAAATATTGGTAGTTGAATAAAGCATTTTTAGGAGTGTAATGAAACACTGCAATCGGCATTGAATAAAAATTTTGTTAAGGATACTTTGAGGCATACCTATTATTCTATATAAAATTTTGAGCCGCAAGCCCTTTATTAATATTCCTCTGTGATAGAGTGAAAATAATGTGGCAAACTTGTGGGTGTCTTGTATGTCTACAGTAATATGGTTACACCAATTCATCCTTCACTTTAAAATTAATCGAATTCATCAATGACTAAAGTAATACGTCATTGCATCCCTTGGTTGGAAAGTAATTGCCCACCAAATATCAAAAACGTAATTTATTAGCTTAGTAACTACGTTGTTAGAAAAACAAATATTTTATTACTTAAATAAAATATGATTGTAAAAAATAGCACACAAACGTAGCTGTAATAGTTATTTTTGTTTTATTTCACTTTTTTTTCAACGTTTTTTATTTGCTCAGTCCAATTCGCTTTAGATTTAATTAAAAGAAACGTTAAACTAAAAACATTTAATGCCTTGTTTCAAGCACAGAAAGACGCTTACACTGATCTGCACGTTATTCCTCCCCGGATCCTCCACTTACGGCAAGAAACAATATATTGCGGCTACTCACAACGAAAATCCCCTCTACAAATAAGTACCTACTTTTGTCTTGTAACCTCGTCCTAAAGAACAATTAAAGCTTATCCTTTCTGCAAGCGCCTAAGTTTGAAAGTCCTTTCAACGACACCCTTCATGAAACCATTTAAAGAGGGTAGGAAGGCATTACATTCAATTGCATTCTAGCAAGGAATTGCAATGTTACAGTGATTGCGACTTAAAATGCACTCAAAACGAAAGTTGAGGCACATTGCAAAAACGGGGTGAGTCATATTTGAATAGCGAAGCTTATAAGAGCTAATGAGAAGTTATATTATTGCTATTTTTACGAGCGGAGGGTTGCGGATCTGATGAAATAAATTAATTTACTTTTCTGCAACATTCTGAAGGAATATGTGCGAGTTTGCGATCACATAATCTGGCATTTTTCAGGTATTTAGTTCGAATTTGCTGATATAAAGCTAAGAAAGACTGAAAAATCAATCAATTGTTGTCACTTGTTATAATAATAAATAATGGCTTTATTTTATGATACGAGGACAAGACCAGAATTTTTGAGGTGTGGTTATTGAAAAAGTTTTCCATAATACAGTTTATTACACATTAAAATTAACAAAATGTGTAGTATACAGAAGCAGTATTAGATACATTAATAAGTAAATATAGAGTACTTTGTGAAATACATTGTATTTGTGAGTACATATCTGGAATCTTATATACACAATCTTAACAAATCCTCATTGAAACAAATCGTAAAGGAAACAACAATGTGTACTTAAAGTGCTGAAGATTTGTGCAAATTACAATTCATAAAAATTACATGGCAATTCTTTAACACCTACTTAAAAATATACAGTCATTTTGAAATCCAATGTTGCAGAGCTACCAACAATGGAAAAGTTTATTGTCTCTTTTAGTCCCAAGTGGCGCAGCAAGGGCGGAAACTTACCATAGGTATGCACTAATAAAGGACCCATGACCCCACAAAATGATCAACACTTTTGTCACTACTTGCGCAACGTTTGATAAAATTTTAATTGAACTGACTCATCACATTTAGAGATCTACTACAACAATTTTAGAATTTTTCTCAAATAACATAAATTCACTACGACCTGGACAGATTGACAATTTACGTATACACTAACAATAATTTAATTATTATAAATATTGATAACAAAAGAACAGAATTTAAAACCACTACAGAAGCCGTTATAAAAAATTTATAGATATGAAAATCATCACATTTCGTAATAATTGGATATGTACATAATTATACTATTATTGTACCCTTGATTGTAACACTTGAAAATTTATTTACAACATGGCATTTCAATGGAACAGCAACGACTGTTGGCCCATCTGACTTGACGCATTTGGGACCACTCCCAGAGGGCTCATCTGCGGAATCATCGCTGGACTTGTTACAATTGGACGCATACCCTGAAACAGAAAATTTACTTTTGAGAAATGTATATTTTACATTTTAGGTATTTTTTTTATTACGAGCATTCGTAATTATAAACAACTTTTGTAGCAATATTCTTAAAATCGTATTCTTTAAATTGGTACTATTTCAAAGTTGTGCACCAACGAGTAACGAGTGTTGTAAAAGGGCATATTACGAAAGAGTATACGAGCAACAAACTATACAACACTATCTATCTATTAACTATAGTTTATTCAAAATTTAATTTTTTTTCAAAGCTTGTTGATTTTCCTAGGGTTTTTGAGAAGTGAAAATCGATTCCTATAGGTACTATTAACATTCATCTAACCTCAAATACCGAATACAGAACGTTTTTACTTTTGATGTGAAAATTTAAATACTGTAAATATAGGATTCTTTTACTTTGATTTGGAAATGTTTACTTTTAAAAATACAGTGAGCGACAAAATTATGAAACACAAAAAAACGACAAATATATTTTTGACAAAATTGGTGGCATAGATCACTTCTTTTTTAATAAAAATTAAAAACAAAACCATACAAAAGTTTCAAATAAAGCGTAATAATTTCGTTATTGTAGCAAAACAAATAAATATTTCTTGTCCAGTTTAAAACAGAAAACAGTCGTACATTTTTTTTAAATAAACCACAAAATTTATAAGATTAGAAAAATATTGTCCATTACGAAAAACTTCAGTACTACAAAAAAGTTTGTTTATTGTCAAAAGGCTGGTGAATGTCACTTCGAACATTATTTATTTAAATGAAGAACTAACTTTATTGATTTATTAAATATTAGATTATTAGTTTATTATTAAATATTATAAAGAAAATGTGTCATGAAGGCGGACAATGTCC
Source organism: Tribolium freemani (assembly GCA_939628115.1). Lineage (NCBI taxonomy): Eukaryota > Metazoa > Arthropoda > Insecta > Coleoptera > Tenebrionidae > Tribolium > Tribolium freemani. The sequence continues at coordinate 2,726,010 of OW626785.1, read as the reverse complement.
CAAATCACAACATACAAAACGAATCAGAAGATTTTACTTTCAGGTCAGATTTACTCATTTTTAAACACACTTTATAAAACACAAAATAAGAGAAGTCCCAAATAAAAAAAAAATTAAACTAATTAGAGGTAACAGTACTTCAGAGAGAATTGTGTTTTTTTTTAAATGACCTGTTCCAGCATTTTTGACAAAACAAATTCTTTTCAGTTTTAATAAATTTATTTCATGATTATATCGCTCACTGTATTATACGTGTACAGGATGATTCAAAAGTGACGGACAATCTTTTAGAAAGCGATAAAAGACATCAAACTGAGTTAAAAGATCCTACGACCAAAAATTGTTTGTACCTTTTTTCATGAAATACAGGGTGGGTTATTTCTGAAAATTTCTTAGATGCACCAAAAATATTAATTGTACTTACCACTTGATTTTTAAATAATTGAACCAAATTAGTTTCTTATTAAATTAAGTGTGCAGCAATTTGTAATTGTAAATAAATTGTAAAATAACTTTGACGAATTTTTTAATAATTATGAACGGTCGAAACGATGATGTTTCCTGTCTTTTTGTATTGTAATCAAGATTGTGTAACAACAATAAAAAATCACCGAAACTAGTTAGGCAGCTCAAACATTGTTTTTTTTTTACCTAAACCCCGACTATACCTCCAACAAACAAAGTTATAAAAGGACAAAATATCAATACACAAATAAGAAAAAGATATAAAAAAAATAAAAACTTAGTTGGTTGGCCCCCAAGAAAAAAATGTTTGAAACCCTACTTTTAATTTAATGATCACCCTAAACTCCCAGTTTTTTTTTCGATAATAAATTTACTATTTTAAACTTAGGGTCGGTTTACAGAACATTTTAATTGCAATCAAATTTTAATTCGAGATTAACTTGACATTTTAAATGGCAACTTAATTCGAATTAGTTTAATTCTGAATTAAATCTTAATTTCGCTTTCTGTAAACTGACTCTTAGTAATTAAAACCAATAAGGGAATGCGAAAGTTTTGAAGGTATGTAAATGTAAAAAATGCAGTTTAATTTTGTTACGGGTCTTATGGTGTGCATTTATAGACACTTAAAGTCGTTTTTTTTTTAAATCAATTGTCAAATTGTTTCAACGTTGGCAACTCCATTTAAAATTAGTGGTCCAGGCTTCGTTTCTATGGCAATGTGGCAGGGTTCCAACATAATTTCAAAATTTTTGACACTGACAGTTGATTTAAAAAAAAAATGAGGTATATGTTTTAATGATATCATAAGACGTCTCCTAGTAGTGGTATTATGACGTAATAATAGACTGGCTGTGGATACAATAATTAAATATTGATCGATTATCATTTTACACTGAACAAATCGAAATAATTACTGAACACTAAAAATTTCAGTCCTCACCATCATCGGTGTCAGTTGTGGGTACATCTGAGGCTGTAGAGTAGTTTGCATGCTGAGTGGTGGACTTGACATTGACTGATTCATGGGTTTATACCCAGCACCTGTAGTCGCGGACATCGGCTGAGGAGTCCAATTATTTGTTTTGGATCCATTTTTCGGCGAATTCCATTGCACACCCCTAAAAAACCACTTAAATATTAGCGAAAAAAAATTTACAAAAAATGAAAACTCACTTCATGGGCGCTGTTCGACTGTTAATTGTGAGATTCTCGGCTAGTGATGCAAGACTGGACTCCAAATCGCCCGTCAGCAATGCTCCCGTCTGTGTGTTGTTATTCATATTATTGTTGTTATTATTGTTGTTAGTGACAGGAGATGTGGTCGTCTGACCGGCTGACACTGGTTGGAGGACTCCGCCAAGAGCATCAAAGCCACTGCCTGAAACAACAACTACACTTTATGTGACCGAAATACTTTTCCTTGAAAAAGAAACGTACAACAATCACGATATTAAAGGTTCATGAGAAACCAATTATGCTAAAAATAATCTACTGTTATGTCAAATGCAAAAAAATTCTCATGTACCCACTGCTTAAGAAATAATCATAAAACGCATGCATACAGAAAATTACAAGTAATTGCTTTATTTACAAGTTTAACGTTAGAAATGACTAATATCAAATGATAGATGAATCTAGCATTAATTCAGATGATTGTATATTTTTTATAGTAACCTTGAGACTAAAAATAGAAACAATATATTTACTGTACTTTACAAAAATATAATTTGTTCACAATGGGAAAATGCACAAAAAAAGAAATATGTAGATAGTACTTCGTTTTGAATTACTATTACATTTTAAGTGCTGGTAAAATTTAGTTTTTGGGGCCATATTGGTAAAACAGTTTCACGATTACACAGTGTAAGGTTTCTAAAAATATTCTGTGGCTTTTAATTATTTTCTGCATCAAAGTGTGATGTTCCATCGTCCCAACCAGTAAACTTGGTTCATTTAAACATTTCTTTTCTTTTAAACAGAGAATTTTATTCTCAGAAAAAAATTATACAGTGAGTGAGTTTTTATAGAAAACCCACAAGATAGAAGTTTATAGACTGCAAGTTTTTTCTTGGTAAAGTCATACTCATTTTGTTCTTATCTTCAACCTACAAAAATTAACTTGACATACATCAAATAACTGGAGATGAACCACTACTTTGAGAAGACAGAAATTGGTTGTGAAAACATAAGATAATGTTTTGTTTTCTTAATCCACAAACTGTACATAGAAAAATATTAATCTAAAGTAATTATTGTAACGGGATGTTAAACATAGTCGTACTATAACTTAAAAAAAATAAAAGAGTATGCAGAATAATTAATTTATTAAAAATATTAGGTTGGAAAGAAAGTTTTGCCCGTTTTATGTTCAGAAGATCAAAAAGACCTAAAATAGATTATAATAAGACAAGTTATATATCTTTCGAAAGCTTATTTTATTGCCTTTAATTTAATGTAGTACACACGTTTCGATTGTTGTTTCTGTTAATGTGAGAACTCGAGGTACTAAGTGCGATTTGGCCAAAAATCATGAAAAAACCTGCAAATTTCATTTTTCACAAATTCATACAGAAGCACTACGCAAAAGAAGCAAGTCGTAACTTATGTGCCACATTAAATAGACAGCCTGTAGATAATACCAACTGCAGATGTTGGTACAGAAAGTTTCCTGAAGCTATTCCAAGATTTCACATAAAAGATGCACTTTTTTGGTTATTTTTTGATGCCATTCAGAATTGTGCACTGGGAGCTGCTTCCACGAGGCCAAACCGTAACATCGGATGACTTTGGTGCCCAACTCGAAAAACGGGCAAAACTTTCTTTCCAACCTGTTTTTCCTACATTAAGTTAATACGTCAACAAAAACCTTTTTTGCTGGTGTGTGATTAAAACAATGAATGCTAAAAAGTCGCATTGAAAAATTGCAAATGAACTTATTTATAAATTATAAAATAACAGAAATTCAGTCTCTCTCAAAAGCTCACAACCACCCTTGAAACAAGAGGATGTGTCATCCATATTTATTTTTAAAAATACGGAGATAATGTAGTTGTTATTCTATTCTGATTATCGGGTAGGGGAAGGAGACAAAAGCACTCACTGTCTCTTAATTAAAAAAAAGCAAACTAAAATCATGATTTCCAATTTGAAAAATTCCATTCTATGCCCATTGAATTTTTCTGTTTTTTCAATACATCTGAAGAGAGACATGAATTCGAAAATTTAATTTGGGATTAAACAATTAATTCGAATTAAGTTCGCATTTACAAGAATTAAATTTAACTGCGATTAAAAGTTCTGTACACCGACCCTGTGTTATAACGTTATAATTTATAATTTCATCAATAAATTGGGAAAAATGTTCCAAATCCTGGGCATGGTAATTCCCCCTTTTTGAGTGCATGTTATGCTAACAAGTGGCATAAAAATACCTTAAGTAGAAACACAATTTTAAAAATAGTAGAAACACACTTTCGATCTAGGCGTGTTCCACACCCATTTCAGAAAGTCCCTACGTTGCCACATTGACATTACCTTCTTAATCGTCATCATGCCTTATTAAACACAAAAAAAACTACATAACAAACAGAGATCTAAATCTAGATGCAAATTAAGTCATTATAAGTAAAACGCATACACGCATATAGCAATTAAACTGTAATTTCTTCCAACATTTTTAAACACAGTCAAGATGTGACCTTTGGAATGAGTTTAGGTGGCGTCTAAGTGACAAATAATCTTGTTGCAACCGATATTTGGCCTCAATATTGTTCGTAAACTAGTAATTTAAATTGCGGGGAAAATTAGGGCGAAACTAAAGTTAAATAACCAGTCAATTAATAAATGTAAATTATTAATGTCAACAAACTTTACTTTCAGATCAAATTTTCTTATCGACAGAAAATGTTTCTAGCAATATTTCATTAAAAAACGCTGCGGCTCCATAAATTAATATTACACCCATTTGTTACGTTATGACACATCATTTCAATAGAACTCCCAAGTACTCTAATTTATTACGATCCCGCTATTTGGCCATTATTCATCAAATTTCCAAGAACACGAGCTTCAGTCGTGAGTTATTTAGTGCAACAGACAATTGTTTACATAATCTTCGATCGAAAACTCTTCAATCTTTTTTATTGTTTGTTTTCATTTAAGTAAGTATTCTACTTGCGTCATTCATTTTTTATCCTACAAGTTATTAGATTTAATATTTATGTTTATGGTAAGTTTTAACGGATGTTTGGAAATGTATATTCCGTTGGAAACATGCAAAATTTCGTTTCATTGTTTCTTGGCAATGCTACACCCAACACCTACATACATTTCAACATGAATGAAATTCTCAAAGCACAATAATTTTTCGTCTTGTAAATGAATCAAGCAAAAATAAAACACTCATACAACAACACATTTAAATTCACCTGCCATTTTATAACCATCTATTACGTGTGAAACTACGGACAGTCCATCAGTAGCAGTGAACACAGAGGGTATGTTATTGTCAGTGGTGTGACGGTTATTGTCGAGGGTAATCAACAAAAACAACAAAATCAATCAAACGGGTTTCGTTTCGATATCTTTCTGGAAGTAACTCAAAACATTTTGGATCGGACTCGGATCAGGTGACCCGATATCAAGAAGGAGAGGAGGTTCAGTGTCCTCCACCAGGAAAGGATTGAAGGATTTAGTCTCTTCGGCAGCTTGCGAAAAACATAAAAGCGATTGTTAGTCATGTTAAATGCACAATTAGAAGATTATGATTAGGTTTGGCAAAAAATCAAAAATTCTTCCCTGTGTATAAGCACAGTATTTCTCGTGTACATGTATTGTGCAACGTCACATGCTGTCAACCATCACAAAGTGACCGCTGTACATAGAAAAATCAGAAAACACTTACTTTTCGGTTCGGAGTTTCCGAAAACCGAGGCGAAATTATTTTCCGAAACGAATGCTCCGTTTGAGACCACCGGACTCGGAGGTTGGGCTACAAAAGCTACAAAACGAGTTAAAACATCGTCAAATATTCATTCCGTATGAAATTACCGTTTCCGTTTGCCATCCAGATATTGTTCGGAGGCATGAACTGAGTGTTGACCGGCTGGGGTTGAGCAAAAGCGTCTGCAAAAGGATTAGACAACTGCAACAAATCATCTGAACTTTTAAGAGGAGTTGGAATCGGTTCAGCGGCAAACAAATCAATTTCGGAAGCCGACTGCGAAGTGGTTTTGCTCGATGTCGAAGATGAATTGTTCAAAAATGGGTTGGGACCAGCTGGTGGCGTGTTTACTTTCGATTTGAACTGATTCATTGCGGCTTCCTCTTCGGCTAGGATTTGGAGTTTGAGATTCTCGTCGATGCCATTGGCTGGAGTGTCGAAACGGCCGTTGGCGACGACGTTGCCGAACGCATTGCTGGTTGAGGATAAGGCGGAAACGCCCGATTTGACGTTTTTCTGATTGCTGTGCAAAGAAAACCACAACGGTCAGAGTTCAATTCAAAATACGATTAGTCACCGACCTTGTCGATTGAGACGAATTCGTCTGGGAATTCTTCTTGCCTTCGAGATGATTCAGATGTTGCTCAAGGGCATCTAACAAACTGCTGGGAGCTTTAGTGAGGTCAGGAATGTCGCCTTTATCGATACCGACGTTCTGTAAAAATTCGATTACTACTCAAACAATCCACTTATGGGTGGTATTCTCTAAATGTCTCTGTTATTCTGTTACGTTTATAGAATGTTAGCAACAGTGCTCTGTTAACAGAGCTGTCTAATTTGCGATTCTCTAACTTCCTCTGTTAAAATAAGAGTAACAGTGTTCCCATTTGTTCGAAAATTTTTGAGATAATGCTTTAGTGCTTTATATAGAAAATTCTTTGTTCTTTTTGATTCTGAAATCCGATTTAGAATTTGAAATTTTTTTGTGAAGAAAACCGGAAGTGAAGTTTCAAATCCGAATTTTAGTAACTTGGACCGTTTTTTTTTTTCATTTATTTTTATTTCAAAAAATAGCTTATAATATACAGGCTGTTTTGTCTAAACCCCACATTAGAAGTATTGGGAGTTCTAATAATGATAATCATCTGAAAATTTGTGTACAACCATAATCTTTTAGGTCCTGCTCAATGAAAATATTCTCAAGATAGCAGCACTTCCGGTTATATCGGAAGTCGCTTTCAACTTCCATATTTTAAATGGAATGCTATATTTTTTAATGCGTTTATGAATTACTAGAGTTATTTTAAGGTAGTTTTCACAAGCTGTTCCTATACCTAAATTCAGCCGTTTACGAAATATTTATGGTTTTTAAAATTTTTTTGGATTTGCACCTTTCAGTTCAAAAATCTATAACTCTGCGATTTTTAACAATTTGGAAATATTTTTGAGCTCATTTGAAAGAGGAAGCCTAGATCTTTCCTTTGGTGTTTTCAAATCTCTAAAAAAGAATAACACACTCCAAATTTTTAAAGTTAAGTTTGCAAAACTTTAAGCACCCATAACTCATTTTTTTCAAATGAAATGAGAAAAGTTTTATTTCACTAGATGGTAGAGAATTTAATTCTGCTTCGATCTGTGTTAACATTCCCTATACTTATGTTTAATAGTTTTCAAGTTACAATAACTTTTTGTTGGGATTGAGAAATTCATTAGCCATAGGCCTTTTCTCATAGGTTGCCATTGAAACGAATGAAAAAATGTGAGAAATTAAAGTTTTTCAAACCAACACCCAATGAATTTATTTTGTTTTCACAGTCTGATAACACAATTTTGAACAGAGTTTGTCGTTTAAGTTTAATCAGAAATGTTTTTATGGCAAACTATGCAAAAATAGCTGTGGTTAGTTAGAAATTTCCTACAATAACAAAAAAAACAACATAACTTGAAAATTATCACAGATAGGTATAGGGAACGCTAATACAGATAGATGCAGAAAAAAATTCTCCTCCATCTAGTAGAATAAAAATTGGGACATCCAATTTGAAAAAAATAAGTTTTGGGTACTTGAAGTTGGCCAAACTTAACCTTAAAATGCGAAAATGTTAAGAAGTTTTCATAAAATTATTATCATTTCGAGTTTGGTATCGCAAAAGCTCCACTAAAGTGTGAAAAGAAAGCGAATGCAAAAGATGAGTCTAGATCAGAGCAAAGAATATCTTTGTTTATTGGGAAAAATTTCATTTTTTGTTTTGGGACAATTTCTGTGGGATCTCGTGTCGCATTAGCTAACTGAATTGAATCCAAATTATTTTATTCTGTGCTGGAGAGAACTTATACGCAAAATTAAAGAGAGAAACACAAGTTGGAAGAAAGAATTTGAAATAAATAATTCAACTATAAAAATTTATGTTTTATTTTTACGGAATACTGTAACCAAAATGAAGGGTACTCAGTGTTAAATTCTTTATTTATACAAATTTCGCGTTTCTGGAGATTTGTAAGTGGCGTTCATTGCTACAGATTACCTTTGCAACATTATGGGGATTATACCAATTGATTTTTTTCTAGGATCGATCTCTCTTTCTTCGTTTTCTAACACTTCAAAAACCAAAGGTAGAATTGTATGCGTAATTCAAAGCTTCTAGTTTTATCCCTTATCACATTTTTAATACAATTTCTTGTTAATTTGGTAAAACATCGCAAAAATTCACAATCTGTCAATGTCACTGTTAGTTTATGGCGAGTTAGTTTATTGCCGCTGTTATTTAACAGAGAATGTTACTGTAGAAATGTTGCTAACAGAGGGTAACAGAATTTACGGAATACGAATTTAAATAACAGCTGTAATTTTTACAGTAATAGAGCAATAATATAGTAACAGAAGTTACAGAATAGCACTATTAATCATCGACTCACTTCAGCAACTTTCAAAAATTCGGCCACTTTATCCATCCGAATGAGGAACTTTTTGTAAATGTCCAAAGCCTCTTTGCACTGCTTCTTATTCATATCGAAGAATTTTTCTGCAATTGTCCCCTCTAACTACCGGATCTGTCCGATGAGAAAGTACTTACCTAATAAGTTAATAATACCATCATTATAGCATGCGAAAAGTCTTATAAGATCCTTGAATAATAACATAAAACACATATTAATGACACCGTTGGTAAGGTCGTTAGCTGAACAATCAAACTCCAAAAGGGCGTCTAACTGATTTTGTAAAACAGGCAAAGTTTTTAAAAGCTTGTCGGCATTCATGGTCCGCAACATGCCGTCATCTTTCCTACAAAAATACTCCTATTATTTGCACACAAAACATCAATGTGACAACGTACCCCCTTTTCACTTTGCAAAAATCAAAGGCAACAGTTCGGTATGATAACGCTTTTTCATTTAAATACCGAGCATATCGTCTGATAAAGGGCGACATGTCGTAACCTAAGAAAAATTCCAGTCAATATCAGTTAGGTAAATAAAAAAAGAGTGCAAAGTGACTAAAGTTTATTCTAAAATTAAATACATTCATCACAGGAAAGTCAGTGAAATTAAATTTGCTCAAGAAAAGGCGACACAAGAAAATAACCCCGACACAAGAAGCAACCACTCCACATCAATCTCAATACTTACCAGTCCTAACATTTAGAATTCCTTGAGAACAAACAAAAATGAAAGTTAATATCTTTGAGAATCATTGTCGGCTATAAGTAAATGTGTTAAGGATGGTGGAAGAATTTAATGGTTTTACATATGAACAGGTATCTTGTAACACTGTCCTTAAATTTTTAATAACAATAACTCGTTGAAAATAATTAATAATTACGGAAGACAATAAAAGAATGAAAAATAAATAAATGGTGCAAAAGTCGTAAACTAAAATAAAAAACGAGTTACTGACAGTGTTACTTGATGTTGATTTTGCGTAACATTTAAGTCCCTCAACTTGTGTTAATCATGATTAGCGAGAGTAATGCTATTAAGTCTCGCGTGCAGAAAAATAAAGAGGGTGTGCGTTGGTAATTCATTAAGGATCAATAAACTCACCTTGAACGCCACTTTTATCAAGAAAATTGCTCAGTTGAAACGTGCTGTTACTGGACGCCAAATATTGTGTAAATCTCTGCAAAAAATAATGTGTGAACAGAGAATTTTAATTGTCTTGTTGTAATTAAAATCATTGCTAACCGTCCTGTGAAAATTACTCAAAAAACATTACAAGATCTGCTCTAGGTCGCTTTACTTTCTAATAACAGATTCTTTGCATAATATCATCGTGCAAGATATTTCCAGCCAGAATCGATGAATTCCTTGAAGTTTGTACTTTTGATTTGAAAATAGCATAAATAAATAAATTACGTTCATCGTACTGTGTATAGTGACTCACATCCGTTGCTTGGTTTATAGCAGACTTGTTATATCATGAAATTATGAATTTGAAATTAAAAATCAAAGAGAAACAAAACGTTCTTGCTCCAATTGGTACGTTTTGTTATTCAAAATACTTACTTCGTTTCCGTAACACATCATGTGATGGACTGTGATGAGAGCTTTATATACAACCACCCAATTTGTGTTTTGTGATCGTTCGATGAGAAGATTAGCTAATTGCGGAATTGAGACATTTGGTTCATTAGTGCAGTGAAGTAAATCTGGAATGAAAAGAAAAATTCGCATCAGAGTTACGTTTTTGCACTAATGGCTAAGCATGCCATCAAATTGTTAGCATTTATTAATTATACGTAACATTTCACGAATCAAAAACAACATGACATGATCAGTATCTTACTTGTTATTACAGTGCAATAAACTTGATAACAAAAAAAATGATAATTCATAGCATTCATACTAGAAATTCTTTTCTAATCAAGTGTGTGAATAACTGACGATTACTTAGTATATTTTTTACTTTAGCACAGATAAACCAAATTGAAAGTGCGATATTTTATTTTTGTACTTCAAGCAATTAAGAGCAACCCACGAAGGATGACATTGTAATGAGGTTATACCATAAATTGACATTGAATACAAGAGATTACTGTTCCCGGCTGGGTGAACATGTTACCAATGATAACTCGTAAATCGCAATCAAGTGTCATAAAGTTGCGTATCGCATGTTTTTAGGGGACCTCCCAGTTGGAGAAATTTCAAACAATTCTGTATCGTATGGTGACAGGACAAATTCTCAAGATTTTGTAAAAAATTAAACAAACCCCACAACTATTTTAAATTAAATTTGATTTAAATTTCTTCGCATTTGTTGCACTTAGTGGTAAACTATGAAAAATCGCATGTTCCAAAAAATTATAAAATCGTAAAAAATTGACAGTTTTTAGCTGAAATATTAATATTTAATCAATCTTTATCTTAACTAAGTTAGTTGTTAGTTGTAGCAACTCAGAGGTTTTTGATTTTTTGTCAGTAACGTACATAACAAACGACAATTAACAATCGTCTGGGTCAAAGTTTCAGTTTTCGCACGCGAACTCAAGTTTGTGCACTTTTAAAATGCGCTAAATAAGTCTCACGGTCAGACTTAATAACTAGAAAGTGGGTAAATATTTATAATAAACTGGCGGTTTTAACGGGGTTATTGAAATGCAATGCACACAAAAACTGCTAATTCCCACAATTTGCACTTTCCGCGAAACATAATTTAATTAATTTTCTAATGACACTTTAATCGCCCAAATAAACGAATCCGTCTTGGTTTCATCGTCCCTCATTTGAAAAACAAATATTGCGGATGCTGGAATGGAGAAATTCCTTATCACTTCCATGCATTGTTCCCTTGTGAAAAACTTTCTTATTACGTCAATATTCCATTTTTTTACTAACTGCTTTCAAATATATTGTTTCCAGCTCGTTATTAACTGACGCAAATAATTTTATTGTTAGTAAGCCATTAGTACAACACGTAAATCTTAACATGTCAAAAACCGACCGCAATAAAAATTTTAATACAGAAACGTGCAAATGCAATTTTGTAGTTGAGTTTATTTGCATCCATGCGTAAACGTAATTGAAACACATTCCATTTCAGCGTTTCGCACAAATAAAACTCGACGGGTTTTTTAAAAGATTTTATTTAACTCACAATGTTGTCTGTCTGTCCGTTTATATTTTCGGAGCCAAATTTGAAAGGGTTCCTGTTGTCACACTGAATTGAAATTTTGCATACTTACTTAATCTGCGTGACAATGCAATCCTATGTAGTTAAATACCCCCATAAAGGGGTTAAATGGGGTTTTGAAGTTTTAGGTTATGTTTACAAAAGGGTTATCGATTTGTAAATTTGAGAGGGTTCCTGTAGTCGCAATGAAATGAAATTTAATGCAATTCTATATAGTTAATTACCCCCTAAAGGTGTTAAATGGGGTTTTAAAATTTTAGGTTGTGTTTACACAGGGGTTCTCGATTTGTACATACCGTAACTTATACCGAGATAGGCAATATATTGTCATTTGGACGTCACGGTAGATGCACAGTGTAATAACAATAAATAAAGACTAAAAAGCAAAAAATAAAAATATATAAAAAAATGTTTTTAAAAAAAGCTTTTATTTAAAAGATACACTAAAAAGTAAAAAATAATGTATTTCAATCACAGGAGAATATTTTTTCTTACAGGTTAAAATTCTAAAATTTATAAAAGCTTTGAGAGTTATAAAACTACGGCATTACAGAATTACTTTGTTCAGTGGACAACTCCCGAAGCTTTTATAAATTTCAGAATTTTAACCTGTAAGAAAAAATATTCTCCTGTGATTGAAATCCATTATTTTTTACTTTTTAGTGCATCTTTTAAATAAAAGTTTTTTTAAATTTTTTTATACAGGCTGTAAATGAAATAAGTACATTAATTTTAACTGGTAAGAACTCGCCAAGACCAACAATTTTTCCTAATAACTTTTTTTTCAAAACGTTTTAGTTTTTGAGTTAAAATTATTTTAAAATCTTACACAATTTTCTTACACGCCACTGGAAACAAAGTTACCTAGTCGACAAGATTACCGTTTCCAAGCAAGTTCATGAAAATAAAATAAAATTTATTATTACTTTTCTTTGTTGGAGCATTTCATGAAAGGTTCGTCAATTTGTAGAAGGAAAAAATGATTTTCAAAAATGCGATTTTGAAAAAAATGGTACATAGAAAAAGTGTTTGTCTTGATGAGTTCTTAATGTACTTATTTCGCTTACATCCTGTATATTTTTATTCCGATTTTTCCAAGCCAATAATGAAGAGGTAAAAATGTACATTAACTAATCGAACAGTTGTAATTTCTTTCGACACCCATATGCATGGGGTATGACGTGTTTGTGTGTCATTACCATAAATCGAAATCCATTTGATTACTTCAACTGAAATTGCAGAAATTCCTGATTTCCAACCGACAAAGAAATGAATCCAAGCCACATGCAGCAGATTCTGTTAAAAACATGATAATTTTGAAACAAACAAGCCTGCATTATAGTGATAACAAATAAATGATAATTTTAGTATCACAATGGGACCGGAATACTCCCCCAAAACTGATTGTTTACGACAATTACGAAATGAAACTAAACCGGTAAAAAAGTGGGCGTTATGATCGCCCTATACTTTTCAATCGGTGATAAGAATAACAGGCCATGTCGTGTCAAATCGCCGCTTATTAGTCAACTTGTTGACCTACACGTTGGATGTGTTGTTAACCTTTCTCAAAAAATATTCTCTTGTATGTTCCATTCGAGGAGGTAGGTGTTTGAACCTTCAAGGTTCCGTTCTTCGGCCAGAGTAGACTCTATTTGGCGAATCGTTTCTCAAAAACAAGACAATTCCGAAAGTTGTCGACTCGTTTCATAACGAGAATATGTCGACGTTGATTTAACAAATCGTTGCGCAATTTATTACGAAATATTTGTCCCATATTATTATAGCGCCGAGTTGCATTTGCACCGGTCCTCTCGAATTAGCTTGTAATTAATATTAACAGTCGGTTCAAATACCACGATCTTCGTTTTGCTCTATTGTATGCAATCGTGAAAAGAAAGGTAAAAGTGGCGAGAGTGAGAACATTCTTATGCAATGCATTTGATCTTCCTTGTGGACAAGTTTGTTGCTTTGAATTTTGATCGGAGTTCCCTCTCGTTTGAAATTTTCGCACGTGGGCAAAAGGTTGCATTTATTAATCGTAACTAGGCCACGAATGAAACTCGAACATAAAATTGAGGCTGAAATTAACTCAACGAGATGATTTACGCTTTTTTTCATAAATCCTAATCTTTGCAGTAATTAACTGAGATGCTGGCTGATCAATACCTCCTTCCTTAACAGTGTCGGATAATACTTTTAAATTACTTTCCATCTATTCTCACTCTCTTGTGACATTACTTACGAAAATAATATTGATCAAATCCGAAACCCGTTATCGCTTTTTGTTTTTCGATCTATAAACATTAACATTTTAAAGATATATTAAAAAATTCTTATCTTGTTTTTAATTTAATGCAATAATTTCTCACTTCTTTCATTGAGTTGATTAGTTGTAAAGTTGTACCGGGTGACTACTAATGATTGTGATTCTTGTAGTCAAGTTGGTAACACATTTGAAATCTTAATTTGGCAACCTTGGCTATCAAATTTAAATATCAAAATTTTATACTCAATTGTCATTCACTTCCGACCTACGATCGCTGACATGGCAGTCAGGGGTAATATAACAATATAACAAGCTGACAGGGAAGCCAATAATTCAATGTTGCCAATAGATTATTTTGCCTCAATCATTAAAAGTCACCCGGTATTTATAATTATAAAGTCATAGATGGCTTTAGTATTGTTAAATAGGCCATTTTATTTCTTATATGAAATATTTTTTTGTACTCATAGCTTTTAGACAGCTATTTCCCGGTTATCCCCAGCGTGTGGGAAAGTATCTTTCCCGCACTGAGGTGTTTTTTTACTTTCCGACAGTGGCTAGGGACATTTTGTAGGTTGGTATCGCTATCGTTGAGATGGAAACGATTGAGATTTTATGATAAGTGACAGTTCATGTCAATTTTTTGATTGTTTGACCCGTTACCAACCCAGTATAAAAAAAAACTGAATTATAAAAAATATTAATTTTTAATTTTTTTGAAGACATTCGTTACAAAATATTGTACCTAACTTGTTTGGAAAGCAATTTCCCACATTCACACTTCATGCTCATGTGCTCATGTGGGAAATTGTATTTTCCAAACACGTTAGGTCAATAACTATTTTGAGTAATGCATTTTTATTTACTTTAATCTTTAGAATTTTTATTTGTACATAGTTAGGCATGAAACAATATTCAATTAATTAATAAATTAATAAATAAATTAGTATTTAATTAAGTACAAGTAACAACGAAATTAATAATCAACTTTTTTGCAATTAATTTCTAGTTAACACGAAGTGTTGGAAAAAATAGTCATTGCCCGTCAAGAAAATTGTATTTAATCAAAAAAACAATTGCCCAAACACCTAAATTATCTATAGTATAAAATTAACAATATCAACCACCTTCAGCTTATTTTCATAATTTTATTTAATTTTTTTTACAGCTTTTATGTAAAATAGTTTTTTCGTAATCATCTGTATAGGTAACTACAGTACCTAATAAATTTTCTCAAGAAATTTACTTGGGAATGTGTGACTTATTTTCTTCTAAACATTTTAGTTTCAAAGATCCCACATTCGGCAATAAAATGAGAAAATCTAACGTATTTTTGTGTTTAACTCTGATAAATGTTGCACAAAAAGGTATTAAAATCAGCCAATAATAAACTTAATAAGTATAATGAGTGAAATTTAGGTTTTATAATACCTACATAGTACGGGTGAATGTCAATGGCAAGCAAAAATTTCGGGCACTTTTGACATTTCATTGTCAAAAAAGATAAGGACTGACAGACGTTTAAGTCAGTGAAATGTCAAAGATGCCAGAAATTTTTTGCTCGCCACCGTACATCTTATACAGGGTGATTTTGAAAAACAGAAGGCGCTGTAGAATTTTTGTTTATGGCCCGATTTCAAAAAATAAAAAAAACTTAATCAAATGGTTCTTAGTACAAACTAATGCTTTTAAAATTTTTCTAAATGTCGTAGTATATTTTGGGCTATATTCAACATCCTTATTTTAAGTTCGAAAGTATATTAGAAAAAATTAATAAAAAAATACGCCACTGCTCCGCGTCCCCTCTTATTACATTGGTGCGCAATTAGGTTCCGCCCAAGGGTGTACTTATACCAGCTGACAGACTCTATTAAGTTTTATTAAATTTTTTCCAACTTTATTAATTTTTTTAAACTAAAATTTCTAGTAAAAGAACAAATTTCACATGTTTGCACTAAAAAATCTAAAATCTTCCAGATTGTGAAGAAAAAATATGGGTCCCAATTTAAAATAAAAAATTTGAATCAATTTAGCATAAAAAGTACCATGACAATAGAAAATTTTAACTTATTAACTTATTAACTTATACTACCTCAAAAGCGATTTTATTTTAGTTTTGTAATTTTTAAAATCGGGCTATAAATAAAAATTCTACAGCGCCTGCCGTTTTTAAACTTATATACTTATAAAAAAAACTTTTTTGAAGGGCCCTTCGGGGGTATTTCCCGTAGGGCCTTATAGTCCACAATCCGACTAATAATTAGAGAGCAATTTTCGCTTAAAATGTGAACTTGAACCCCGATCGATAAGAATAGACCGTCAAGTAAATATTTACTTGAAATTTCTTTGGCTTTTCCCAGATTCCTGCGAACGGTATCTTACTCCATTGCAAAATCGTGAATTACTCTTCCCTAAGTTCAAGTCTCGTCACTCATTATGACTAAAGAAATGGACGTTGAGTCATCGACTGGCCCCTGTGACACGCCAAGCCTTTATCATGCAAAATGCAATTTTTTCAATGTTTGTATCCAACAGTGTACATTTTCCAGCACGCAAATTTCACCATTCAATTTGCTCGGCTTAAATTGCTTTGTTTTGTGAAATTTTATAAAATTCGGCAAGTTTGCATAATCTCTGTTTGAAAAGGATTACCCCACAAATTGGAGCTTATGAAAGCTTCCCTAGCTTTAGCTTCATCAAATCAATTACGTTGAATAAATGCTTGGTGGGTATAAAATCATCTTCCCATGACTTTCTTTTTTATTTGAAATGGGATAAAAAATTAAATACTTGTTAAATTTTAGGATTTAAACCGATTATCCATCATTTCAAGTCGTGAGCGTCACGAATTCCATCCGTTCACGAAGCTTACCTTCCAGATCACGTTTAGATGAGCTCAAGAGTGAAATGATGACTACAAGAAACATTTAATGCAAAAACACCAACGGAATATTCAATTTTGACATGATAAGTCATTACAATCACGACGTTGTTTCCTCTGACACACCTCAGGAACCACAAACACAAAAATATAAAAATACCTACATTCCTTGAAATACCAGCCATACGTAGTAAATTAGAAAATAGCAATGCGGAAACGTAAAGTTCAAAAAATCACCTAATATCCCACAAAAGTTTGATCATTTTTCTGTGTTCTCAAAATAAAAAATTAAAAATGGGAGTGATCTTAACACAAAAGAATCTCATAAGGCATAACTAAACATACGTACAAAGTAAAAATATCTGGGGAGAAAATTAACATTAATTAATTAAGCTAAAATTATCCTCTACAAATATTATAAACCCACTCTTCAAAAAAAAAAGAACAAAAAAAAATGAAAAAAAATTAACAACTAAAGATAGCATTAAGTAAAGCACAGAATATTAAGCAGCATATTATATTTTCATGTCATGGTTCCATAGTTAACCTGATTCACAGATATTCATAAACATTCGGTATTATCTACAACTATCTGATTATATTGACACTCATCTTGCACTCTATTTACCTTTTGAAAGTTCAGTAACATATTTAGTTGATTCAGATATACCCAAAATAAAATCTAATCTCAAGCCCATAATGCCTGATATTCGCTTTTTATTTATTGCTATTTTAATATTTTATCTAGTTTATCTTTAATTCTTAAGGTCCTCAGGCTTTTTATTGGTTATCATTCGCGGACTTGACACAGATATTTGTACTTTTAATTGGTGACATAGGCATGTACAATGGAACCAAAAGTAATGTCGTCTTATCTTGTAGTACCTTGCAATTCAGAATACAGTATTTCAATAATTTTGAGCCACTTAAAAGTTTATCCGTCCTTGTTCACATTCTAAATTTACAATTGAAACACTGTAGGTACTCTAGGCAACGGTCTCTACTCCGGGAAACACGACATTACATTTTTGATCCTCTGTACCAGGACACTATACACGTAAAAAGTTTTTTGCCTCTAAAACGTGCTTAAATGCTCAAGAATAGCAGAAATATTTATTGTTGTAATAAGTGAATCTCTGGTTGAAATAATCTAATTTTCATCTACATTTAGCAAATTTTTTCTAAAAAAAGATTAGTTTTTATCTCAAAAACACAATTTTCGGTCTCCAATTTGTTTTTTACAAAATTATGAAACATAATTCTTCTGGCTGTAAACCGTATTAAAACATTCAACATTCGGAAAAGGAAAAAGAATGTTATTCGACCAAATTTTGTGATTTTTCACTCTCTTTTTCTCACAAGAAACTGAGAATAAAACTTCAAACACGTGTTTATTTATTTAGAAAATATAAAAATAATACTTTTTCGAACAAACTTGATCGAGTTTAACAACACTTCTGACCGAAATTTGTTTTGAAAAATGTATGTAGGTATACAAAAATTTCTTGTTCAAAAATGGGCTTAATCGAGCAAAATAAGCTAAATTAATTAAATTTCGATCTAATTTCATGATTCTTCAGCTAGGAGGTTGAAAAGGCAAGGATAAGATCATTTTCAACAATAACCTAATTTTGTGCTTTTTTTATTTATGGCTGATGCAATTTCGCACAAAAATGAACTAAATCGATTAAATTAACACTAATTTCGACTTATTTGTGCGGGTTTTAGACGTTTTTAACCAAATCTTGTAACATAAATAAAATTAAAGTAAACTAACTAACAAATTTATTTTTTTGTTTTTCTCTCAGTGTCGAAACGTTCGTTTATGGAACGTTTATGGACGCATCATTTTCATTTTTGGTGACTGTACCTACTCCAATGAAAACATAATGGAACGACAAATTTTAAAGATAATAATTACACACATTTTCTCAAATCAAATCGTTTCATTAAATACTACTTTTTACTCTGGTTACTTAAGAGATAAAATTTTATAAGTCTTTAAAACAGTTGCGCGCCTTTGTGCACCAGTGATTACAAACAAACACTTCAGATGAAGTGGATGAACTCTCTTAATTACCAGTAACAAATGTTTTAAGTTGTCTTTCGTTGTATACTACAATAAAGCTCAATATGAAATTCAGATTATACAACCTACAAGACCGCTTTCGATTTTTAACGGCCAACAAATCTTTTCTTGCTTTATTTTGGACTGCGATTTGATCTTTATATGAACACCACGGTCACGTCTTGATCTTGTTACAGAGCCAATTATTCGCAATGATGGGTGGTTTCTTGCATCGTGATGCTCACCACCCGCAACCAATTCTTCTGACTTTACTTTCATACAACATGCAATCATCGCTTCGTTGCACAAACTGCACCAAACACCTGCCTACTACTCATAGTTTCAACTGTTCAAATATGTGCCCCAGTCTTCACCACCTGAACGGATATAACAAAAACAAAACCCTCTGAAATATTCACACGACTTCCTCTTGCTTAGCTTAATTAATAAATCAAAGCGACCAGTTTTCTCCTGGCAAAAAGTGAAACTGCAGCGATCTCAAGCCTGCTGAACTGGCAATTTTTGAATACCACATCAAGCGAATTTATGACAACGGAAACGGTATACAGCAATAACGGTTCAAAAACTTGCAAAAATCGGTAAATTTAGGTTTATATCCCATTTCAGTTCATAGTGGAATTGCAACAGCGCATTTGAATTTTTTGGAGTGAAACATAAAGCACAAATTGAGAGTTTCTGTAAAAGAAAAGAATTCTGTGTTAATCTAAATCCCAGCGACACCCTTTGAGCTAAGAAAATCCACCAAAAAATCCCAATTTGTACTCCAAAATTCTACTATGAACTGAAATGGGAATACGTAACGTAGCACTTCTCATGTCAACCAAAATAATAATTTATTAAAACGGAAGCTGCTGAAAAAGTGTAATAGAATACAATTACTTTTAATGACAATGTATATTAGTTCAAAATTTATACCTTTCACTACTATCGAAAAAAAAGCGTAAAAATAAAAAAAGATGTAAATATCTTAGGGGGCAATGACATTAAACAAACGATAGTTAATTGAACTTTTATTTTGTTTACTAAATAAACCAAATATTTTGTCCCGTAAACATAGGATGCAGTCGCGGTTACTGTTCAAAAATTTTCACCTCTGGAGACAATAAAAACCCAAATAAAATTTTAAAAAATTACAAGGAGCAAGCAAATATTTTCAGCAATACTTTTTCATTATCATACATGTATTGCACCAAACTGTGTAAATAACTCCACCTAAAAATAGTTGTAAAAAATCAATATAACGGACCGCCTCTTCTTCGAACTTCTGATTAATTAAATATACCAATATGGAGGCCATATTTGTCATACAAATCGATTTGTTTAGCCGTAGATTAAACGAGAGATAATAGGCTTTGTGATAAAAGCCAATTATTTTATTTTTTCTGACGTAGTTATTACAAGAAAATTTCATTGGGAAATATGGTCGCATCCGTAGTTCGTCCGTAGGTGACGACTGTTTACAAGGATGTATGCTTAAATTTAGAACCACTATAAATACGTTACACGTGAAAATTCACATGTTTAAAGTGTGGCTTTTCAAAAATCCATAATCTTAATTTTAATTGGACGTCAAACAACTTAATCAAACAAAATGAAGGAAAATGCACAAATGTAGAACTTTCACGGCCATTACTTGGCGATTTTTAAGTTATTTGCACAATGATTTGGTGTGCATACAACTAATTTGTTTATTAAGCAAATAAACTTATCACCTGCATTAGTCAAAAAAAAATACAATTTTTCTTCACCCTCTCTGTCAAGGAAAGACGGCTGGAATTAATTGGAAAATGAAATTAGGATTCATTAAAACTTTACTCAAGAGCTTAGTCCCCCTTTGGAATGTTGGGAAGCTTGAAACTAATTATTACAGTTATAATCGATTTTCCAGCATTGTATTATTTTCTATAAGAACTGAACTTTCCTTTGTTGGTGTGTTTTAGCATAAAACTTCGAAATTTCAGAAATAAATTTATTATAAAGATAAGACTTATCTGAATGTATGTTTCTAAAGGTAACAAAATTAAAAGTACAAATAATGATACAACGCACATTAAAAACACTTTTAGTAAAAAAAATCTCATCCTTGGTAGCTGATGGTAGCAATAACGTCTGTCACGTTACTTTTAAAAATAACCAACTGTTTACAAATTTGTTTATCGTCATAACTTTAAAAATGTTGTTTTAACGTGAAATGTGAGGTCATTAGCTTCACAAATTGAGATGTTCACTTTATAATTTCCGAAACAATTAAAAATACGTTTTTCTTTACACGTGGCTTGTTTGTACACAGTAGGAAAAGTGCCAACAAAAGTACTCATATCTTTGTTAATTGTGTACTAATTTTAGAAAAACGTTCTTGTTCTTGCGGACAGGTCTGGTTAAATGGCCAAGGTTACTTCAAATGAAAAGTTGATATCTAATACCTGTGTGGCAATCTGTATTTTATAATATCGGTTTGTAAACGAATGACTAATCGTCAAGGTGTCACATGGTTTAATTAGGATTCATTGCAAAAAATATGAATACAATTCCGACAAAGCTGTAAACGTTACCACAACTGTTATTTTTTGATCCCATTTATCAAAAATATGAGATGCGCAAATTCTTTCTTTCTAATTATGCTAGTTTTTGAAGAAATTGTGTTATTTAATGATATCTGCCCTAACTTAATTTTTTAATTTAATTAAAATCTGTCAAAGACAAAGTAAAGCTATTGCCAGAATGACATTTAAAGTTATTATAAATCAAAATAGAGGTAGAGGTAATCTTCACTCATGGCCAACAGGTTTACACAGTTGACATTTTGGGGTACAGATGTGCATAAAGCATTTTTGCACTAATTATAAAAGCTTTCGGAAATCTAGTCATTTTAATTTGACTTGCTTGTGAGTTTAACAACAAAAACAAATTAGTTACAATGGGTAATTTTCCGTTGATGGAAACATTAAAGTACTCTGATCACTATTCCCTATAGGGCTTTAAACACAAAAAATATCTTTAGTAAATATTTATTGGTGAAAGTGGATTTGTTTTTGGTTATTTTAAAGCCTTAAGATGACAAAAGTTTTCCACTGGTAAATGCAAATATTCTTAGTTGAGTTTGGTTCGGTACTACTTTTAGTGCGGAGTGTTACTAACTTGTTTTTGACTAATTACTCCCTCCCCCTGGAAATTGTATTCTAATGCAAATGTCAGTGATGAAGGTTTTGAAATGTCAACCATGACATAAAAGAAAAAGCTTGTTTTACATTAAAATTTTCGAATTTGTATTTTATTTTAAAAATTTTATTCTGTCAGATATGTGAAATTTGTTTGTTTAAAAAATGAGACGTATGAAACTGCTCATATTATGGAACCAAGTCGAAAATAACCTCTTTACTGAGACATTTTTTATTAAATTGATAAAAATGTTAAATAAATAAATAATGTTAATAATGAGATTGCTCATTGAAACTATAAATTACAATAGCTATTAATTTTTGAAGAGCATGAATAATTTATAACTAATTTTGAGAGAAATTTTTTGGCATTTTTATAGTTTTGAAACAGCTAATAGTTTGTTATTTTAACATTAATAAATTTTGAGGACGAAGATACTTTCGGTTCACTTTCATCAAAACCATTGTGGTGCAAATAGCATACTGTTGGCATTACCTTTTATATAAGTTGGCATGGCAACCGCTTAGTCATTTGCACCATAATGGTTTTTATGAAAGTGAACCGAATGTATATAAAAATATTACTATTATTATTAATAATTTGTTATTCTTCACCTGACGTATCTTATTATAATTTTTTAAAGATTAACAGTTAAAAAACATTTTATTACGACGACGCCTATTATGGTCAATTTTTTAGTAAACATATCTTTATTCCTTTTTGTCATTTTTGTTACCAGGTTTGGAATAAGCTCTACTTTATGTTACTGATAAGAACAAACTATTTGTATTTTGAAATCTTTAGCGGATTTTTGAAATGCAGATTCTGTAGTATTATTTAATTATTTAATTAATTTTTGTCACTTATTATTAAGATACATAGGTAGGAGAGTAAACAATTTTTGATGAATTTTCTAGATAAGACTCACACAATGGAGACATTTTTATAACTTTAGACAGTACTTTTCTCAGAGCATAAAAGCGACAGCTGCCATGATCTTTGTGGTAGTACTTGTATCAATGAAATGGGTTTAACTTTTTTGTTAGTGATCAATTTTTGTCGTAAAGATAAGAATCAGCTATCATTTGTAGGCATTATCAATCATGTGATATTTTTAGTCCCCATAACACCATAAAAACACTTCATTTCGACTAAAAAATCACTTTTTGTTGTCCTTTGGCCCGTCCTACGAGTCGATAATTAATCAAAGAACCACCGAAGCACAATATAACAGTATTTTAGACCCAGCCTAGGTTCCTCCGAGTCCGGCACAAGAACCACATTCCAAAGAGCAGGTAAATAATTTCCACTCCTACAGGTGCCTAATAACATCTTATCACTCTCTCCGACGGTTCGCTCCAAGTGCAACAAACCGATCGTCAATTAAATTAACCCCCCGAAGCACTTACAATCTAAATGTTTCTTTTTGGGGCCAATCATCTCTTCGGTCGTAGCTTTACAAACGGACTTGGCTAATCCCTGACCGGCTAGACTGTGCTTAGCGGCCAGAAGTCGGTCGTTTATAGTCTGACCAGCCATTCTTCCCGTCATATTGCACTTTTTTCACTTTATCGACTCCAACATAAAGCACTTTGCACTTGCACTTTAACGAGACACACACCGCAGGTCTTTGGACGCACCTTTAGCACTTTCTGGACTACGACAGGCCGCGGACTGTCACTTTACTTTACGGATTGCGTCAAACTTGAAGGCAGTTGGCGACGTTGCCACATTACCTAGCAACGCGTCCACCAATAGGAACGGCGACGGTTGGCGGCGCATATTTTGAATTTTTTACCCAATATTTTAATCGGAAAATAATTCAATTCTCATTAGCCGAGAGTCATTAAAAAGCTATTACGCAAAACTTGGGTCATCAAAAATATTTATCAGTGAAGATGAATAAATTAAATTAAATCAACTTTGCCACTTTAAACATTGCTTTTAGACCACTTATTTTTTGTTATTTTCTGATAAAAACAGAGGTGAAGTGTCTGCCCTCCCAAAAACAGTAAACACAATTATTTTTTATTTAATAATAATCATCAGACTAATTAAAAAAGTGTTTATCGTTAATTGTGTAATGATTGAATACAAAAAATGTAACAATCTCAATGAAAGTAAGATAAAAACTCTGATTCAAAGTTGTGAGTGTCCATGACCCTATGACTTATAAGTTTATGAAAAATCAAAAGAAGTAACACATTAAAACTGATAAAAAAAATTCCATTTGATTAAGACCCCGCAAGAAAATTAAATAATAATATTAATAAACAAAATTAGTTTTTCAATGCCTAATTTTCTAGTTGTGACTTAACTTTTAATGATGCACAGGCAACAGGGTAATAAACTAATAAACTATGAAATAAGTTGTGTGTATGAAAAAAAGAAAAATCTGTAAAATAACGTTTGTGAATTTAAAAATTCCGTAACTGGTTCAGAATCGCACATGCAATAAACCTTGTTGTTTACTAGACTAGGGTGTGCACAAAGTTTACATTTTTTTTAAATCCTTCTTCACTAAAATGTCTCACCTTTCGATTATGCAACCACCTATTCACATCAAGCCTATCACTATGTTGACACATGTTGCCATTATCATAACCTCAAAATCCGTAATTTCATAATTTTCGGCTTTATGTAAGTAAATTCTAGTGTAAATACGTGTGGAAAGGAATGTCAACAAAATTAAAACTATATCTAGGCCGAAAGGTAAGTTGTGTTAATTTTTGCACAACTCCAATCGTAACCTCACTTTTTTAATGAGAAATTCACACTTAATTTGAATTTCCAGGTGATTGATTCACTCAGTAAGTCGACGAAATTTACTCCGACTGAACTCCTTCCCCTTATTCATGTCGGAAACACCACTTTGAATAACACTTTTGAGTTACACCTGCCTCTGAGCACCCTTGAAGACCACTTAGGCGTCCCCAATGTCAACGAAATCCTCAAAATCCGGCCCGATGATATAATCAAAAACATTGAAACAAAGAAAGACCGCGCAAATCGAAAAATTAGCTTCGAAATAGACCGCACAATTTTTATCCAAGATGTGATCGAAAACAGCCCCAACCCTGACTTAAACCTAAAACCTAGAAACATAGTCGTTGAATTTAGCTCACCAAACATTGCTAAACCATTTCACATGGGACATCTGCGCTCAACCATAATCGGGAATTTCATTGGCAATTTAAATTCATTTCTAAACAACAAAGTCACAAAGCTCAACTATTTAGGCGACTGGGGAACACAGTTTGGGTTTATTAAAGTGGGGGTTGACGAGCTTCAACACACACAGGAAGCGATCAAAAACAATCCGCTCAAACTTTTATACGAGTCGTACGTGTACGCAAATAAACTTGCCGAAAAAGATCCCACAGTTGCAGACAGGGCGAGACAGGAGTTCAATAAATTGGAAAAAGGGGCACCTGATGGGTTGGAGTATTGGAAGGAATACATGCAATATAGTAAAAATGAATTAGAGACGACTTACAAGAGATTAGGTGTTGTTTTTGACGAGTATAATTTTGAGTCGAATTATAGTGCCAAAGATATTCAAAATGTGATAGATGTTTTAAGTAGTAAGCACATTGTACAGAAGGAAAGCGACGGCAAGTTGAGTGTTGACGTAAATAAACGGAAAGTTTCAATAATGAAAAGTGATGGGTCCACTTTGTATTTAACTAGAGATATAGCGGCCGCTATGGATAGATATAATAGATATAGCTTTGATAAAATGCTTTACATTGTGGATAATAGTCAAAGCGACCATTTCAACAATCTTAAAGCAATTTTACACAAAATGAGCCTTCCTTGGGCTCATAAGTTACAACACGTTAAGTTTGGGAGAATTCGAGGCATGAGTACTAGAAAAGGAACAGCAATATTTCTGAGAGACATTCTCGATGAATGTCGAGAGTTAATGATAAAGAAACAGGTGGAGTCCCCAAGTAAGAATAAGTAATTTTTGAAGGCACATACAACAAATTCTTTTTTTCCATAGCAAATGTTCTACTGAAAATAATTGACCAATTAGTTTTTTAAGGAGAGTAGACATGACGTTGTACCAAGTAAATTGTTCTTTACGTTATATCTTAGATACATCTACATTTTATGTGCTCTCCGCAATATCACAGGCAATATGTAATTAAACTCCCATACAAAAGATTTTAAGTCAAATATTTGAAACAGATGTGTTGTCCCGTAAAATCACCTTTAAAATCAAAAACAAACTTTTACATAAAAATGTTCTTATGTTGACTTTTTGTGATAAGTGTTATTGAAATTAGCTGAGTTAGGGTGGTTAGAAACAAAGGATGATTTGAACAATTTTATATTCTAAAATTTCCTCAATGAATGTAGATTGTGGTAAAGTCATTGTGCGGTAAAAGTACGGATGATCAACGTCATGACCAATATACCCTTAACTAAGGTGAAATTTCGTAATTTTTTGTTAGTTCTATTGCAGAAAAAAGAAATTTTTCTCATTTTTTTTCTTAATTCACTTGAACTCCTATTTCAGATACGCGAGTCCCTATTGAGGACAGTACCGTGTCCGACATACTTGGCGTTTCTTGCGTTATAGTGAACGACTTGAAGCAACGAAGACAGAAGGATTATGATTTCACCTGGGACAGTGTTTTACAAGTAAATAAAGGAATTATTTTTGTCAGGGCCAATTGAGTAACGAAATTTATCTCAGGTCCAAGGCGACACGGGTGTTAAATTACAATACACCCACTGCCGCCTCTACAGTCTCGAACGCAATTCTGGTGCAACACGGCCGAAAAAAATAATTCCCGAAGTATTAAAAGAGCCAGAAGCCACTGCCTTAGTTCGAGAAATAGCCCGGTTTCAAGAGATTTTAAACCGGTCCAATGAACAGCTCGAAGCTTGCATTCTTGTTACTTACCTTTTCCGCCTGTGGTACATACTACCGATATATTCTTTTCCAGTTTGTTTAAATTGTGTTCTAGTAATCAAATCAACAAAGCACTGAAAGTGTTACAAATCAAAAACACGGACCCCGAAATCGCCTCACAGAGGCTTCTCCTGTTCGTAACAGCGCGGCAGGTCCTAGGAAAAGGAATGAGCATACTAGGATTACACCCTTTAGACGAAATGTAAATTACTTTATTAAACTGATTGTGATACAACTAACGTTTCTTCCAAGTGAATTTCCTTCTTGCTCCTTGCTGTCCTGGCTTCTTTCTCTCTCTGGTCCGGTAGTCCCTCGTCAGTAAACCAGCTGTTATAAAATTACATCAAGAGAGTGAACCCACAAATTGAACCGACAAACCTAATCGCATTTTTTCGATCATGTCTTGATCCACAAAACTCCGCAGACCCCAGGCTATGCCCCAACGGATTGCTCCAGCTTGGCTCGAGGGACCGCCACCTTCCACTTCCGCCTCAATGTCCACTTTATTCAACATGTTCGAAAACAACAGAGGGAACAATATCTAAAATCATGTTCATTATGTTGTAATTGGAGTTTTGAAACAAGTTTTTATTCAGAATCACTATAGCATTGCATCCCTTGGTTGGGAAGTAATTTATGTCGGATTGTGAAGGGTATGAGTCAAAAAAACTACGTCAAGTAACAAATTTTTTGCCAGCCTCATCAGAAAATATCGTTTTCCACCCTCCAAATATCCCAAGAATTTACGTCATTTTCCTCCCTCGGGAGGAAATAACGTTCTATCATGGAATATTTGGAAGGTGGAGAACGATATTTTCTGATGCAGTCGTCGAGGACTTTCTTCTGTCCCTTAGATGATTACTAGAGACCGGATTTTTAGTTCTAAAATTAGGCATCTGATTTTATTACCAATTACCATTACCAAAATTTTTTCATTCAATTGATATTTTTATTTTCAGTAGATTTTTATATCCAGTTTTTTTTCCATAGTTTGTCAATAACTAATTTGTCACAACAGTTGTGGACGAGTTTAATAGTTTCAACAAGTGACCCTACTTTTTCCAATTTTTTTATGATGCTATTAACTAAAATTTCAGAGTTAGAAAGTAAGTCATTTTTCAAAGTGGCTTGACTAAAATAATACTGTGCAAGGGCTCGTGAATCTACAGAATTAAAAGACAGTGAAACCTTAAAAAAGAATTTAATATACAACAGATAACTGAAAAAATTAGGAAAGAATATGAAATATGGCGAAATTAAGCTGAAATACTGAGAAACTTAAAAATTGTGTTTGAAACACTAAAAGAAACTATGAGATTGAAAGACTGGAAGCCTAAAAAACAAAAAATCTTTAGACGTAAAACTAAGAAACCATTAAAGTGAAACACCAGATGTATTGTTTTTGAACTAAATTGAAAAAATATCCTATTTTGAATTAGGAAGGTTAAACACAACTTTAGGATGTTTAAAACACATTTAGGTTACAACAGGTCAATTTAGGAATTTAGGAAAATAAAAAGGGTGTAAAAGTTTATTCCGAGTTTCAAGAAAAGCCCTTAAAAATTTCGGGTTAGAGAAGTTTTCTAAGACCCGGTCTCCGCTTCGCGTCGGGCATTAATGCATCTTCGAGAGAGATGTCTTTCCTCCCTTGGTATACAAATAGCTATTTTAGCAAAACAGAAATTTTATTACTTAACATTCAATTTCATTCCCGTGTCGATTTGATTCCCTAAACCCTCGGGATAAAATTCGGTTGTAAATACTATTCGTGGGGAGTTGGGAAATAAAACGCCATTTAAAAAGATAAGCTACTTCACAAGCCACTTTATTGAAGGTGTAAAATATACTGTTATTGTCAGTAGAAGGCACTTGAAGTATAATACTGTGAGACGAAGCATTGTAAAACTAAGTATGACAATACGAGACACTATTTGTATAACAAAATTAATCTCACAACCACTATTTCACTAATATCACACATTGCTTAATGGCAAGATAAAATTTAATCTCTAAAATAAAGAATAACATAAATAACATCTTTTACGTATATTTACTCATACCGTTAAATTAAAATCTGATCACAGTCTGTACATTTCTAACAATTTGAGCTATTCTTCGTATTCACTAAGCCATGCAACAGCTGTTCCATAATCTTCTGGTTGTTTTGAAGAGCAATCTTCAACTCCCTAACCTCTTTACTTAAATGTTCAATTTGCTCGGTACTTTTCTCAATTTTACTTTGCAGTAAAGGAAAGGCACTTGGATATTCCAAAATCTCACTATTCTGGTCCATATTATTGTTAATAATTTTCCTAGTGGTGGCGTTACTACCATGAGAGGAAATCGTATGTGCGTAGTGTTTTCTCTTTTTGGCGATTTCATGTGCCGCTTTTAGTATATCCCTCGGGAGTCGTTTCTCTCTCGGATTCAGTGGCTTCACATTCAGCACAACTCTGTACGCCTTCGGCGACACCAAAGCCGTCCAATGGAGCAAATTGAGGAGATATCTCGGCAAATACCCGTTAAAGAGTGCCAACTCCATGTACGAAATCAATTTGGTTTGACGGACCAGCTTGGACAGGCCGGCCGTTTTTTGCAAACCTTGTATATCATGAACGGCTATACCCACCAGAAGGTTCATTAAAATAACGGTGACAAACAGGAGGAAGAGTATGTAGGTAACTTGCGCACTTATTTCTAGCAGGAAAGGGGGGTCTTCCGGGTCGTCATCAACTAGCAAATCCAGGTTCAGTTCACCCGTCATCATTACAAGGACGGTGATAAGCCCGATGAAGGGATTGGCGAACGTGGACGAGTCCGGGAAGATCACACAGAAACTTATCGTAAAACCTATCAATAGACACGAGTAAGCTAAAAGTAATTTGGCAAATTCTCCTTGTACTCTCGTATACATAGCGACATAGGAGCCGAACACTGGCAACTGGCCGATCATCAGCATGAGATTCGTCCAGCCGAACAACACGGCAAAAGCCCCAATGTGGTTCTGCCAAGTGTACGTTCGTCCGGTGTAGATAAAAGAAATAACAAAAACACTAACAACAACAGTCCACTCGATTATATTCTCGGGGTGCGAGAGGTACTGCTTGACTGTGGGATATCCCGCAATACCGTACACCTTCCTCAATATCTCACAACAAGTGATGCCCACCAGCACAAACCACTGCATTTCGATAACGAAAGGATTAGTCCGTAACATGTGGCCCATCATCGACTTCTTCTCGCACAATTCGATCACGTTTTGCGGCTGGGTATCGTTCATGTTTTTACCATGGTTGTAGCAATTGTGGGCCAAAGCCGTTAACACGTACAGAGATAAACTCAGGACGAAAATGAAGCAAAACAACATCCGGGCTATGTAGTACTTGCGGATCTTCTCCCATTTGAGGTACAGAAACGCGGAGCAAAGCGGGTGCAAGAGAATCTCCTTCTGGCCCTCGTCCACGAAAGTATTGAGGAAGCTTATCTCCCGGGGGTGGCAATGCTGGAGGATGCTCCTGAAGTCGAGTCGCAACTCCACCTCACGGTTTGATGATTCGGGGTGGTGGTGCAGAGTTATAGCCGAGTCGAGTTTATGGGTGACCATGGCAAGAGATGCTGGGGTTTTGCGCGTAATTATACCAAGGGCTGTCATTCCGAATTTGGATTTAGCTGTCACATCTGCCCCATGATAGATTAGGATCTCCACACATTGTGACAGTTCGTTCAAGGCGGCTATGTGCAAAGGGGTGTAGCCGTACTGGTCTTTGGTGTTGACATCTGCACCCCAACTGACTAAAATCTCGATTATGTCGTACGATCTAGCCGCCTTGCATACAGCAGCATGAAG
This sequence comes from Tribolium freemani, assembly GCA_939628115.1. Taxonomy (NCBI): domain Eukaryota; kingdom Metazoa; phylum Arthropoda; class Insecta; order Coleoptera; family Tenebrionidae; genus Tribolium; species Tribolium freemani. The sequence goes on along the minus strand of OW626785.1, from coordinate 2,695,304 downwards.
CGGCGTTCGTTTGTCGAAATCACCAATATTCGGATCAGCGTTGCCTTTCCTCAGGAGCATTTCGACACAATCGTAAGCTTGTGCTCTTGCCGCCAGATGGAGCGGTGTCTGACCTCGGTGGTTGCGTATATTAGCATCAGCCCCCTTGTCCAGTAGAATTTCAACACATTCGACATAACCACCTTCGGCGGCTAGATGTAACGGTGTTAATTCTTTTTCTTTTGTTTTCGCGTTGACGTTAACACCTTTCGCTTCCAACATGATTTTGAGACATTGTGGGTGTCCCAAATCAGCGGCGAGATGTACAGGGGACATCCCCGAAAACTCGAACTGTCCCACATCGGCCCCTTCCGCCGTAAACAACCGAACACAAGCAATGGCATTAGCCCTGACCGCACAATGCAACACACTTTCGTGACAATTATTCGGACTGTTGGTCAAAGCTTGAACTTTCGCCCCGTTATTCAACAAAATCATCGCCGTTTCGGGACTGTCCCCAAACGCCGAACAATGCAACGGTGTATAACACTTGAAAATCGAATTAACGTCACACCCTTGTGCTAGCAGGAACTGCGTCCCGGGGATGCACCCACTGAACGACGCCAAATGCAGGGCGCTGAGCCCCTGACTGGGCTCGTAATAGCGCAATTGCGCCCCCAGTTTCAGGAGCCCGTCCAGCAGCTCCCAGCGTTTCATGAAGGCGGCCCACAAGAACGCGATGTTGATTTCGAGCTTGGTGGCGCCGTGGAAGGCCTCAGTGAGGGTGTCCTGGCCGGTTTTCTTGCACTCGATGTCGTCGAGGAGTTGGTGGCGGCCGGAGGCCATCTTCATGTGCTCGAGGAGGTTCATCTTGATCGTGTCGTGGCAGATCTGCACGGTGAGTTCGCTCCGGGAGAACTCCTCGAAGCTTTCGTAGATGTTGGGCGTGTGGTCGGCCGGGGGCGAAGGACCGCATTCCATGTACTCGAAGTCGTCGGACGGGAACTCCTCCTCGACGACGATCTCCGGGTCGTCGCGGGGACGCCGCCACCGGAGGCCCGATGGGCATGTGTGGGTTTTGTACAGCGGGAAGCTCTCCACTTCGACGTTCACGCTGACGGAGCGGCCCAGTTTGCGGGAGTTGGTGGAGTCTTGGAAACCCATATTGTCCATTTTTAGGGATTTCGTGGTGTGGTTATCTGTGGCGGCAACCATTTACCTGAAGGAAGGTGAGAATTTATGAACGAGATGTTTAACACTTCTGATAATCCGGGCGAGATTAAACTTTCCGGAATTTTATGAGGGCACTTGGGGCCCGTTATCGTGGTGAGGGATTTACGGATAATACGTCTCGTGTTGAATCTGACAAACATTAAGTGTAACGCAAAGAACATTGAGTTGGATGTTGCAATGTTTTAATGAAGGTCATTGAATTCATTACTATTGTATGGTCAGATTGTTAGTTTAATTTTTAAATCCTTCACTTTAGGATGATTGACTAGTGGAAACGTGAACACCAGTTCTGACTCAAGGGGTATTCGCGTAAATTAAATAACAACAATGATTTAATCTTTTTTTAAAAATTACGTAAATAAGTGTCTAGAACTTGTCTACATTTTACTTTTCCAAAATTAACGGATTTATTTCCAATTCCAAAGTTTGCCTTTTTGATAGCATAGATTCAATCACGATAAATAAATCACCTTTTTACAAGATACTTGATTTTTATTTACGAGTAGAAATTTTGTTTTGACCTGCACTTTTCTAAATACATAGAGACTGGAAATTGGAAAATACATGCCGGACTTAATAAAAGGGGGACACGACCAAAAAGTAACGGTAAATTCCAGAGCTGAGACTGACGTAAAGTAAAAATCATGATGAACAGAGTTATGACGTGGAAGGTAAAATATTTGGACCAGTTTCTACCACCCGAGAATTCCGAGACCTTCAATGATTGACAGGTCGTAAAATGGTACCTACCTAAGTCTGGTCGACACGACCGAAAGGAATTGAAATTTACTTGGATCTTAATTATTAATGATAATGTAATGGGGCAATGGCATCGCATTTAATTAATGATTACAATTTTTTTTTATTAAAAAGAAAAAATCTACACACTCTTGCATCAATTTTTTTGTATTTTATCTTTCAAACAAGAGTGAATCCATTTGGCTATTATTAAATGAGTTTTGGACCGGTTATGAATTATAATTACCTTAATCTAATTAAACAATAGTTATTTTTGTAATTAGCCGCCATGTTGATACTTTAATAGGCATATTAAAGCACGCAACGTCATCAAGTGCGATGTCTTGTGATGGTCATTATTTGATGGAACATTTTACGAAAATGTTTAGGTTGGCAGGAAGGAAATTTGCGACCATATTTTTGCAAATTTAACAAATATCAATGGGCGTATTTATTTATTTATTACCAAAAACAATTGAGTGAAATATGTACTTTACTGTTTTTGTCCTATACGTTTTTTCTAGAAGTTTGCAAATTTTTCCAAAGGTAGATGCTGTTTAACCTATTTAATCGTTCCTGTTGCCATAAGTTACAAGTAGGGCTGGGAATTTTTATTGTTTCAAATATAATATTTAATTTTTATTGTTGATCAAATTTCCTTGCGAATACGATTGTAATTAGACAACGTTGTCACATATTATCTATTTAAAATTCGTTATTTATAGGTAACTTTAATACATAGATTTTTTTTACTATTTTTACCTTTGTATGTAAGCATTGATGCGTCGGTTTTTAAGCAACCGGTACATAGTTTCAGCATGTCCAACGAGACTGTAAAGATGGTTTCACAAGCATCTTTACATTCATAATTAGAAAAATAAAGTTACATTATGGATCTCTATTTTCTTACTATAGGTAATTGTAAGAATAAAAACAAACAAACAGGTAAGAAGAATAAGAAGATTCGTTGAACTAAAATTGTTGGAAAATCCCATAGGGCCATACCGCTTATTTTGTATCGATTTGTTAGTTGTAAAATGTTAATTAGTAATTTCATTGAATGAAAAAATCTGTGACTTGAATTAATTTCTTAAAAAAATAACGTAAAATGTACATGCAAAAATAGCAGTGACAATTCGTATTTCACCTATCCACTAATTTTATATATCCGTCCGCTAAAACTTTGTTGAAGTAGAGTTATAGTCTTTTTTTTCATTATAATTTGATTGGGTCTTTGAGTTTGATTTTGTAATTTATTGCGATTCCTAAATATATTATTCAGATCTCGCTTGTTCTCTATTAATCACCTAAATGGTAACAAACCAAATATAAAAGAGCATAGTTTCACAAGCATCTTTATATTCGTAAGAGTAAAAATAAATCAAGCTTCAGAGCTCTATGTAAATATGTATGTAAATAAAAAAAAATAATAAAATTAAATTTTTTTACAAAAATAATTAACCTGTTTTATAACGCGATATTTTAAATTTTATAACATCTGGGCACTGCAGAAAAGCATACACTTTAAAGCTGTGAAAACAGAATTCAAAAATATTAATTCGTTTTTGAGTAATTAGCTTCGAAATTTTACATTGATTTTCCCTATGTTTACAAATGGGAGTGTCACCCTTAATTACTTTAAAATACTAGTATTACAAAAGCACTTTCGGTTACACCAAAAAAAGACAAGTCTTCTTAATAAAGAAGATAACTATTGTGTTAAGATACTAACACTATTTTATAAAATATCAATATTTCGTGAACAAGAGCACATTATCATTATCTGAATGTTATGTTTCTGGGACCATTAACTTTGCCAATTATTCTTTTCCAAAATTGACGAAAAAAAATGGATTATAAAAATTATTTGAAAAGAAAAAAAAAGCCTATTCTCCAATTATTTTAATAAAACACCTAAAACAGATTAAAATTAAAATTTGTTTTTCAACTCTTGTTCTCTAAATTTTTAAAATGTTATATGGGTTCGTCTCTCCAGACCCTAATTTTGAACAAGGCTAAATAGTATTTGGAATAATAATTCTACGTAGTAGAAATAAAATAAAATTAAAATACGTAACGTACTGTGTTAAAATATTAGGAATAAAAAAATTCTTTACCCAAAACTGGTTCAAGCACGTGAATTCGATTATAATGTTGCTTCTTAATTTTCGAAGAATGTTACACGCATTACAAGAAAAATTGAGGCGAGGTAACTGTAAAATATTCTCTTTTTTTGCTAAAAGGCGGCTCTCATCTCGCACAAAGGATGTAATTGATTGGCAAAAACAAATATTTATTCTCAATTTAATGCTTTTACGGTTGGTTTAAACAACGACTAAAAAACATCTTGACTCATGAATGTCAATGATGGAGACCAATGTAAAAAATAAATACATCCAAGTTCAGGAATGTTAATTAAAGCTAAATCCAATTTTTTCAATTAAACTCGATTTCCCACATTCTCAAGTCGTTCCTATTAATCTCGAATAACTTGATGGTCCGCACTAGACCGAGTGGAAAATATGATTATTTACATCGTTGAACAACAGGATGTAGCTACATCATAAATTTATCAATTTCCATTTTTCAATGTCTGTTCACACCCACAAAAAAAAATACAAAGCCGAAGAGAATGATCGACTTAAGACAGTCAACATGCCCTAATAACACTGATTGCCTCTGAATTGGCACATTAGATGTTTACGAGCTAACGTCACTATTAGCAATGGACTTGTATAGTGAGTGAGTGGACACCTAAAACATTGTTAGGTAATTTTTTAAATAAATGATGACTCATGGTAAAACGTAACTGTACACCTGTCAAGGTTTAAAAACAATCGAATGAGGGAGTAACAACCTGTTTTAGGTAATTCCTAGTTGACTGTGGGTAATTTGACCACAAATTTGTGGAGCAGTTTGGTGGGAAAACGATCAAGTTTGATGAATTAGATGACGAATTTTCTTTTGTCACCCAATTTCCTACTTCCCAATTCAGTGACACACAAATTTAATTCATGCCAAATTTCTATAAACCATTGTGGGCGGAGCAATAAAATCATCTGGGAAAACACACATTTGCATTCATTTGCTTTTGTTGTTTGGAATACAAAATCAAAACACTTTGATGAGAACCAGTCAATTATTTTTATAAAAATATTTAAAAAATCTTGAAAATTATTAATTCAACATAATGACAATGAACTCTGAATGGAGTTTTTTAATGTTTGCCAAAATTTGCAATACTTCCGTCAGAAAAAGTGGTATTTTTTAAATAAGTTATCCATTCCCAGGGTTCTTTGAGAGAAATCGAATTTTTCCAAGAAAGGAATTAAGTAATCACCGTCAGAAGATTGTCCAAAGATAAGTTAAATGCCAATAAAGACCAGGTAATAAAATTTGCAAAGTGTCTCCTAAAATGTCATGAATAGAGAAATTATTTCCTCATATAAGACTTTTGATTAAATTGTAGGTATGGAAGCTTGTGTCATATTAAAATGGTACACTTTGCCCTATTTATTAGCACTGCATTAATTAGTGTTGCTTATGAAAGCATCAATCAGAAACAATACATAATAAAAACGAAAATGCAAACAAAAACAAAATTACCTTTATCAATGATTGTTATAATATGACTATTGTTTGTACAAAATTTCAGGAATTAAATACTCTAGAACAGAACATGGTACGTTCAAAAAAACATTATTTTTCTAAAGCTCACAAGATTAAAATTAAAACTGTGTTTACAATAATCCTAATTCCTACAGTTCTGGTAAACTTCAGAACCAAACTAAGTTGGGTTTCGCTACCTGATTCTTTGCCCATGGATTTGATAGTGAAAATTTTGTGTTTGGACATTTCGGAATGACTGATTTGTCTTTGAAAATTAATATATTTTCATCAAAAATCATACTTAATCATTCAATCTCTTGTAAAAAGGTTTAATTAAAGAAATCAGTGCCACCCACATAATCTTTAAAAATGAAACAATTTAATTGTTACTTAAAATTTGAGAATCCGGACGTGGTAAACAACAATAATTTCCTAATAACACTAGAGGTATGAGGAAACATAAAAATTGTTGACTGTATTTTTATATCAAGGTAACATTTGGTTCAATGGAATTCAATGTAAAGTTCATTGTGAAAAGATTACAACACAATGATACGTTGTGAGAAAGATTTGAAAAAAGAGGAAATAAAACCAATAATCAAAAAGAGTGACGTATTACGAAATTATAATCCGCGGGATTCAGCGAACGCAATATATTCAAAACAGTACATATCAAAAAAATTGTTTACTAATCGGAGAATAAGTTGTAAAGTTTTATGTCTCTTAATTGCCCTTGTGTAAAAATCTCGCCTATCAGAAGTGTTGTTATCGTGCGTAAAAACTTCACAAAAACCTACTTACCATCCGCACCTTCTAAATTCGCCTTCCCACATAAAAAATTCCACATGCGATCCCTCAACTAGCGTTGGGCACATTTGTTGAGTCCGTTGTAATTGTCAATACCGTACAATACACTTACACAATTAGATGAAATCATTGTCGATTCACATACCGCACTGAAAACTCATTCGGAAAAAAAACACCGGAACAGAAGCGACCGCAGTACTAACAGTTCTTGGATTCCTGAGAAAAATCCAACCGGTAAAATCGCAGGCTTTCAAGTTGCGTAGGCGACAGACTGGCATAACTACTGCGAATAACGCAAATTGTTAAATTGCTTCGTAAAGAGTCTCTTTGAACCTCCGTGGAGAAGGGAGATGCTTAACTACACGTGAGTTGGAATGATAATAATGTTTATGGGACGGATTGCGGCGAGATTGCCGGATTTCTTGGTTTGGTCCCCTCTTTTTCGTGCAAGAACTGGTTGGTGATGCACCGACCTTGCAGTTATTATTATGTAAGATTTTTGACCTCTTTTGGAAAGTGATGACTTGGTCCGAACTAAAGCGGACTATCACAACAGTTGCAGGATTGAGAAATGGTGACCCGAATTGGACAAACGAAGGAAAAGAGCACTGAATAACAATGACTTAAGAAAGGGATCCGGGACAGGCATAGACACTGCCACAGACTGCGATAATTGAGGTCGGAATGTTCGGGAATTCCCTCAACTATCACACCGATACACACAAAAACAAATTTTGAGATTAGCAAGAAATCTCAGATATTATACAGGGCTTTCATTTCAAAAGGAGCCAGTCTCAATAACTTTTGACTTTGAGCAAATCTGTTTTCAAGCAAAAACAGGTCGATTAGGATTAGGGGGAAGTTCAAAACCAACATTTGTTACATTTTAGGTTTCATCCCTTAATCGCTAGCTACCCCTACTTTAAAATTTTAAATGGCACCCCCTACTTTTTCAAACATTTTCGGAAAGGGAAAAAATTTGCGGATCGAACTGTCAAGGAAAAATTTTTTTTGTCTATTCGTTTCTTAGTTAAGAGTGGTTTTATTTTTGAAATTTTTAATCCTAGTAGCCTTTGATTGGAGGGCAATTTAATTTAAATAAAAAATTTGTCGATTAGAGATGCAATGAGAGAGTTTAAATCCAACATTAGATACATTTTAGGTTTCATCCCTTAGTCGCTAGCCTCCCCTAATTTAAAATTTTAAATGGCACCTCCTATTTTTTTTTCGGAAAGGGAACAAATTAGCGTACCTAACTATCAAAAATATATTTTTCTATTCGTTTTTTAGTTAGGGGTGGTTTTATATTTGAAATTTTTAGTTATAGTGGCTTTTGATTTGAAGCCAATTTTATTTAAATAAAAAGTAGGTATGTTGCTTTGGATTGCACTGGGATAGCTCTAAACCAACATAAAATACGTTTTAAGTTCCATCCCTTAGTCGCTAACTACCATTACTTTAAAATTTGTAATAGCACCCCCAACATTTTGAAACATTTTATGTTGGTTTTGAACTCAAAAACGAATCGAAAAAAAAATTCTGCTTTTACAGTGAGATAAGCTTTTTATCCCCTTTCCAAAAATATTTAAAAAGTTGGGGGTGCTATTTCAAATTCTAAAGTAAGGATGATTTGAAATTTGGGGATGAAATGTAAAATGTACTTTATCTTGAATTTGAACTATTTCATTGTACCTCTTATTGACAAATTTCTTATTTAAATTAAATTGGCTTCAAATCAAAGGATGAATTGTAATAATAAAACCGCCCCTAATTAAAAAACGAATCAATAAAATTTTTTTTTTCTTTGACAGTTAGAAACACTCATTTTTTCCCTTTCCGAAAATGTTTCAAAAAATAAGGGGTGCTATTTAAAATTTTAAAGTAGGGGTAGCTAGCGACTTGGGGATGAAACCTAAAATGTAAGTAATGTTTTATTATTGTATTAACTCTCTCATCGCATCTATAATCGTCAATTTTTTTATTTAAATTAAATTGGCTTCAAATCAAAGGCTACTAGGATTAAAAATTTCAAAAATAAATCCACCCTTAACTAAAAAACGAATCAACAAAAAATTTTTTTCTTTGACAGTTAGATACGCAAATTTTTTCTCTTTCCGAAAATGTTTGAAAAAGTAGGGGGTGCCATTTAAAATTTTAAAGTAGGGGTAGCTAGCGATTAAGGGATGAAACCTAAAATGTAACTAATGTTGGTTTTGAACTTCCCCCTCGCGATCCTAATCGACCTGTTTTTGCTTAAAAATAGATTTGCTCAATGTCAAAAGTTATTGAGACTGGCTCCTTTTGAAATGAAAGCACTGTATAATAGACCCTGTCTATATAATTTTTTAATATTATTTGTAAGAAATGTTCGATAGCCCGTCTTAGCTTTATGCGCAATGAAATAAAAAATTACGTTATGTAATAACGGCGAACAAAAGACAAACTCTATTCTCAAGAGAAAATATAATTAAAAAACTGTTTTTCAAAAGGCGGCGAGTTTGGTTGAAGATCCAAAAAAGTGTAAAGAACAAAGTTATACAAAATTAATTTCCTTAAAAAAGTCCGTTACAACATATCTCCATCCTCAACCGTTTACGGATTGAATTTGATAGCTGTGCAAATATTTGGCGTGATAGTAGAGCTCGAAAAAAGTACAAATAATAACTTGCCTTATTCGAATGTTTAAACTGTAGTTACTGAGATATAGAGGGTTCTGGTTGGTGAATTAATTAAAATTTGGGACGCAACCTTCAACAAAAATTGTAAACAAATATGATCTCTGAAATTAGTTCTTCAAAATCTGTTATATTGATTTAAAAAAATTGAACGGTGAATTTGTCCCATGGTCCCGAAGTGGATAAATCAAATTGGTGATAACAAAGTCAACTCCACATTCAGTGATAGAAGGATTTATTTATATTGTTTCGTTAGTCAAAAAATTTAGAGCCCTATAATAGAACATGAATAGAATTATTATTCCTGTGGCTCACCTCTCCCGTAAAAATATGAACTAAATGGAGGAATGTGAAAACTTTTACTTGTTCCCACAGAAATAACGCGTTTATTCTATTCCTGTTCTATTTTAAAACTCAAAATTTTTTGGTTGAAGATGGCAATTGATTGTCATTGCCGAAACATGCCCCTTTTATAAATAAACCTTTTTATCACTTAATGTGAAGTTGACTATTATCACCAATATAATTTGAACTAATTGAGTTAAAAGTTGCATAAACAGCCACAGAAAAACGTGTCTTCACATAAAAAACAGGATACTCAAAGAATGATGGGTTATACTTATTTTATTACCTTCCTCATTCATTTTATTTTTTAGTGTTTTCATATTTCACACTAAATAAATCAATCTCTAGAAGCTGTAGAAGAAATTAGTGAACTAGCTGAATTTAAATTAATTTAAATCTATTAGAAGCGGAAATGTTTAACGCTCGAAACGCCCTCACTTCTGCCTCACTAAATTTTTGGTTACAGAAAATCGAGTTATTTTGTCCTTTCGCCTCCTAATCTAGTTCGCTGTAAACCGGTCCTATTATTCCCGATAATCGAACCTCTACTGTACACTTTTTTACGTGTTAGAAAATAATAAAAAAAAAACAATTTAGAAATCAGACGCTTCAAAACCTGTAGTCAAGGGCATTTCAACTAAATATGCTGAAAAAATTAAAATCTGAACATAGTAGCCTATGATTTTCAAATTAAGTTGGCAACATTAACAGTCAAATTGAAACATCACATTTGCAATTAACTGTTTACTGGAATAACGGTCACATGACAATCAAATATCCCCAATAATACGGTGTTACCAACTTAACTTCAAAATTGCCGGATCAGAAGAAATACCTGTTCTCTGGACTGAGTTTCCTTGAAGTATGAGATATCCTCACCGTTTATGGAAATTTTACCGGTGCCGGGAGAACGAATGGTCACGTGACCGCGAGCTCTCTTCCTCAAACATTCTGGTAATTGCGTTATTATAAAATCCATAATTAATTTTAAAATTATTACCATAAGTTGTTATAAATGCTCTTCCTTCCGCATCATATTGAGGTTTAGGAGCTTGGTACGTTTGTTCATGGGTCATTAGGGGTTTTCGGTACTTGAAAATAAAATCTTTACACCTGTAAGAGTAGGGTAAGATACAAAGTCTCTCCATGGTGGCAATGAAACTTTCGTAGTCTTTATCGCCAATTGTTTCTACAAGTTCTTGCTCTAAAGAGAGTTTATCTAGCCATTGAAATCCGGACAAATCCCTAATTAAGAAGAAAAGTTAATTGAAACTCGTTTCAAGATTATTAAACCTACAGTTGTAAATTAGGGTCATATTTGACTCCTTTTCTTATCATGGAATCTTCAAACTTGTAGCAATCATTAATATGCTCAACAATATCCTAAAATTGTGCGTTAAAAACAAAATCTCAGTAAATTGAATATTAAAAAATTACATGCATAAGATTGTAGTAGTTTGCTTTTCCTGTGTAAAATAAAAAGTTGTAAGGACGTCCGGTTTCATCAAACTCTGCGGTTTTCCTCTGAGGGAAAACCTCCTCTGGTGGGCGCATAAAGGGTCGGGCTTTTTTCTCAAATAGCCCTGACGGGAATAAGTACTCTATGGCGCTCTACAACAACTCATTTAAAAACGAAAATAGTACAGAAGTTGTTTGTTTACATACATCAATGTCCTCCTGAGTGAACGTTTCCGGATCTTCCCCCATCATATTCGCCAAATGTCGCTTGCCAATTTGAAATTCTACAGTTTGTTGGTTCATAAATTCCTCATGTTCTCTAGCTCTTTCAAGGTATGCTTTCATTGCCTTGCTTACATTTTTTTTGGATTGCGGTACTGTACTAGGGGCTGATGTACACAATTGTTGGGCCTTAATGTTACATGACGAAATTATCCTTTGATTGTTGTGAAAGTGCAGATGTTCCGTAAATGGCTTTACAACAACGGTAATTCGTCGCAACATTTTTTTTTAAATAAGAATAAAATTCACATTGAATTCACTTCCTAACCTCAATTTCTTTCCGACCCCACTGCCGCCAACATTGATTCCTAAATTTTTTCAAAATTTATGAATGTTTTTGTAACTAAAATTATAATTTAATCCAAAAATTGTAAATCAGTTATTGTAATTTCTAATTTCAATTTCAGGCTAAACCAGGCATTTAAAAAGTACTTCGTTTGCGAAAGATTCATGAGGATAGTTAGTTTCATTATTTTCATGTTGGGTGTATTGAATCCAATTGAATCGACATAACCTCTACAAAAAGATCTCCCAGAAAAATGTATTAAGGAAATGAGTTACTTGGGTTGTTTTAATTGAAATGTCTTCTGCGTTGGTTCAGAAAGCTTTAGAAATTGTAGATCCTGATTTTAGGAAACAAACTAAAGGTGAGACTATCTTTCATGTTCGTTTTAATTTTTTATTTTAAATTTTAGCCAAGAAGTCAAAGAATAATACAAAAGATGTGTTTAACTTGATACCCGATACACTAAAATTAACGAAAAATATTAGCAGAAAAGGGCGCAAAGGTATTTATTTACATGATAAAACTGTTGGCATAACCACGTTTTTTCTTGAATTTTAGAAAAAACAGGAGTATTGGCAACTTCAAAGAAACTAACAATTTTAGAAGCGAAGAAAACTTTTAAAAGCAAGGACGAGATTTTGAAGGAAAATCTGAAAAAGCTTAAAGAAATAAAAAATGCGTGTACAATTGAACTTGGTAAAGAAACTACAGAAAAGGTTGTCTCTTGTTTTGTCAAATGATTTTTTAAATATACTTGTCTTTAGATAATTCAAAGGGCAGTCACTCGAAGGCCAGTAGAAGAAAAGAAAAAACGCAAGAAGATCCAAACAACTGTTTTCACCGAAGAAGATTTTAAGAAATTTGAAGAGGAATACATAGGATAAAAATGGCAATGTCAAATAAGGTTCATAGTATTACAATGCTAGGTTTGAGTGTTGTAGGTATTTTTTATATGTTTTTTATGTTAATAATTGTACCAATTTTACCCCTTAATGAAGACAATATTTTAAGTTCGTTTTCACAAACACCAATTTTGTTAGTGAGTGGAATTTGTGGACTGTTTTTTTGCGGTGGTTTATCAGTTTTCACTGTTTTTGTTATGATGAAAGGGAAATGGAGACTAATGTGGGCAAGCAGAAAATAAACTAAGCAAGAATTCTTACTAGTTTTCGCTTATTTTATATATTTACCTACCGACTGCACCAAAAAAATAGAAAAGGATGCATTCAAGTGAAAAATCGAATAATCACAGAAATCAGATTTATTGGAACATTAATATAAATATTACATAAAACAGTACACTTAATTACTGATAAGGACTGCGGGAGAGGCTCATACCCCACCATGACCTAAAAAAAAAACATACAATTTATCTATCATTTACAACACAGAAAACTTACATTTGTCTGCAATGTACTGAACGCTCCGATGTAACAAAAGCCCTCCCTCTGCTCCCCCTCGCAATCCTAGTCGATGCCAAAAGCTCCCTACTGAACTTATTATACCCTGTGGGTCCAGTTGGTTGTGCCCCACATGTCTCTAAAGCCACAAAATCATCCACATGTAACGACGGTGGTCTCGAAGTATTTGGCGGCCTTGAACGGAACAAATCCGACCTCTGTTGAATAGTCCTTGGAAAACCTCGCGACCTAACCGGAGTAACTAAAAAACACCATCAAACCAAAACCTAAACTATCATCTCAAAAAATACTGAAAGGTTTCTTCGTTTTCGTCTTCTGGTCGTTATCATGGTTTTCCTTTTCGTTGCTATTATCTGACGGACAGATTCGACACAATTTTTCGATTTCTTTAGCGATGTTGAAGTCTTGGGGTAAATACTGACGGGCGATTTCGGCTAGGTCACATGATACATTCTCGTTTTCGGATTCGTCATTCGCCATCGATAGCCAATATCTTATTGTCAGTCTTTCGTCACAAACGTCCGAATTGTTGAAAATGAGCCGACCGGCGAACTGGACGAGGAGAGTTTCCGGTTCGGGTAAAATCGGCTCGGTTAAAGCCTCTTTAGTGTCAGGAGAATCCGATTGTAGAAACTTAACCACAGCACTTACTCCTTCCAGCATGCTCTCGAAGGTGATATCTTCATCTTTGAGTTTCTTTAACACAAAATGTTAATTCGCACATGAACTATTATACTACAGATTAGGAGACCAAATGATATACAAAATCGCACAATTTTCTGTACCCAAAAAAATCGGCGCCAAATCGTTTTAACACAACCAATTCACTCATTACTTGGAAAGAAATGCAGAAATGTTGAGCTCTGCATTGTTAACAAGCTAAGAAAAGTTTTTATTTAAACCTCTTGGCAATTTTTGCCGATGAAGCTAATAAAGTATCGTCTTAATAATTTCTGTTAAGTTCTTAGCTCCATAGTCTTCCGTTTAGAACTACTTTCAAATAATTCTTTACTTAAAACTTTAAACTTTTATGAAATAACTAATACTCATATTTTTTTTAGTATACTCTAACAGACTTGTCTGACCATAAAATAAGATGTTTATTTACTTAATATTATGTAGCTTCCTATTCCACAAAGTTAAAGCATTAGAAATAAACTTTATCCATCTGCTTGTGAGAAAGTGGGATTTTTCAAAATTGAATGTATGTATGCAAATAATCACCTTTCACTTTGCTCATTAGAACAAAATTTGGCTATACAGGGTGAATCAGATACGTGTGTTAAATTTAACACGTAATAAAACTCATCAAACGCAACAACTTTTGCAAAATTCTTATTTATTATTTTCACTGTTTTCCTCCTTTTTTTTGTGCAAACTGCAAACGAGCCGGTCAGTGTTTAATAATTAGTTTGTATACATAGCAACAATTTTCATGGTTGTTTTAAATTGTTTAAATTGTCCGTTTCTATCACAACGAAAATAGTTAGGCACTCTTATTTTTGTACCCATAGGCGGGTGCAAGTTTCAGTATGTTTTCTTTTACAATTTTAACTAAATTTGCGAAACTTTTATTGAAAAATTACAAATAGAAAAAATGTTTTAATTGTTGAGCTCTGTTACACGTTAAAATTAACACACGTATTTCTGATACACCCTGTATAACTTAAGACTTGACAAATCCCTGATAATGGATATCTTCATTTATCGTATCCATCAGATGATTTATATCACCTTATTGGCAATTTGGAATCAATTTTACTAAATATAGTTACATTGAAAGGAGGAACTAAAGCACATCATCTCGAAGACATTAATTTGTGTTTAACTGGTTGTTAAATCTTTGTTGAAAATCTAGCGCAGTAATTAGATCTTTTTCTTTTAACTAGAATGTAGGTATATTTTATGTAAAATCTTAAATGAACTTCACAAACAAAGCAAAGAAAAAACTAAAAAGTTAAAGAGCGAATCCAAATTTTAGATTTATTAAAAAAATACAATTTTAAAATTTAATTTTACTTTATTTACAGTATAACTTTTTGTATTTCTTTTGAAGTATATTTTTCAGTGTCTGTGTGGGATGAATGTGGACATTTCAATAATTATAAAAAAGGCTACAGATACCAGTACATGTAGTTATGCAAAAAAAAAGGTAAGCAATTAACAATTTGCGTTCCGTCTTGTATTTTTGAAACAAATGCATTGCTTGAAGGGCTTTGGGATCTTAACGGTTGAAAATAGGGATATGGTCTCGCGGACTCATATATTACCTTTAGAATCTCCTCCAAAGTGAACAAAGGATGCTTTTCCTCCACCTCCTCGCTCTTCCAGCCTACAAGATTCTTAATTTCTCCTAAACTCATCTTCATTCTCCTCGGTGTATATAACAGTGTCGCCTCCACTTCCTCGGTCGTCGAACAAACGCGAATCAATTCAACCAAAGTGTTCATAGTCGACAAACACTCGGCATTATTTTTCGAAAAATTCTTCGCCAATTTATTCAAAATAACGCCAAACAGATCGTATTTCTTATTCATTTGTTCCCTCATATGATAAAAACCATAATCGTGCTCTGTCAACAGCAGCAGCGTCCTTACGGCTTGCAAATACGTAACAAACGAGTTATCAACTTGCAAATAATCCAAAATCATTGAAATAAAACTCAACAAATGCTCCTTAACCGGCAAAGCATTCGCGAGATACATTTCCGAGGGCAAGTCTTTCTCAATTGGATTCTGCAGAAGAGTAATCTCAATGTCGCAAAACACTTGAATAATACTCAAAATGCACTCTTGCGCCTGTATATGGGTGCTACCCCCATTATTAATGCGCAAGACTTGCCCAAAAATCTGGATCAAACCGGGATATTTCTCATCACTTTTATTCGAGCTACGGATCAAGTGAAGAACCGCGCATTTGAGGGTGCTATGAGTGACCAAACAAGCCAAGAAATTCAACAATCGGGTTACGTAACTATTACAGATTCCTACTTTACTGTCCTCACTTGGCACCAGCGCCTTATATACCGAATCTAAGATCCCGCGAGCGATCATAACGGCGGAATTTGCCGCCAAATCGGCCAATTGTACACACACCCTCCTCAATAAATTTAACAATTGTTGGTGCGAAGTCGTGCACAACTTATTTATGAGTTCTTGGATGATTCCGCTGTGAGGGTGTAAATGAGCCGACCATAATTTCCTCAAATTCACTGCCCACGTCACTTCTTCCAACGACAAATTGTCTCGTGTTTGGATCGGTAACGGCAATGGCAACAACTCTGATAATATCAACAGGCCGGGAATAAACGTATAAGGGGCTGAAGTGACATATTTAATCACTTCGCCACACATAAGAGTCCATAAGGTTTTATTCAGCGAATCTTTCTCGTGGATTTCATCCGAAAGTGGTTGAGTGTAGACCAGAAGAGTATCGATAATGACCTTACAAGTCTCCTGTGCCTGGTTGTAAGCACCAGAAGTCGTAGGAAAAGAATACAGCAAACTGTAAGTTTGCAGGAGAATCGGAACTGCAGTCAAATCTTTGAAGTGGGTGTTGCGGCACTGTATCACGTAGGTCAGCATTTGTTTGAGGAGGTCAACACAGGGAGTGATCACATTGACGATCAGGAAGCCCTGAAGCGACACATAAACTGCGGTATGCAGACTTGGTTGTTGATAGTGTTCGCAGATTTTTTGCAACAATTTTGTCAAAATCGAAGTGCCGTCGAGCGAAAACAGTTGGAGAATCACGTGCTTGTACTTAAGTTCGACATAGTTACTTAAGGGATTCTCGGACAGTATAGGGGAAGTCCCCAAATAAGGGGATATCCCCAAGTAATGTATCACTCTCAAGCTTGTTATAAGCTGGCCCGGAAACGACGTCACGTTATCAATTTGTTTATTAATGATTTCAACAAAGTGGGAGATATTGTCGTAGTTCAAAGTAACGTTTTCAAGCGGGCTCAGATACGACTTGATTTCGGCCAACTTCTGGCCAATCGAATCGTCGAAAATCTCGTGCAGTTCCACCAACTGAAATATCTGCTTGAAGTAAGTTTCGAGGAATTGTATGTTCGCGACCGCTGTCACGGTAAAGTGAAGCAAATCGACGATGTACGCAAGCCCTGGCGATTTCTTTATCTTGTTTAGCTGATTTTCGGACTTATCCTTAGCATGTACTTCCCCCAGAAATTGTAACAAACATTTGATGTTATCCTGCATTCCTAACACTTCTGCGACGCAAATCCGGCCGACATGAGTGAAAGTCAAGCAAAATAGGCCGTGTAATTGGTCGACTACTTCCACCGAGTCGTAGTCCTTCCCTTCGAGACTTTTCAAACTTTCGACATAGTAAATGACTTCAGTTTTGTACGCCGCCTCCAACCCCAAATTGTGAGACTTAATCTCGATGTAATCCTGGAATTGCATTTCTTCATCCATTCTGAGGAGGCACCTAAGTAGGGGTTGCACCGTCTGGTAATTATCAACCACGTACTCCAAGCCTTCGGGCGTTTTTAACAGATCGGAGAGTATTTCAAAAATCGGAGTTTTAATCGCTGGTAAATTCAAAGTGTTGGGGCAAGTCAACAACAGGAAGAAACACTGAAGGGCATCAAACATTCGGAAATATTCGACTAGGATGTTCTTAGACTCGGTTCGAATCATTTCGAATTGGGCCGCAACCGGGAGAAATCGTTTCGGTTGTGAAAACACAAACTGGCCATTTTGAGTCGCATTCAGAATTTGTTCCAAACACTTCATGATCAAAGTCACATCATCTGGACTGATCTCGGATGGACAATTACGCATTTCCATGAGAATCGAGTGCATCTTGTGAAACACTTCGTACAAATTGATTTTTTTAAGAGTCGAGTTTAGGGCAAACTTTAGACGGACTGAAGGATTTTTTCGTAGTTTTTCCACCAGTGTTTTGTAGCCATTCTTCTTCGAAACAGTCAAAGAGTCATGGAAGCCGTTCTCCCGACAACCATTAGAAGTCGTATTTGAACCCAAGAGGAACTTCTCGATTGCGAATTTGTGCAAGAGGTAAGTGTCCAATGCTTTGATTATCATTAGTTTGATGGATAAAGCCATGTACTCCTGGTCGTAAAGACTTAACAGAACTTCGTGGATGTTGAAACCTGATTCCCAGAGAATTTTGATAAATTCTCCGCTGCTGCAACACCATTCCGCAAGTCGCACTCCACATTTAATGTGGCGTATTTTATACACGGGCTGGTCTTGAATATTGGCCATTTCGTAACTCAGTGCGATTTTCAACCAGTCAAGAAGAGTGCAAGTTATGGAATTAACCTGTTCGACCAATTCTTTATCTTCGCGGAAATCACGTGACTTTATAGCAACATTAATTTTGATTATGTCACGAAAATGGTCAATTGAACCAAACGTATTTATGAGTTTTTCGCACAAGTGTATAAACTCTTCCTTGATTTCAGTGTTAAGTTTCATGAAATCCTCCAAGACGTATTTGGTGATACTCGATTTGAAATAATCGTCAACTATACCAATCGTCGTCTTCAAATTCTCCTCAACGTTTAACTCCCCATTCGTAAAACTAAACGTTGGTGTTTTCCCAAATTTGCGCAAATTCGTAACCCCCGGTATAAACAACTTAATCAAATCGTCATTATTCGTGTACGCACCGAAATCATAGTCCAATTCTTCGTCAACAATTTCTTCATCGCTCAAAATCGGCTCGAATTCCTCGACATCCACCATTTGGGCGTTGTCTTCAGTCGGAGGCGTCACAACCTCCTTGACTGGACTCTTAACCGTGGCTTCGTCCTTCGGTTCCTTCTCGCGCCTTTCCTCCTCTTCGCTAAAACTATCCACTTCGGGAGGAGTCGGCTCTTTTCGCTCTCCGTGTGGGGTATGGGGCCGTTTCGGTGATTGGATGGGAGGCGTCCTCGGCCGTTTCCGCTCCTCTCGCTCGTCTCTGTTGTACGATCTTCGGTAATTTTCGTCGTGTTTGTAGGATCGGTCTCGGTCGCGATCGCGATCCCGGTCTCGCGCTCTATCACGATCCCATTCCCGATCATTGCGATCCCAATCCCGTTCCCGACTTACGTCACGACTGTAGTCACGGGATTGTCTGTCTCTGTCGCGGCTACGTGAGCGAGGATAGCTTTTGTCACGGTCTCGCTCTCTGTCTCGCCTTTCGGTCTCGCTTCGGCTGTGGTCACGTTCAGTACTACCAGTCTTCTAATTAATAAAAAGAAATAAACACTATGGCAATTTAAAATTAAGGCAATGGCGGCTCGCGAGGTGATGTAGGATCTAAAGTATACAATATTAATCAATGGATACTAAAAAACTGAGTGGTAAATAATAGACATTTGCTAAGTAAAAAATTGTAAATGCTAAGTTGTAATGAATTTTCAAATAAGATTTCCTAAGAAAAAATAATAATGCTACTTATAAAACGCTATGCCTAAGCTATAAGCTAAATACATATTTGATATGCTAGACATGGACTAAAAACAGTTTTTGACGTGAAGATCCGATTAAAATCCATCTCTTAATGAATGGAAAAAATCAGTGGCAAAGTACAAATTGTAGTTGCCCCTCTTATTATACATGGTCAGGCAACCTTATCGCACACCTAAGAAAATCGCGATTTCTAATTGAATAAAAAAAATTGCATTTTACACGCCTGACTATACGTTCGAAAGGTATCATCCCTAATTTTTTGGTAATTTTTCACTTACAGATAAAGGTAATAATTAAAAAAAAGTAATTTTCGACCAAAAAGTCAAATTCTGAATTTTATACTAAACTACGCGTATTCACTTCAACTAATTGTTTACGAAATTAGAGAAAAAAAATACCAATTAGATTTTGAATTAAACGCACTTTTACATTTTAACTTTAAAAATTATTTTTATTTATGAGTTTGCTACTTGTGGCATCGTAAATTTAGGCGACAATGTGAACTGTAATTGGGGTAAGATTGTAAAAGATTTCGTTGGGATATTTGAATGCAGGCATCAGTTTTTGTCAATTTTATTGCAAGACTGTAAATAAGGGGCTTCAAAAAGGTCGGCTACTGGTAAGTGACCCTTTTGTTGGCAAATTGTACCATCTTCTAATAAATCACGCGTCTGGTTTGCGTCTAAATAAAAAGACCGATTATTTAATCAACCAAGTAAAAATTTATAATTCTGATACCAGAGTTCGATGGACTAGCAGGTAAGGATTCACTTAGTCTAAAAACTTTGTAGTTAAATTAACTGTTAATGTTCAAAAACTCACAAAACTGCTACGACTTTATTTATTAACAAAAAAATTTAATAAAAATCGAGAATGGTCCTTATCAATGTACAGGCTGGTGTAGAGATTTTCATTTCATTAGAAGTCGCGATTTTTTTGGGTGTGCGATAAGGTTGCCTGACCCTGTACAAAGGGATTTGCATTGATACATTTTTTTCTTAAATACACAAAATTTTTAGTAGTACTTACTGTTTTCACATATCGTTTATTATTTTAGCAAGCGTTTACGATTTTTACCAAGCGTTTAGTAAATACTATACATTAAAGTATTAAACTTTTAAGCCCTCCACTCATTAAACACATACCTAATAACATGTTTAAATTTACTATCAAAAAACATTGTTCTCTTCGTTTCAACCTTTTTTTTTTTTCAGACCCAAAGTCGATTCCAGCTGATTTTGTAACACCGTCAAGGGAAACTTATCTCCTTTTTAGAAGAAAATGTCGCTAAACAAATACGTTTTTACCTAAAAATTAGGTAATTTTTAACGAAATAAGTGAATTTCGCGGTTAAAAAAATAAGTAAATCACTCCAGACAGATCAAAAATGCTAAAATTCATAATTATTTTTGGACTAAATGTGAGTTTCTTCATCTCTTCTCAATAAATCTAACAAAACAGACCAAAATCCTGTCATTTTAAACCTTCAATAGTAATTTGGTCTATTGTAGGAATATTATGTAAAATAGTGAGTTTTTAATTGAAAAATGTCCAAAAACGCTCTCTAAAAAGACAAAAGTAACTCAATTTCTGTCCCTCTTGATATTTGATCGGTCTATTTGGACAAAATTAGGGACTTGAATTTTGAAAAAGGCAAAAATGTGAGTTAATTACGTCAGGTCAGGTCAGGTCACAAAAAGGAAATGGTTTTTCAGTTATAAGTTATAAGTTTAAGCAAGCACACATAACAGATCAAAATAACGCCATTTTCGAGTCTCAGTGGAAAATTTTCGACACATTCGGGATTATTCCGCAAAATAAATGACTTTTTAGCTAAACATAACGTAATTCGCGATATAATTTACGATATTTCGCAAAAAAGTGAACAACGAAATAGATAAAAATCACTCTAAACAGGCAAAAAAACTTTGACCTAATTTCGTAATTTTTGAGGAAACAACGCAAAATATGTGTTACTCAAGAACACGATAAATCTAACAAATAAGGCGAAAATAATGTCGTTATCAACCCTTCGGCGATGAAGTTCTACCTAATTTGTAATATCTAGTTTTGGGGAGGATTTTATGTTTTTACGGTGGACATAGCAAATTATGAGAACTTGAATTTTTGGATCTATTTGAGCAAAAACAGTGCTTAAACATTAGAAGACAAAAATTGTTACTAAACTAATTACGTCACTGTTCGACTTTTTGAGGAATTGCAAAAAATTAGTTTCTCAGTTATAAAACGAACTCAAATAAACATTTGTCTCATGCATTAGTTATTTTTCGCCGAAATAAAGGGAAGTTTCGCAAAATATTCAAATATTCAACTCAAAACATAATTTTAGACCTAAGTTACTAATTTTTTTCGATGTGTTTTAACGCAATCATTCCGAACAGGCACATTTCGAGCTAATTTACAGTCAATTTAATTTCACAAAATACATAAGTCCTTTCTCAAAATCAAGATAAATCAAACGAAAAAAGCTACAATAATTTTAGTTACAACCTTCAAGTGATTTGTTACCTGTTCTATAGAACGTATGCGAAATACCTGAAATAGTGAAGTGGCTAAAAGTCAAACCTACTAAAAAAGTCGAAAGTAACGTAATTTTTGACTTTCATAGAAAATTTCTCAGCGCGTTTGAGCAGAATTTTGCAAGAAAAGTAGGTTTTTAGCCTTTTTTTAGGAAAATATAGCAAAAAATATTAGCTTATATTAACTTATAAGGCAAGCTTTTAGCAAATTGGAGCAAAATAACATCAATTTCGACGGTTTCGACCATGATTATTGGAAATTTAAAATAAGATTAAAAATCCTAGCTCAAAAAAAAAACAAGTATAAAACTTGCTTTAAAAACTATTCAGTCTTCACCTAGTTTTAAACTCACGAGCCACCGTTGCATTTTGGGACCTACCTGATACCCCTCCCTGGTCCGTTCCCTGTCTCTATCCCGTTCCCTATCCCGGTCATTTTCGCCACTTCTGGGTCTCACCTTCGTGTCCCAGTCTCCCTCAGGGGGGTGATGGTAACTCCTAGGGTCCTTAGGGACGTCACTATAATACTCGTTATATTCTTGAGGGTAATTCTCAGGCTGATTATAGCCCTGTTGATACGGAGCTGCATTCTGATTATATTCAATAGGAACACTCGTTATATTTTCCTGGTTCCACTCATTTTCAATATTATTTCCTGAAATTATCTGCTGGGCGTCTGCTATGGTATTGGGTTGCGTTGGTAAAGCCGGATTAACGACAGGTTGAATAATTTGTTCAGTGATGTTATTGGTCAAAGTGCCATAGACGGCTAAGGTGATGGTCGTATACCACCCCCTCAAGACCAACCCATCTGTGGGAATCTTCCTAACAGTGTCTTCTGGGACGCAATTTAAATTGATACATCCGTTTTGATTATACTCGAACCCCCCTAAACTCTCAAAAGTACTAGCACCAGGCTTCCCTAAATCATTTACAAAAAATTCGATTTGAAACTGACTGGGGTTTGTAGCCCCCAGGCGAACGCCGCCGGGAAAATCCGCCTGAACCCGAGCCCCCAAAGGAATAATACGGACCTCAGTTACGTACACGGGTTTGGGGAACTGCACCAGATCCAAGTTTAGCTCCTAATTTACGAGACTTGTAAGCGAGGAAATAGAAGGGTGAAAACTTACCTCGGTGTTGTCGTGGGCAAAAGTATCGAAAAAGAGCAACTCGACCACGTCTGACATTTTGGAAAAGTTAGTTTTCCATATTTTTCACTATCACGCGTAAAAACCACCGAAAGTTTACAAAACACTGAGGAAAAATGTGGTTAGCACACACAATAACAAACTTTTAGGTTATGTTATGGAGACAGGTGCACCAACCTAACGTCATTTGAAAATGTAAATATACAAAAAACTTCCGATTTTGTGAGTTTTTTACCGTTTATTTGCACTGTTCGTGTTATTTTTAATATTTGCGTTATTAATTTAGTCATATTTTAATAATACTGAGAATTTTATAGAATCTTTTTTATAGGTTATGAGATGTTTGGCTAGAACAACCATCACATTTTTTTCATCAACGAACATGTCCAAAGCTTTAGGCACCGCTCTCGTGGGTTAGTTTCGCCCCTTGTGCCAGTTAAACAGCTAATCTAGTGTTTACTGTTTAAGGGGGCGGTACGGGCTTCATAGGGAGCCACTTATGTAATGCTTTGAAATCGCAAGGGTATGGCGTTACCGTCATTTCGCGAATGCCGGGCCCCCAACGTATGACCTGGAACGATTTAAACCGTGTCGGACTTCCCGAAGGAACAACAGCTGTGATTAATTTAGCTGGACAAAATGTCCTAGACATGAAACAGCGCTGGAGCGCCGGCTTTAAGCAAAACGTCTTCAATTCTCGGGTCAACACCACTTCATCCTTAGCCAAGGCAATTTCAAACGCGCAAAATAAACCCTCAGTTTTTGTGAGCATATCAGGCGTTGGAATTTACAAAGCCGATAAAGTCAAAGAATATGATGAAGCTAGTGTGGAACCCGAGTTTGATTTTTTCTCACGGCTTTGTCATGAGTGGGAAAAGGCGGCCAAGCTTCCAAAAGGGCCTACTAGGCAAGTAACGGTACGAAGCGGCGTTGTTTTGGGGAGAAACGGAGGGATGATTAAACAGCTCTACTTGCCCTTCTTTTGTGGACTGGGGGGCCCTGTAATGCCAGGTGATCAGTACCTACCTTGGATACATATTGATGATCTGACCGGACTGATCTTATTTTCGCTCAAAAATGATAAAGTTGAAGGGATTTTAAACGGAGTGGCGCCACAAAATATCACAAATAAAGAGTTTTCAGACGTATGAATTTGCAATTTTTGCAGTAGTAATTCACTGAGATTTTCAGGCTTTTGCTAAAGCATTGCGACGTCCGGCCTTTTTTCCCGTTCCAAAGTTCGTCTTGAACGTTCTGCTTAGTGAAGAAAGGGCTAATATGTTGACTGAGGGCCAAAAAGTTTTGCCAAAGAGGACGATGTCTTTAGGGTTTCAATATAAATATCCTGATATTGCGTCAGCATGTCAGCAAGTTGTTACAAAGAAGTGAAACTTATTTATTTCCTAGATTATAAATGTTACAAAAAAATAATAAAAAATTACAATTTGAGTGCCGTTATGAAATTTTCTCCCAACACGTACAAACAAGTGTTTGAAGCATAAATCCCTAAAATTTCATCGTTTGAAGGCAGACTGTAGACTTGTTGCTGTGCTAGTGCGTTTATTCTTTTCCCAGTCGTCCTATTCCTTAACTGATTCAGACCAATACTTTTATTTTGGCAATAAATAAAAATATGTTTGATCGATTCGCAAATAGCGGCGTAACTCAGGTCAGGAGAGGCCACAAAAAATTTCATTTGCTGTTTCGACGCCTACAAAAAATCATTATTCAATTCGGAGCACTCAAACTACAAGGCAAAACGAAATCAAAAGTTGCTTAATAACTGAGTGTGTTAGTATTAGTAATTTCTGTGTCCTCGTTATAAATACGATCGTTCATATTTATTTAAAAAATTTAAACAAAGATGACATTAAAAAAACTATTTTGTTGTTTAAGCTTTAGATACACCCGAGGATATAACTTTTGAACAAAATCGCTTACACAAATCAAATGAAAATTAACAGTAAAAACATATCCTAAGAAAAATAAATTAGTAAAACAATGCAGTGTGTCATGTTATGTTCATACACTGGCCATAAGTCAGCATCGAAGCTTCCATAAGGAAATAACGTAAACATCACGCGCTTCCCATTGTCGAAGACTCATCAAAATCCTTGCAAACCTTGAAGTAGGAATTTTGATTTTGTTAGTCTTGAATCTGGTCAAGTCTTAAGTCTTGAGCCGTTCGTAAAAATATTGTTGGAGTGAATTTTCAAAATAATTGTAGAAATGTTAATAATTAATAATAAAGTGAAGTGTAAATAAATAGTGCCCCACATATTTTACTACTTTTAAATCAATTCAAACATTCTTTTATAAGGTAATGTTATAGCTTATTAAGAATTTAGTGCTCAACATTCTTGTAATTTTTCAAACAAGTAATTACATAAATACATAATTTAAATTAATTTAGAACAATTTGGAGCCGAGACGGTCAAACGCTCGAATATTGAATGCTTTTAAATTTAGTTTCGCATTTACTTTTAGTCCTCACCTGAATGTAACCCAACGCTAGCAAAGTTCCCTTATGCACTAATCGAAAATCATTTTCATTGATCGGCTGCCAAACACACGTATCAACGTCACTTCGAATCCCTACAGCCATCGGCTGATCCTGTTCTAAACCAACACTTAGCAGGACCTGATGTGACCCGAAATTGATTTTGTGGGTGACCTCATGCGAATCGCGAGAAATTCGTTCAAACACAGTCAATTTATCGCACTCAAAGTCACACTCTTCCACTTGTTGGCTGTTGAAAGTGGTCCCTGTGGGAGGCCCACTCTCGGAATCACTCGTAAGTTGAGCCAATCTCTCCGCAGTTTCGCTAACTAAAGCCGGGTCTGGGAAATATTCGCCAAAAACGTCGCCTTCGACGATTTCTGGCCACATAAGGCCGGATTCACACTTTTGTAGAGTTAGGACGAGAGTGGTTGACTCAATGGTCCAACAAGTCACGTCAGGGTCTATTGGGTGGCACAATTTGCCTTCTAGGAGGGTCTCATTTTCGTATTTGACTGAGATGTGGGTTGGTTCGGTGTTTATGTGGACTAAGTTTTTCTTAAAATTTTCAGGAAGAGGAAATTTAATGCTCAAATCTTCACCGGTTTGGCTCCACTTGTATTTCTTTTCAGCTTGAATTTCTTCAGCTTTTTTGATTTCATTTTCCGAATCCAGGGTGAATTTGCAACCGTCATCGCTGATTACATAAACTGCATCACAAGTGCGTTCAAAATTTGCATACTGGACGAAGCCTTTAACTGTTAGTTCTCTCAAAGCCACTTGGTTCCAAGAGTCGCTTTTTTCCAAAGTTATCCAATGCAAAATGGTTGCATTTCTTTCATTTGCTTCCCTCTGTCTTATACTGGTTAATAATAAATGCAACTGTGGCCTAGAGGCCTCTTTAAAAACCACATCAGTTATAACAAACTTCTGGTCAGCGCCTGTCACGTCTCCAGAAAAGAGAACTTTCCATTTATCGTCAATGTCTCTGCAACCTCTATCTAACACATAAAGATAGCCCATTCCATCTGCGACAACGGCAATCTGACTTGAGGCAAATTTCAATGAAATATTGTAGTCCCCAAAGCTGCGTTCTTTCTGTAAAGGTACCGTCCATACGGTTGTTTTACAGAAAGTGTGTGTCAGTGATTCAATACAAAATTTTTGAACATTCAACTCTTTATCAATAAAATAAACTGATTCATTATCGTTTTCGCTAACTAAATGATTGTGAAGAGCGAAAAGTTTAGCATGAAGCAACGAATACTGATTTACATCAGGCACTAATCTATCCACTGGCACTTTTAACTGCTCCGTAATCGTGGGGATCTCGGCCAAAGACAACTTATAGCCGTCAAAATCAGAGTTCAGTAAAGATCTATCAGGGCGCAATTCCATTAATTTCGGGTGAGACTGCATTTTGTGAGTGTAATATTATGCACTGTATTTGACTACAAGACAATTGTTAAAAATTATAACCTCAATCTGACGATTGACAGAAATATCATGTAAACATAACCTCAAAAACTAAGATGTGTTTTCTAAAAAAATGGATAATTTAGCGGAACAGTGTGAAGAACTTGAAGCCTTGAAATCTATTTATGATGACAACTGGCGGCTCGAAACGGCAACGAATTGTTACAGCATTCAAATTAATCCCAATGTTAAATTATTCGTTACTTTGAATGATGATTATCCGTCAAGTAAGCCCCCAAGTTTTGAGTTATTGGCTCCCACATTAGCATCAGAGCAGAAGCAATTAATTGCCGATGAATTTGGCAACATTTACGAGTAACAACAAGAAGTGTTTGCTATTCTAGCAATGATTTTTGAACTGTGATTTTTTAGGAGTAGCCAAGGAAGCCCTATTCTATTTCAATGGATTGAAAAGTTGAAGGAAATTGTAGACGAGTGTTCAGTTTCAAGTGCTCCACAGTCAGCAGATTTAAATGGCAAAGTTGAAGAGAAACAAGTGGTCCGAAAGGAAACTTTTTTGCAAGTGATACATGGGGATATTATACAAGACAGGAAAAGTGTTTTTCAGGGTCACTTGGCTCGGGTTCAGTCGTTAGAAGAGACAAGGTATTTTACACTTCCAAAATACTAAATAACCTGCTTCTATTAATTTTTTAATTGTTGTAGAGAATTTATGGATTTTTTACTTGATAATAAAAAAATTGCTCAGGCAACTCATAACATCTCAGCTTACCGGATATTGACTTCTCAGGGAACCATTCTTCAAGACTGTGATGACGATGGTGAAACGCACGCTGGAGGGCGCGTTTTACATTTATTACAAATTTTAAATGTGAGCAATGTGATGGTGGTTGTTTCTAGGTGGTGAGTAATTTTTTCTGTGTTACGTTAACAATATTATTAACGCACTCGTTTGTACTACTCAATGTATTTTCTGACCTCGTTTTATAAAAAATGATATTTTGCTTCCTAATTTGAGTGGAAGGAAAATATTTACTACTTTTTGCACCTTTAAATTAGAGTACAAAATACCATTTTCTATAAAGTGAGGCGAAAAAATAATTGAATATTTTCCCTTGTGCAATTACAGCCCTCTGCTTCGCGTCGGGCCCTTGCTTTGATCGTATTTTAATAATTATTAAATGTTTATTTTAAAGTTAATACCTCTTAGGTATGGGGGTATCCAGCTGGGTCCGGATAGATTCAAGCATATAAATAATGCGGCAAGACAAGTTTTAGTCCAAGGAGGTGTCTTACCATCATGATTTTTATTGTTAACAATTTACTACATAAATAAATTCATTGCTCGTTTAAGCTTTTGAGTTTTTGTGAGCTTGATTGTTTGATTGAACTTATTAATTGTTCATTAACATGGAGTTGTCTTTCCAAATTCTGTATAGCGTCTCTACTTAATTCTTCATCAGTCGTGTGTATGATCTGTCTGACGTCCTCAGGCAACTCATCGAACAAAATGGGTAGATGAGTTTCATACATTTTCTTGAAAATCTCTGCTGTGATTTCGTACGTGTTGAAATTTCGCAGGGGCTTTGTCCCAATTATGACTGGAATGCCCGGGGTATCGATATTGGGGTACCCGAAGCTCCTGTAGCGTCTAAAAGCGCCTTGAACTGAGACCCACACTTCGTAAATTACTTGGCAACACGTGCATTTGTAGAATTGGTTTGTGGGAATTGTATCAGCGTCAGTTTGTAGAACTGAGTAGAAGTCGTATTTGCCTTTGTGGATATTGACCATTCGGGCAACGCGACATACGTCCGTCCGAACTGTCTTTACCAAGGGTATAGGAGTGTCGCTTCTACACGAAATTTAATTTTGCTTTAAAAGAAGCAATACGAAATGAATAGGAGACCTGTAAATGTCGATCCTTGTCAAAACGAAGATAAGACTTCCGAAATGTAATTTAGAGAGATTGGTAACGGAGCAGATTACTGGTAGGGACTGCCCAGCAGCAATTCCGCAAATCGGCAGCCAAACACTCACCATAACATGTCCAATTGACTTCGTTGTGAAGAAATTGCGCGAGACGTCGACTCTTCCCTCAAACAGAAGGTGTTTTTCGGTAGCCAAGTGTCTCCGAAATTTTACATAAATGAGCTGGGAATGAGTATAAACATCCAATTCGTTGTCTAGTTTAATCGTAACTTTGGCGATATATCTGGAAAAATCGTGGCCAGTTTTACACCTATTATATTCTGTATGAGTTGTGGAAGTGCCTACTCAATATTTCCAAAATCGCCAAACCAAGTTCCGGGTAAACGCGACGGCCAATAACATTTAAATTTATAAGCTTCGTTCGGTTTGTGCTCATGAGGTATCTCTCCACCACACAGTGTATGACGCGTGTAATAAAATTGTTGAAAGCCTTTAACAACAGTATCTTCGGTGTACACTTTAGGAAACATGATGTAAACCGCATCCAGTTTCCACCCACAAGTTGCGAATCCTGTTATCTACAACACCCATTTTTCAGGATTATAGTTTTAGAATATGTGTAAGTTACTTCAATGTAAGCATTCTTGATAACCAGTACATCAGATGCTATTAATTCAACTTTGCCTTTTAGCGTATTGTCTACAATACGCCGCTTTAGTTTAATTCTGCACTTGACGTCTACGTATTCGGAATCGCTCATTTTTTACATTTATATTTTCCCGCTTTACCAGTGGAAACAACTAGTGGCTTCGATACTACGGTCGAAAACACAAGTGATATAAAATTCGGAATTTGAAAAATTAATTAATTTGCTTGACATTTTTTAATTAGTGAAATACACAAGTTTAATTTCTGACGCGGGGCAGTACAAATAAAGACGAAATTTTAACTCGAAAAGAATTTCGATTTCATGCTCATTCGTTAACATAAAATTTCGGCTACGTAGTCGAAGCTCATTATTGGAAGTGTTTATGTTTTTGATTGAAAAGGGCTAAATGGAGGGCTTACACGAATCCGAAATGTTACAATCACCCAACGAAAAGTCGGAAATGTACAGCACATTATCGCAAAGCCATTTAATTGATGCTTCGGATGTCACAAAACGGCGAAGGTAATTTGAGGTTATGTAAGTTATTATTTATTCAACATTTATTGCTTCTAGTTCAAATCGGTCGATCAAACGCAAGAAATTCGACGACGAATTGGTGGAATATAGTCTAGGCTTGCCCGGCATTAATACAGTAAAGGTAAACGTTGGTCTTTAGGTTACTCCCATTACCAATTGATTTACAGAGTAACAGAGCGCGTACTCAGTCCCATTCCGACTTTTCGGTGGCCAGTCCTTCGACTCCTCCGATCGTTACAACTCCAACTGTAAGTCACACACCTGAGTTAAAGCGCAAACCGGCGTCCAAGACTGTAACGAGCAGTTCGCGACGTAACAAAAAGGGGCGCCAACAGAATCAGTTTGCGACCAAGGATTTGGGCAGGTGGAAGCCAACTGACGATCTGGCGCTAATTATTGGGGTTCAACAAACCAACGACTTGAGAACGGTGCATTTGGGAACAAAATTTTCGTGCAAATTCACTGTGCAAGAGCTACAACAGCGCTGGTATGCTTTGTTATATGACCAAGCTGTGTCCCGCGTGGCTGTCTCTGCTATGAGAAACTTGCACCCTGATATGATAGCAGCGGTCCAAGATAAAGCGCTCTGGAGTCAAGCTGAGGAGCAGATTTTAAGCACCATAAAATCGGTAAGTTTGTGTTTTTTTTTTTTTAGACTTGTTACATCAAAAGTTTTAGAGCGCCAACCCCACAATTGATGTATTTGCTGAGTTACTAGCACAAAATCCGGATGTTTTTTATCCTGGAAGAACGGCAAGTGCGTTGTTTAGGCACTGGCAAACTTTGAAAATGTACCATTTGTTGCCTGACCAAATTTTGGGGCCTCTGCCAACTTCGGGACGTCCTATAATGACTTTTAACGATGCTGAAGACATTATTCAAGATTCAGAGTTGAGTGAACCCCCAGATGAGGCACTTGATCGGGAGTTGAGATTACAACAGAGAAAGAATATTAAGCAAATTAGACAGTTGGAGAATGAAGTTGGTAGATGGAATGTGCTGGTTGATAGTGTTACTGGAATCTGTCCTGGGGAGTTAGATGGACAAACTCTAGCGGTGCTGAGAGGTAGAATGGTGAGGTACTTAATGAGAAGCAAAGAAATTATCATTGGAAGATGTGCCAAGGGGTATAATGTTGATATTGATCTCAGTTTGGAAGGACCTTCACATAAGGTTTCAAGGCGCCAGGGAACCCTAAGGTATCTTATGTTGTAATTTTCTGTACATATTAGAAGTAACTGTTTTAAATTAATTTAAATTCAACCTGCTCACTATTTACTTGTAAAACAATCAAGAATATTAAGCTCTAAGTTTTTAATAAACTGAGAGAAACTGGTTAAAACAGAAAAGAAAACAATAATATTACATTTTTTCTCTCTGCTCTATATTTTTCAAAACAAATTTTACTTCTTTATTATTTTGTTTTTTAAACAGTTTTTAGTCACGAACATTTACCCAAAATTGTTTTTAATTCTTTTCAATTTTGTATTTTCTATACCTACTCTATGAAGATTTAAGTTAATACGTAATTTGGAGATAAGTGTTTAGATAAATTTTGGTTTTTATATTGAATTTTTTGAACCACCCTCCATACAAAACCCTGACCAAAAAAGTATTAGGTAAAGTGTAGCACAGGGAATTTTTTTGTAGAAGTATATATTTTTAACAAAATTTTAAATATTAATTAAAAAGATGAAAACTTCATAATGCCTCTATATGAAATGTTGGAGCCTTTAAGATAAGGATAAGAGTAAGTGGTAAAAATTTCATCAAAATCGTTGAAAAAAGTTGTTTGGAAAAGTACGCAAAAGCGTCTTAATGTTTTTTACGGGTATGTTACTTTCAATCTGCAATTCCTGGGCCATATATGAGGTAAAAAACATGCTTAAAATATTCTTAAAAATACGAAGAAATTTAGCCAAGTGTTGGTATTCTTATATTAAGCATGTCGTGTTAGTGTTCCTTAGTTGTGATAACAAGAATGTTTTTTTTTTCAGATTAAGAAACACGGGCGAATTCTACTTGTCGTCTGAAGGGCGTCGTCCAATTTTCGTAGATGGTCGTCCAATAACAGCGGGAAACAAAGTCAGATTGTACGACAATGCAGTAGTTGAGATTTCTTGCCTGAGGTTCATTTTTTCTGTAAACCACGACTTAATCAGAACTATTCACGATTCATTAAGGTATAATGGACCAGCTTAATTTAAACAAAGTTTTGTAAAAAATGTATTCTTTAATACATTGGTTATCTTAAGAATCCCACATCTTGATTTTTATTTGGATTAATTTCGCTTAGTGTTTCTGAAAGGGCCTCACTTAGCCTTTGAGCTACTTTTTCACCCATCTGCAAGCACTCCAGTAAGGTTTGGGGATGTAAAGAACCTGATCCAATCTGTAGTACTGTGCTAAATTTATCCTTTGAAACTGCTATCACAACAGCCCCCACTGAACACAATTCTTCTGCCACATTGGGGTCTACAATACACTGCTCCCCAATTTTGCACACGGTCACCTTCAAACTTTAATTAGGACAAGTGAATGTGAATTCAAATTTTTACCATAATGGGGGCCGCCGAGACTTCAAGCTTTTGACAGTCATGCAGTTCATCTGAAACTTCCATGTCTACGTTATTTCCATCAACTGTAACTGACTTAACCAGTGGTATTCTAGTGTCCCAAAGCGCCGCTTTCACAGCTATTGATACAGCGTCGTATAAATTACCACCGCATTCTAACAACTAAAAAAACCTTACATTTTGCTTTTTAAGTGATACAAGCACATACAAGGATGTCTACATATATCTTCCAGCATTTGCGCCCTTTCAGAATACACAATTTGGTTAAATCAAACACTTCAGGCGATTTATAAGCTGCTGATAAACTGTTTGATATCTCAACAGCTAGATCTTCACCTCCTCTGCCTTCGAAGTCCGGAGTTGCATTTGCAGAACTACAAAAATGCTATAAACAAAATTTGAAGATTCAAGTGTAAAATACCAGTCAACAAAAAATTCCAATTTTCCTTCTTTAGGTCTTTCAGGATACGGTACATCCACTTCAATTTTGACTGCAACTAGAACATCTGTGTTTGCTAAACGTAGTCTAGCAGAACCGAAAGCATGTGAGACTATATTAGTTTCAAGTTCTATTGGTCTGTAGTCCTCACGTTCGCGTCCATCAACCCGAAAATTCTCCTACAAGTGATTTATTACAGTGAATGATTTATTCATTATGAACTTACTTCTACTCCATGCAAGACAAACGTCTTTTCAGCTTCACACAACGCCATTACGTGAATTTACAACTTGGACAACAAATGCGTTTTCAACATTTCATGGTCAAACATAACCTCAAAACAGGGCACATGAAAACACCATAAGATTGGATGGATTTGAGTCCGCATTATTATGTTAATCCTTAGTCTTGTTCGTACTCTTCACAAACTTTTGGTAATTGTCCAATTTGAAAAATTTCCCTACAAAACAATTATTCATATTGCAATTTAATATTTTGGCGGGTTGATCAGACTGCGCAACTTAGCAAACGCAATTTTACTAAATAGAAGCCTTCTTCTTAGAAATTTTTAGGACTTGTGGTTGGTCACTTGTTTTGTTACTGCGCGTTTTCCCGGTACTTTTAGCACAGTTTTAGGTTGTGTTTGTTTGTGTAAAAAGTGGTTGTTTACGCAAAATAAGTAAAAATGGATCTGCCATACCGGGCAGAATATGCGAAAAGTGGAAGATCAAATTGTCGTGGGTGTAAATCACCCATTGGGCAAGGTACCGTGCGTTTGGCGGTCATGGTCCAGGTAACAATCTTGTCAAACACCATTTATTTTTAAAGATATGAAGAGTTTCGATATTTGGAAAAGCTCTTCCCGACTAACTTTATTAGTAATAAAAATTAGAACTATAATTTGCTTAAAGAAGTGTTGTAAGACGTCCTGCTGTTGTATTACCTGTGCTTTTACGCAGCTAAAACAAGTTTCAACTTGTTAACCGGTTAATCAATTCTATCACGATTATTTGATATTTTACCATCGATTGTGCCGGGAGCGGTATTTACTAGGGGATTTATTTCGTAGATGAACTTTTACAACAATAAACTAAAAATGGCATACAGTAATTTGTCTATTTCCATTTTCATTGATTCATTACTGTACTTAATTTGTTACACATTAAATAAGAATACCTAACAAGATATTTACAGATTTTTCAGTAAAATACATGTTTGTGATTTGCGACCAATGGGAATACAGTAGACGAGTCACATGACATCTTGGGACCAATGGAAATTAGGAATGCAATAAAGCGTCTGTGACATTTGAAATGCGATAGTTCGAACTGGGTTTGCATTTAAAATCAATGAGAACTCGGTGGAAATATACAAAAAATAACAGTCACATAACAGTGGAATGGAAAGTGTACCCTACCAGAAATAATTCAAAAGGCCATAATTGCTACAAAGCGTTTATTAACCTAAAAAATGCCCAAGAACTTACGACAAATTTTGCTTTTAATTTAGGGATTAGAGACCAAATAAAGATCGTCACGTTTTTCGAAAATGCTTATTTTGATTTTTTACAGTTCTGTTTTGTTTGTGGTAAACATCTTTTATAATTTATAAGTTTAATACAGGGTGATTTTTTAAAAGCGGCTGAAGCTGTAGAATTTTTACTAATGGCCCAATTTCAAAAATACAAAAAATAAATAAATGGATTTTAAAACCCATACATACCCGGTGACTTTTAATGATTGAAGCAAAAAAATCATTTGGCAACATTGAGTTATTGGCGCCCCTGCTAGCTTGTTATGTGGAACCGTTTCACCCTGACTGCTATCAGTCGGAAGTGAATGACAATTAAATATAAAATTTTGACATTTAAATTTGATAGTCAATGTTGCCAAATACAGATTTCAAATTAGTTGCCAACCTGACGACAAAAATCACAATCTTTAATAGTCTCTCGGTAGATGATGCTTTTAAGATTTTTCTAAATGTCGTAGTACCGGGTGACTACTAATGATTGTGATTCTTGTAGTCAAGTTGGTAACACATTTGAAATCTTAATTTGGCAACCTTGGCTATCAAATTTAAATGTCAAAATTTTATACTCAATTGTCATTCACTTCCGACCTACGATCGCTGACATGGCAGTCAGGGGTAATATAACAAGCTGACAGGGAAGCCCAAGCTGACAGGGAAGCCCAAGCTGACAGGGAAGCCAATAATTCAATGTTGCCAATAGATTATTTTGCCTCAATCATTAAAAGTCACCCGGTATATTTTGTGCTATACTGGGTGAGTCAAAAGTGTCGCACCAACTTTCGCATGATGATAAAAGAAGTTCAGCTAAGCATAAAATTGTCTTATTTGAAATTGGGACTCATTATTTTTTTTCATAATTTGAAAGATTTTTTTGATACAGGGTGAGTCAATAGTGGGTTATTTCTGACATGTCCTAAGATGCAACCAAAAATACTAATTGCACTTACCACTTGGATACTTCGTTTAATTTTAAAAACATTAATTAAATCAACATTGGTTTTTTATCTTTTAAATAATAATAGTCCATAATGAAATTTTAGCCAAACTGTCAAGACAAACTTGACAATACCCAGAACAATGTAATCGTGGATTAATTTAGAAGTTTTTTAACGATTACCGATCTGGTCAGCTGGAATCAGTATTATTGGTTGCATATTAAAAAAACTTCAGAAATAACCCACTATTGACTCACCCTGTACAAACGTCTTTTTTTATTAAAAATTGTTTTAAAGAAATTATAAAGCTGAAAAAAAAGAGTTAAGAAAATTTAATATTTTTTTTATTGCATGTAGTCTTATTTCGAGTCGAAGGCCATTGTCCCAAGTTTGTGAATTTTATTTTATAAAATAAATCTATACATAATATGTCACGCATTTAAACAAAGGTTAAAATTTTATAAGAAAGGATTCGAAGAATGTGAGGCCTTTTTCTTGCTCGATTCTCACATTTTGGTTACAAGTAGTATTTATAAGATAAAAAAAACTAGACTAAAGACCTAATGGCAATAAAAGCTAAAATAATAATGGTTCCACATAGTTTTTTCAGGCCTCCGTGTAATGTTGACCTTAGTAATTGTGCTGTATGTAATATGAAATATGAAATTTTCTGTTTTTTGTAGCTGAATTCACCGTATTACGAATATATTGATATGAAAATTATGTTTCAAATGGTGTAGTTTCTTTCAATGTATTAAGAAATTTTTTCCACTTATTGCATAATAAGTAATTAAAAAATGACAATCATTTATTTGGTATAATTCATTACATTTTGGTAGCGAACCGCAAAATTCTTAAAAAAGATTTTTGGTCTTATCTTTAAAAATGTTTAAATGTTGTAGTCTCCTTTTCACGATGGAATGATGCCTAACTGGCATCATCTTCACTGTTTTTTCAACAAACAACGCCCCAAATCAGAAGACGACATTTATCACTTTGAAACTTTACGACTTGAAGACCAGGAGATTATTAGAGAAAAGTTGTGTAAGTTTTTGCTGTCCTTCTGAACTCAAAAAAATCAACGGCGAACTGTTGTAGCAACTATGGGGTCAATAGTAGTACCCGATAAGAAAGCCAAAGGTAAGAAGAGAGACGCAACAGCAATTGCTCAGAAAAAATCCGCTCTTAATGACTTCAAAATAGAATATGCCAAGTCAGGTAGAGCTGCTTGCAGAGGCTGTGAACAGAAAATAATGAAAGACGAGGTTCTACTCCATTTATTTTTAACTCTATGGTTAAAAATGTAAATTGCTCTTGTAGATAAGGATTTCCAAAAAAGATTTTGAAACTGATGTTGGTAAAAAATATGGAGGACAGGATATGTGGCATCACGTGACTTGCTTTGCACAGTTAAGGGCTGAATTGGGGTATTTTGAGTCTGCAGACCAACTGCCTGGCTTCAAATCGTTGAAAAAAGAGGATCAGGTTGAAACTAAAAAATCATTGCCGTTAGGTTTTGCCATAACTTGCTTTTCGTTGTTTTGACAACATGTTCGTAGTGCCATCAAGCAAGAGGATGTTCCCGATATTAAAAAAGTTAAAAAAGAAGAGGACGTTGTTGACGGTTTCACAGAAGAACAGTCAAAATTGTACAAGGAACAAACTGAACTTATCTTTAAACACAGAGATCAATTGGAGAAAAATCTCAAGAAGGAAGAACTTGCTATGTTGTTGCAACATAACGATCAAGAAGTTCCACCGGGCAAGGATAGGGTTTGTTTTATTTTGTTTTGTTTTTTTCTTAATTTAGGGAAAAATTTTAGCTTTTGGATCGCCTGGCTGACATTATGACTTTTGGTGCCTTGGTTCCGTGCTCCGTTTGTAAGCATGGACAGTTAGTTTTTGAAAAATTTGGTTACGTTTGTAGAGGAAATTTAACTGAATATACAAAGTGTCGCACCGAAGTTAAGGAACCGCCTCGCAAACCGTTCAAAGTACCTGCGGAATTGAAACAATACCCATTTTTGAAAAAATACAAATACATTCCCAGAACACGAGTGGTGAAGAATGCGCCACCCTCCTACTCTGTGAAAAAAGAAGACGGTGAAGAAAATGCCGAGTAAGTTTCGTTATTATCTTTCATTATTCAAGCTACAATGTTTTCACTTGGATAACGACCAGCTGTAAAGTTGTTAGGTTGGTACTCCGTGCCTAGTTTTTTTAAGTGTTCCGGTTGGCAGTACTAATTCATTGTCAAAATTTGACACTTGGCACAAGCGCAGTAAGAAAAATTGTAATTTCACATTGAAATTTTAAAAATGAGCAGCCAAAAGTCTACAAAGAAGTGTGCAAGACTAAATATTGATGTAACACAGGCAATTATAAAATGCCATGCAGAAATCAAGCAACTTTGCCAGCCGTTTCGGAGTAAACATTGGAGACGAAAGTAAAAAACTTTTTCTTGGTAATTTTCCACACATTTTCCCTTTTTTACCTACTACACCTGCCCGTTACCTAACTCGTGACCTAACTCTTGTTAATTCCTTTTCACCAGCCTGTGCTCAAGACCCCAATTCGAAAAATTTTAACGCAATATAAATTTTTATTAAAACAAAGTGTTAGTCTTGATACCCTGTCTTTAAACCAGTTTCATAACTTCACAGATTTAATTTAAGTGAATAATTAACAGGTTTTAAAAATTTTTAGAGCTTCTAACCTATATTTGTGGACTCTGTCAATTCTGACAAATTTCTCACTAGAAATTATAAGAAACAATAGCGCTCGATTAAAGACCGAATTACATAAGCCAAATATAAAGAACTTACACTAGAACGTGGTTTTTATGAAAGTAAACCGACTTTAGTTAAATAACCGCTAAAGACTTTTTAATTTACCTGATTTTGATACATTTTCTGAGATCGTTATAACCCGACACCACTTGGTTTTTAGACCAAAAGTGAAGAGAGAAGCGCCACCGTTGTACAATATGGAGTTCGTCATTTTGGGGCAACCCGCGATGGGAAAAGAAGAACTAAAAAGACAGATTGTTAAGTTGGGGGGTAAAGTTGTTACCAAAATCAGTGGAACTGTGATGGCTGTGTTTGCTTCAAAGGCTGATGTTGAGAAAATGGGAGCTAGAATGCAAGTGGTTCAAGAGGAAAGAATTCATGTAGTTTCTGAGGATTTCATCGATGAAGCGCCGCAACATAAGGGGAAAATTCCAGAACTCGTTGTTGCGAAAAGTATCTGCGATTGGGGGTCAGATGTAAGTTTGGCATAACTTATTTATTGTTGCAACATTCAGTTTGTCCACCATAAAATTTTATTGTGATTACCCCAAACCGAGAATCCTTCAAGGCAACACATGTCATCGTGTGGGTTAATTATCTTGAACACATCTTATCTATCTGTTAAATTTTATGGTGTACCAACTCAGAATTGTCTAGTTCTTTATAACTTGTTGTGTCATAAACCAATAAAAACTTCTCCTAAACCGTAGTGATTATTTTGGTCTTTGTTGGTGTTTACAGTAAGGGATTCTAAACAGATGGTTAACCTCTTGCAACTATTGAGATAATCACTGCGATTTTTGGGAAGTTTTTACTGATTTATGCTAGACGTAGCAAATTATGTAGAATCACACCATAACAATAAATGTCTTCTTTAAACTTTAAATAATGTCACCTTTAACCGTTTTTGAACTACACAAAATTGGACTTAACTATCCTGT
Source organism: Tribolium freemani (assembly GCA_939628115.1). Lineage (NCBI taxonomy): Eukaryota > Metazoa > Arthropoda > Insecta > Coleoptera > Tenebrionidae > Tribolium > Tribolium freemani. The sequence goes on along the minus strand of OW626785.1, from coordinate 2,656,060 downwards.
TTCTTTAAATATTTTGATTTAGAGGATTTAGGCAGAGATAGTTTTTTTTGGTGTATTAATGATTATTGGAAGTGCAAACGCCCAAGTTTATGTAAATTTTTTTGCTAAATTCGAATCCGGAGGTCGTTTGTTGCTTTGGGTCTGCATTCAATAATATGAAAGAGCGTTTTGTGAAGAATTTAAAAAAAACTAAAATTGGGAAAATTTTGTGTTTACATCCACGTATCTTTCCTGTAGATAAAACCAGAAGTTTTTATTTTTCAAATAATTTTTTCGAGCTAAAACTTAGTTTTAGTTTAGTTAGTTTGCTGTTCATTATTTTTTGCAAATATTTCGAGTGTAAAAAAGTTTGTCACGTCAATACTCTGTTTCAAAATATGGACATGCCAGTTAGTTATAAATTATTCATGCAATTCAAAAAATTAATAGCTAATGTAATTTATAGTTTCAATGAAATATCTGATCATTGTTAATAACTATTTTAAATTTTTTTTCAACCTTATTTTAAAAAATTATTCGGTAAAATGTGGCGTCGGCATTTTTGTTGTTTTAAAACAGAGTATAATTAATTAATTTTCGAACTAGATCATTTGAAATTAACTAAATGAACCTAATTTAATTACTATTTCTGTATTTACATTACCTATTCATCTGTCGCAAAATCCCTGATTTTAAAGCGTTTAATTTTTTTTTAAAGGACAAAGTTAATAGTGTTATTTGTCGTTGTTTATTGAAGTTATTTGTGTTAGCAGCTCAATGTTTTTGAATAGATTAAACTATCAATACATAATTGTGTTATCAAATCCCATGAAAATATTATTAAAAGTAGTACATTAATTAATTTCGAAAATACTTTCATGATTTTAGGACCTTACGTAATTTTAACCAATTTCAAGCGATTTGGGCTAAATCGGCCAGGTTTCTTATCGAAAAAAGTACAGAATCAAGATACAACAAGTCAAATTCTTCAAGGTATAAAAATAAACGCCATGCCGTTTTGTTTTGATTATCCGATAGATCTTGAAGTTCACAAAATAAAAATATTTTATACGTAACTACATTGACCGGCAAAATTATCGCATCACATGAGAAAATAGATTTTTTATTTCTTAAATTAAAAAAAACTATAATTAAAACTTACTGATTATCAAAAAAAGCCAAAAGGTAAATTTCATTCGGATCAATTTTTTTGGCTTGGATAAGGTTTACTGAGGCAATTTTCACATACGGAGGCAATCATTAATACCTGGTATTTACCTCATCGAGCCTAATGGATAACTGCTGTGATAATTTCGATAATTTGACATTTAATCAGCTAACAATGAATCGACACCAATTGTTTTAATTGAGAATGCTACTACCCTATATCATTAACTTCAGTACTATTTCAAAACTCTTAAGGCACAAAATCGTGCAATTTAAGTGATGCGATAATTTTGACGGTGAGTGTATTTTGTTGCTACTACAATTATATTGTTTTCCTTCGATTATGTGTAGGATATTTTGCCCACAAAAAAACCGGTTTTTTTTTACAATCATTTGACGAACATACTGTATGCTTTTTTTAAATCTTTTTAAAAGCTTTTATTTAGCTCACAATGTTATCTTTCTGTCTGCTATTTTTTCGGAGCCAAATTTGAAAGGGTTCCTGTTGTCCCACTGAAGTGAAATTTGGCATACTTACATAATCTGCGTAACAATGCAATCCCATGTGGTTAAATATCCCCTAAAGGGGTTAAATGGGGTTTTGAAGTTTTAGGTTATGTTTACAAAGGGGTTCTCGATTTGTAAATTTGAGAGTTGCAATGAAATAAAATTTAACATGCTTACGTAATCTGCGTGACAATGCAATTCTATATTATAGTTAATTACCCCCTAAAGGTGTTAAATGGGGTTTTAAAATTTTAGGTTATGTTTACAAAGGGGTTCTCGATTTGTACATACCGTAACTTATACCGACGTAGACGGTGGTATGTTGGTCATTTGGACGTCACGGTAGATGCACAGTGTAATAACAATAAATCTATGCAATAAATAAAGACTAAAAAGCAAAAAATAAAAATATATAAAAAAATGTTTTTTAAAAAAAGCTTTTAAAAGATGCACTAAAAAGTAAAAAATAATGTATTCCAATCACAGGAGAATATTTTTTCTTACAGGTTAAAATTCTAAAATTTATAAAAGCTTTGGGAGTTATAAAACTATGGCATTACAGAATTACTTTGTTCAGTTGACAACTCCCAAAGCTTTTATAAATTTTAGAATTTTAACCTGTAAGAAAAAATATTCTCCTGTGATTGAAATACATTATTTTTTACTTTTTAGTGCATATTTTAAATAAAAGCTTTTTTTAATAAACATTTTTTTATATATTTTTATTTGTATTGATGGCTTCGGTTTATTAAGTAACTAAATAATAATTTACTCTTATTTTTCCTTCAGCCCGCCACTCGTCTTCCTCCTGAGCCGTCCAGCAGCAAATCGAAATCTGGCAGTATCTACACCAAGTCTATGCCAAGCAAAGTAAAACTGACCGTAAAAGGCGGTTCAGCTGTAGATCCAGATTCCGGTCTGGAACACAAAGCTCACGTATACACGACCGAACACAACAAATACTTTGCTGTATTGAGTAAAACGGACATACAAACTAACAAGAACAGTTACTACAAGCTCCAATTGTTGGAGGCCGATAGCGGTAACAGGTATTGGATTTTCCGATCCTGGGGCCGCATTGGTACCACCATCGGTGGCAATAAATTGGAACAGTTTTATCATCTCCATGACGCATTGCTCGAATTCCACAACCAATATGAGGAAAAAACAGGCAATAGGTGGGAGAATCGATTTGAATTCCAGAAAATCCCCGGACTTTTTGCCCCCGTGGATATTGATTTTGGGGAGGATCAGACTAAGAGTATGGATATAACGGATTCGGCGTCGACGTTGCCGCTTCCGATCCAAAAGTTGATTCGGACGATTTTTGATGTGAAAGCGATGCAGAAACTCATGCTGGAGTTTGAGTTGGACACTGAGAAAATGCCATTAGGAAAGTTGAGCAAGAAACAGATTTCGAAAGCCTATGCCGTTCTGACTGAACTGCAAGAACTAGTGGACACCGGCGGAGCCGAGGCCAGATTGGTAGACGCTTCAAATAGATTCTACACTTTCATTCCACACTCGTTCGGAGTGGACAACCCACCAACACTCAAAGACGTGGAAACAATTAAGAAGAAAATCGAAATGTTGGATAGTTTAATGGAACTGGAAATAGCATACAACTTGATGAAATCAAGCGGGTCGGAGCACACCGTTGACAGTTACTACAAACAGTTGAATACCGAAATTGATGTTCTGAGCACTGATAGTGAAGAATACAAAATCATACAAGAGTATGTGACAAATACGCATGCCGTTACTCATGGAGGCTATTCGCTCAACATCAAGAACGTCTTCACTATTAAGCGCCAAGGCGAGGATAAGAGATTCAAACCGTTTAAGAAACTACACAATCACAAATTATTGTGGCACGGTTCTCGTACCACCAACTTTGCGGGGATTTTGTCCCAAGGGTTACGCATTGCGCCGCCGGAAGCCCCCGTTACAGGGTACATGTTCGGTAAAGGTATCTACTTTGCCGACATGGTGTCCAAATCGGCCAATTACTGTTGCACTTCGGTTCAGAATCCCACCGGATTGTTGCTGCTGTGTGATGTCGCGCTGGGAAATGTAAGTTTTTGTTAGAGAATTAAATTTAGGAGGTGAAAGAAAACTGTTCTTTGAATTCTTAACAAGCTGAGAATAACGTGACATCTAAGATATTTACGGGAAACATGAGATCAACCATACAAAAGTGTAAGAAAGGTATAAAATATTTATTTTTAATTACGCTTTTGTTTTTGGTAAGTCTTTGTAGTAATAGGTAATTGTTTCCAGTAATTAAGCATCTTGTATTTTGCATTATTATGTTATATCAGCGATTTTTTATTTCGGTTAAAATTTTGCTAATACAAAGAATTTCTTTCTATAGACAAATATGCAGTCAGTTTTGCTCGTATGACGAGGAACGGCTGCAAATTTAATGCAGAAAAGGAATTAAGGCACAAAATTGAAAAACCAGATGATCATATGTAAAATTTCAAATAATTCTGCTCAAGCGTTTTTAAAATACAGGGTGTTTCACATAACTTTACGAGGCCTGTGCCTAATATGTACTCACCCAAATATACAAAAGTCACAAAACACTAGATACAAATTTAATTATTTAATTTATGGAAAACCTATGACAGTAGTTGTATAGTTTCATTAATAGTCAGTCATAAATTGCTGTTTTTCACAAACAATTATCACCTGTTTTACCAAGAGAGTATCATACTAATCTATTTACCTTAATCACTAACTAACTAAAAACGTTGTAATTTTTTGAAGTGGTGAACAAAGTAGAGAAGACTATCTAATTTTTCAAAATTTGTAATCGAGTTCGTATCGGAATATGTATAATTTTACAGGCGCAGGTCTCGTAAAATTATGTGAAACACCCTGTATTTATGTATAATTGTTTCAAAAATTTTCATGGTTAATATTTAACAACAGTAAAAAAGAGTGAAATTATTAGGAAAAGCTTGATTTGCACTTCCTTCTTGTCCTCATAGCGTTTTTCAAAATTCATATCGTATATTGTAAACAATGACAACAGTTGTTTTTAAATTAAGTGCGCAAAGCAAAGGTTTTTTTGAGGTTGAGAATGTTAACTTTTTTATCGAGATAAAAAATACATTTGAAAGTGCAACGAACGTAATATAAAACTGTTTTAAACTGCAAATTAATTATTAATAGTTATTCTCACGTTTAGAAACTTTGACATTACAATGCGCAAAACAGAGTAATATTTTGACATTACAGTGAGTAAGTAAAATGAAAAAAAAAACGAATGCTTTGTGCACTAAGGTTAGTGCGTAAACACGCTTTTTTTGTCCATTGTAGAAAAAAAATTCTTTGTTTATAAAAATTTCTTGGTCTGTGTACCTACTGTCACTTGAATGTTTAATTTATTAAATTATTGTTCTTATAAGTTGACCACCTGCAAAAAATTCAAAATCAGGACATTAATAATAACAAAAGTACAGAGTGTAAAATACATATTGGGTAATATTAATAAAAATAAACAAAGTTTGCAAGCATCTGCTACTTAGCACTAGATGGCATTAGTATTGGATTGCTTGTTTTTGTATTAATAAACAAATACTTTTAACGAAAGCAATTGCTAGTTATTTCACAAGCAATTACTCATTAGCGCCTGGGGTTTAGATCGCAGGGTTACATTTTTATTAGAATCGAATTTATTTAAACTGACAAAAGGCCAAAAGGGTAGGTACGAAAGTGTACAGACCTTAAGATTTGAACTAATCTTAAAGCAAAACCTCTCTAGATTCATTCTTTATGTTCTGATCTAGTGCATTGAGTTTTGAGCTTCGAAAAAAGCGTCAGTTAGTTTTCATAGGAACTAATTTTTCAAAGTACTCAGACTCTGACATTTAATAATAAAAGAACTAAAAGCAGCCAAAATATTATCTATTGTTTGAAAAAGATCACATTACTTCCAAAAATCATTCAATTTATTCAGACGTATCTTCCAATGCATCGTCATAAATGAGGCAACTGTTTTTTTGAACGACTTCCGGATTATAAATTGGAGCTTATAGAAACTAGAGTAAAAAATAACTTAGAAACACATAAACTCCGTCAGTGTTCACCGGGATTTTATCAACACGTAAGAAAACTCATCAAGTGCAACAACTTTTCTATATAACTAGGAACAGTTGTTATGTTAGCTGAACTATTGAAACGAATAGGTTTAATTTATCCGTCGTGTTCCCTCCAATTTTCCAATTTTTTTTTTTTTTTTTCGTATAGGCGTAAGACGTACATTTTGTGTTTCAGATTTATGAAAGGAACCAAGCTGAGTACGTGGAAAAGTTACCAAAAGGGAAACACAGTACCAAAGGTTTGGGAATGACTGAGCCTGACCCTGAAGCAGCCAAGACCCTTGATGGAATTGAAGTGCCGCTAGGGAAGGGCGTTACCAATAACAAAATACGCTCGGCTTTGCTTTATAACGAGTATATTGTTTACGATGTGGCGCAAGTCAACGTCAAGTATTTGGTTGAAGTTGACTTCAAGTATAAATACTAAAAGGTGTTTTCCAATATTTTTAATGTTTACAAGTTTGAAATTACTAAGTTTACAATAAAAAGTGTTGCGATTACTACGAAAGATGTTTGTATTGATTTACTTCCATTTTTTCCTGTTCCTGGTACTAAGATTGTCGATTTATCACCCAGACTGCCGTTATTGTCATCATCTGAGGCTTTTCCACTGCCTCCATTACAGAGGTCTTCCTTACATGCCACAAAGTACCACCTGTAGGTTGTGTCTTCCACAATTTCGTTCATATGTTCTGGCGTATCCTCACATCCTCTGAACATTGAAACAACTTTTCCTTGGGGTTCCTAATACATAGCATTGAATTACGTCACCTGGGTGGTGTAATAACTTACTAATAACTCTTGTCGTTTTGTGGTGCAGTATTTTTTATTACAGTTTGTTGGTGTGGTTTTCTCAGGCGTATCAATACATGTCATGTCAGTGTCTTGCTCACCCACTGAACACGTGTAACATTTTAAAGTTACAACAGAGTGGTAAAAGGAAACACAGAGTAACAAAAACAACGTTAGTTTCATGACTTAAAAATTCCAAATACTAGATCTTTAGAATGATTAAAGATAAGGGGTTCGATAAAAGTGATGAGAACAGATTGATAAAATAATTTATTGTTATCTGTTCGTTATTGGAGATTACACTTACACAATACATCCGCACCTTATTCTACCTACAAAACCTATTTTAAGGCACTGATCATTTGTAAAATGTCGTCAACTTGTCCCTTAACATCGTCTAAACTGTCACGCAATGCTCTATCCACAACGCTTTCTATTAACTCATTTCTAAAATCAATAAATTCTGATAAAGTGAGGGATTTCTCGGGCTTGCTCTTCTTGGCAAAAGAGCACTTTGGGGAATGCTTGGTGTGTTCTTCCCAAGGATCATCTTCTTCCGCCCAACAATCTAAAGACTTGTTACAAAGGAAGCATTTCACAGAGTCCGGTTCCCGCGAATTTCCCACGAAAATAAAGCCCGCCTCTGCCAACTAAAACAAAAAATCATAACCTCTCTAGGACTTGGTCCAACTAGTAAATACCTTTGCCGCATTGCACATAACATTGTCGCTGAAAACCCATTTTTTGAAGGTTGATTTACGATTTGCTTCGAAACAGTATTCCAAATTGGATTGAAGCATCTGAAAATTAAAATCATAATAAAGGAACAAACCTGAATTATTCAAACTTACCTCACAAAGGTTGTGCGTCATTTTTAATGGGTCCTGAAAATTAAGGCTTGATGGAAATTGCTGGAAAAGCTGAGTTTATCCAAAACGATGAAAAACACAACCAACGGTTCTAACTTCAACTGAGTTTAAATTTGACAATTAACAGACATGCGCAACATCAGCCATAAACATAAAAATGGCGGTATTTTTTAAATAATGGTGTATATTTGGTTGCCTAAAACATTTTTGATCTTTTGCATTATTTCGAAGATTAAATCAAATTTCATACCCCGGTGGTTGTGAAACACGCTGTTACTTTCACATTTTGATACCTACAAAAAAATAAATCTTCCAAGGGATCATTTAATGCAGTAAAAGTAACAATATCGATCGGCCTTTATTTAGGTTTCCTCACAGCTTGAGCAACAAACGACTTAACACTGGCTGCTTATTGACCAAACATCCCCAAATTTTCTCCATAACAACCCCTTTGTCACATTTCAAATTAAATACATTCAGTCAAAACCACGGTCTTGTCAAAGCTGATCAAAACTTATCGGTTCCGTCCATAATGTCTGATGAAGAACTTGAAGGGGATGTTGGGAGTCTTGAAATTAAAGGAATTATTGGATTTGATGGTAAAATACTGCTATTAAGTTGTCAAGAAAAACAATTTAAAATTGTAGGAACCACAATTAAGGGATTTATCATCCATCCTGATGAGAAGCACGTAGTGTATCCTTTGGGAAATAAGGTCACCATTCAGGACTGGACCACTAAAGCCCAAGTTTTTCTCAGTGGTCATACTAACACGATTTCTGCCATCGATGTTTCCAGATCCGGGAGATATATTGCTAGTGGTCAGATTAACCACATTGGATTCAAAGTATGCAAATTGTGGAATATTAATTTTTATTTTAAACAAACCCTATTTCTTTTGCACTTTAACGTATAAAAATACTGGAAGGCTAGAAGATCAATTCACCACCACCATGGCACTTTTATTCAGCTCCTTTTTTTTCCAGAAAATTAAAGAACCGTAATCGGACACTGGGGGTTGCAACTTGCAAACTTAGAAATCCTAGGATTACTTGCAGCAAAATGCATCATTTTCCAAAAAAGTTCAGTTTTTAATTTATCGTCCTGCAACCATTACACTCCCAACGGCAGAGTGGTCAAAGCAATTTCCGATATATCTTGCATTTTGTGTATTCAAAGATTTTTTACTACAACAATTTTTAAAGAAAAACAAGGCATTGGCTACCTTTTGTGATTTTATTGCTATGATCTATGATCATTGATCACAACATACAGTTTTTTTTTTGTTATCCAGGTACAGTTCAGGGCTAACAAGCAGCAATGCCTAAAAGTACCAAACGCAAATCTGAATGCAAACTATTCAGAACAAAGACTGATGGCAGATGGACAGGATAATAATTTGTGAAAAACAACGAAAATATGAAATTCCATCATATATGTACTATTCCTATAGGTATGGTCGAATTCATAAAAAAAAACTAGTACAGCAAAAGTTCATATTTCACATTTTCATGCAGTTTCATATAGCCCAACAAAATTTTGCTGTACTAGTACTAGGTTTTCCTGAATGCGATAGTACCTATAGAAAAAAAAAAGGTGTCCTCTTAAGAGAAATAATAATTTATACATAAAAACAAACTAAATAGAATTTATAAAAGAGGTAGCAGCATGATTATAAATATTATTACAACAGCAATACTTGGTTTTTCTTCAAAATTTACTACATCTTGTTCATCAGTACTCACAGATTCGTCAGAAATGTATTTAAAACTTATATCGTGATAAATTCAAAATTTTTCTTGTCACACTTAAGATGCCTTAAAAATTTGATTTTCTAATATCGTCGCCAACTCTTTAGTTTTCATCTCGACAATTGATTCAGAAAGTAGAATATACATTTATTAAGCGGTTTTATAAACCACTTACAAGTTAATTGATCAATATTTTGAATCCTTTAGTTTTCTAAAAAACTTTGCTTTTCACAAACGTTTTCACTGCCAATTCACCTTCATTTTTAACAATATTTGCTGCTTGGATTTTTTCTATTTCAAATTTCATTGCTAAAATTTCTTATATCTTTGGGTAAACCAACCCAGAATTTATGATTTTTATCTTTGAATGTTAACATATGCTTTTTTGGTTTTATTTGCCATGATAACGCTGTATAATGGATATATTGTCGCAACGTTTTGCTTGTACACCAATAAATTTTATTGGGATTACCCCAAACCGCGAAGGCGTTATCTTCGGGTCACTCTTGTCAAAACATCTTATTGTGCATTAACTGCTGTAAAACTTTATGGTGTACAAAGAAAACGTTGCTACAATAGACACCGCAAGACTTAGTGCAAATAAGAACTTGTGTAGTAATACACATAACTTTAACCTCTTCTGAGGTCTGAATTTGAATTAGTGAAATAAAACATGTACCCGCTTATGTGGTTCCCCGAATTTTCTGATAGGTTATCATAATAATAACTACTTAATAACGTACGCGCGTATGACATGATGTCCGCTTAAAAGAGAGATTTTGTTTCCAATGATCCGAATTGCATTGTCCGCGTCCGTTTATTGGAGAGTCCGCTTAAAAGAAAAACAATAGCATTTAAAATACAATAGCTCAAAACGGGGCCAACAAAAATGTCCGTTTATCGGAGGGGTCCGCTTATAGGAGGTGTCTTTTTAGGGTTGCCACCTGTCCGGTTTTCATCCGGACAGTCCGGATATCAGACGATATGTCCGGTGTCCGGATCAAATGTAAAACAGGACAATAATTGTGTTGTGTCTAAAATAAAAATTAACGAAGAATTTTGGAAATTCTACGACATGTTTATTACATCTGTAAATATTTTGATTGGAAGCTAGCCTTTTTCACTATTTTGAATCATTGTCTTAAATAAAATTTGAGAAGAATTGGAAAAATTCGGGAAAAATGTATATATTAGCTGTTTCAAAACTATAAAAACGCCAACGTCGCATTTTACCAAATTATTTTTTTAAATAAGATTGATAAAATTGTAAAATAGTTATTAATGATTAGATCTGTTATTGAAACTATAAATTACATTAACTATTATTTTTTTGAAGTTCATGAATAATTTACAACAGCTACTTTTGAAAGAAAATGCGACGTTGGCGTTTTTATAGTTTTGAAACAGCTAATAACTTCCAAAAATTGATCAGTGATAAATTTTATAATAAATTCACCTTTTTCACACGTATTAGCGGATATAATTTTACTAAAACAATAGATTTGGAAAGGTGGCTTACTTTTTTTGCTTGTTTTCAATACTTATTTTTTATATTGCTTTTTGTCATATTTCTTATAGTTTATTGTTTTATATAATTCTGTAATATAATAGTATGTGAAAATAAGTTTAATTTTTTACTTTGTTTATTACGAAATTATTATTATTATTATTTATTGCGAAATTTATTTTTATTAAACTTAAAAGTAAGTAAAAATTTCAAGAAATACAAACGAGAAGTCAAGTAACTCATTAATCACATATTATAGATATACGATAGTTACCAGAAATTTGACTGTAATAACAATTAAGTTATTGTTATTATTCCTATTTATTTATTCCTATATATTTTCTTTGGTGTCCGGGGCTGAAAAATAATTCAGGTGGCAGCCCTATGTCCTTTATAAGAGATTTCACTGTACTTACAGATTTATGAATATACAGAGTGTTAGGGAATGGCTTAGCAATATTTCGTATATGTTCAAACGAGTTAAAAAGCCTTATACCATTTTTCCAAAAAGTGCATACTTTCTTTAAAAAAAATTATTAATCCACCTGTTGAGAGTCACTGTGTCGTTGATGGTAGAGCTTATTCCAAACCTTGTGGCGAACTGACATTGACAAAAATGACTAAATTTTGGCATTAAACATATGTTTACTATTAAGGAAAAAATTGCCCATAGGCGTCGTATGTTTGTCTTTAAAAAATTATAATAAGATAAGTAAGATGAAGAATAATAAAGAAATTATTAATAAGAATAGTAATATTTCTATGTATCTTTGACCTCAAAATTTATTAATGTTAAAATGACAACTAAGTAAATTTTAGAGAAAAAAATGCACGCCCATGTATTTCATTATCATAACCAAGTGGGTGCATTTCAAGAGTCTTTTATGTCACTGTTAGTTCGCCACCAGATATGGAACAGCCTCTAGTTTATTAGCGGTTAATTTTTTCTTTAAACAAAGTAGACATAGTGGCGCATGGAATCATGGATGTTTTGAGAATTTTTCAAAATTGTAGATAGCATGGTCATTTGTGTGGGAGGTTTGAACCCCAGTTCTGGCATAAATTTCTTTTTGTTTTTTTTTTAGAAATTTTGATCACAAAACGCAAATTGAAATAGAAGAATTACGGAGTGGACCAAGAAGTTAATTTACCTCTGCTGTTTTGTTAATAATATTAGCTAATTTTTATCATTCTAGTTCAGCGGTTCTCAAAATTTGGAACTTTAATTTCAGAACGATTTTTTGGGAAAACTATGCATTTTCGATTTAGTTAATTTTGCCACTCTCTATCTACCTTTCAATTTATGCTAAACCATTCCCTAACACGCTGTATAAATTATAAGTATACCTAAGCATGTTGTACTTTTTATGAATATCACTCATTATGTTTGTAGTTATACTTTGTATTTTTGTTTAATGGCCTGATTTTGGTCACCTTAGTTAAAATGAATTAAATTATTGAAAAACCTGCCTCATACTATTTATGGACCTTAGGCCCGCGTTATAATTTGGGACTTCGAAAGCCACACCATCGTCTCCCAGCACGAACTCCACAAAGTGCGTGTCGAAGCCGTGGTGTTCTCCAACAATGACAATTACCTCTTTTCGATCGGCGGTCGCGACTGTGGCTCTCTGGTGGTATGGGATGTGACCCAAGGTCAGGTGATATGTGGTTCCGCGGTCGCACATGGAATCCAAGGAGAGGCCACGGCGATCCTTAGCATGAACAGGCGGGGACCGTGTTTTATGACAGGTACAAATAAATGAATCTAGGAAATATACGCACAGGAAATAAGCGCACCGGAAAAAAGCGCACAGAAAAAAAAGCGAACAAGGAAAATATCGCACAAGAAAAAAAGCGCACAAGGAAAAAGAGCTCATAGAAAAAAGCGCACAAGGAAAAAAGTGCACATGGAATAAAGCGCACCTGTGTACATACCGGGTACCTGTGTACACTTTGCACGACAAGTAATGGCACAAACTCGAGAGTCGAGCGGGCGAGAGTCGGGTTGACCCGATGGTATTGAGAGCAGAGCCGAGAGCAGTGTTGCCAACCGTAGCATAATTATGCTAAAATAGCATAATTTTGTTTAAGGTAGCATCGTAGCAGCATAATGGTAATTGTAGCATAATATTTGTTTTGATGAGAAACCACCTTTATTTTTTTTTAATTTAATTAAATTAAATTTAATTTTTTTTAATTTCAATTAAAGCAGTTCATGACTCTTTCAAACGATTTCCATTAACACCTTTCTTTAAAAATTTGCAGTTTATTGAACCTAAATGTGTCTTTTATTCTGCAAACACTGATATTGGAGAAGTTATAAAAGCCTTTAACCACAGTTTGAGTGATGATTGTGTAAGGGAATATAATTTGCTGAAAGTCCATTTTTCTGATGAAGAATAAGAAAATTTGCTTAAACTAGATATTTTATCATTCTGGACTTCAATTTCAAAAGTTCAAAATTATAATGATGAATTTCTGTTTAAAAACGTAAGCGATTTAGCTACAAAAATAATCATTTTGCCACACGGAAACGCAGACGTTGTAAGAGTTTTTTCAATTATGGGCGACATCAAAACAAAAAAAAAGAAATCGGTTGTCAACCGATATGCTTAGTTCGTTAATAAGAATTAAAATCAATTTGTTTAATAAAAAAATCTGCTGCACTAAATATGTTTTTTCTGAAGAACATTACCAATTGTATAACCAAAAGATGTACGATTTTAAAAACATTGTCGACAGTGACGAAGACTGATACAAAGTGTGTTATTGCTTGTTCTACCAAATATATTCTGTTTTAATTATAGTAATATTTAATTTTTGTTATGTTTTTGAATTTGTTTATTAATAAATTAATTTTCTAATGAAATTATTCTCTTTTTTTGTTACTGTTTTTTGTTATACAAGGTTTTGAGGTTTGAGCATAATTTTTTGAGCGGTAGCATAATTTTGTGGCGCTAGTAGCATTATTTGGTCTACGGTAGTTGGCAACACTGGCCGAGAGTCGGCAGTTGTCGGCACTGGGAATAGATGGGTGGAAGCTGGAGGGTTGTGGAAATTGATAAATATTTCGCTCAAAATATAAAGAATTTTGACTATCGCACTTGAATTGTTTAGCGAAAGGAATAAAATCATTAATTTTTGAGTTAGAAAGTCTCACAGAATACACCGTTAAAAACAAAAGTTGGTCTGGTTTATTAATTATTTTTTTATTAATTTATTTATTAATAAATTTATTAAATTGACGTAGAAATTAAGAATTAATGAATTTTTTCTCAAAAAATAAGTTCAGGCATGTTCGGATGCCATCCGTATTTAAGGTAATTCAGAATTAAATTAATCGTGAATTAAAATTTGATTGCAGTTAGATCTGATTTTGAGAAAAACATTTTATTCCAGAATGGAAACGAATGGCTTGGAGACATGATTGAACCTATCAACGTTTTCTGAGAAACGTTTTACCAATTTCCATTAAGTCCTTTACCTGAGTAAATAGTAAAGACAACACTACCTCAATTTGAATGACAATAAACTAAATGTATTGAGTCCAAAAGTTCATTCTATCATATCTTTTGGGTCATCCCCACATGCCTAATTGTCGTCTTCAACTGGAGAGCCCGCGGAGGAAAGAAAGTATTTTCCTCCCTTATTTCCCTCTCCTAGCTTAGTTGGGGGATGCTTTGCACACACTGTTTCCATATAAATACTTATTATCATATCAGTATATCTACTAATATTTAATAATGCAGTATCATGTAGACACCAAACTTCAAAAGCTAGTAGCTCGTTTACGGTTAGCCCTACAACAAAAATGCTAGGACCGTTTTGTAGGAAATTTTATCAGCTTTAATTTTGGTAAGAAGATAAAAATTGATAGGGAGTGACCGTTTCCGAGATATAAGCAATAAACCAAAAAAAGACACTTTTAGCCCCCTCCTCCTCCTCGAGCTCGCCCCCCACCCTCGGGGACTTTTGATATATGGTTACCTAAGCCAAAGCCGATCGGCTTATTTTTGTCTAATTTGACTGGGCTAGTAGTTTGTAATATTTTAAACAATTAACAACTATTTGTATATTTGTATATGATTGTATTTAGTATGAAGCAAATAAGAGAAAAATAATCGCAGGTAAAATGGAAATAATATGAGTATAAAACGGAAAAGCTCTTGCGTATTCATCATGTGTTTGTCAATGTTATGTTGTCAATTGTTATCATTAAGCGATAAAACATTAATCCGGTTTGAAAGCTCTATTAAATTTTTATACGTTGTTAAAAGTTAACAACGCCAATGAACCAACGAAATTGGTTCACTTTGGTCACGTGATCAGTTAATCACGCATTTAATTACGGATTAAATTAATGACGCTTCTATAAACCCACCCTAAGACCAGAGGTTTGTAGTTTTAAAATTACAAATCCTAATTTAGGTTTTGTGTCCAAAGTAACCAGTTAACAAAATTAAGTATGAATTTGTTAATATATTTATTATTAAATGTGTTATCTAAATTATAAGTTAAGGGTTGTTTATCGACAGTAAATGATTTCATGTGAATTATTAATACTTCTAATTATTGAATCTTTACAGTTTATTCTATTAAAAACAATTTGTTAGCAAAATTAATGCAGTTAGAAATACGCCCTATTAATCCTATTATGGCTTATCAATCGCAATTTTTATAGAATGGTGAATGTGACCTGAACCGTGAACGGCGGTATTTTAATTTTACATTAAATTAAAATTGTTTTTACAAGCCTCATTTGGAAATGAACCCGGTTTTAACGTGTTGAAAAAGAGATTCGTTTACATTATTCCCCGAATATTATTGCACCGCCTTAGGGTGCTTAGAATTATCACTGGTAATACAGGGACCCCATAAATCATCTCAAACTTGTCTACCTACCGATTTTGCATTTGTTGCATCAAATCACAATCACCAGAGACCGAGTTATGAGATGTGACAATCAGAGTCGGTTTACAGAAAGTAAAATTAAAATTTAATTCAGAATTAAACTAATACAAATTAAGTTGCAATTAAAAATGCATTGACAAATGTCAAGTTGCTTGATTGCAATTATTCTAATTTCGCTTTCTGTAAACCGACCATTAATATTGAAAAGAATAAACTCATTATTTTGTAAACTTCCACAATTAATTTTATTAATTATTATTACATTGTTTTTGTAATAAACGATTTTTTTTATATCAAATACACCCTCGACATGTTAGTTTTTTACAGGATTACGCAAGAGCCTTTCCGTTTTATATTTATCTTCTTTTATTTGCTTGAAATTAAAGCCAAGACTCACGCTCAAAACCAGATTTAATTGCAATCAAATTTTAATTCACGATTAATTTAATTCTGAATTACCTTAAATACGGTTGGCATCCGAACACGCCTGAACTTATTTTTTGAGAAAAATTTCATTAATTCTTAACTTCTACGTCAATTAATAAATTTATTAATAAATAAATTAATAAACGCTGTATTGTCTAAACTGTTGACTTTGGACAATAACCCCGAAGACCAACTTTTGTTTTTAACGGTGTATTCTGTGAGACTTTCCAACTCAAAAATTAATGATTTTATTCCTTTCGCTAAACAATTCAAGTGCGATAGTCAAAATTCTTTATATTTTGAGCGAAAAATTTATCAATTTCCACAATCAACTGCCGACTCTCGGCTCTGCTCTCAATACCATCGGGTCAACCCGACTTCCGCCCGCTCGGCTCTCGAGTTTGTGCCATTACTTGTCGTACAAAGTGTACATACCAGGTAAAAGTACATACTATTATGTACAAAAAGTCTAAAATAGCAAAGATACAAAAGTCACAAAACACTACATAAAAAACAATACACATTTAATTACTTATTTAATTTTTGGAGATTTATAATAGTAATAGTAGTTGTGAAACTAGTCATTGTTTCATTTATAATCGTAAATTGCTACTTTTCAGAAGCAATTATCATGATTGTGTTCTAACAGAAGGTGGAATGAATATGACTCTAATCTATCTATTTTTATCAATAACGAACTAAAAACTTTACAATTTTTGAAGGGGTGAGCAAACTAGAGAATACTATAGAATTTTTCAAAATTTGTATGGAGTTCGTATTAGACTATTTATTGTTGAATGCGTTTTACAGGAGTAGACCTCGTAAAATTATGTGAAACAACCTGTATAGATACCGGGTTGGTGTTCGCGTCCCTGTATCTTCTTTATTTAATTTTTTTTTAACCGTATTTCCATAGAAAATCGCACAGTAAACCAAACGTACACGTGCGTTCACTTCTTGGTATTTAGCAATAATTACATTTTTTAAAGGCACTGCACATTCTGGAGCCTTAAAATGACAAATATACAGGGACATTTTTTTAACTCTGAATAAAGCCCTATGTTCAATCTGAAAAAGAACATATCAAAACATTGATCTAATTTACGTTACCAACGATATGTAAAGGTAATTATTTGATGTCAAGTTATTTGAACCAATTTGAAGTGATTTCGAATATTTGTTAAAGTAATTTATCATTCCTTACATGTTACTATGACCTGATGATTAATAAATTTCATAAAAATTAATTTTTCTTTAGTTGAATAATCTTGGAACATTTAATTGACAGGTTGAGATTTTTGACAGCGCGTAGAATAATTAGTTGATCTGTTTTTTTTTCAGATTGAACATAGGGAATAATGGGTATATTCAGAGTAAAAAAAAATATCGCTGTAGATGTTCTACTATTAAAAAAATACCGTGACATTTTTTTAACTCTGAACATAGCCCTATGTTCACTCTGACAAAATCATAGTATTGATATAATTTACGTTACCAATGATACGTAAAAGTAATTATTTGATGTCGAGTTATCTGAATCAATTTGAAGCGATTTCGAATATTTGTTATAGTAATTTATCATGTTTTACATGTTACTATTACCTGATGATTAATAATTTTTATAAAAATTAATTTTTCTTTACTTCAATAATCTTGGAAGATTTAAATGACAGTTTAAAATTTTTGACAACGTGTAGAATAATTAGTTGCATAGCAATACTCGCAATGCATTGATCTGATTTTTTTCAGATTGAACTTAGGGAATAATGGGTATGTTCAGAGTTAAAAAAATGTCTCTATATAAAATTTTTACACAAAATATATAGTTGTGGTCGAAAAAAATAAGTATAGCACATAACTCGAGTTACGTGCTGGTAGAATTACTGCACTCGACGCTTGTATGAGCAACTTTTCTGTTCGCATGTAGGGGAGAGTGTTGTACCTTGGGACGTTTTTTTATAAAAAAAAAATTTCTATGTCATTTTCTGAAATAAATTAATCTACAGTCGTTTTTTTTTTAAATCAATTGTACTTTATTTTCAATGTCATTTTTTGGACGATCTGTTACAAAAGCACTTATAAAAATTCATCTTCACCAAATATTTCTGTGTTTAGCGAACAAATACCTGTTACAAAAAATGTCCAAAGGTACATGCAAAGCTCTGTCCAAAGGTGTCTGCTATGAATGTTTAGTGGCTTTTATTGATAACTTTTTCTTGATTAGATAATACAGTTTTTTGATATTTGTGATAAAATGACAAGAAATTAATTTATAGGCTTATACAGGCTGTAAATGAAATAAGTACATTAATTTTAACTGGGAATAGAACGCGTCAAGATAAACAATTTTTCCTAATAACTTTTTTTTCAAAACGTTTTAGTTTTTGAGTTAAGATTATTTTAAAATCTTAAATTTAAGTGTTTGTCTTGATGAATTCTACCACTGGTTAAAATTAATGTACTTATTTCGCTTACATCCTGTATATTTCAGTTTTCACAAAACTCTTGTTCTAATCCTAAATACACACAGTCGTAGATCGATAAAAGTAAAATCGTTGCAGTTAAAACACAAAATATTACCAATCTCAGGTTTACTTTGTCGAAGCGTCGCAGCAACTGAAACAGGACACTATATATCTACCTTTGATGATTATTGAAAAATTACTGCTTTACGACCATAGTTGACACCTTATATCCATTATGTCCCAAGGTACATGCGTCCCACGTGAATAACTCCGTTGTTTTATGAAAAAATACACACGATTAATTTAAAAGAACACAAAAGCACATAAAATTTTATATAATTTTGTATCTGTGATTTTCAATATAATGAGTAATTTGATGGATTACTTTCGCCAACAAAAAATAACAGTTATTTGTAAATTCTTTCGTTTCCATGAATTTTGGTTTAATCCAGATCCAGAAAATCTGAGTATGTTGGCAACACAATTCAACAATCTTGTGGGGTTGTTCATGAAATAATTGTCAAGAAAAACTGCACCCGGTTACAGTGTGGCAAATTATGAACAAAAATATTTTCAAATCTATTGCCAACAGACTCATTTTTCTGGATCAGTCTGTATTTGATAAAAAATAAGTTTCATCGAGTGCGTTATAAATAAGGAAAATAAATCACAAAAAAAAATTAAAGCTGCTGTGAACCATGAGCTTTTATTATCAAGCATTTTAAAATAAGATGTTTTAGTTTAACTGAACCGTTAATTCGGCGACAGCATTTTTCAATGTGCTGCATTTTGGATGTCCGAATAGGGGATCTCCGAAACTAAGAAGTTTAGAGAAAAACGAGTGACACATTCTCGGGTCCGTTTTTTGAGAAAATAATTTTGGTCAAAACCGCAT
Source organism: Tribolium freemani (assembly GCA_939628115.1). NCBI lineage: Eukaryota > Metazoa > Arthropoda > Insecta > Coleoptera > Tenebrionidae > Tribolium > Tribolium freemani. Next base: position 2,636,679 of record OW626785.1, on the reverse strand, counting down.
CCTGCTATCATCTTTTGTTTTCGACTTATAAACAAAAGTTGACATTTCAGCGAAATTCTAAAAAATTCATATCTTCCTTATTATAAAAGATACACATTTGAAACAAAAACATTTTTTCCTACTTTTGTTTCGTACTGAGGTCATTACGATACGCCATTTGGGTTTCGTAATATCCAACGGAGTGCTATAATAATTACACTAAAAACCAGGGTAATTTAGTTGGAAAATGATGGCAACCTAGTTTTTTGACAATTATCTGAGAGAAGTGTCAGTGTCAATAGTCACCTGTTTCAAGTGATAATTTAATCAAATGAATCAATGTCGAACCTTTAGAGGCTTTTGTACCAACCCTGATACGTAGTCCCTTCGAACATCTTTCGAGTAGTGTAAAACATGACTTCAAAAGCCAGTGTAAGTGAGTAATTTGAGATCCCATTCTCCTTAGGCCAATGTTCAAATTCCGCGTATTTGCCACAAAAGCCCGTATTCGTTGAGAGGCAGATAGATTGCAAAACGTCTTGGACACTTTCAGAATACATTTTACGAATAAACTAATGACGATCCAAATTATTAATTTAATTTCATGATCCACGCAAATGCTGTCAACTGCCACAAAATTCCCCAAATTTCGAAATTGATTTTTTTTGTTAAAAAAGGTGCAAAGTAGAAAAAATAGTATATGATATCTCGTTTATAAGGCATTTTGTCGCACTTACTCCATTATGGCACTCCTCGCTGCGCTCGTCGTGCCCCAATTCCGTGCGTGCGACAAAATGCCTCTTATAAAACTCATATCATAATATACTATTACAGTGAATCTAACAATGTTATCAGCGATTTTTTTAATCATTAGTTTAGTTGTAATAACACAAAGTTGTATTTTTTTAAATAGGAATCATAGGCGGCTGTGATAGTTTTGAAAAGCTTATTTTTTTCTGATTTGATATGTCTATTTGTGTAATACATTATTTTTAAATATTTAAAAAAAACATAACATTTGGCTTTTTCTTTATAGTAGGCCATGAAAAAATTTTGGATTTTCAATTAAAACTATGAAAAATATATTACCCAACAAGTATTTACTATTTAATAATTTTTTAAACACTAATTAATTTAAAAACAGCATAATAAATTATTATTAGATCAAATTTTTGCAATTAATAGAAATTATTTGTTTTTAGATTTAAAATGGCAAGCTTACTTATTGCTATTCTATTTTCTAATTAAACATGCAATGTCGGAAAAAGAAAAATCTTATTAATTGTGTGATTGCTTGTCAATAAAATTTTATTTTTACAAAAAAATGTTATTCCAAACACCAATATCAAATCCCATATGCGGTAAAAAAAATACATAACATTATCAACGTCACCTCCACTGCACTTCACTAAATCATAAAAAAGAGTTACCAAATGGTAGTGACACATCGTTTTCAATTTTCTGCACATTTTTTATGTAATTAAAATCTGCGACAATCGTATATTTGTTCAATTGAAAATAACTTTAACATAGCTATTTTTATAATTTCACATTTTTCACTTTAATAACCGTTCACAAAATTTCTAGATTATTCACACCTTTTATGTGAAATAATTTTTCCACGGCCAACTACTTTCAAATATTTTAAATATATTTTTTATCAAAAGTATATAAAAATATCAAACTGTATTTATATTGTTTTTAGTTCAAAAAAAAAAAAGCTTTTCAAAAATATCACAGCCGCCTATGATTCCTATTTTAAAAAATACAACTTTATGTTATTACCTACAGCTAAACTAATCATTAAAAAAAATCGCTGATAACATTATTAAATTCTCTGTAAAAAAGTGCCTCTATAATGTCTGTATTTCAAATGTGTATCTTTTATAATAAGGAAGATATGATTTTTTTAAGATTTCGCTGAAATGTCAACTTTTGTTTATAAGTCGAAAACAAAAGATGATAGCGAGATGCGGTTTTGACCAAAATTATTTTCTCAAAAAACGGACCCGACAATGTGTCACTCGTTTTTCTCTAAATCTCTTAGTTTCGGAGATCCCCTATTCGGACATCCAAAATGCAGCACCCTGTACTTTTCCGTGTGAATTTTTTTTGTGCGCTTTTTTCCTTGTGCGCTTTATTCCTTGTGCGCTTTTTTCTTTGTGCGCTTATTTCCTGTGCGCTTATTTCCTGTGCGCATATTTCCGGTCACCCAAATGAATGCACAAGACGGTAGATATGTTCAGAAAAACCCTTTGATAACAGCGGGAGACAATCACTTGGCCCTTTGGACGGTGGACAAGGAAGCCAGGAAGGTCCACTCGCTGGACGTCAGCACCGGCAAAATCAAAAGAACCATCCTCTGCATGGACGTCAACGAGCGAGATGAGGTGTGTTACTGTGGCACCGCCACAGGGGACGTGCTCAAGATCAGGCTGAATTACCACCACGACCCCGATGTGCTCATTCCGGCCAAGCACCCCATGACGGTGGGCTGCTTCACCAGGATCAGCAAGAAGAAGTTACCGGCGGGAAAGGTGGATTTGTACAGTTTGGGGGTGAAGTCAATCAGGAGGTTGTTTGCGGGACCCTTGCTGATTGGGGCTGGTGATGGAACATTGGAGCTGGTGGAGGAGACTAAGAGTAAAGTGGGTGTGGATAAGGAGTCAAGGGTGAAGGTGCCCTCTGTGCCAACGTTGCGTTGTGTAAGAGAGATCTAGCTTCTGAATGATTTTTTTTTTATCAAAATTGGTGTTTCAGTTGAAAAGTACCAATGTTAATTCAGCTGTTACGTCTTTGCAGCTTATGAAAAAAGATACGGTCATACTGGCAGGAACTATTAATTGTGAGATTTACCAAATTGATATGGCGACTTTTGATACTGAGTTGCTTGTTACTTGCCATACGTCGACTATCTATGATGTTGCCTTTCCTCAGTAAGTTTTGTCTGTCTTGTTTTTAGAAATTGTAAGTAAAGTGCATAAGTTGGTTCAACAAATGAACATAAAAATATTTATGTTCACTTCCTATGTCTTATAACTCGTATAAGGAAGGTTCTTTTTAGATTCTCAAAACTTACAGCAGGGCCGGCTCTAGGGGGGGACAAATCGGACCCCTGTCCGGGGCGGCTAAAATTTGTAAAATAGTTTTATGAGAACATTTTTTTTTAAATACTAAATATTTACTTAGAACATTCTTTGTAATAACTAAATAGAGTTAATTTTGGTAAGTGACTTGATAAGATTTAATTAGCTCTTGCTTTGTACAAAAGAGCGGCACAAACAATCGCACACAATAATATTTGTTTTGGCAATCTTGCAGCGGCAAGAAATATTTGATTATTTTATTTCAGCTAATTAATTTAAAAAAATTTACCCTCCACATCCTCACAAGATCGATTAGATGGTTTGGTAACATCATTGAACATGAGTTGGTTGAACAAATTGGTCTTAAAAGTGTAATCAAATAGTTTGCTGAATTAAAAGTCAAAAAAATCAATTTTAGATTTCATTTATTAGCTTTACTATTATTTTAAAGTTACGTAATTGTTTTTTATTGTTGTGTTTTGTTTTAATTTACTGTTTTTAATACAAATTATACAATATTTATGTAAAATATTTTTTTACTTTTACATTTTGCTCGTTTTTTTCAAGTTTTATAATAAATAAAATTCAATCAATCAATCAATTTTTTAATATTTGATGTCACCACTGAATTTAATAATACTTATTATTAATGAACTTACTTATAAATAAAAAAATACCTTTTTTAAAAAAAAATTCTGTGAGGGCGGCATTTTACAGTTTTGTCCGGGGCGGCAAATCTTTTAGAGCCAGCCCTGCTTACAGGCTGTAATTTCTAGCTTCCAACCTTTGAAAATTTGTAACTAATATGTACAGGGTGCTGCATTTTGGATGTCCGAATAGGGGATCTCCGAAAGTAAGAGGTTTAGAGCAAAACGAGTGACACATTCTCGGGTCCGTTTTTTGAGAAAATAATTTTGGTCAAAACCGCATCCCGCTATCGTCTTTTGTTTTCGACTTATAAACAAAAGTTGACATTTTAGCGAAATATTAAAAAAATTATATCTTCTTTATTATAAAACATACACATTTGAAATAAAGACACAACACAGGCACTTTTTTACAGAGAATTTAATAATGTTATCAGCGATTTTTTTTAACCATTGGTTTAGCTGTAATAACATAAAGTTGTATTTTTTTAAGTAGGAATCATAATTGGCTATGACAAAAAGCTTATTTTTTTTTAACTAAAAACAATATAAATACAGTTTGATATTTTTATATACTTTTGATAAAAAATATATTTAAAATATTTGAAAGTAGTTGGCCGTGGAAAAATTATTTCACATAAAAGGTGTGAATAATCTGGAACTGTTATCAAAATAAAAAATGTGAAATTATAAAAATAAGCTATTTTACAGGTATTTTCAATTGAACAATTATACGATTGTCGCAGATTTTAATTACATAAAAAAGGTGCAGAAAATTGAAAACGATGTGTCACTACCATTTGATAACACTTTTTTATGATTTAGTGAAGTGCAATGGAAGTGACGTTGATAATGTTATGTATTTTTTTACCGCAGATGGGATCTGATATTGACATTTTTTTGTAAAATAAAATTTTATTGACAAGCAATCAGACAATTAATAAGATTTTTCTTTTTCCGACACTGCATGTTTAATTAGAAAATAGAATAGCAATAAGTAAGCTTGCCATTTTAAATCTAAAAACAAATAATTTTTATTAATTGCAAAAATTTGGTCTAATAATAATTTATTATGCTGTTTTTAAATTAATTAATATTTAAAAAATTATTAAATTATAAATACTTGTTGGGTAATATATTTTTCATAGTTTTAACTGAAAATCCAAAATTTTTTCATCGCCTACTATAACGAAAAAGCGAAATGTTATGTTTTTTTTAAATATTTAAAAATAATGTATTACATAAATAGAAATATCAAATCAGAAAAAAATAAGCTTTTCAAAAATATCACAGCCGCCTATGATTCCTATTTAAAAAAATAAAACTTTATGTTATTACAGCTAAACTAATGATTAAAAAAAATCGTTGATAACATTATTAGATTCTTTGTAAAAAAGTGCCTGAATAATGTTTTTGTTTCAAATGTGTATCTTTTATAATAAGGAAGATATGAATTTTTTAAGATTTCGCTGAAATGTCAACTTTTGTTTGTTAAGTCGAAAACAAAAGATGATAGCGAGATGCGGTTTTAACCAAAATTAGTTTTTCAAAAAACGGACCCGAGAATGTGTCACTCGTTTTTCTCTAAACCTCTTAGTTTCGGAGATCCCCTATTCGGACATCCAAAATGCAGCACCCTGTACAGTTGGATGTACGGAAAATGTTATAGCATAAAAATGTCAGATTTTTATATTTTTCCATAGTTTGAACATTTTTAAACTAGCCAACTGTACCATCTAAAAGAAAAAGAAAACGCAACACATTTTATTATATCGAAAATCGAAATGGGCATAAACATTCTTATTTAAATAGAAAGCTATTATTTATTGCAATTTTATTTGTATTTCACTTAAGAAATTTGAAAAAAAAATATCAGCCTTCTTTACTCGGACCCAAGTTTAGTCGTTTCGAAATATGAATTCAATTTTTTTTAAGTTTTCAAATCATATTGGACCATTACACATTTAAAAATCTGTTCTAACCGGATAAGTCCGGTCCACAATCTACACTATTCCGGAAAACAATAAACTAGAACAAATCTAACAATAAACACCATAGATATTCGGGACATCATTTCAGCACAGGGTTAAACCACAAAAAATGTTCTTTCTTTAATCGAGTTCGGAATTGCGCAGTGTCCATCAGTCTAATATTTTTCTGTTTTTTTTTTTGTAGAACCATATGGTATTTTTGATTTTGTTTATTGTTTATTGGGATTTTATATGCAACATGACTATAGCATGAGAATGTCTGTTTTATGTTTATAAACAATCAAAAAATCATCAAAAAATTAAAAAAAAAGATTCGTTGTTTTCGACTTGATCAACGCATGCACATTTAAAAACTTAATTCTACTTTTATCTTCACTACTATCCACTAAACCAATTCTTAATTTTGGTAATGATCTAACCAATTTTCAGTATTTGGCAAAGTTTCAAAAACAAATAGTTATTATTTGTATTTTGCCTTGTTAGAGGTTTTTAATTTTCCCACGAATCTAAAAAGAAACAAATTAATAAAGACTACGGAAAGTTTCCAACAAGTTATCGTAAAGCGAGTAATAAAGCAAATATTCAAATACGAGTGAAGATTTTCTCCAAAAACAATAAAGTTCAACAAATTATCGAGGAATGTGATAGATACACAAGTGTTGAGAGATAATTGAAATAATTATTATCCTGACCTGAAATCTTATATTAAAGAGGTGTTGGAAGGAACATATCAATGTTGACAAATGTTAAACATGTGTCTTTTTTATTTTTAAGTGGATTACGCAAAATTTTCCCTCTGTAGATCAAAGTCGGATGTGATATTTAAATGTTTACAAAAATTTAATTACGTATACGTTTATTATTTACTCTTTGAACTTTCAGCAACTTTTCTGACGTGTTTGCCACAGCAAGCAAAAACGACGTCCGCGTTTGGTCAATCAAAACTCACCAAGAACTCCTCCGCATCCAAGTGCCAAATTTCAGTGCTTCTAGTGTCTTATTTTCGCACGATGGTAAATCGATCTTGACAGCTTGGAATGACGGAATTATCCGATCTTTCACTCCTCTAACCGGAAGACTGATTTACGCCATTCTGAACGCCCACAATAAAGGAGTTTCAGCTTTGGCCATCACACATGAAGGAGATGTTTTAGTCAGCGGAGGTTGCGAAGGACAAGTCAGTTTTACAAATTAATAAGAGTACTGGTATTTATGAAAAAAAATAAATATGTTTAGGTCAGGATGTGGTCAGTTACGCCTTATCGCCAACAGTTGATTTGCACTTTAAAAGAGCACAAAGCTCCAGTTTCTGCTGTCGATATTAACAAAGCTGGTACCGAAGCAGTCAGTGCCAGTACTGATGGTACTTGCATTATTTGGGATTTGGTACGTCAATGTCGTCGGCATATTATGTTCGGAACCACGTTGTTTATGTGTGCTCGATACTATCCCACTGATGTGCAAGTTTTGACCGGTGGTTCCGACCGGAAACTCTCATATTGGGAGGTCCTTGATGGTACCCTTGTGCGTGAAGTGGAAGGTTCCGAGTCTGGTGCCATCAACGCTCTGGACATATCACTAGATGGCAACATTTTTGTGACGGGAGGAAACGACCAAATCGTCAAACTTTGGAATTATCAACTTGGTACCACAAATTGTAATTTCGTAGGTACCAACATCTGTAATCCATTTTTTTTTAGGTATTGCTACTCACATTGGAATAGGTCATTCGGCTGTGATTACAGCAACTCGATTCAGTCCAGACCAGAAATATATTGTGACGACGAGTGGTTCCGGTAGTATCTTTATATGGAAGTGCCCACAAGAGTTGGTTCAAAAAGACAAAATTGCTGAAGAAGCCGAGCCAGCGAAAGAACAAAAGATGGAAACGAAAGATGAAGTCATACAAGATCTACCAACGGCAAGAAGTGATCATAGTAAGGAAGGTGATAAGAAGTGTGTTTGTCAATGCCCTTGTGTCAAAAAGCCTGTTTGCGAGGGAAATGGTGGAATGGGAGATGGGGTCAAGAGTAATACAAGTGATAAGAAGAATGGATCAGTCAACGCAAGTCCTAAAAGTGGGTCCTCCAGTGGCAAGAAGAATGGATCACTTACAGGCTCAGGGAGAAAGAAGTGAAATAATTTTATTACTGCACCTATTGCTTATTTTTGTATTTTAATATTAAAGTTTTTACAATATTTGCTGTGCGTCTTTTTATAGTCATAGTAAAGAATTATGTTTGATTTCTGATTTACATTTACACTGTTTTCTCTACATTATTCAATGTTTCTAACATAATTTCACAATCAGGGTTGATCAACTGAAGGCATGATATCACCACGACAAATAGGGTTACCAACTTTCTAGGAATGAAATAAAGGACACAGTGAAGAACAGAATGGCCGAATTCTAAACTTTAGAGTAAGGGTCACTATTCGGTGCTATACAGGCTGCTCAAAAAATGGCGCACCAACCCAGTGGTGGTACGTCGTTGAGAAAAATGTGTAGAATATGGGAAAAATCTTGAAAAAATTCCTAAAAAACCTGGCGCCACAAACTTTTTTTGTTAACTTCTTCAGTTTTCGTTATTTTTTAAAGTTTTTACGTTTCACACTAAATAATCGTTCCCTAACAAAACGATGAATAATTATTTTTAAATTTACTAGCAGATTTTAGCAGTTTTTAACAATTAAAACAATTAAAATTTATCAAAAAAATCATAATTTGTAGATGTGCCAACACTGGGAATTATTTCCTAGGAAACCGTTTCAAAATAAATTTATTTTTATTGTTGATCAAATTCTATTGCGATCACGACTCTTAGACAACGTTGCCACATATCATTTATTTAAAATTCGTTATTTATTACTAACTTTAATACAAAGAATTTTTTTACTATTTTTACTTTTATATGTAAGCAATTCTCTACCACACACCACTGGGTTGATGCGCCACTTTTTGAGCACCCGGTAGGTATACAAAATACAAACATTTTTTTGATTTTTTTTTACTATAACAAAAAATACATGAAATATGTAAAAAAATATCAACCCTGTACACAAAACAAAAGACGTTCGTGCGTGGCGGTAAAGAAACGAAAACGAGCGAATAAGCTGAGTGATTAGCAAGTTGTAGTAAAAATGCAATATAAAGGACAAATAAAGTCCTTTAGATGTATGTTAAAGGCAAAAGGATCCTTCAAGAAAATAAAGTACTGTCCTTTGAATTAAAGGACGGTTGGTAACCCTAACGACAAAACTAACATGAGATCGAAAATAAACTCAATTAGAGCAAGCTGTGCCGGCAGAACTTTAGCCATATTTTAGCCGTTTATTTACGGCCGCACTTTTGAAGTTGGTGTTGGTTTTACACAGCATATGATGTGGCTAAAGTTACACATCATTTTCAAGGCTTGCTCTAATTGAGTATATTTTCGATCTCATGTTAGTAACCAGTGATAGAATTATAAAATTTTGCCTGTGTTCTATATTTTATCTTATATTATTCTTGTTGTCTTTTTTAACAGCAAAGTAACTTTTCCTTTTATATCGACATTTTAAAGTTGCTTTCAACAAGTGCTCACTGTAGACTAGAGAAAATCGTGTTTTAGGTCAAGTGCGTATTACTTTTATCAGTTTAATCTTTGGATTAGATATCAAGTTTTCAATTGCAGATTTCATCGATTTATTATTATTTTTTGTAATAAATCTTCGATCATTTTTCATACCATGTTTATTATGTCATAATGAAATAAAACTCGTATGAGTCAAATATAAATGAGTCATATCTAATAAGACGCCCACTCTTCTAATTATCATTTATTAACAAAATTAACAGAAATAGAACTGAATTTCTACTCCCCTTGGAATACACCTTTTACTGTAAGTAAGTACATGGAAAACTACCAAACCAGTATTTGAATTCTCACAACAAGAATGTTTTCCATCAAAAGGAAGCAGGTGGATGCATAATAAGTGGATGACCCAGCGGTAAAGTACCGAGCGATAACAATGATAAAGTTAGCTCTTATCAAATTATTTTATTATTATTAACGTCATAAAAATAAATAGAAATATGCCCAATATTGTTTAATTTTTAATGTAAAATAGGTACTTAACTTTATTCTTACGCTCTGAATATGGTGTATAATACAGATACATGTACTTTACGCTCGCAAAGTACCAGTAATACGAGGACATGACAATTGTAAAAAGCAGACAAATGAAATTACATCACATCGTTCAAGCTATACCACGAATGAAATCGAATGCCGGCTAAGTAAAACCTGCGTTTGTTGCTCGTTTCGTTTAGTTTGAGCCGATACTTAACAGTGTACAGGTCGAAGTTCGAAACTCTCTTCCACCATGCCCAACTGTCCAAAATGCGATAAACCTGTTTACTTTGGTATGTCCTCCATTGATTAAATATTTACAAGACAATAAATAAATCTCTCAAATGGTTTAGTTATTTTTTTACATAAACTTTAACTAACCACACATGACATTAGAACTGCATTTCATTTAACCATTTTTTATAAGTGACTGGAATTAAATCTCTTATTTTTAAGTTTCACCTTTTGTATAAAATACGTGTTCGTGAAAATATCAGTATGTCACTGTGATGTTTGTTTTAGAAATTCGCTATTGTAATACACTTTCACAATTTTTTGCGTATTTAAGCACTTCAGGAGGAAATTGTACCATGTAAATGTATGTAAGTGCTTTCTTACACTCTTTAAATACTTTCATCTTGTTGATGTTTGGGTGAAAAAGTGAAACTAAAAAGAATGAGTATGACATCAGGTTTGTCCTCATGTCCGCTACTTTAAATATTTTTTCAGCCGGTTATTGATCACTGAATGAGTAATACTTGGCTTTTTATGACATTTTAAAAGTTGACGTAATAATTTGTATACATAAGAGTGTACTTCCTTTTATTCCAACGGTTTATTTTTCGGTTTCACTTTTTCAAAATTTGATTTGAATATCAATGAGAAGGTTGTACTACTCCAGCTATAAACTTATCCATCGTTGTCACCTTGAAAGTTATTATTATGAATAGATGGTCTCAATATTATCAAACGGAAATATTTATCTCAAATTTGCGCCCTTCAGTTCAAATGAAATCGCATTTGCCGAGATAACACCTATCCATGTACATGTTGCAGTAATTAGCACATTTCTTCTGTAAATAAAGATATAATTTTTGCTCATGTTTATGGCCGATACTGGTGATAATTCATGTTATCTTCCAGCTGAACGCAAGACCTCTCTGGGGAAAGACTGGCATGCTGGATGTTTGCGTTGCCAGAAATGCAACAAGACTCTAACTCCGGGCTCACATGCAGAACATGAAGGCAAACCCTACTGCAACCAGCCCTGTTATGCAGCCCTCTTCGGCCCTTCGGGCTTCGGACGTGGGGGCGCCGAAAGCTACGTCTACAAATAATGTTTCCTTTACTTGTGTGTCAACATTCCAATTTAAAACTAAAAGGAATTTGTTATTACGATAATGTAAAAACCAGTATTTTTTATATCGCAATTGTATTTACTGAAAGGAAAATATAGATTATTTCCATTTATGCGTAATGGTGTGCTTATTTTTCGCCAGTGGAATTTTATTTATTTTTCACCGGAACATTACGTGTACAGAAAATTAATTAACTAAAACACCTGATAAACACAAGCGATAATAAACCATGATAAACTCGCGGACGTGACGGATAATTAAAAAAATATTTCAGAACCATGAGACATTTCGAGAAAATTAGGTACCTTACATTAGTTTACATTTTTCATTCATGTATCACCTTGTAATAACAAACAATTCAAATATTTGTACTTTTCATCAAGCTACAATCATTTCTCTTATTTGACAACTCTAGAAAAATGAAATAACACCTAAAAATAAACATGTCTGTGATGAGATAAGAGTGATAATACGTATAATGAGTTGGAAAATAAACAATTTTTGCCTCAATTAGTTAAAGGCTTTGCGACATCACAAAAGAAGTAAATAAAGGTTTAACCATAACTCACTCATACGTGACCAAAAATTAAAAACAATAAAATTATAACTAAAATGTACTGATATAAATTCTATTTCAAATCTTAAAAAATATGCCAAGAGTCGTCAAATTAGGACTTTACTGGACCGTGGTAACAAATCAATTAAAAGAGAATAATTATTATTGTAAAAAGAGCTAGTGTATGCCAAGGGTTTTAAACAGAATATACTTATTTTTATAAACTACAGATAACACCAGTTTACAGTAGTTCCCTCAGATTTTTCTGCTGTTAAGTAATTGTTGGACGCTGATGTCGAAACAGCCAACAGATTTTTTTCTATCGGCTCTAGTTATTATAGGGTGTCAATAGTGGGTTATTTCTGAATTTTCTTTAAATATGCAACCAATAATTCTGATTCCAGCTGACCAGATCGGTAATCGTTAAAAATTTAAAATTAATCCACGATTACTTTGTTTTGGGTATTGTCAAGTTTGTCTTGACAGTTTTGCTAAAATTTCATTATGAACTATTATTATTTAAAAGCTAAAAAACCAGTGTTGATTCAATTAATGTTTTGAAAAATCAAACGAAGTATCCAGTGGTAAGTGCAATTAGTATTTTTGGTTGCATCTTAGGACATGTCAGAAGTAACCCACTATTGACTCACCCTGTATTAGCACTTTCGGTACTTTTTTAAGCTTTAAAATGGAATCTCGAGCTGATGGAGAAATTTGGATGCCAGATTTGAAATCTACACTCCAAAAGTACCATCATTTAAATTTATAATTAGAGTGGGCGTTTTTTTTCTTTGTGATTGAATAACTACACCTTTTTCAAGTGTAATTCAGAAATCATCACATGTAATTCAGTATAGTCAATATAATTTCAGAAACCGTTAATTGTAATTCAGATTAGTCAGTATTTCAGAAAGTGTTAATTGTAATTCAGAAAAGTAAACTGAATTTCAGAAAATATCACATGTATTTCAGATTAGTCAATTTAATTTCAGAAAACGTTAATTGTAATTCAGATTAGTCAACTGTATTTCAGAAAGTGTTAATTGTAATTCAGAAACCATCACATGTAATTCAGATCCAGTAACTTACTTGCATGATACTATGTATACATAACCAAAAATATTTTATTTTCAAAATTAAATTACATAATCATTAACAAGATCAGCATAAATATTTAGCGCCCTAACATTGTTTCCAAAGGTAGGTATTTTAATAATTTAATGTTTAAATGAAAATATTGAATTCTGAATTACAATTGACGAATTCTCAATTACAAATGACGTATTCTGAATTACAATTAAAGCTTTCTCAATTAAAAGTTACTAATCTGAATTACAGTTAACGTTTTCTGAAATTAAATTGAGTAATCTGAATTACATGTGATGTTTCCTGAAATTTAGTTTACTATTCTGAATTACAATTAACACATTCTGAAATACAATAGACTAATCTGAATTACAATTAACGGTTTCTGAAATATATCTTACGGTTTCTGAATTACAATTGAAAAAGGTGTAGTGCAAACTGAAGGATTTTCAGTTTAAATGGCAACGTGGATGCACGGATGTATAAAGAGTTGCATAACGTTTCTGAGCTTTTTGGCTAGATTTTCCGAAAGTTAAAAATATTATAATTTATAACATTATAACCCACGACGAGTTGTAATAATTATTCATCTTATATGTAACAGAAATAACTCGAACCTGTTTGCAGATCCCAATGGTAATCTTTAAATTACTAGTCATTATGCTTACATATTCCGTAATTCCGGTTAATGTTTGATCGTCTAAAACTAAATCCGATGCCAATTAAGTCGGATAATTGTCTGATCCCTTTAACTACACTAAGAAAATATGTATGAAAGCATTTATTACCGAGAGTTAGCCAATTTGCTTATTAAAATTGTTAAAGTAATTAAAACTTAATTAAAAATTAGTTCGACTACACCAACGCATGCCAAATGGTCTTTTAATCGTTTACATTTTTTTTTAAATTGGAAAAAATTTAAAATCTCTTCAGGGGATAAGGGGACGTTGAAACGAAAAAAAAAACAATTAAGAATTTCAAACATATCAAATAAAAAATATGCTTTTCAGTTTGGTTTCAGTTGCAGTTTGGAAGTATATTTTTGTTAGCAATTTGCAACAGTGCAACTGCAACCGGATATTTGTAGTGGTCCAGTAGTACCATTTGTACTATGCCGAGTCGAAAATCATTTTGTATAATTAGTTGCCTAATTCAAAGGTGAAGCAAAATACACAAATTAAAAAAAATAACAAGGATAAGAGCAGTAAAATGCCATCCAAACAATTTTTGTAACCTGTAATTAGGATAAAAAAATGTGGTAATAAAATTGTTGATTTGTAAAATTGAGTTAGTTCTTTGGAAGTAAAAAAATTGTTGTTAAAAATGTCATTTTAGTCTTGGAGGTCCCCGTGAAATTCTGGTCACGTCCGTGTTTAAAATGTCACGTGTAATACCGACAAAGCGAGCGTCTTGTATTCGCAAAAAGTTACTCATTTGGCCAGTTGTTTATTGCTTGTTTAATATTCCAGCAAACAATGTAAATATTTGGCTCACGTTTTTCTTAATAATCGCGCCGAAATTTGCGATAGCCAATCTCTCACCACCCCAATAAATATTAATGCTCGAAAAATCGGAACTTATTTATGCAGCCATAAAAACTAATTTCGCAATTAGCATCTATTTAGCAATTCGGCAGGCGCTCGATTCCTTCCGCTCCGGGCTGCAGAACTAAAAGTATGCGGTCAGTGCCGGAAGAGCGCATTTTCCGGCTACGGCTCTGGAATCTTGGCCAAAGTGGCTACAAAGAGAAATCGGGCCGGTGTAAACTGGGCGAGTAGGTGGGCGTAAATCTGGCTTCTCCTCGATCGTGAGCCGAGATGACTTAACAAGATACAGCGGGTGGAATTCCTAAAACTCCGTCTCTGTCTGGTCTGCTGGAAGGGGGCTATTGGCGTCTCAAGCTCATTATCTCACCTTCGTCTACCTACCCATTGAGTCTCTGGAACAACTGCCAAACTGGCCCGACCCGGTCCACTTTACACGGACACGCACCTCGCGCGATTCTACCTCTTGGACAAATATTTACATACCAGACTAACTACTAGCCTTCATTTGTAATCATCTACGTAGTTAACACCACCCGAAATTACCAAAAAACGACCACGGAACGTCTACCTGTCACTGCTCTGCACGATTCGCCATTATCCCATCACTTGCGCTAAGTACGTCCGAAATTTCGAAAATTTTCACTTTGCTTTTTGGGAATCGGACGAGGAATGCGTTGTATAAATAATGGAAGTATTTATGTTAATTCGACCACATATTTTGGAGATGTTGTCTATAAGGTAAATTTTCGTGTTTGTGGAATGTTAAAAATAACAAAGATTCTTTTCGAATATTACGTGGTTTATAGGATAATAAAAGAGATAAATCCGAAGATCGAACTTGGGCGGCAGGAGACCTTGGACGCTCAACGAAAAAAACAAAATTTCTAACAACAATGGAAACAAGTCTAGACGGTGTAAACACTGATCGGAAGCTAAGGCTCTTTTGCTATGGATAAAAATGCATTTTCATTCACGCATCGTATTTCTTCCAAAACACAAATTCAGTTTTGAAAACTGTAAACAAACATCTTTCCATTCTGAACAATTTTCGAATTTACGACAAAATACGAGCACACATGTCCAATTGTCTTATTTCTTATTTGTGTTTAATATACTCCTTTTTTGAAGTTGGTCACAATACTTAACTGCATTTTTATGTTTGTCTTTGTTTGAAACGTAATTTTTCTTAAATTGTTTTTCTGAATAGTTTCAATTTTCCGTAAAGAAAATACAACAGAAATTTAAATATTGTTTTTGTAACACTGAAACTAAGTTTCTCTCTTTCACTTGTTTCTGAAACACTCTGTAGTTATATAAATTTTAACATTGTAATGCATATTCTATTCTTTATTTAAAAAAGCGATAAAAACAGGCTTAAAAATATTACAAAAATTAAAAATTCAACCATCGAAAAAGTGACGTAATTAATGCTAAAAGCAGTTAGTTTTTTTCACTTTTTCTCAAGGAAGTAAACGCCTTCTGACACGACAACAAATTTTTATCTAAAATTTCTAAATAAAAATGTTTGAAACGGTTTTTCGACTTCGTGTCATAAACACTTTTTTTATGTTTTAATAAATAGTATTGATTTTTAGTACCTTAAAGTATCATATTATTATTAATTTATCATAAGCAAGTCAGTCTTAATAAGAAAAATTATCAAAAATGTTGGAACATTACTCATACTGAAGACAGAAACCAAATAATGTTTGTTTTTACAGGCTCCTGCAAATTATCGAACCAAGTGTTTGTTCCCTATAATAATTACTTTACGAAAAAAAAAAAATAGTATGACATTATCAATTTACCAAGTCTGAAGAATTTTTTTTTGAAATTCCTTCCAGCTTTAAAGTTATTCTTCGATATGGTACTATGATTTTTTCATGGTTACAGATTATGTTCCAAAAATTACTTCTGGTCTGGATATTATTTCTAAGCCAGTGTATTTTTCTAACAAAATATTAAATTTGCGTCTGTAAAAACATCATTTTAGGTTTCATCGATTTACATGACATATGCACTGTCAGTGCACTTTTTTCTAAAACTTCGTAGCTGTACCAAAATTTCTGCTGTATTTTATAACATGTGTTCAATAATTGCTCTGGTCGTGGTTTGCTGTGCTTTTTTCTTTCTAGCATGAACATAGGTTGACGTGATAAGTTCATATGGTTTGCTGTCAACTGACTATTTTGCATTTAGGAGTTTTTGATAAAAATCACATTGCAAATCATGATAATTGTATGCAGACGTTCAAGAATTTACTCTGGAAGCGTTATCTCAGTTGAACGTGTAAATTTTTGGCCGCGGAGCACTGACAGCTGTCATGTGTCATTGTTTTGTAATGTTAACCGAGACATACGTTTTTTGTGACACTTGCCACACATAGGCGATCTGACCAGAACAATTATTGAACACTTTTTATTACCTATACAGCAAAATAACCAAATAAATTACCAGTGTCAATGAAATACTTTTACTGCTTCCAAAAGTAACTAATTTTAAGGTTGTCCAACATAGAGTTACCTACTTTGGCAATGCGTATGTCATCTGAACAGATAATACTTGTTTCAAAAATAACTACTTAAGACAGATGACAAATAAAACAGTTACAAATTCGTCACGACGTTTCGATACTTTATTGTATCTTCTTTCAGACGATGAATTTCCCTTTAATTTGTTTGTGAGACCAGTAAAGGAAGAACAATTTGCAAATTTATTAGGAAATACTCTGTTTCAAAACTAGGGGATGCTAACGTTGCATTAGCGTTAATAGCTAATGTAATTTATAGTTTCAGTGAGAAATCTACTCATTAATAGATAACTATTTTACATTTTTATTAACTTTGTTTAAAAAAATAATTCGGTAAATTGTGACGTTGGCATTTCTGCAGTTTTGAAATAGAAAGTAGGTACCAACTTAATTTCTGACTAAAGAGCTCTGTGATCCTGAAATTAATTTGTTGATTTTGAGTAATACATATTTGAATAGTACTTGTAGACAGACATACACCATTTTTATAAACGCCACGGTATTTAAAATCTAAAAGATGCACTTCTCTCCCTACACCTTTATATTCTTGCAAAATTTATGTTCGTCAAAAATACTCACATAATCCTAGTGGCACTGCAGGTGTTCCAGCTTATAAATTCACCCTAAATGTTGCTTATTTATAGAAATTCGGAGAAGAAAATTCTGTTAGTGCTGCGTTCTTATAGGTAAAATAATACCATCTGCTCGACCACAGACATTGAAAATTATTGTTTTTATTTTCCTGAAAGATAACAAAAATGTACGGTAAGGGACAAATAAAATACAATAAAGATGAGAAGCGTTTGCAATACCTAATCTATCCTCGTCAAGTTTAAAAAAATGCCAAGTTGCAATCAGTGACGAGATAAAGGAATTATTGCATCTTGTGGTCTATAATACAATTAGTGACTAAAAGCCCATATTCAAAAAATGTTACGTATCAGATAAGATAAGCTGTTTGCTAAGTGTTGAGATAACGTCAAAATATAAAATTAGCGATCCATCTAATTACGTATTTACCCGAAGCAAATACTAGGACCCAAAAATCGATTTATTTAGGAAGTCAACAGAGATAAAGCTGGTCTTCGCCACCCCCTCACTGTACTACAGTTATTTTACCTACTTTGAAGCAGCAGACAGAATTCTTTGTTGGGATGATTTGTTTGGGAAAGGCACCCCATGCAAACATATAATGGCGTGTAAATGGGGGTGGGCATTCCAAGAACATAAAGACCGGTCCTGGCTCCAAACAGGTCCCGGAACCAAAATCCAACCCTAGACAAACAATAACTGCACCCTTAATCTGGTGACTTGTGCGTAATTGTCACTCATGATGCCGACAGTAAACAGATGCGGAATTCGTCAAGTGAACAATCTTAGAAAACAAATTACACGCCACTGATTCGGAAAAGGAGCGGCCTACAGGTAACAAGGCTCGGAAAAATCGACAGGATCAAGAATTGTAAATTATTTCATTGTGGAAGTATGGGCACGCCGTGAAGCTTTTCACCTCAAACGAATCATAAATAACAATAAATCATAAGATTTTACCTGAGACCTACAACAAAGTGATTTTTCAATATTTTATCTTCATGAAGGTGCATTTTTACTTTTTATGGTTTTGTACCCAATATTTCTAGTTTTAGTAACAAAAATCTTTAACTATTATACAATGTAATTTTAAATGATTCTCATCTAGTTAACTTTGAAATTGGTTTACATGTAAAAAAAATGTGCCGCTCTGCTCAGTTGAATCCTCTGTCAATAAATGTCAAAACTGTCAGTTGTGAAATTCACAAATTATCAATTAATTAATTTTAAATAATTTGTTAAAATGGAACTAAATTATTACACTGTGCAAGAAAACACTTTTATTATTGCAGCTTATTTCCGAATTGGAAACTTAATAAATGGAGAATGGTAATATTCGGTGTTTAAATGCCTGTCATTAGTTCTATAAAGCGGCATTTGTGATTTTACATGAGAAATTCACAGACGACTGGATGAAAATAATTCTAACACACATTGTATTATTATTGAATAATCTTGAAATAAAATGCTCAGTCTAAATCTAAATATTTATTCGTTTCAGTCATTCAGTTTTTAGTTTTTAGTCTCGTAAAGTACCAACAACCGCTATATTCAATTTTTACATAGTTTTCAGTCAACCAAAATAAAAACCGAATGTAACAAATCCTTGGCGCTGTCTCCATAAATTAAGATTTTCTTAATAGCAATGCTAAATAATTTTTTCCATACTGAGTGATTACAAGGTGAGAAAAACCAGCCTCCATCACGAACTAAACTAGTTTATCAATTATTGTAATGAGAGGATATTAAAACAACTCTTAAGTTAATATCTCTATTACAATTTGAAATGGAGCAAGTGGACCTGAGCTGTTTATTTAAAAATGTTGTGGATGAATCTTGGCGTGAAAAGTGAGGTAAAAAACATCGTTGACTTGTGGGATGGACACGCCCTACGTTTCGTCGGCTTATCTAGGATTTAACCGCAGAAATTCGGAATAATATGTTAAAAGAAGATAAACAGGTACTCAGGGTTGGCACCACTGTGCTGTGTTAACGAGGCGGACGGTAATTGGGAGCGGAAGAGAGGTCAAGGTGAAGAATGGACGCATGATTAGGAGACTTTCGAAAGCTTTTGTTGTATAGAGACAAATTATTTCGTGACAGGCTACATGCTGGAGAAATTAAAAAATGTCTTTGTTAGGCCCAGTAGTAATAAAAGAGCTAATAAAAATGCCATTTTAATGACAAGCTCTCAATTTCAGTTTCTATTAATTTATTCAATTATTACCTACTAATTTGTTTTTAATTATTTGTCAGGTTGTAACTAGCCTAATTACATCATGTAATTATGTCAACTAACTGAATAAAATTATTGACGAATTTGACCCCAACTACATTTGGCTAACTATTTTTCTTTTTTATACCTAATAATTGGCTCAATTTTTAATTCTTTGTACATATGCGCTATTTCTAGATACTACTTGTTACAATGTTGGACGTTGGAATCAAATTAAAATTAATAAGAAACACCAATTTACCACTTTCTTCTTAATTTACATTTCTAAAGAATTATTTTCGTTCACCTGTCTGAGCGCATTGTAAAGCTGGATAGCTGGAAGAGCTAACTTGTTGCAAGGTCACCAACATGAGTGAATGATTGAATGACTATAAAGCTTTAGGGCTTTCTGTACAGTACAGTTCTGCAATTAGATTAAAAAAAAATAACAAACTTGAGGTTATATCACATTGCCATTTTTTTTGTGTAGTTAATACAAAGAAATGTTTTTATACAAGAAAGAACTCTCGAAAATGATGTGTTTTGCTAAAATTAATTATACCAGGAAATTTTCAACAATGCAACCAGATTTTCTTGACAAACATTTGAGGTGGAACCCCACAAGACAACAGAAGCGGTTTTCTAAATCAGTCTGTATACCTACATAGATTTCTGGAATGGTAAACAATTTTGATTGCTCTTAAAATTTAATTTTTTGTTTTTTTCGAAGCTCAAATCAATGGATGACAGGTTTACAAAATTATTTACTCTTATTAAACAGAAAATGTATTGCAACCATGGACAAAAATATGTTTTTACCATGTCAATACTAACGAATTCGGCTTTAGATTATCAAGTGTTTACGAGCTATTTAGTTAGGTTTGAGCCTTCATTTTGCCTCCCTGGAAGTAACGTCTGGATAGGCTACTGTATTATCCTGTATTATTTTTTGTTATCTAGATGCAAGATATTTTGCAAGTTTTGGATTGATTTTACAATATGAAAAACCAGGGAGAAAAGAAGGATGTGTGAAAATGCGTTCAAAATTCAATTGACTCTGTATAGTTACCTATAACTATAATAAGTTAATAATAGTTAATAATAGTAACAAGTAATAATAGTTAATAATAGTTTAGTTTAATAATAAAAACTAATAAAGAAACAAATCCAAACTTTTTATTTAACTTGGAGAAAACTGTAACTATTAAAGATGAGGATGAGGTAACGACAAAAGGTAACTTTGAGAATTTCCACCACAAAATATGGATATTTCAAATTTTTGTTTGGGTCAATGCTGCAAAGCTTCCTCTTTAATTTTCCAATCAATTAAAGTATTTTTCACATACTTATTAGAATGTTGTTCAAATCGACATAAATCTTTTTTCACCTGGAAACACAGATTTTTATTTTTGTAAGGATTATTATGAACAAATCCAAACTGCAATAGAGTTATAAATATTTCCTTGTTGGGAAACCAACTTGGTGGTTTCATTTCGTTCACCGATTAATTGTCCAGTGGCGTTCCAAAGAAAACATAAAACTGGTTAATTGGTGGTGCTTTTACGAGTCCCTTGGATTAGATAGAGGTCTTATAAAGTTTCCTTGGATGAAATCTTGTATGGATCAGCGACCCCGCCCTTTGTTTCGTGTCGCATTATCTTGCAGTGAACCGCAGAAATTGGTATGATTGCAGAATAAAAATCTGCTATATAGTCGGAAGATAAACAGAACCGGTCTCTCAGGGTTGGCACTTGGTACCACTGTTGGTCGTTAACAATCGTTAATTAGAGTGGGAATGGAGGTCAAGGTGGGTGCAGGTGTCGACAACACCAACGTATGTGGACAGTGGCTCTGCACCCCCTTTTTGAAGAGTCTAGGGATATTAATAATTTTTCTGAATAATAATTGTTATTTACTACCGTAAATTTACAAGATTCCTTGAAAATGATTTTGTTTGTGGTTGTTACAATTACAAATAAATAAAAATAAAATAATCTTTTACTCTTATACTCTATACCTTACAACAAGGGATGGAATTTGTAAAAAATCCGTATTTTTGAATATTTATGTCTATTTTTATTTGAAAAACGTGTGTTTTAGGACATTTGGAAAAAAGTTACATATAGGTATCCATGAGAACTGGTATTTGTGCTTTCAGTTAAAAATGAAGAAACAAATTTCAGGATTTTTGGAAATTACAACCGCAAGGGGGTTAAATGGGGAATGAAAGTTTGTTTGAATTATATAAAAATAAGTAAAAGTAACTCGGGTTCGTATTTGGTTACGGTTTTAAAGTTCACAATAAAATTATCTGTTTCTTCTTTTTGTTACTAAGTTTTGCTTTGTTTTGCTGCGTTTCAAAATACTAGTTGTGGACATGGGTGCGAAGTCGCGGGCAACTACTAGTAAATAATAAACTCAAAAATCCAAGAACGACTAAACATAAATATACCTTTGCTAAGAACAAGACTTCTCAAATGCAGGCATCACAGACTCGATCAATTGAGAAGTTTTTTTTATTTTGGGAAGTTCAAATAGTCATGGAATGGACAACTAGGAGTAGAGTTGCCACACCTTCAATGTCGCTAAAATATAGAAGCCAAATCTATATTTCCCGAGTGAGGCCTTTCGTGATTGGCTATACTTAAAAACGTTCTTATCTTCCAAACACAGAGAGTTAGAACATTTTTGCAAAGAAACTTTTTATTCAGAATTGCCTATAATACATTAATTCACCTTTCGGTGGGGAGCGAGTTACGGAATACGCTGTATGAAGGCGGCAGAGTTGTAAAACGATGTCTTACAATTTTTATATACTGCGTGTCTCACCTAAGACTTTCGAGCTTAATATTTTAGTTATTTGCCAACGGATTGTTATGAAATTTGGAATGCACATATTTTAGGAGGTGATTTTTCAATTAAGAGCAGAACAATGACTTCAAGTTAAAAATAATTTGAACACACGTTTCTTTTATGTAAAATTAAGCCCAATTATCAATGGATCATTAAAATTAAATCCCGAAAAATAGGTGTCCACACAAAAAATTAACCAATTTTCGTCTGATCGAAGGAAAAAATTAGATTTTGTTGTTAAAAACTTGACCCGAATTTTGAAAGTATTTGAGCAGTCACCTTTTGAAACAACTGATGAAGCATTGGTAAGCAGCATTTTGTGCACCACTGAAAAACTGTCAAAAGTGTGCGCATTTTAATCTTTACCTTCTAAAATATCTGAATTTTAAATTTCATAAAAATCCGTTGACAAATAACGGAGATATCAGGCTCGAAAGTCTTAGGTGAGACACCTTGTGCTGGAAGGGATTTAAAATGATGTTTGCCTAATTGATCTTATTTCATTTCTTTGTTTTCATTTATCTCAATGTCAATATGTATGTTTAATTAGTAATAAATGATTTATTTGAATCTTGTACATATTTTTTGAAACATCTATAGGGTGTAGTTTTTCGAGCTGCACTATGGGGATCTCAGTTATTATAAGAGATACGAGGTCGGTTAAATTAGGGCAAAGTTGCGCATTTTTATGCTGAACAATAACCTGAAAGAAAATTTGATGTGTCATTTTTAGTTTTTGAATTATTGAGAAAAATAAAAAAATTGTAATTTTTGTTTTTATTTTTTTAAAACTAGGAGAACTAGACGTTTTTAAGTAAGACAATCTTCAGACACTTTTTTACAAGAAATCTAAATCTGTCATCGGTTTTTTTCCAAGGCGTTCATGATGTCATAGTTACAACACTCAACTTTAGTTTTTCTTACGGACGCTATATTTAATACTTGTATTTTTGAAAAGTATTTTTGTTCCTGATTATCACATGATATGATCCAATCTTACATACTGATTAAAATTAAGAAAAAAACGTTTTTGGAAAGAGTGCTTTGGAAAAAAACGCCAAAAATATTGTTTAATAAACTGACTTTTGACAGTTCTATTAAATATACAAGGACAATTTTTATAAGTTTATCTTGTTTTGTTTTGCAAAAAATAAATAAAACTTATGTCGTTTAGTTTTTAAATAAGTAAGCTTGGCGGAAATGTGAACCTTCCAGATCCAAATTCAATTAAACTTCCAAAATCTAGTTAGTTTAAAAACAAAATTGTTGGCGTTTTTTCCAAAGCACACTTCGTAAAAATTCTTTTTTTTTCGATTTTGATCAGTATGTAAGATTCGGTCATATCATGTGATATCATATCTTGTAATCAGAAATAAAAACCCTTTTCAAAAATATAAAAATCGAATATAGCGTCCATAAGAAAAACCAGAGTTGAGTGTTGTAACTCTAACATCAAGAACGCCTTGGAAAATACGATGACAGAATTAGATTCCTTGTAAAAAAGTGTCTGAAGAAAGTAAGTAAGAAAAATGGTATGAGGCTTTTTAACTCGTCTGATCATAACAAATTCGCATACGAAATATTGCTAAGCCATTCCCTAACACCCTGAATACAGTGTGATTTTGTCAAAAATTGTATGTATAGTAGAGTAGAAGTAGCCTAATTTTGGATAGGTTCCTATTTTCGAACACCAGTACTTATATTAGCTGTTTCAAAACTATAAAAACGCCAACGTCGCATTGTCTAAACCCCACATTAGAAGTATTGTGTGTTCTAATAATCATAGTCATCTGAAAATTTGTGTACAACCATAATCTTTTAGGTCCTGCTCAATGAAAAGATTCTCAAGATAGCAGCACTTCCGGTTATACCGGAAGTCGTCATCAACTTCCTTATTTTAAATGGAATGCTATATTTTTTAATGCGTTTTTGAATTACTAGTGTTATTTTAAGGTAGTTTTCATAAGCTGTTCCTATACCTAAATTTAGCCGTTTACGAAATATTTATGGTTTTTAAATTCTTTTTGGATTTGCACTTTCCAGTTCAAAAATCGATAACTCTGCGATTTTTAAAAATTTGGAAATATTTTTGAGCTCATTTGAAAGAGGAAGCCTAGGTCTTTCCTTTGGTGTTTTCAAATTTCTAAAAAAGAATAACAAACTCCAATTTTTTAAAATTAAGTTTGCAAAACTTTAAGCACCCATAACTCATTTTTTTCAAATGAAGTGACAAAAGTTTTATTTCACTAGATGGTAGAGAGTTTAATTCTGCTTCGATCTGTGTTAACATTCCCTATACTTATGTTTAATAGTTTTCAAGTTACAATACCTTTTTGTTAGGATTGAGAAATTCATTAGCCATAGGCCTTTTCTCATAGGTTGCCATGGAAACGAATGAAAAAAGGTGAGAAATTAAAGTTTTTCAAACCAACACCCAATGAATTTATTTTGTTTTCACAGTCTGATAACACAATTTTGAACAGAGTTTGCCGTTTAAGTTTAATCTGAAATGTTTTTATGGCAAACTATGCAAAAATATCGAGCGTTCAAATAAAAACCTGGGCTCAGGAGGCTGTGGAATCTTCTTTTGTTTTTTAATTTTCCAGCGTAGAATTTGACATTACGAAATGTCAATATTGTCAAGCGAAAATCTCCTTTGACTTCACTTAAAAACCTGCTAAAAGTTAAAACAAGGGCCACAGTACAGAGTAATAGCCACAGCAGAAATGCGCAGTGACCCAAAGCAGCCATAAAATAAAAAATTTGGGTGGGAAAATATCTAACCCCAAATCTTTTTGACATTTCATAAACGATAAATGACTGCAAACAACTATTGCCGGATCCGGTTACACTGTTCCCATGTTCAAATTTAAAGCACTGCCAACTGGGCCAAGATTTTTAAATGAACGCACGATAGCTGTGGTTAGTAAGAAATTTCCTACAATAACAAAAAAACCAACATAACTTGAAAATTATCACAGATAGGTATAGGGAATGCTAATACAAATCGATGTAGAAAAAAATTCTCCTCCATCTAGTAAAATAAAAATTGAGACATGCCATTTGAAAAAATTAAGTTTTGGGTACTTGAAGTTGTCCAAACTTAACCTTAAAATTTTTGGGTTTATTAACTTCAATTCCAATTTTGATCACACTGAACAACAGATATAGGCTTTCTCTTTCAATTCTCCAAACATGACTTCGAAATCTCTAAAACTAAGCGAGTTACCGATTTTTTAAGGGACAGGTGCAAATTCAAAAATTATCAAAAATCCTAAATATCTCGAAAACGGTTAAACTTGGGTATAGGGAAAGCTAATAAAAACTCCCTTAAAATAACTCAACTAATCCAAAAACGTAGTGAAAAATATAGCTTTCTAAAGTTAATAGCGACTTCCGGTATAACCGGAAGTGCTACCATCTTGAAAATATATTCATTGAGCCTGAGTACCAACTCTCAGATAAATATCTTTATGACAACTTTCAATACTTCTAATGTGGGGTTTAGACGGAACACTCTGTATTTCAATGAATGAAGTACTTTCCGAAATTTAGGTAAATTTTTTGAAAAACGTGTTTATTTGTGTGAGTTGTGCAAGTTCCAGCCTAGTTAGTGTTGTGGGTAATGCGTCAGTGTCTTCTCAACAGTCCCAAGAAGTCTTCGGAACAAGGCAACTGCCCATAAATTAGTAAAATAAACGTCTGGTGGAGGGATTAATCACGGATGTAAATGCGCGGGAGTGAGACCGGCTGTGGTCGGCGCAGCTCGTGCGCAGTCGTGCGGCTGCCATTATTGCTCGGCGCCTCCCGAACGGCTCTGATTGGTGGACGCGGTCCAGAGCCGGCGCTTGCCCAAGAGGAGTCAGTCAGTTGGTGCCCAGCCAAAGTCGAGGTTGCTGTCGGCGACGTCGAGCACCCCAGCCAGCAGCACCACCACCACGTGTCAGTGACGCGCCGCGCCGTGAGTGTGGACCTACCTGGTGACGACATGTGCGGCAGATAGTGGTGCCATGTAGTGAGCGAGAGCTGTGTGATGCCGCTGTGCCGTGGCCGCGAGTGAACCATGCCACACGTCTCGTCCAGTGGCGGCGATGATCTCGGCAGCACCGATGAGGTTAAGGTGTTTAAGGACGAGGGCGACGGGGAGGACGAGAAGAGGTCCTCTGAGAACCTCACCGAGGAGAAGAGCAGTCTCATCGACCTCACCGAGTCGGAGGTGAGCCGCGACGGAAGACGACAACCACCCCCGTAGTCACTACTCTCTTACTCTCGGGGATTTACTCAACCAAACGCTGCATTTCTGGTTTTTAGAGAAAAATTGACACCACTTTACCCTAGTTATCTTTGATAAACGGAATGTCGCAGATAAGGCGAGCTGTAAATATGTGCGAAATGAAAGTTTTGTTTTCATATTTTCCGTATAACACAACTTCAATGTGGTGTTTATGTTTATCAAATCCGAAAGTGTTTTATCTGAATTTAATTTACAAGATCGGACGTGGTGGCTGGCATGAAAGCCACTTTTCGACCAAATGATGCTCCACTGTAAATACAGGCTGGACCATAATGCACAGATTAAAAATCTCAAAACACTATTTTTATAGCTGAAACGGCATTCAAGGAAAAAATATTTTAATTTAACCAATCAGAGCGTTTTACACCATCCAGGTCTATTTTTCATAATTCTTGCTGTTTAGGTACAAATTCTAGTAGATTCATTGTTAATAATCCAGTAATCCAGTCGTTTCTAAAACTTGTAAGACATCTTATAGCTGAAACGGCATTCAAGGAAAGAACATTTTAATTTAACCAATCAGAGCGTTTTAGAGCATCCAAGTCTATTTTTCATAATTCTTGCTGTTTAGGTACAAATTCTAGTAGATTCATTGTTAATAATCCAGTAATCCAGTCGTTTCTAAAACTTGTAAGACATCTTATAGCTGAAACGGCATTCAAGGAAAGAACATTTTAATTTAACCAATCACAGCGTTTTAGAGCATCCAAGTCTATTTTTCATAATTCTTGCTGCCACAATCCAGTTGTTTCTAAAACTTTTAAAATGTCACTGTCAAACTCGATGGTTTATTATAGTATATTATGATACGAGTTTTATAAGACGCATTTTGTCGCACGCACGGAATTGGGGCACGACGAGCGCAGCGAGGAGTGCCATAATGGAGTAAGTGCGACAAAATGCGTCTTATAAAACTCGTATCATAATATGTAAGATTGGATCATATCATGTGATAATCAGGAACAAAAATACTTTTCAAAAATACAAGTATTTAAATATAGCGTCCGTAAGAAAAACCAAAGTTGAGTGTTGTAACTATGACATCATGAACGCCTTGGAAAAAAACCGATGACAGATTTAGATTTCTTTTAAAAAAGTCTCTGAAGATTGTCTTACGCTGCATTTCTGGTTTTTAGAGAAAAATTGACACCACTTTACCCTAGATATATCTTTGATAAACGGAATGTCGCAGATAAGGCGAGCTGTAAATATGTGCGAAATGAAAGTTTTGTTTTCATATTTTCCGTATAACACAACTTCAATGTGGTGTTTTTGTTTATCAAATCCGAAAGTGTTTTATCTGAATTTAATTTACAAGATCGGACGTGGTGGCTGACATGAAAGCCACTTTTCGACCAAATGATGCTCCACTGTAAATACAGGCTGGACCATAATGCACAGATTAAAAATCTCAAAACACAATTTTTATAGCTGAAACGGCATTCAAGGAAAAAATATTTTAATTTAACCAATCAGAGCGTTTTACACCATCCAGGTCTATTTTTCATAATTCTTGCTGCTTAGGTACAAATTCTAGTAGATTCATTGTTAATAATCCAGTAATCCAGTCGTTTCTAAAACTTGTAAGACATCTTATAGCTGAAACGGCATTCAAGGAAAGAACATTTTAATTTAACCAATCACAGCGTTTTAGAGCATCCAAGTCTATTTTTCATAATTCTTGCTGCCATAATCCAGTTGTTTCTAAAACTTTTAAAATGTCACTGTCAAACTCGATGGTTTATTATAGTATATTATGCGACGCATTTTGTCGCACGCACGGAATTGGGGCACGACGAGCGCAGCGAGGAGTGCCATAATCGAGTAAGTGCGACAAAATGCGTCTTATAAAACTCGTATCATAATATGTAAGATTGGATCATATCATGTGATAATCAGGAACAAAAATACTTTTCAAAAATACAAGTATTTAAATATAGCGTCCGTAAGAAAAACCAAAGTTGAGTGTTGTAACTATGACATCATGAACGCCTTGGAAAAAAACGATGACAGATTTAGATTTCTTTTAAAAAAGTCTCTGAAGATTGTCTTACGCTGCATTTCTGGTTTTTAGAGAAAAATTGACACCACTTTACCCTAGTTATCTTTGATAAACGGAATGTCGCAGATAAGGCGAGCTGTAAATATGTGCGAAATGAAAGTTTTGTTTTCATATTTTCCGTATAACACAACTTCAATGTGGTGTTTATGTTTATCAAATCCGAAAGTGTTTTATCTGAATTTAATTTACAAGATCTGACGTGGTGGCTGACATGAAAGCCACTTTTCGACCAAATGATGCTCCACTGTAAATACAGGCTGGACCATAATGCACAGATTAAAAATCTCAAAACACTATTTTTATAGCTGAAACGGCATTCAAGGAAAAAATATTTTAATTTAACCAATCAGAGCGTTTTACACCATCCAGGTCTATTTTTCATAATTATTGCTGTTTAGGTACAAATTCTAGTAGATTCATTGTTAATAATCCAGTAATCCAGTCGTTTCTGACATCTTATAGCTGAAACGGCATTCAAGGAAAGAACATTTTAATTTAACCAATCAGAGCGTTTTAGAGCATCCAAGTCTATTTTTCATAATTCTTGCTGCCATAATCCAGTTGTTTCTAAAACTTTTAAAATGTCACTGTCAAACTCGATGGTTTATTATAGTATATTATGATACGAGTTTTATAAGACGCATTTTGTCGCACGCACGGAATTGGGGCACGACGAGCGCAGCGAGGAGTGCCATAATGGAGTAAGTGCGACAAGATGCGTCTTATAAAACTCGTATCATAATATGTAAGATTGGATCATATCATGTGATAATCAGGAACAAAAATACTTTTCAAAAATACAAGTATTTAAATATAGCGTCCGTAAGAAAAACCAAAGTTGAGTGTTGTAACTATGACATCATGAACGCCTTGGAAAAAAACGATGACAGATTTAGATTTCTTTTAAAAAAGTCTCTGAAGATTGTCTTACGCTGCATTTCTGGTTTTTAGAGAAAAATTGACACCACTTTACCCTAGTTATCTTTGATAAACGGAATGTCGCAGATAAGGCGAGCTGTAAATATGTGCGAAATGAAAGTTTTGTTTTCATATTTTCCGTATAACACAACTTCAATGTGGTGTTTATGTTTATCAAATCCGAAAGTGTTTTATCTGAATTTAATTTACAAGATCTGACGTGGTGGCTGACATGAAAGCCACTTTTCGACCAAATGATGCTCCACTGTAAATACAGGCTGGACCATAATGCACAGATTAAAAATCTCAAAACACTATTTTTATAGCTGAAACGGCATTCAAGGAAAAAATATTTTAATTTAACCAATCAGAGCGTTTTACACCATCCAGGTCTATTTTTCATAATTATTGCTGTTTAGGTACAAATTCTAGTAGATTCATTGTTAATAATCCAGTAATCCAGTCGTTTCTGACATCTTATAGCTGAAACGGCATTCAAGGAAAGAACATTTTAATTTAACCAATCAGAGCGTTTTAGAGCATCCAAGTCTATTTTTCATAATTCTTGCTGCCATAATCCAGTTGTTTCTAAAACTTTTAAAATGTCACTGTCAAACTCGATGGTTTATTATAGTATATTATGATACGAGTTTTATAAGACGCATTTTGTCGCACGCACGGAATTGGGGCACGACGAGCGCAGCGAGGAGTGCCATAATGGAGTAAGTGCGACAAGATGCGTCTTATAAAACTCGTATCATAATATGTAAGATTGGATCATATCATGTGATAATCAGGAACAAAAATACTTTTCAAAAATACAAGTATTTAAATATAGCGTCCGTAAGAAAAACCAAAGTTGAGTGTTGTAACTATGACATCATGAACGCCTTGGAAAAAAACCGATGACAGATTTAGATTTCTTTTAAAAAAGTGTCTGAAGATAGTCTTACGCTGCATTTCTGGTTTTTAGAGAAAAATTGACACCACTTTACCCTAGATATATCTTTGATAAACGGAATGTCGCAGATAAGGCGAGCTGTAAATATGTGCGAAATGAAAGTTTTGTTTTCATATTTTCCGTATAACACAACTTCAATGTGGTGTTTATGTTTATCAAATCCGAAAGTGTTTTATCTGAATTTAATTTACAAGATCTGACGTGGTGGCTGACATGAAAGCCACTTTTCGACCAAATGATGCTCCACTGTAAATACAGGCTGGACCATAATGCACAGATTAAAAATCTCAAAACACTATTTTTATAGCTGAAACGGCATTCAAGGAAAAAATATTTTAATTTAACCAATCAGAGCGTTTTACACCATCCAGGTCTATTTTTCATAATTCTTGCTGCTTAGGTACAAATTCTAGTAGATTCATTGTTAATAATCCAGTAATCCAGTCGTTTCTAAAACTTGTAAGACATCTTATAGCTGAAACGGCATTCAAGGAAAGAACATTTTAATTTAACCAATCAGAGCGTTTTAGAGCATCCAAGTCTATTTTTCATAATTCTTGCTGCTAGATTCATTGTTAATAATCCCATAATCCAGTTGTTTCTAAAACTTTTAAAATGTCACTGTCAAACTCGATGGTTTATTATAGTATATTATGATACGAGTTTTATAAGACGCATTTTGTCGCACGCACGGAATTGGGGCACGACGAGCGCAGCGAGGAGTGCCATAATGGAGTAAGTGCGACAAAATGCGTCTTATAAAACTCGTATCATAATATGTAAGATTGGATCATATCATGTGATAATCAGGAACAAAAATACTTTTCAAAAATACAAGTATTTAAATATAGCGTCCGTAAGAAAAACCAAAGTTGAGTGTTGTAACTATGACATCATGAACGCCTTGGAAAAAAACCGATGACAGATTTAGATTTCTTTTAAAAAAGTCTCTGAAGATTGTCTTACGCTGCATTTCTGGTTTTTAGAGAAAAATTGACACCACTTTACCCTAGTTATCTTTGATAAACGGAATGTCGCAGATAAGGCGAGCTGTAAATATGTGCGAAATGAAAGTTTTGTTTTCATATTTTCCGTATAACACAACTTCAATGTGGTGTTTATGTTTATCAAATCCGAAAGTGTTTTATCTGAATTTAATTTACAAGACGGACGTGGTGGCTGACATGAAAGCCACTTTTCGACCAAATGATGCTCCACTGTAAATACAGGCTGGACTATAATGCACAGATTAAAAATCTCAAAACACAATTTTTATAGCTGAAACGGCATTCAAGGAAAAAATATTTTAATTTAACCAATCAGAGCGTTTTACACCATCCAGGTCTATTTTTCATAATTCTTGCTGTTTAGGTACAAATTCTAGTAGATTCATTGTTAATAATCCAGTAATCCAGTCGTTTCTAAAACTTGTAAGACATCTTATAGCTGAAACGGCATTCAAGGAAAGAACATTTTAATTTAACCAATCAGAGCGTTTTAGAGCATCCAAGTCTATTTTTCATAATTCTTGCTGCCATAATCCAGTTGTTTCTAAAACTTTTAAAATGTCACTGTCAAACTCGATGGTTTATTATAGTATATTATGATACGAGTTTTATAAGACGCATTTTGTCGCACGCACTCCATAATGGAGTAAGTGCGACAAAATGCCTTATAAACGAGATATCATACAATATTTTTTCTACTTTGCACCTTTTTTAACAAAAAAAAAATCAATTTCGAAATTTAGGGAATTTTGTGACAGTTGACAGCATTTGTGTGGATCATGAAATTAAATTAATAATTTGCATCGTCATTAGTTTATTCGTAAAATGTATTCTGAAAGTGTCCAAGACGTTTTGCAATCTATCTGCCCCTCAACGAAAACGGGCTTTTGTGGCAAATACGCGGAATTTGAACATTGGCCTAAGGAGAATGGGATCTCAAATTACTTACTTACACTGACTTTTGAAGTTATCTTTGTTATTATTACTCGAAAGGTATTCGAAGAGACTACCTGTCAGGAATGGTACAAAAATTGTTTCAGAATTTTGACAAAATGTTAGATAAAAACCACAAATTTGAAGGCCTACACGTCTCCCGATTTGTATTCTCTTGATTTTTTTAATTACATAAAAATGTTGATACAGACACCCTATTCAGACAGAGAAACAACTTGGAGGTTGCGTTCAGGAAACTTAAAACAATTACCTAATCTAAAAAATTGGAACTAATAAACAAATATTTTGCAGTAAATGTTGAATATGCCCTTCATTTTGTGGTGGTCAATTGATCTCTTCCTGTCAAGCTTCGCTTCCAATTTTGTACCATATTATGGGAATGATTGAGCTGCCACTTGTACATTTTTCCCGCATTCACCATAACAGAAAAGCATGTTTGTGTACTCTTGATGTACTTATAATTGCATATCACATAGATCACAGCTTTATAAATTTATAAACTTTAGAACAATTTAATGACAAATTATTTTCTGACACTGCTGACAAAACGAACACAGACGGATTTTATCACAAGCTATTATTTAATGTGTCTTTTAGTAACATTGTTACTATTACCAATATTTCACCTGGGGTGGAGCTTCTGGGATTGATCAATTTCGGTTCCTCTCTTCTCTTTTGTGAAATGCTCAAAAAATTATTTGAAAGTGGATTTGTTATCTCACTTGGCTACTCTTATCAAGATTTGTTTACTATTAAAAATTAAACTATTAAAATTTAGACGCCACTATTTTTTTGCAGGAGTTCATGATGAACATTTTGTAATTTTGTAAAATATCAGTTTTAGCAAAGCATTGGTAAAATGATGAATGAAAGGATTTTACGTCGGATTACATATTTTCAAGTATTCTTTTTTTCAATTTTTTAACTCATAGGTACTATTTCAGTTAAGTTTCAGTTGTATTTTAAAAAATTATACAATTTCGACACAACAAACGTTTAGGGGTTTAAATCAAGGTTACAGGGGATTTAATATAACTACGTTATGAGAGGACGCCTCATTTGGACCAGATATACGAGTATATTATAGGATCTTAAATTTAATTTTTTGGTATGTTGTAAGGTTGCAGTGAGTAGTATGAAATCCGGCGCAAAAGAACATAATCCAGATCTGGTACTACTAAAACAAAGTACTTCTAAAAACGAATTAATAAACATAAATGTACCAGTACTGACACCCTCGTATGTACAGCTAAGCCTAAGTAGCTGCTTGAAAGTGGACATGGCTTGTAATAACAACGTAAACTCGATCAATTAGAAAATTCGAAAAATTGACCCCAATACCTTTAGCAGAAGTTCAGGAACAGAAAAAC
This sequence comes from Tribolium freemani, assembly GCA_939628115.1. Taxonomy (NCBI): domain Eukaryota; kingdom Metazoa; phylum Arthropoda; class Insecta; order Coleoptera; family Tenebrionidae; genus Tribolium; species Tribolium freemani. The sequence goes on along the minus strand of OW626785.1, from coordinate 2,602,562 downwards.
TGAATTTTGTAAAATTTAAGTTTAGCTTAGCAAATTAGATGTAAAATATGAATGACCAGGGTCTCACGTCGGATTCCATTTTCAAGTTTTTTTTGTCCAATTTTTAATTCTTAACTAAGCTCAATTGTATAAAAATTTAATCGCTTCTATTAACACACGTTAAGGAGTTTAACCAAGGTTTTAACTTTTTATACGAGGGCGAGTCACTTTTATTATAATATTTTTTATTTAATTTTTTTACTGAGTAACAAGTCACGAAGGTACTAGTTTTATCACTGCTCTAATTGGACTCAAATCGTTGTTCTTTTAAATTAAATGAGTTGTCAGAGGACGGCCCCTCATTTGGACCTCAAGATCTTAAATCAATTTTTTGGAATGTTCTAAGACTGCAGAGGGTAGTATGAATTTGACGCACAAGAGCATAATCTAGTTCTGTTATTTCAACATGTTAAAACATACAAAGCATTCTCAAAAACGAATTAAGACGTAAGAGCGTATTAGATTTACAAAGTAGCTGTTTGAAAGAACACGTGTCTTGTAATAAACTAATAACAACGTAACTCGATCGATTAGAAAATTATAGGTTTGATAAGTGTCTTAAAAATCCTTTCAATATTTGTTATGCTTTAAAACTTAGTACGTATTTAATATTTGCTATGTACTCCAAAAGTACAGATTGGTTTTTCATTATTAGATACGTGAATGAGAGTGGAAATTGTCGATTAGTTGAATTAGTAACAAATGATTTAAATGCTGTGCATGTTTGGGTTAGGTGTTTTTTGACTCGTTATGCACACGATTTTAGACAATTTGTTACAAAGTTCTTTGTTTTCATAAAACACAATTTGTTTTTATAAAATCATTGTTTCGTAGACATTGATAGTTAATACACTTTTAGTGTTTAAAAATACAGATTTATTTTGATTTTTGAAACAAAAACTAGGTATACGAGTACTTTTAAAATTATTATTGAGCCTGGGGCACCCGAATTTAATAAGTGCATACGTCATTGACTACATTACTACATACCTACTAACTTCAGCAACTTGCATTGTGATAATTGCTATTTCCACACTGAACTTCAGAATGCGCATTTTAGAAGTTTTAGATTGGTTTCATTTAACTACTTAGGGAATAATTTCAATTTCAGTTGTAAAATATGTATGTGTAAAGTCCCAAAGTTTCAACAAAGTAAGAATTGTAAAAACTTACGCAAAAACATGACTGTTTTCATGAAGTTGGTAGCGTTGTTAATTACAATTTTACACCGAATTTTTATCATTATTGATTAATGACATTTGATGGCTTTCAATTCAAATGTACAAGAAAATGGCGTAAAAATGTGAGATCAATTCATAATCCGCTACGCCAGGGAAGAGTGATTTTTTGAAGAACAATTAACATTATCAATACTTTAAACCTGTAATTGCAACTGTTCGGTAAATCACATCTGATTGGCACCAAGTATAAAAATTTACAGGCCTCAGTGGTCTATTTATGTTGCTGCAAAAATAAATATTTGAATTATAATAACAGGAAAAATTAATTTGGAGTTTTGAGATAAATGTTCCAGCTGTCTTATCTGAGAGTTTCTTGATCATAAATTCTTCTCCATTTTATTACTCTAAAATGCAATTGCATTAGATACAGATTGGATAACTTTTATTGTTATTGACCATTACACATGTTAACAGCATTTTCAAGAAAGTCGCAAAGTATTATTGAACATACATTCTACAAAGAAGTGGTGGAAGTTGCTTGTGTAAAGAAAGATATTTCAATGAGTAATTTCATTGATATTTGCCTAGATGAGTTGACAAAAGGTTTTACACATGTTTGTTGTTATCAATGGCATTTATTTATTTGATATCAAGGTGATCTGTTCGGGTAAACAGAGAAACATCTGTGATGAAAAAAGGTGGAAAAATTTCTCTACGTTAAACCTTTTTGGGTCCTTTGTTTGTTTGTGACTTGTTTTGTCTAAAGTAATGTTTTTTCGAGAACTGGGACATTGTTATACATATGTGGTATTTTGACGGACTGGTTTTAATGATATTTTATTATTAATCAGAACTGTGTAAAGTCATAACATAAAAGTTTGAGTTGGTAATAAAGATATCAGTTTTATTTACTGTTGTTACATAAAATCATATTTGGTTCAAAATCATATGGAGCCTCTTTAACCGATAATTACTCATTAAAAAAGCTACTAGTAGAGATAAAGACAAAGAAAATCCACGCGCAATTAAACATTGAATATGTAAAGAACTTTAATGTTATTTACGTGCGACAAAAATGTTGTAATTTATAACTCTGTAATTAACAGTCGTCAGTTGATTTAATTTAATAATCAGGTATCGAAATTTATTAACACTTTTACGAAAGTTTTTTCAATAACTATTGTTTTTGTTAAACATTGGCCGTTTTTAGAGCATTCGCAGTTACATATTGTTTTATTCACACGTTTCACCATTAAAATAAAATAATATCAATAAAAATGTTATATTTTTACGTCAGTAATGAAATTTCACGTCATTCATCCAACTTTTCCGTTCAGAGAAAATAATACAAAAATTAGCTTTATTGAATTATGACTTATTATCACGTCAATCATCTAAACTCAATTTACACTTCCAAACAATATAAAATTAATTTTATTTACCTTAAAGTTTAGAGTGTGTGAAGTTGAGATATAACGCAGGTAATAAAAAAATACAAATTTCAACTTGATCATGACAAATAACTTTGGATCCAACCCAAACTATTCTTAACCAGCATAATAGGCGACGCTATGTGAATTTATTGCCTTTTCGGGGAAATATTGGAAGTCCTGTGGAGACTGGGATTGAGAAAAAGTTTGTAATTATATAACATTTCGCATTCTCGGAATCTGGTAAATGTTTATAGGTGAAATTATTGGAGACTTGTGAATGAATAAAAGAATGTGCAGGACGAGTGTTGACAGCAAAGTCAGCTCTGGTTATCAGCTGCAAAATGCCAAAACTTATTATTATTGATTCTTACCTAACAGTGTTTTTCTAAAATAATATTGCAGTTTCCTGAAAATAGTTTGAGAAATACTAGCCAGATTTTTTTGTCCAGAATACCCACATTACATTTCTATTAAAAAAGTCCATAAGTTTTTGCCTTGCATAATATAACATATTCCGTAAGAAATAATTTGAAAACACATGTTACAGGTTTGGGAATTCTTTATACACGTCGGAGGCCGTTGATCTTGAATTGCATATTTTCATTTCCTACAAATCTCAAATCCACTATAATTTTGTTTAAAGATTACTCCCGCAGCCTAAAATTAGAAATTATTTGTTTGTAGACCCTCCTACAAACTATTTTTGTTTTCGTATGTTGAATCTATACTTGGTTTTATTAATAGTTTCAGTTATTGAAGAGTTAAATTCATTCCTTGATTTCTTTTAACTTGATTCGTTTGGCTAAGTAGGTCGAGTTGTAGCACATTAATTAATTACATATTTTTATAATCACTATTGATCTCGAGTCAAATCGAAAAAGAGCTACCAACCTTTCAATGCATAATTTAGCATAAAAATATTAAGTAATCATTTACTGTTAAAAACTTCTCAATCAATCATGTCTACAGTGGAGACATTCCAGTGGTGTACTTTTTTTTTACTTCGACTGAATTTTTCCGGAAATAATTTAAAACTGGGGTGGTTCTTGTAAAAAACAGCAAATGTCGATCGTAATCACAAATCTCGTTTATCAGAACGGTAATCTGACCGGATTTGAAACTGTTGTAGCTCTTATCGCTTGTTTGTACTTCGATATTTTTGTTAAACAAACGTGTGTGTGTGTTTGTTACATGTTGCACATAGTAAACAATTTTTTTCTTTATAGGAAAAGTCTGGTGGCAGTTACTCTTCCAATAAAAATGTCTCCCGAGCGGACCACAGTCCCGTCTTCGGTAAGTTGAGTCTTCTTCCCTTATTGTTTAGTCGTTAATAAGGCACGGACACGTCTCAAGTGGCACTTTGATGGAGCTTTCTGTACAAAGGAGAATTCCAACAACGCCACTAAGAATGTTCGGTTTTGTAATGTATGTAAATGATGCACACCTCTGTCTTTTTATTTTTGGCATATACAAGCCGTTTTGGGCTCTTGTGCAAACAGCAGACGTAAATATTTATTAGGATATGAAATATCTCCTGGTTGGCAGGCCTGTAATACGAGACGTGTTCAACATTCTATCATATTGACTCAACTAATCCTTTAGCATCGATAAATTGGCTGAATTGTGGCCGCTCTCCTAGTCACGCACTACTGTAGTAATTTGGTGTTGGGCGACAAAGCCGTACCCTGGGCGCCAATATTTCGAGTCACGTCCGAGTGTAATAATAATACTGTCGAAAAGTGTGGCTTATTTTGGGTAAATGAGGCGTTGAACAAGATAATAACAGTTCGGGAGGTAATCGAAGACGCGTCCCGTGAAATATCTTCGGAAAAACATTGACTTCAAAGAGTGCTTGCTGTTTGCATAGTCCAACATCTCGCCCAAATAATAAACAGGAAAAAAGGCCTGCTAAACACATGGCTTGAATTTAAACGATGGTTATCGGCGTAATCTTCGAGTGGCCGTCACGTTATGTCATACCTGGAGGTTTACTCCAATTACCTGGAAGCAAATATATAAAAAATTCCCAACGGCTGATAATTCAGCCATTCATAGCTCGGTTTGTGAACTCGGAGCTTACGACCTTCAACTCGCCTCTGCTGGGACCGACTGACCAACTCTTCAGCAACTCCACACAATGGCTGGGTTCCAGACTCTCCCAACGCAATGTACTGGGTGTCCCAGTCCTTATTGAGCTTTAAATAATTGAAAAGTAAATATTTTTTAACAAAAGCCGTAAACACAACTCCTAAAATTATTTTCAAGTATACAGGGTGTTTCTGAAATGAGCCAACAATACAAACTTATTAGCTGTTTCAAAACTATAAAAACGCCAACGTCGCATTTTCTCTCAAAATTAGCTGTTATAAATTATTCATGCACTTCAAATAAATAATAGCTAATGTAATTTATAGTTTCAATGAGAGATCTAATCATTAATAACTATTTTACAATTTTATCAATCTTATTTAAAAAAATAATTTGGTAAAATGCGACGTTGGCGTTTTTATAGTTTTGAAACAGCTAATATGTTTTTTTAAATGTAACACCCTAAACTTTATTGCATTTTTGGACGTAGCCTTTAATACTGATGATTTTGATCTGAAATTGTATTGATTGATTCTGTTTAGTTTTTGAAATCACTAATTTTTTTGACGAAAACAGCTTTTTTTACACTTTAACTAAGAATCCTATAAAAGACTGACTTTCACCACTTTAAAGGGGAAAGTTCAAACTTTTCCACCAGTTGTTTAGCTTGGCGCATTGCAATTAGCAACTTAAAAAATAATAGTTTTAAAAAGTTGAATAACTTGAAAAAGTTAAATGGAACAGCTATCTTTTGTTTTTGCTTCTCATAGGTTATTAAATTGTCTTAAATTGTCTATCTAAAAACATCAAGTTTCAAATGCCTAAAGTGAATAACCAAAGAGAAATTTGACTTAAAAGTTAATTTTTTGTTACCGTGGTATACCATATCATAATCCTAATAACAACTCCACCAAGGATCATTTATTGGAGTTTATACGGGGAATTAAAGATTCACCAATTTTAGTTATTAAATTAATTTTAGTTAAATATCTTTTAAGTAATCAGAAGAGACACTTAACTGTTATGTTTTTACGCCCGGTATTTCAGTTGATGGTTAAACTAAAAATATTCTGGTTACCAATTTATTTCTTGGTTTGGCGTATTTCAGTGCTTGGTTATGATTTACCCAAGGTTAAAATCTTTACGGAAGGAGATTTGTTGGGTTATCAACTTTTTTCAGGGTTAGTCATACGTAGTGCAGTGTCATTGTTTTTCTAACCTAACTTTTTTCCAAGATGTCACGCCGTTTTACCACTTTTTGCGTTTTGATGACACGTTAATTATTTTATACGAAATATGAATGCTGTGATGTCTATTGTATTTTAAGGAACAATAAAAAAATCATCAAGAAGTCAAATACAGATTCCTACTTTTCAATGTCAACAAAGCGCGGGGTGTTGCCAAAAAGCTGGGAATTTAACCCAATTTCTACCATGCGATCATTTGAATTTATAATTAAAGTAGACTTTGTCCATTTTTAACTTGGATGAAAACGCCGATTGTGATAATTAATTAAGCTCAAGAGTCAAATAATAATGTTTTAAACGGTAATATTCAATTAGAATATACTTTTTCCCTCAGTTTGCCTAAGTTTTTCAATCACAAAGATACAAAACCGCTTATTTTAATTATAAATTCAAATGATCGCATGGTATTAATGCACTGAAATACGCATTCAGAGTTAAAATCTTGGGTAAGATTTACCATAGGTTAGTAGTTACCAAAGATTTTAACCAAGTACTGAAATACCGGGCGTTAGAGACAATTTAAAAGTTTTTTTTGTAATTTGCCGCTATTTTGATGCTTTAATAGATATACATATTAAAGTACGCAACGACATCAAGTGCGATGTCATAATAGTCATTATTTGACGGAACATTTTTCGAAAATTTTTAGGTTGGCAGGAAGCAAATTCGCGACCGTATTTTTGCCAATTTCACAAAATTCAGGGGGCGTTTATGCAATATTACCTTCATAATTATGTTTTTTACTCGTGTTTTTTGACAGAATTTGGATAAAACAAAAAATTTCAATCAATTTATCATTTTCAAAATTGAGACATTGCCAATCGTCACAAAAATCCCTAAATCGATTAAAATAACAATTTTGGTTTAAAAATGGCAAAAGGGGACAGGAAAGGCAGACCTGTTAACTTTGTCTTTAATGATTTATTTTAATGTTTATTATCCAATTTTTCAAAAAGAATTGTAGAAAACATTTTCTTTTGTTTTTAAAATGAGTTAAAAACACCAGTTTAAAGTGCAGCAACATTTGGCAACATGTTGGTACTTTTACTATGGTAATATTTTGCTTTATATTTTTCGAAACGTGTTGAAATATAGTTAATTTTTTTAAATAATCAACTGTCAGTGTCAAAATTCTGATAAAGACCAGACTGTAACCCTAAAAGTTCATGTTCAACTACTTTCGAAATTAGCTGTATACAGTATATGACATTTTGCGCACCAGATTTGACAATCTGTTTTTAGGTTTTAGGTAGTTTTAGGTTGGGTTACGCAAGTCACTGAAATTTGGATTCGTAAATCGCTAAATTAAATCCATGTGTTGTACGTGTTGTAACTTAAAGACAACTTTAAAAATTTGTAAAGATTTTTAAACTGAATTTGCCAGGTAAAAAAGTGTACCAACTTTAACTCAAAAAAATTACTATTTATGGAAATGCCAACCTGACGAGTCTTTGACAGTTGATTAAAAAAAAATCGACTATAGGTATAGCTGAACGGCGTTGCCATTTTTTGTTTTCGATTTCAGTTTTTGTTTCCAAATCGAAAGGTTTTGTGATTTTTTTTGTCCAAAATAGTATTCTGTGTAGCTCTATCTAGCTGTTCTTAAGTGCCTATCCGCGACTTTTGACACGCCCGATTAACTATTAGATATGAAAATAAAAAATAGGGTGATCCCCATTTATAAAATTTGTGTTATTATACACTTGCAACAAACTTCTTAATTTTATCTTATAGACTGCAGTGAGTAAAAAAATCACATCTTCCTACTTGTAGTTAGTTTTAAAAATTAAAAAAGTGTGTTTGCTTCAAAAAATTAAACTAAGCAAAATCGACCAATAATAATTTACCTTAAAAACATTCCATTTAAAAAAATCTACGGCTTTTGTGAAAAAAAGATATTGTTTTTAACATTTAAAGGTCAATAAATGGACTTTCCAACTCGCTGGGACACCCCCCAATGTACCAAAAATTAGAAGCTCGAAAACTTGTTACAACGAATAAGTCGTAAATTTTTCCTGGCGGAAAATGCGACAGCCATGTATCCTGTCATCTGGTGCTAATTTGTCGAGTTTAAGTTGAAAAAATCCGAGATTTTTAATTGGGGGTTTGTTGCAGGCAAGGTGGAGCCCGTGCCCCACACCTCTTCGTTCAACATGGGATATTTGGTGTCCCCCTACAGCTACGCCAACGGAGCGGCTGGCCCCATACCCGTGTCAATGGTAAGTGAAGTTTTTCCAAAAAGAATCTCCTTCGTGCCCGAGTGACGGCCTTATTAGCAACCACTCCACTGTCCCCTTTTCCTGCTCTCTGCGAGCTCCTATCGACAATGACCTTCCCATTGTTTCTCACAGACATGTCGGGAATAATGAGCGCATGAATGCGTGATCTCCAGCACTAGACGTCTTGCGTCTTGCACGTTCCCGACATTTTTCGAAATGACGTCATTCACGCCTTTGTCTCAACTAATGGCGCTTCCATTTGCGGCTTTGCAAGTGCTTTTAGGCGGAGAGGGTGGGTTTTAGATTGTTTGAAAGTTTTTAAACAGGCCTTGCTTTGGGTACATCTGGACCATATGCGGCATAGCTGCACCAATTAATTCCGTGATGTTGATACACAAACATGTGGACGGGTATTGAACTGTGACCGGGAGGCTGGGGGTTCATCAAAAGCGTATTTGTCAGAATTTAAGACTTTTTCTCCGAGAAATTTCGGGCTCTGGATCGATTATCATGTTGCGAGCTCAGATAAAAGAGATTTGTGTACGGTTAAAAATAGAGCCAATGAAAGTTTGCTGGTAATAAAGTTTCCATTAATAGCAAGGTTGAATATAAAGAATTGAATTGAGATGCTTCAGACATTTTACTTGGTTGTAAACACTGTTTTACTTTTCTGAGATTGGGAGCAGAACTAATTGTCTGGATGAGAGTTTTAATTGTGTTATTCAATATTTTGAAATATTTTTTTTATTATTTATCTGACTGGACTGTGGAATAATTAAAGTCCCTCCAGCTGAAGCGCTATAAACTTAAAAAGCCGTTCTGGTTAAGGGATTTGATTTTATGTGAATCATAGTTAGATTTTATTCTATTTTTTGTCTTGTTTGGTTCATTTTCCTAAAATCGAACGTTTTTTACTTGTTTGCAAAACCCGAGGTTTATTAGCATCTGTTTACATTTAAATAAATCATCTCGTAATAAAAGTACCACAAATGGTTACATATTATCTTGCCATCTGTTTTGAAAATGCAAATGTTGAGTTAAATTCTCGGAAATAAGGATTACTTACTATTTTTAAAATGTAATAGGGAGACAGGGTGTTTAAATATTTTTCATGGAAGTAATATGTAAAAATTAAATTTTGAATTGAATGTTGTCGACTTTTACCAAATTATCTCTTAGTTATTTAGGCGTTAGTTTTGAAATATATGTTTTTTTACGATATCCTTTCTTTTCCAAATAATGCCATGAACAGAAACAGAAGACTTTATGGTTGAACAAAGAACAAAATTCAGATACTCGGAACATATAAATAAAATAAGGTGTGTGCTCTTATTATAAGACTTGTCTGAAAAAAACATATTCTAGCTTAGTTGTTGTTTAACCTAAAAAAATTGAAATAAGTAATAAGGTATGTTTGTACCTGTTCTAAATTGTTATGGAGGTTTATGATATAAGCTTTTATTGAAGGAGTAAACCTATCTTAAAATCGTTCGGCAATTACCGCGAAATTTTAAAAAGGAACGAAAAGTTATTTTTATTGGGTATTCGCATTTTTTCTACAAAAATAAGATTGACAAATTGCGAATTTGTAGCAACAAATGTTCTGATTAACAACAAAGCTTTTTATATTGATGAATGCAGAATATGCAGATGAATATTAATTGCCCAAATTTTTCTTGACTGTTGACGATGATACTTTGTTCAACTCAACTCTTACAATATAGTGGCAGGGTGCAAGTATTTTGAGCTTATTTTTTGTTGTCTATTTTTTTTAAATCGTACTTTTTCCTTTTAATTCAAATGAATCACTGAGTTAACAAAAATTGCTTCTTTTCAAAATGTTAAAAACCACGGTTAAAAGTAATTTTTTGTACGGTATATTAAAAAAAAATTAATTACTTTTAACAACATATTCATACTTTTAGGCGGTCCGTATTTAGTAGTTGTAAAAATACAAAAAATACAGCGTGTTCTAGTGAGTCTAATAAGTTATTGACCTTTAAATGTTTGTATATAATTTGTTTACAAAAATCATGAACTTTGATTCGAAATTATTTTCAATTTTTTCCAAAATATCAAAGCATCAAATAGTAGCGTAATTAATTCTTTATCGTTTATACTATTAGTATGTTTTTTTCTCGACTAGAAATATTTATTTTTGCCTTGGCTATAAGACTTGTAACACCCTGTACATACAGGATGTTTTAGAAATGAACCACTTGTTTTTAAAGAATTAAATGGAAACCAAAAATACTAGTAAAAGAAGATTGTAAAGATCAAAGTATAAACTGTGAGGTTACAGTTTCTTTTATGAAGAACTTTGTTAACGGTGTAAAGTTTCAAACCCGAACATCCATACAAGTGTGATTATCCTTGCCTTTAAATACACATTCTTGTTGTTTCTAATAAGTGAATAGTTTAAAAATATTTTGACCGTCAAAGCAAATAAACTGGTCACCCTGTATATTGTATATAACATGAATTAAAAAATATACAATAGCACAGAACAAGTAAATATTTAGTTAGGCTTTTTCTGTGCCACTTGTTGGCTGTTAAGGGTTTCATATTTAAGTTTTTGCTGTTAGAGACCTTTGTTGTTGTGTAGTGTTTTATTTTGCGTTGATTTAAGTAAATGATTCAGAAAAACCTGCAGAGTACAAAAATTGTAATAGAAAGAGAAAAATACGATCAAAATTAATACGCAGGAAGCAGGTTTTCCTGAACCAAATTCCGTAATTGACTTGATTCACACGTGCTCTCTTGAGCACTATGTATAATTAATAATAATTAATGACTACAGTTTTCGTGATACGAAAGAATAATTTCAGTGGAACTCTCAACGTTTTCTTTATGTAAACCACAACGCCGCATAGTTCACCTCCCAAAATTCGAAAATAAACGTCTCTGAATGCCTCCAGTCTTGAAACCTGAGCCCCATCATGTGATGGAATGATAATAATTCCCCATCACGGTCTGTCCAAATATAAATTTTATATAAATAAACCAAAGAATGCCCATATCCGAGTCCATAAACCCAACAACCTGTGTTGGGGGTGCTCAGGCCAGGCAGATTGGGGTTTGGGCCCCTCAATAGCAGCAGCCGCATTCTTGAGGTCATTGTCCAACATGACTCGTCAAGACCGGGTCAGGTGCTTCAACCCCAACAAGTGGTACCGCAGGTACCGTCGCAGACTCCCGACATAGCTTTCTGATGGCAAATTGAATTCGAAGAAACAGGGAACAGTAAACAAAGCATTTGGGCTTAGCATAGTGTTCCCGCAACCTGCCATTCGAGGAATTCGTGTGTGGGTATGCGATTTAAAGAATAGAATTCGTTGGCGATGTGTTTAATTAAAGATATAATTGGAAGGTGACAGGAATTTTACAACAATTTGTAAATTAGTTTCCTTATTTCATCGGGCGCTGGCTGGAACTTTTATTACCTTTTTAATAAATTCGATTTAATTTATGGCCCTCTTAGAATTCGATTTATTTTTAGGTCGGATGGTTTACATTCGTGTCATGGCCTGGCGTTATTTACTTTTTGCTTTGGGTTGGAAATGTCGAAAGAATGTCTTTGATGGGGTGGGAGCCAGTGTAAAGTCAAAAAAATTCGTGTGTGTAATAAAAACACGCAAGTTTAAATTATTTTACAGGCTGTTTTGTCTAAACCCCACATTAGAAGTATTGGGAGTTCTAATAATCATAGTCATCTGAAAATTTGTGTACAACCATAATCTTTTAGGTCCTGCTCAATGAAAATATTCTCAAGATTCTCAAGTCGCTATCAACTTCCTTATTTTAAATGGAATGCTATATTTTTTAATGCATTTTTGAATTACTAGAGTTATTTTAAGGTAGTTTTCATAAGCTGTTCCTATACCTAAATTTAGCCGTTTACGAAATATTTACGGTTTTTAATTTTTTTTTGGATTTGCACCTTTCAGTTCAAAAATCGATCTTTGCGATTTTTAAAAATTTGGAAATATTTTTGAGCTCATTTGAAAGAGGAAGCCTAGATCTTTTCTTTGGTGTTTTCAAATTTCTAAAAAAGAATAACAAACTCCAAATTTTTAAAATTAAGTTTGCAAAACTTTAAGCACCCATAACTCATTTTTTTCAAATGAAATGACAAAAGTTTTATTTCACTAGATGGTAGAGAATTTAATTCCGCTTCGATTCCCTATACTTATGTTTAATAGTTTTCAAGTTACAATACCTTTTTGTTGGGATTGAGAAATTCATTAGCCATAGGCCTTTTCTCATAGGTTGCCATGGAAACGAATGAAAAAAGGTGAGAAATTAAAGTTTTTCAAACCAACACCCAATGAATTTATTTTGTTTTCACAGTCTGATAACACAATTTTGAACAGAGTTTGTCGTTTAAGTTTAATCATAAATGTTTTTATGGCAAACTATGCAAAAATAGCTGTGGTTAGTAAGAAATTTCCTACAATAACAAAAAAACCAACATAACTTGAAAATTATCACAGATAGGTATAGGGAATGCTAATACAGATTGATGCAGAAAAAAATTCTCCTCCTCTAGTAGAATAAAAATTGGGACATCCCATTTGACAAAATTAAGTTTTGGGTACTTGAAGTTGTCCAAACTTAACCTTAAAATTTTGGGGTTTATTAACTTCAATTCCAATTTTGAACACACTGAACAACAGATATAGGCTTTCTCTTTCAATTGTCCAAACATGATTTCGAAATCTCTAAAACTAAGCGAGTTACCGATTTTTTAAGGGACAGGTGCAAATTCAAAAATTTTCAAAAATCCTAAATATCTCGAAAACGGTTAAACTTGGGTATAGGGAAAGCTAATAAAAACTCCCTTAAAATAACTCAACTAATCCAAAAACGCAGTGAAAAACATAGCTTTCCATTTGAAATAAGGAAGTTAATAGCGACTTCCGGTACAACCGGAAGTGCGGCCATCTTGAAAATATTTTCATTGAGCATAACTCAACGGATTATGCCTGAGTACCAACTCTCGGATAAATATCTTTATTAGAAGTTTCAATACTTCTAATATGGGGTTTAGACACGGAACACCCTGTATATTGAAACACTACACTATGCTTTTTCCAAGCTAATTTTTTTTACTTTTGTTGTGCCTGGATTCAACTACAAATTAATCAAACGTACAAATTTTCTTGTTTTAAAATTATTACGTGGAACTGGGGGTTGGAGAAAATACTTGGTGGCGGTGCAGTTAAATGAAAAATGTAATAAACTGGGGATATTAAAGGTATTAATAAATAATTAAAGAGTATTGACGCGACTTCCTGAGCAATATACGCCCACTGCTAATAAGAACAGATGTTCAAATCTGTTTACTGTGAAATTACAGAAATATTGGAGAATGAAACGCGATTTTATTGGTATTTTAAGGTGGGGCCGCTTCAGACGTGAACTGAAGATGCAAATTGGTTGGAATTTTTTAAAGAAATTTTGTATTTTTGCAAGGAATGGAATGAATAAATGATTCTGGAATTCACAACTGCGGAAAAGGGTTTTAATAACTTAAGTGTGTTCTTTGACAGGAAAAAATAAGTGGCGCTAATAAAGCATGTAATATTGTAATTATTTTGGGTGATATGATATCCGTCCTTGTTCATTTTAAACATTCAAATTGCATTATCTGTAGATTGACATGTTTGCATTTATGAGAAGAATATAAGAGGATGTCAAATATAATATTGTTTATCTTATCAGCGTTATGAGAGAACAATTGTTACATTTACTTTACATCGTAAAGTGCATTTAGCCAAACAGTGCTGGGTTTGGTTTTTAATTGAAAAAATCATTAATTGGAGCCAAGTCTCATTAATTTTTTTGGCTTCTTTACTCTCCAGAATAAATAAGCAATTGACTTTAGTTGACCGTGAGCCCAAAACAAATTTCTTATCACTTTACGCTTGATCCTATATCTTCAACTCATCAAACTGGACATCTGTTAAAATTAGATACGACCACCCAGAAACTACAAGTGATGTATAAGGTTAAAAGGAAATGTCTAGTAAACAAATGAGTAATGTGGAGACAATTAATTAAAATCTTAAAAATCTTATTGAAATCTGAAACACACGTCTTCCGACCTTTTTAATGAAAGAGTAGGATAAAAGGCTAGACGAGTTGTTTTCTGGTTTTTGGTTCCGTATAATATGACTATAAATTTCTGAATGTTGGCCATTAATAGTGGCGTTACATATAAACCATAAATTAGTTCAACAATGAACCTGTTGCGTTGATACAAGTTATGATTACCTCTGAAATTTATTCGCTTGCTGCCTCACAGAGCGTAACTTTAGACGCTCCGTCCAAATTTCTTGAAAAATGTGACATTTGACCGGCTCCGGTAGCAAAGCCAGTGGATATAGTAAAGTAGCGACACGGACCTTGACAGGGCAACAATAACGATTATACACTCCATAGAGGGCACGACGGTCGAAATTCGACATATACCGCATTATTTACGTAAAATGTCCAGCCTTGAAAAGCCTTATTAAGGGTATTCTTGCTCCGATTTTACGCTTCATTTTAAATAAATAAAATTGTTAAGGAGATGCTCAAAAAAGATATTCATTAAAGGTCACGTTAGATGTTAGATTTGAATCGAGAATGTATTTAAACTGGCAATTTACTTTTGCAAGGCTCGACATTTTTTGTAATAACGCTGTAATTTTAAAGGTTCGTCAAATTGTCAGTAATTTTGAACATATGTCAAAACTGTCAAGATTTTTCACCTTTGAGAAATTGGTAAAGAGCACAGTGATTGTGGTGTTCATCTGCAGTCTTACTCTGGTTATTGGTTATGAACAGATTCTATGGAACTTTCAAACCTGTGCTTCAATCACGTAAATAATAAATCGACACCAAAAACATTAAACAAAGAGGCCTCCAGACTGTTCAAAGTCGTCCACATTACGAAGCACTTCTGTGTGAGGATACTGGAAACTCATTCAAACAAAAATTGTTTCAGAAACATAGAGTGTTAGTTATCAATTGGAAAGAGAAATTTCTAAGATACCAAATTTTCATTATGTATTTTCAGGTAGATTTAAACAATATTTCCTCGAAAATTCATTCTAAATTATTAGATTCCGCCCTAATGAGAAAGAATTTAAGACTGCTCTGCTTACATTGACCTCCGTTTCACAATATTTAGTGCATCTAAGTATGGAAATTATAGCGCATCAGTTTGGTGGACTTTTTATAGCCACTTATTTACAGCAACTATGTTATACAAAATTTAAATAATAAAGAGCAATTTAAGTTGTATTATTTCTATTTCTTAGGTAATATCGAGGTGTAAACCGTACCCCAAAATTTGTACACCAGATGATTTTCTGTGATTTAATCATGATTCCTTCTGATTTCCCCTAATTTTTTAGTGATTTCCACAAAATTTCTTGATTTCCTCAATTTTGTACACTGAGTTCCTCTGCGGTTTACCTCTCGGATAATATTATAAACATAAAACTTAACTTTTCTTTTCTGTTAATAGAGTTGAGGGAGAAAATTGTTGGCCAATTTAACATCCTGGAGTAATTGAATACGATAACCTACTAATTTTCTCTCCAAAAGACATTTTTGTGTATAATTTTGTAGGCTCAGATATTTTTTAGGTAACCTATAGATCACTTAGGGAGGAGTTTATTAAAATTAGAAATGTAAGTAACAAAATTTCTTGAGTTCCAACAACTATTATTTAAAACGTGTTGTTAGCTTTTTCATTAAATACAAAGTTCAAATTTCTTTAAGAAATGAATTCACTGTTGAAGCGCCAGCACCTTCTTCGAAATGTCCATAAGAGTTGCTGTATTCTGCGCAATCTAAAAGCCTTTCTCATTGAAATGTTCAGTTGAATTTAGGGACGATCTGATTTATTTTTACGTGACTGAAGCACAGGTTTGCAAGTTTCATGATGTCTGTACATATAAACAGTAACAACCAGAGTGAAATTATAGATGATCACCGAATTTATTGTTCTGATTTACCAATTTTTCAAACGTGAGAAAATCTTGACACTTTTGACGTACGTTTTTGAATTTTGATGGTGGAGCCATCTCTAGAGTGTATAATCGTTATTGTTGCCCTGTCAAGGTCCGTGTCGCTACTTTAGTACGGACTGTTTATAAAAGAATGTAGGATCTCAGGTGGTTCTGGAATTTGAATTTGCCGCATTTAATCACTTTATTTCTATGAGTTTTCTGAAAAGTACAAATTTTTATCTACTCAGGCTACCAGTAAGACCAATTTTTCCATACAGGGTGATTCTTAAATAGGCCGACAAAATTTTATCACAGTCTTCCAAGGATAAGTAGAGACGATCTGTACCATATTTACGTTCTTATTTCGTAGGAGTAGAAACCCCTTAATCCGTGCCACTTACGACGCTCATGAGTTCAAATTAGTTGTATTGGAAAAAATGTGCTCGTTTTCATCGTGAATATCTTTAATACACAGTAATCATTGTTGCATTGATCAAGTACATTGTCATCAGATGATTATCATGCTTTCAACGAACTCTGCTAATACTACTTACGAACACATCAGTGGCGTACGCTTAATCTCCAACATAACTTAAAAAAAATTTATTTCGAAAACGGTGATACAAGGAATTTTTTGACTATTTTCCCGGCATGTACTCAAGTGACACTACCACGGGTAGAATTTTGTCGGTCTAATTAAGAATCACGCTGTATACTAACATTGTTCGTTTTTTCTTGAAAGAAGCGGCAAACTTTTAATAACTACTACGATGTTACATTCATTTATAGACAGATTGTATATCTACTGGCTTTGTCCGGTAGTAGTTGAAATTAATTTTTGAGTCAGATTTGAGAGGCTAACGATGAATTGTAGGGGAGACCGGGGCAAGTTGTCACACTCTTTAGTTTATTATTTTGAAGAGGTAGAAAAAAAATGCGTTAGTTGTGGATGGAATTCTGACTAATGAGGGAAATAATGAATTGATAAGTTGGTGGTTTTTCGTTTTGTTCTTCTCCCATTGGGTCTGATAACCGAATTAGTCATGAGTTTGCTCGCGTTCCCGTGGAAACGAAGATGATTGTGGGTCCTTATCTGCGAAATAGTATATCGCCTTGGTATTTCGTGTTAGTTGGAATGTTCTTGTTTATGTAACCGCGATTACAAATGGTGTATGGCAACCTCTTGACCCCTCAGCTAGCGCCAGAAGCCTCGTAAACCGTCTCCTCGTCACCCATTCGAAAATAATCTAATCGTCTGTTTACAGTGTCAGTTTTCATTAATTAGATAAACGGGGGCCGGCGCAATTATCCGGTGCGTCTTGTTGCGGATGACGCGCTAATGAAATGTGTGTTTTATAGCCGGCCTAATGACGAAATGATAATAATTTTCGCAGGTAGAAGATCGCCCCCCGGCCTCGGTTCCCATATCGCGGCCTTCTCGCCCGAAATTAATTTACACAACCAGTTCTGTGTTGCTGTTGCTCTCCTCCGAACTCTTTGTTTTAGGTTGGGTCGTGTTTTATTCTCTGTTTTAAAACGACTCTTGTTTATTATTTCCGTGGCGGTCCAGGTGGAAAGTCCACGTCGTGGAGTGGGTGTGCGAGGCGACAGCTCCGCTGGCCGACTGCTGGGGCATCTCTTTCTGTCCTGGGGAAGGCCTCGGAGTCCTTCTTCGTCGTTTGCGGCCGTCGGCGAGGTTGCCACGTGTTGTGGACTGCTGGATCCAGCTCGGTTATACTAAACGGCTTGAAAACATTTGCCGCTACATGGCACCTATGTCGGCATAACTTATCACGAATTGGCTTCTTTGGCTGTGACGGACTCGTGATTCCGCGGTAGCACCCGGTGCGAGGCTTTGCCGCTGGATGCCGACACTGGAAAAGGCGAACGCCGACAAGAGCTTTACCAATTCTAATTCTGTGACTTTTACCTACAATTTCTGTAAAAGCACAGAAGTATTTCCAGATCCTGTCGTTAAGAATTGATTTTTACCGAGGCCTGGATTTTAGCAAAATTTATGTCCAAAAAAGTTGGTATTTGAACGTTATTCTTGTGTAAGCTTCAAACGTATGGCATAAGTGTCATATATGGTACCTTCACCTGATGGAACTAAAATCTTTCGTACCGCCTACAATACACCAAAGCTTTTTAAAAATAATACGAATCAAAAGTTAGCCTATAATTAATGTAGTTCGGATCCTTTGTAACTTTGACCGAAAAGTGATAAACCCTTTTAGAAGTAAAAACACTAATTAATAACATCGTACATACGAATAGTTACGAATAAACCAGAAGCAAAGAAGTTTTTAAGTGTCTTTAAGATGTGAAAGAAACCATTATAACTTACAAAAATACAACAATTTTAGTTAAATGATCAATTAACAAAATAACAAAGGGAAAAGCTCATCCCCAACCGCAAAGCTTCGTAATTTGCTCTTCATAAGTACTACACAATTCTTAGTCTTTTTATTGTTGACAAAACTAAAATTGCATGCTTTTTGAAACTACGAGGTCAGGGTGAAAAATTCTCGACCTAAGATGGCTTGCAATAAATTTTTTATTTGGGATAACGTCGTGTTCCTCAAGTATTACAACAAATAGTTTTTTCAAAATAGAAGCGTTTTATGTGTTTTTCCGAAACGAATAAACGGGAATATCGTGTTGATTATCGCCAAAATAAAATCATACAAAGTTTCAATTTCACTCATTTCTGTTCTCAAATTAAAATAAATTTCATGTTATGAGTTATATTGGAGGTGACTGCGGCTTCCATCGCTTCAGGGATGGAACTAAACACTAGAAAAATGCTAGTGTATTGAGCTAAATTACGTAGAAAATTAAATGCATCTTTGCATAAAAAAACAATTTTTCATTGTCAGGTCAAGAATTTTTCACCTTGCACGTGGGTATTTTTATGTAACTCCTTTTAAATTTTTCTTAATAAACACAGTTTGTGATATTAACATGGATACTTACTGATGGAAGAGAGATATTGCGGATGACATAAAATCGGTATATAAAAATCTAAAAGCTTATAACGTAAATAATTGTATTTCTGAAAAAAAAAAAAAATTTTGGGAACTGCTGCAGAATTGGAGTTCTCATATTATTGAAATCCGAGGATTACCTTTTCAAGCTACGTTTCTCTTTTAATCTGTTTCTGAAGAAATATAGAAAACTAGAGCTGATAGAAAAAAATCTGTTGGCTGTTTTGAAATCAGCGTCCAACAACAAAATCTGAGGCAACAGACACACTGTAAACTAGTAATAATTAATAAAGATTTAAGGTCATTTACTCGTTTGTATCACACCACAATCGTTTAAAAGGATATAAGTAAGGGACAAAAGATGCACTCTTTAGTATCTGCTCCTTTGTTTAAAAAAATATACAGGGTGATTCAAAAGTCTCGGACCATCTCTTGGGTACTGATAGCTGCTGACATTAAACTGAGTTCGGGTGATAAAAAAAATGGTTTGAGCCTTTTTTCACGAGATATATTAGCTGTTTCAAATCTATGAAAACGCCAACGTCGCATTTTCTCTCTTAATTAGCTGTTATAAATTATTCATGCACTTCAAAAAAATAATAGCTAATGTAATTTATAGTTTCAATGAGAGATCTAATCATTAATAACTATTTTACAATTTTATCAATCTTATTTAAAAAAATTATTTGGTAAAATGCGACGTTGGCGTTTTTATAGTTTTGAAACAGCTAATAGCTCTATAAAGTTAAATTTTTATGTCACCTCTTAAAATGTCTGCACAATTTTTAAAATCACTGTAGATCTAAATGAATCTACAAAACTCAAATTCTGGGCACATTGCATATCTTAATTTCGATTTTTTTTCGTTTTTGTGTAATATGAAATAAGATGTTTTTCTGTAAGCAGAAGACTAGGAGTTTCAAAAATTGTGATCTAAATTAAAAGACTTCAGTTGTTATTTATTTTGCGTCACAGAAATAAAATAAGTAAGGGCTGCGAATATTATTATTATCATATATTTTTTGAATTTTTCCCTTTTCCAATAGTGTGTTTTGATGTTGTGGGTTTTTCAGCTTGTCATCTATTTTTCTAATGCTAACATGTGTATGGTAATGCAAAAATATTTTCCGTGTATTATCTCGTACACGCACTTTAGCATACAAGTACAAAAATACATTTACGAAGCACTAATTGAGCTTATCACTCGTATCATAAGGCAGCTGTACTGCAAACTCATATTGGTCGATTTTTCGTTCTCTTCTCAAGAAAAAAGATTCCACAAGCCTCGATTTCGTCATTCCGGGACACAATCTGTCAGAAATTCCTCATTAATGCAAACATAAATAAAGTGTTAACCAAAACCTGCCTTATCTGTGTGTACTCTGGATAATCCACGTTCACACAATCTTTTCGAAGGATTAACTACACGTCGCTGACAAATCCATTTTTATTTTTGATTTAAGCCCAGTCGCCAGAAATAAAAAACAACAAAACTTGCCAAAGTGATTTTAAAATACTCGCCGTACACACAAACAAATTATTGAGGAAAATTGCTCGCCATGTTGATGAACAAACACGTTTTTTAGTCCGTTGTACAAATTACCTGTTGAGTGGCGTTAATTGTTCGTTTCATGCTAATTGCATGTCAGCACATTTGTATTTGAGGAAATTGGTTGACATCGTTGTGGATTGGCGCCACTTTGGAATTTTTCTCGAACTTGTTGCATTCTGCTAATCGCAGTAACTCAATCAATCAGTCAGATTAATTGCTGACAGAACTGTGGAGGGCGACTTAGTCGTGGGTGCCTTCCCCGTCTTGAGGCTAATCTCGTCTCGCAATTACATTGATACCAACACAACAGTAACAATCACGATTTGAAATAATCGGTCAGCCGATTTGTGGTTGACGAGTGTGGTTTTCACGACATTGACTCGTTTGCTCGTCTGTAGCCGCACAGTATACGATTACACCAGTAAATATAGGATCTGTGATGATGATAGATGCCTGGACGAGAGATTTCACTCGCTGCTATATGAGATTTTTAGACTGGTTTCGACCAATTTGGTTCAATGACATCCACCACAATACAAGAGAATTGCACCTCGTGGTCGGATTCAGAGCGTCCATTAACAGCCTCCTGCGGTTTCTCGCCGCTGATTGCTCCATTTCCAGGCCAAATTCGCCGGAAGGGCGCAAAGGAAGCAATCTCGACGAGGAAGATGCTCATCTACCTACTTCTCCATTAGTAATCAACCTGCGTCTTCCACATTCTTGGAAACTTGTAAATAGGCGTCCGGCATAATAATCGATTGATGGAAATGAGAAATTGCCTTGAAAAGCTGGAAAGTCTGCTTGGGAGTGTTAAATATTCAAGGCAGTTGCTCCATTGTCTGGCCGTTTCAGAACAGGAGTGTGGTAGTTTTGGTAATTCGGACACCAATCTCGTGTGGATTACGGATATTGTATACAAACCGGAAGTAGTGGTGTCCACCCTTCTCTATTGTGACACTCGAACGTGCCTCTATCTAAATTACCTTCATCAATCCGATACGCCTTGCATTCCAACTCGGGACTTCTTCCATCCGATTGCAGATTGCACTTCTGAATTCAACCAGAGTTTCTTCTTTAAGGTGGCGCTCTGCGAAAAAGTGCTGATTTTGGACAACTTCAACTACCAGTATCTACTAAACTATAAGAGATACGACTTTGATTTTTGTATATGTTACTGTTAACATCTTTCACTAACTATTTACCAAATTTCAATAATGTACACAAAAAAACAATTGACATAAAAAATCACAAAATATCCCTGTTTTCAACACTTCATCGAGATAACCTTAAGAACCATAATACGTAGATAAATCGGACTGGGACCATTTGAAAACACACAAAAATATCTAGTGACATTACCCACTTCCGAACAAAATTGACTTTTAATTAACAAAATACGTTTGATATCTCTTGAAAGAAACGAAATTTGTTGTAGAAAGTTGGTAATCTCACTAGATATAGTCGATTGAAACGATTTGCCGTTTGCCGTTTTTAAAAATGTTTGTTCGTTCTCGAGATTATCTCAAAAAACAATTTTTTGTTAGTTCTGGCACCGGCTTCAAATTTGAGCTGTTTGAATTGTCGTCTAAGGCAAAATATCTCCTCGGGTCCCTTCAGGTAGTGGAGAGTCAACCCCTCATTGTAAATTTTATTTGTCCTCATTGTTGTGGCAAAGTTGGAGTAAATACGATGATTTCGGTACTCACGGCTTGATCTTTAGAAAAGGATTTACATTGATTTATAAAATATTTTTCAAATTCATTATTAAAATTTTGATTCCGCCTGGGTCGGATTTAAAATCCATACGTGTTAAAATTAAATTTTAATTTCACTTTCTATAAATTGACCGACCCCTAGTAGTAATTTTTTACTTAACAGATTATACCACTAATTTTTTGCTGTAACTATTGATTTTTTGGATTTTTGTGAAATTCGATTAGAAAATGTTTTTATTCAATTTTGACATTATAAAGTGACATTATTGATTCCATAGTAACACGCATAAGTAGTGATTATTCACTAGTGAATTAAAACGGTTTTAATTCACTAGTGATTTAAAAATTATTCCACTATTGATTTAATTAACTTTAATGAATACCAACAAATACTTTTATTTAAAATAAATGTTACAATTACTGAGGCTACTGAAATGTACACCATATCTATCATTAATAGTTTTCTGTACTTGCGAAAAACGTCAATGGCAGGAATAGAGTTACTTCCATTGATGATAGTAAATGTTCAAAAAGCAGTGTCTAAAAACTTTTCCATTTTTTCGAAGCTGAAGACTTTAGATTTCTTTGGTCTGTGCCCTACAGAGTGTTGTTTTAAGAAAGCAGATACCTGATGAAATCTACAACAATTATTTATTAGTTCAAAACTTATTATAAACAATATAATCCTCACAAACCTGCTTATATCGATATTTTCTTTAACAGATAACATTTTCTTCAGTTGGGAATAATACGCCCACAATGACGAAGATTTTGCATTTTTGGATCGTTCAGAAATATAAGCCAAAATTATTCTCTATTTGCATCCTTCCACTTCCTCCATTCACAAAAATTTGAATACTCTTTTTCGTATAATTGTTTAGATTTTGCTGGCACCACTTTATTTATAGCTTCTGAAGCTTCTTGAATGACCAATTCAGGCACGAAAACCTGGTTTTCCTCTTTAAAATCGCTGATTCTAGCCATTTTTTCCATACGCGTTACAATTCTGGCACTTTTGCAAATAAATAAACAACTCGTTGTTATGGAAATTTGATTCGCATGTGATATGATTTGTATAGGCCGAACGGTTAATTTTAACATTTTCTTGCATTTTTTGGTAAATTTTGGTCAAAATTGAATAAAAAAATATATACGACACGTGAATTAAACCTATTAATTTGCTCGAAGAATTAATCCACTCGCTTGCGCTCGTGGTATTAAATTTTCTTCTCGCAAATAAACAATGGTTTAATTCACTTATTGTATAATATTTATTATACTCGTTTCAGTTAGTAAAACGTCAATTTTTTAGCATTGTAAAAAAATAACTCTTATAAAATAAAGTTGACAAATGTAAAAAATTAGTTAAAATGATAAGGAACTTTTTAGGAATATTTTTTTAATTAACGTTTGTTCAACCAAACCTACAAATTTTTGACACATGGGTAGTACTATGACAAATTTAAAAAATCGAAAAAGTGTCTTATTGAAACAACAAAAAATTACTCATCAAATACTACACGAGAGTTCGACAAAGAAGAACATTATTTTCCAAAACATTTCTCAAACGGGTTGTCATTGGTCATTATAATTTGCTTGGAACCCTGCGGATACAACGTTTACAAAAAGTTTTATCAAATAATTTTTAATTTATTCACACTCTGTTTTGTACGAAGTCTTTCGATAAATAATAATAATTATTACTTTATCGATAATAATAATAATAATACTTTAACTTGTATGGAAACGCTGATTATTATAATTTATCAAGCTGAAGAGTCAAATAAAAACATTTCCACAGGTAGTATTTAGGTAGTAGTTACAGGTAGTAGTTAGAATACATTTTTTCCCTCAGTTTGCATTAGTTTATCATTCACAAAGAAAAAAAAAATTACAATATTCTTAGGAATATTATAACAAATTTTGCCAACAGTTATCTTCTTTTTCTATTTGATTAAAAATTTAATAATAACAATTTAAAAATTAATAATTATAATTAGCAAAAATTTGCATAAACTCTCAATATTTCGTAAATACATGCATACGATGCCTCTCTGAATCGACCGATTCCTCGTGAAAGAACGATGAGTAATATTTTGAATATTCATAACAAGCCACTAGCCCTGTCCGAAGTACCTGCTTTAAAGGTCCCAACGTTTACTGAAGTTTGGACCATGGGCTTACGAGGGGGTTGTAAATTATTAGACAGAGAAACTCAGCCCTGTTATAAATCATTTTAGGCCCAAACATTTTCGGTAATATTCCGCCACCTTAATCATTCGTTAAAATGGAACGGGAACGTGATTGAATGCGCTCCGATTGATTGTTTTATTAAATAGCGGAAAGCGTGTTGTGCATGGTTGGGTTATTTGTAGCTGTATCGTCCAAATGGTGTTAGTAAACAGTGGCGCTCTTCGTTCTCCTTGAAATAATACCTCCACGCTGTGAAATTAAACAGCAATTAGGTACAAAGACGCCGCCGACGAGCGTCGTGATTCGTGACCCTGCAAATAGACGCGGACTCCTGAAATAGCTACCGATCACGTGTGGAGTTCGCCGCAGGAGGGGTCGATGAATGAAAGAAACGGACAAGATGCTAAATAATTATATTCCGCAAACACAATCATGGCATTTCCTTTGACTTGTCACCAGGTGCAAACAACGAGGTTTTTTCACACCAGAAGAATTTTAGACGGGCTAATTTAACTTCCGTTGATGCTATCTTCGCTCATCGAGGATATATCTTGTTCAACTAAATGGCGGAACAGGTTCATTTGGGGTGGGTTATAGTGTTTTGTGCGTGAGTTTACACTTGGATGAATTGAGAAAACGAAACCAAAATATTAAGACCTTCCTCCAGTCGGAATTAATTCTGCGACCGATAGTTGGTTTTCTATTTTTCCATTAGTGTGTAATAATTAATTCAGTGAGCCAAAGTCAAATACCGAAGCTGGTGCTTATATTTCCATCAACAATGTAAATAGCTACATCTGGTCGAGCCGTTAAAGCGGAATGTTTGCGTACAATCCAAAATAATGAAAATTGTGCCATTACGTGAAAAAACTAAATTGGAAACAAAGAAAGTCAAGCTGCATTTTTTAACACAACATACCTTGAACTTCTTCCAACTTTTAGCACATATTTCAGGCATTAAAAGTCGCGAGTTGCAGAGATATCTCATAAATCTCAACGTTCCACATGTGTTTCTTTACTTGGTTATAAGCTGGTGTAAAGGTGTTTGGCCGTTCCCTAATTATGCGGACAAGTTTTGGAATATTGGGTTTTCTTGTCTGTTATCGTCGTTCAATTAATTTGTTTTATCTGAAGCGTGGACACGTTACTAGATCATGTGTCAATAAAAACTTGTTTGGAGAAAATTTTACTCATCAGACAACCTTGTAGTCATCACTGCAACCCTGTGTCTTCATTACAGAACAGTGAATTACTGTGTGGGTTTGAGTCGGTCATGCGGGTACTGACATATCCCTTGCGTTTAATTGGAAGAGAAGCAGCTTGATATGACACGAAAGTGCGTTTGGCAAGTTCATTGTCAAGTACGAAAGATTATGAGTCTGCAAAATCAAAGTTTAGCCTCAGGCTTGAGTAAATTCATCATAATCATTGTAGTTTGTAGAACTCGTCTGAGAACTACTTTAACGCCATTTATTATAGCGAAAAAATGCCAAGGATAATTAATTTTCTAGTGCTACTAAATAGTTGCTTGTTTACTATGCGCTAATTTGCAGGTATTGTGTACAGAGTCGCCGGAAGTGAGATTGTCAACAGAAGTCTGGCTATATTTAGAGAAAAATTTTATTGCGTTTGGGTTTAAACGTGCTTCGAGTCTCGCTGGTTTCCGGTCAAACCTGGTTTGATGGTAATGGGTGAAGCAAAGCGTGGCCGCGGAAGTAGCCACAAATATTTTTTTAAGAAGACAAGTGTTTTCGTGTTGGGATTATTTCGTTGAAGTCGTTAATATTTCAAAGGTTTTGGGGGCAATTGCTTTTGTACATCCTTTTTGTTGACAATAGCTTTGTTTGTGGTAAAGACCAATAATTTTTGTTGGCACGCACAATTTGTTCCGGATATATTTATTGAATAAGTATAATGTTTGTGTAATAGTGGCGTTTATTATGTTTGAGTGACGGGCCGATTTACCCCTCGGATGACTTCCAGCAGTCATCATAAATATCTTTCACCCCTATATATCAAGAGTTACCCTCTCGAATATATCATAACTCAGTTATTGTGTTATAAGCACGTATTTAGTTACGGATAATCTGGCACTTTGAATGAGGTTTGACCCCCTTTTGGCATGAATGGAAGGACATACCAAAGCTCCGATTAGATAAGTGTACAAATAGAAGATTTCCTAAAGAATAACTCATGCGAAGGTGGAGAGTGTGGATTGTTGGGCCCCGAAACCAAGAGAAACGGAACACAAGGAGAACAACAAGAGAGTTGGTGAACTGAAACTGAGACCGGTTTGGTGTAGCCGGGCCGATTATTTATCCAGCGGTTGTTAGCTGCTCATGATTATAGCTGTTTTTACACGTTTATGTGGTTTGCTTGTTGGATTTTATGGGCTGGCATAAATTAATATTCGGTCGTTACGGCCCTGTCGGCATAAATAATCGCCTAACGCGTCTTCCACCTCACCAATGCGTAACTGCCGCCGCAGCCGCCTCCTTAATTTGTCAACGGATTTTACCTCCGCCATTGTCGACAACTCTTCGCCGTTTTTTTTTCAGTTCGTAGACCCCACCAGATTCATCACAACTTGTTCCTTGACTTTCGTTATCTTTATGTGCAATGTTTATACGCAACATGACAGGTTGAATGAATTTCTCTCCCATCAAAAAATTGGAAATACTAGATTGGATCGTTACGAAATTCCAACACTCAGAAAAATAAAGTGTTTACAATACGCGAAAAAGAGTTACTATTACGCTTGTAGTAGTGAAATAGGCCTCAACTATTTTGTGCCGCAAATTTTATCACTACAAAATAGTTTTTATAAATTCGTGATTATTACACCTACCAGCTGTTATTTTTACATTGCGGACTTATAGTATATTTTACCACTACAGATGTAGTACAATTTAACGTTATACGATGTGTTAAACCAACTATTTTTTATGTAGATATCACTATTATAGTAGATGTTACTGTTAGGGTGCTTGGCAGTTACTATTAAATTTTGATAGGTATATTTTACAGTTCGACGAGATAGGTAATAATAATACACAGTGATTATAAATATCTCTAATTTATTTTACTAAAAAATACATTAAATAACTAGGTACTTATATTATGTACTCTATAAAACTATATACTTACATATTGTCATTTATTAAGATATTAGAATGCAACAAAGCAAACACAATGATAAAAAACATTTTTACAAGGTTTTTTAATATGAAATAGTTAGTATTTATTTAGAAGCAAAACTGTGGTACTACTAACTGTTTGATGGCGTCCTCATCAGCATCAGAGTAGTGAAACTGTCTCGGGTTTGTACCTGTTAAAAAAATTTATCTAAAATACGATCTTTTAAACGGTTTATACATCAGTCATACAAATAATATTAACATCATCAATACAAAAAGTTCCAATAATAACAAAAATTTACTTACCCTGCTGAAATACGGAATGACTTCTTGATGATTCCAGTCTTCATATAAGTGAACATACAGAATAATTTTCCATTATTTTAACTTAAAAATTTTAAATACCACTCAAAACAAACTTTACTACATCACCAGAACTTTAGAATTATTATTAGTCATGATAGGGAATGCTAATATATTTTATATGAACTTAAGATGATCGCCATTGTCAATCACGCTTCTTCAACTGGAGCTTCTGTTGCTCTATCACTCCTATATGGGTATCTTACTGACTTTTTACATTCTGTAGTGGTAAATATTAAAGCTAAGTTGTGATTAAGTTATAATGTTGAACTTAAGATGATCGTCATTGTCAATCACGCTTCTTCAACTGGAGCTTCTGTTGCTCTATCACTCCTATATGGGTATCTTACTGACTTTTTACATTCTGTAGTGGTAAATATTAAAGCTAAGTTGTGATTAAGTTATAATATAACATTTTGTAGTAGTAAATTCTACACCTAAATTACAGTTGATTTTACTATTTACTTGCTTCGTAAAATCTACACAAGAAAAAAGAGTTTATCTCACTATTTGTAGTAGTAGTAAATTGTACCTTACACTAGAACTATTTTTTATTAGTAACATCTACACTTTTAGTGGTAATATTAACCACCTAACTGTTACCTTATAACATATTTAAAAGTTGCATATACCGTACTTTTTTTACTACTACTAATGCAGTAATCACAAACACATCAGTTTTCTGAGTGAAGACTTGGAGGGGGTAATTGATTTTTGTGTGTTTATAACACTACAACTTAAATTCCGAGAAAATATACAGGATGTAAACGAAATAAGTACATTAACTTTAACCAGTGGTAGAACTCATTAAGACAAACACTTTTTCTATGTACCATTTTTCCAAAATCGCATTTTTTAAAATAATTTTTCCCCCTACAAATTGACGAGCCTTTTATGAAATGCTCCAACAAAGAAAAGTAACAATAAATAATAGCCGCAACCAAGGTAACCGTTTCAAACGGCAATCTTGTCGACTAGGTAACTTAGTTTCCAGTGGCGTGTAAGAAAATTGTGAAAGATTTTAAAACAATTTTAACTCAAAAACTAAAACGTTTAAAAAAAAAGTTATTAGGAAAAATTATTGGTCTTGACGAGTTTTATTACCAGTTAAAATTAATGTACTTATTTCATTTACAGCCTGTATACACACAAGTCGTGAATTTAGCAACGAGTTACGAGAAACATTTATTGACAACATTACGACTAGGAGAAAAATTTGTTACAAATCTTGATTGTCTGCGGCTATTATATCAATTTTTGAGAACATTTGGTGTTTGTGCCGGGGCCAAGAAACGATTTGCGAGATAATTTAATTTAGCACCTGTCATCGATGAAAAAACTTTGGCCCCGACTGGGAGTTTGGAGAAGGGCTCAAACAAAAAGTCTTGACCTTTGGGGCCATTCCGAGATTTTCCGAATGCCTGGAACAGTCATTAACTTATAAATTAATAAAACTGATTATATCACGTACAATGGATTGTAAAGCCGTTTAATTGAATTGGTAATATCCAATTTCTGGATTCAGTGGAATGAGATCTTGCTTCTCAAAAATTGGCGGTTGACCCTTGTAACCCCGTGTTATTAAATGCGGTATAGTTTACGATGCATATATCTGTCCCAAGTCTTACGGCCAAACACTTTAGCATTTCCTTTTATTGTTTTTATGGCGGTATAAAAATAAATAGCGACTTGACTGTTTAGAGAATACCTTCAACAAAATAGCGT
This sequence comes from Tribolium freemani, assembly GCA_939628115.1. Classification (NCBI taxonomy): domain Eukaryota; kingdom Metazoa; phylum Arthropoda; class Insecta; order Coleoptera; family Tenebrionidae; genus Tribolium; species Tribolium freemani. Next base: position 2,572,680 of record OW626785.1, on the reverse strand, counting down.
GGCCCTTCATATTGCGTGTTGGCAGGTACGGTTTTTCGTCAGCATAATTAAAATTAATGTTGGACCCGGATGAGGCGAGAATTATTTACTGAACCTGTTCAAACTTGGCCACTTTATTACCGAACATCCAAAATAGGAATTTCTGTAAAAACTACCGCGATACACGCACGTAGCCGACATGACAGCTCGAATAGCTACTGGTTTTGAAATTTAATATGCAGATTCTGAGCCGGTGTAGCATCGACCCACGCTGGGTCTTGATCGATTGTGTTGGGTATTTGTTGATTCGGGGAAATTGGTGCACAATGGGGTGTTGGTGTGACAAAGGAGCCGTGAGAAAGGCCCGGATCCAGCACCTGTCTTGGGTCCCCTGTCAATGGTGTAATGCGATTTCTTAATTCTTCTTTAATCCACTTTTTGCAGTTTTTTGGGTTCGCGCTCAGCGAGTACCGGAGTCAGCTTACGTTTGTCGTTGACTGAATATTAACGACTAGCATAAATTGAAGCTGTGTTGGTTTCTGACCTGGCCATTGTTAGGCTGACCTTCGTTCGAAGGGATCTTCTACCTGCTCTCAGCCCCCAGTCGATTTATTTCCAGCTTCATTTCACCGTTTTATGTTTTTGACAAGCTGTCGGATGTGAGGTTTTAGGCAACAGGGCTCAAAAAGCCCCACACGTTTTCACGTGGCTGTCTTTGAGAATAGTCTTTTAATTACACCTGTAAAATGCTGATTAATCTTTGAACGACTAAATTTTTATTTACTGGGGGTAATGATGGACTTGTTCGATTTCTTTTCATTGAATAAATTATTGCCACAAATGGAGTCTCGTCCTTAATGAAATTTCAATTATCAAAGGGATAATCTAACGATGTCCCATCACGTTTTATTAACGTTTAATGGGAGTGCGTCGTTTGAGTAGTTCTTCATAAATTATGTGCTTGAAAATCTTTGCTTGCTTTAATTAATTTACAATTGCTAACACGCGGGAACCTGCATACATTTACTTTCTTAATGACTTCTTTCGCTTTTTGTTTATTTGTGTTCCTGCGTTTTTCTTCACCTTATTTAATATTTTATGACGTAATAATTTCTACTGTCTTTCACATCCTGTAACATTAATACTTCACTGGAAATGTAAACCATTTAACCCATAATATGCTCTAACATATACCTACTGGCACATATTTTGTATTATTTTATAGCCTGTTTTATTTGGTTTTGGTCCAGACTATTAATGTTCGACGGTCAGGACCGGACTGCTACCATAGTGTCTGGTTTGTAAAGGCAATTAAAAATTTTCATGGCACGGTTATTGTAATTGACGGTTTATACCTCGCAGTGAACATTTCTGCTTCGTTGGTTTTACCATGACAGATGTGAATCGTACGGAAACGCTACCACTAAATCTATAAATAATTTATTTCTCTGTCTTGTGTTGTGGTACCGAAACGGGAATGTTAAAGTTCGGGAGAAGTGTAAATCAACTATTTGCGTCTGAAGAAAGTTCTTTAACGTATGGAACCATACAAAATTACGGTTTCATCAGTTAGTTTACTAATCTATGCATACAGGGTGTTTCAAGTTTTAGTGTCAGCCAAAAAATAAATACTTCCAGTTGCCCAAAGGAAAAGAATTATATTTCAAACGATAGAGTTTTTAACACGCTTCAATTTGATGCTTTAACTTTATCCCAAATGCGTAAAATAAAAAGTTTTTTGTTTTCAAATTATTGCAATCGTTTTCTCATAATAAAATTCTTTCTATTTTTCAAGTGAGAATTCCTAAACTGAAATAGTGAAAAATCCAAGCCGTTTTGGGCAATTGAAATTTTAATTTGGTTAAGATCAGATAAATGTTTTATCACCTTTGAGAAAACAGAGCTCATGTCTTGGTATGATTCACAAAAATTTGTAGTCATTACTTGTCAGTCACTTGATTTGTCACTTAAAAAATGCTCTTTCCAACACTCCTTTAAAGAAAAATTGAAAATGGTGTTAATGGTGAATGTGGCAGAAATGCAACCTACATGCTGCACAATGGTATGTGGAAATAGTTCTCAGCCAGGAACATCCAAGTCGAAAATTATTTCAAAAACTTGATGCCAATTTAAGTGTAAACGGGAATTTTGACCCGCGAAAAATGTAAACGAAATTCTTCCTGTGATCCATTATCTAAATCAAGCGTTGGTTCCAAATCTTGTGACGAATAATCCAAATTTAAGTCCAAATGAAATTCATAATGCCACAAGTAAGTGTTGGCCGAAATAGTGTGCACAAAAATAAGGACCAAATTGAGATGCACCAAGAATTACACTATTAACACCATTGAAAGAGCATTTTTTAAGTGAGAAATCAAAATTATCTGTCTGACAAGTAATGACAGTAGAAATTTTTGTGAATCAAGCAAAGACACGAGCTCTGTTTTTTCAAAGGTGACTAAGATAAAACATTTATCTGCTCTTATCCACAATTGCGCCAAATGCCTTGAGTTTTTTACTATTTCAGTTTCGGAATTCTCACTTTAAAAAAGGAGGAATTTTATTATGAGAAAGATGGCAATAACTTAAAAACAAAAACTTTTTAATGCAGTTTTTTGCATTTCACGCTCATACCATGAGAATTGGGATAACGTTAATGCATCAAATTGAAGCGTGTTAGAAACTCTATCGTTTGCCATATATTTTTTTTATTCTGGGCAACTAAAGTCGGTTTACTTTCATAAAAACCACGTTCTAGTGTAAGTTCTTTATATTTGGCTTATGTAACTCAGTCTTTAATCGAGCGCTATTGTTTCTGGTAATTTCTAGTGAGAAATTTGTCAGAATTGACAGAGTCCCCAAATTAGGTTAGAAGCTCTAAAAGTTTTTAAAATCCGTTAATTATTCACTTAAATTAAATCTGTGAAGTTATGAAACTGGTCTAAAGATAGGGTATCAAGACTAACACTTTGTTTTAATAAAAATTTATATTGCGTTAAAATTTTTCGAATTGGGGTCTTGAGCACAGGCTGGTGAAAAGGAATTAACAAGAGTTAGGTCACGGGTTAGGTAACGGGCAGGTGTAGTAGGTCAAAAAGGGAAAATGTGTGGAAAATTACCGAGAAAAAGTTTTTTACTTTCGTCTCCAATGTTTTCTCCGAAACGGCTGGCAAAGTTGCTTGATTTCTGCGTGGCATTTTATAATTGCCTGTGTTACATCAATATTTAGTCTTGCACACTTCTTTGTAGACTTTTAAATTTCAATGTGAAATTACAATTTTTCTTACTGCGCTTGTGCCAAGTGTCAATTTTTTTAATTTTGACAATGAATTCGTACTGCCAACCGGAACACTTAAAAAAACTAGGCACGGAGTACCAACATAACTTTATCCAAGTGAAAACATTATAGAAGTATTTATTTTTTGACTGGCACTAAAATTTGAAACACCCTGTATATTATTGTTTATGATAATTGTGTCAAAATTTTGGCTAGGATGGGATGAATTGAAGCGTCGCACAGTGGTCTAAAATGCGAAAAGCACGCGCTAAAATCATAGCTCGTTTGTTTTTGTAAATATCTTTACCAACTTTTGTATACACACCTAATATGCAAGTCTGAATTCAACTATAGTTGAAATTTTGAGAAAGGGCAAAAAGGCAAAAAAAAATTTTTTGTATTCAATTAATATGTATGCAAATGTGGCCTGCGCCTCTAAAATGCAATCAGCAAGGCAGAGTTTTCCGTATTTTTTATACCCCTTCAGAAAATGGCGCATTATTGTGAGTTCCAACGCAAAGGTTCTTCTGAAAATTTGTACACAGTCATAATTCATTAAGTCCTGTCCAGTGAAGGTTTCAAAAAGTTTCAAAAGTATGGCACTTTCGGTTATACCGGAAGTAAGTAGCAACTTTGCAGATTTGAGTAAAAAGCTGGTTTTTATTGCATTGTTAGATGATTTCAGTTATTCTACGACTATTATTATGGACCATCTATACTGAAGTTTAGCCGTTTTCAAAATATTTCACGTTTTTGCAAACTGTTGAATTTGCAAATCTTTTTTCAAAAAATAATAACTTTTGTACGTATTTTGACATCACAATTGGCCACTACTGTAATCTAAATGCAAAACGAATTGTATTCATTACGTTTGACTTACTCTGTGTAATAACATAACAAAAAAAGTACGAACTTAACTGTAACAACGCACATTTAACATGTTTTCACACAAGTAAATGATTTCATTTATGATGTATTATGTTAGTTATTATATGAAAGAGTAGTTATTAGTATTTGCTGGAAAACATTTTGAATAGCCTTTTCCAAAGCACAAGTATACTTCTACAGCAGGTTGCCTACAGTACCCACGCCCCCCTGATTCAGTTTCTTAATTTTTTATCATACCAGTAGATTCTACACTCCAAAATTACCCCAAATGCAAATTTTTATACATTTCCTTCAATCCTTGACTGAGAAAATTGAGAAAACTCATCTTTAGCGCTTCCAATCTTCAGGGGGCTATAGCTCCCTTAGGAAGCATTTTCAGCCAAACGTCCATAGGAAGTTGTTTTTGTATTTTGGTGTAAGGAACCACGTCACAAAAGTTTTTAACAGTTTTTCCGAAAAAACTCTATACCTACAAAACGGTTTGCATCCTTACTCCCAGTTTATGTACGTATTCTTTACATCCGCACGTATCCGCAGCTGAATTTGGGTTTATTTGTTTGTAATGCGTCTAAATAATTGCAAAACATAGAAATTGGCGTGTACCATTTTTTGTAGTTGCTATTAAGTGACAATTTTAAGGGATCTAACAAAAATGCAGCTGTTAAGTCTGTAGGAAAATTTACACTCTGCAGCCAAAGAATTCTAGAAAACTATAATGAAAGTAGAATTTTTTGAAGTCCTTTTCTATGGACTGTATGTCACATTCAAAACCACGTATTTACAGTTAAATTCAACCACACCAAATTTACCAAATTCAACCAGCCATTTTACCGGTATGTTTTTTATATTTTCTCTTTTTTTGCCCATAGGTGGTAAGCATAAGCACTGTGTACTTCATTTTACCAAAATTACAGGTTTCTCTGCCAAACTTTAAAAAATGAATTTCGCGCGTGTTTTGAGCAATTTGGACCACTGTGCGTCGGTTCCAATCTCAACCCTCTCCCTGCCAGTCGATTGTTTGCAAAGCAAAGCGATTGAGCTTTTCCAACATAAAGACAATGGTTTTGTAACCGCACTTGTCATTTCCAGACTGTTATAGTGTTTAATCGTTCGTCCGTTTACCTGTGGGGAAGTGTTAATGAGCGTAAATCAATTAAATCCGAGCTGATTACAGTCTCGTCATAATTAAGAGAGTTCTTATGTCGTTTTTGATGTTGGTTCTTGGTCGAATTTTTGCGTTTGATAATCGGCTTAATTAGCGTCTGTGAAAAGGCTCACGTTTGTGTGGTCTAGAGAGACATAATCGTAAACAGCAGGTGTGTAAATGATGGCAGAAAAATTCATCAAGGTCGCGATTTTCCAATTTGAGCGCCGATGCATTGCGTAGTTGTGGTGGCAGAGCAACTCCTCCAAGACGTCGATTAGCGTAATTAATTAACACGGAGAGCTTGGCCGATGACTGGTGCGGCTAATGGCTTATGTGCGTGTGTGTCCGCCAACAGAACACGCGGACTTGCAGATAAGCCGGTCGTAAACACACATTTATTGCGATTACTAATGCCTAGACCAGACTCACTTGACGTAATTGCAGATCCACTTGCAGTACGCGCTCCACACCGCATTAGGCTTTCAGCTTTTTTCACCATGAGCAGCAGTGGTACATGTTTCGCTCATGGCTAGCCAGGAACGTTTTGATAAATTATCGACCAACATCTAGATGAATTCAGATCGGACGATTACGGCTTTTGCGTGCGTTTCTACACTACACTATTTACCAGATAACTGCTTACCATGTGTGAGAAACGGAAAAATCGTGGCGTTGAAGCTTTTGGGGTAACGACCCAAGAGAACTAAAAATTTAAACCTGTTGGAGGACTGACTACACTCTTTCCCAAATGTTACGATTTATTATGTGCTTGCTAATAAACTTACAAATTAACCTGTCACGAAAAAGTTCAATGTTTTCTTATCTGTAGTGTGATTTGTGAACTTGAGGGTGCTTGATAAATTTTCTTATTTACGACTGCTACAAGTCAAATGGAAACGCAATAATACACATTTATTTTTATGACTGATGAATGATGATTATAAGCACTTGAATAAATCAGGCTCATTAGTCACTAGACATTTATTGAAAATTTAAGAAAAAGCAAGTCGAACCACAGAAATTTATCTTGGATTAACTAAGCAATGAAAAGACACTCGCTTCTTCGATTTCTTATTTCAAAAATATTGTGTTGTTCATGAAAACAGGTATTGGGCTATAAGCAATTTTTAGAAAACCTATTTAAAATAATGTAATGGCTGAATTTTTAAAAGCATTTTAGCCAGCCGAATGTAAAGCAGCGAAATCTAATTAAATAGCAGAGCGAAGTGTCGCCAATAATTGCTTGATAAATTGGGTCTGAGCCAAATTGTTGTTGGCTTTCGCCAAGAAAATATCAGATTGGTTTAATGAAATATCGACAAGGCTTGAAGTCAAAAAGACAAAAATATCGATCAAAATAGTTTTCGAAATGTCGAATATTGGTTAGCAATCTCAACTACTAGGCCTCTACGAGGGTCTGTCTGAAAATAACGGGGCTGGTGGCAACCAGAATGTGATGGTTAAAACTTTTTTTTGCATTAAACACGTATCTTTTGATTCAATTTTTGCTTTTTTGCAGCGTTTTTTGCTTAAATAGTTGGAGTGGAAGAGGTAATTCAAAGTCTTAAAACGCTTCCTCTAAAAATATTCATCAAGATTTAGAAAAAAAAAAAATCGAATGTGCCAATTTGTAACTGTAATTTGTATTTTATTTGTAGAACATTTTTACATAAAAGCCTCAAGCTGAAAATGAGCTGTTTTGTTTTGTCCCTGGAACTTTTTTTTGACTAAAAAACGTAGTGTTTAATTTGTTCTCATTAAAAGACTTCGATATCTAATTACTTACATTAGTTAAATTTACAACAGTGGTTTACAATAGTGGGGGTGTCAAGAGATAAAACGGTTAATTTTTGACTGAGTTTATATTCAAAAAATTTCTATCGCAACGTTTCTAATAACCACCTGAAATTTGGCAATATTTTTTTGAAACATTCTAATTTAATAATTGTGATAATAATAATTACGAAAAAGAACTAAACAAAAATTTTCAGTTCACAAAAAAAATATATAAAAAAGTGTTTAAAAAAAAGCTTTTATTTAAAAGATGCACTAACAAGTAAAAAATAATTTATTTTAATCACAGGAGAATATTTTTTCCTACAGGTTAAAATTCTAAAATTTATATAAGCTTTGAGAGCTATAAAACTACGGCATTACAGAATTACTTTTTGTTCAGTTGACAACTCCCAAAGCTTTTATAAATTTTAGAATTTTAACCTGTAAGAAAAAATATTCTCCTATGATTGAAATACATTATTTTTTACTTTTTAGTGCATCTTTTAAATAAAACCTGTTTTTTAAAAACATTTTTTTATGCCTTGTTATTTTTTGCTTTTTAGTCTTTATTTATTGCATAGATTTATTGTTATTACACTGTGCATCTACCGTGAGGTCCAAATGACCAACATACCGTCTATGTCGGTATAAGTTACGGTATGTACAAATCGAGAACCCCTTTGTAAACATAACCTAAAACTTCAAAACCCCATTTAACACTTTAGGGGGTATTTAACTACATAGGATTGCATTGTCACGCAGATTAAGTAAGTATGCAAAATTTCAATTCAGTGGGACAACGGGAACCCTTTCAAATTTGGCTTTGAAAAAATAACCGACAGACAGATAACATTATGAGTTAAATAAAAGCTTTTAAAAATAGCTGCATTAGGACTGAGAATTACTACTTCCCGACTTTCTTCTGTGTAAAGTCGAAAAATAATTAGTGTTTTTAGATTTGAGTTTGATTTTGAATTTAATGTCGCTGTGAAGACTATACTTAACAGACTGTCACAAAATGGTTTTTTAGAAGTTTACGAAAAGTGGAAAAGTGGATCCCATCTCATTATGGGGCAAGTGTATTACAGTTTCAGAAAAGTTTTGTTCCTATTATAATATAGTTCCTGATATACCCTCGTATTTGGTCTGAGACCCAATTAACAGACAAAGCTCTGTCTCCACGTGAGAAAGAAATGCTCTCTTTGTTAAGCGACTGGTAAGCCCAAATATTTTTCTTATTTTCCGGTCAATTTTCTTTCGTTTTATTATCTTGTACCTCCAGGAGATTAAAATTTCAGGAATATTGGTCTTAATTTTTGAAAGAAAGCTTTTTTTGATTAGTTCCTAACCAGTTGTCTCGCATTATTATCCTAATTTATTAATTTTGAAAGCTTGTAAAGGCTTACAGCAATGTTCACCACGCAAGCAATAATATTAAGTTTAATTTGTAGTCCACTACCATCCACTAAAGCACCTATCATCATAAAATTCTTTTTATTTTCCGTTTATTTATACATAACTGTATTTTTATTGCACGGGGTATATTGTGGATACACCTTTGAACTCAATTAACATTCTTTATCTCTTCAATAAATATCCCGTGTGCAGTTTGCAGTTTGGCGATGACCTCTTTGCTGTTTTTTTATCTCGTTGCATATTCTTCCGTCATTTCAATATTCGTAATTGAAATTCGAACTGATACGGCGTTAATTCAAGAAATGTGCACTTTGAAGAAACGAGTAATAAAGAATGCCACCATAAGATAACGAAGAACATAAAGAGTGACTTGTTTTGAATTTCTCGGTAGTGATGTGAGTAATGCCCGTACTTGCATAATTTAGAGCATTCATCGTAGAGGTTCGGCTTCTTCGAAAATCGTCAAAGCTGCTCTTCTGCATCATCTCTTCGGCGACAAATCTTCCTGCCGTTTAGGCGAAGGAAGATTCGGTGTTAACCTCGGTTCGAGTAATCGAATTCAAACGAAGTAGTGTGTGGAATCAGAGGTTTGAATAATGCAACAAGCGACGCCCTGGCATGAGACAGACACGTCGGTATGCGGCCATAGAAAGTTGCAGGCGTTTTAAAGAAAATCCGCACCCGAGGCTCGATTTCCATTTTCATAGCGAGCAATCTAGTTGTCGCTGGCAGTCCTGCAGCAATACGTCACAGCAGGAGACATACAATATGCAACGCACAATCAGTCCAGGAAATGAGCTCGCATTCAAATCCGCCCGTGAAACAAATAAGATGGCTAAATATTGCATGGAGGAGAATGAGGACTCATTGTGGGGACATGACGGGGATGGGAATGGCGCGAATTCGGAGGACAAGCCCCATTAATTCGTTAAGATAATCGGCGGTAAATTGCGGTTGTTTGTCGTGGCTTTTTTTAAGGACGAGGAATTGGTGGGACTTTTCAAACAAATTCGACGGCGCTTGGCACGGGATAAGACACAAATTTTGTTTTGGTTTTCGTCGTCGTAACTTTGGTTGGGAGTTTATGGCCGAGATGTGGTACACTTATTTTCAAATGCAGTATAAAAAGAGTGAATTGTGGTGTTTATATGACATTATTTTACTTCGGAAAGGTTGCTACGCTTTTCAACATCTAGCAAATGAAATACCAGCGATCAAATACGAAACTAAAGTTTTACTGACTTCAAAATTGTGCTAAAAGTTGTGCAACAATGTTTTTAGAAAACTCATTCAATTCATAATTTCAATTGTAAGAATTACTTAACACTTATTTGAACATTGACATGTGATTCCAAAAAGTTTTTTTTCATTTTTTTATCGTTATTATTTGGCTTTGGGTATACCAAATTAATACATCTATGGTTAGTATTACAGTGGAACTCAGGTATAGCGAGCTTCTGTTATAATGACTAATTGGCTGTAGCTAGTAAATCACTTGATCTCTTGCTGTTCATTTAGTATGGTTTGTAAAACAATCTCAACATGAATAAATTCTTTGTGACAATAGTTAAAAAATGCGATTGTTATCGTCTTTGGTTATACCATTGAGCGATCCAATAAATTTATATTAGGTTTGGCGCCGGAACTGAAGCCGTAAGTCTTCTAGAATTGATACAGTCATTTGTGGCACCCAATTTTGATTTTTTTAAAGAACCTTAATGAACACAATGGTTTTTGCTATTGATCATAAATAGCTGTTTTTGTTATTTATTTAAATTAAATTTTAAGAGAATCAAACAATTCTGTGTAACTTTAGACACATCCACTAGAAAATGGATGCGGAACCTCACTTTCTGCTTCACAAAGTAAAGTTTGCGTCATTAAATCGTCTTTTCCTTGTGAATTCCCAAATCATTTAATTCATTAAAATCTTCATTAAAATTAAGAACAATAATTTGAGAGGAGAAGATCAAGATGGGCTGCTCAGTGGCAAAGAAAACTTTTATGGTCAAAGCACATTTTCGCTGATGGCAATAGTAACAATATTTTATTCAAGAAACGTTAGAGGAATACCGCCAAGCTTATTTATAATTGTCATTAAATCTGACGTTTGTCGCGATGGTTCAATCCTAGACATGCCTTAACAGTTTCAACGCCAACTCTAATTATAAATTCATTGCATCGCTGTATGAAAGGGTTTTACTGTAGTATTTGATGATCTAAAATAAACATTTATATTTAAATTATTTCTACATTATTTGCACACTAAATGTTGCCAAAATGTTATGGATGGTCCGATTTTCTGATTTTTTGTGGTTTTTACTAACAACCACAAATTGAAAAGATTTTTTTAAAATTGTTATTGCCTACTTGTCTATCACCTGCGCTATTTTGGTGGCACATTTATTTGAGCAGATTTTGATCATTATCTTTTTATTTGTGATTGAAATTTATATGTAGCGAACAGGCAATTTTTTGATGTATAATATGGTGTTAATATACTATTGTTTGGTTGGAAAAATATTTGATAATTATACAATACTTTTTATTAAATAACCACAGAATTGCTTATAAATAGTTATGTTATCACAATTATCCATTATTTACAACGATAAAAATAAAGAAAAATTAGAAAAAAATTGAAAAAGCAAAAAGAAAAATTAAATAATTAAATTAAATTAAATTAAATTACCAAAAAATAATGGTCTTATCGTTTAACAATAGACATTCACTGAATTCATACAATTATTGTGTTTATTATATGAAACGCTATAATTTAAATAGTTACAGTTATTATCAAATCTGATAGTACCAGACACAGTTCCGAGAAATTAAAAAATAAATCTGGTTTTCGACGGTTGCATATTTATTATCAGTAGAGTAGTAGTATTAGTAATTCTTTGAAAAATTTTTTGACAAAGAGAATAAAGCTAGAATTTCTGAATATGTGACAGCTTATACATAGACAATTTGCGGTGTTTAGTTATTACATATTAAGATCAAACAATATTTAGCATGTTCTAATCAAATAATGGGAGGATACTTTCTGTTTGTGTATTTTTTGAGCTGTATGATATTTTTGCACTAAAAAGGGAAAAATATACTACAGAAAGGTTTTTTATTATTATAAGTTGAACCAAATGGTTTTGGTGCTTCTAGTTTTATTTTTTTTATTTTGAAATTAATTTCTCCGTACTGATACCTCTCTTCTTTTCAGGTGAGTGTTCAAATTTTATGCCGAGCGTTTTGGTAAGTTATTATCAATCAAGCCGAACCGTATGGTTTGCATTTGGAAAACAAACTGGCTCCATTATCCCAAGAATTCAATATAAATGTCTAGCAGTAAATCGTGTTACCATCTTTGCTATGATATTTCTCGGCGAATCATTCACATGGTAATCCTTCTAGTTTTCGCCACAGGAAATCATGGATCGTGATACATATTTAAATTATACAAAAATTAATTATGATTATGAGGTGTCATTAATTCAATCGGGTATTGTTCGAATGTAAAATAAATTTAGTATTATTAGTGTATCGTTCCTCAGCTGTTGATTTGCATTGAATGTTGAAGCGGGACCGCACTTTTTTCATAAAGGGCAAACGTTTCAAAGTTGCTGAAAGACTTAGATTTGCTTCAAAGGAGAGCAGCTAAAAGTAATCCAAGTGTCATTTTTTTATTTAGAGTTTCCGCTATTTATGTCTTTCAAGTTAATAATTTAACTGTTGGCTCTTTGAAAAATTCAACATGTTACAAGGTCGTTTCACTTATTGAGTTCCCACTTTCTTTTGATGGAAAATCAGGACTTATCTAAATTTTCCGATAAAAACGCGCTTAATTTATAAGCCTGTACCTACCATACGTCTACAAATCTCTCTAATTACATGCTAATTGCTATAGAACCTGGCGCCGTTGTGGAAGGATTAACAAGCCCTCCGCTTCCAACCGTGAATCATGTAATTTTATTGTCTTGGCCGAGGAGATACACCAACACTTGAGAATGCGGTATCGTGAATTGGCCCCCCCATGGTCGAACCGCTCAGAAGAAAATTGCAGCAGAACCGGCGATTTTCGGACAGAAACGAGCCTGTTAAACAACCAATTACTCATTTTCTCCACGTACATGATAGATCACTGTCTTCGCTGAAAAAGTACATTGTCGACGTTGGTGTTAAAGCAGATCGAAAGCAGTCTGTTTTAGCTAATAATGAACGTCACAAGCTGTTGCTTTTTGCAACATTAACGAATGCTTGTGTCGTGTCGCGATATCCCTGTTGCATACCGATGGCGTTTATTAAAGGACTTTTCTTTGAGTTGCGCTCGTGATGAGGCTGCGAAAGACAGGAAATCCAATTTTCAAGTTTTATTTACGATCTCGGAAACTGAGCTTTAATTTTCATTTTTTATGGGTCATACTTAAGGGGGACACGACTAAAAAGTAACGATAAATTCCAGAGCTGAGACTGACGTAAAGTAAAAATCATGATGAACAGAGTTATGACGTGGAAGGTAAAATATTTGGACCAGTTTCTACCACCCGAAAGTCCCGAGACCTTCAATGATTGACAGGTCGTAAAATGGTACCTACCTAAGTCTGGTCGACACGACCGAAAGGAATTGAAATTTACTTGGATCTTAATTATTAATGATAATGTAATGGGGCAATGGCATCGCGTTTAATTAATGATTACAATTTTTTTTTTATTAAAAAGAAAAAGTCTACACACTCTTGCATCAATTTTTTTGTATTTTATCTTTCAAACAAGAGTGAATCCATTTGGTTATTATTAAATGAGTTTTGGACCGGTTATGAATTATAATTACCTTAATCTAATTAAACAATAGTTATTTTTGTAATTAGCCGCCATGTTGATACTTTAATAGGCATATAAAAGCACGCAACGTCATCAAGTGCGATGTCTTGATGGTCATTATTTGATGATCTTACGAAAATGTTTAGGTTGGCAGGAAGGAAATTTGCGACCATATTTTTGCAAATTTAACAAATATCAATGGGCGTATTTATTTATTACCAAAAACAATTGAGTGAAATATGTACTTTACTGTTTTTGTCCTATGCGTTTTTTCTAGAAGTTTGCAAATTTTTCCAAAGGTAGATGCTGTTTAACCTATTTAATCGTTCCTGTTGCCATAAGTTACAAGTAGGGCTGGGAATTTTTATCGTTTCAAATATAATATTTAATTTTTATTGTTGATCAAATTTCCTTGCGAATACGATTGTAATTAGACAACGTTTGTCACATATCATCTATTTAAAATTCGTTATTTATAGGTAACTTTAATACATAGATTTTTTTTACTATTTTTACCTTTGTATGTAAGCATTGATGCGTCGGTTTTTGAGCAACCGGTACATAGTTTCTACATGTCCAACGAGACTGTAAAGATGGTTTCACAAGCATCTTTACATTCATAATTAGAAAAATAAAGTTACTTTATGGATCTCTATTTTCTTACTATAGGTAATTGTAAGAATAAAAACAAACAAACAGGTAAGAAGAATAAGATTCGTTGAACTAAAATTGTTGGAAAATCCCATAGGGCCATACCGCTTATTTTGTATCGAATTGTTAGTTGTAAAATGTTAATTAGTAATTTCATTGAATGAAAAAATCTGTGACTTGAATTAATTTCTTAAAAAAATAACGTAAAATGTACATGCAAAAATAGCAGTGACAATTCGTATTTCACCTATCCACTAATTTTATATATCCGTCCGCTAAAACTTTGCTGAAGTAGAATTATAGTCTTTTTTTCAGTATCATTTGATTGGGTCTTTGAGTTTGATTTTGTAATTTATTGCGATTCCTAAATATACAGGCTGTAAATGAAATAAGTACATTAATTTTAACTGGTAATAGAACTCGTCAAGACAAACAATTTTTCCTAATAACTTTTTTTCAAAACGTTTTAGTTTTTGAGTTAAAATTATTTTAAAATCTTGCACAATTTTCTTACACGCCACTGGAAGCAAAGTTACCTAGCCGACAAGATTACCGTTTGAAACGGTTACCTTGGTTGCGGCTATTATTTATTGTTACTTTTCTTTGTTGGAGCATTTCATAAAAGGCTCGTCAATTTGTAGGGAGAAAAAATGATTTTAAAAAATGCGATTTTGAAAAAATGGTACATAGAAAAAGTGTTTGTCTTCATGAGTTCTACCACTGGTTAAAGTTAATGTACTTATTTCGCTTACATCCTGTATTATTCAGATCTCGCTTGTTGTCTATTAATCACCTAAATGGTAACAAACTAAATATAAAAGGGCATAGTTTCACAAGCATCTTTATATTCGTAAGAGTGAAAATAAATCAAGCTTCAGAGCTCTATTTTATTACTACGTAATTGTAAGCACAACAAATATTGCAGCTGAAATTTTGTGGTTTTCAAAAATGACCCTCACAATGGTAGTTACAACTCTACCATAAATTTAAAAACCCAACACGGAAGATCACCCGCTCAAACCCCAGGCCTCAAGAAAGAGAAAGCTTGTGAAGGATAGAAAACTTCGATACATCTTAAAATGAAAAACGTTGTAGCCGTTTTTTAATTAATTATGCACTTAATCATAAAACCAGAAATTTTCTCGTATTGTTAAAATCAAACACTAGTGCATGTAAATAAAAAAAATAATAAAATTAAAATTTTTTTACAAAAAAAATTATTAACCTGTTTTATAACGCGATATTTTAAATTTTATAACATCTGGGCACTGCAGAAAAGCATACACTTTAAAGCTGTGGAAACAGAATTCAAAAATATTAATTCGTTTTTGAGTAATTAGCTTCGAAATTTTACATTGATTTTCCCTATGCTCACAAACGGGAGTGTCACCCTTAACTATAGGAAGTATTTTTCTCCTGCCATTTTTAAATTTTGACCCCTTACAAAATTTGTGGCAAAATGGACCGTTTTATTCTTTTGTAATTTCAAAAATGAATAATTCAGTCTTGTTGGCTGTCGCATTATTTGCAAACCTTTCGATTTCGGAGCTACAAATACCGTTTAACACTCGTCGGCGAGTTGAAATAGTTCTTGTGTCGTTCATCACGCATGTGGACGAAAACCATGGTGAAAAAGCAACAAACCACCAGAATGGCAATCCGGTCCGTTTTTGCGTCCGCTTCGCCAGAAAGCAACTTCTTATAAAATATCTCCCGTTCTGTGAATGAAGAGGAATTCGCGTCTTTATGGTCTTTAATGGCTCGTATTGTGCAATACTTTATCTTTAAATGTACCGCTCAATCGCATAAATTTACATTTTGCAATGATTCGCACATAACATTAAGCTCGCTTTGTAGGGGGAGGTGGGACGAATAATGCATTATCCATCGCTCATCAGAAGGCGCTAACACGCTAAATTACATGATAAATACACATCGACTACACGCACACCTCAAGAATCGCGGTCTGGGTGGCGGTCTATCGTTTTCTATTTATAACATCAAAGTGGAACTTGTTAACTATTTATATGAGTTATTGCGACTAATTGATGGGCGAGGAAGGGTGACATGGGTCTAATCCCGTGCAAAATGTGACGATTAGCGACCACAATGCACCCACTTAGCTCTATTCACGACCAATAATCCGACACCCTGGATTCGCTTATTGAACGACATGTGGCTCTTTTACCCTTTGTGTTATTAATATTATATACCGCTTAACAGACTCATCGAGAAGAGGGTCATCCCCAAAAAATTCGGTCGTGTTGAAAGAGTGGAATGCTCGGGAAATATATGATGCTACTAAAACAGACGCAGCGGAATAAATTTTCTTGATATTGAGCAGATCACCAATTTGTGAGACTCATTTACAAACTAGAGACGTCTTAAATTTGTAGTAAACAATTTGATTGAAGTAACGTCTTCTATACATATTTCTGTTAATTGAAATTAAAAATTGACTGGCTGTTGAAGGATAATACATACTTGAGGGGACCACCTTTATGTTGTTTTCTTTCTGATTTTTTAAATGCTTAAAGTGTGTTAACTCATTCGAACTTACGGTCCTTTTAAAAGGACGATTTCATTATTTCTGTTTAAATCGCTTGCTATTCTTACATAGGTGGAGAGTACTAATTTTAAATTACAAGTGTTAATGTTGAATTTTATTAAATGCTTATCTAAACTTTTTGATGTTTTATTAACATTAGCACAATTTGAGTATTTGAACGTGAATGAAATTTATTCGGTGCAGTGGCGTATTTATGTCCATTGCCGCCCCTGCTTATAACAACATTAAAAAAAATAACAATAAAAAATTATTGCTTAATGCAGAAAATAAGAAAAAAATTACAAATCCTGAAAACAGTAAATTTTTATTGACAGGACATTTTTGTCGTACTTTCGAAATTTGTAGGACTTGACTCCTTTATAATAGAAAAAATTACTATTCAAAATTTTAAATGGTACACTACTCTTGTGACTGCTAAACTGTATAAACTGCTCGAAAAATGTTATGGATACTGATGTTTTAATATACACTACTCTACAACAGTTAAAAAAGTCTGACATCAAAGAAATTCTATCAATTTTCGAGCATTGAAATGTGGTAAAAACAAATCAGTAAATATGTATCTGCTTTTAACTTTATTCTTTTTTTGTTGTTTTTCTCTTAAATTAACTATTTTTAATCAGTTTATTTGAATGAAACAGCAACTCCAGTTCTAGCACAAGTTTTCTAAAAAATGCAAGTTAGTTCTGAAAATAAATTAAAAAACCTGAAAAAGTTCTTTGTAATGTCCCCAAATATGTACTAGATTTTTAACTATCTCTTTTGTTTTGTAAGTATTACAAAATCGGTTTGTATTTATTTCAAAAGTTTTTGATTTACAAAAAACTTTGTCACTTTTACAACTTTTTTCTGCTATAATATTACGTTGTCGCTGACTTTTTTCAAAGACATTTTTCTGTATTATGTACTATTCAGGATGTTTCTACCATTACTCATTGTTAATTTTCTATAGTAGTATTAAAAACTTTTTAAAACTCATTAACTAAACAATTAAGAACTTAGGAAGTAAAAAAAAATACGCCGAAAACAAAAAATCTGATACATTAATTTATTTAAAATAATGCAAACCGTCTATTTACTAGGTATTTTTTTAAATCAAAATAAAGATATTTTTGCCGCCCCTAAAATTCTATCGCCCTAGGCTATAGCCCATTTAGCCCATTTGTAAACTGATTCGGTAAGAAAATGAGTGAGTATTAAAACTGTATGTAAGTTTTATGTATCAGTTTATAATTTTATTAAAATTTCCCGTATAAATATACTAGTACAAAAATCAGAAAATTACTACTACGTTGGAATCTGGCATAAAATATTATAATATTTTTTGTAATGTGCCTCTGAAACTTGAGTTTCAATAGCTTCAATTTTCTATAGCTCCATAAACACTAAACAATCTGTTAATCCTACATTTGAACAGAATTTCAACAAAAATTAATCTCAGGGTTATATGGGTTAAATTGTGTTGTATCTACAGCACATCTTAATGTATGGCACAGGCATTTTTACGATCACAATGAGGTTATGAATAATCAGCGATTGGAATAATTCTTCTCTAATAATAACTCGCTTTATAACATGACATAATAGCACTTTCTTAACACAATAGCGATGACATGCAGGCGGTGTAACAGTTGTCAGCTGTCATTATCACTTTCAGTTTAAACGTTTAGTTGCTGTAAGAGAGAATTTATTGCATGTTTTGTTTTTTAACTTGTGCTTTTTGTGATTTGTTCTATTAAGCTTGTATTTTAATTTAATTTATCTGAGATTAGAAGAACCACGTAGGAAACGGTGCCACACAGTCGAAAAGAACCTTAAAAAATGGTCTAAAGGCCAAAGAAGCTAGAATTGAACAAATAAATAGGAAACATTTTACCCTCCTTTCATATTGCTAATTAAAAAGTCCAATAAGTACAAAAATGAGTATGTGCAACAAATATCTATTTCTGTCTTTGCTTCTTACTTACATTTTACGTTAATACTCGATAGAATCTAAAGTCCATTCGGAATTAAAATCAATTGTCAATGTCAAAAATTTTGAAATTATGTTGGAACCCTGCTACATTGCCATAGGAAGGAAGCCTGGACGGCTAATTTTAAATGGAGTTGCCAACGTTGAAACAATTTGACAATTGATTTTAATTCCGGATGGACTATAAAATGCGCTGTTGCAATTCTACTATGAACTGAAATGGGATATAGTAGCACAGATAGTAGTATGAGGTTAAGTTTCCTTTCTACTTATCACCGTAAAATTTTTGTAATTCTCGATAATATAACCCTTTATTGATGAAAGCATTGGTATTGGCGTCTTCCAGCATTTTAAAACGATAATTTATAATACAAATTTTAGCAATTTCAATAGTGGTGAACCATAGGTATTTTACAATAAGTCGAAAATTTGTTTGTGTCCATTTTGTTTAGTTTCAGTATAAGGAAAGGTACCTCTTTGGTGTTTTTTAGACTATCACTTAAAAAATCACAATTTTCTGGCAACGTTTCGTTTTAATTTAATCTTTTTCAATCCGTTTATAAAAAACAATGGACGGCCTAAAGAAAATTAAATTAACATCGAAACGTTTCTAGAAAGTTGTATTTTTTTAGATGATGGCCAAAAAATACCAAATACCTTTCCTTACAATGAAAATAAATTATTACCACTTAATAAAATATTATGCGAAGATTCTCGAAAAGTAAAACAAGGAAGTTGCTTAGAATTTTTTTTACGTCCAGAATTTTTTATTACTTAAACTTACTCAAACAACTGTATGTAAATTAACATTGCCTGTTGTATTTTATGTTGTAGTTTTTTTTAATAATTAAAAAGAGTTTGTTGTTTTTGTCAATGAGAACTAATTATTTTAAAAACTTATCGAAACCGACTAGTAAAAAAACGTTATGATCAACAACTACCTATGAATATCTAAAAAATGCACAACATGTAGGGTGTTTTATTTGAGAAAATATAAATTTGCATTGTGAAATTTTTTGTGAAAAAGTTTTTTGGGCTTAAATTTTCTGCAAATTTATTTAAACATGTATTTTAACATAACAAAACTTTCATTCAGTAGCTTCACCATTCTAAAAATTTTTGGAAGCTCCCTCCCCCCAAAATTAATTTCTGGATCCGCCCCTGCAGGTGTACAGGGTGATTCAGGAATAATGGAATAATAATGTACATTTTGCAGTTTGTTTTTCAAAAAATGAAAATTGTATTTTTTTAAACAGCTATTTGTTGTCTAGTGTGCGACTAGACAGTAAGTTGCACAAATTACAGAAGCAGTATTATAAAGCAACCATTTGTTGTGGTAAGGCGCTTATATTATATCGCTGTGTGTATTTACAGGCAGGCTATTCAGATAAGTATAGCCATGCCCAGAAGTGTGCAATTTTGTGCAATTTGAATTTTTCACAAACACGGGACACATTCACGCGACGAATAAATTCTCATAGTCATAAACTTGAACTTAATGAGCATAACACATTTTACATTCCATTCAACCTTTGGTAGCCAATATTCCAAATTCCATCTAGAATAGCACGCATATTTGACGGTGCAACAAGTTTTTATTATCACAATTGTTAATTTCAATTTCAAATAATAAGAAAATTCCATGTTCAGTGGGAGTCTTGTCCTGCTGAAATCGTACCTCCTGCTGAGCTTCGCATCGCGGACATTAATTTTGATAGCGTTTGACCAAACCCACGGTATAAATCGTGGCTCCATCTTCTATATTTCGCTACTAGTCTTGCCGATCTTCAACATCTGCTTAATAAAATCCTGATTTATAATGAATGCGCGTGGAAGTCCTGATTATGTATTGGGTTAGGTTAGGTTCGAAGGCTCATGAACGCATTATACTTGGTGATGATAACTAAACACTGTCATTTCGTGCTGTGGTGTGTGGGCTCATCCACATCCGCGTTACGACGAAACTGGGACATTTGATCACAGAGCGGCTGGAAAACATAGGGCCTGGAATCGCACCTTGAGGGATTCCACTTCTCAGGTGGCGCTGTTTGTCACCGGTGAGAAATAATCCGGCCATTGACAATCGATCAGACATAATCTCGAAAAGATTCCTCGCTTGTGTGGGAATTGCTTAAGAAAATCCGTATTTGCAAGTTTTTGCAGCAACAGGTGATTGAGTGTGGTAAATCAGATCGCATTCCCGTCATTTTTCTCTATTCAACTTCGTATTTATATACTCCTAAGATGGTGAAGGCCGGCTTCTACACAATTAATCTTGATTGGCCCGACTTAACTGAGCCAAATCAAAAGGAAGCTATTATCTAACTGCTCGTTGTTTCGACAAGGTGCATACGCGATGCATAAATTAAAAGTTAATCAACCGAGCGTTGATTACTTGCTAATGGATTAATTTTGTTGACCTCATCAGCAGTAATTGCACTGTCACGTCAATTGACGGCTCTCTAGAGGCTCTTGCTGCTTCCTCCTTCGTATAACAAAACGCATTTGTCAATTAAAATATTAACCCACTTTTCGGAGATTAACTCGGAATTTTTTCCGTCGGAATTATCACTGACAGGTTATCGATTTAACGACCTAACAGGCGAAATTGTTGATGGGAGCGAATTTGTATTTTCACGCCAAGCTATCAGTTTGTGGTTTTATCGGCACGAACAATGTGGATGTGTAAAATATGTGTCGAATTTTCCTGCATTTTACTGCTTGTCTAGAACAATTTTATTTTCTTACGTTGTTTCCCATATTGCAATCTTAATAACAGGAGCATTAAAAGGTCAAAATTCAAGGTATTACAAGCTTGTGAGTTTTTCATTATCAGTAACCCCGATTCTGACCTTTCAATTAGTGTTTTGGTTGCCCAGACAAAGTTCATTTTCATTTCTAAGAAATTATATACAATCATAATAACATGATGCATTGAGATACAGCTACACAGTAGCTACTTTAGTCACGTTAATTCAGCCTGACATAATTTTAGTGACCATGTTGTAGGCAATTAATTGAAAATACTCCTAGTTGAAAGAAAATTGCATATGCTTGACTTATGTGCTTCTGTTGGGGTTTTTTCCTGAGCAATTAATTAGTTATCAATTTGGAAAGGTTAATGGTGCTAAGAAATTGAAATGAAAATAAACAGGCATTTCTAAATCTGTTGTTTGGCAGAAATTATCAAAAATTTAATCAATATATTATAAATACTTTTGAAATCGCATTCATATCTAATTTTGTAATGTTTTTTTTGCATTTGTTGGTGTTTAAAATGTATTGAATTTATTACGACTTCTGTATTGATGGAATTAAAAGTTTTAAGACTTTTCCAAGCTTGGAATTATTTTGGTACAATAAAGAACATATCTAGAGTATTAGTTTTTTGAAATTGTCTACAAGTGATTATTTTTGACGATATAAATGTTTTATTAGATATTATTTTTTAAATTAAAATATGAGAGTTTGATTAGCAAATTTTTGCCAGTAGTAAGTCACCTTCGAAAATGACGCAAATTGTAGAATTTTGTAGTCGTAAATAAACAAAATGATCAGTTATTATAAGCAATAACCAACTATCATTTATGCATTTCAGTGTCACCTCACGCTTCATTTAAAATGTACTGCCAGTAGGAATTGTGTCATTCGTCCTACTATGTTAGTAGAGCTGGAGATTTTTTTTTAAAGCTGACAACACGATTGTTTAAATTGTGATTATTTACGCCCAATGTTAACTTGTTAAGCTGGATACAAACTGAGCAACGTATTATTATTTTTACTTCTATTAGCTGTTTCAAAACTATAAAAACGCCAACGTCGCATTAATTTATTTTTTTAAATAAGATTGATGAAATTGTAAAATAGTTATCAATGATTAGATCTCTCATTGAAAGTATAAATTACATTAGCTATTATTTTTCTGAAGTGCATGAATAATTTATAACAGCTAATTTTGAGAGAAAATACGACGTTGGCGTTTTTATAGTTTTGAAACAGCTAATACTTATACTAGAGCACATTTGTTATAATAAAATTTTCTAATGAAATTTTTTTAGGCATAACTGCATTTAAAAACTCTTTTTATCTTCTAAATGTTTTGTTGGTTTCGTTGTTGGAAAGTAATAATATTATTTTTGTACTCATAGCTCTTAGACAGCTATTTTCCGGTTATCTCTAGCGTGTGGGAAAGTAACTTTCCCGCACTGCGGTGTTTTTTACTTTCCAACAGTGGTTAGGGACATTTGGTAGGTTGGTATTGCTATCGTTGAGATGGAAACGATTATTTTTTTACGATAAGTGACAGTTCATGTCAATTTTTTGATTGTTTGACCTGTTACCAACCCATTAGCAAAAAAAACTAAATTATAAAAAATATTGTTTTTTTTTATTGTACCTAACTTGTTGTTGGCTTCTTTTATACATGTACCTAACTTGTTTGGTAAATAACTATTTTCAGTGTGAATGGAGTCCTGCTAGAAGGACAAGACATGATGTAGTAATTCCAAAGTTCTTCCAGAAGCGCTTTTAGCGGAACCATTCTTAATATCTACGTTACTTACTTTCTGTCATTAAACAACATGAACTGGGATTAGTTGCAAAACGATTTTAAAATACAGTTCATTTTTTTAAATAATCAACTGTCAGTGTCAAAATTTTGATAAAGACCAGACTGTATCACCCTAAAAGTTCGTGTTCAACTATTTTCGAAACTAGCTGTATACGGTATATGACATTTTGCACACCAGATTTGATAATCGGGACGTAAGTATTCGCAGTCACTGAAATTTGGATTCGTAAATCGCTGAATTAAATCCATGTGTTGTACGTGTTGTCACTTAAAGACAACTTTAAAAATTTGTAAAGATTTTTAAATTGAATTTGCCAGGTAAAAAAGTGTACCAACTTTAACTAAAAAAATTTACTATTTATGGTAATGCCAACCTGACGACTCTTTGACAGTTGATTATAAAAAAAAATTGACTGTACACTAGAATTGATAAAATGTGAACCCTTTATTGTTTTTTTTTCGAAGTATGATAAAGGCTTATTAACTTTAATCATTTCTTAGTGTTTCATGTGAATTTTAAGTGAACGTAATGAAAAATAATAAATTTTATACAACGCAACTCTTCCTTTATTTAGCACATCTGTAGTTGTTCTGAAATTTCCGGAATTTCTTGCTTGTAATTTTTTGTTTGGGTAATTTTGTAGAGCGCTGAGTTGAAAAAGGAAATAATTTATTTCAACACATTAATAACTCTCAAATTATTCAACATAACGTTTTTTGTCGCGTGATTTTAATTCAAGAAAAAGCAGGAATGAACTTTGGTTGTAGGTGAAGAATTGTAAAGTTCTAGTTTTTTGCAACGTTTTCCTCTCAACCTGTTCAATTAATCCGTAGCATTTGTTATGTTGGAAAATTAATTTTCTCTTCGAATTCACTTGTTGTGTAGGCACATTAATAACTCAAATTATTCAACATAACGTTTTTTGTCGCGTGATTTTAATTCAAGAAAAAGCAGGAATGAACTTTGGTTATAGGTGAAGAATTGTAAAGTTCTAGTTTTTTGCAACGTTTTCCTCTCAACCTGTTCAATTAATCCGTAGCATTTGTTATGTTGGAAAATTAATTTTCTCTTCGAATCCACTTGTTGTGTAGGCACATTAATAACTCAAATTATTCAACATAACGTTTTTTGTCGCGTGATTTTAATTCAAGAAAAAGCAGGAATGAACTTTGGTTGTAGGTGAAAAATTGTTCTAGTTCTAGTTTTTTGCAACGGGTGCGTTTTCCTCACAACCTGTTCAATTAATCCGTAGCATTTATTATGTTGTAAAATTAATTTTCTCTTCGAATCCACTTGTGTTGGCACGTCGTCAATATAAAGTGCAAGTTTAGTCTCAGAGCTTTGCTGGTTATTAAGCTTTTGGCTTGGAAAATCCTTGCCAGCAAAGTTGATGAAGCAGCGTTTAGGTTGTAACTTTCTTGTATGTTAATGTTAACAATCGACATTTCCAAGAAGGTAAATTAGGTGATTTTGAGTTTGAGTGAGTAGTACGGTTAGTTTCCGTTTGGGGGCGGTTAAGTGAATTAGATGATTTTTAATTGGCATGTCGCTTCGCGATGGCACAGAAAATGCGAATAAGGGCCGCTTTGAGACCTCGCCACACACATGCAGTATCTCGTCCATTATCAATAAGGCAATTTAATTAGCGTCTGGAACAAGGCATCGCTGTGAGTGCGCCTGAGAGTAGAGTATTCATCGTGATCGCGGAACCTCGACATTAAGAGGGTGTTCGGAGACCGCATTGTGTAAGTCCGTAAGTGCATCATGCATATTAGATGCTCGGCAGCAGAAAGCCGGAGGTGCCCTAAGTCCCACTCAAATATTTACCGGATCCTTAATGGACTTATTGGCGATCGGGCTGAGACGCGCCTCTTCAATCACTCGCGCGAAGATTTAAAACGTCTCATCTATTTTTCAGAAAGGCTCTCAGCGGATTTTCGGATCGACGATCGCTCGAGATCCATCTGACCCACTTCCTTGCATTTTGTGGGATTTAAATTAAATAAACGACGGTCATGAGCGAGACACGACCATTAAATTATTCCAGTATATGAGTTTTATTAATGAGCACAATGAGAATGGCTGTTAAGGCATTGAGCTGCTGACTGCTCCTTTGTTCGGCTTTGCCGGAGCAGGAATCGGACACTCGATCGACTTGCAGACGACCAGCAGGTGGATTTCGCCCCAAAGGCTTTCCTACTAAGGTCACAGGGTAGCCATTTGCTGCCCGTGTGCAAGCTCATGCTTAAATGCCCCCATAAAAATATAAAAACAATATTTAGGTATACATTGTATTTTGTTATCATCTAATAAACAAACAAATACGTAATCTATAGGTAGGCAAAACTAGGAAAAACTTAGAAAATGTAAAATTAAAAAAAAGATTATGATCATCATTCTCAATGAATTCAATCAAAAATTTACAAAATTTTCTTAATTTTAATATCTTAATTCTAATATTTATCAAAATCTTATTATGAAGCAATAAGCAAATTATTAGATGCAATCAAAGTTGAGCATCTGTAAGTTTTATTATTTTTAGGGCAGCCGATCTATACAGGGTGTTTCAAGTTTTAGGTCCAGTCAAAAAATAAATACTTCTAGTTGTCCAAAAGAAAAAAAATATATCTCAAACGATAGAGTTTCTAACACGCTTCAATTTGATGCTTTAATGTTATACGAAATTTTCATGGTATGAGCGTGAATTGTGAAAAACTAGATAAAAATTTTTTGTTTCCAAATTATTGCAATCGTTTTCTCATAATAAAATTCCTCATATTTTTTAAGTGAGACTGAAACAGTAAAAAAACCCAAGGCGTATTGAGCAATTGAAATTCCAATTTGCATGAGGTCAAGTAAATGTTTTATCTTAGTCAAAATTGAAACGTCATTAACTGTCAGACTAAAATTTTACTTGTCAATTAAAAAATGCCCTTTTTTTTGCAAATTGAAATTTCAATTGCTCAATACGCCTTGGATTTTTTACTGTTTCAGTTTCGGAAGTCTTACTGAAAAAATAGGAGGAATTTTATTATAAAAAAATTATTGGAATAATTTGAAAAAAAAATTTTTAATGTAGTTTTTTGCGTTTTACGCTTATATCATGAAAATTTGGGATATTAGCAAAGCATCAAATTGAAGCGTGTTAGAAACTCTATCGTTTGCGATATATATTTTTTATTTTGGAATACTAGAAGTATTTATTTTTTGACTGGACCTAAAACTTGAAACACCCTGTACATAATACAGTGATCATAATGAAAATATAAAAAGTAAAAGAAGCAAATTACTTACTTTATTGTAACATGTAGAATGTACATTGTATTATTGTAATATTGTAATATTTGTATGGTATTGTAACTATTGTAATATTTTTATGGCACTCGCACCCTCACATGTACGAACGCTTTGATTAAAATTACCAAACTGTGTTGAGAAGTTACTAATAATAAGATCCAAACACCATCCATTTAAAATTGCCCACCGAAGACAAAACAAATATTGGATAAGAGGTAGTGCAAGCAAGAGAAATCTGAGAATTCATGATTAAGATGTAAATAATAATGTTCGTATGATATTTCGAGTTAATTTTTAAATAGTGTTTCCTTTAGTGTCTTTTTGTAATAACTGTGTTATTCGATTTGCAAGAACTAGAGCATTTTTTATTTATTTAATTAATGTTATTTTTGTTTTTTTAATCTTGTAAATCTTTTGTTTACCTAAACTTTTTTTTATTTATATCCTATTCAAAAAATTTGATGCCCCTAAAGCTGTGATGCCCGTGTGCTATGCACACTGGCACGGCACGGCCTTGGTTCGGCACAGAAACATTCAAATAAATTCCAGTCAATTTTTTGAACATTATTTAAAACCTTTTTGTGGAGTCAAGAGGAAATAATTTTTTTAAGGCAAGAATAATGATGGAACAGTGTAATGGTGAAAAATTAATGAGATACTTTATAATGGAAAAGATGTTACGAAAATACAGGCGGTTCCGTCTAAACCCCACATGAGAAATAATATTTATTTCTATTTCTATTTTATAATAATCATATTTATCTGGAAATTGG
This sequence comes from Tribolium freemani, assembly GCA_939628115.1. Classification (NCBI taxonomy): domain Eukaryota; kingdom Metazoa; phylum Arthropoda; class Insecta; order Coleoptera; family Tenebrionidae; genus Tribolium; species Tribolium freemani. Next base: position 2,545,549 of record OW626785.1, on the reverse strand, counting down.
TACTCAGCCATAATCCTTTAAGTTCTGCTCAATAAAAATATTTTCAAGATGGTGGCAGTTCCGGTTATGCCGGAAGTCTTTCTAATTTTAAATTTTCACTGCGTTTTCTTACCTGAGGATGACCACTTTGTGGTTGAACGCGTTGTGTTTTAATAAACGTTTGGTGTGACGGGATTTTAAACTGTGTTTTAGTTTTTTGCCAAAAACGCATTAAAAAATTTAGCTTTCCATTTAAAATAGGGAGTTGGTAGCGACAGTGTGGCCATCTTGAAAATATTTTCATTGAGCAGGACGTAATAAGAGATTATGATTGTATACTGTACTATACTATACAGGGTGTTAGGGAATGGCTTAGCAATATTTCGTATGTGAATTTGTCATGATCAGACGAGTTAAAAAGCCTTATACCATTTTTCCCAAAATGCATACTTTCTTCAAAAAAATTTATCAGTCCACCTGTTGAGAGCCACTGTGTCGTTTATGGTAGTTTATTAGCGGTTAGTTTTTTCATAGTGGTACATGGACGTTAGTAGAAGAATTACGGAGTGGACCAAGAAGTTAATTTACCTCTGCTGTTTTGTCAATAATATTAAAATTTACGCTAATTTTTATCATTCTAGTTCCGTGGTTCTCAAAATTTGGGACTTTAATTCCTGAACGATTTTTTGGAAAAACTTGCATTTTCGATTTACAAAAATTTTACTTAATCGCTTCGTTTTGCCATTCTCTATCTACCTTTCAATTTATGCTAAACCATTCCCTAACACGCTGTATATACAATATTATTAGAACTCCCAATACTTCAATATGGGGTTTAAACGGAACAGTCTGTATACTTCCGGTTTTAGAACTACTTTAGAAGGCATTTATTTTTGGAAGATTAAAATATGTAAACAATAAATTCGAGCGAATGTAACAATAGAGTTGTAAAACATAATCCATTAATAGACCACTGGAAATTTACGTTAAAAGAGGTAGTAAAAGTGAATACACTTTAAATGAAGTATCATGTTTTTTGCCTCGTGTCATTTGTTATACTCAACGAATCTGTTAACGGCGGAATTTATCATTATTTAATAGTCAGTTGAGTTGAAAAACCGAACTCGTTGAACAAGAATTACGAGCTATCAAAAATATGTAATTTATGTGTTGCATGTAATTTTCTAATAATTACTCCACATTAAATGTCTGAGTGGATGATCCGTTTTATGTGCAATCATGTTTTTACGGTTAATATATCTGAACCTATTACTAATTGTAAATACTGTGCTCGTGTGGATGAACAATTACTATATTTACATGACAAAAATAAGAAAATACTGTCTCGGATTTGCATTTTGTTTTTAATTAACTGTTGGGATTCCGAGCTGTCAGTCATCTAGTTCTAGCGCCCAAATTCATCAATCTTCAGCATCTTTGGAGTCAGTTTAGTTTATCACGTTAATAATCATCTAAGGTCGAAATTACTGTGTTCCATATTTATTATATAGACAATAATTATAGTACCTGGAGGAAGCCCGTCGATATTAAAAAAGTTGATGGTTGTAAAAACCACGAAAGAAAATAAACTTACTTTCAATAAGAGAAGACATGCAAATTATGAAATCGTAAAATAGATAATAAAGCAATTAACAAAGGTAATAAAACCACAAACGATAAATTTACTCACTGTCGACGACAGGTACATTATTGTTAAGTTTATTTGCGCACATTTCAAAATTTATTATCGAGCGTTGAAAAAATTCTATCCACGAATTCCTCGTGGTTTCGTAACGCTGCAGGAGATAAAAATGCTTGCACTGACGAACGTTGACAATATCATTGTTGGAAAAAGATTACGGAAAAGAACCGGAAGTAAAATATTTAATAAATAAACGAAGATTCGCGTCTTTCAACTTGGTAAACAGTGAGAATTTATTCTCTAACATTAATGAATTATTGCACTTCTTGTAATCAAACTGTTACTAAAAAAGCTTGTTCGCTTACATCCCGGTTAAAACGGAGGTCGCGGTGTACGATGTTGTTTACATACAACTCTTTGATAACGACATGCTGATAAGGTGTTATCGGGCCAACAGCCCTTTCTGCCACCCACAGCTCAACCGATTCTACTTTTTTATAAACTCAGCTTTGGACACAGTTTTCTTAAACATTACTTTTGTCCATAGACAATAATTAACGTTTCATTACATTTTGTTGTAAATTATCAAGTCTAAATGATGTCTTGATTTAATCTTTCGGTTAGGCTTGGAGTTATACAATAAATATTTGCACAACGCTTTATTTTATTTGATGATTCCACACGGTCGTTAATGTGTTATTAGCGATATTGCTGTTATTAACATTAAGAATTTTGACAATATTGATCATTTAATTTTTACAATAAGGGCGTACAACTGTTATTTATATTACAGACTATAATACATTTAAAAATTGCTAAATTAGAAAGAGGGCCAGACGTTTGTTTAGGTTTAAAAAAAAAAAAACTGTAGGGGAGACCGGGGCAGGTTGTAGCAAGATTTTGTTGTCGCACCTCTCATTTCTCAATCCCAACTGCTACACAGAAGCCTAAACTCGAACAACTCAATCTGGGTTCTGTATTTTGCAGCGGAAAATATGAATTGAACAATATCAGTAACTTTGATTGCTCATTTTGACAGTTCAGTGAAATCGCTATCTTAACTATCTTCTGTTGTTCTTCGATGGCACGTGATGTTACCCTGTCTGAACCTTTTGGTGTTTCCGCCAAATTATGATTCATCTGAAATATCTGCATATTTCTGCATCGGGTTGGTTGTTAATGAGTTCACTTGATTTTTTAATATTTTAATTTCTGAATTTGTGAGTTTTATACTTTTATTAACGTTTTTTTTTGTATTACTAGTAACAAAATTTGGCTTTATTTGTGACATGCTCCGATATTCCTTACCTAGGTAAATTTAATTAATCAAAATGCAGTGAATTTACCTCCTGACTCCGGTATCTGTTCTGTTCAGATTAGAGTCATTTGAAAAAGATTTTAGTTTTTTTTTGGACTAGGGGTTTATTTTAATTTTTTTTTATCTTAATGTCTGCTATAACATCTTAACGTTTATGGTTAATAGTTTATGGTAAATATTAATTCACACTGCGTCATTTGTATTTCAAATATATTTTTTTATATATTTTTATTTTTTGCTTTTTAGTTTTTATTTTCCATAGATTTATTGTTATTACACTGTGCAACTACCGTGACGTCCAAATGACCAACATACCGTCTATGTCGGTATAATATAAGTTACGGTATATACAAATCGAGAACCCCTTTGTAAACATAACCTAAAACTTCAAAACCCCATTTAACCCCTTTAGGGGTATTTAACTATTATCCGTTTTTTTAAATAAACAATTGTCAGTGTCAAAATCAGTAAGAATTTTTGTTATATGGCTTTAATTGAAGAAATGTATATAACTAGGTGTATTGCTCACCCCAAATCCGGGTACGTAATATAAATCTAATTTCTCAATTTTCCCTTTTAAAGCGATATGAACTACTTTTATACTTGATTTTGACACTGACAATTGTTTATTAAAAAAAAACGGACCATACATAGGATTGCATTGTCACGCAGGTTAGGTAAGTATGCAAAATTTCAATTCAGTGGGACAACGGGAACCCTTTCAAATTTGGCTCCGAAAAAATAACCGACAGACAGATAACATTGTGAGTTAAATAAAAGCTTTTAATTACAAAATATTTACCACAGATAATCGATGTCCTAATTTTAATTATCGTTTTTCTTTGCTTGGCTTACGTAAAATTTTATTCTAAATTGAAAAATATTTAACAACTTATGCATTTTGACTTTACTCTGTCCAGGTGATGTTACACTGAACTAACTACATTTGCTCTTTTCTAATACTGTTGAAAAAAAGTGAAATGTTAATTATAAATTAAAATTTTCGACGGTCTCCAAATATCTCATGAAAATATTACGTAATTTGTTCCCGGGTATATTTCGTACTTTTTTCTCTCATTTTCCTCCTTCGTACTGTCATGGAATATTTGGAAGGCGAAAATTGATATTTTCTGATGTAGCCGTCGAAAAAATCATATGTATAACGCCGTAGGAAAACTTTTTTTTTTACTGCTTCGCGTCGTGCATTAATTATTCATCTAACAAATAGCTACATCTTCTGAATTACAAAATGTTTTTTCAAACCAAACTTAGCTACTGATCTGTTGGAATTTTATTAACATTTTCTGAAATAAATACTAACTGATCTGTTTTCGTTATATTAAATGTTGAAAAAGGTGTGAAATTACTCAATTAGGTCTTTCATTTGGACACGCATCATGAGAGCCAAAGGTTTTTTAAATTTACAATTCTGATGATTGAACGTTTACCGCAAAGTCAGCTAGCGAGAATATAAAATTGTTCCAGAATATTGAAAAATCGTTAATTAGCGAATTATAATTAATTGCAGTTACTTGTACATGAGGTGTCATTTTACAATTATAATTTTTAAATTCATACTTGTTTTTTTTGTGAATCCCTCAAACTTGTGACAGCCGTATCAGTTGTCACAATGGGGAAAGGGGTTTGCAAATGAAGCGCCTATTTAATTTATGGAGTTGTTTTCTTTTTTCTCTGTCTGTGTATTTGTTGTTTCGTGTTAGTTTAGTTGGGGTAAAACAAACGTTCATCTTTTCTCATCGATAAATAATCCATGCAGCGGCGGTAGTAACGCAATTAAAGCTAGATTCCGGCTGGGACGTCCGCGGTGGACAGGTTTAAATAATTAATCCATTGATCGTTTCTTTAATTCATGTGTCGTGTAGAACGGGTTAACGAGGTGGGCTACAGGGTTGTCATTGCCCAGCCGTCCATCCATCGAACTGATTATTAAAATAATGACACGCACACACACCCGTTTAATGATATCCTTCGCCACGTAACTCGTTCATCTTTTCATCTGCACGCCGTTTTCACTAATTGCTCGTTCAACCCTTTTTTCAGTAATAACACACTTTGGTAAAATTACCGTGTCGCTGGCCCGTTTCATAGAAATTTCAACCCTTTTCCGAGCGCTTAATTCCATGCTTTGCGACGAATTAATAAATAATTCCAGCGAATGTGTCTGGCCTAATCTCGAAGAAGGGAAAAGGTGAACGTCGCACAGTGGTCCAAATTGCTCAAAACACGCGCGAAATTCATTTTTTGAAGTTTGTCATTTTGGTATAGTTCATCTACGAAATTTCTAGCTACAACAACAACCCCTAATATTCTAGGTCAACGAGTGCGGTTTAAATTTATTGGTTGTCGGTTGTCACTTGGGGTCACTGATTTGGGTTTATTCCAAGCAAAAATTTGTCGTTAAAGGTGTTATTTGTATAACACATTTTATTTTTATTAGGAGGATTCTAAAAAAGGTTTCAGGCAAATAATATCTTTAAGAACAAATTTTTGCCTGGGGTAAACCCAACTCAGCGGAATACAATAGAGCCACCCAACACCCAATAAATTTAAACCACACTCGTTGACTTAAAATATTGGGGATTGCTGTAAAAAATTTATGGTAGCTAGAAATTTCGTAGATATACATTAAAATGAAGTACACAGTGCTTACCACCTATGGGCAAAAAAAGAGAAAATATAAAAAACTCCATACCGGTAAAATGGCTGGTTGAATTTGGTTAATTTGGTGTGATTGAATTTAACTGTAAATACGTGGTTTTGAATGTGACATACAATCCATAGAAAAGGACTTCAAAAAATTCTACTTTCATTATAGCTTTCTAGAATTCTTTGGCTATATGGACAGTTTGACTGCAGAGTGTAAATGTTCCTACAGACTTAACAGCTGCATTTTTGTTAAATCCCGTAAAATTGTCACTTAATAGCAACTACAAAAAATGGTACACGCCAATTTCTATGTTTTGCAATTATTTAGACGCATTACAAACAAATAAACCCAAATTCAGCTGCGGATACGTGCGGATGTAAAGAATACGTACATAAACTGGCAGTAAGGATGCAAGCCGTTTTGTAGGTATAGAGTTTTTTCGGAAAAACTGTTAAAAACTTTTGTGACGTGGTTCCTTAGACCAAAATACAAAAACAACTTTCTATGGACGTTTGGCTGAAAATGCTTCCTAAGGGAGCTATAGCCCCCTGAAGATTGGAAGCGCTAAAGATGAGTTTTCTCAATTTTCTCAGTCAAGGATTGAAGGAAATGTATAAAAATTTGCATTTGGGGTAATTTTGGAGTGTAGAATCTACTGGTATGATAAAAAATTAAGAAACTGAATCAGGGGGGCGTGGGTACTGTAGGCAACCTGCTGTAGAAGTATACTTGTGCTTTGAAAAAGGCTATTCAAAATGTTTTCCAGCAAATACTAATAACTACTCTCACATATAATAACTAACATAATACATCATAAATGAAATCATTTACTTGTGTGAAAACATGTTAAATGTGCGTTGTTACAGTTAAGTTCGTACTTTTCTTGTTATGTTATTACTAGGGCTGGGAAAAGTATCGATACTTCTATAAAGCATCGATACCTGACCAAGTATCGGGTGTCGATACCGACTAAAATCAGGTATCAAAATATCGATACGTCCAATACCTATTGAGGTATCGGCGGTATTGATACTCGATACCTCGATACTTTCGATACCACGATACTTGCGATATCTCGATACCACGAATCTTGCAAAACTATCAATACTTCACTGCCACGACAATAATTGCGATCCGTCGACACTCTGGTTATGTATTAGGTCCATGAAATTTAGACTAAAACTTTTGTTTTCATCGACTAATTTAAAAGTTGTTTTTACGGTTGCCATAAATCAAAGAGAGACTTATCACTATCAGTGTAGACACTATTTTCCGAAATTATTAATTACTATTTCTTCAACAATTACTTATATCCTTAGAATTACTACTAAAAAAGGCGGACACTTCAATAATTCAGTAAGTCAGTTTTTCGATTCACTGATACCACATCTGTAGTGCTGACACCATAACACTGTTAATACCACGATATTCTCAATACCTCGATACCACGATACTTTCGATACCTCGATATCTTCGATACTTCGATACCAACGATACCTTAGTTAGTATCGATACCTAAATGGAGGTATCGCCCAGCCCTAGTTATTACACAGAGTAAGTCAAACGTAATGAATACAATTCGTATTGCATTTAGATTACAGTAGTGCCCAATTGTGATGTCAAAATATGTACAAAAGTTACTACTTTTTGAAAAAAGATTTGCAAATCCAACAGTTTGCAAAAACGTGAAATATTTTGAAAACGGCTAAACTTCAGTATAGATGGTCCATAATAATAGTCGTAGAATAACTGAAATCATCTAACAACGCAATAAAAACCAGCTTTTTACTCAAATCCGCAAAGTTGCTACTTACTTCCGGTATAACCGGAAATGCCATATTTTTGAAACTACCTTCACTGGACAGGACTTAATGAATTATGACTGTGTACAAATTTTCAGAAGAACTTTTGCGTTGGAACTCACAATAATGCGCCATTTTCTTAAGGGGTATAAAAAATACGGAAAACTCTGCCTTGCTGATTGCATTTTAGAGGCGCAGTCTACATAAAATTGTGTAAAACAGCTTGTTTGTTACTTGCATAAATATTAATTGAATACAAAAAAAATGTTTTTTGCCTTTTTGCCCTTTTTCAAAATTTCAACTATAGTTGAATTCAAACTTGCATATTAGGTGTGTATACAAAAGTTGGTAAAGATATTTACAAAAATAAACGAGCTATGATTTTAGCGCGTGTTTTTCGCATTTTAAACCAGTGTGCGTCGTTACTTTCGGCGTAGTCTTCGATTTGAATGCAGATGACTCGAATACATTTAGGGAACGGCGCTCCCGAGGGACCTCATCGGGCATTCCCTTTGATCCTTGCACTCTTGGTACCTGCAGATTAGCGGTGACAGTGTGTCGGCCGACCTTTGGGAATTGCTGCCTCCATCAACACTTACTACAACAACGAGGCGATTGCTCATTTTCCACCATTACTGTAATATTCATGGCGAGTCCGCCGTTTAAAATTTAATCAGCCTGCGATGGTCACGCCGACCACAAAAAAACCGGACTTAATGAGATTTAAATGTCGTATCTTCTAAGGGGCTTTATTCAGACATGTCCCATTTATGAAATACAGAAATTACTCGCCCTGGCGCTCGTAAATACCTAATCCAAGTCAAATTTTCCGGTCAATCTATCATGTAAATAACTGTTTTGTGTTCTCGTGTCACGAAATACCTGCAAAGACAAATGTTTGGGGTTGCTTGCCGCAAACGACGCTTTATTACTCGACATGACACACAAATTACGATCACGTACGGTCGAACGTCTTGACCACCAGGAAATTACACTCGAAACAATTGTGTTTTTTCATAGCTCAGACCAGTCCAAATTAATTTCGAACAAGTGCAGTAAATACCACCTTTGAACTACATGAATAAGTCAAAGAGACCGATGAATAATGCAAGAGGAAATGAAGAATGCTTGCCAGATTCACACCTAATCTGTGTTCGTGTTATAATGTGGAGGATGTAAGAAAAACGACGAGTTTATGTGTGTTAAGGCGCGATGATAATTTATAAATAATTAATTTTCCAATTAAAAATTTATTAAAACTTCGAACAATCAAATTTACATGTAATAAGTGACACTTTAATTAGTGAGAAGTCTTAATTTTCATTTTGTAATCACTGGACTTTCTTGCTTACACTTGAATAGACTTGAAGCTGGGCAAATACAAACACTTCAACATAATCAGTTTCATTCAAACATGAAAATCATAAATTCATTTATGAATTTTAATTCAAAATACAGGAACTAATTACACATTATTATAACGTAAATCCCCGGACCATTTTTTTTTCTTTAAATTAATATGAAGGTTGAAGCAAAACAGTATGTATCAACTTGAAAACTTGACAGATTTTAAATTAAGATTGCCATGTAAAAAATGGCCCAACGGCCTAACCTTTATTAAAAAAAATACTACTTACGGTAGTAATGCCAATTTCTTTAACATTTGATTATTAAAAAAATCCACTAACAATTTTAAACGTTGATTCTTAGTCAAGGTATAATGGTTGACATAAATACTGGTACAATCATGACTGTTATTGTATAAGTTTTTTTTTTAATAATCAATGTCTAAACAGCCGACAAAACAAAACAGTAATGTTTTTGAATAAGGTTGGTGTACCATTTTTTTATCTGGCAAATTTAATTCATAAATCTGTCGGAGTTTTTCAAGTTGTCTTAAGTTAGGTAAGGTCGAATGTCATATTTGACAGTTTCATGTAATTTCATATAGCCCAAATAAAATTTTGCTGTACTAGTTTTTTATGAATACGATAGTACAACACGTAAAATACAACATATCATATTTTACTGACTGCATAACCTAACCTAATATTCACGTCCCGATTGTCAAATCCGGTGTGTCAAATACAGAATACGTTGTAAATGGTTGGATATGAACTTTTAGGGCGATACAGTCTAGTCTGTCAGAATTTTGACACCGACAGTTGATTATAAAAAAAGAACCAAACTAAAATATTAGATTATTTGTCTGAAAAGTTTTTGGGAAAAACGATGGTCAGGTCAGGTCAAAGATCATAGATCAGTTGTCTGTAAAGTTTTGGAGAAAAATGATGGTCTTTTCATCAAACCAAAAAATTCGAATAATCGAATTTATAAACTTCTTGGTATGATAATTTCACTATAAAATAGAACTATCCATTGTTTTTTCGATCGCATTCTTCTCCGGAAAAAAATCATAGTCGTTAAATAGCTATATTTTAATAGGTACAGTGGCGGACACGGAATTTTGGACGCCTATGACATTTAGTTGACATAAACGTATGGAATACTCCATACATTTTGACAACGAATTGACAGAAGTGTCCAAAATTCCGTGTCCGCCATTGTACAATGGCGAGCAAAAAATTTCGGGCACTTTTGTAATTTCATTGTCAAAAAGGATAAGGAATTACACACGTTTATGTCAGCGAAATGTCAAAGGTGTCCGAATTTTTTTGCTCGCCACTGTACATCACTTTGATTGTCAAAATTTAATTTGTATGTACCCGTGGATTTGGGGGTATAACGTATAACCATAGGGTGGACCTAAAGTACTATGCTGTTATGGACAGAGGTACTGCCATCATATGATTTTTACAATGATAGCGGCTTTTTGACCTTGAAAAAATGCCAAAAAAGTGTCAAAATTTGAAAGTTTTAGTGTCAGTGTCACATGTTGTCACAATTTATTGACACAAAAATTAACCTAAAATATCAATCTTTTACAATATAGTTGATTTGACAAGGAAAATTTTCAAGGTCAAAAAGCCGCTGTCATTGTCAAAATCATATGATGGCAGGAGCTGTTAGCTGTTGGAAAACATGAGAATTTTTTAATAGTTAATAAAAACAAATTACTGTTTTATTTATTTATGTTATGTTTTATCGTTCTATTCCTGGAAATGTGAATTTTATTGATTTTATTAAACCACCTACAGGTTTATTTTAATATGACGTATAATAAATTAATTATTGCTCTTCACAGAGAGGCTTGTTTTTAATTTTTTGTTTATAGGTTTAACCAAATCGCAGCTATCATTCACTTTATTTTTCTTTGTTACAATATTCATTTGAAACTCTTTTACGGCACCTGGTTAGAAACGATGTGATTGGTCTTAAAAAAACAAAAAAAAAATTAGCAATGAAAAGAAAAATTTCCAGTCAAGTGCACACAAGAAAAAATCGCAATGAATTCCTTGACCTTATCTACACAATCTCAGATCTGCACTCAAAGCTAGCTCTCACGATTTTCTTAATCTGTCAATCCATCGCGAGCATCTCAATTAAATATTGATTTTGAGGTGAATACAGGGTGTCCCACCGAAAAGGGCACCCCCCTCATAACTTTTTTATTTATTAATCAATTCGAACAAAATTTAAATTACACATGTTTGGACCAAAGGTCCACATTTTAAAGTAACCATTTTTTTTTGAGGAGTTTACCATTTGTGAGATAAAAAAATAAAAATCATGAAAAAAATGCAAAATCCTTAAATTGTATATTATTAGAAGAAGCTATGTTACATTGCCGTGTTGGCAAACTTTGTTTCAACAAAAGTAATCCAGATTTCCTTAAATTCTTTTTTAAAAATCTCAAAAAAAAATATGAAAATTTTGTGTGAAATATCATCGTCCATGGAGCGGTGTTGTGAGATTGCTGTAAACAATTACCTGTAAGATTTTGACAACCTGTTGACAACTAATTGCAAAAATGTTATCAAATCAAGAAAAGCAAGAAATCATTCTAGTCTACGGTGAATGTGGCAGAAATTTACGACTCACAACGCGAGTCCTTGAAGTGCGCTTTCCAGACGTGCATTACTCTTTGAAAAAAGTCCGCAGTCGTCCAATTATTTGAAGACACAAGCTCAGTGGTTAAACCTAAAAGGGTTTATTTTCCTGTAAGACACAATCCTGATTAGACAACATTTTTTGAGATTTCAATGTCACAGTGACAGTATAAATTCACAAGTAGCTTTTACAATCTCACAACCCCGCTCCATAGACGACGATATTTCGCAATAAAAAAAAGATTTTTGGCGAGATTTTTAAAAAAAGATTTGAGAGTATCTGAATGACTTCTGTTAAAACAAAGTTTGTCAATACGTTAATGTAACCTGGCTTCTTCTAATAATATGAATGTTAAGGGTTTTATACCTTTTTTCATAATTATTAATTTTTTATTTCACAAACGATAAACCCCCCAAAAAAAGTAGTTACTCCAAAATGTGGACCTTCAGTGCTAACATGTGTAATTTTAATTTCGCCTAGATTAATTGAAAAATAAAAAAGTTATGGGGGGGTGCCCTTTTCGGTGGGACACCTGGGTGTCGATTCTAAACCAATATTTCGACTCGAAAAGGGTTTCGACTGTCGCAATGTGATCGTGGAGCCATCTGGTGGCGCGAACGCCAAACGCTTGTGACGTCATCAATTCCCTTTTCAAGTCGAAATAAAACTCAACTGCTCCATACATGTTGAGTAAAGATTTCGACTTGAAATAATTTGACGTTTGATGGTTATGTGCAAGGTGGATTACACTCAAAATTGCCTGTGTTAACACTATTTAAGTGTGTTTTATTAATAAATTCTATTTGAGAACGTTAGAAAAGAAATTCAACGGCGTTAGTGATAAAAGTGCGAAGAAAACCAATAGTTAAAAGAAAAATATAATTTTTGTTGAAGGCGTTTGATAAATTTTGGTTGAAAATAATTAGTATTGGGACTTTATAAGCAAAAGTGTTTAATAAATTGTAATAATGTTTTTAAATAAAATACATAATTATTTTTAATTATTTATTTACAAATTTACGTGCAATGTTGGTCCGGCTCTTTGTAGTGAATCAGGGTGTTGAGTTAGGAAAAATTGCTTTTGACCCTAATTATTTTTTCTAGAAACAGTGTCACAGTCGAAAGTATTTTTATTTTATTTGGACGTGTTGTTTTTTTTTAAATTAAACATAACCTCACTAAACGTGAACAGATTATTTCGACTGTCGAAATATTGACAGTCGCGTAGGGCAAGTCGCTTTGACGTCATCAGATTTCGACTCGACTTGCCGTTTCCAGTCGCAATGAATTAGAATCGACACCCTGTATATGAAATTTTGATTTTCGCGTCAACATCTCGTCATAAATCATATCTGAAATGGACTTTGTCGATGCAAGTGGCGATGTTCGTCTTGATGGATGGCGTTCAGTTGGCTAAATATGTAATTTCTGCGCGGGGCGGCGAGATGAAAGAGAATCGGATTTGATAAGACGTCAATTAAGGCAACGCGAGTGTTGGCCAACACATGTAAACGGAAAGCAAACTGATAATTATCTGATTAGCGGGAATCAAAAGCGCCGACAGCGGATTAATTCGCTGAGTAAATACCTGCATTGTGTTGGTGTTTGCTGGCGATTACACGGCTCACGTGTCCTGCTTGCCCGGCCTTAATAAATTATTATGATGAGAGTGTCGGAAGAGACACGCGATTCCTTTTTTCGGCACCACCTGGACGTGTCATGGACATGGAACCCCCAAAATCGAGACTCGAGACTCGAACATCGAGTGTGGCAATTACGCTTTGATTTATTATTAATTTATGTAAATCTAATAATGTAATTTTATTGTTGTTGTTTCGATTGATGTTGCCGCTTCTTTAAAGCCAGCAGTTAATTTGAAACGAGATTGTGAAGTGTGGTAAACATCAATTTCAATCTGTTTAAAATTTATTTAATTGAACAGCGAAAAGTTGGACGCGCAGCTTGATTAGTGAAGAAATTCAATTTTCTTTTTCTTTACCTTTTCCTCTTAATATTGTGATGAAATTTAATTTTTCGCTCCGGATCGTGTATGCAAATAACGCCGTGTTTAGACACGCTAATATTACTTTCTTTAGTATGAAAGGAATTGCTAATAAATTTAATGTACACTTTCAGGCACATACCATAATGGACATTTAGACGATGTATTTGTAAACAGGACCTTCAGCGACAGGAAGCAACTTAATAATCGTGCTATAAAATGTCCCATTACTTTTATTTATGACAGCTGCAATAAATTAAATAAATATTTTTAAACACCTTTCAGCTAAAGTAATTGCTTTACAGCCAGAGGCATTTCTGGAATTTCCAAATTTTAATTATTGCCCCTGTTTCAAATATTTGACGGTATCTGTATGAACAATTTATTTATTTTAATGAAACTGATGTTTTGGTAAACGAAAGATAAAGTTGATTTTTTTATAAAAAGGTCAATTTTTAATTAATTTATTTGATTCCTAATGTTACATAAAGTTTTGAGCAGCCTCATTTTTACAAAAAGCAATTATGGAGAAACCATTTTTTTAATTTTACAAACCTGAGCAGTGGGCAGCAATATAAAATATGACTATCTTTGATTATATTTGCGATCGTTCTAAAGGTGATCTTTTAAATACAAGGTGTGTTAAAATGTTTCTCATCTAGCCAACTTTGAAATTGGTCTACATGTAAAAAAATTTGTGCCGCTCTGCTCAGTTGACGAATCCACTGTCAGTTGTCAAATTCACAAATTGTTAATTAATTACATTTAAAAGTTTCGTTAAAAAGCAACTAAAATATTTGACTGTGCAAGAAAAGACTTTTATTATCGAAGCTTATATCGGAATTGGAGAGTTAATAAATGAATAATAGCAATAATGTCTGAATGCCTGTCATTAGTTCTATAGAGCGGCATTTCTGATTTTACAGGCGACTAGATGAAAATCATTATAACACAACTTGTACGTTCTTAATTTGCTTTATTGGTTATAATACGGACTGTCTATAAAAGAGTGTAGGATCTCAGGTGGTTCTGGAATTTGAATTTGCCGCATTTAATTATTTTATTTCTATGAAGTTTCTGAAAAGTACCAATTTTTATCGACTCAGGCAACCATATTTTTCATATACTAACATTGTTCACTTTTTCTGGAAAGAAGCGGCAAACTTTTAATACCTACTACGCTCCTACATTCATTTATAGACAGATTGTATTATTACCTTTGAAACGATAGGCGTATTTAAAAGCAAGGATAATCATATTTTTGTATGGGTGTTTGGGCTTGTATAGTTAGTTATAGTCGTTTTTTTTTTAAATCAATTGTTAAATTGTTTCAACGTTGGCAACTCCATTTAAAATTAGTGGTCCAGGATTCGTTCCTATGGCAATGTGGCAGGGTTCCAACATAATTTCAAAATTTTTGACACTGACAGTTGATTTTAAAAAAAATGAGGTATAGTTTAGAAAATGCAGAATAAAAGGAAACGACCAGTTAGTGCAAACTACACAAGTGTGTTACAATACTACGTAATTGTAGACTTGGTTTCTTCACACACAGCTTCCGAGAAGCTTACCGAGTTTATTAAAATAAATATGGGTGATTTTTGTGAAAAATTTCGAAACAGCTCAATTTTTGTTTTTCTTTGCCTATGATTTGGCTCATCTGGTTTTTGTTTATCCACTGTCTGAAATGCACTGTTTTTTCTTCTAATGTATCGGTAAAAAATTATATGCACCAAATGATGGGCAAGAAAAAACAAAAATTGTCTTGTCTTGGGATTTTTCACAAAAATCGCCTACGAGAAATCTTTCGGAAACAGTTGCTTTAATAGGTCGTTTAACTCAAATAAACGCAAGTTTAAAAAGCAAAATCGAATAAAATCAATTTAGCCAATTTATTCGAAGAGCGACAATGTTGGCGCATTGATACGAATTGTTCCTTGTTTTAAGAGCTATCGATTGATACAAAAAAATCTGGACTTGAGTTGTTAGATTTGCATAAAAAGGGAACATTCTCCTTTTCATAATTGAAATTTAAGAAATAATTGTCATTTCAAAACCTCACCACTATTAATTATAACTTTGTAATCTTAGTTACGAACACCATCTTCGTGAAAAAAATTCATTAGTGCACTCGCCCAGGGACTTTCAATGATCACAATTTTTTGTGAAATTTGAAAATGATCAAGCTTGACGTTCTTAACATTCAAGAAGGGATTCCACGAGCTAACTTGCAGAAACCCTCCAGAGAACACATTAGTAGTTCGAGCAACGTTGGTGATACACTTTTTGTGTAACTTCGCCGCTTTAACTACATTTTAATGAAGATAGTTTCACACCGTTTGGAATTTAAATTGTTGTGAGTTGTGGAAATAACTTTTGTCACTGTTCGATTCCCAAAGCTTTGTCAATCAATAACTTGATGCAAATAGACTTTATTGGACAAAGCAGCTGTTGCGTTACATTGCAACAACATAATTCCTATTTTGACAGTCTTGAGGCTTTGAACAAAACAGTGGCGAGTCATTGCTCTACAATTTGCGTAATAATGTGTGTAGAGTTCGTTGTTGGAAGAAATCAATACTGTTGATGTCTCCAAAGCGAGGAAACCCTCTAGTTTTGTTACCGAATATTTTTGTTTGGATTTTTCAGCGGTTTGGACGTTTCCTGTGATATCTGTTCGACCTGCATGCAATTCGCCATATATAAACCACACATGCAGAGATGATACGGATCGCCCTGAGTGTCGTAGTTATTTATGACAGCGGGAACCCGCGCCTGTATGCGCTCTGTCATTTACTTTGTGAAATCTTTAATTTCCTTCTCATTTTCTACTTGTCAACTCTCCTTATTACTCGATATTTACCTCTACTTATCATCCGGCCTTTTAATTTAAAATCATCCATACTTGTTTGCCTCGTTGATTTTTTATTTATGATACCCCGTTGCGTTTCAAAATCTGATTAGCTGTAGTTACTGTATGGTGCACAAATTCGGGCTGTTTGAAGGAAATCGTAAACACTATGCTTCATTTTTATTCCAAACAAAGGAGTTTATGTTTATGCGTCAGTGATGGTGTTCTTTCTGTTGTCTTGATCAATCACGGTTGAAAAATGTGGAAGGTAAAGAGAACCCAACTAATGCACTTAAGGGCGACACTCCCGTTTGTGAGCATAGGGAAAATCAATGTAAAATTTCGAAGCTAATTACTCAAAAACGAATTAATATTTTTGAATTCTGTTTTCACAGCTTTAAAGTGTACGCTTTTTTGCAGTGCCCAGATGTTATAAAATTTAAAATATCGCGTTATAAAACAGGTTAATAATTTTTTTTGTAAATTATTATTTTTTTTATTTACATGCACTAGTGTTTGATTTTAACAATACGAGAAAATTTCTGGTTTTGTGATTAAGTGCATAATTAATTAAAAAACGGCTACAACGTTTTTCATTTTAAGATGTATGGAAGTTTTCTATCCTTCACAAGCTTTCTCTTTCTTGAGGCCTGGGGTTTGAGCGGGTGATCTTCCGTGTTGGGTTTTTAAATTTATGGTAGAGTTGTGACTATCATTGTTAGGGTCATTTTTGAAAACCACAAAATTTCAGCTGCAAGATTTGTTGTGCTTACAATTACGTAGTAATAAAATAGAGCTCTGAAGCTTGATTTATTTTTACTCTTACGAATATAAAGATGCTTGTGAAACTATGCCCTTTTATATTTAGTTTGTTACCATTTAGGTGATTATTAATAGAGAACAAGCGAGATCTGAATAATATATTTAGGAATCGCAATAAATTACAAAATCAAACTCAAAGACCCAATCAAATGATACTGAAAAAAAAGACTATAATTCTACTTCAACAAAGTTTTAGCGGACGGATATATAAAATTAGTGGATAGGTGAAATACGAATTGTCACTGCTATTTTTGCATGTACATTTTACGTTATTTTTTTAAGAAATTAATTCAAGTCACAGATTTTTTCATTCAATGAAATTACTAGTTAACATTTTACAACTAACAATTCGATACAAAATAAGCGGTATGGCCCTATGGGATTTTCCAACAATTTTAGTTCAACGAATCTTCTTATTCTTCTTACCTGTTTGTTTGTTTTTATTCTTACAATTACCTATAGTAAGAAAATAGAGATCCATAATGTAACTTTATTTTTCTAATTATGAATGTAAAGATGCTTGTGAAACCATCTTTACAGTCTCGTTGGACATGTAGAAACTATGTACCGGTTGCTCAAAAACCGACGCATCTATCTTACATACAAAGGTAAAAATAGTAAAAAAAATCTATGTATTAAAGTTACCTATAAATAACGAATTTTAAATAGATGATATGTGACAACGTTGTCTAATTACAATCGTATTCGCAAGGAAATTTGATCAACAATAAAAATTAAATATTATATTTGAAACGATAAAAATTCCCAGCCCTACTTGTAACTTAGGGCAACAGGAACGATTAAATAGGTTAAACAGCATCTACCTTTGGAAAAATTTGCAAACTTCTAGAAAAAACGTATAGGACAAAAACAGTAAAACTCAATTGTTTTTGGTAATAAATAAATAAATACGCCCATTGATATTTGTTAAATTTGCAAAAATATGGTCGCAAATTTCCTTCCTGCCAACCTAAACATTTTCGTAAAATGTTCCATCAAATAATGACCATCAAGACTTGATCGCACTTGATGACGTTGCGTGCTTTAATATGCCTATTAAAGTATCAACATGGCGGCTAATTACAAAAATAACTATTGTTTAATTAGATTAAGGTAATTATAATTCATAACCGGTCCAAAACTCATTTAATAATAGCCAAATGGATTCACTCTTGTTTGAAAGATAAAACACAAAAAAATTGATGCAAGAGTGTGTAGATTTTTTCTTTTTAATAAAAAAAAATTGTAATCATTAATTAAATGCGATGCTATTGCCCCATTAGATTATCATTAATAATTAAGATCCAAGTAAATTTCATTTCCTTTCGGTCGTGTCGACCAGACTTAGGTAGGTACCATTTTACGACCTGTCAATCATTGAAGGTCTCGGGACTAGGGGTGGGCGATATTAAGATTTAAATATCGATAATCGATACATTAAAATTATCGATAAACATCGATATATCGAAATATCCATATATATATCGAGATATCGATATATATCGAGATATCGATATATCGATACTTATCGAAATATCGAAAATTAGCAAAATATCGATATATTATATTGAATCATCAATATTTATTATTACAATATTATTCTTTACAAAAAATTGCACAATTAATTTATGAATTTAGCTTTTTTAGGAATTTTTCGGAATATCGATAAATATTGATAATTATCGGTATTTATCGGTATTCGGTATATCGATAGTTATCGATATTTATTGGTATTCGGTATATCGATAGTTATATATATTTATCGGTATATCGATAATTATCGATATATCGATATTTTTTGATAATTATATCGATCAACGATATATCGATATTTCGATATTTTTATCGATATATCGGTAAAAATTCCCAGCCCTACTCGGGACTCTCGGGTGGTAGAAACTGGTCCAAATATTTTACCTCCCACGTCATAACTCTGTTCATCATGATTTTTACTTTACGTCAGTCTCAGCTCTGGAATTTACCGTTACTTTTTGGTCGTGTCCCCCTTAATTGTAAATAGACTGGTAATGGTGTGGCATTTGTAGTAAGTATGGTCGCGTGCTGGCGTTCTTCGTGTGGCACGGAAAAGGGAATTTATTGGGATTTTGGGCCACTTCTCAAGCGTCTGTTCGCCAAAAAGCTATCTCGTTGATTTGGGGTGGCTTGGAAATGAACAACAGAGTAGCGGCCGATGTCAACAAATCACATTGCACTATTTGGGCATTATCTCTTACACAATCGGCGAGTCTTTAAACAGGTACAAGCCGTCGCACGCCATCCTTGGCACAACAGATCCGTCTAACTCTAATCTTTATAACAATCTTGCACCGTAAATCTGGAACCTATCGCGCCGCCGTTATAAAATCGTAATAAAAGCGCCTTGTAAATAAATTCTTTCGGTCTCGCACACACTAAACGATTTTTCTCTTTTGTTGCAGGTAAGCTGAATGAACACATCACGTGGACCTGTCGGAACTAGCACTTGGAGATCGGAAGTGGGCGGTTTTGATATAAATCAAATAAAAACGATGAGTTGTGTGGGCTTTTCACGCTGGTAGGAATCCACAGTAGAATAAGCGCCAGGCACCGACTTTACATATAAACAAACAAATGCGATTATAAAAGCCATTGATAAATTTGATTAATGACTGCTAGAGCGTAGAGAAACAAAAACAGCGAGTGAGTGGCTTTTGCTGCGGTTCATTTTTTTCCCTACATTTTATACATAACAAATCGCGATTTACTACGCGGAAGTTGTACCTACTAAAGGCGAGCTTTGATGCTTTTAAGCTCCATTCTGAATGAGCTGCTGGAAAACTAATTCAATAAGAATGTTGACGAGTTCATTAATTATGCTCGAAAGACAAAATTGTGAAAAGAGGTGACGATCAACTTTTTTACATTTCTTCTATTCATTAAAGAAAATTTATTCAAGATAAACACGATTGTGGTGCTTCCACTTTTTAAGGGCACCTATCGACGGTTAACGTTAATCGAAAACCATTATCGTAATGGGACCATGGCCAACTGTGAAAGAAGTGGTTCTCCAATTCCGAGAAGGACCAACGACTTTGCCTTTCTGATTTTGGCTTCACTTCAGATTTCCTAATCCAAAACTATTCGAGAGGACTTTCTCACGTTAATTGTGTGCTACGAATAACGGTTTCGATTTCGGTTCTATCATAATCCATAATTTTCTCATTTTTATTATTTTAAATAATTTAAGACCCCTATTTTTGCTTTTGTTGAATATTTGACATTTTTCATAATTTATTCACAAAAAAGGATCGAAAGAAGTTTATAAGCTATATGCTGCATTTACTTATTCATTTATGTGATAGTATTATATAAAAAAAACACCGTTTGATCAATTTAACTAAAATTAAAATAATAAGTAATCTAGATCATAGTAGGGTTTTAAAGGAGTGGAAAAACGAAATGACCCTAGAATTCAAAGGATATTTAGTTAAAGTTGAATGAACACACCTCAAAGACTATTAGTTTTTTTTTTGTATGGTATACTTTACATTTTTTCTCATTCATTTTGCTTAAAAATCATTACAATCATATTTTCTTGAAGTATCTTTTTTGTTTAAACTATAAACAGAAAGATGCAATAAAGGATGGTTCGAACTTTTTTGAAGAACAATTGTACTTGTTTTTAACAACAGAAAATGATCAATAATAAGCAAAAGAAATTAATTTTTGTCAATAAAAATTTATTAAATACAGGGTGATTTTTTAAAAACGAGCCACCCTAAATATCCCAGAAAATAAACAAAAAATTAGAAAATTCTAAGACAGGTCAATTTTTGTTTTCAGGGGGACAATTTTTAGTGTACTTTCGAAAGTTGTAACACCAACCTCCTTTGTAACACAAACAACCCCTTCAAAATTTTAAATGGCATCACCCCCTCTGTAATACGTACCTTAAATGAAAGGTATTTTGACCAGAAATTCGGCTGTGTAATTTTTTTTAGTTTTGAGTATTTTTATCTACATTACGCAGAACAAGATTTAGCAGAATAGCAGAACAAATTTTATTTTAAACGTGATGTGCCGCTAAATCAACTTTTAAAAACACACTAAAAGGTGTTCCCCCTTTAAATAAAAATTGACCTGTCTCGGGATTTTTTAATTTTTTGCTTATTTTCAGAGATATTCAGGATGGCTCGTTTTTTTAAAATCACCCTGTATATAATTTAGTTATCGCAGGTTTCTCATCATTACTTAATATTTAACCTTTTGGCTTATGCTGAGAAGAGTTTAAAAATGGAAATAACTGTAAGATGGAACATTTTGCATATTTTAATATAGGTTTTTGGTCTATTGGATGTTTAAGTAAATTAGTTCCTGCTCGGTTTGATTATAACGATAAGGTCATAAATAGGTATGAACTCGCATACATTTTTCTAAAAAATAATGTAAACGTAACTGCCTGTTACTGTTTTTTTTTTATATAAGGCGATAGAAGTCAGCTTTATACAATTATAATTTTGCATTTGAACAACATCGAATTATTGTTTTCAATGTAGCGTAATTACTTAATTAGCCTTTTCTTACTCAAAAAAAAAAACGGTGGTCAACTCTTTTTACGTGTATTTTGGATTATGTAGGACAAGAATAAATTGTAGCAATTAAATAACATGAACCTAAAAAGGATAGGTACTACAAGTAATACAGTTTTAAATGATTTTCGATTTTCTAGTCAAAAATAATAGAAAATCACAGCTTTTTATAATAAGTATTTTCTGTAAGATTTTTGGAGGAAATTCTTAATTTTTAAATTTTGTCACTAATACCTACACAGAATATCAAGCCATGAGGTCCAAAACCTCATTGTCTAGTGTTTGTTTGATCAAATAAAAAGTTGGTGCAAGCGTTCAATTTAATGTCTTCCGTATTTGTTGGGGGTTCCGCCCGTTACTCCCGTTAGTTAACCGTTCCGGAAATAAAATTACGGCAAGTTGTCTGATTGGATTCGGAGCGGCAGTAGTCGATTTGTGCGCCTCTACAGGCCAATTTGGCGTCTCTAACGATCTAAAAATCGTCTCCGTAGTGAATATTTAATGCCTTCGTACGGTGATTTGTTCGCCGGACCATCGAAAAGGGTTTAAGAAAGGAAAAGACGTGAAATATTCAACGTCGGCCTTCTTAGCACACAAACATACAGCGAGTTCTTCTGAATTATTAAGCAAGCGCAATAAACACGACCATTTGTATGTGCGACACGGCCAACTACCGATATGGGAACGAAGTCTTGTTAATCGTTAATTTCATTGAGGCATCGGCTTCTTGTTCAGCTCATTTAGCGAGGCCGAGCACTAATCACGAACCAACTGCAAAAAAGACACGAGTGATTGAGGAACTCCAGGTGCAATAATGCATCCTGATGGACCTTCTTGGGCTGAAGACAAGTGCGCAAGCACTACTTTGTCGCTTTTACTCAGGGCCGTATTTTAAGGGGCGGCCAAAACCCCCCAAAAAAAATTATATCAAGTCTACACTGTTTATATTCTTGTTATCATAACAAAAAATTCTCGGAAAATTGTACAGAGTGGTTACAGGAGACTTTCGTAACATATTTTCTTTGCGAGAAACTATAAAGTTGACTATCTGCAAATCGCAAATCGCAAATCGATAAATAAGCAGAATTCTGCCTCAAAAGTAACTTAATATTTAAAAATCGTAAGCATATTTTTGTTAGCTCTCAAGTAACTTAAAACAAAAAGGTTCTGGTTTTTATCGCGTTAAAGTTGGCAACAATGATAGAGATCAATGATACAATGATCTCTTTTAAACAATTTTCAAAATTAGGATAATGAGGAATTGCAAAAAGCCTGTGCAGATCTTGACATTGCACTTAAAGATGGTGAATTGAGAGATATCATTGCCTCCGAACTTTTTCAGGAAATTGTTACTTTTAAAACATTGATTAATATAATTGATCCCATTGGAATAATAAAATATTTATACAGTAACAATTTAATTTCATCTTTTCCAAATTTTGTTATAAGTCTTAAGAATATTTTTAACAGTTTCGGTTACGGTGGCATCTGGGGAAATGTCTTTTTCTAAATTGAAGATTTAGGAGCATTGTAGCAATGTTACTTTTATTCCAATAGACATTTGTTTTTACTACAATCTTGCTATGCCACTTGATTTACCAAGAGTTTACATTTTTTTCCAAGGGTGCAGGCCGTTAACTGCTAGATGAGTAGTAGATAGCTACTGTAAAGTTGCTGTAAAGGACAGATAATACACTGCTCGCGTTAAAATTTCAAAAGTTTATTAGAGATAACTTATTTGAACTATTTGACAAAAATTAAATTAATAATTTTTTATGGATTTCCGATAAACAAACTGTTGTAGTCTATAGTCTTAAAAATTAAAATAAATAATTTTTTATTTGCGTTCTTCTATGGGAAAGAAAAAATTGAGAGATCTAGCTATTTCAATTGAAAATGAAGTTTGTGAGGCATTAGATTACACAAAATTAATAGATGAATTTGACTTCGCTAAAGCCCGAAGAAAGACTTTGCTTTAATTGTCTGTAACTTGTTTTTGTGTTTGTTATACAGGCTGTAAATGAAATAAGTACATTAATTTTAACTGGGAATAGAACTCGTCAAGACAAACAATTTTTCCTAATAACTTTTTTTCAAAACGTTTTAGTTTTTGAGTTAAGATTATTTTAAAATCTTACACAATTTTCTTACACGCCACTGGAAGCAAAGTTACCTAGTCGACAAGATTACCGTTTGAAACGGTTACCTTAGTTGCGGCTATTATTTATTGTTACTTTTCTTTGTTGGAGCATTTCATAAAAGGCTCGTCAATTTGTAGGGGGGGAAAAAATGATTTAAAAAAATGTGATTTTGAAAAAATGGTACATAGAAAAAGTGTTTGTCTTGATGAATTCTACCACTGGTTAAAGTTAATGTACTTATTTCGCTTACATCCTGTATATTTATTGTTTTTACGTATTTTTTTATATTATATACAGGGTGATTCTTAAATAGACCGACAAAATTTTATCAGCTTTCCAAGGATAAATAGTACGATGTGTACCATTTTTACGATTTTATTTCGTAGGGGTAGAACCTCCTTAATCCGTACCACTTACGACGCTCATGAATTTAAATGGAAGAAATCATGTTTGTTTTCGTCATGAATATCGATAATACACAGTGATTATTGTTGCAATGATCAAGTATAGTTGGAACCAACAATATTTGAGACTCATTATAGAATAAGCCGATTGCCCCTCACAATGGTTTATGTCCCTTGCGGTAAAGATGCCATAAACAAATTTACATTTCTTAGGGCAGGCACGTTTCAAACGTTTGTACGGAGTGATGGACCGTAACAGAAATTTGTGTATGGGCTTTCACCAAACAAATATTTAATACAATTTTATTAATATTTAGGTATATTTTTAAAATGTTTGTTCACAAATAAAGTGATCTAAGAAACTAACTAATCTAATGAATTTTAAAACTTTAATTTGGAATAAATGAAAAGTTGACTATGAAAATTACTCAATGTAAATCTTCAGGGTGGTGCCACCAGCTGTGAAAAATTGTTACGGTAACCGCAAAGCTTGCATAAGTCAATCTCAAATATTTCTGGTTCCTACTATACATTGTCATCAAATGAATACCATGCTTAAATTAACCTGTCCTATCACTACTTATGAACACATCAGTGGCGTACGCTTTATCTCAAACATAACTAAAAAAAACGGTTATTCAGAAAAATTTTTTACTAGTTTTCCCAGCATGTACTCATTTGATACTACCGTGGGTAAAAATTTGTCGGTCTATTTAAGAATCACGCTGTATATAGATTATTATAAAAAAAAAGTGTTTATAGTGTTATTTATTTCAATTACATATTACATAACAAAACCTAGAACTTAGTAATTAAAAAAAACTTAACATGGGTCATGTCATGACTAGGAACGGTCCTAGTTTTACTCTTCATTAGAGCATTGCAGCGGTCTGTTATGATTCGAATTTTCGACCCAATTAAACGGTCAGAGAGGCAACAAAGGCCGCGGTCGTCCATCAGCACCTACTTGGAGTTACATAATCGGTGGGCAGTCATAAAGCGTCGATGAATGAAGCACTGGCGGCTTCTTTGAGAGCCAACTTGGACACGCGAGTCTTCTCGGGGCGATTTGCGCAATTAAGACATTCTTTGATTGGATTTAGAGTCTTGACTGAGCGTTTTTTGGAAACTGAACCTGGTTGAATCGGTTAATTGGAGCAAGACAGTGAAAAATATTTCTATTAAAAGAGTTGGTCTATTCAGTAATTGCCTGCGTCATTCCGGTCTCATTTAGGAAATGTCGACTCCTACAGTGAGCCGAAGCTAACACGTGTATTCATCTACTCGCCCCGTTATTTACTAAACACATTTACAAATTCTATAGTATAGGCAAACAAAGAGTGGTCTACCTGCACATCTCTAAACAAACACCGGACCCAACTTAAATACAGATTATGGTAGTGGTGCACGCCTGTTCATGGCTTTTTTTTATTACCACCACCAAATTAACTTAAACGACGGAGACCCAAGGATGATTGACATTTCAACCACTCCCAAAACCAGGCCAGTTCGTGGAAGGACCATTGTGGGCCCCATGTGGCAGAATTACCTAACCTGGGGACGCAGATTTCTAATCTCCGAAAGTTTCCAACTATGCAAATGACTGGACCATGGCTATTGGTGTCTGTCTCAAACGACCGTGTCGAAATAATTACCAAAATATCGTTTTCCGAGCTATAATAGTGTCATTAAGTCGGCCACCCAAAACCGTGCCCTTCGGAGGGAATCTTCAAGGGCGACAAGAACAAGTAGGCGGCTAATCGTTCAGCATTCGGCGTCAGAAGTCTGTCTGTGTAATTTGTTAATCTACATGTCGGTTTGGGCCTGCTTTTAGTCAAAACATTCACTGCTTATTTGATAAAAATCCAGATAAGAGAATTTATGGCCGATTCTCGAGAATGGAGTAATTTCCGTCAATCTGGTCAGGTCTACCCAATAACACGTAGTGACATCTGCGTGTCGGCTTTGGGCCACCCACATTTTATGTGTGGCGGCCACTTGACTGGCCCGCCTGCCAAACAGGGTTTTTCTTCTTTGAGTGCTATTGTGAAACGGTACATATTCACTTATTGCGTCCGAATTCGAAATAAATCACTTTTTCCAATAGGCAGACAAAGCTAAATGATCACCTAAATGTCAGCGCAATCTGTGTAAAGTTTCTTCCTTGATTAGTCTGTTATGAACAGGAAAGGTTGGCCACCAAGTTGTATGTCTTCTCTAACTTCACTTCTGTACAGAGCAGCAGCCGTAGGTTATTTTAGTCTTGAATTCACTGTTTACCTCAATAATCAGTGCATAGTGTGATTAAAGAATTTTTTAATAATTTGCTTGTTAGAATCAGTATTTATTTATTTGTAACACGATTGTTCTCAAAAAAGCGTCTACATCTCGTTTCTAAGTTGAAAAAAGGTAGTCTGTAAAATTTGTAAAAAATAAATTATCAGCAAGGTTTTAATTACACGCTATTAGATAGCAGCAGTTACAAGATGGATTCAAGGTATGACAATTTAGCCAAAACTGCGTCACTACCTCACTACTTGTAGGTATGCTTTTCTTGTGAATAAGACTGTTGGTACTTTTTTGAATTTAAAATGAATTAGAATTTAAATGAAAAATATTTTCTAAATGAAAAGTTGACTAAAAGTCAACAATAAAGTTAATATTGTTGACAGAATGATTTCATTGTTTTATACTTCTTTATTTAAATATTAACACCAGTATCTAGACTTCTCTATTTAGTTTTTAAACGAATAAATATTGTTGTTGCTGCTTTAATTTTTTAATTCAAGATAACTAGTGAATGTTAGAAAAAAACGATTAATAGAGGGCACCATGTAAATGGTAGCGGATTTTTTGTATTTTGTATGTAATAGGGTTTCTGCTCGAGACTTCTCGAAGCGAGAATTCTCGAGAATTCGAGAAATTGCGACTTGTGCTATACTTTCCCACCCACCCCTCTTCAGTAATTTGATTCGTCAAATTTTTTGCAAATAAAAACATTCATGGATTCAACCACTTCGGACAAGTTCGAAAAACCTTCCTAATGAACTCGGAACGCAAATTTAATAATTTATTTAAGAAAAACCCCTGATTTAAAATTAATTAGTAGAAGCTATTTTTAGAGCATAATCTTTTACTAAAAAAATCAGCGTTTACCAATTCCGCCGATGGTCGGTATATTTAAGGTAGATTCCGCCAATGGTCAAATTTTAACCTTAGAGTGGTAAATTCCGCTAATCGCTGTACCTACTACCCCCTACAGTTAACGACTGAATTATTGCAGTTACCAATACTGAGTAGTGTTAAAATTACTTAATAAAATAAAGCACATGAAATACAAAAAAATAAAACAAACATATCTTAAACTTAAGTGTCCCCAAAATGTTGAGTTGCTAGTTTGGCAAAATTTATTCTAGTATACTATTCCATTTATACAATCTTAAAATTAATTATGAGTGCTTTTATTTTTTGACAGTATTGAACGATTGGTTATCATTTAAGTTAATTTTTGTTACACCCCTATTTTTGCACTAAACTTCTATACAAGATTCCAATTGGTGAAACATGTAGAAAGTTTGATAGAAAGAATGCTTTCTTATACCTGTAAAAAACCCTTCAGCGTAAATTACCTGAGGATTAAAATAATCGAGTTCACCCCTGGCGGAATTTGTATATTGAGATTTAATGATTTTTGACCATCGGCGGAATATGTCTATGCCCAAAAAAATAACTGTAAAACCAAAATAATTTCGAAAAAATTTATTCTTGAAAAATGATGATCACATTTTTAAAGTAGTTGATGATGTATGTACTAATGAGTTTTTTCGTAAGGTACCTTTTTAGTTTAGGCACAAAACGCTTGATTTCATACTTTTCTCCAACGCTAACAAATTCACTCCCTATTTCAATATTCTCATGTTTATTTATGTATAAGGCTGTAGTCAAATTTAGTTCCTGTAAATGTTGATAATTGTTAAATCGTTAAATTTTGTACAATTATAAGACTGCATTTATTTTTTGGAAGCAACTCTGTTTAATTTTGTTGATGTTGATTTTGTCAAAGTAATTCAAATTTTAGTTTAAAAAACTGTTTAAATAATAAATGTTGATTATTAAGCGATATTTTATTTTGAATTTGATTAACAAATATTTGATTATTTACAACATTAAAAATTTCTCGAAGATTCGAAAAGTCTCGAGAATTTCCAGTCGAGAATTCTCGGGTCTCGAGAAAAAAATTATGTCGAGAAATCAGAAACCCTACTATGTAATTACTAATTACTAAAATACTAAAGTAAAGAACAAACAGACAATACTTAAAATTATAACTTATATTATATCAAGTGAAGTTCCATACTGCTGAGTTCCAATTTCTAAAACTTGCATATTTCAAAACAAGTATTATAATCTGTGGTATTACCAAAAACTATTTCAATTTTTTCTCGTTTAGTTAAAACCTAAAACCCCAAATGTATGGCCAATTATTTATTGTTAACTAATGGATAAAGCTGTAACAGAAATAAAATTTTGTGTGGTTAATTTAAAATAATTCCAACCACAGGGACAAATTTTATTAATTCATTTTGAATCAATCATATAGTAGGTATACAATTCTTTTTAATCTTTATGGATTTGGTTGATTTTGCGATTTTACCATTCCGTTATTTTCGTGTTAATTTCCGTTTCCGTTTCGTTTTGGGTTTAATCACTTTTTCCACCAACTATCCACCGCATACGCCATAATGAAACATAAAAACACTTTCGGTTTGTTTTCGATTATACATCGTTTGCCAGAAGCATTGAAACATTTTTGACATTTCGAAATTATGCGTTTGCAGCTTTTCAAATTGATTTTCGCCCGAAATGGCGTTTGCCTCCATCAAAAAGCGTTTTAAGTTTTCGTTTGAGGGCACCGTAAAATATTCTCTCTCGCCTTCGTACGCAAATCGTATAAACCGAAATAAAATAATAAAATTTCGCAATGTAAATGGAACGATTTTTCCATTTCGCCTAAACGAGCAAATAAATAACACATAAAGCGTGGCTGAAGTGTTGCCGTGGCAAATCCATACAACGAGAACGTTTCCTTTTGAAAGCAATGCATTCGGGGAAATCGAAGCGCTTCCCCTCTCTCTAAACGGTCAATTTTATATTTAAAAATTTTCGTTTTGAGTTCAGGCACGTGTTCACTTATCAGCACGATAAGAGAATTTATTTGCATAATTGGGGATAATTTGGGCAAGGTGGTCGATTTTGAACCACTTAATTCATCTCGCTGTCGATCACGCAATGTATGTATGTAATTTTATTATTTAGCTGTGCAAACAATGCAGTCCCAGCGCGAATTTCTATGAATAGTAGAGGCCGAACACGCACGGTAATTGATTTTGTGTAATCTTCCTCCACCTTTTAATTTATTTAATTGATAAATACGCAACACTGTGGACGCAATCAGCGCCAATTGACCGCTTAATAAAATTTTAAACACATTTTCGGTACCACTGGCGCTAAGAGCGTCGATAAAGCGCTATCAAAAAACCGTTCTGACACCAGAAACAATCAAGTTTGGTGACCCGGTACGTAATCGTTTCCACCAGCACCATTATTGTAAACAGATAATCGCCGCTTTATTAAAAATATAACGAGATTGAACTTTGGATAGTAAATCATTTTTAAACTCTAATTAATGAGCATTTTTTCGAACGTTAAAAGTTCTCAATCGATCAAACTGAGCACCAGCGTTGAAGGAATTAAACAGTGAGCTGGGAAAACTATGGAGTAATGTTATTAAAACTGAAAATATTTTGCTTTAATTTTTTTGGTCATTTCGACAGATATTTTAATTGTTGAAATGGCTACCAATATACTACAACATGAATTTTAATGCTAACAAAAAACAAAGGCACATTTTTTTTAAATTTCACCAAAAGATCATGGCAGTAAGTTTTAAGCAAAATCTTATTAACTTTTTTTACTAAAAGTATTTTTTGTTGCAAAACAATTGGATATTTATTCAGTTTAAAAGAAAAACCGAAACAGACAACGAAATTTATTGGATTTAAAAAATGTTAGTCCGGAATTTGTTCATAATGAATATTCCAAACAATTTCTGGACTGTATAAGCAATGTTTGTTCACAGGTATTATCACCGTCAAGAGGTTGGTGGATGGTATTTGGGAAATTGACTCTTTTTTTTTGTTAGCTATTTGAATTTTGTTGTTATTTAATTAAAATTTACGTTTGCCACTTTTTGAAGATTTGTTTGTCATTTTGAAGAGGTGAATAAACTAGAGAAGATTCTAATTTTTCAAAATTTGTAATCGAGTTTGTATCGGGATATGTATGTACAGTGAAACCTCTATCAGTTGAATCTCTATAGCTTGAAAATTTTATAAGTTGAACGGATTGGCTGGTCCCGACCATTTACTGACAGAAATTAATGTAATTTTACATCGATATTTTGAACATCTATAAGTTTTTTTTGTGTTGTGCTTGCGCATAAAACAATATAGGAGTATATAAAAAGCAATATTCTTTATATCGAACCCTCGATATGTCGATTTTTTTAGTGGCAACAAGTAGGTACTTGGACTTATAAAGGTTCACTATTATTGATTGCATCTTACAGGCGCTGGCTTCGTAAAATTATGTGAAACACTCTGTATACCTAATAATGGTAGAACCTATGTTAGGTTTTTTACTTTGCGACCTGTTTATTTCTTGTAACTTTTATGGTATTCTGTTTCCAAGCCTTTAACCTGAACTTATTTGTCATAATTTATAATCTATTTTCATTGGAAAGTTTTCTTGACACTAAATTTGTCACTAGAGTCCATCATAACACTTTGAATATTGTGTATGCTTTGAGAAACGGTAGATAACATTTTGAAATGGAAGTATCCAATAGGTAGTATAGATAAATGTAGCAAAAACTTTATATTATTGTAGTTTTATCTCTTTCTTTCTGATAAAATATAAATTACGTCTCTTTTATTAATAAGTACCTACCTAGAAGCATTTACTTAACTTTATTCATACGGCCCAATGAGTAGTACCTACAGTAGAACCTTAGTGAAACGCATCTTGTAGCGAGACATATTTCAACGTCCATTTGTTATTTTATAGTGGTTGTTCTTAAAAATTTTAATGTAACAATCCAAATTATAACTAGAATTAAAAGACACTGAAGCGCTGGTATGTTCCCTGTTTAGGTATATTTAATTTTCTTGCTCCTTTAATAACCATTCGATATTGATAGTGAGTGCTCCTTTTCTTTTATCACTGGAGGTTCTGTCTGTCGCAACAATGCAACAATGGCTACGTGTTTATTTTTTCATGGAGGATTTCTTAATGAAAAAATGTTCCTTAGGTACCTATTTTGTTATAGTAAATAAAATGTAAATAAAACTTAGTGTTTATGACGAAATACTTGGAAAAGTTTTTGTAATTTTTGTAATGCGAGTTCTGACATTTCTCGGATATGACGAAGCTAGAATCAGTAAATGTTAAACTAGTGCTTAAAGCACATACAAACAAAAAAATTATCAGGTTTAAGCCTATTTAATATGCTTCTAACGTGTAAACAACGACTGTCAATTATAATTATTTTTCTCTTTGAATTTATACAGAATTACAGAAACTCTACTAAGAACTGAAATGGGAGAGATTAAGAGAACATGGCAACAGCGCATTTGTATTTTGAATTTCTGTATAAGAAAAGAATTCTGTGTTACAATGAATTTCAGCAACAGATTTAGACTCCACCAATTCAAAGAGAAAAATAATTATAAAAATTGTTGCGAAAGGTTAGTAACAGACCATATTTATTTTTGTAACAAGTCCTTAAAATAATATTTTTGCGGACGAATCAATGCTGTTTCCAGACGAGACGAAGCCAAGTCAGTTTTAATTTTTCGCTTATGAAATAAGTATTAAGTTAATCACAAGTGTTTTAATTCTCTGTTTTATACCTGTATGGCTTTATACGTTAAAATGTACAAAATCTTATACCTATCTTTGTTCTTCAATCTTTACAATGAAGTTTTAAACAACAATAGAAAGAAATGTTAAGAAAAATGGTAAATTAAATAGAAACTAGGTAGGTATCTATACATTTTTGTGCAGTAATACAGCATTACACCCAAAAATATGCTGCTTTTAAAGTGTGCAATGCGATGCAATTTCACATGTAATGTGTGCAAAATTAGGTGCAATGTGTGCAATATCAGGTGCAATGTGTCTTAGTTTATTTGCAATAAGTGCAATGTGTGCAATACGTGTGCAATGGCGTGCAATACGTGGAATATGTGTGCAATATTGCATACATGGGACAGATATTTTTGAAGTGATTACCCCCTCGGCTGTTAGTGTATTTCGGAGGTACGAGTAGTTTCAAACCCGGCGATGAATGGCTTCAGAAAGTCCGTAAACCTTGACGGCATTCTTGTTAAAATGTACAAAATCTTATACCTATCTTTGTTCTTTAATCTTTACAATGAAGTTTTAAACAACAATAGAAAGAAATGTTAAGAAAAATGGTAAATTAAATAGAAATTAGGTAGGTATCTATACATTTTTGTGCAGTAACACAGCATTACACCCAAAAATATGCTGCTTTTAAAATGCGATGCAATTTCACATGTAATGTGTGCAAAATTAGGTGCAATGTGTGCAATATCAGGTGCAATGTGTCTTAGTTTATTTGCAATAAGTGCAATAGTGTGCATTGTGTGCAATACGTGTGCAATGGCGTGCAATACGTGGAATATGTGTGCAATATTGCATACATGGGACAGATATTTTTGAAATGATTACCCCCTCGGCTGTTTGTTAGTGTATTTCGGAGGTACGAGTAGTTTCAAACCCGGCGATGAATGGCTTCAGAAAGTCCGTAAACCTTGACGGCATTCTTGTTAAAATGTACAAAATCTTATACCTATCTTTGTTCTTTAATCTTTACAATGAAGTTTTAAACAACAATAGAAAGAAATGTTAAGAAAAATTAGGTAGGTATCTATACATTTTTGTGCAGTAACACAGCATTACACCCAAAAATATGCTGCTTTTAAAGTGTGCAATGCGATGCAATTTCACATGTAATGTGTGCAAAATTAGGTGCAATGTGTGCAATATCAGGTGCAATGTGTCTTAGTTTATTTGCAATAAGTGCAATAGTGTGCAATACGTGTGTAATGGCGTGCAATACGTGGAATATGTGTGCAATATTGCATACATGGGACATTTTTGAAGTGATAGATATTTTTGAAGTGATTACCCCCTTGGCTGTTTGTTAGTGTATTTCGGAGGTACGAGTAGTTTCAAAGCCGGCGATGAATGGCTTCAGAAAGTCCGTAAACCTTGACGGCATTCTTGTCTTTTTGCATCCCAATTATGCGAGCCGTGGTGGCAAAAAAGTCGATAAATCGTAAGTGTTGCAAGTTGTGCAGCTCCCATCTCAATATTTTCACGTAGGCTTCGTGTCTGGTGGACGATAATGACGATGATGGCTCGAGACAAAACGTGATAACGGAGGCGGTCGCGGTCACGTATGGCTGGTGTAATGAGCCAGAGAGATTTGTACACTATCGGATCACCCTTGCCTCTTTGGCTGGACAATCTTATTGTGAGCAAGTCGAGCGGAGCTCCTTCGCTCCCTCGCCTTCACAAATATTTGACGCAATTGACCGTGAAGGAAAGAAAACTTCGGTGTCACCGTGATGCTGTTTGTATACACCTACGGGTTTCTAATGACGCTTTAATAGCTTGTAACAACTGGATTTATTTGAAATTTTAATGCACCATCCGCATCTCATTAAACAGGATGTTGAGTAGAACAGAAGTTGTCGTTACATCGGTCGTTACGACATGCCACTTTTCAAAACCGGAGCCGAGCAGATTCCGGCATCTCTTTAATTTCAGCTTGATGTAATTTCGAGCTTTTGGCACGGCGGTTGGAAAAATCTGCGGTCGCAGGATTATGTTGCCGGAAGCCCAACAATGTCCCCTCGACTTGGGGGAGACGCTTACGCGCCTTATACCTTCAAACCAAAATCTGCTTCTCGTCTTTCAAGTATTAAACATTTGATGCCAAGATGCAGATTATTCCAGAATGCGATTCTTAAGCCGTTTGCGACATGTAGATAGTTATGCCCATCCAATTCACCGGACTCGGAACCAGAGCCAAAAAATGGAAACGTGACACAGATTTATTAGCTATTTCAAAGCTATAAAAATGCCAACGTCGCTTTTTCTCTCAAAATTATTCACGCACTTCAAAAAAATAATAGCTAATGTAATTTATACTTCCAATGAGAGATCTAATCATTAATAACTATTTTACAATTTTATCAAGGTTATTTAAAAAAATAATTCGGTAAAATGCGACGTTGGCGTTTTTATAGTTTTGAAACAGGTAATACACAGTAAAAAAAATTTTAATGTAAAAAATATTTTAGCATGTGGTTAATTTTTCCAGTGTTAATTTTGACATTAGATTATGTTTAAAATGACTGTTAACATAATACCTACATCTTTTACAAAGTAACTTATAATTAAAAAACATTTTCTGTCATTGTCGAAATTACATAAAAACATGAATTTTACTTTTTAGAGTACGTATTTTACACTCTCAAATGATGTTTGCAGTTTTAATAACTGCACAGTGTTAACAATCTTATCTTAGTTTAAACGAGAGATACAGTACGTACAGACTGCCACATGAGCACATTTTATTTTTTGTGGGTAGTGAGACAGTTAAAATGGCTGATACAATCTTCAAATTGTGTTGGAAAAAGTCCATAAAGTTTTGTAAAATAAAGAAAAACTGTACTTTCGTAAATATCTCAGAATTAGTTAAGTTACTGATTCAATTAGAAGAACTTTATTCTTGTTTTAATGTATTAGAGTAGAACTATTAAATATAAGTACTTAGTTAAAAATGTATTATTTTACAGCGCAAACAAAATTTGATAACTTGAGTTGTGAGGAAAATATAACTTTCGGGGATTTGGAAGGGCCGAATTAGAAGAAGACTGTTTACTATACTATTAGAAGTATTAGATATTTGAAAAGCGAAAAACATCTTACCTTTTACAATAATATTATGTTGATTTAATGCTGCTTAAATATGAACAACTATTTAAGTGAAAACAACCTTACGGTTCTACTGATTTATATATTATTCCAAAACATATTTTTGTTAAATAGGTATGTACTCGTAGTTTGAATTTATTTTTTATTTTGTTTTTTTTTGTGCATTTGTATTTATTTTAATAAACATTTGAATATACAGTGAGTTTAAAGTAACGCATAAAATTCGTAATTCTTTTATTTTTCAAAAATAATAAAAATGCAAAAACAACTGACTGAATCAGTCATGGCGGCTAATATGGCGGCGCCATGACGTCATCACAGAGTTTTTTAAATGGAACGATATCATTTTTCTTGTATAATTAGAAGCCCTACTAATAGGCCTTTACAACTGTGCTACTTATTTTGAATATGGATGAACCAAAGACGGAAAAAAGGTTTTGAAATCATTATAAACTGACGTATAAAATTCATATTTCTTTTATTTTCCAAAAATAAAAAAAAGCAAAAACAGGTGACAGCATTTTAATTGAGCTCAAATTTACGTAACTGACTCAGTCATGGCGGCCAATATGGCGACGCCATGACGTCAACACAGAATTTTTTAAATAGAACGACATGATTTTTCTTTTATAATTAGAAGCTCTGTTAATAGGCCTTTGCATCTGTGCTACTTATTTTGAATGTGGATGAAGTGAACACGAAAAAAAAAAAATTAAATTTTCGTTAGTCTAAAGTAAGGTAAAAAATTCAAATGAATTAGACTTTGTGACTGTTTCAGTTAGGTCAGAATTGACTTCCCTTAAAATACTAAGCTGCCTGGTTGTGCATTTTTATTTTATTTTATAAAAATAACAAAAATATAAATTGTATTATAAATATTAAAAAAAATCCGCATTTCAACATAAGTAGCACAGTTGTAAAGGCCTATTAGTAGAGCTTCTAATTGTACGAAAAATTAGTATCCTTCCATTTAAAAAATTCTATGATGACGTCATGGCGTCGCCATATTGGCCGCCATGACTGATCCAGGTTAAACATTTATAAAATATCATTATTAGTTATTACACTAGTTTAGGTGTTAAAAAATGTACAAAATAGTTAATTTACACTTCAAAATATTACACTCTAGAGTGGGGACCACTCCACTAGCGTGAATAACACCAGAATTTTTTTTACTGTGTGAATATGGAAGGTCGCACTTGGAGGATTTGACCCGCTTCTAATTGATAGTTTATTTGTTTTGGAGTGGTTTATAAACTCGTTATTAGCAATTGCTTGGTCATAAATCCGTCGCTGGTAATGTCGTGATTTAAATGATATAGGCATAGGTGTCCATAGCGTGGGTGTCATTGTTTCAGCGAGCTGTGGAGTTGTCTCAAGCGCTGATCTATGTAAGCTAACTAAGGTGTGACAGCTACTAGGTCGGCGTTGGTCGCAAACAGGGGCACAAAAATGGTCCATTTATCACATTACACAATAGCCGGTAAAAAGCTTCCTTAAAAAATGATTTAACAAATTCGTGTGGTTGTACGCAAGCGTGTCGTAATCGTTGCTACGGTTTTGATTCTTTTTGCGGTTTTCTTTCGAGATCGTCCAAAGGCTCATTAAGTGTTTTTTTAATACGATGCCAATGTCCAATTATAAATTTCCACGGCGGATTACTCTCGCATGATTAAACAAACACAACGACATGTAAAATCACGGCGGACGGAACAAGATGGCGGCCCATCCGGCGAGGCTGTGCAGTAATGAGGCGAACGAGTGACGGGGGCGGGGGTTGGCGGCTCTTTGCCGGTTCAACGAGCAGAAATTGATAGGATAAATTCCGGCTCTGAATTGGTCCCGACCAAGCGTGAATCGTCTGGGGCGCAACGAGTTGGTTATGTTCTCTGCCGTTTTGCTTGACGTCGAGACGTGCCCCAGCGACGTCGCGGCGCTCAAAGAATGCTTCAATTTTGCCTCTGCAAAGAAATTCGCCACCGAGGAGTTTCTTACTTCTTTCGGGGGCCCGTGTGATCGCAAAAAAGGTTGTAAATAAAGTGTATTTTTCTTAAAATGTTCAAATACAGGGTGGGGCACGAGTGGGGTACTTCTGAAATGTTTTTATCTGCAACTTTTAAAACATCTTTCGTCGCTCTCTATGCTTTGGTATTATTATAAATTAAAATTTGAGTCAAAGAATGCTTTATCTCAATAACGTCAAAAATTTTCATAATTATCAGTTTCACTCTGTAAATGCTCAAGAGAACTCATGATGAATTTGTGAAACTCATCACTTCCAAAGTGTTTTTTTTTTATGTAATGTAGTATGGTGCGGTCTTTAATGAGCCCGTAATTGGACCCCATTCTTTGGTGGAAAACTGCTCAATGGGGAAGTGTTTCTCCACTTTTTACAAATGGAATTGTCCTTACTGTTAGAAAATTTAGACCTTACGGCAATGGTTCCAACAAGATGGTGCGCTAATGTTACAAATCATTTAAATAAAAATTATGGAAATCGTTGGATCCATTGGATCTTTGTGTAACGTAAAGAATCGTATAAGACGTGAATACAAAGCTAATACGTCGGCAACTTTACAAATCGGCTCTCTGAACACTTATTATATTACACTGATTTTTGCAATAACTAAATAAATAATTCGTTTAATTGGCCTAATTTGATTAACTGTCATCCACTGTCATCTTGAAGCTTTCAGCTACATACTTTGATTACTAATTTGAATTAAATTGAATATTGTATCAAGTGTTTAAAGTTTCCTGTATATTTGGTTGCATTTTTAAAGGTTTCAGAACTACCCCAATCGTGCCCCACCCTGTATAAAACCAAATATTT
This sequence comes from Tribolium freemani, assembly GCA_939628115.1. Classification (NCBI taxonomy): domain Eukaryota; kingdom Metazoa; phylum Arthropoda; class Insecta; order Coleoptera; family Tenebrionidae; genus Tribolium; species Tribolium freemani. The sequence continues at coordinate 2,507,417 of OW626785.1, read as the reverse complement.
TCGAAAACATTTAATTAAAAACTTTTTTTAACAAAATGTTTAAATCAAGAAATGTTCCCTAACGCAAAAGTGCGCGGGCAAAACTAAAATTGAACAAAAATTTTTTAAGCAAAATGTTTCTGAGCAAAACGGAATATCGCAAAGCGTTCAAAAACAAAGAACACAGCAGTGCAAGAAGCGCATGCGCGAGAACAAACAATTTATATTCTATTTATATTATAATAATAGTTAATGTTATGTTTTTTGTGATAGCAACAATTTTGTTTCAAACTTTGCTAAAAATTAACTAAAAGGTTGTATTTCTAAAGGCATGTATTATTAAATTAGGTAGGCTGGACGAGTCCCTCCTCTCGCTTCTGCGACCCTGTTACTCACTTTTTGTTTTTGAACAGTTTAGCACTGAAATATTTAGGTTATATTATTTTGCTTCTATTTTATTTTGATTAAACATTTTTTAGGAATTAACAGTTTACACAAAATTAGCTTTGATTCTTTCAAATTTTGTATTTTTTGTATTTACCGTATAAAGATTTTGTTTAATACGTATTTTTGACTTAAATATATTATAAAATTTGCTTTTTACTTTGAACTTTTTGACAGTGAACCACCCTCCCTTCTTTCTACTATCTCACAACTCAGATACACAGATTTCGTATTTGTTCGCGTGTTTTGGACTATTTGAACTTACAAGTGTAGATACTTCTTCAACTAATTCTAATTCTTAAACCAATGGCATTTTCTATACAGAGATATTTTTTTACTCTGAACATACCCATTATTCCCTATGTCTAATCTGAAAAAAAAAACAAGATCAACGCATTGCGAGTTTTGCTATGCAACTAATTATTATAGGCGCTGTCAAAAATCTCAACCTGTCAATTAAATGTTTCAAGATTATTCAAGTAAAGAAAAATTAATTTTTATGAATTTTATTAATCATCAGGTAATAGTAACATGTAAGGAATGATAAATTACTTTAACAAATATTTGAACGCACTTTAAATTGGTTAAAATAACTCGACATCAAATAATTACCTTTACGTATCATTGGTAACGTAAATTAGATCAATGCTTTGATGTGTTTTTTTTCAGATTGAATATAGGACTATGTTCAGAGTTAAAAAAATGTCCCTGTATTCCTACTGCTATTCTGTTCCGTTTATAGAATGTTAGCTCTGTTACGACACCGCTTAACAGCGATTCTTTAACTCCCTCTGTTAAAATAAGGATAACAGTGTTCCCATTTGATCGAAATGTAATTTTATTCGAAAATGTCAATAGGCTTTCATAAAATTGTTATTTCGAGCTGAAACCGAAAAAAAAACACGAATCCAAAAGACAAGTGCACAGCAGGGCGAAGAATATCCTTGTTTATTGGAAGAAAATTACATTTTTTGTTTTGAAGCAATTTCTGTCGGATCTCCTGTCCGAATATTAGTGGTATAATTAAAAAAAGTATTTGTGCTTTTACCACTTCAAGTCAGTACTACTCTACAGGCTGTTTTGTCTGAACCCCACATTAGAAGTATTGGGAGTTCTAATAATCAAAATTTGTGTACAACCATAATCTTTTAGGTCCTGCTCAATGAAAATATTCTCAAGATAGCAGCACTTCCGGTTATACCGGAAGTCGCTATCAACTTCCTTATTTTAAATGGAATGCTATATTTTTTAATGCGTTTTTGAATTACTAGAGTTATTTTAAGGTAGTTTTCATAAGCTGTTCCTATACCTAAATTTAGCCGTTTACGAAATATTTATGGTTTTTAAAATTTTTTTTGGATTTGCACCTTCCAGTTCAAAAATCGATAACTGCGATTTTTAAAAATTTGGAAATATTTTTGAGCTCATTTGAAAGAGGAAGCCTAGATCTTTCCATTGGTGTTTTCAAATTTCTAAAAAAGAATAAGAAACTCCAAATTTTTAAAATTAAGTTTACAAAACTTTAAGCACCCATAACTCATTTTTTTCAAATGAAATGACAAGAGTTTTATTTCACTAGATGGTAGAGAATTTAATTCTGCTTCGATCTGTGTTAACATTTCTATACTTATGTTTAATAGTTTTCAAGTTACAATACCTTTTTGTTGGGATTGAGAAATTCATTAGCCATAGGCCTTTTCTCATAGGTTGCCATGGAAACGAATGAAAAAAGGTGGGAAATTAAAGTTTTTCAAACCAACACCCAATGAATTTATTTTGTTTTCACAGTCTGATAACACAATTTTGAACAGAGTTTGTCGTTTAAGTTTAATCAGAAATGTTTTTATGGCAAACTATGCAAAAATAGCTGTGGTTAGTAAGAAATTTCCTACAATAACAAAAAAACCAACATAACTTGAAAATTATCACAGGGAATGCTAATACAGATAGATGCAGAAAAAATTCTCCTTCATCTAGTAGAATAAAAATTGGGACATCCCATTTGAAAAAATTAAGTTTTGGATACTTGAAGTTGTCCAAACTTAACCTTAAAATTTTTGGGTTTATTAACTTCAATTCCAATTTTGATCACACTGAACAACAGATATAGGCTTTCTCTTTCAATTCTCCAAACATGATTTCGAAATCTCTAAAACTAAGCGAGTTATCGATTTTTTAAGGGACAGGTGCAAATTCAAAAATTTTCAAAAATCCTAAATATCTCGAAAACGGTTAAACTTGAGTACAGGGAAAGCTGATAAAAACTCTCTTAAAATAACTCAACTAATCCAAAAACGGAGTGAAAAACATAGCTTTCCATTTAAAATAAGAAAGTTAATAGCGACTTCCGGTATAACCGGAAGTGCTGCCATCTTGAAAATATTTTCATTGAGCATAACTCAACGGATTATGCCTGAGTACCAACTCTCAGATAAATATCTTTATTAGAACTTTCAATACTTCTAATGTGGGGTATAGACGGGACACCCTGTATGTTGTAGTTTTTGCTTCAAGTAAATACCACCTAACGTGGCATTTACTTCACAGTGTAATAACTTAAAGTAATACTAAATAAGTAGTAAGAGCAAATATTTACACTTTGCTTTATGTACTTTTGGTATAAAGAGGACAATACTATATGGCATCCTATCAGAAATTGGCGAACCCCTTGTGAAGCTACAAGACAACAAGAAAATTTGGTAGGGCATTTATTTTTTTTGTTACACAAATTGAATTAAATGAATGTTAATGAATACGAATTTAAAAAATTACTAAATTGTTGGTAATTTAGTATTTTTTATATTTTCGAATTATAACATATACCTACTAAAATTACCTGTTATAGGAAGTGTTTGATTTATTTTGAAAAATGTCATTTAGTGTCAAAAAAAAAACCAATATCTACGAGTATGTAAACAAAATGAATAATTTTTTAAACTACGGCTGAAGAAGAATTTAGAACTTGCTCCAACTTCAAGTCCATTTCAGTTTCAATAAATTACAGAAAACTGAGAGCCTCTCCTTTGGCTAATAACTTTTTCCGTAAAAGCGTCCTTTTCCTTTAAGATTTTTATACGAAACCCTTATTTTTACCCATTATATTGTACAATACCTATAATGTCTGATCCTATTAATAAGCTCCGGATTTTGTCTTTACAGACACAAAATAATGACATTAGGAAAGAACTTAGCATTTACTACGCACCGAAGTTTTTACTTCATGTAAAAGTTTATAACATGAGATCGAAAATATACTCAATTAGAGCAAGCCTTGAAAGTGAAGTGTAACTTTAGCCACTTTGTAAAACCAACATAAGACAACATAACTTAACAGTGCGGCCCTAAACAAACGGCTAAAATGTGGCTAAAGTTCTGCAGACACAGCTTGTTCTAATTGATTTTATTTTCAATCTCATGTTACTAGGAGAGGAAATGCTTCCACTTCAAGCATATACTAACTTTTTTTAATCATATGAACTGAATCTAAATTACAATATTTTAATCTATGCTGGAGAGAGCTTATATGCAAAATAAAAGAAAGAAACACAGTTTAGAAGAAAGAAAATAACATTATTGGAGGACAAAAAATGTAATTTGAAATAAATAAGACAAGTTTAAAATGTTTTATTTTCACGGAATAATAATCTAACCAAAGTGAAGTGTACACAGTGCTAATTTTTTTATTTATACATATTTCGCGTTCCTGGCGATTTTTAAGTAGGGTTCATTGTCACAGATTATCTTTGCACCATTATGGATTACCAAAAGTAGAATTGTATACGTGATTGTAAGCTTCTAGTTTTATCCACAATCGCATTTTTCATACAATTTCTTGTTAATTTCGTAAAACATCATTGCAAAAATTCTTGTCACTGTCGTTGTTAGATACGGTGAGATTTTGGCCGTTGTTATTTAACAGAGAATGTTATTGTAGAAATGTTGCTAACAGACGGTAACAGGGTTTGCGGAATACAAATTTAAAATAACAACTGTAATTTTTTAGTAATAGAGCAATAACATAGTAACAGAAGTTAGAGAATAGTATCATTAATTTTCTTGAAAAAAAAAAATTCTTTGGTTGTAGTTTACATGCCACCAAATCTTACACACGTTGTGTTGTTTGTGCAATTCACCTCTTCATTGTTCATTGGCCTTATTACCAAGTGTATAGTTGACGTAGGCATCAGTCATTGCGCCCCTCAACTTTGGAATTTTTAAAGCATAATAACACGGTCCAGGCCACACCTATTATTAGAAAATTACATTTTGAATCCGTGCACTTTTTGTACCCCTCCGATTAATGAAGTTGCAGCGGTCCAGTCCGTTCTTTTACATCCCAACAGAGAAATAAGCGCGTTCCATCGCTGGTCCACTCGTCGAGTTTGTGATTGACACTTTAACTGCGCTGTCTGCCTTTACAATGAGACAGGCTCGAAATTTGTCACCTCCTAATTTAACTGAAAAGCCGCTGAAAAAGAGCAGCCGATCGACGGCGCTGATGGTTTTATTCCCATCAACATCCAATAAGTCGATGTGCGACTTACATCCGCTGGATAATGAAAAATTCCTAAATTCGATTCGTTGAAGCTCCTCACGTGTTTTTGCCCGGATTCCCTGCGGATTTCTTTACTGAGAGGAGTGGGCCGGAGTCTCCCCGGATCCGATAGTATTTCATTATCCGGGGAAACGCAATACGCTAGCCAGTTATTGCATGCAAATTCCTGAAGGCGAGTCGAGATGGCCGGTCGAGAGTCCGTTTCGCCCTCTCTCGGACCGATGGACGTTCTTTCCAATAAAAGAAAACAAGATCCCTGAAGAATTTCCTACATATTTTAATGGCACGCTACGGCGCGACTACGGCAAGCGGAAGCTCTTACTTGCTTGCTGCCTCTATCTGCAACGATGGTATTTTTAGATTTTATGGCGGACTGGATGAATAAACAACTTGTTCGTATTTTTCTTTAATATCGGTTTACGAGTTTCCTATCACTCCACACCAAAGGGAATTAAACTTTGATCGGCGACTTCTTAAAAACAACCCCAGAAATATTGTCAATAGCTTACCCATTTTGAATTATTTATTTTACTGCATAAGTTTGGATGGATGTACTTTTTTTGTTATGTTAACCAAGGTTCCTAAAAACTCATTAGTGTAAGTAGTAATATCTAAAAGCTCTTTCCCACCAATCCCAATAGTGTCTTTTGTAATCAGTTTATTAGATACATTTGTAACCTCACTCAACAAAAATTAAAATTTTTATGGACCTTATTTTTTTAACATACCCACCTATACAAGGTGATTCACGTAAAATGGCGAGCTTTACAAAATAAAATTCATCACACAATACATTTTCTGTAACAGGTTTATTTTGTGTCGTGTTTATTCCTAAAGCTCCTCATCTTACGTGAATCACCTCGTATTCCTAAAATTTTCCATAGAATTGTTCAGTGAAGTCAACATGCTTTTCAGACTTTTGAGAAGCTTCAGAAAGCTAAAAAAACGTGTAGAAAAATTGGCAGAAATGTCAGGCATCTCAGAAATAGTATTCCTAGGCAATTTTAACTAATCTTTGAAAAAAATGGTTCCCTGGAAGAAAGTCGTGATTGACAGATTGGTAGTTTTAACTACAATTATTAGAGAAAACATCTAAATAATCAGAATATTACTCAGCGGGAGTGGAATAGTATAGTTTTGGACACGTCATTTTAGTCACGAGTTTTATTAATCTCCATCGAAGCGAGTGTTTAATAAATTGAGTGACTAACAAGTTTATAAAACGAGCTGCATACTATACTTTTTCAATTTTTTATTTTATTTTTGTCAATAAAAAATCCAGAACTAACGTCAGTCTGTGATTAAAACGCACAAATTCTCGGCTTGTCATGATGTGCTTAACTATTCAACTATTCAAATGTGCAAAACATTTTTATAAGAGTATTTTTGATATGTTCAAAAATGGTTGTTTATGAAGTCGACTATAGGATTCAAATTCAATGTGCCGCTTCGCCCAAATGACTGTTGTAATTTTTGAGTAATGTCATCTCTTGACAAATCATTTTGGCACAGATTTGTCACAATTTAAATTAAGCGGCGCGTTAGGTTCAAAATTCATAGATAAACAACCATTTCTGAACGGTGTGTATATTGTAAAAAACAGTTTTTAAAGCAGCCACGTGTAGATTTGCCTTCTTAATCACATGCTTGAGAAAAAATCTTTTAAAACAGTTGCATTTTATCTGCAATTCTGCTACGTATTGCAGTGCCGAAATAATACAATTCATTGTGTGGAGGTTTGCACAAACTAAAGGAATAGCGAAAGCTATTGGCGAGCTCAATAAAGAGTTTTTAGAGTTTCTGTATTTACGCTAAATTTCGGTTAAAACTGAGTTTGCTGAAAGTCGGTTTGGTTAATGCGGTGTAATAAAAATTTATTTTTTCGTCCGGATAAAGCGGTGTTTTGTAAAATTGTAATTGGATAATGGGGTTTCTACTATCCCTATTTCACTGAAATGATTTATTAGTACGTATTAAATATTAATATTGTAACAAATATGTAACAATGTGTTCAAAGATACAGTTTTTCCACTTCACAATTTTTAGAAGACGTATTTAGGAGATTAATGAGATTAATTTGCTTTACATTGAAATATTTTATAGGTTCTGTGAATTTGTATCAGATCAATATTTTAGCGTGTGGATATTTTATCTGAATTTATTAAAAATAATTATAATTGATACATTTTTGTTTAGTTACATTTTGTAGTACCTACATATTTGTAATGAATGTAATTTTGTTTTACTGTCTTGTGTTTACTATTAGGTACTTCAGTCATCTAATTGACATAGGTATAGACATTATACATATTACTAATTGATTAAGTTTTTATTTACGTTTGTTAAGTTGAGTTAAGTACTTGCCCATTGTTGCCACAGACAGGAAAAACAAGGGATGAAAACTATTTTCTAACGAATAATTGCATTGTGGCGTAATCTGTTATAAGTGTACAGTCACTATCAAAAAGAATGACACCACTACCAATCGGACCGGATAACAAAAGTCCGACTAAAATCATATGGTCATAAATTGCAACAAACAGGTTGGTTTAGCTAGTTTACAAAATATCCAGCTAGTTTATAAACCAGCCAAACCTACACATTAACTAAAAGATTTGTGGCTGCGGTTTTAGGGGCATCATTCTTTTTGATCGTGACTGTAAGTAAGTACACATAGATATAGATCCTCGTACTTAGTTAGCTATTTATAGGTAAGCGTTTAGATATTGACTACCTCATTTATTATTCGAGAGTAATTTTTCGAACAAACTGTAAGTTTATTGCGATTTTTTGTTTTGTTTTAAACACACTTAATAATTAATAATTTCTTCCCCCATTTTTACATGGGTTGTAGAGGTTTTATTAGTTTTGGATAACGTTTTCGTTGTGGTAGTCGCGCTTTAGCGTCGCCAACTCGAATTTGAATCCGGCTAGAATTCGTGTTCTTGATCTTTTCGTTGGTCTCGTTTACATCGCTGATTGTGCCGGGAGAGCCGCCATCCACTCACAACTGCCCTCGACAGCGCACCATTCGAGCTGAAAATAGCAGAAATAACATTTGGTTGCTTGCGTCCAAAAGGCTGCCCTCTCGATCTCATAAATAAACTGCGGAGGACGAATTTTCGCAGCTATGCGGGTGCAGGTACCTTATTTTTCCCGACTTCAGATATGTTAAACATCCCAAGCCCTCTGTCAATATCCTCACATTGGTTAACACGCGCCACTAGTCGCTGGTGGAAGCATCTTATTGTTGAACCTACTTCCTGTTTACTTATTTGAGAAGTTCTCTTATCTAAACCGAGCCTTCTCTTTAATGAATTACATCCAGCGCAAACATTTCGACACGAGACCGAGTAATAACCTCATGACGAAATCCGGGCAAATTTGTCGTGGCAATTTTTGGGGGGTGCTATTCAAACGCCCTGTGTGACATCGCATATGTCGTCCTTTCAGCGGGCAGGATTATCCGTAATTACGCTTTTTAAACATGAAGCTGGACCATTGTCGCAATTGTGGGAATGAAGGGGTGGCCGAGGATCTGCTCCTGATCACCAGATCACTGCCGTCAGATAAGATAAACATGAACAGATAACAATGACTTGATAGTACACCACTTGCAAATGTCATGTCATTACGAGCGAGAGGGACGGGACATATTAAACAATCGCAGAGATGTTATCCTATGGCGAAATTATGGGACGCTCAAAAAGGAGGAGTGAAACTGTTCAGCGAAACACGACAGATTTACATCGTGATTGATTAATAATGGGGCAGCTCCGATTTGTCCCGATAAGAAAAATTAAGAACTAAACGTGTGCTACATGTAATCGTGACCTGAGAACCATAAGGTTCTAACTGACTTTTATAAAATTTTACACAACACAAAAATTTATGTTTGCAGTTCAATAAAAGTTGTTTATTATAAACTACAAATTAAACTATGACCTTAAAATAGACACATAGTTATGTTCTGCAGATGCTATTTCTTTGTTATCAGAAAATCATCTGCATAAAGGAGATTTTGCTTGCATATCTATGTCGTGCAGGCACTTAGAACCCTATGGTTTTTTGTAAAAGCATATTCTGAAAAGATCCATATGGTTTTACCTTAATCAAAATGCGTTCTTTTGAACATTTTAATGAAAAATAAATATTAACACGTTTTTTTAAATATTTTAACAATTTATCATTTGACAATTAAGTGTTTAAATTAATGCTACTGTACTCAGATAAGTTCCTTGTCTTCCAAAGACATCCATCTAAAAGCAAATTTCACATCTTCAATTTTTCTTTCAATGGTCCGATACTTTTGAGAATAGAAATTCAGTCTAGGTACTCGTAAACGGAAAAGACAACATAAAAAGTAAAAAATTGTTTTTAAAGAAAGCTTTTATTTAAAAGATGCACTAAAACTATCACTATCACAACAGAATATTTTTGCTTACAAAATAGTATTTTAAAATTGATAAAAGCTTTGGGAATGGTCATAACACTACGGCATTACAGAATTACTTTCATGAATTGACCACTGCTCCCAAATATTCCAACACTTTAGTGGAGGTTTCATTCACTTCAGAAATTATAAACATTCGGATAAGGCAAGTTGAGTTATTTTGACTTCTTTTAAGCTCTACTATTACCCCTTAAACTATATGTAAAGCAATCAAATTCACCCCGTATACCTCATTGAAGTCATTTTCAAAATTTGCACTTAGAACCTTGTTCTAATATTACTGCACTTTTTTGAAAAAATAAACAGATTTTTTGTTTTTACTAAATCACAAATAATTTTTCAATTCACGAGAGACCATAACTGCATTTCTCTAACTCTTTCGTACTTCATATTAAATTAACGTATTGTTAACTTAGAAAACGTTAAACTGGCGCTATTACAACAATAATGAACTATCTGGAAATAAATTGTAAAGTAATTCAGTGTATTTTTTTGTAACTACTCGTATAACCAAAACCATGGGAGGAAAGATAATTACGTTTTTACATCAGAAAGAAACTTGCTATTAATTACTTCAAATAATTTATAATAAGTATAACAATAACTTAAAAAAATTGGAGAACTTTTTTTTTGATTTACCTGCGCAAATCTAATCCAAATATTCAAGAGATGTTAAAAAGACAGAAAGAAAAATAATTTTTGCAGCAAAGAGAGCAGAGTTCACTTTGGTAAATAAAACACATTCTTTGTCAGAAACTATCACAAGACTGTTTGATAAAGTTAATGTGAATCATACTGAAACAGTGCAATCTAACATCGGAGTTAACACTCAATTCAAACAATTATTGAAAAAATATAGTATAAAAATATAGTAAAAATAAAAATAGTAATTTGTCTTTGCCATTAAATAGATACATTTTGTGACATGAAGGTGGGGTTATAGTTATTTATTCTGCTCTTTAGTTTAAATGCAATAATAAATCTTTTTATGACAAGTTGTGAACATATTTAGGTATTATTATTTAATTTGATCTAGGAAGAACCGAAAGAACGAAAACAATTTTTTTTCGAATAACGTTGTCAAGAAGATAGATGCTAAGAATTGTGGGTTTACATTTATGAACTTTTTGTTTTGCCAAGAATGTCAGTTGTACAAACCTATACTTTCAACAGTCAAAAACATGATTTTTCATGGCCTATCGAAAGTATGAGCAAAAAATTTAAGTAAATGGTATTCAGTGTAGTACTTCTCAATGTTCAAACTTATAAGTTAAGTGCTCGAACTTTCGTTTAAAAAAAGATAAGCTTTATTGAATACGCTTCTCAAATATTCATGATACAAATGTGTACATTTCCAGTTAACTCTTCCACGTCGTATATAATATGTTTTTTTCCTTCTGTGCTTGTCAGGATCATAAACCGACTATTTCCTCTAATACCTGCCACATTTGTCAGCAGGAGTCTTATATGGAAGCAAATAATTGTCGCCATATTAGTTTCATTTACTGATCCAGATTTCTGCATCTAGTCACGATCAATTTAACACAGTGTTCTCTAACACGTTTTACTGTTTCAGCAATATTAAATTAAAACGAAATTGCAGTTGGCTTCCTCGTTTTTCCTGTGCAATTATGGTTGGATTATTTTTTCATACATTGACAAACTTGTGTAATAATCGAGTTTATAATACGCATATTTCGACAGCCAACACATTGCCTCGGAGCAGAATTTCAGATAAGATCTTTACAGAAACTTGATACTAAGTTTGTGATACTTTAATAAGGTAATTATACTAATAAGCGGCATCATGTGGAACGTGCAAATATACATTGTGTCGCATCTTTATGATGTACTCACAACAATGAAGAGATAAAACGTGGTGTGTGCTTACAGCAATCGATCTTCGAAGTAGAATGACCGTAACGTAACTAACAAGTAGCAAATTAACATTGTCAACGGAAGATTTACTACCGTTTTGGAACAATACAACAATCAGTGCTCATTATTTTTTCGGAAAAATTCACTGTTTAATCAGTCGCACTCAATCGTCAGCAAATCGGTCTAAATGAAAGGTTTTCATTAAAACGCTCCTGTACACCACTCTGTATTACAGTAAAAAATTTCTGGTGTTATTCACACTAAAATAACACTAAGAGTGTAATATTTTCTAGTGTTAATTAACACCTAAACTAGTGTAATAATCATATTTTTTAAATGTTTTACATACTTAACGAAATGTTCTAAGGTACTTCCTGAGTGTATTGAATTCTAGTATGGTTACAGTGTGAAAATGGGCATGTACAGGGTGATTCACTTAACTTTACGACCCTGACGAATTTTAAATGCAACCAGTAATTGTCATTGATGTCAGGGGTGTCCGGATTTCATGCTAATTAAACATACCTAAGGATTAAATTGTTATGATTATCATGACAAAAAAAACTACACAGTAAAAAAAAAGTAAAGGTAAAAAACATTTTGGCAAGTGGTTAATTTTTCTAGTGTTAATTTTGACACTAGATTATGTTTAAAATGACTGTTAACATAATACATCTTTTACAAAATATCTTATAATTGAAAAACATTTTCTCTCTGTCGAAATTACTTAAAAACATGAATTTTACCTTTTAGAGTGCATTTTTTTACACTCTCAAATGATGTTTGCTGTTTATAGTGTAAAATATAACTGCACAGTGTTCAATAGTCTTAAATCTTAGTTTAAACGAGAGACAGAGTACGTACATACTGCAGATAAGCACACATATTTTATTTATTATGATGGGGTACTGGGTCCATTAAAATAGCTGATGTGATTTTCAAATTATGTTACAAAAAGCCAATAAAGTTTTGTCCAGTAAAGAAAAATGTACTTTCGAAAATATCTCAGAATTAGGTAAGTTACTGATTCAATTATAAGAACTTTATTCTTCTTTTAATGTATTAGAGTAGGACTATTAAATATAAGTACTTACTTAAAAATGTTATTATTTTACAGCAAAACCAAAATGTGATAACTTGAATTGTGAGGAAAACAGATTTGGAAGGGGCCGAATTATAAAAGACTGTTCACTATACTATTAGATAATTGAAAATCGAAAAATATCGTACCTCCTACCATAATGGTTTTAAATAAGGCAGTTCATGATTTCAGATCTTTTACAAACATATTTTTGTTAAATAGGTATGTAGAGCATATTCCAAACCTGGTGGCGAACTGACATTGACAAAAATGACTGAATTTTGGCATTAAACATATGTTTACTATTAAGAAAAAAATTGCCCATAGGCGTCGAAATAAAATGTTTTCAAACCGACTGTTAGTCTTGAAAAAAATATAATAAGATGAAGAATAATAAAGAAATTATTAATAATAATAGTAATATTTCTGTGTATCTTCGTCCTCAAAATTTATTAATATTAAAATGACAACTAAGTAAATTTTAGAGAAAAAAAATGCACGCCCATGTATTTCATTATCTTAACCAAGTGGGTGCATTTCAAGAGTCTTTTATGTCACTGTCAGTTCGCCACCAGATATGGAACAGCCTCTACTCATAGTTTGAATTTATTCTTTATTTTGTTTTTTGTGCATTTGAATTTTTTTAATAAACGTTTGAAAATATACATGCCTTTATGTTAAACCATTTTCACACTGTAACCACACTAGAATTCAATGCTTTGTGCACTCAGGAAGTACATTAGAACATTTAATTAAGTGTGTAAAACATTTATAAAATATGATCGTTACACTAGTTTAGGTGTTAAAAGTACATATTCAAAAAAGTTAATTTACACTAGAAAATATTACACTTTAGAGTGTGGTTAGTGTTATTTTAGTGTGAATAACACCAGAAAATTTTTTACTATGTAAGGATATCAAGTTATAAACGAATAATGTATAATGAGTCGCATTTAAAGTTCGTCAGGGTCGTAAAGTTATGTGAATTAGCTTGTATATTTTCAAATGCTTATTAAAAAAATACAAATGCACAAAAAAACAAAATAAAAAATAAATTCAAATTACGAGTAGGTACATACCTACTTAACAAAAATATGTTACGATTCAATATATAAATCAGTAGAACCGTTAGGTTGTTTTCACTTGCACATATAGTTATTTAAGCAACATTAAATCAACAATATTATTGCTGTTTTGTTGTAAAAGATCTGAACTCAGGAACTTGCCTTATTTAAAACCACTACAGGGTGATTCTTAAATAAACCGACAAAATTTTATCACAGCTTTCCAAGGATAAGTAGAGACGATCTGTACCATATTTACGTTTTTATTTCATAGGGGTAGAAACCCCTTATTCCGTGCCACTTACAACGCTCATGAGTTTAAAGTAGTTGTATTTGAAAAAAATGTGCTCGTTTTTATCATGAATACAGTGATCATTGTTCTATTGATCAAGTACATTGTCATCAATTCATTATCATGATTTCTACTAACTGTGCTATTACTACTTACGAACACATCAGTGGCGTACGCTTTTTCTCCAACATAACTTTAAAAATTATTATTTCGAAAACAGTTATACAAAGAATTTTTGTACTATTTTTTCCAGCATGTACCTCATTTGATACTACCATCCGTAGAATTTTGTCGGTCTATTTAAGAATCACGCTGTATTGTAAAAGGTAAGATGTTTTTCGGTTTTCAAATATTTAATAGTATAGTAAACAAGTCTTCTTCTAATTCGGCCCTTCTAAATCCACGAAAGTTATGTTTTCCCCAACAGTCATAAAATTAACACTAGAAAAGTTAACCACATGCCAAAATATTTTTTACTGTGTAATAGTGAACTGGCATCAGGATCACCTCCAGAGCATAAAGTTGGAGGCAAATGTTTGTAGCATCATGTAGTTTTTCAGTTGAATAGTGAAATTCGTTAGTTACAATATGAATTTCGGAATGAAAAGTTTTGTGGAGCTGTGGGGGTGTCGAATAAGCCCGGAGCAGTGAATTAGAGGAATCAGGTAGCCCTGTGCCCATAGACGTTGCCTACAGTTTATATGAAGCGTCAGTTGCAGATCTCTTTGAAGTCCGTCGAGCCCGAGGCGTCGCGAGCGTCGTTCCCCGCTGCCCCCGCCACCCCCACCTGCATGCAAATACCCTGTCGAAAAACACACCTAGAACTCGTGCGGTTCTCAAGATGAGTAAACAAATGATCTTCCGATTAACTTGTCGGATCAAAAATGCGGATAATAATCGGATTCCGGTCGGCTAATTCCATACATCGCATTAATAACGAGCACTTGTGCATCTGACTTCGGCTAACCAAACAATCGGGGAACACAACCGCTACACCCATTTGGGGAGGCTGGTGGGGTCGGCAGGTCGACTGTGTCTACCAGTTATGATATAATAATTCATAAGTACACACGTTCATATGTTACATGTGACCGATCCGACCCCAACTATTAGCAACCCCTCGGAGTTCGCCCCAAATCAATTTGTGCAATTGGTAGGGTTGATGATGAGGACGATGGAGATGGGAAATTACGACGTTTGCATAAAGGGGCCGCATGATTAAAAACTCGTATAGTCGAGCCGGGAGATTTGCAGATACTCTAAATTACGCCGAGCTGAAATCACGCTAGGGTGCGCTCGCTGAGGGTTGCAGGGAGGGACGCGATGGCATGTTGTTTATTGTTGCTTAATCGGTTACGGAGGACTGATGTGGGATACCCACCAAGACGAAATTGGTGGAAGGCTTGACAGCAAAATTGGGAAACTTGGAACACGCCAGATTTTACATTGTTAAGGTTGGTGACTTTGGCAAACATCTAAACAAAAGACACGGGAGAAATATGTGACACTAAATACGAATAATCATGAACAAGGATGTTCTAATTAAGATTTTAGATTCGAAAGTGTTTTAGTGGTATCTTTAAGCCTTTACAGTTTTTTAAATTTATTTAGTTTATTTTGTTTTATGCGTACCACCATACAGGGACATTTTTTTAACTTTGAACATAGCCCTATGTTCAATCTGAAAAAAAAAAACAGATCAAAGCATTGCGAGTATTGCTATGCAACTAATTATTCTGCGCGCTGTCAAAAATTTCAACTTGTCAATTAAATCTTCAAGATTATTTAAGTAAAGAAAGATTAATTTTTATGAAATTTATTAATCATCAGGTAATAGTAGCATGGAAGGAATGATAAATTACTTTAACAAATATTCGAAATCACTTCAAATTCATATAACTCGACATCAAATAATTACCTTTACGTATCGTTGGTAACGTAAATTAGATCAATGCTTTGATATGTTTTTTTTTCAGATTGAACATAGGGCTATGTTCAGAGTTAAAAAAATGCCCCTGTATAATACTTGTTTCAAAACTATAAAAACAACTCACTTTTCACAATTTGTTTTCTCTTTAATCAGTGGGTTCTTGGCACTAAATTTACCAATTTAACACAGAATCACACAAAGTTTTAATTTGTGACCTATTTCACTTCAAAAAATAAAAGTGCGCTTTTGCATTTTTGCTAGTTTTGAAACAGCAAATCTTTCTTCAGTAGACACTGACTGGACCAACAAAAATATGTCTGCTACAGAAAAGTCAGTAAGGAATAATTCAAAACATCAATAAGAGCAAAACCGGATACTTCATTTACAAAGTACCACAGAGTATTCGAAAATCGGTAGTGTGTAATAAGTTTCCATAAAATGTCCAAAACAAGTACCTAACTTTGAGGATAATTATTTGAGCCCAATAGTTTCATTGTAATAATATTATTTTCCCTGAAATGCTCCCAATATTGAAAATAAAAAAGAGTGAGTTAAGCTTTTTTGAAATTGTATTGGTGGCACCTCTTTCTTCTATCGCAGTTTTCATTCAGTCTTAAGTGAAATTTTGCTGAAAAAGAGATTTTTTCACGATTCGTACCGATTTAGACAAGGGAAAGTCCGCTGAACAAACACACAGACTCGATTAGACAAAAATATTGTCATAAGGATATAATAGTGAGGTAGGTGTTTGTTACAACTTTTTTCTTTTTAAACTATTTTTTATTAGAACCTTGAGAAAACTTGACATGTTGCTAGTAGACTTTGGTACGTTTTGTAATTGTTTGAGCCTTTTTTTTACGAGATATAAGCTCTTCAAAGTTAGATTTTTGGTTAAGTTTTTGGCTTTTCAGATTACGTTTTTTTTTAAATTTAGTTAGCGGAAATGGCTTCCAATATTAAACAGATACTTGTTGAAAAAAAATCACCATGTTATGTCTTACGGTGTACATACCATACCAGAAAATTCGACAGTAAATTAAATCCAACATCTTGGAAAATAAAAGGGCAACAAATTAATACGATTGCTAAAAAAAATATACAGTAGTGTCGCGATAATCCGGATCAATTAAAACCAAGGCAATCCGAATTATCATATAACCCGCATTACCAAATACTACTTTAAACAGGTATTTTAAAGAAAAAATGAACAAAACCGCATTTATTCAAATGTAATATTAATTCATTCATTTGAAAATATCGGTTATTTTAGCTTGATTAGTATGAAGGATAAAATTTTGTGAGCACGTTTACAGGTGCAATTTTTTTAACGAATATGTTGCTAGTACCACAACGACGTGCTCTCCACGAATTTCTGGAGTACCTAGACCACCAAAATATTACTTGAAAATAATATAAACCAGTAAAGTATGTTTATCAAGGTGAATCCGTATTATCAAATCTAGAAAAAAAAGCCGGACTACAAAGTACACAGTGGAGCAGAAATCTAGTCCGGATTATGTGAGCATCCGGATTACTACGAGTTCGGATTATCGCGACACTACTGTAATATATTTTTGAATTAAAATAGTTTGTTGAAAAAAAAAATTGGTATCATTGTTGTGCTTAGCTGAACTTTAGAATCACCTGGTTTAGAACGGAATTAATTCTGTAAATTCCTTCGATTTTCGAGTTAAGTTAGAAATATGAAAGTTATATTCATGAAAATTGGTATTTAGACCTTACGTTAAAAACAAAGAAACATGGGGTGCTAAAATTTATTTGAAAATCCGTAATTTTAAAAACTCATTTTATAATTCCTAGCAATTCGACCCCTAAGGGGGCTAAATATAAAATTTCTTCATTTTTGAACTTATTCATGAGAATTTTTATTTGGATTATAGACTAAAAATAAAAAAAGCATGTTCAAAGGGGATTAAATATAGGAAAGCGTCATTTTTGACGTTATATAATTTTACTATTCCATTAGGTATAAATCCTACTTTCTAAAGCTTAAATTTTCAAAAAAAAATTTTTGACAAAAAATACAGTTTTATCAATCAATCACAGTTTACATATACAGACTGTTCAGGAATGTTTCTTTGTGAATTTACTATAAACAAATGCTACGATAAGCTTCAGATCTAAAAACAACAGAAAGCACACAAAAATGATGTTTCGAAATAGTTACAAAATATAATTTGTTTATACAAAAAACATCAGATACGAAAATTGCAAATAATCGTTGGGTAATGAAAAGTTCTCATATTTGAAATGGAATAAAATATATAAAGTATTTCGCCACGATGTTGCTGAACGTCTACAAGAAAGATAATAACATGAGATCGAAAATATACTCAATTAGAGCAAGCCTTGAGAGTGAAGTGTAACTTTAGCCACATCATAGGCTGTGTAAAACCAACATAAGACAACATAACTTCGAAAGTGCGGCCGTAAATAAACGGCTAAAATATGGCTAAAGTTCTGCAGGCACAGCTTGCTCTAATTGAGTTTATTTTCGATCTCATGTTATATCCTGATCATGTGATCTTACGCAGACCAGACTTGCCCATCGAGATCATGGATGAACGCCATTGTGGACTTAATAAAGAAACATTTTCTTATCCGTCTACATTATAATTTACGCGGACGAAGTCGCGGGAACTGCTAGTCATTCTATAAAGATACTCGGAGCTGAATTTAGTGAATATTTCTTTTTTATCAAATCATATTTTTGTATCGGTAAATTGGTTGTTCTTTTAGGAGAGTTTTCATTCGTGAATTGCATTTTGCGTTCAATGTCAATAGAAAAGACGTCGTTTGGAACTCATCATGATTTAAAAACATCGCAGGATTTAACGACTGCATTAATCTCCCGTGTAGCGAAATCGTTAAAGTTGATAGCAACGTGGTCGCTATCGAATTCTAACAATAAACTACACTTCACGGACGTGTTCATTTTCGTGGAAGTACTAAATCTCGTCGTGGTCGTAAAGACATTCCAATAATTAATGCAATCTTATCTATTAATTACGAATTTCCACCGAGCCTTATTTTTTCCCCTCCTAAAGAAGATGTCTGTTCGTCCACTCTTGGAGGACAGCCGGTCGCTCCGGGAATATCAATGGTCCTTACATGGTCGCATTACAACCAATTAAATCCTGCTAATACAGTCTCGGAGATTTTATCTGTCTCAGATGACAAGCTGCGTTTCCCCATTCAAATAACGCAATTTACTATCCTGGAGTGTGGCAACGCTGTCGCGCTTCCAGTGCCTCTGGAAGAGTTATTTCCGGGCGGAGAAGGGTGATATTTCGGGAATAATTAATATCCTTGCTTAATAGCGAACGCAACAAGGCTTCACACAATGGCTGACGGCGTCGGCATCGGCAGCGTCGTCGAGTAAGGCGATATGTTTAGTCACGCGCGTTCCTTTGATTTGCATGTCGCTAAACTAGACCAATTACATGTCTCTATCTGTCCGCTTTGAAACGCCGCACTTTTATTTATACATTTCGTTACGGATCGTTAACGCAAAGAGATTTAGGCAGTCTCTGGATCTATTCTACATAGTCTTCAAAGACAAATTAGACACGTCATGTTAATTATCACCACCAACTATTGCCACTTCGACATGATATCGTGTTATCCCGAGACGTTTTTCTCTCCTTTAATGACACCAGTTTACTACGTTTTTCAAAGGTTCAGTTACATTGATGAAAATTTGGTTAATAGTAGTTTTTTACTTCCTAAATAACAAAATTCATTTTGTTTTTTTGACAACACGTACCGTTTATTTGTTGCATTTTCTACCAATTTCCACCAATAATTTATTTAATTTTGATATAAGTCCACCTCCTAACTTATTAAGAGCTCAGATCAAATTAGTATGCGTTGCTATAGTTACGCAATTGTTTATTTATTGTTTATTGGACACTTTAGTCTGTCAATTTCAAATAATTACCATTAATTACCAAAAGTATAAGTAATTTTGAAAAATGTCCCTAAAAATACACTCCCACTTGGATTTTTTGTAACAAATCTGTGGCTGACAGTGAGGAACAAGGGGAAAAGTACCATCAAAACATTAGAAAGATAGAAAAACGGTATCAGAGCCGCTAGGACCCTTCCATGATGGGCGATTACTGTTGGCTTTTAAAACTCGACAATAAAACTAATAAAATTCCTACCCTAACAAATGATCATTGTTCTCCTACAAAGCATAATTGTAAATGCATAATGATTTTTTTGTGTGAGGCTTATTTGTGAAGATATTGACTTCTAAAAAATTGACGAAATATGAGTCAGAGTTTTTGGAAGCTTTTATTCAATAAACTAATGCATACCAAAATATTTAAAATAGTGCTTTACATAGAAAATTCTCTGTTCATTTTGATTCTGAAATCCGATTTGGAATTTGAAATTTTTTTCGGGTAGAAATCCGGAAGTGAAGTTTCAAATCCGAATTTTAGTAACTTGGACCGTTTTTTTTTCATTTATTTTTATTTCAAAAAATAGCTTATAATATATAGATTTTACACTATAAGTCGCAAAATGGGATCTCTATTCGTTTAGGAGGTATAGTACTTAATGTACACAAAAGCGCGTAATTTCTTGCGTAAACCGGCCTATCACGTACATTAAGTACTGTCTTTTCTAAACGAGTAGAGATCTCATTTTGCGACTTATAGTGTAAATTCTATTTACTTTAAGCTATTTTTTGAAATAAAAATAATTTAAAAAAATGGTCCTAGTTACTAAAATTCGGATTTGAAACTTCACTTCCGGTTTTCTACACGAAAAAAATTTCAAATTTCAAATTTGATTTTAGATTTAAAAAGAACAGTGGATTTTCTGTATAAAGCACCATTTTAAATTTTTTACTATTTACTGTTTAATTAGAAATACAGTTTACAAGAACGTTCTGCTTAATATTTGGTCAATTTTTAGAAGTCAATAACATTTTAAATAAGTCGCTCACAAAAAAATCATCACGTATTTACATTCACACCTTTTAAGAGAACAATTGTAACCGAATTTCAGGTTGTCGCATTTTTTTGACCTGTCCGTTACACGTGAAATGCCCTTAAAGTTAGTTTACGAAAATATTGTATGTTCATAATAAAATAAATTAAATAGTCGAATTATTCTCAATACTCTTTTACCTTAACATGGGTGTCAGAACGAAATTTGTAACATACGAATGATACGTGATGGGACTTTTTTATAAAAATTTTCGAAACCAGAGTGAAAAATCATAAACAGGGACGGTAGTTTCATATGTTACCGAAACTTTGTTCAAATTTGTTGGCTTGTGTAATTGACCCTAAGTCTGATACTGAAGTCGGAAAACAATTGGGACGTCAAGTTTTTTAAATATTCATTATAAAGTATCAGTATTTGACAATTTTTGCAACATCAAAAATGTTACAGACTGTACAGGGTTAGTTTATCTTAATGTAAACTAGTAGTAAACGAATAACATATTTTTATCCCAAAAACCTTAACAACTCTTTATAAGATTTTAAATCTTGGTGGAAACATTCACCATGTTCATCGCTTAAGCTTCCCAGGTTTTGTTAGGATAACTTAAACACAAACAGAAAAAGTCGTTTGGGCTTAATTTACATTCACCTGATGATATTTTAAAGCAAATAAAATGCCAAAGAATGCCAAAGACACCACAAAAATATTTATTCAAAACTTTTGAAAAATTAAAAATGACACAAATTGCTTCTTTTTTTGCACTGATTAGTGTCAGTTTCTCTTATTGTAACCAGCAGTAATCGTAACATAACATAATCCTGAATTTTTATTACCACTTGATCAAACTCAGATTGGAGCTCTTCAAACTAGACAATTTGTCAAGATAACGTATCTTATCGTGTATCAAAATTTTGACATTTGCAGGCCGAGCTTTTGGTCTTGGTGGTGATTTGCAAAAATACAATGCCACAGCTTTGGCATATCTTTTTGTATCATCGGGACCAATTCTTGGCAGTCGAACGATGTAATTTATTATATAAACGACACAAAGAAACCTTGTTAGTTCTAAGAAGAGTCGCCTAAGGCCATCGGCAGAGCTCGCTGCTTCCGCTCGGACCTATAATTATCAAACCCACACACATCCAAATAAAATAAACCATCCCTAACGAGTTCCTCACCTAATTACCATCGACTTTTGTAATGGTGGTGTCAGCAGCACTTTCGAATGTACCTTATTAATAAATGCCAATAAGTTGGGAGCGTTTGCGATGCGGACAAAAACTGGCCGTCATAAAGACCGGCGTTGACTGGCTGCTTTTTTGCGCGACACCCATCATTAAATCATGATTTATGGGATTTATGGACAATTTTCCAATGGAAAACAAGAAATAAAATATGTTCAGCCGTTTTGGCACTACTATTTTCATGCTAAATTGCAAAGGATTACAATAGATGCTTGGTGACTAACAATCTTGAGACGGCTGGATGCAATTTATCACAGGGTTGTGACTGATGGTTAATGTCCCACTAAATGGAAGCAAAATACCGTCATTACGGTCTTGGCGATGCATGCAGGAACGTGAAAATAATTCACGGACAAGAATTGAATTGCTCAGGCAAAGATGGACGCGAATGGATTGTCCAAACCAAAAAATAAAATAGACAATGAATTCAATGAACACACTTTAAAAAAAATTGGTTTTACGTAATCATTTTACACAAGAATTTCGTCTGTAATTACAATTAAAGGCAACAATTGTAATTGAGATTTGTTAAAAATGACAACAAAAGTATCCTTCAACGAATAAGGAGGGTACTTGACATTTTGGTATGGTGAATATGGAATCGTAAAATGGTGCTTGAATAATGTGATTTTACGTAGTATTAGAGTAATGCCTATTACGCCCTAACAACTAAAATTTTAGACGAAAACATTTTTGCAAGTAAAATGCACGTCAGCTAGTAATGAATGTTTATTAAAAAAAAAAAGTATAAATTGGAAAAGTACTTTTATTTTGTGACTTATGACCTATTTAAAAACTACTTTAAAGCACTTGATCTGTCAACTAATTGTTTGGATGAAAAAAAGAAAAACTCTTTAGTAATTTGTGACATCTTTAATTGGCTATAATGACGACTCGACTTACCGCTGACATACTTTTAACGAATTTGTCACAGAATTCTGGTGTTTTATTGTTCTATACATGTACTATTTTATTTTTTAAATCTTTCAATGACCACTGAGGAAGATTTCTAAGATAGCAAAAAGACTGGCCAAGACACATTAATGTCAGAATTACCGAATTATTATTTTAAAAGTTTTGCTATGTGACAAGAAGCATAATTTTTTTTATTCTTCGACATTGTCAGAATTTACGGTTTTTCTCCTGTGTAAGGCAGTTTTGACAAAGTGTTTGGCATTTCTCAATTCGAAACGTCAGATTATTTTTAAGCCTTGTTGAGTCTAATTCGAAGAATATCACTCGACGTTTAAAAATCCACTCGTGAAATAAAGCGTCCGATTTACACTCAAACTCGTTAAATAATATACTATTAATAAAAATACCTTCGGGATATAATTTTTCAGTGGGTGATGGTAACAAACGTCTTTGCAAAATATATTTTTGAACTCAAATTGCTCAAGACCATTTGCAAACATGTATTCCCATATCATTTGTTCCTTCGCAAATTTAATCGTACTTTTGAGACAGTTTTTGTGAAAGATTTCTTGTTTATTTCTTATTACTCGTTTTCGAGAATTTCAGAATCTCCAAGGCATACCTCAAATTAAGATTCATCACTAAATATAACGTTTTTCCAGTCATTGTATGTCCACTGTCACTAACTTTTAACCCATAGAGTTCTCCCCTTTTTTGGGTAGAAGTGAATAATGTTTTTTTTTGTAATTTGCCGCCATTTTGATGCTTTAAAAGGCATATAAAAGCACGCAACGTCATCAAGCGCGATGTCATTATAGTCATAATTTCACCGAACATTTTACGGAAATTTTTAGGTTGGCAGGAAGCAAATTTGCGTCCGAGTTTTTGCCAATTTCAGAAATTTCAGGGGGCGTTCATGCAAAATTAACTTCATTATCATTCATACTCGTGTTTTTTGGCAGAATTTGAATAAAACAAAAATTTTAAATCAATTTTTCACTTTTAAAATTAAAGCATTACCAACCGTCACAAAAATTCCTCAGTCGATTAAAATAGAAATTTTTGTTTAAAGTCGACAGAAAAGGGGCAAATTACACGCCACTCGTTGTTGCAACTGAATTCGTGCTTCAAGAGTGGTCTTATGAAACTTGTTTTTTAATATACTATTTTGCTTAGTTAAAATCATTATTATGGAAAGTATCATTTTGTTTATTCATTTGTGTCTACCTTATAAAAACCAAGTTTTCTTCTATCAAATTGAAGGCCAAATGATGTTAAATACAAAAACTTGCCAGTCAAAGCCCAATTTGGTGTTAGTTAAACTTAGCGTCCATACATTGAGTTGCCAAACTCAAGTGGGTAAATTTTATCATTTAAATATTTTTTCTGATAAGTGATTGAAAATTAGACACTTTGAGAATTTAGAGAATTGGGCAAGTTTGAATCCATGCAAATTATGAATAAAACCAGTTTGATAATTAAAAAAAAACAGATTTCGTCCAAACATTTAGTTGTTGGGGCTCGTATGAGACAGTTCCTAATATGAGAAACCAATTTTCAATAAAGGCACCACTGTTTTATTACCAATAAGTGCACTATGAAATTCTCTGTCACCAGCTAGGTTCCTCTGCACCGGTTGGTTGCCCAAATTTTTGCAGCTCTCGTCGGACAAGTGAATAATAAAAGATGAAAAATAGTAACAAGATAGTGTTTATTATTATTAACATAGAGCTAACAACGTGACGTATAGTATTATTATAACATGTGTTCAATATTGGTTCTGGTTGTGGTTTGCTGTGGTTGCGTGATAAGTTCATATGGTTTGCTATCAACTGCCTTATTTCTGCATTTAGGAGTTTTTGATAAAAATCACATTGCAAATCATGATAATTGTATGCAGACGTTCAAGAATTTACTCTGCAAGCGTTATCTCAGTTGAACGTGTGAATTTTTGGCCGCGGAGCACTGACAGCTGTCATGTGTCATTATTTCCGAGACATACGTTTTTTGTGACAATTGCCACACATAGGCGATCTGACCAGAACCAATATTGAACACTTGTTATTATCATGCCGTTCGTTTAATACATTCGATATTTTTGCCGATTCATCCAAAACACACTTGAGACTGTGTAATCCGTTGTCTTTGTATTTTTCGGAGGGATCATGTCACGAGAGTCTGGATTCGGTCCTGTGTGCTTTTGAAAGTGTCTTCCTTTCAGCGCTGTCCTAATTTTTCTTTTTGGTGGGAATGCGATTGAAGAAGTCGGTTCTGTGTCGGAACTTTGAAGTGTTTTGCTGGTCGGAGGTGTTGATATCGTGCATCATAAATAAAATCGTCAAAAGGCATATCCTTGGGCCTTGTGTGCGCTCGGCGTCGCAACCTTTCAAATGTAATGTGCGGTTCGAAGAAGACCCGCCAACTAGATAATTACATACCTGCAAGGTATAACATGAGGAAACAGCACGTCATCAACCGGTAGGTCTTGGCAATGCCTAATCCTTCGTGTGTATACAACATACCTGTTGTCTAGCGAGAACATGGTAATGGTAATAATAACAGCGCTGTAATAGGGGTATCGCGTGAGGTGACGAGGTGTGGTTGAAATAATTAGCGTATTAGCCCACTCCGCCCAGGTGGTTCACGCGACTGCGAAATCTCAACGACCCTTTTAAGGGGGATACGACCAAAAAGTAACGATAAATTCCAGAGCTGAGACTGACGTAAAGTAAAAATCATAATGAACAGAGTTATGACGTGGAAGGTAAAATATTTGGACCAGTTTCTACCACCCGAGAGTTCCGAGACCTTCAATGATGGACAGGTCGTAAAATGGTACCTACTTAAGTCTGGTCGACACGACCGAAAGGAATTGAAATTTACTTGGATCTTAATTATTAATGATAATGTAATGGGGCAATGGCATCGCATTTAATTAATGATTACAATTTTTTTTTATTAAAAAGAAAAAATCTACACACTTGCATCAATTTTTTTGTATTTTATCTTTCAAACAAGAGTGAATCCATTTGGTAATTATTAAATGAGTTTTGGACCGGTTATGAATTATAATTACCTTAATCTAATTAAACAATAGTTATTTTTGTAATTAGCCGCCATGTTGATACTTTAATAGGCATATTAAAGCACGCAACGTCATCAAGTGCGATGTCTTGATGGTCATTATTTGATGGGAACATTTTAGGAAAATGTTTAGGTTGGCAGGAAGGAAATTTGCGACCATATTTTTGCAAATTTAACAAATATCAATGGGCGTATTTATTTATTTATTACCAAAAACAATTGAGTCAAATATGTACTTTACTGTTTTTGTCCTATACGTTTTTTCTAGAAGTTTGCAAATTTTTCCAAAGGTAGATGCTGTTTAACCTATTTAATCGTTCCTGTTGCCATAAATTACAAGTAGGGCTGGGAATTTTTATCGTTTCAAATATAATATTTAATTTTTATTGTTGATCAAATTTCCTTGCGAATACGATTGTAATTAGACAACGTTGTCACATATCATCTATTTAAAATTCGTTATTTATAGGTAACTTTAATACATAGATTTTTTTACTATTTTTACCTTTTTATGTAAGCATTGATGCGTCGGTTTTTAAGCAACCGGTACATAGTTTCTACATGTCCAACGAGACTGTAAAGATGGTTTCACAAGCAGCTTTACATTCATAATTAGAAAAATAAAGTTACATTATGGATCTCTATTTTCTTACTATAGGTAATTGTAAGAATAAAAACAAACAAACAGGTAAGAAGAATAAGAAGATTCGTTGAACTAAAATTGTTGGAAAATCCCATAGGGCCATACCGCTTATTTTGTATCGAATTGTTAGTTGTAAAATGTTAATTAGTAATTTCATTGAATGAAAAAATCTGTGACTTGAATTAATTTCTTAAAAAAATAACGTAAAATGTACATGGAAAAATAGCAGTGACAATTCGCATTTCACCTATCCACTAATTTTATATATCCGTCCGCTAAAATTTTGTTGAAGTAGAATTATAGTCTTTTTTTCAGTATCATTTGATTGGGTCTTTGAGTTTGATTTTGTAATTTATTGCGATTCCTAAATATATTATTCAGATCTCGCTTGTTCTCTATTAATCACCTAAATGGTAACAAACTAAATATAAAAGGGCATAGTTTCACAAGCATCTTTATATTCGTAAGAGTAAAAATAAATCAAGCTTCAGAGCTCTATTTTATTACTACGTAATTGTAAGCACAACAAATCTTGCAGCTGAAATTTTGTGGTTTTCAAAAATGACCCTAACAATGATAGTTACAACTCTACCATAAATTTAAAAACCCAACACGGAAGATCACCCGCTCAAACCCCAGGCCTCAAGAAAGAGAAAGCTTGTGAAGGATAGAAAACTTCGATACATCTTAAAATGAAAAACGTTGTAGCCATTTTTTAATTAATTATGCACTTAATCATAAAACCAGAAATTTTCTCGTATTGTTAAAATCAAACACTAGTGCATGTAAATAAAAAAAATAATAATTTACAAAAAAAATTATTAACCTGTTTTATAACGCGATATTTTAAATTTTATAACATCTGGGCACTGCAGAAAAGCATACACTTTAAAGCTGTGAAAACAGAATTCAAAAATATTAATTCGTTTTTGAGTAATTAGCTTCGAAATTTTACATTGATTTTCCCTATGCTCACAAACGGGAGTGTCCCCCTTAAGGTCCCCTACCTTCTTTTCCGTGAGGAAACGACCGCATTTGTGTTTGTTGTCTTCAACATTCGCGAAAGTTTGGCTAGTAAAAGTGAATGAGTTTAGGGGTCAGGTTGAAAGGTGGCCCCTCAACAACACGCTTCCAGGCGGCGTCGCTCAAAGGCTTTATAAATAACATAACACAATCTAGCAGCGACGCATCTGTGGAAATTTTATTAGTTGACGAAGACGCCGACTCTCTTAGCTTTTACAATTCGGGAAAAGACGCAAAGAACACGTCACAACAGAAAGAAAATGTTCCGAATTTCTCTTGGCTCGTAATTAACTTCCGTCCGATTTAAACCCTTTGACAATCAAAACTCCGGTGATCAGTGGAAGACGAGTCCGGTTAAATTTCGCGCTAATGTGTGTAATTCGGGCAGATAATGTGCATGTGTCTAGTGGCACGGAAGAGCCGACGCACGAATGCAGACATCGTCGCACCGAAAGTATCTAATAACAAGATTCCCACTTTGAAGTTATTTTAATCAGATGGGGGTAATTACAATACACTCGAACGGCTCTCCTACGCCGGACTCCGGGTGGGTGGGCTCCGGATAGATAGGCAGGGAGGAAAGCGCGATGCCTTTCCGGTCGCCGGAGCTGATGAAATTCCGAACGATCGCCCCGCCCGAATAGTTACGACTTCCAGGAATTCAAATACGTGCCTGGATATTACACATTGCGCGAATTACTGACCGCCCCATGCGGGGACCAAATCATACAAATACGACAACAAATTCTCTACTTTAATTACACTTCCTTTAGCTGGAGAAAAGTGCACTTTATATTTTTTCGGGTGTCTAATGGGGGTTTTTGGAAGGTATCACTTACATTTTTGAACTTTTAGATTTTTTTTTTTGGTTTAACTTTTATTTTGTATTTAGCGATTTATAGTTTTAGTTTTGATGAAATATTATTGCTTTAAAATGTTTTTAGCATGACTTTTTACACAGCATGAACTAATTTCGTTATCTTTGCCGCCTAAAGACTGAAGAGACATAAAGAAAAAAGTTCAGAAATGAAAAATGTTATCATTATAACTGATTTACAACGCTTTTCCATTAGAATGGACACAACTTTCAACAGTTCTACTATATGACGTTATTAGTTCAAATTCTAATGAATGACACTCTCTATTTTTCCTCTGTACTCTTCAGCAACTCTTCAACAGTAAGAGTCATTCCTATATTGTTTAATTTTTTTTTAATGTGCATACATGTACTCCCTCTATATACAGGGTGTCAGGGTCGCTAAAAAGTATGGATATTGTTAAATATTTTAAAAACTATTCATCAAAACTTATTGAAATTTGGTATAAGCTTAAAAGTATATAAATTTTATCGTTTTAGATGTTTATCAAATTCCTATCTTTTTTTGTTCTAAGGGTACAAGGCTAACTTGTTTTTTTTTAAATGGGAAGAAGAGTGAAATTTAATATTCTTAAAAAGAGCATTTTTTTCTGAATTCTATGGTGTAACACATGCATACCTTATTGGAATCGAAACTTAAAAAAAAATTATCGAACTAATAAAATTTTCAAAAATGTAAAATGTTATTAGCCTTGGAAATGTTGACTTTATCTATCGTTAGCTCTTTGCCGCTTGAACTTTTACCAAAAAATAAGTAAAAGTTAATAATTGTTAAATAACACTAACTGAAAAAGAACACATTTTAATAAAAAAGCAAAACACGAAATATATGTTTTTTATGATACAAAAGATGTTGCTCAAAATGATTTCCATTGACTTCTTGGCTTTCTGTCGCCATAACCAACCATCATGAGAATATTTCTGTACTCTCAATTTCACTTACATGTACCATTTTTACACTAATTATTGCACACAAATTCAATTTTTGGCTAATAAACAAGTGACAGATAGCTAATGACAGTATTTTCAAAGCTAACTTAGTTTTACTTTTGCGGAAATTCAGAATAAAATTTTTGAATTTTTTTTGTCTTTTAATGAAAATAAAGGTGGGAATATGTTACATCACTAGACTCAGAAAAAATGCTCGTTTAAAAATTATTAATTTTAACCCTTCGTGCCATTTAAAAAAAATCAAGTTAACCTTGTATTTTCAAAACAAATGACGGAAGAAAATTAAAAAAAATCTCAGATGATAGAATTTAAACGCATTTAACTGTACCCCAAATTTCAACGTGCTCTGTTAAACCGTTCTGTAAATATTTAGCTGTATCCATACTTTTTAGCGACCCTGTATATTTCATACGTAACAAGTTAAAAAAAAACAATCTTTTTCTTTAGGAATTATTGATGTTGTTGCTTATAGCATAGTGCTACGCACTCGTTTCAGAGGCATATTACTTACATATAATGATAAACTTTTCTTTACTTGTATAATAAACTACTATTATACTGGAACTGGGTTATAACGAACACCCAAGGGACTGTTTGTTCTAATCGAACGTCGTCTTTATGGAGTAATTTTCAAGTTAAATGAGTTTGAAATAGATGTAGGAAATAAAGTATTTCTCAGATACATAATTAAATAGGTATACATATGGTAATATAGCAAAAATCGTTTTGTTGTCTAAAAATTGGACGTTGAAGTAAGCGATGTTCGTTTGTTCGTTAAAAGGGAACCAATTTGTTACTACAATATAGAGGTTTAAAACGGGCCTTTCAATTTTGTTCGTTATATGCGAGCGTTTTCGTTAAAAGCCGGGTTCGTTATAATCGAGTTCGACTGTAATTATTAAAATTAATAATTAGTTTTAATCTTTACATTTTTATATCGATTACTTTGGTCTTAGAATGTTAATTACTTAATACGTGATTTAATTCAGAAATTTCGAGAAACAGCAGTTACAATTACAGGCAAATACCATGTGTTTTAAAATGATTCTCAACTAGTTAACTTTGAAACTGGTTTACATGTAAAAAAATTGTGCCGCTCTGTTCAATTGAGTTCTCTGACAATAATTGCCAATTAATTAATTTTAAAAATGTCGTTAAAATGCAACTAAATTGTTACACTATGCATGAAAACACTTTTATTATCGAAGATTATCCCGAATTGGAGACGTAATAAATGGAGAATGGGAATGTTCGGTGTCTAAATACCTGTCATTAGTTCTATAAAGCGGAATTTCTGATTTTGCACGAGAAATTCACAGACGACTAGATGAAAATCATTCTGTAAATTGTACAATTTCTGAAGTATGAGATTGGAAACCACATAATATTACATAAGGTACAGAAAAGTAAAACAAATGGAAAAAACGGGTGTCAAATTTGCATTTTGTATAAAACAATGAATAGAAATCATTTACTTTCGATCTTTTTCTTGAACAGGAAACTGCTGATAGAAATACTCGCATACACTGTCATACAATGTCTCTAAAAAGATTTAAAGGGGGTTTCAAATGCGCAATCAGTATCCTAAAAAACATAAAGTATCCAATTTTTCGTCAAAAAAAAAGAAAAAACTTGAAAATTTGTTGGACAGTGCTTCCGGGACGAATTCCGATTCGTATGGTGGGTAGTTAGGCGTGCGGGTCCTTCTTTTATTTGCTTCCTGCGACACTAACAGTACACAGATGTTGTTTCCTAATTAAAAAGAGCGCATTCTATGCAACACAAAATGATAACCGACGCGTTCGTTCACTAATTTCCCGTCGAGAACAAAACGAAAAATCAGGCCATGAATTGGAACAAAGGCGCCTTGCCAGCTCTAATTAGGACGCATTGTCGAGAGCTGCGTGCTCAGTTATATTTTAAAAGAACAAGTCTTCAACTGGAGTGTTGAATTTTACCTCGCGCTCTAATGACTTAACTGAATTCATTACATAGCGACCGGCACCCTCCCACACTTTATCTGCCTCTTTAGCGTATGGTGGAGCCTATACCAGTAATTAGCTATCTAGCGTTCAAATTAACTTTTTGCCGGCCGTCACTGCTTCTGGCATCTTATTAATCCAGACCTGGCCTCGACGGCAAAAACGAATTTTGGTTCCGACTAAATTTCACCTGCGAGAAGGAGAGCTTTCAGGAAACCCTCGGCGCCGCTCAAACTCTAAACCTGTAATTTACCCGGACGAGCAATCTGTAATTACTGCTTTTCAATTTTCAAAATTGATCGCTGCTATTACAAGGTGTTACGCATTAACCATTTTGCCAAAAGCTACTCTAGCTACCGGCTTTATTTTTCAGGTCGCAATAAACTGAAGAATATATTGGATTTAATTCATTATGTATGTACACTCAGAAAAGTTTAAAATGTCGTGTCGGGTTCTCCATCCAACCGCAGTGGTAAATCATCTGCGAGTCGAAAGTAATAAAAATGCCTTTGCATTGAATTTCAACATCTGTTTGTTTTAAATATCTAGTGCCGTTTTTAGAACGCGTTTAATCGCAATTAAATTTGTTTGTCAATGCAGTCTAAATGACAACTTAATTGAGTTTAATCCAGAATTAAATTTTAATTCAGTTTTTGGAAACTGACTCTAATAAGGGTCATTAAGGTTTAATCCACGAGTAAACTAATTTGACATTAAGTTGCCATTTAAAATGCAATGACAAATGTGAAATTAATTGCGATTAAAATTTTATTGCAATTAAAATGTACTGTAAACTGGCTCTAAATATTATTAAAACAATAGTTTAATCAAAAGTATGAATCAAATGAATAATAATAATGATAATAATAGGCCTTTATTGAAGAAAAAATAAATAAAATAAATATGCAAATTCTGTGGAGCGAAGTCTAGCCGCAGGCTACTTGATATTTGTCAAATAATAATTTGTCAGTTAAAATTTAATTGCGTTTAAACGCGTTCTAAAACGGCACTAGATATTTAAAAGAAACAGATGTTGAAACTGAATGCAAATACATCTTTATTACTTTCCCCCTAACAAATCATTTACAACTGCGGTTGGGTAGGAAGGTCAGTTTATAGACACGACATTTTTAACTTTTCTGAGTGTACGGTACCGGTCGAGGGGAAAGTCACTCTTAAAAATGAGTACTCCTGTTATAAATAGGTATAAGAGATTTATTAGTAATTGTAAGTACTAATTAGAACTAATTTTATAAATATCCCGAATTTATTTTTATTAAAACAATATTGTATTTATCACTTTGACGAACATAATCTGCCTTTCTAAATAGAACTTTTTACCTTACTATTTATACTTTAAGTCTGGCGACACTTTTTATTTTATATTTTCGGACAAAACAACGTTTAACCATCGATTGTCATAGAATGACATAAAAATAATAGAAAATATTTTTGTATCTTGCGTATGCTTTTTATTAAAACATATTTTATGAACTTACCACTTATATTCAAATCTTAAGGGTTTTTTTCAGTTATTTTGATAATACGAGTTTTCGATAAGTTGAACTATTTTGTTAACCATTCGAGTTATCGAAGGTCGACTGTAGTATTTAATATAAAGTCAAATACATTATCCAGACGAATATATTTCGAAGATTAATATAAGTAGGTTACAGAGAATAATAAATAAAAACACTAAAGCGATTGTATTATTTAAATAAATACCGAGTGATAGGTTTATCGAACAGCGATAAAAATATTTCCCTATTGTTTTTTAAGTAAGGTTAAAGGTATTTTTAGCCCTCAAGTGGTATGGTTGGGTCAAACATGCTGAACAAACCAAACAAGTACTAAAGATAACAAATCAAATAAAACTAAAAAACACAACCTCAAAATGTCACTCCACTCCACAAAGACGAAAATTTTTCTTGTACCATAGTGACAATAAGCATCCTTTTTAACGTTCAACTTGTAATAATGGCGTATGTAAGTCCCACAGTACCTGTACAGTAACTTGTCTACAATTAAGATACTGATGTTACGCTAAAAAAAGACACTGTAGACTTTTTTAGAAAATATTGTTTTTATTGATTTTTTTAGTAAGACTGTTCTAGTAAAATGTCTTGATGCAAATATTAAGTAAAATTCAATTTTATATTGTTGTACATTTTTTATTTTAAATTTTGATGTACTTCAACATATAAAAAAGACGTTTTGTTATTTTGCTTCTCATTTGTTTACTGTTACTGAAACACAGTTCATTTTCATGTAACTATGTTACAATTCTTCTTAATTAAAATATAACATAGGTTTATTTGATTCTGTTATAAACATTTTGATAAAAACTAACATGGTAAAATACGGGTCACTATTGACCCCCACCATACCTTAAGAAGGCGCCTAAGTTGAGGGTTAATAATTCTTTATTAACATCACCTTATAAAGGATAGGAATGTTTAAAGGAAATGATAATCATATTTTGTATGAGTATTTTGTGTACATCAAACAGTTGTAAGTTTCTCTGCTGATCTATGGATTCAGTCAATACTGTAGCTTTATTTTATTCATTTGCAGCAACCAAGATTGGCTTTTATTCACGGTTATTTGTTTTGTGTTCTCTAGTTGAATATTTAAAAAAGATTATTTTTTTCTGCCTTTTTCTGGCGAATCTTGAGTTCTCAAAGTAACAACAAAACGAGGTTCTTCCCGAAAGTTATTATTTATTCTTTTTCGCAGAAGCCCAGAATAAAGCGGTCACTATTTAAATGTATTTATTGTGTATTTAATCGTAATTATTCAAATTTAACTGTATTTATAATATTTTTTGGTATTTGATTATTATTATTATAAATAAAATAAATAGGGACTTTCCAATTGGTAGCGTAGGAAAAAAAAACCGGAGAATGTCGTGTCTGATAAAATAGCGCTCATTTAATTTGTGCCGTTGCTTTTTGGGGGCCATATTCGCGATTTTCCCTTGGCGCTAGCAGCCCTAATGTGTATTAACGAATTGGAGTTAGGAGAGGGTCCGATATGGCATGCATACGCTTCGTGTCCTGCTAGGAGCGATTATAACGGGCTTGGAATGTCTAAATGAGCATTGAGATGTTGTAATGGCGCCCACCCCCTGCCCGATCTGATTTGGGGGGCGGCTTCCTTTGATCTCGCCGCCCTCACCCTCTCTCCCCCTTCATCCCGTTCTTCAGCGTTGCATCTTGTATTTTGCAAGTGACTCATCAATTTGGTTCAATTGCGCGCGTTTCAGTCTTGCTTAGTTTTAATTTAAAGTTGGACACATGCTGGGAGCTGCCTCTGCCCTTCGAACGGTGCACACAGGATAATTAAGAATAAATATTTGCCATCATTGACATGGGTAAAAAGGACGAGCAAATATCGCTGTAATAGGAAACGACCAGGTTCTTTCATGATCTAATTTATTTGCAAAGCAGAAGCGCTGATTGGCTCCACTTTAGATTTTTTCGCCTATTTTTCAAATAACCTTCCGGATTCTCCTCGTTTGCACTGACGGACGTGGAGAGGGAAAATTCGGTTTAATCTGAATTATAAACTACGCGAGCAACCGCCTAAAATCTCTCCCTATATCAAAACAGAAGAGTTGTTTATAGCTGAGTTTCGTCGTCTACCCATTGTATGCTGATCAGGCACTACCGTGGCCACACTACCTGCAGTCTTATTTTCATTGTCAAAATATGAACTGTCACATATGCAGGAATACTTTTTGTACCGCCATTTCCATCTAAACCTAAACAATGGCTTATGCTAATCGGACTGGATGTGTTTCTACTTGTCCTGTGCGCAATTGGAAATTAACGGTACACATCGATCGGCAAATGTATTAAAAAAGGCGTGTGAGAAGGGGAAACCGAAGGAAACGGGAGATTTGTACGAAAAGCCATAAATGGATTAGGGCGAGGAGCGTAAGGACAAGCAATCAGGATAATGGGCCGGACACTTATCCGGGGTCCGGATGTGGTCAAATTCCCGTGTTTACCTTCTTCAATCACTCCAGATCACTTCTCGGATTTGCTCTCTTTCCCGCATCTTTCGTGCCACTAAGTCGACAAATCAGCCAAGAACCAATACGGGATGCGACAAAGAATGGGAGGGTGAACCTGAAGGAGGCGACGTTTACGATTTCCATGCTTGGTTAACAACCTTACAAAGTTTTTACACTGAAACAAACACTAAACTTGCGAATTTACACGATTTTTTTCATAGCACAGAAGTACTGAACTTGTACGAGTACTTCAAGAAATAATGTCAATTGCGAATGTAAGACATTATGTTAAAGTAATTAAAAAAAAATAATTGGAAATTTGATTTGACCATTTTTTTTTTGTAAAAAATCTTTCAAAATTCAAAAGGAGATTTTTATAACATTTTTACAATTATTACAATTGTTGCAAATACTGGGTGTTTACGGTCTTGAGGTTCAAATTTCAAGAAAATGATCTGTATTGGTAATAGAACCTCAATTGGCTATATAAAATAAAAACTCACATAACTGAAAATAGGTAATTTTACGTTATTTGTTTGAGAACTGCTGTTGCGCCTACAATAAAGACCATTATACCGGGTGAGTCAAGTTTTACACTCAGGCACTTTTCACCTCTTAGAAGAGAGGAAAAAAATATGAAATAAATATATTCCACTCGCTAGGGAAAAAAAGTTTTTTTCTATTAGTTTATTTGTCCAATAAAAAACAAAAGACCATTTGACTACAAAATCACATTGGCTGTTTTTTACATCAATGATTCGAAAATGCGAAATAAAATTATTCTGAAAAAAATTTTTTTTTTAAATTTTAGATAAATTACAGAGATGTAAAGTGCCTCAGTGTAAAACTTGACTCACCCGGTATCTAGTGCTTCACTGTAAATCCTGGGGCCTATTTCATAAAAGTTTTTACATTGCTACTTCGATATTTTTTTCTATAACAACGTAATGTACATGATAAACTTGTCACTTGTAAAAATCAGTTTGTAATTTTTATGAAATTGCCCCCTGATCACTACTATTTTAATGTTTGTGGTCCATGTACATGAATTTGATGAAAAACTTCTACAAAACACCAACAATCAAAGTTGTTCAAAAGGATTTTGTTAGAAGTAATCAAAGAAAAGAACTTTGATTGAAATTTTCGTCAAAATTAAATAAAATAAATAAAAAAACACAGTGGGGTCTTTCGCTGTCGTATCTACGATGTTTTTATTTGTTGCAGCAATTAAATTTTATTTTAGGTAACAGAGAAATCGTTCCAGTGATCCTCAAACATTTTTCCAATAGTATTTTATTTGAGTAATGACATATTATAATGGTTATTTTGATAGAGCTTTTTAATTGTTAAAATGACAAATACCGAAATATTAAATGTAGCTTAACGTAAATTAAAATGCATATATCCCATGTCAGTACACAGTAGAATTTTGCAACAGCGCATTTGAATTTTTTGGAATGAAATGCACAAATTGAGAGTTTTCTTGGCTAAAAGTTTATAGCTTGGATTTACTTTAACACAGAATTCTTTTCTTATACAGAAACACTCAATTTGTGCTTTATTTCACTCCAAAAAATTCAAACACGCTGTTGCACAATTCTACTATGAACTGACAGGATATACTAACAAAAAGAAACAAACATTTTTCAAGACGAAAAATAAAATGACGTTACATAGTGTACTTCAGAAAATGATTTTATTATATTTTTGTCATTCTAAGACAAACGTTTCTTAAATGCTGTTTTGCGTAAAAATTCTTGCTAGATCTACAGAGGTACACTCCTTTTAGGAATGAATCAAAGTATGAATATTGTATACTAATTTTATTATGTCAGGTGTTCATTATTTAAAAAACTCGCAGCGTGCCCTGAGATATTTACGGAAGTCGTAGAACAATTTTTATCATTGTATTGTTGGTTGCCTACTAAACTAGCTCACCAAAATTCATAACCTAAGATTGTCAAGTGTGTTGAACAACAAGGAAGACATTTCCAACAGTTTTTATAAATAATAAACATTTTTATGAAAATCTGTTATCTTTTTAATTGTCAAAAAGTAAGGTTATAAGAGATCGAATTAATCACAGATATATAAAATAATTGTTTTTTTAATTTCAAAGCCCTCTAGATTTTTTTTAAATGAACACTTATATTCAACTTATGGAGTTATCATATCATATATTTCAGCATAGTTCGAGTTATCAAAAAATTTAACTTCTCAAAGATCGACTGTATTTCCAAAAGCTGTGTAGCGAACCACACGCACAGCTTCGTGATTCGAACTAGATGCACCATATTTGTATTTATTGTGTCTTAGCTTCTTAATTGAATACCTATATTTTTTGTTTGCTCCAAATTTTAAAAATTGAATTATTTGGGTCCTTTGTTTTAAAATCGGGATGAATCAATACCTGTATGAACGTAAAAAGACCTGGACAAAAACCTAATCAGGACAGGTTGATACAAAGTGACCATTTTTTATTCTAATGTGTTCTACTATCGTGTAGCTTTTTTTCAGTATTCACCTCTTGCATTTTTATAAAAGAAAAATTTTTTTTTGCTGTAATCGGTTATAACATAAGTATTTGTAAGTTACTGAAAATGTGATTACAAGCAGAATATTTTGTATAATGTATTCAAGATTTTAGATACAACGTGTAAAGCAACTGGAAAACTTAATTCTGGAAGTTTGAAGGATTTGTTTATTTAAAGCATAAATAGGGCCATCGAACCCCTCGTGTATCCCCTTGGATAAATAAAGCCCAGTTAAGCTCTAAAATAGAACATAGTTGAAAAATAGTCCCTGTATGTAGCGATAAAAAAGAGATAAAGTAAATAGCATTATAGCATGCAGATAGAGCAAGTAGCGAAGATAAAGGGTCGTATTGACGGGCATGGCATAATGCCGTAACCTTATGTCAACAGGAGGGTGTACAAAACATGGTTCATTGTATGTCACAATGGTCGGTCCACACAATCATAAAGATCGCATGACGTGCTTTTAGCAGATGAGTGGTCCCCTCGTGTCTCCACGTTCCCGGTGACATCGATTCGTCCAGATAATTAATATACTTACCAAACAGACAGTTAGATGTATGATTCAGACGAATGTCGAGCATATTCCTGTAAATGTGCGGAATTAAATTCCTCCCGAAAACAATTTAGCTCGGGAGAGATGGAAATGCCGTATTTGTAATTCCGTTTCTATTTCTCGGCAGACGAATTATTTTTACTTCTCCAGGCCGGTCCCGGCTTTGTCATCCATTTCCCAGCTCCTCCACGTCCTGCTCCAGCTTCATTACGGCGGCCATTTGCATTTAACGAGAGCGCGAGACTAAAAAGAAGCCCCTTGCCTGTTTAAAATGTAAATTTGACGGCTTGATGACGGCAGAGAGACGTCCAGATGAACTGCGGAATTAGGTATTCATCCCCAATGTCAGGTAGATGCCCGACAATAACCCTTCACGACCCCAACGGCGGATTCCTGCAGGATCAATACGAAAAATTTCCCTGTTAATTGCAATTTTGTTATTAGCGAAGCGTTTGGAGGAATATAGAGCCGGGAACGGCTAATGAGCCCCGTTCCACTGTTACGGCCCCATTGTTACGGGACACCTGTGTAATTATAAAAATAATTACTGACAGAGTAAAAAACAGTGGCAGGTAATCAGCAGCACTGGCTCTGTCGCAGACATGAGCTTTGTGTGTTGAAAAACAATGCCTTTGGAAAGTGTTGCGTTTCAAACAGCACGGGCACACGCCCCTTGCGCTTCACCTACCTTATTCTTTGTTGCCAGTTTTGCAAAATTTAAACGAATGCGAATCAAAAACCTAAGCGGACACCAATTATCGCATTATACTGTCACAACTCGTTACGCTTTTGAGCCGGACCAAAACGACATAAATGACCCAAAGGCAACCATCCTCGAAGCGCCTTCGTTTTTGGAGGCACTTGCACATTTGAATATATTTTTTTATTACGGGGGAAATACTACAATTTAAGTGGAATAACAATTGATTTTTCTATTCTTTAAATTCTGTCGTTATTTTGGAATTAAGAATGTTGCTGTTATGTAGTATTTTTGTTCGAATGTGTTTATTCCTTTTTACTTGAAAGTCAACGTTTTTCTGCTCATTTCTTGAATTCTCTTTTAATATTTATTATTTTTTTTATTAATTTTTAGAAATGCTCTAGCAAACCTATGGTTTTAGTTCAAAACTGAAGTACTGAAATAGATAGAATATGTACTTCAAAATAAAAAAACATCTTCACAACCACTGTTCAAACGTTTTTTTTTTTAGTATGTACTTCTAAATTTTTTTTCTCTCATTTTGGAGCAATGATTCAAAAGTGTTGTTTAGTTTCTGAACAAGTGTACATTTTGGTGTTGTAATAAACCTTTACTCGTATATGAGCTATTCAGCTATTCAAATGATTTTTTATCCATCATATCTTATTTTGTCAATAAACTTGAAACAAATCTAATAATGTCATGATCTTTTAAAAGTGTAGGTCATGCTTCTAACTTAATTAATTAAGTATTCATTCTGATCGTTTTCGCGGGCATCATAAATATTTTTTATCGGATTCTGTCAGTTAGGAGCTACCTTACTTACACACAAAAATATCTGGTAGCTGTGGCACTCGCTGAAACTGTTTACTATATTGTAATTGCAATTTTACATACCGATTTGTCAATTTTACAAATCGATACAGAGAATGATGAACTTCTTTCTTTTAAATCCACAGAATCCGATAAAATCTTGAACAATCCGAACATTTCTTAAGTCCTTGGTATGTTAATGTTAATAGCTATTACTAAATAATAATGAATTTGTTATAGTAGTTTACTTAATAAGTAACGTTATTAGAGTCTTTACATTACATGCCCCAAGTTCTTCATAAAATTCCCTCGATAACACCATATATTTTTTTTTTTCTAAAACTCTAAAAAAATTGGACTATAGCAGTGTTGTTAAGACAGCTACAGAACTAGTCTTGCTAATGTACAGTGGAACTCGGTTACAACGAACCTTGGTTACAACAAACACTTGTTTATGACGTCCAATATTTAAGCTCGAAAGCGGTCTACTTCTCTGGTATATTACAAGTGTGTTGTAACGTACATTTTTCCGAAGTTCTAGGAAAGGAAACACTAAACATTTTTACAAGTGCAATCGGAAAATATTCAC
Organism: Tribolium freemani; assembly: GCA_939628115.1. NCBI lineage: Eukaryota > Metazoa > Arthropoda > Insecta > Coleoptera > Tenebrionidae > Tribolium > Tribolium freemani. The sequence continues at coordinate 2,466,829 of OW626785.1, read as the reverse complement.
AAAATTAAAAATTATTAGATTGTTGGAAAATTATTATTAAACATGGGAAATCTTAATACAAAATTGTTGCAGAATTAAATTATCTTTTATTTAGTAAAGTAAAAAAAGGCATACCATTTAAAAAAAACAATGAATTATGGGTACTTAAAATTTTCCAATCGTTGGTAATATTAAAATTTAAAAACACTAAATGAAAAATCCTTTTTTTTTTTCAAATGCCCGAACACAATTAGAAATATTTATTATTTTCAAATTTAACTCATTAATTTTAAGTACAAACAAAAAACAATTATCTGAATTGAATAAAGTATTTGGCATTCTATCTTATACGAGTATCTTAATATTTTATAGAATTTATAGAATTTATGTAACTTGAAAAAATACCTCATAAAAAGACGACGTATGAGTGGAACGAACGATCAGATATAATGCACAAATTCTGAAGTTACGAGATAAAATTAAATGAAATAACCAAGGTATCAAAGCAATTATTTCTAAAAATTTACGTACTCACCTCCAGTACTTGTTACTTTTCTAGCACGAGGCAATTCTAAACACATCCAGTAGTAAAAGATGTTTGAGAAATGTTAATTCGACTTTTGGACATACTGTTTTGTCTCATTATGTAATTTTGTTTAACACCCGAAAAATCAAAAAATTTTGCGAATCGAGCCACAAATCGATTTCGGTTTGGAGCGTGTCATCTCCAATTCTCAGTGAGCGCACCTCACGGCGATTACCTCCGATAAATTCCGTCAAAACTTCGTACAGAGAGAATCGTTTTTCGCATTAGCAAGTCTCTTTATAATTTTTCCGTATTCTCTCCATTGTCGCATTTTCCCCTAAGCCGAAAATACGAAATCCTCGTTTAATCCCCGCTTTCTCAAATCTTCTCTCTTAAAAGTGGCACGTTTTTCGTGCGCCGATTTTTTCTGGCATAATGTCCCTGCGACCGTTTAAAATAATACGCCTTCGTTTTCTGGGAACAGTCGTTTGGGCGTGCGGTAATGGAACACGACAGAATAAATAAACAGACTATCAGAAAACGCATTACGATTCTCAATTATACAGGAAACAACATATTGGAGAAACAGCATTTCAATATCAAAGGCGGCGATGTGCCCCATCGTACGCATGTGCCAGCCGGAGCCCAGCGCTGCTGGACCAATGACTCCGGTCGATGCGACTCCGGGCTCCGTTCCCCGCTCCGGGCCCGCCCATGTGTAGATGAAGTTATCACGTCGCGCTTTTGATCTCTCCCTGAAAACTCGATGCCCATTTTCCCTAAATAACCTAAGCTGTTCGCGGCCGCCTGACAGTTTAACACGCCAAAGACGCCAAAGTCTACAGCCCGGAACTGCGCCCCACGCACAAGATGTGTGCGTGTGTGTGCCTTCTGACGCCGTTAATCCGCGTTTTTAAGCCCGGACTCAATCCGGGAGAAGTTGCTTTTTCTCAAAGGACTCGCTGCCTCCGACGATTTCGTTTCATAACAACAAACTGGCAGATTTTTCCATGAAACAATTCAATAAATCGAAAATGTTTTCGATATGTAAAAATTTAAAGAGTTCATTATAAATTAATTGATACCTCGCAGGTTGGAATATTGTAATTATTAATTAATTAAAAATAACTTCGAAGAAACGAACAAGGTAATGATTCATATTAAAACGTAGCTATCTGAAAATTAATTACGACTTTTTGTTTACATGACATTTTTATTTTAATATGATAAATGATTTTGGAAATGAAATGTTAATTCTAAATGAAGTCAATATACTGTAACAATGACGTCCAACTTTCTTTTTAATTAAAATTCTAACAAAAAGTGCATTGACGGGTTTATTGCCTTTTTAACAATAAAATCAATCTATGCTATTGATGGAAAAAAACACCATTTTTTTTGGTAATAGACTTTTAATTTATAAAACGTTTAAAAACCGAATTATAGCCGAAATAGCGGTAATATTTTTATTAAAAGTTCATTTCTTTAAAACAATTTTTAAAGTGTCATCATGTTGGTCTAAGTCACAAGTACTCACTAGGTATTTAATGCTTAATTAAATTTTTAAGTTTACCTAAGTTTACTTGCATTTTTATGTCATTATCGACTTTATTTACTTTTGAAATAAAATTTGCTTACGCCTGTTTCTGACAAAAAATGGCTCTAACCTAGATTTCACTAATGTTGGAAGGTTTGTTTCCACTACACTTCAGGAAAACATGATCTGAAGTGCCGAAAACCTAATCTCTAAGCTATATCTCGTGAAAAAAAGTTCAAATAATTTTTTGTCACAGGAACTTTAACTCATTTGGTTGTTTTTATCACTACCCAAGAGAAGGTCGAAACTTATTGAATCATCCTGTATAGTTGCAACTGCAGTGTTTAAAAATTTAGCTTTTCTTAGATGCAGCCATTGGCATGTCTACATAGTACGAGTACTATGCGCTAATTTATATTTTTACGGAAGACTTTATGATACTCTGGGAGTGCGATCCTTCTTTTGTGGTCAGGGTATAATATTTAGAAACATGTTTGCCAGTGAATTCAACCGTACATAGTTTTAAATGAATGTTAAATATTTATGTCAAGATTTTACTAGCAACAAAATTTATTTTTTGTGTTTTAAATTGGTTTTAAGATATCATTAATATCAAAATGTCAAATAATAAAGTCAAGATTTATTTCGTCCTTGATAATTGTTTTACATTAATCTACCACCAAAGCACTAACACTTCGCCAACATTTAATTTACCTTGGGTAATATTAGTTGACCAATTTGTAATTAGTATCACTACTAAACAAATTTATTACTATAATTGAACTATTGTAAATATTTATTATTTTAATATGTTGGCCACCAATTTCCGTGTTTGATAATATCAGCAGTAAGTAAGCATTTGAATTAAATGAACAAACTGTAATTATTGATAGGCGTTACAAATTGATTATCTTGAAAAAATCCTTGTCATTACGCGCTACTTTAACACTAATTTACTTCCCAGTGGGAAAAATTCGTAAATCACACGCTTTAACTTTGAAAATTATTATTTTTAACATGATTATACGTAAAATATTGTTGGAGTCACGATTCACAATGATTGGACATTGTCCATTTCTTTGTACAAAACGCTTCCAGTGGCGTAGGTGTACTTTTAATCCGGCGAAACAATGGGCGGTTTTTTATTGATGGCATTATGAAGAGGCAAACCGCGGTCTGTTCGTTACTCATCATTAATAAACCGAAACGAATCGGTAATGCTAATCCGTGGGTTTTTGCTCGTTTGGAAAACAAACAAGCGAGCGGCAATTTGTTTATTAATCGATGCGGACCCAAAGTCCCACCTACCGCACTAATTTCCAGAACCTGTTTTTTTATTTTATAATCATCAATAGGTACATATGCCGATACGAATTCGGTTACAAATTTTGTAGAAGACATCAAAAGACACAGGGTGTCCCAGCGAGTTGAAAAAAAAAAATTAAATACAGGGTGTCCCATGAGGTAGTGCATATATTTTAACCATAGATTGAGCATTAAAATTAAATGGACCCATATTTTTTATTTTGTTCCAAAAAATTTTTTTTGGGGAATTATTAGCCCCCAAAGTTACCCCAAAAATACAGATTATAATTTTTATCTCTAATAATACTTATCCAATTTTTATACAATTTGGTGGACAGACGTTATTTTAAACACTCATTTAACAGTGCAAATTGTAAAGTTGTAGGGCATTGTTGAAAGGGCCTACCAGAGTCCCCTTGACATAAATTGTTTCATAATTTTGTAGCACAAATTAATTTAGCTTTGGTACTAATAGAATTTGTCTCTTTTAAATTTTTTGTAAAATCTACTGTTTTCGAGTAAAATAATAAAATGTGAAAAGATGCAGTCGGTATCAGCATCCGTATCGCAACTAAACGGCTTTGATTTCAAACCTGTCAAAAGTGAAAATTTTATTGTCAAATTTCGTTTTCAAATTCCTGGCTTGTAATATATACCATAACGGAAAAAGTGTGAAACAAGATTTGACAATAATATTTGCACCTTTAACAGGTGTGAAGTCAATGCCGCTTTGTTTAAAAACACTGTGGCTCTGCTGCTATCGACTGCATCTTTTCACATTTTATTATTTTACTCGTAAATGGTACCTTTTACAAAAAATGTACAAGAGACAAAAAAGCTTCTAAATTCAATAGCCTTTTAAATTCTAGTAGCACCAAACCCAAACTAATTTGTGCTACAAAGTTATGCAACAATTTATGTCAAGGGGGTCCCGGCAGCCCCCTTCAGCAATGCTCTACAGGCTTACAATTTGCACTGTTAAATGAGTGTTTAAAATAACGACTGTATGCCTAATTTTATAAAAATTGGATAAGTATTATTTGAGATAAAAATTATAATATGTATTTCTGGGGCAACTTTGGGGGCTAATAATTCCACAAGAAAATTTTTTTGGAAAAAAATTAAAAATACGGGTCCATTTAATTTTAATGCTCAATCTATGGTTAAAATATATGCACTACCTTGCGGGACACCCTGTATACAGCGTGATTCTTAAATAGACCGACAAAATTCTACCCATGGTAGTGTCAAGTGAGTACATGCCGGGAAAAATAATAAAAAAATTCCTTGTATAACCGTTTTCGAAATAATTTTTTTAAAGATGTTGGAGATAAAGCGTACGCCACTGTTGTGTTCGTAAGTAGTATTAGCACAGTTAGTGGAAAGCATTATAATCATCTGATGCCAATGTACTTGATCAATGCAACAATGATCACTGTGTATTATCGATATTCATGATGAAAACGAGCAAATTTTTTCCAAAACAATTAATTTGAACTCATGAGCGTCGTAAGTGGCACGGATTAAGGGGTTTCTATCCCTACGAAATAAAAACGTAAATATGGTACAGATCGTCTCGGAAGACTGTGATAAAATTTTGTCGGTCTATTTAAGAATCACCCTTCAGAAATAAACTAGGTGCAATACAAGTTTGTACTGTAAGTAGTCAATTTTGGAACCTACCTGTATACTTGAAAATGATTTTATGTAAGTCAGGGGGTACGGCTTTTGTAAAAAAAAGATTAGTTTTCTAATATTTGAAGATCAATTATGGACGTTTCTTGCTCGCTGGGACAGCCTGTAATAAATCCAGTTTCTAGTGATGACATATCATCCCCATTAACACTCAATTTGCGTTTGCCGCTCGCTGGTTAGGGGCATCCGGAGCGGTCGTCTCCGGTCTGTCATTAGCCGGTAAGAAACGCCCCAGTTTTATGCATTTACACGCAGTGTTGATGTGTCAAATACGGCATGTCAGAAGTCATCGTAGCACGCACACCTACTATCCATCCAGCAATTACCTCGTTATCTACGTCTCTTCTAACCGGCATTGCTTCATTAGCAGCAAATGCCGCCACCTCTTGTGGACTGAGCTAAGACGCCACTTTCTCCGGCTGTAGTTCCGTTAATACCCTAAATAGTCGCACTAATTGCGGTGTTGAAAAGTCTGATTATTTTTGTGAATTTTTAATAGCCGGCGTGGAGCTGCCCTTCGTTGTAATCCCATAGGGTCGGTGCGCACATGCGCCCTTTTGTAGCAGTTGCCATAGAGACTGCCTCCACCGTCGTATTAAAAAGGTGCATGTTTTGGTGGAATAAGTATTGTTTTGGCGGCGTCACGAATTTCTCATTCTTGGCAAGTTTTTAATTAATGAAAATTGACTTTGGAAGAGGTTCCTCGACGAGAAATTCGGAAGACGAGAGACTTGACTTCCACAACGACACTTGAAGATGTTCACTTCGGAAAATTTACCGCCTCTTCAACCACAAATAAAATTGCGAAGCTCTTGGCTGTTCGTTGTCAATGGCAGCAGCGAAACTGTTTCGCCAACAATTATTTGAGCGCTCTTAAGAACGGGTTATTCACCAAGTCAGAAACTAGATGGCAGTAATGTAATTGTAATCCTAAAAAATACGATTGCAGTGGAAAGGTTATCTTGCAACTCGGACGCACTGAAACAAGGATCAAATCTTTTGTTAAAATTTGCCGGTGGTCCTTTGGCATTATTGTGTTTTTATTAAATTTTGATTACGTCCATTGTGGTTACAATCGGCGAAATAATTTACTTTTTGTACTCATTGCTCTTACACAGCTATCTCCCGGTTATCCCCAGCGTGTGGGAAAGTAACTTTCCTGCACTGCGGTGTTTTTTACTTTCCGACAGTGGCTAGGTTGGTATCGCTATCATTGAGATGCAAACGATTGAGATTTTACGATAAGTGACAGTTCATGTCAATTTTTTGATTGTTTGACCTGTTACCAACCCAGTAGCAAAAAAAAACTAAATTATAAAAAATATTAATTTTTAATTCTTTTTTTTTGAGAGATTCGTTACAAAAAATATTGTACCTAACTTGTTTGGAAAGCAATTTTTCTCACTGCGCTCATGCCGCAAACAAAGTGCTCATGTGGGAAATTGTATTTTCCAAACACGTTAGGTAAATAACTATTGTGAATGCTGTCATCAGTGATATATATTCATCAAAATAATGGAAAAAAACGTCACACCTAAGAAAGACGAAACAGACAACACCAAAAAGCACGAAACAAAAAATACAAATCAAGACAGATCTTACATTTGAAACAAGTAAACAACTTTACCGAATAATACAAACACATTGAGAAAACAGCTCAGTTGTTAACTAACAACTGTTAATAAGGAAATTTGAGAGAAATGTCATTACTCAAGAACGATAATAGTTATTTGGACGAAGCGGCAGTGAACAACCATTTTTAAACAGTCTCTATAATTATTGCCTCGATGCACTTTTTTTGGGATTAAAGCATGGTCGGATTAAAGAGGTTTCACTAATCAGTTTCTTTTCATAAAGGATAAACTGGTAAAACATGAAAAAATAATAATCTCTTTCATTTTTGTGGACCGCGGAAGGGTACCTACACCTATTCATATCCGACACTTTCTCTACAACTCTTCCAACTAATTCAACAAACGATATTCAAAAACTGATCATAAGGCAGATTCAAAAGGAATCAACATTTGACCTATAGAATGTTTTCAATCATAACTTGATTTCTGACCCATTGACATCTGCACGTTGTTAAATCTTTTGTAAATTAAAACACACTAATGCTTCAATAAAAATAACGGTTCTTAAACGAATTTTGTTATAAACTTATTTGTAAACAATCTTATTTCATGCCATTGCCACCAGCAACATCGTAATACATACAGGGAGGAGCAAAAGTAATGGCCATTTTGTTAATTTTGATTTTTTTTCCCCTAAATATCTGGCTCTAAATTGGTGATTTCTTTTTCAATGTTGCCTTCCAAGACTAAGGTTTGTGGTTTGTTGTGGTAAACGCGAGATTTCAAATAGCCCAAAGGAAGAATTCGCCAAAACGAGATATCACACAACCCGGAAATTGGTCAATCAACAGGTACAGCAATAATTCCGCGTTCTTCAGGGGTGGATTGCTTATTGACAATTAATATCTTTCAACAACCTAATTGTCAAAGCACAATGAGATTTGACGATATTTGCAAAACTTATGGCACATTCACGTCATGTCATTACTTTTGCCCCACTTGGTATTTTGGGGTGAGATATGTCACAACGGTTTGATTTTTGTGTAAAAGACTCCTGACAAAAATTAATCTAAAAGACTCCACTATTTCAAGTCGGGCTAAAACGTTGTGGAAAGTGGCAGAACTGGCGATAGAAATTGTGCTCATATACAGGTTGTTCCGTCTAAACCCCACATTAGAAGTATTGAAAGTTCTAATAAAGATATTTATCGGAGAGTTGGTATTCAGGCATAATCCGTTGAGTTATGCTCAATGAAGATATTTTCAAGATGGCAGCACTTTCGGTTATACCGGAAGTCGCTATTAACTTTCTTATTTTAAATGGAAAGCTATGTTTTTCACTGCGTTTTTGGATTAGTTGAGTTATTTTAAGGGAGTTTTTATCAGCTTTCCCTATACCCAAGTTTAACCGTTTTCGAGATATTTAGGATTTTTGAAAATTTTTGAATATGCACTTGTCCTTTAAAAAATCGGTAACTCGCTTAGTTTTAGAGATTTCGAAATCATGTTTGGAGAATTGAAAGAGAAAGCCTATATCTGTTGTTCAGTGTGATCAAAATTGGAATTGAAGTTAATCAACCCAAAAATTTGAAGTTTGGACAACTTCAAGTACCCAAAACTTAATTTTTTCAAATGGGATGTCCCAATTTTTATTCTACTAGACGGAGGAGAATTTTTTTCTGCATCTATCTGTATTAGCATTCCCTATACCTATCTGTGATAATGTTCAAGTTATGTTGTTTTTTTTTGTTATTGTGGGAAATTTCTTACTAACCACAGCTATTTTTGCATAGTTTGCCATAAAAACATTTCTGATTAAACTTAAACGACAAACTCTGTTCAAAATTGTATTATCAGACTGTGAAAACAAAATAAATTCATTGGGTGTTGGTTTGAAAAACTTTAATTTCTCACCTTTTTTCATTCGTTTCCATGGCAACCTATGAGAAAAGGCCTATGGCTAATGAATTTCTCAATCCCAACAAAAAGGTATTGTAACTTGAAAACTATTAAACATGAGTATAGGGAATGTTAACACAGATCGAAGCAGAATTAAATTCTCTACCATCTAGTGAAATAAAACTTTTGTCATTTCATTTGAAATAAATGAGTTATGGGTGCTTAAAGTATTGCAAACTTAATTTTAAAAATTTGTAGTTTGTTATTCTTTTTTAGAAATTTGAAAACACCAAAGGAAAGATCTAGGCTTCCTCTTTCAAATGAGCTCAAAAATATTTCCAAATTTTTAAAAATCGCAGAGTTATCGATTTTGGAACTGGGAAGTGGAAATCCAAAAAAATTTTAAAAACCATAAATATTTCGTAAACAGCTAAATTTAGGTATAGGAACAGCTTATGAAAACTACCTTAAAATAACTCTAGTAATTCAAAAACGCATTAAAAAATATAGCATTCCATTTAAAATAAGAAAGCTGATAGCGACTGCTATCTTGAGAATATTTTCATTGAGCAGGACCTAAAAGATTATGGTTGTACACAAATTTTCAGATGACTGATTATTAGAACTCCCAATATTTCTAATGTGTGGTTTAGACAAAAAAATGTGTAGAGCAACAGCGCTATGGGGGTTAAAAATATCGCCTGGTGCTTATTTTGCTCACGTAATGGTCGCTTGATTAGAATTTAGATTGGTTTCGATGGTATTGAGAAGGTTGGGGTAATGGAAGTGAGGTAAATTGTCCCTTTTGAATTACGATAGTGGCGTGGTCAAGGTGGGAGATTAATGCGGCGTAGTTAGACTTTATAACGTGTGAAATGTGATGTTTCATAAACGAGTGCTTACAAAAAGGTGAATGTAACGCATCGCAACAACGTAATTGCAGCGCAAGTAGCAATCTTGGTGAGTAATTAATTGCCGTAATTATTAATAAGTGAGCGGTCATTGTACGTTTACCATTATTTATCATGATATCGTGCGGCATTACCAATTTATGGAACTAATTAAAATAAAGTAAATCGTCGCTAGATTGCATATTGGAACGGCAATTTATTACACCTTTTCAATATTCCTTGGATTTTTGCCCCGAGTCTCGATACGGAAACTGGTGCATTAATGAATAAACATTCCGGGGATTTATTTACTCGTGCAAGTTCCGCCACCCCGTTTCCTGTGCAACCCTTTTGTTTATTCATGCCGGTTGCAGTAATGCCACCACTAATCTCCTCTTATCAGGGCGTCTTCGAGTTTATTTGACGTTGGATTTTTCTCTTGCAGGCTAGTAAGATGGGCTTGGCGCCAACGGGACACCCGGGAGCCGCCTTACCCTTCTTCTGCCACAACGGAGACCCCCTTTCACAGCCGCCACCGGCGCACATGGGCATCCCCCCCTACCAGCTGGACAGCAAAACCGCGGGTTCCATGGGTGAGTACGGGGGTGGTACCGCACCACCACAACCCATCAGCCCCGCCGACTGGAGACGACTCGGTCCGTTGCTCGCTGCAGGTACCCATTGAAAAAGTAGTGGTGGAGGGCGTTGGGTGACTGCTACTAATCTCGGGTGGTTTATGGTAAAAACGTCGAGGGGTTGATTGATGAAGTGCATTTGCTTGGGGGTTATTATGGGCGCTCAGGTGCACCGTTTTTTATAACAAAGGGCTGCTTCTTCCTTTTAGGTTTCATGTCAAATAGTATGTGCAAATGTAAACGCTCAATATCTTATTAGGCGATTGGAATTTGCACACACGAATATTGGACATCTCGGGTGGTCTTTGTGTGGAAAAGCTTTGTTGGGAAGTTATTTTCATTTCAGGGCTACAATAGGTGACGCTTTATGATTCAAAAAAGTGGACTTATAATACACAAATTGCATGTCTAGTGACACGAACTATAAACATTACAATTTTTAAATTAGTTGCAGGGAAATTTTGCATAGTTTATCTTATTGCGTGCTTCGATAAATGCATATTTTGTTTTGCATATACGAAGCTTCTCAGTACAAAACCATTTCTTATTACTTATTCTTATAAGAAACAGTAAGGAACTTCTTGTCTAACTGTATTTTTTAAATCTTAGTTCAAATTAGAATTTTACAACAGCCCATCTAAATTTTTTGGAGTGAAATGAAGCACAAATGAAAGTTTCTGTATAAGTAAAGAATTATGTATTAAACTAATGGTGGTATTCTCTAAATGTCTCTGTTATTCTGTTACGTTTATAGAATGTTAACAACAGTGCTCTGTTATGACACCGCTTAACAGAGCTGTCTAATTTGCGATTCTCTAACTGCTTCTGTTAAAATAAGGGTAACAGTGTTCCCATTTGTTCGAAAATGTAATTTTTGAGATAATGGAAGTCGATTTTGACGTATGGATTACTACTTGATTAGGACTGATTCAAATATTTTGCGAAAATGTTAAGAACTTTTCAAAAAATTATTATCATTTCGAGCTTGGTATCGCAGAAAGTTGCACTAAAATGTGAAAAGAAAGCGAATGCAAAAGATGAGTCTAGATCAGAGCAAAGAATATCTTTGTTTATTGGGAAAAATGTAATTTTTTGTTTTGGGACAATTTCTGTGGGATCTCGTGTCGCATTAGCTAACTGAATTGAATCCAAATTATTTTATTCTGTGCTGGAGAGAACTTATACGCAAAATTAAAGAGAGAAACACAAGTTGGAAGAAAGAAAATTATTCTTGAAAGCCAAAAATGAAATTTGAAATAAATAATTCAACTTTAAAAATTTATGTTTTATTTTTACGGAATACTGTAACCAAAACGTAGGGTACTCAGTGTTAAATTCTTTATTTATACAAATTTCGCGTTTCTCGAGAATTGTAAGTGGCGTTCATTGCCACAGATTACCTTTGCAACATTATGGGGATTATACCAATTGATTTTTTTCTAGGATCGATCTCTCTTCGTTTTCTAACACTTCAAAAACCAAAGGTAGAATTGTATGCGTAATTCAAAGCTTCTAGTTTTATCCCTTATCACATTTTTAATACAATTTCTTGTTAATTTGGTAAAACATCGCAAAAATTCACAATCTGTCACTGTCACTGTTAGTTTATGGCGAGATTTTTGCCGCTGTTATTTAACAGAGAATGTTACTGTAGAAATGTTGCTAACAGAGGGTAACAGAGTTTACGGAATACGAATTTAAATAACAGCTGTAATTTTTACAGTAATAGAGCAATAACATAGTAACAGAAGTTAGGGAATAGCACCATAAATCCCAGCAATAAATTTTGAGACAAGAAAGCCCACCAGAAAATCTTAATTTGTGCTCCATTTCACTCCATGAAATGCAAATACGTTGTTACAAAATTATATCATGAACTGAAATGGGATATACCTATTTTTTTTTCAAATGATCTACAAAATCAAAGAAAAAAAATTAAAAAACCAAATTTGAAATTATAATGAGCCGTAGATATACAGGGTGTCCCAGCGAGTTGGAAAAATTCATTGACCTTTAAAAATATAGTTTTTACAAAATTTGTAAATACTGCCCTGCTGCATCACTTTTTCAAATATACAGGGTGTTTCAGGAATGAGTTACAATACAAAAAACTTAACGTTTTTTCAAATGGAACATCCTGAATTTTATTGCAAATAAATAATTTGAATTTTTTTGACGATAACGCTTTTAAAAAAAATATTCCATAAAAACTAAGAATCCTAGAAAAGTAGGACTTTCACTAGCTTAAAGGGGAAGAAGGTTCAAAGTTAAATCTGTACCAATTGTGTCTACGGTTTTTGTAAAAAAAAAGGATTAATTTTCTAACGTTTAATGGTGAACAATGGACTTTCCCAACTCGCTGGAACAGTCTGTAGATTTGAATATGTTAACAGTAGGGCTAGGAAAAGTATCGATACTTCCATAAAGTATCGATACCTGACCAAGTATCGGATGTCGATACCGACTAAAATCAGGTACCGAAGTATCGATACCTCAATACTCGATACCTCGATACTTTCGATACCACGATACTTGCGATACCTCGATACCACTACCTCGATTCTTGCAAAACTATCAATACTTCACTGCCACGATAATAATTGCGATCTGTCGACACTCTGGTTATGTATTAGGTCTAAGAAATTTAGTCTAAAACTTTTGTTTTCATCGACTAATTTAAAAGGCGATTTTATCGTTGCCATAAATCAAGGAGAGACTTATCACTATCAGTTTAGACACCATTTTCCGAAATTATTAATTACTTTCTTCAACAATTACTTATGAGAATAACTAAAAAAAGGCCGACACTACAAAAATTCAGTAAGAGAGTTTTTCGATTCACTGATACCACAGCTGTAGTGCTGACACCATATCACTGTTGATACCCCGATATTCTCGATACCACGATACCTCGATACTTTCGATACCTCGATACCAACGATACTTTGGTTAGTATCGATACCCGATACCTAAATGGAGGTATCGTCCAGCCCTAGTTAAAGGTGGCGCTCTGCGAAAAAGTGCTGATTTTGGTCAAATTCAACTACCAATATCTACTAAACTCTAAGAGATACGACTTTGATTTTTGTATAAAAAAACAATTGACATAAAAAATCACAAAATATCCATGTTTTCAACACTTCATCGAGATAATCTTAAGAACCATAATACGTAGATAAATCGGACTGGGACCATTTGAAAATACACAAAAAATATCTAGTGACATTACCCACTTCCGAAAAAAAATGACTTTTAATTAAAAAAATACGTTTGATATCTCTGTGAAATAAACGAAATTTGTTGTAGAAAGTTGGTAATCTCACTAGATATAGTCGATTTTTTGTTAGTTCTGGCACTGGCCACCAGTTGTCGCTTCAAATTTGAGCTATCTGAATTGTCGCCTAAGGCAAAATATCTCCTCGGGTCCCTTCAGGTAGTGGAGAATCAACCCCTCATTGTAAATTTTATTTGTCCTCATTGTTGTGGCAAAGTTGGAGTAAATAAGATGATTTCGGTACTCACTGCTTGATCTTTAGAAAAGGATTTACATTGATTTATAAAATCCTTTTCAAATTCATTATTAAAATTTTGATTCCGCCTGGGTCGGATTTAAAATCCATACGTGTTAGAATTAAATTTTAATTGAATTAGATTTTAATTTCACTTTCTATAAATTGACCGTCCCCTAGTAGTAATTTTTTACTTAACAGATTATACCACTAATTTTTTGTTGTAACTATTGATTTTTTGGATTTTTGTGAAATTCGATTAGAAAATGTTTTATATTCGTTTCAGTTAGTAAAACGTTAATTTTTTAGCATTCTAAAAAATAACTCTTATAAAGTTGACAAATGTAAAAAATTAGTAAAAATGATAAGGAACTTCTTAGGAATATTTTTTTAATTAACGATGTTCAACCAAACCTACAAATTTTTGAAACATGGGTAGTACTATGACAAATTTAAAAAACCGAAAAAGTGTCTTATTGAAACAACAAAAAATTACTCATCAAATATTACACGAGAGTGGTTGTCATTGGTCATTATAATTTTGCTTGGAACCCTGCGGAATCAACGTTTACAAAAAGTTTTAGCAAATAATTTTTAATTTATTCACACTCTGTTTTGTACGAAGTCTATCGATAAATAATAATTATTATTATTACTTTATCGATAATAATAATACTTTAACTTTTATGGAAACGCTGATTATCATAATTTATCAAGCTGAAGAGTCAAATAAAACATTTCCACAGTTAGTATTTAGTTAGAATACATTTTTTCCCTCAGTTTGCATTAGTTTATCATTTACAAAGAAAAAAAAATTACAATATTCTTAGGAATATTATAACAAATTTTGCCAACAGTTAACTTCTTTTTCTATTTGATTAAAAATTTAATAATAACAATTTAAAAATTAATAATTATAATTAGCAAAAATTTGCATAAACTCTCAATATTTCGTAAACACATGCATACGATGCCTCTCTGAATCGAACATTGGACAACGAAACGACCGATTCCTAGTGAAAGAACGATGAGTAATATTTTAAATATTTCAATTCATAACAAGCCACTAGCCCTGTCCGAAGTACCTGCTTAAGATAAAGGTCCCAACAAAGTTTATTGAAGTTGGGACCATTGGCTTACGAGGGGGTTGTAAATTATTAGACAGAGAAACTCAGCCCTGTTATAAATCATTTTAGGCCCAAACATTTTCGGTAATATTCCGATTTGAGCGCCCCCTGTGCGGGAATAAGTGTCGTCCTCATCGACTTTCGCCACCTTAACAGTTTCTTATTATTTTGTGAGCATGAAATTTCTCCTGACAGCCATTTTCATTTCGTTCTTCTTTTGTTTCCCGTTCTTATTAGCGACACACTTAAATATCCGTGAGGTACATGTCTGTTCGGGATCCGCTACATCTCTCATTGACTAATTAGGCGATCTTTTTCGACTTTGAAGTGAGTCAATTCTAACGACGTCGTCTTCGTCTTGCTGCGGTCCGTGCCAAAAAGACGCTTCGTTACCGACCGCATCGTTAACGCGTCCCGTGTGTCTGAACGCAACCGCAAGGGTTTAACCGCGTCGAAGACGGTTCGGTTCGCGATCAAAAGGTAAGAGTCGGTGGGTCTGAACCGTTCTTTCTTGCAGCGTATCAATTAAACCGTAATTGGGTGCGTGTGTTCGAGAGCTCGATTCTTGGCCGTCTCTCGTCTCCGCCACCCTGCATGCGGTCGGTACGCTCTGCAGGAAACGGTAATTGGGTAGCAGTGTATTTGTAATTTAATTGTTCATTATGCCGTATGCGACCGAACATATATTTCTGAAACGGGCTGCTCGACGACCAATTGATTTGTTTTTATGGCGCGTTCTCCATAAAGAACGGAATAGTTTTTCGTCGGGCGACTACACACAGGGGCGGATCCAGAAATTAATTTTTTTTGGGGGGGGGGGGGGGTCTTCCAAAATTGTTTAGAATGGTGAAGCTATTGAATATTGAATGAAACTTTTGTTATGTTAAAATACATATTTAAATAAATTTGCACAAAATTTAAGCCCAAAAAACTTTTTTCCAAAAAAATTTTACAATGCCAATTCATATTTTCTCAAATAAAACACCCTACATGTTGTGCATTTTTTGGATATTCATAGGTAGTTCTTGATCATAACGTTTTTTTACTAGTCGGTTTCGCTAAGTTTATGAAATAATTAGTTCTCATTGACAAAAACAAAACACTCTTTTTAATTATTAAAAAAACTACAACATAAAATACAACAGGCAATGTTAATTTACATCCAGTTGTTTAAGTAAGTTTAAGTAATAAAAAATTCTGGACGTAAAAAAATTTCTAAGCAACTTCCTTGTTTTACTTTTCGAGAATCTTCGCATAATATTTTATTAAGTGGTAATAATTTATTTTCATTGTAAGGAAAGGCATTTGGTACTTTTTGGCTATCATCTAAAAAAATACAACTTTCTAGAAACGTTTCGATGTTAATTTAATTTTCTTTAGGCCGTCAATTGTTTTTTATAAACGGATTGAAGAAGATTAAATTAAGACGAAACGTTGCCAGAAAAGTGTGATTTTCTAAGTGATAGTCTCAAAAACACCAAAGAGGTACCTTTCCTTATACTGAAACTAAACAAAATGGACACAAACACATTAGAAATTAATAATTTATGTATTTATTTATTAAAAAATGTGCATTAAAAAGACTTTCAATGTGATTCTTTAAAAAACATTTGTTCATTAAGCTTTTATATTATTTATTAAAAAATTAAAATTGGTGTTTGGGGGGTAGGGGGGCAGGAGGGGGATCCGCCCTTGACTACACAGCTCGGCAGGATGACCGGTGGCCTACGCAGTAGGGCCCGGAACGGCACAGGAAAATTTAATTTTGTATTATGATCATAAAAACGAAAGGGAAATTAAATATAATATACAATTCCGTCATTTTTCAACTTACATCATTGAAAATTGTCTTTTGGGGTTTCGTGGAAAAATGAATGAAGTTATACAGGGTGTAACGAAAAGATGGGGACAACAGGGAACCAGAGATTGAGATTCCAGCTCAAAATAGAGCGATTTAACCCAACTTACCTCCATACCAAGTTGGACCGTTCAAAAATTATTTTCGTTTTTTATTAGTAACTTCTAAATGGAATAATCGATTTCAATGAAATTTGGTACAAGTAATTTGTCGTCAAAACCACATGTTTTGGTGCTATTTCTTTTGTTTTTCTGTGATTGTAAAGTACTTACCTATCAACTATTGAACACATTTTAAGACAAATTTTTGTTATACGTTATTCGAGTAATGTAATTCTTTCTTTATTCAAGAGACTCATTCTTTCTTAATAATTTTTGTAACTCATAAAATTTTTGTATCGGCCTCAGTTTTAGAATAAAAAAATAATTTAAGTCGACGTTCGCCTATTTATTTGGTTTTAAATATATTTTTTTTACATTTTGGCTTTAGTTCCTTTATGTACGCGTATGTTAAACAACAATAATGTAATTAGTTATTAATTTAAACCAAAAAAAGCATTTTTTCACAAAATTGTGAATTTCTAAAAGTCGTTCGATTTCTACCCAACACAACTAATTAAAATCTACGCTGCCTTTATGGAAAAATTATTAATTACAATTATAATAAGTAAACTGATAATTAAACCAATAATAATAATTGACGAACGTCCGAAATGTAGTCACTTCTACTTAAATTATTTTTTTATTCCAAAACTAAGGCCGATACAAAATTTTTATAAGATACAAAAAGTGTTCAGAAATAAAAGGTTTTTCGAATAAAAAAATAATTAAGACATTCAAATAACGTATAACAAAAATATGTCCTAAAATGTGTTCAATAGGTGTTAGGTAAGTACTTTACAATAACAGAAAAACAAAAGAAATAGCATCAAAACATGTGGTTTTGATGACAAATTACTTGTACCAAATTTCATTAAAATCGATTATTCCATTTAGAAGTTACTAAAAAAACGAAAATAATTTTTGAACTTTGGCGCCTTCTAACTTTTAAACGGTGCAACTTGGTATAGAGGTAAGTTGGGTTAAATCATTTTATTTTGACTTGGAGAATATCTAGTACCTTTTTGTCCCCATCTTCTCGTTACACTTTGTATATTCATGAAAATTATTATCTAAGCTTTCGATTAAAAATTTCGAAAGGCGTGTTTCTGGATTTTATCGAAGTTCGAAGTTAAACCTCTCAAGGGGTTTAAATAAATAAAGGGACCAAATGTAAAAATCCTTCAATACTGAAGTAATAATCATGAAAATTGATTCGGTTTAAAAAAGAAGAGACGTGTCTTAGTTCAGGATTTTTAGAATTTGCACTCTCAAACTGTTAAATATCAAACGGTTAAATACAAAAATCCGTAATTTTTGAAGAGAATTGGTATTTGTGCTTTCAGTTAAAAATGAAGAAATATTTATTTTGTTTTCAGGATTTTTGGTTAAATGAGGTGTCAAAATGTGTATTAAGATCCATTATTTGTAAAGATTTTATCCAGAAAAAATTGTTATATTGGTATATTGGGGCTTTTGGTTTAAAAGAAAAAAACACGTCAAGAGGGTTAAATATAAAGAAATATTTTTATAGTTACAATAATTATGTAAATTGATATTTCTAAGGTTTTTGAAATAATGGGGTTAAGTAGGGGATGAAAGTGTGTATACAAATCCCTAAATTTTCAGGTTATACAGGGTGTTCCAAGTTTTATGGCCGAGGCAAAAATAAATATTTCTAATCGAGTAAAAAAATAATTGTATAGTCTAAACGATAGAGAATTATTTACGCTACCATTTGATGCTTTGATATTGTTCAAAATTTTTAAGGTATGGCTGTGAGACATTAAAAACAACGTTTGTGAAGTTATTGGCGTATGTTCTATATAGGAAAATTCCTTTAATTTTTTCAACCGTAATTGATGAAATTGAATTAGGCGGAAGTTGTTGAGATATTACCTTTAACAGTTATGGTGTGGATTGTTGTTGAAGTTTTAACCTCAAACACCTTAATAAAATGTTGATGACAAAGAAGATACGATGATAATTACTTTTTTTTTTAATTATTGAAGCCGAACCTAATGAAATTTGCAAATTTACAGAAAAAAATCAGAGGGTCATTGGTGTTGATCAAAAAACCTGCCACAGTTGCTATTTAATTAGTCGCACGGGTTAACTCCTGCAGTAATAACAAGCTTACAATTGTGTTGCTATATTCTATATAGGAATAAAAGTAACATGATTGAAAATATCTGTCTTTAGTAATAAGAAGATAGCTTTTTTAAAACGCCCATCTTAAAGAGACAGATAAACAGAAGTGGACTGTAGATTCCACAATTCTATTTCAACACATAAAACTTACAAAATATTCAATTTTTATTTAGGTGTTTCTGAATTTAGCGGGAATGTTTCTTTCTGAGAAAAAGTGCATTATTTAATAACATTTAAAAAAACGTCCCGCTTTGGTTTGAGTTAGCGGAATCATAAAACTCATACATAGAGAGCATAAATTCACGATCTCCATTTGAAATCAAATTTCTGATCAGTAGTTCAGAAATGTTTATCTGTAATGAGTAATTACAATTCCATCCAAATATCGCAGCAAAGCTTTAATTTTAAAAAATGATTTCAAATACCCTCTTTGCTCAAAAATAGATGTTCATCAACTCTGTAATACTAATCTGCTGTGCCGCTTTGTCCAAATGACTCGGTTGTTCGGTGTTCCTGTAGTTAAAAAAAATTAAAACAACTACCCATTCATATAAAAAGAGAAAAAGGTTTAATTATTAATTACAACATTTCAACAAGGAATTTCGTCATCAACTAGATAAAAAAACATTTATAATCAGCCTGCCAGTACTGAACTATACACAAAAATGCTGACTTCGGAATAAGAACTTAGAAGCTGAATACAAGTCAAAATGGAAGTAATGGTTTTACGGAAGCTATTGTTCAAACACACTGGTAATAACTAGGCTGTTTCGAATTTGTATTTTTTCTAATTTGAATTGTATTTTGTATGTAAAAAAAATCTATTTTCGGGGTGATTTATCGTTTCGGGGTGCTCGTTTGAAAAGTCAATATGCACTAATAAAAATTTCAGATTTTCGTTTTTTGTAATGAAAGCCCGTTTTTCTGTCATTGTCCGGTATGCTGGTCCGCCCCTCACAAAGGGCGAATATCTCGAAAGATCTCAATAAGTTTTGCGGGGTTGTATACAAATTCGTCGACTAGGGGTTGTCGCACAATAGGAATGCACGGTGCGTTGCTTTTCATTGGAACTTGTTGATCTGAACAACGGATATTGATATACGCACAATCACAACCTCGGGGACCGGCAATATTTAATATATCAATTTGTTAATGGAGGCAGCGTTCGGCCCTTTAATCAGTTTCGGATTAGACGATTATTAACTGAGCGCTGTTCACTTTAATCTCCATTTTCTAGTTTTTATTCGGTTGGAGATTAATTCACGTAAGCCCGCGTTTTCCGTCAAACGATTTTAATATCGAGACGCTTTTTCCGGGTCCGAGTCAACAAGTGTCGCATTTGATACAAAAACACAAGTATATAAATTAGGGCACCAAAGGCAAGTGAAACCTCGTAGAGGGCAGGTATTGAAGTGGTTGCCATTATCCTAATTATCTTGGTCGTTTGCATATCGCGCGCCTCCTCAAAGGACTCGAGGTGTTTTCATAATTCGCGAGAGGAGAGTCTCCTTTGAACTGGAATCTAATTTTCTCTCATCGCTGCTGTTCTGTAATGTTTAACGTGTTGTTGATTTTTCTTCATTTTCACTAGGCCGTTTTAATTGTACTCTTCCGATCGAATCTGCTTTTTTCAATACACTTTGTCCGGATATCACGCCTAATGCGGTTTCATTAGCCCGATAATTGCCGAACAAGTGTAGCATCCCTTACGAGCTCGATGCGCATATGTGCCCTTGGGGTTAGGGGATCCTATCATTATTCGCAGCACGTGGCCTCTTGGTCTTTACGCGGTTTTAATGACTAACCAAATATTGCACTTGACGAACTAGCCGACCAAAATAATTCCAAATTGCACTCCCTCGTACAGACAACCCAAACAAAATGCACCGTTTAAGGTTAAAGTGTGTTTCTAAGCCGTCAGATAGCGCGGATTTTATTTTTCTATTATCTTTTTATCCATTTACTTTTTTCGGAAACAAAAAAAATTTTTTATCATAGAATCGTAATTAAATTTGCGCCAACGTAACACTTTTTTATTTTTGGACTTATTTAAAAAAAAATTAAAAATATTTTGCAACAGCGCCGGCTCTAACAGATTTGCCGCCCCGGACAAAACTGTAAAATGCCGCCCTCACAAAATAAAAATTACTATAAAAAATATTTTTTATTTAGTTTATTAATAAACTATTATTTCCAGTGGTGACTGTGAAAGTCAAATAATAGTATATTATATTATAAGTGATAGAAATGCATCATTATATGCAAGTGAGAATTTTGACCCACGAGTGCGCTTGCGCTCGAGTGGGACACTTCTCCGAGCTTTATAATGGCATTTCGATCACGTGTGATATACGACATTTTATCTTATCTTATCTTATTTTATCTCATACCATTGTACATTATACCACTGTTTTCGGTGAGATAAAGCAAATTTTATCTCACAAGAGAGATAAATCTGTCAGATTTACTCACTTGTGAGTCGAAAAACAACTTTATCTCTCTTGTGAGAGAAATTTGATTTATATCACCGAAAACAGTGGTATAATGTACCTAAAAAACTGCACCTATAAGATAAAAAAAATTGATTGTCTTTGAAGTTTATTCATTATAAAAAAACTTAAAAAACGAGCAAATTTGTAATAATAATAAATATTTAACATAATATGAATTAAAAACAGTAAATGAAACTAAAACACAACTAAAACCGAAATTCATGGATGTTTTTTTATTCGCAAAAAATTTGAAACTTTGGCCAAGTTCGAAAAATCTTTGTAATGAGTTCGGAACGCAGATTTAATAACTTATTAAAATAACACTGGTTTAAAAACAACAATATTGAATTACAAATCATTTTTAGAGCATAATCTTTCATACGTACCAAGAGAATCGCCGTAGTAGGATGCCATTAAAAAATGTTTTTTTGAGTAACTCGAAAACTAAAAAGAATTTCGGAAAAATGTAATAAGAAATATTGAAATTAACTATTTAGTTACTTGCAAGATTGTTCTAAGTATTTAGTATTTTATTTCAAAAGTTATTTTTTTAAATAGCTGTGTATAGTAGTATTTTATTATTTATTTTATTTTTATTTATTTTGTTATGGTATTTTATTAAAAAATAATGTTTTCAAAAATATATTTTACAAATTTTATCCAATTTGCCGCCCCGGACAGGGGTCCGATTTGTCCGCCCCTAGAACCGGCCCTGCCAGCAAGATATTTTCAGTGATATAGCAAAAAATCACATTCAAGTAACCAACAAAAAAATTATGGTCTCTTTATTTGAACAGTGAAGCATTTGCCTGTATTTTACGTTTTGGGAAAAGCGGTCTACCCGATATTAATTTTACAAAAAAGTCCTTAGTACCTACATTAGATTTTGTATCTGTTAGATAAACAATTAGTCCCAATATCTAGAAGTTATTTAGTAAAGGATTGGTTTTGTTTGTCTTTTATACATTTCCCTTCAGATGCTATGCAAAATTTTTAGAACTGTATTTTTTTCTGTATATCTATGTACCCATTTTTTTTTCTACAATTCCTTATAGTAATTATTATCAATGAATTGAAAATACTAATAATTGTATAAATAAAATTAAAAATTTGAAAACAATAATTAACCAAACTATCGTTCAGAAACAAACGATGCTTAAATGATGTTTTGTGCAAAAAATGTGAAAGAAATTCACGTACGAGTACTTGCATACAGAAAAAAATTAAGCATTTAATACCAAACGCTGAATTCTGAATTATTATACAAGTAGTTACCACTTGTTTCGTCATATTCTTCAATCCCTTTCAGTTTTTTTTTTGTTAAGCTTTTTCTTGGAATGGGAAGCAGATGTACTTGGGTTTCGCACCCATGGGAATCTTATGTATTTCAGAGAATTTAACTGCACAAAAATACGAATTCAACTTTATTTAACATTACTTGCCGTCTGCTCAGCTTTCTCAATCTCCATTGTTAGAAATCTTAACCTATTGTTTTCCAAAGTAAAGAGTAGATTTTGACGTATTCTAAACTTGATCATTTATCCATTTTTCAATTTTTGAGCAATGAAAAAGGAATACATAAAAATTACTAACGAAAGTA
The DNA here is from genome assembly GCA_939628115.1 of Tribolium freemani. Lineage (NCBI taxonomy): Eukaryota > Metazoa > Arthropoda > Insecta > Coleoptera > Tenebrionidae > Tribolium > Tribolium freemani. The sequence continues at coordinate 2,443,954 of OW626785.1, read as the reverse complement.
ACAATTAAACACTACTTCAAAAAGAAAAAAACCTCACTGATGCTTGATGCATCACTAAATTCAGTTCAAAGAATTAATACGATAATTCTGTACATGAACACCAGCAGATACAGAAACATGATCTTTCATAAATGAATATTAGCGTTTCGTTCAAAACTAATAATAATTTTTCTAGTTTCTTGGTCGCATTCTATTCGTATCATCACTGTGCATCTTTCCCCTACACGTTTTTTTAAATATTATAAAAATTTCTTTAAAATTTTAACAAAAAAATATCAAATAATTTTTTTTTCTAAAAAGTGTTGCGTTGGCGCAAATTCTAATTGTTTAAAAGACTCAATTTAATTTTTCGATTTAAAATTAGATTACAAATTTCGCCAAAAATAGAAAAATAATTTTCATTATACTTGTCTTTGTCGCACACTTGATTTAACTCTGTCGCACAGTGGTCCAAATTGCTCAAAACACGCGCGAAATTCATTTTTTGAAGTTTGTCATAGAAACCTGAAATTTTGGTAAAATGAAGTACACAGTGCTTACCGCCTATGGGCAAAAAAAAGAGAAAATATAAAATACTCCATACCGGTAAAATGGCTGGTTGAATTTGGTTAATTTGGTGTGGTTGAATTTAACTGTAAATACGTGGTTTTGAATGTGACATACAGTCCATAGAAAAGGACTTTAAAAAATTCTACTTTCATTATAGCTTTCTAGAATTCTTTGGCTATATGGACAGTTTGACTGCAGAGTGTAAATGCTCCTACAGACTTAACAGCTGCATTTTTGTTAAATCCCTTAAAATTGTCACTTAATAGCAACTACAAAAAATGGTACACGCCAATTTCTATGTTTTGCAATTATTTAGACGCATTACAAACAAATAAATTCAGCTGCGGATACGTGCGGATGTAAAGAATACGTACATAAACTGGGAGTAAGGATGCAAGCCGTTTTGTAGGTAAAGAGTTTTTTCGAAAAAACTGTTAAAAACTTTTGTGACGTGGTTCTTTAGACCAAAATACAAAAACAACTTCCTATGGACGTTTGGCTGAAAATGCTTCCTAAGGGAGTTATAGCCCCCTGAAGATTGGAAGCTAAAGATGAGTTTTCTCAATTTTCTCAGTCAAGGATTGAAAGAAATGTATAAAAATTTGCATTTGGGGTAATTTTGGAGTGTAGAATCTACTGGTATGATAAAAAATTCAAAAACTGAATCAGGGGGGCGTGGGTACTGTAGGCAACCTGCTGTAGAAGTATACTTGTGCTTTGGAAAAGGCTATTCAAAATGTTTTCCAGCAAATACTAATAACTACTCTCACATATAATAACTAACATAATACATCATAAATGAAATCATTTACTTGTGTGAAAACATGTTAAATGTGCGTTGTTACAGTTAAGTTCGTACTTTTTTTGTTATGTTATTACACAGAGTAAGTCAAACGTAATGAATACAATTCGTATTGCAGTAGTGCCCAATTGTGATGTCAAAATATGTACAAAAGTTACTACTTTTTGAAAAAAGATTTGCAAATCCAACAGTTTGCAAAAACGTGAAATATTTTGAAAACGGCTAAACTTCAGTATAGAGATGGTCCATAATAATAGTCGTAGAATAACTGAAATCATCTAACAACGCAATAAAAACCAGCTTTTTACTCAAATCCGCAAAGTTGCTACTTACTTCCGGTATAACCGGAAGTGCCATACTTTTGAAACTACCTTCACTGGACAGAACTTAATGAATTATGACTGTGTACAAATTTTCAGAAGAACCTTTGCGTTGGAACTCACAATAATGCGCCATTTTCTTAAGGGGTATAAAAAATACGGAAAACTCTGCCTTGCTGATTGCATTTTAGAGGCGCAGGCCACATAAAATTGTGTAAAACAGCTTGTTTGTTACTTGCATAAATATTAATTGAATACAAAAAAATGTTTTTTGCCTTTTTGTCCTTTTTCAAAATTTCAACTATAGTTGAATTCAGACTTGCATATTATATTATACAAAAGTTGGTAAAGATATTTACAAAAATAAACGAGCTATGATTTTAGCGCGTGTTTTTCGCATTTTAGACCAGTGTGTCGTCCCCTTTAGCCTTAAACAGTATTAAGTTGTAAATGACAAAGCGAAATCAAGCCTGCATAAAGTGAGTAATAGAGGAAGAGCTTTTAATTAATAGATTCTCACGGAATAATTTTCTGATAAATGCACAATTAGCGATATGTGTGGTAATTAAGCCCGTCTTTTTGCTCCTGACAGTAATAGGGGCTTTATAATGATCTCTTTGACGGGAAAGCGTCTCAGTCCTAGGCGTCAATTGGATGTGTTTTTTCCCTTGGTCAGTTAATAATGTCTTGAAGGGCTGGTTTGGGCCGGCCACGTGTCTGGCTCTTGGTGGTTGCGGGTTAATAATTAGTGTAGTTTTTGTCATTGTAACCACGGTGGTACCGCACGTGGCATTTTCGGCAATTAGAAACGCGCTCGGTGACAAACAATGGAGCTGCGGTCTCTAATTGGAACAGTGACAAGTGTCGGTTTTTTTATGCAAAACAGAGATGGACTCGTGTTTGCTTAGGTGGACGGACGGTTTGCGAGGGAGAGGAAACAATCAATTCTCTACGATTGAATCCGGGAAGACTATCAAATGACAAATGTAATAAAAGTCCGAGTTCCCCGCTGTCATTACAATAAAACGGCGGGTTTAAGCCGCGTGTAATTGTCAGCGAGAGGGTTAGGCTGGCAGGCAACCAGACTCCTTTGTGAGCGATAATCGATACAGAGGGACTTCCACGTATGTGAATATCTGCACTGAGTCTATATGACATTCTCGTCATTTTCATATGGAAGTGATGGGGCGGGTTTCGCAGGGGCGGACTCGGTTTTTGCAACAGAAATACAGAGGAAACAACGAAAGAAAACCAACGGCTTTTTATACGGACTGTCTATAAAAAAGTGTAGGATCTCAGCTGGTTCTGGAGTTTGAATTTGCCGCATTTAATTATTTTATTTCTATGAAATTTCTCAAAAGTACCAATTTTTATTGACTCAGGTAACCAGTAAAACCATATTTTTCATATACTAACATTGTTCGCTTTTTCTGGAAAGAATCGGCAAACTTTTAATACCTACTATGATCCTACATTCATTCATTTGTAGACAGATTGTATAAAACGACCGCGAAAGAGATATCAGAGCTATTGTTTGTGTTTAATTTTATAGTAATTATGATTATGAATATTGTTGCACCTACTAAACATGAGAAATTAGTAGAATTACGTTTTTGTGTTTTGTTTTCAAGTTGTTGATACATTTGTGAAAATTTTTTTATTTTAAGTAAACTAAAAACTAATCTCCCAGTCGTGATTTTTGTGGTTCCTCTCAATTCGTTCTTATCGCTTTCCTGACGTCTTAGCCTTGAACACAAGTGGAGGGTTGGTGTTGTAGTTTCTGCACCCTGGCTAGCGTCTGCACCGGGCGACTACACATTCAATAATGTTTAATATTTTTTAAGTTTTTAAAAATTTGAATCTTTCAGGCTGTAATTCAGCGATTGCACCATTTGATCTAAAAATATTTATGTAATGGGAAAATAAATTGGTCTTTTTCTCCAAAATTTTATTAAGAACCTGTATGTTTCGGCCAATAATTATTTGGCTATCACGTTATTGTTTGAATATACAGAGTGTCCCGTCTAAACCTCACAACCTCACAGAAGTACTGAAAGTTTTAATAAAGATATTTATCTGAAAATTGGTAATCAGCCATAATCCGTTAAGTTGTACTCAATGAAAATATTTTCAAAATGGCGGCACTTCCGGTTATAGTGAAGTCGCTATCAACTATCTTATTTTAAATGGAAAGCTATGTTTTTCACTGTGTTTTTGGATTAGTTGAGTTATTCTAAGGGAGTTTTCCTCAGCTGTCGCTATACCTGAGTTTAGTCGTTTTCGAGATATTTTCAAAATTTTTGGATTTGTACCTGTCACTTCAAAAATCGGTAGTTCTTTTATTTTTAGGGATTTCGAAATCATATTTGGAAAATTAAAAACGCGGTTATCTGTCTTTCAGTGTCTTCAAAATTGGAAAAGAAGTTAATAAACCCAAACATTTTAAGCTTAAGATTGGACAACTTCAAGTACCTAAATTTTTTTATTAGATGGAGGAGAATTTTTTTCCGCATCTATCTGTGTTACGTAGCATTTCCTATATCTATCTGTGATAATTTTCGAGTTATGTTTGAAAACTATTAAACATAAGTATAGGGAATGGTAATACAGATCGATGCAGAATGAAATTCTCTACCATTTAGTGAAATAAACTTGTGGCATTTCATTTGAAAAAATGGAGTTAAAGTTTTAAAGTTATGCAAACTTAACTTTAAAAATTTGAAATTTGTTACCCTTTTTTAGAAACTTGAAAACACCAAAGGAAAGATCTAGGCTTCCTCTTTCAAATGAGCTAAAAAGTGTTTCCTAATTTTTAAAAATTGCAGTTATTGATTTTTGAACTGACGTACAAATCCAAAATTTTTTTAAACCAGCTTATGAAAATTACCTTAAAATAACTCTAGTAATCCAAAAACGCATTAAAAAATATAGTTCTCTGTTTAAAATAAGGAAGTTGATAACGACTTCCGGTATAACCAGAAGTGTCTCCATCTTGAAAATATTTTCATTGGGTAGAACCTAACAGATTATGGTTGTGTACAAATTTTCAGATGACTATCATTATTAAAACTCGCAATACTTCTATTGTGGGGTTTAGACGGAACAGCCTGTATAAATAAATTTACTTAAGTTATAAGCAACAATTCTTTTTAAAAAGTTTTTATTTAACTCACAATGTTATCTGTCTGTCGGTTATTTTTTCGGAGTCAAATTTGAAAGGGTTCCCGTTGTCCCACTGAATTGAAATTTTGCGTACTTACTTAGTCTGCGTGACAATGCAATTCTGTATAGTTAATTACCCCCTAAAGGTGTTAAATGGGGTTTTAAAATTTTAGGTTATGTTTACAAAGGGGTTCTCGATTTGTACATACCGTAACTTATACCGACATAGACGGTATCTTGGTCATTTGGAGGTCACGGTAGATGCACATTGTAATAACAATAAATCTATGCAATAAATTAAAACTAAAAAGCAAAAAATAAAAATATTTAAAAAAATGTTTTTTAAAAAAAGCTTTTATTTAAAAGATGCACTAAAATGTAAAAATAATGTATTTCAATCACAGGAGAATATTTTTTCTTACAGGTTAAAATTCTAAAATTTATAAAAGCTTTGGGAGTTATAAAACTACGGCGTTACAGAGTTACTTTGTTCAGTTAACAACTCCCAAAGCTTTTATAAATTTCAGAATTTTAGAAAAAATATTCTCCTGTGATTGAAATACATTATTTTTTACTTTTTAGTGCATCTTTTAAATAGAAGCTTTTTTAAAAAAACATTTTTTTATATATTTTTTTTCTATTCATCACCATTTTGTTTCGGTTTGGTTTAATTTATTTTGTCAAACAACAAAGAATTTTCCTGTAGACCGGAAGATTATTAAGATAATTATTGGCCGAAACATGTAGCTTTGAGAGAAAAGGACCAATTTATTTTCCCATTGTATAATTGTAAAAGATTTCTCACCAAAATGGATCACGACAGAACAACTAAAAATGTTTGTTCTTCATCTTCAATTAAAATTAAATATCGTGTCATTGCTTTGGGGCCGCTATCTTGCTTTCCTTTGTCTCGAAATCTCCCAGTCCGCCTCTGCTTCGTCTCTATTGCACCCCTTTCCATTAATTGTCTCGACTTTTTCCTCATTGAAAAAATAGATTCGAATCTCTTCGTTGACGTGTGCGATCAATTTTTTATAGATCCGTCCCCTCGTAAGTATCACTTTACGCCATATCCTTTTGCAGTATCAACCGCCTCCTCGTTTCCAAATGCCATAATTTCTCCGTGATAGCTGCGTTTATGTCATAACGTTCTGTTATTTTCCCGTTAATTTTTGATGTCTTTAAAAAATTATCGCTGGATGGTTATCTCTTCGTCTTTTTATTCGAAGCCATCGTTTGTTGGAATCAGTGCGGCCATTACCAGTTTTAGGTGCTGTTTATTGCGGCTCCAGAGGGAAGATACATCCGTTCCGATACAAAGCTCTCGACTTACATTGGACAATAAATAGGGTTTATTTCATTGTTCCAATGTAAACGATGAGTGAATTGAAGTTTTTTTCTTGGATCATGTTCGGTTTCAATTTGTTTACTCGTGACGAGGCCACAAGAGAACTCTTCCTCCGTAAGTCTCATTTTTGCATCATTACAACGACTCTTCGTGCAAAATGATACGCTTGACTTTGCACCCCTTACATGTCTAACTTGGCGAAATTTAAATTTTAAAATACAGGTCGACGCTGAGTAATTGCCAATTAGACTATTTTTATCGCTTCAGAGGTGAGGTCAATATTTCAGACGGAATTGCAGACACTTTGCAAAATCTGTGCCATGATTCACAAAGGCCGGCATCGTTATTACAGTCTTGTCTTTTATCTTCCGACTTCCGTTTGCAGTTGCTTTTGGCACACAACCAAAATTGCCGATTTTACAAATATTAAACAATTTTTCAACCGGAAATTTTCATTTTGCTAATTTATTGGGCTGTCTCGAAATAAAGCAAATACAACCGCCGCCGAAAAATCAATTACTTGAATAACTTCAAATTCTTCAAACGGGTGTTAAAATTAGATAATCAGTTCAATGCTTGAGCGAAAGAAGAACTATTAACTTTATGTATTTGAATTAAACTAATTTGCGTTGATTACCATCAACTCCAGCAAGAGAAGAGAAATTGTTAAATAGTTAGTGCAAAGCACTAACACTTATTCATCTCTTATAAAATCTAGTATTACTCTGTACGTCATGTCGTAACGTGCAAATTTATTAGACTTAAGTCGTATTTGAAAAACTAGATCTACCTATAATATTAAGTTCCACCATTAGTTCTAACACTTTCTAGAGCTAGCTATGATTAACTTGGGTTTGGTAAATGCTGAGGGATTTTTTATTGAAATGTTTATAATGCGTTGTTGTTCTATTATGTTTCAGGACTCACGAGACCACCGATGTACCCTTTTCCTGCTGGCCAGTACCCTTACCCCATTCTCAGTCCTGAAATGTCACAGGTGGCGGCTTCATGGTAAGTTGCTTCGTCTAATTAGATCCCTGTTTTCTATTATGTCGACTAATGTAATAATATGCCTATTAAATTCATTCGAACATAATTTGCTTGAATAAAAGGCCCGATCGATCGATAGTGGGCAGAAATTGTTGAGCAATTAATATTTTTCTATAAGAGGCGATACAAGATAAAACATCGTGGTGTTTTTATTGTATTGTACATTGCTCTTTGGACTTGTAATAATAGTAAGAATGTATGTGTCTATTAATCAAGAGCAGCCAAGGGGCCACTTTGTTATTGTTATTAGCTACATGAAATTTGGTAAATTTAATGCTTCAGTCACTAATTACCATTTACTTACTTTGTTAAGGGACATACTTATTTCAATGTTGGTCATTCAGTATAGGCTAAAAAACTAGGTAATAATATTTTTTTGTTGACGTTAATAATAATTATTCTTAATTCTTATTCTATCCACATGACTTTGGAATTTATTCCATAATTCTTATTTTCTTTTTTGTTGCAATTTACTTTCGGACGATTGAGTTGACCACTTTTTAAGGTACAGATTATATTAAAGATCGAGACTAGAGACACACACAAACGAACAGATTTTTGCATGTAATTATGACATCTCGAGGAGTAGTAGTAGGAGTTTCATTTTTTTTTCTTAACCCAGTCCAAATTGTTCATTTGTTTAGAAATCGCTTCACAAATTTAGCATCGCATTTCTGAACTCGTTTGATAGAGCACTACAGATTTTTCCATCTACCATTGTCAGCACTAGCTTGTGATCAGTTCGTAAGCTACGTAAGGTTTGTGATTGGAGTTTTATCTCCGTTTAAGTTTCGGTAACGGAAAACGCTTCATCTTGCGCCTTTGTATTTTGTAAACTCATAGTAAAAGGGAAATTTGTTTAACTCTGTATTATGGCTCTTTTCATATACTGTGCTTTGGAAAGTTACAGAGCTATCGCTAGAGAAAGGTTGTTTTCTTTTGAAAACATTGTTCCTGAAGATGTAGTTTTCTTACAAAAGTCGCTTATTCTTTTTATTAAATGTGGTTTTTTTAAATAAAAGCTTAAAAGAAAGAATATCAAGCTTTTGACCAAATTTTTCTTTTAATTTTTTTCCACCTTGCATTTTAACTTACTTGGAGCGGAGCTAAATACCAACAATATACTTATTTTTAATAAACTTTAGGATAAACATTTTGTTCTGAAATTCCTAATAATGATTCTTGGATTAGGCAGGGGGTCCAAGAATTTTGGCGATGTGTGTATGAAACATTTTTGAATTCCTTTGAATTAGAGGAACCTACAACATGGTGTTACTTATAACATGTGTTCAATATTGGTTCTGGTCGTGGTTTGCTGTGGTTTTCTCTTTCTAGCATGAACGTAGGATGCGTGATAAGTTCATATGGTTTGCTATCAACTGCCTTATTTTTGCATTTATGAGTTTTTGTTAAAAATCACATTGCATATCATGATAATTGTATGCAGACGTTCAAGAATTTACTCTGCAAGCGTTATCTCAATTCATCGCCAACTTACATAAAACCTAAAAAACCTAAAACCTAACCTAAAAAATTTCTCCTTACGTAACGCCATCTGTTTATTATCTGACAAACCAATCACTAAATTGATTTTAAAAATCGTTTCGCTATTTTCTTTAAAACAAGCATTTTTTGGTATGGTTCTAACTAAATCGTTAACAGACATATTCTTATTTAAGATATCGTCATAAGACAAAATTAATAAGCTCAATAATTAACAAAAACACAGTTTAAAATTCCGTCACACCAAACGTTTATTTGAAACACAACGCGTTTCAACCACAAAGTGGTCACCTTCAGGTGAGAATTTAAACAGTTTGTATTATGAAATGCGTTGTGTTTCAAATAAATTCCACGCCAAGGAAATCCAACAAGAAGAAGCTCAATAATGTTCAAAAACCATCGCTAATAATCATACCAACAGACTAAGGACAGATTGTAAAAATAGTTTTAAAACAGGAAATGATCGAATTCGGTATTTTATTGATGTAGTAATTTTTATTACAAAATACAAAAACAATTCAAAAATAAATTAAACCATAGTTAAACTTCGTTGCAGACGTCTTTCTTGTAAGTGTAGTTGTCTTTTTAAAGTAATAAAACGCATCAAATCAAGTTTCCACCACATGCAGTACTTCGATTTGTATCAATAGGACAGCCAACAGAACAACTTGCGTTCCATATTCTTTAATAACGTTAGTGAGTCTGCTGGTGGATTCAAATTATGTCAGATTTCAGCAGAGGCTTAAAAATGGTCTTAAGTTTAGTCTAAAATTTAAAAAATCTCTTCCTTACTATTTATACATTTTTGTAAGCTTCCACAAACTAGTGCATAAACCCTTCACTATATGCAAGGAGTAATCGGTTTTAATTGTAAATAATAATAATAATTATTATAATAGTAATAATAATAATAATAATAATAATAATAATAATAATAATAATAATAATAATAACAATAATAATAGTAATAATAATAATAATAATAAAAATAGTAATAATAATAATAAAAAGCCTTCGAAATAAATCCTTTTCTTAAAAATTATAACATGAATCGTTCTTTTAAGCAAGTGCAAAGCGTTTTCAATCAGTTTTAATAAATTATTTTCGTTTTTTTAAGCAGCCCCAAATAAGGCATTTTTATCCAAAGTGTAACATTAATAGTGTTTTGAGGCGGAATAAGACGATTTCAGTTTGTTTTGATAAAGTTTTACGCGTTTCTAAGCAAAGAATCTTTCGAAATAGGCAGGTTTCTTTCAAATCATAATGCAAGTCGTTTTTTTTGAGGAGGAATAAAAAGGTCTTCAGTCTGCTTTGTATAATTTATACCAGTTTCTGTGCAAATAATATATAGAAATATGCTGTTTTCTTTCAGATTAAAACGTGAATCGTTCTTTTAAGCTAGTCTAAAGTGTTCTCAGTATGTTTTATTAAATTATACTCACTTCTATAAACAAAAAACAGCCCCAAATAAAGCGTTTTTATCCAAATTTTAACATAAACCTTAATTTCAAGCGTTTTCAGTCTTTGTTTTCTTAATTATTACATCATAAATCTATTTTTTAAGCAGTCTAAAGCGTTCTCAGTCTGTTTGATTAAATTATATTCGTCTCTTTATGGAAAAAAATAGCTCCAAATAAAGCGTTTTTATCCAAACTGTGACATTAATCGTGTTTTTGAGAAAGAATAAGACGTTTTCAGCCACTTCATAAAAGGTTAGGTAGTTTGAAAGCAAGGAATTGCCCAAAATAAAATATTTTCTTAAAAACTGCCTTTCATATACAGTTATTATTGTTCAAATCGTTTTGTTCAAATTTAGGTTTTAGAAATTGTTGTTTTTCCTACTATTTCATTACATCCTTCGTTTATTACTAAAAGCCACGTTCTTCCACAATCGTACTCAGTTATTTCAAAAATCATATTAAAAGAACGTTCCACATGGGTGCAAATGTTCAAAATCCACTTTTGAGAAGATGAGAACTAGGCCAAACAAGTTTCATTATGGTTATTAACGGTTAAATGGATCATAATCCATTTCAGCGAGGTAAATGTTATCTCAAAGCAATGTGCACCTGAAAATACCAAATCTGCCTTCTCAATGTTTTTCAATTTTTGTGTTCTTACCTTGAATGCTTCTTGCTTTTTACAGTTTAAATAGGTATTCAATCTAATAAATTATCAAATTATACTGACTATTCACTCCTATTTGAAATTTTTCTGACAAACTTTGATTGTCAGGTTTTGTTTTTGTTTGCATTTTTTTGCCAGCAGATAGAGCTAGCTAAGGAGAAAATTTTTAGGTTAAAAGAATCAGTCAACGGAGACTTTTGTTACGGCCTTAATGGAGCGCAGCGACATTTGATGTAAGTTGGCGATGCTCAGTTGAACGTGTGAATTTTTGGCCGCGGAGCACTGACAGCTGTCATGTGTCATATTTTCCGAGACATACGTTTTTTGTGACAATTGCCACACATAGGCGATCTGACCAGAACCAATATTGAACACTTGTTACTTTTTTATGTCCAAAGGTGGTGGTGTAATTTTTTCTTGTAGCTAGCTGTCTTCAAAGTAGAATGATAATGAATGGCCGGCTATTTCCTTACAAATGTATCTCTAATCGGTGCGCTCGTATCGGAAATGTTCCGTTTATGGCCTGCCATGCCAGAACCGGACACTGTCAATATTTCATTTCAGCGTTTGAAATATTGCCGTAGTGTAGTTTAATTGTTTGCAATTGCAGGCACACGCCAAGCATGTACCCGCTGTCGCCGGGAGCCGGCTTCAGGAGTCCATACCCCAGTGCCCTCCCGATTTCGACAAGCAGCCTGCCTAGTGATTTCTACCGGTTCTCCCCCACGGGGCTGATCCCACCGCACCCGGGCCTGTCCCCGCACCCGCCTCACCTCTCGTCACATCCGGCCATCGTGACGCCTGGACCCAAGCAGGAGTTACCCGACTTGAACCACAGGTGGGCGCTTTTTGAGAGCTTTTCATTGAAATTGGGCTAATTGACGACGGGTCGGGGGCGGCCATGCGTGGAATGAGGTCCAAGATTGGTTATCGGAGGCGCGGCCATTGGCCGGTCGGTTGCCCGGCAACCTCATCTCGTTCGGTGCCCGAAGGGTTGCCGATGTATCCGTCGTAGTTGGCTTTGCACGCCGTTCTCTTGTTTGGTTTTCATTTGGTCTCGGTCTGTTTGCAGTCCGCGCGATACGGCATCCAATCCAATTGTTTATTTTTATTGGATGTGTTACCGAGGAGATGCCCTTTCAAATTCTTTTTGCGTTTCTATAAAGCACAAGCACACTTGTCTAAACCTAACATCTACTAAAAACCATCCTAGTCTTTTCATCCAGTTTGTGGAGGTATTCATAAAATAGCCAATTTCAAATATACAGGTTGTTCCGTCTAAACCCCACATTAAAAGTATTGGAAGTTCCAATAATGATATTTATCAGAATCAAGTTCTTAACAAAATCTAATTTTTTCCTTGAATCAGCCGAGTGATTTGGTTAATTTTTTGTATGGTATTTTTCTGTGTTTAATGATTCATTGGTGTTAAGATTACATTTTTTAACTTTTTTTTGTACCTGATTGAAAAACCGCCTCCTAAAATATGTGCATTCTAAATTTCATAACAATCCGTCGACAAATAACTGAGATATTAAGCTCGAAAGTTTTAGGTGAGACACCCTGTATACAGCGTGTTCTGTCTAAACCTCACATTAGAAGTATTGAAAGTTCTAATAAAGATATTTATCTGAGAGTCGGTACTCAGGCATAATCCGTTGAGTTATGCTCAATGAAAATATTTTCAAGATGGCAGCACTTCCGGTTATACCGGAAGTCGCTATTAACTTTGTTATTTTAAATGCAAAGCTATGTTTTTCACTGCGTTTTTGAATTAGTTGAGTTATTTTAAGGGAGTTTTTATCAGCTTTCCCTATACCCAAGTTTAACCGTTTTCGAGATATTTAGGATTTTTGAAAATTTTTGAATTTGGACCTGTCCCTTAAAAAATCGGTAACTCGCCTAGTTTTAGAGATTTCGAAATCATGTTTGGAGAATTGAAAGAGAAAGCCTATATCTGTTGTTTAGTGTGATCAAAATTGGAATTGAAGTTAATCAACCCAAAAATTTGAAGTTTGGACAACTTCAAGTACCCAAAACTTAATTTTTTCAAATGGGATGTCCCAACTTTTATTCTACTAGACGGAGACTGAGACGGAGAATTTTTTTCTGCATCTATCTGTATTAGCATTCCCTATACCTATCTGTGATAATTTTCAAGTTATGTTGGTTTTTTTGTTATTGTGGGAAATTTCTTACTAACCACAGCTATTTTTGCATAGTTTGCCATAAAAACATTTCTGATTAAACTTAAACGACAAACTCTGTTCAAAATTGTGTTATCAGACTGTGAAAACAAAATAAATTCATTGGGTGTTGGTTTGAAAAACTTTAATTTCTCACCTTTTTTCATTCGTTTCCATGGCAACCTATGAGAAAAGGCCTATGGCTAATGAATTTCTCAATCCCAACAAAAATGTATTGTAACTTGAAAATTATTAAACATAGGTATAGAGAATGTTAACACAGATCGATGCAGAATTAAATTCTCTACCATCTAGTGAAATAAAACTTTTGTCATTTCATTTGAAAAAAATGAGTTATGGGTGCTTAAAGTTTTGCAAACTTAATTTTAAAAATTTGGAGTTTGTTATTCTTTTTTAGAAATTTGAAAACACCAAATGAAAGATCTAGGCTTCCTCTTTCAAATGAGCTCAAAAATATTTCCAAATTTTTAAAAATCGCAGAGTTATCTATTTTTGAACTGGAAAGTGGAAATCCAAAAAAATTTTAAAAACCAGAAATATTTCGTAAACAGCTAAATTTAGGTATAGGAACAGCTTATGAAAACTACCTTAAAATAACTCTAGTAATTCAAAAACGCATTAAAAAATATAGCATTCCATTTAAAATAAGAAAGTTGATAGCGACTTCCGGTATAACCGGAAGTGCTGCTATCTTGAGAATATTTTCATTGAGCAGGACCTAAAAGATTATGGTTGTACACAAATTTTCAGATGACTACGATTATTAGAACTCCCAATACTTCTAATGTGGTGTTTAGACAAAACAGCCTGTAGAAGTTGGAAAGTTTGTAATGTAGGCCCAAAGAATCACCCTGTATACAAGTCGAGCTTTCCTAGGGCAGTTTTTGATTGCATCGGTCGGAATTAAAAAATTAATTAAACATCAACGCGCTTTGATACCCTTACAATTAACCCCTTCCTCTTTAATCTCATTCGGAAGAAAATCATTTCAACTCATACATGAAAGGGAATACAAAAGTCGCTGAATGACGGCCTCATCCGTAAAAAAGAAAAAAAGTGTTTGCTTCGTGGAACATTTTTTACAGTAAAAAAACGCCAATTCCTTAAACCGCACCTACGGGACGTCAATTAGGGTAACTTATGTGCCATTTGAATGTTCTTGAACATTATATCCTACAAAAATATCGAGAGTTCTTGGTTGTAAATTTCTCTTATTTTGCTGGGAATGGATCGAATAACGACGCAATTTTTATTTTAAATGTCGGCTTGCAAGGCATAATAAACGACGGAAATGGAGTTAAAAATATCAAGTTCAGTTGATTAGAGTCAGTTGGATTGGTTAAGTCAGACGAAAGGTATTTGATGCTTTGTGGATTTTTTTCTTGGAAATCTTATATGATTATGGTAGAACAACGTTTAAACATTCAATAGATGCCAATGAAAAAAGATACAAAAACGTAAAAGTTAGAGAAGCAGTTAGACTAATTTACTAGACATTTTGAAATTACCGACAAATTAGATCGCTTGTATGTGAACGTGACGGGCTTAATTGACAAACGTAAAAAATTCGCATTTTTAAATCTGTGTAGTGACACAAATATTGTGTTAAATAAATTGTTAAATTAACAGAAAAGTTAATCTTTTTTAAGTTTTTATTGTTGACAAGTTTAAATAAAGTGAAAGCCGGTATGAAAATACTGTTATGTAATCACCGATATGTACACATCTAGGCATATGGACCATATCACGATGAGCTTTTTGTCATTCATACCACAATGGTTAAAAAAAAATTATTTATAAGTGTGTAAATAAAATAGTAGTAAGACCTATAAAGTAGTTTGCTGAATATTACTTTATATCTCCCACAGATTCACAGCAGTGTTTAAAACAACATGTCACATGCATACTGTCGTGATTTGGACATACATAGACTGTGTTGTTATGTTCTTCAAAACTTGAGATTTATAAATACCACGGCATACTCGTAGGTGCTGCGGAATAATTTGTTTTGGTTTTTTGCTTCAAATCCTTCAATTTAAAAGGTTCAATAAACATGTAATCAATAGACGTAATGTCTACTTATACAGAGATCATAAAGTTCTCAGTTTAAAAAAATCATCATTTGTTTACTATTTTTTTAATCTAATTAAAGTATACAGCAGAAATTGTTTTGTGATGCAGGTAAGCAGGCACAGTAGTTTACATTATTCAAAAGGTACCTACAATAATTTTTAACAAATAAATGTGGCGAGGTTTGCATGATGTAATTAAACGCAACTAGACCTTAGAATCACTGTATCCAGTGATTCTAAGGGCAGAAATGCGGTCCGAATCCGTGGCTTTATAATCATCAATAAACAGAAAGATTCATCAATTCATCATACTCGAGCATTTATTCCACAACGGATACCTACTACCAGATCCATTTGTTGTAATATCTTACCACATTCTAATAAAACAAAAATAAAAAAATTGTTGCTCGAGTTGTACAGGGTGTTTCAAGTTTTAGGTCCAGTCAAAAAATAAATACTTCTAGTATTCCAAAATAAAAAATATATATCGCAAACGATAGAGTTTCTAACACGCTTCAATTTGATGCTTTGCTGATATCCCAAATTTTCATCATATAAGCGTAAAACGCAATAAAATACATTAAAAAAATTTTTTTTCCAAATTATTCCAATAATTTTTTTATAATAAAATTCCTCCTATTTTTTAAGTAAGACTTCCGAAACTGAAACAGTAAAAAACCCAAGGCGTATTGAGCAATTGAAATTTCAATTTGCAAAAAAAAAGGGCATTTTTTAATTGACAAGTAAAATTTTAGTCTGACAGTTAATGACGTTTCAATTTTTTGTGAATCAAGCAAAGACACGAGCTCTGTTTTTTCAAAGGTGACTAAGATAAAACATTTACTTGATCTCTTGCAAATTGGAATTTCAATTGCTCAATACGCCTTGGGTTTTTTTACTGTTTCAGTTTCGGAAGTCTCACTTAAAAAATAGGAGGAATTTTATTATGAGAAAACGATTGCAATAATTTGGAAACAAAAAATTTTTTATCTAGTTTTTCACAATTCACGCTCATACCATGAAAATTTCGTATAACATTAAAGCATCAAATTGAAGCGTGTTAGAAACTCTATCGTTTGAGATATATTTTTTTTCTTTTGGACAACTAGAAGTATTTATTTTTTGACTGGACCTAAAACTTGAAACACCCTGTACATGCAAATGTGGTCTAGAAATTATCAAACTTCGAGTTATCAAAAATTACTGTAATTACTATTTCTCAAGGCACAATTTTGATAGAAAATAACAAAACATGTAAACAGAAGAACAGTCCAGGTAAAAAGCAATCACCAAAACTAAGTGTTCCTCTTTGCGTGCTGCTTTAATCTTTTTATTGTGGTGTCACCAACAATAACACTAATTACATTTTCATTAGAGCACAGCTAGAGCTTTTGGGCAAATGGCTTTTTTTTGCTTGAGGCGCTCCCGAATGCATTAGTTTTAGTACAATTCCTTTGTATTTTGAATGCTAGAGCAAACCAAACTCTTACATCGATCGTTTTAGGTATTAGTAAACAGCAGTGGCGTACTGAGCAGGGTTCCGTGGGTTCCGCGAAACACGGGCCCGGGCCCCGAAGGGGCCCGCAGTGGTCCTTGACAAACAAATTTAAGTCAAAAGTTAAAAATTATTTTTTAAGGTGGTAAAATTAAATTGTGTTGAAAAAAAAATTGTTTTGTCTGCATGAGAGTACCAAGACTTGTTCACTTGTCCCGAAAACATAATCAGAATTGTTGGATTTTTTATATTACACATAAATTATGTTCCTAATTTAGTCTCAACTCTGTGCAATTATTATATGTGTACTTGCCATATTTCCCACAATATTAATTATGTTTTTATTTAAAAGATCTATACCTATTTTGGAGTAAGTAATTTAAGAAGAAGTTTATTATAAATAAGACAATGAAGACATCATATTTAAAAAACTTGTCCCTAATACGAGGCGGTCTTTTGAGAAACAAATATACAAACTTTTTAAAAACACTCTCAAAAATCATCTTGACTTCAAAATCAAAAGCCTAAGTTGATGATGACGCTAAAGCTTTTAAAGAATTGTTAGTAACGTATGAAATGGTATTTTTGATTGTACCATGAAACTAAAGTATTAGCTGTTTCAAAACAATAAAAACGCCAACGTCGCATTTTCTCTCAAAATTAGTTGTTATAATTGTTATAAATTATTCATGCACTTCAAAAAATTAATAGCTAATGTAATTTATAGTTTAAATGAGAGCTCTAACCATTAATAACTGTTTTAGATTTTTTTTTTAAATTATTTCGTAAAATGCGACGTTGGCGTTTTTATAGTTTTGAAATAGCTAATATTACCTATAATATATTATTATTAGAATAAGTATTATTCTAAAACGGAAAATTCAAAATATTATGGCGAAGCCGCAAAACTTTTCACAAATACATCAACAAATTAACGAACGTAATTTAATATTAAACAATTACCGTTTTTTTAAGTGGGGAACATCTACAAAATTTATACTAAAAAGGGCTTCTCGATCAAAACTTTTTTGTTGACGATCATATGTAATTCTTATCAAAATGCAACAAGCAGAGATGGGCGTTGACACGTCGACTTTGATTGTCTACACGACGTGTCAACAATTGCGTCGACAATGTCTACAATGTCAACAGTGTCAGCAATGTCAACAATAGGTCGACAATGAAAATTTGAGGTTATGTTGTGTTTTATATCACATTTTTTTTTAAAGAAAAAATTCTTTTGAGAACAAAGACGAAGCTAAAGATGAAAAGTGAACCGTAAAAACAGAAGAAAAAAGAGACTAATTTGTTTTGCTTTCTTGTTACCGTTTTTCGAGAATTTTATTTTTATTTATTTATTTTTCTATCACATATTTTATGTTTTAAAAAAGTTTTCATCATACCTTTAAGTTTTATTTTTAACAGTTATACACCAATTTCATAGTCAAATACCAGTTTAATGTCAAAATTTATTATTTCTGTATTGTTGACATAGTTGACATTGTTGACATCACTTTAAATATCGACGTCGACGTAATTGTTGACAGGTCAACAATTGAATTGTCTACCTTGTATTGTTGACACGCCCATCCCTGGCAACAAGTGAAGATTTTTTAGGATTCATGTTTTTTAAGGACTAGACATTATATTATTGCTGTCAGAGTCCAGATCAAATGATATTCATTACATAAACACAATATTCTCAGTTTTAAAATTTTATATACTAAAAATATATATAAATTGCCATAGTGGGGCAAGATGCTAGGAGGGCCCGTGTTGAGATGTTAGAACGCAGGCCCGTGAATGGCTCACTACGCCACTGGTAAACAGCCATGGCTTAGTTTTAATATTCTCACATTTAATGTATTAGTTTAATAATTACTGCAATTTTCGGTCGGTGTATGAAGCTCCACCTATGAGCAAGTGTCCAGATCGTAGTCGGTATGTCAGCGTTTTTCACCCCTCGCATTCGTCCTCCTGCAGAGAACTACCCTTGCACGCAATGCAGAATCCGCCATTTCCCACTTTACCCGGCTTTTGTGTAGACAATCAATAATTCCTTTTGATAAACGCTAAGTCTGTAATGACATACATTTTTTATTGCATTATCCTCAAGTTTCAATCGGCTGCATTGCTAGCTCGACGCGATTTTCTCGGAAAAGCTTCATTTATTTTTCTTGGGAAAATGGCCAGATATTTTCGTAGAACGTCGACAATATTTCATGAAAAATTTATCAAGGGGAGGTCGTTTAATCTCGACGCTTAATGGATTTTCATGCGATTTTTCCGCGATATTTTCCGAAGCTATGGCCGCTTCTTGCGATCAATTAGTCCGCGGATCCGCGGCCTTCAAAAAGAGATCTGTGTAATCAATCATTAAATTGGGGTTAACGGCGCAACGACGCTGTCGTCGCTCTGCCAGCAGCAACAGATTTGTCTATTATCGAATGGTAGTGTTCGGACCTTTGTCAGACCGGTTGCGGCAGGAATTCCTTCAGTTGAAACAATCATAAATAAAATCCGCGAAAAACTAGCTGTGTTGTGCGTTTCCTCATCCGACCACGTGTTTTCTGTCTGTTTCCATTCAAGCCAAACAAAGGACGGGCACAGCCATTCATATTGATTTTCTGTGATAAACGGCGAATAAAAAACTTGTTGAATCTCGTTGTATGTTAGTGAAAGGTTTATGTGCGGTGCACGCGGTCCTCTCTCTTTAATCTCCCAGACATCCCTTTAATCCTCATTAATGTAATCATGGACACCACTGAGGAACCGTTAAATTTAACAATCAAGAAAATGCCGATTGCCATCGTCGCTCCCTTCACCATTGTCAACAACGACCTCAACAAGAACGAAGACCTACCACAAGACCTCTCCATGAAGCTATCCAAAAACAGCGAGCAATGCCTAGATCTCAGCAAGACCAAAGAAACCAACTTGGAAAAATCCAATCTGAACCACAACGAACAATTAAGAAAATACCTCTGCAAGAACGAGGACGAAACCAAAAACCACTACAATAAGAACACCTACAACGAGCAAGGCAACAAACTCATGGACCTCTACAAGAACCTGGGCTCCGAATCCGTCTATTCCTTCATCAACAATTTAACCGACCGCAAACTCCTCAGCGCCTGGTACATGAACACCGTCCTCGGCCACCAAAACCCCTACCTAGCTTTACCTAAAACCGAATCGTCCGACAATCGCATTCTCAACAACCTCCTCGATAAAAAACCCTACTCCACTTACAAATTTCCGACGAATTTCGACGCACTCATCGTTAACGAGATGCGTTCGGAAAAGCCCCAAGAGTCCAAAAAGGACAAGAAGGGGTGACTTGGTGGTGGTTTGCAAGGTTCCGCTGTTTGACGATGTGTTTGCTTTCAGGTCACAAGTCGACCACAAGAACAATCTAGGTGACTCGAAGAACAACCAGGATGGCAATAACGGAGAAAAGAAGAAGCCCCACATAAAGAAACCCCTAAACGCCTTCATGTTATACATGAAGGAAATGCGAGCTAAAGTCGTCGCTGAATGCACGCTCAAGGAAAGCGCCGCCATCAATCAAATACTCGGCCGAAGGGTAAGAGAGACGGTTTTATCGACTATCGGAGAGAATGGGTGATTGTGGATTTGTGCGATGAATTTGTAAAGAGTTGCAAGGAACGGAACGTGACGTTTTTTCGCGCGGATTTGTTTGCAAAGGGAAGGTATTTAAAAGTTTTGGATTGATGTAATTAACGTGAAAACACAAACGGGAAAGTTTTGGCCGAAATGAACAAGAGATTATAGTTTTATCTTGGAGAATTAGACGGATGAAAATGTTTTAGTATATTTAATAAAGCTTTACAAAAATGAATGCGCATTTAGTGTGTAATAGACGCTGTTAGTTGAACTAAAAATTTGTAGGTTTTTTATTTTTACGTTGAATGCTTCTGTTCGAACTTGGCTGTATATTATTAACTACATTTAATTTGAATACAATAAAACCTATAATCCTAAACAGTAATTGCCAGGGGTTCGAGTTTTCGGTTTATCGTATAAATTTTTTCCTGGTTATGAGTATGTAACAAAGATGCTAAATTCGGTTATCATTTGCAAAAACGAAATTATACAATAATACAAACATTACGTTAATTAATGTTAATAATAACGTTAATTAATTTGCGCAATTCCAGGAGAGATATCTCTTGGGGCATATCAATTTTTTTGTTTTTTCGAATTGTTTGGTTTAATAATAATACTCCGGACATAGTGCGGAGTTTGTTGCGTTTACCGTTACCGAAAAATGGGTAAACCAAATTGTTTTTGTTGTTTTTCATCACCGTGATTTGCTTTTCAATTACAAACAAACAACACTTTTTGTCTAGTAAACATAAAATTCCTAATGATGTTTCTATGATATTGATACAAATTTTATTAACAACGAATCATTTCTCATTCAATTCTTTCTCGCTCCAATTTAACTACGTGGACAGAAGAATTAGTTTCAAAGATTTTAAGGCCATGAAAATGTCGAGAACTCCGATAATTTGTGTCTAAGTAGGTATATTGGATTCTAAAGCTTGGTTTATGACTAACAAAAGATACGAGTGCCTACATTCTCATCAACGCTCCAGATGAGTTCCTCAGACAGGGTAAAGTTAACCTTTTCATACTTTCTCGGACTGAGGAATCCAGAACTTGGCACCCATCGTCTATAGTTGCAAGATATTATTAAAAACAATGAAACGAACAACCTGGAATTAGCACAATCTTCCTACAAACAGAAAACCTTCTTGTCTAGATATTAAAAAATGAATGAATTAATTACCAGCTTAATTAATTAATTATCAACTCTTGTCAATTATCCAGAAGGAAGAAATAACTAGGTTATTGTTTTAATTTATAATAAAATAATAAAAACAAATAAAAATAAAATCAGAATTCCACTTGATATAGTATTGTAACACTAAACTATAATAATAAATTGAATATGGAAATAGGCCACGTTTATTGAAATTAAGAGGCTCGGAGGTAATTTTTTTTTCTGTAAAACACAGTTACTTCTGCAGTACGACGGCATTTTGCGACTCCAGTCTAAATATGTAGTTAATCGGTACTAGGTCCCGCTTAAAATTCTACAACCAAAAACTAAAGCCAAAAAGCTATATTGCCACCTCACTTGCATTATGATATTTTCATAACTATGTATACCTAACGTTTAATACAAATGCTGTTGAACAAATAAGTTTTAAATTATACTGATACAAAAGTACCTAGAGAGTAGAATTCGACGACCTATACTTTGATTACAATTATTTGAATTTGAAGCCCCTACAACTTTTTTAAGTTTGGAGATGGCCGGTTTTGGAACAAACTAGGGCATTTATGGAACAAAATGTTATTTGTTTGGACTGTCTATATATTATAAGCTATTTTTTGAAATAAAAATAAATGAAAAAAAAAAAAACGGTCCAAGTTACTAAAATTCGGATTTGAAACTTCACTTTCGGTTTTCTATACAAAAAAAATTTCAAATTTTAAATCGGATTTGAGAATCAAAAAGAACAAAGAATTTTCTGTATAAAGCACTATTTTAAATATTTTGGTATGCATTAGTTTTTTGAATAAAAGCTTCCAAAAAATCTGTGACTCATATTTCGTCAATTTTTTAGAAGTCAATATCTTCACAAATAAGCCTCACACAAAAAAATCATTATATATTTACAATTATGCTTTCTAGGAGAACAATTATCCTGAATATGACCGAATTTCAGGTTGTCAAATTTTTTTCGTTGTCCGCTTCACGTGAAATGTCCCAAACTCCAAAAACTTGGGTTAAATTTACTACGCGGAGATAATTGATTTTGGAAAGAACATCTAAGGAGATGGCCGCTTTTTGGAACGAATTCGAATGTTCTGACTCTATAAGTATCATGCGTTTTAGCTGTGTTCTAGCCGCTTTTGGGCCACCCAATGTGTAAAAGTGTGTAACGAATATTTTTATGGAATAAAAACCATTTCGTAAATTGTGTAGATGGCCGGTTTTGGAACTAGACGACTCAAATAGAACATGGAACACATATGCCGTCACGTACGGGTATTGTAACTGAGCCAATGAGATACGAAAGTGTATTAAGGATTTAAGGATGTTTTCGTTACAATGAAACACCAGGTGGTAGTGGAGTGGCTTTATTTTAACTCAATACTCTTAGATCCAATGGTTAATTGTCAAATTTTTCCCCGTCTTTTCATAAAGTTCGAAATTAAAAAAAAAATGTAAACGAAGTTGATACTATCCGCTATGTGACACATTGGGATAGAAACTGGTGGGAGTATACTAGCAGCGCTCGCAAACAGCCGAAAAATTAGTACTTTTCAAAGGTGGTGTTATTTTTTCAAATTTTCAGTTGTCAAATTATTTTGACGTTTTTCGAGATAGTTAAATAATATGAATAATATGGAAAGAAGAAGTCCCTCTATGATATGTTGAGTAGTAGGGTATAAAAACTACTCGATTAAATCTCCTGATACAAAATTTTATTCATTTTCGACTAGAAATTAGAAGAGCGGTCAAAGGGAACAATGGACAAAAGTGGAGATAAAAGCAGCAATCAGCAAATAGAAAACAGATTGATTATTCATGTAAAATATGAGACCACAATAAAGAAGTAAGTGGAATTTATTCATCGACACTTTCAAAATTTACAGATTTTCTCTTGTGTATGGAAGTTTTGACAAGTGTTTGGCATTTGACACTCCGAGAAATTTAAAGCAGTTTTATGCCTTGTTGAGTTTAATTTGAAGATTAACGGAGGCTCTCCTTCTTATTTTCTTCTCACATAATTGATTTCAATGCGCACAATGGGTTGTTTATAAAATCTGTAGGATTTAAGACATACGGCTCCACATTCGCAAAGTCCAACTTCCCTTTGCATTTAAATTTTTCATATATAATTATGCCTTTTGCGTATTTTTCCTTTCCTAGCTGACTAAATCAGTCGGCTTACCCCATTCTTGTTCAGAAGAAGTTTGCGAAGTACTTCTATCGCTTTGAATGTAACCAATCAAGGCATAAAGCTAAAAGAGACAATAATTTGTGTTTGCATAGGTATTTATGAGAGAGAAGAGACCAGAAGAGACTTACATTCAATTCGACTCTATAGGGGGGTAGTGTGACAGACGTCTGCCTAATGACATGACATTTAATAACACTGCCAAAATTTTGTCCTCTTCTTACTTCCGAAACACGATACACATGACTAATTGCTAATAACTTGCCCTTCCTTATTGTTTCCGAATTAAAAACAATACTATTGTAAATCTTTTCAAACCCCGGTTTAGTGATTAAGTCCATTTTGGCAGTACTACTAATTACTACGCACTTTAAAGGACGTAAACAAAGTACCTATCATAAAATATAGTTACTCATATTGCGAAAAATCGCCACCAAAGTGGCGCTGCGAACAACCTTGCACTAAGGTCACTCATCCGGTTAGCTTTGTTTTCATAGGTAAGGAAATCCGAACTGACAATTTCAGAAAAACGAGTTTGTCAAAGTCAAAACTACCATTGGCGTCGACACAATCTCGTGGTCTCGTGAAACGGAGTTGCAATAATGGTGTATGTCTGTTGTGTTGCCGGTTGCCTCAACAGCAAATTGAAAAAAAATTTGTGACAAAATACAACCTTCCAAATAACACGGTGTCAATAAAACACTTTGAAAATTGATAACAAAAACGAATTAAAAGTGGTTCCTTATTTAAAACAAAATTGCTTAACACCTTCTCATTTTGAAAAACTGCGTGTAAGTTTGGCTATAGCTCTGTTCAATCATGATACAGCAGCTGGCTTACGATATTATGTAGAACGAGGCAAATTAGACACTAATATGTTAACAACTGCTTGGTTTTTTGAGCAAATATTCAGATGGTTCAAACTACTTACAAGTCGAACAAGGTCTATTGCTCTAAAAGACGGGCCTCAGTATGCAAAAGATTCTTTTAGAAGAAATTCAAAATTTGGTATGCAATATTAAAATAGGAATGAGATGTGTTTGGAAACCTGTACAGACGGGTATTATTTTGGCGACACAAAATGCTATTGAATTAGCAGATTACTTTTTAAAAAAAGAAAATTTTTATTATCTGTGTTTGGGACGATTTACTCAGGATGCAATAGAAAATTCTTTCTCAGTAATACGTTCCATTCAACCTGTACCTAGTGCTAAAGAATTTAAAACGGCAGTTAGATTAATATCAATATCACAATATAATCGATCGAACAGAAAAGGTAATTATCAGATATCTGACGCAGAGTATTTGGTAAATGTTTTAAACAAGAATCCTAAAGTGCACGAGGAGGATGAAAGTGAAGTTTCCTTGGAAGATCTTACATTAGATTTTTGTTGCAACACAGGACATGATGAAATTCAAAGTTTGTATTATTTGGCTGGCAGGACTGTGCATCAAGTTATCAAAATTCACAAAATTAATTGTTCTACATGCATTGACGACATAAAAACACAAGAGGATAATCCCCAAATTTCTGGCTTAGTTAAATTAATAAAATTGAAAGCGCTTTCAAACAAAATTACATTTGCAACAGTGAAAGTTTTCGAAATACTGAAGGAAGCGGAAGAATATTTTAGAAAATTTGAAACCTGCTTGTTAAAAAGAGAAACAAAATTAAAGTTACTTCTACGCTCTTTCATGAGTACATCGCATCATAAATCAAAATTTACCGTGTGCCACGACATCGCACTAAAAATGGTGTCGATGTTTTATAAAGCCGGAATTCATTTTCTCATTAGAGAATCCAACAGGACTACCGTAAGACCTCAAAACATTCGATGTGATAGTCGCAGTGTCGGAATGAGGCGAGCAGTGCAAAATATTTGTTGAAAAGTGTGTCTGCAGGAATTATAAATTTGATTGCTTCTATTTTAATAATAAATCTGAATTTTTCTTGTTTAACATTTTATTTATGCAAATTTAAAATGAAAGTGTCGAGGAGTATTCTGACCCCTATTATTAACTCGCAACCGCAACTTACGCCACTGGAAAAAACGAGTTTCATTTGACGTTTTCCTTGTCATTTAGGAACACATTTCCTTACCTATGAAAGCAAAGCTAACCGATGAGTGACCTTACCTTGCACCACGACCAACTGTATCAATCTCCGCTTGCTTCGCTTCTCTCCGATACGGCCATACCACTTGTCGATTTGTCCATAAGAAACCAAATTTTTGACCTTGGAAACGAAAGTTCGGCAGGCAGAGCACCCAAGTGACAAGTATGTGAATTAAAATGATGTCAGACGTCAGGTCAGAAGTCAGAGTGGTGCTTCGAGGTTATAATTTACCTGTCTTGTTAGTGTCATTAGTGTCATCTACTCATCTCTTGAAAAATAAAATTCATACAAATCGTCGCAGACGACGGTACCAACGAAAAGAAGCCTCTTTTCCACAAATCACACATTTCTTTCCCATTAGGGCCCCATACACGAGCGGATTATCCGACGGATCAGATCTGTATAGATCTGATTCGACAGATTTGGATCGGACGAGCCAGATCTTTCGTGGTCCACTAACTAACATACCAAATCCGCGTATCAGATCTTCATACTCGATTCGAAGTATCAAATTCGTTCGTTAGTGGAGAATAATTCTACATTTCTGACGGATCTGATCTGGCTCGTGGTATTTTAGTTGTGCTAAAAGATCTGGCTAGGCAGTCCTGGTAGTAGTACTTGCAGATTAGATTCGTACGAATTTTCTTTCGAACCATATCAGGCTTATGGTTAGGCATTTTAGATTCGTACGAATTTTTCTTTCGAGCCATACCAGGCTCGTAGGCTCGTGGTTGTCCATTAACGCTTCGTTAATGGATTCGACAGATTATCTGCTCGTGTATGGGGCCCTATTATACGGTGGGGTAACACTAGTTTTGATTCAAATTAAAATTATAATTCGAAAATTTTTTTTTGTTTTGAATTTGACACCTTCAAATTTCAAATAATTTGGGGGCAGCACGTGCCGAACGCCATCTCGGTTACTAGATCGGAACAGTTTTTTAACCGAGCGGTATGGCCGTATCGAAGAGAAGCGAGAGAAGCGAAGCAAGCGGAGATTGATACAGTTGGTCGTGCTTGCACATAGCGGATAGACATAGACGAGACAAATTGCTGTCTTGAAAAAGTACCGTTTACTATTTCCGTGGAGGGTACTGTTTTGTTGTGAGTATTGAGCTGAGTGTTTGATTTCTCCTTGCGTATGTAGTCCGAGTAGTTTGTGGTGTATGTGTGAGAGATGATGCGTCCATATCGTTGGGGCCTTGAGTCCCAGTGGATCTAGCCTTTGGCCTGCCGTGTACGAAGTGTCCTAATGGTGTGGTTGCGTAGTGGCACTCTCTGAGTCGCGAGGAGCAGGCCAAGTATTACGAGAAGGCGCGCCAGGAGCGCCAACTGCACATGCAGCTGTACCCGGGCTGGAGCGCGCGGGACAATTACGGCTACGGCACCAAGAAGAAGAAGCGAAAGAAAGAACGCACACCAGTCGAGTCGGGAGGTACACGCGCACCCTAGAGAGCGGCCGACGGCGGGGCCCTGGAGTCGGACTCCTCGCTCCAGCGCCCCGCCGACGACCAACGTGCATACGCGCCATGGCAGAATGGGTCGGCGGCCGGCTGGCAGGTCTCGGTTCTTGCGGCTTCTCTTGGTGCCTGCCGTGCCCGCCGTGTGACGATGCTGACTCTATAGTTCTGTTTAGTGGCACGCGCTGGGCCGCGAGGAGCAGGCCAAGTACTATGAGCTGGCGCGCCGGGAGAGGCAGCTGCACATGCAGCTCTACCCCGACTGGTCGTCGCGCGCCAACGCCACTCGCGGCAAGAAGAGGAAGCGCAAGCAAGACCCTGCCGATGGAGGTAGCTCTGCCAACAACTCGCAAATTACTCTAACTTGAACCAATATTGTAACTTGCGAGACGTGCATCACCTATTATATCTATTTCTTATATTTGCATGTTTGGGGTAATTCGGTTGGCCGGCCGGGACCTATTCTGCTGGGGGTCGAGCAGACCCCTTGTTGGTTGGACGAGTCGTATGCACGTTTGTCAGCAGCCTGCATGATCATACATTATATTCCCTTCTGTATCTGTTATTATACCGATCACTAGACACCACAGCTCGCTTAGGCCGAGCACAGCATGCTCTCACCATCCAGTAGCAACACCTAGACTCTGGATTCGAACAGTTACAACTCTCAAATCCAGATCCCTTCTGTATCGATCACTAGAGACCACAGCTCGCTTAGGCCGAGCACAGCATGCTCCCACACACCTTCATCCACTCAAAACATCCCATCCAGTAGCAACACCTAGACTCTGGATTCGAACAGTTCCAACTCCTTTCTGTATCTGTTATTATACCGATCACTAGAGACCACAGCTCGCTTAGGCCGAGCACAGCATGCTCCCCACACACCTTCACCCACTCAAAACATCCCATCCAGTAGCAACACCTAGACTCTGGATTCGAACAGTTCCAACTCTCGAATCCAGATCCCTTCTGTATCTGTTATTATACCGATCACTAGAGACCACAGCTCGCTTAGGCCGAGCACAGCATGCTCCCCACACCTTCACCCACTCAAAACATCCCATCCAGTAGCAACACCTAGACTCTGGAACAGTTCCAACTCTCAAATCCAGGTCCCTTCTGTATCTGTTATTATACCGATCACTAGAGACCACAGCTCGCTTAGGCCGAGCACAGCATGCTCCCCACACACCTTCACCCACTCAAAACATCCCATCCAGTAGCAACACCTAGACTCTGGAACAGTTACAACTCTCAAATCCAGGTCCCTTCTGTATCTGTTATTATACCGATCACTAGAGACCACCAGAGATGGGCGTCGACACGTCGGCTTTGATTGTCTACACGACATGTCAACAATTTCGTCGATAATGGGTATGTTCCGAAATCTGCTGATAGTACTGACAGATGGTTTGATTCCGAAATCATGCGTGCTGCTGTTGAGTTCTGAATTTTGGAACGACACTAAGCGCTGAAACGTCAAATATTGTCAATAAATTTATCTTGAGTGACCAACTGATCGGTGATGTTCAAATATCTACTCGTTTAGACTAATTGAGTGTTGTAAATGGATCGACGAATAATTACATTGACTAGTATCGTAATCGAAATATCCCAGGTCATTTTCTCTTTCTGCTCTAAGGAACTCCTCAGTTGTTAACTGAATTTTATAACTTGTGTTTGTGTCAGCATCGATAAATTTATAAAGTTGTTTAGCGGGATTAGAACACATTTTGGTTAGGTTAATGAAATTTGATGAATGACAGAAGTTTACGCCACACCACCTCGCAACGCTCAGCACAATCAGCAACGTATCAGCGAAATTTATGGCAAATATATTTTGCACGGTTAATAGTTTCTCGCAGTTGTCAGTGTACTGATCTTAATTTCGGAACACCTGTTAGCGCTGCCAGTACTATTTGCAGATTTCGGAACATACTCAATGTCTACAATGTCAACAATAGGTCAACAATGAGAATTTGAGGTTATGTTGTATTTTACGTCACATTTTGTTTTGAAGAAAATATTCTTTTGAGAATGAAGACGAAGGGCATAATGGCTGAAGCATAAAGAATTAAAAAAGAGAATAATTTGTTTTTTATTTTTGTTTATTTATTTTCGTACTTGTCTTTATACCCACATATTGTATATTTTTTAAAAGTTTTCTTTCACCCTTAAGTTTTATTTTTAACAAATACACCAATTTTATAGTCAAATATCGTCAGTAAAATATCAAAATTTATTATTTTTATATTGTTGACATAGTTGACATCACTTCAAATGTTGACGTTGACGTAATTGTTGACAGGTCAACAAATGAATTGTCTACCTTGTATTGTTGACATGCCCATCTCTAGTGACCACAGCTCGCTTAGGCCGAGCACAGCACACCTTCACCCCAGGGGCGGATCCAGAAATTAATTTTGGGGGGGGGGCTTCCAAACATTTTTAGCATGGTGAAGCTATTGAATGAAACTTTTGTTATGTTAAAATACAAATTTAAATAAATTTGCCAAAATTTAAGCCCAAAAAACTTTTTTCCAAAAAAATTTTACAATGCCAATTCATATTTTCTCAAATAAAACACCCTACATGTTGTGCATTTTTTGGTTATTCATAGGTAGTTCTTGATCATAACTTTTTTTTACTAGTCGGTTTCGCTAAGTTTTTGAAATAATTAGTTCTCATTGACAAAAACAACACTCTTTTTATTATTAAAAAAAACCACAACATAAAATACAACAGACAATGTTAATTTACATACAGTTGTTTAAGTAAGTTTAAGTAATAAAAAATTCTGGACGTAAAAAAATTTCTAAGCAACTTCCTTGTTTTTTACTTTTCGAGAATCTTCGCATAATATTTTATTAAGTGGTAATAATTTATTTTCATTGTAAGGAAAGGTATTTGGTATTTTTTGGCTATCATCTAAAAAAATACGACTTTCTAGAAACGTTTCGATGCTAATTTAATTTTCTTTAGGCCGTCAATTGTTTTTTATAAACGGATTGAAGAAGATTAAATTAAGACGGAACGTTGGCAGAAAATTGTGATTTTTTAGTGACAGTCTAAAAAACGCCAAAGAGGTACCTTTCCTTATACTGAAACTAAACAAAATGGACACAAACACATTAGAAATTAATAATTTATGTATTTATTTATTAAAAAATGAGCATTAAAAAGACTTTTAATGTGATTATTTAAAAAACATTTGTTCATTAAGCTTTTATATTATTTATTAAAAAATTAAAATTGGTGTTTGGGGGGGGGAGGCATGGCCCCCTGGGATCCGCCCTTGCTTCACCCACTCAAAACATCCCATCCAGTAGCAGAGGGTGGTTCACCGTCAAAAAGTTCAAAGTAAAAAGCAAATTTTATAAAATATTTAAGTCAAAAATACGTATTAAACAAAATCTTTATACGGTAAATACAAAAATTACAAAATTTGAAAGTATCAAAGCTAATTTTGTGTAAACTGTTAATTCCTAAACAATGTCTAATCAAAATAAAATAGAAGCAAACTAATATAACCTAAATATTTCAGTGCTAAAATGTTCACAAACAAAAAGTGAGTAACAGGGTCGCAGAAGCGAGAGGAGGGACTTAACTCGTCCAGCCTACCTAATTTAATAATACATGCCTTTATAAACACAACCTTTGAGTTAATTTTTAGCAAAGTTTGAAACAAAATTGTTGCTATCACAAAAAACATAACATTAACTATTATTATAATATAAATAGGACCTAAATTGTGTTTTGTTCACGCGCATGCGCTTCTTGCACTGCTGTGCTCCTATACGAGGATTTTGTTTTTGAACGCTTTGCGATATTCCGTTTTGCTCAGAAACATTTTAAGAAAAATACACTTTATTTACAACCTTTTTTGCTATCACACGGGCCCCCCCTAGTAGCAACACCTAGACTCTGGATTCGAACAGTTCCAACTCTCAAATCCAGATCCCTTCTGTATCTGTTATTATACCGATCAGTAGAGACCACAGCTCGCTTAGGCCGAGCACAGCATGCTCCCCACACCTTCACCCACTCAAAACATCCCATCCAGTAGCAACACCTAGACTCTGGAACAGTTACAACTCTCAAATCCAGATCTTTAGTCATTGTATAGATCCATTACTAGAAGTAGAACATATTAGAACGGGCTGATCAAACCATTTTATCAAACGACTATACCTTGGCTTAATCAGTCCCGTACGCATGAACCATCCCCGAGAAATACGAAACATGTATTAATGATTTAACTTACATTTATCAGGTAACAGCATGAAGAAGTGCCGAGCAAGGTACGGATTGGACCAACAAAACCAATGGTGCAAACCATGCAGGTGTGTACCGTTTTCATTTTTATTTCTTGGTGTTTTTAGTTCATTAGCATGTTATTTTATTTTTGTTTATTTTGTACGGAATAACCAATCTGATTAAAAACTGATGGACGTTTGAAGTAATTTGAGCTAACCACACGTTTGATTTTTTCAAATTGCACAGTAGGTAGGTCACTTGGTCACTTGCCAAGTCGTATTTAAAAAAAGTTGGTAGATAAAAGCCAATACCACTTTAAACGCGCAAACCTTGTAACAGAGTTATAGACGTAACACTAAGAAAAATCGCTTCTCATGAATAATATTTTGGGTGCGAAAAGGGACGTTATAATGTTTTGTTATTTAGTTTTAGTGTTACATGAAACCGTGTAGACAGAAGAACAAATGCAAATATTTAGACCTTATAAAGTTTGCAAAAATGTCTCTACATCATTGATTCCTGATGAGAGGGTTGGATCGGATAGCTCAAGGAAGTGAAATTGAAAGTTCTGGTGTTGTAAATCTGTAGTAAAGAAACCTGTTTTTGAAAGTTCAATTTGGTGTAAAAGGCGTTCGAAAATCAATCTTAACAACATTCTGTAAACCCTTAACCCACCCTAAGGGCACAGTCAGCGATCATGAATAGTGACTGGAAAATATGCACTAAAAATGTCCAATATATTGCACGCAATATGCTATGCACCAAAAAATTGTCAAAATATGCAGTAAAAATTGGCAGTTTATATTCATATAACTTTTTTAAATAAATAAAACGCATTTACAAAAATAAGAAACTAAACTAAAAAGTAGGTGGTATAGAAGGATTCACATAAATTCCGTTTCAAGATATGAATCAATTTTAAAACAGTAAACCTGTTACTTTATTTTAAACGTTTACTAATTTACCTTTTCCTCTAGTAGTTTTAATTTTTTTCTCAATGCTGCTGATAAAGTCAATACTAATCCTCAACACTATCAGTATTATTTCAATATTTGATTTTGTACATAACAATTGATTTTGAATAATAAGGTCAGAAAAAATTCAGTGTCACTTTTCATCAGCAAGATTATTTGTAAAACCAAATTATGTAACAATATTTTTAATACGAATAATCGAGTTCTGCAAAAAACACGACAGAATTAAACCGATCGTCATATGAGCACGGTCGTTTTCACCACTTTTCCATGAAATCTTATCCAGGTAACGTGTTGTTGAAAATTTTGCCTGTTAGAAAGATACTGAAGATAGTTTTCAGAATGCCAATTTATTCAATATAATGGCAAATATGCACAAACATATGCATTTATGACAAAAAACCCAAATATGCATTATATGCAACTTTAAAAAACTGTTTAGATGATCATGTTAGAACGTGAAAAGGATAAGTACAAAGTACGGAACAGATACACTCAACAATGAAAATATGTATTTTCAATAAAATCCAGTCTCTAATCATGAACCAATTAACAAGGTTCAGAACTATGGAAAGTAACAACGTGTTGAAACTTGTAGATTCAATATTTACTGCAACAATTTTAACTTTGAAGACGATGATTTGCTTTCAGTAAACTAACGAATGTGGAAGACCAGAATTGGGAATCAGTCGATCACAAACGCTTTTCGAAATCGGTGGTCTTTTTTCTTTTTTGCTTCACATTGAGTAGTGATAGCAGATCGAAAATGCAAAATCAGTCACTCCGCTATGATATCTTCAAAATAGCCGATTGTCATAATAATTTTTGGAAAGAGAACTTTGTCATGTGTTTGCTTTAACAAGGTTATATTTTATTTCCGTGGTTTCGGGGAAAAGGGGGATACCTAAGTCAGAATTTACATTTTTTAGAAGCATTGATTTAAGTACAAGCAAGCTGGTGCTGTGATAGAAATGGTAATTATTTCCTGTTAATTACAACACTTATGGTGGTATTCTCTAAATGTCACTGTTATTCTGTTACGTTTGTAGAATGTTAGCAACAGTGCTCCGTTGTGACACCCCTTAACAGAGCTGTCTAATTTGCGATTCTCTAACTTCCTCTGTTAAAATAAGGGTAACAGTGTTCCCATTTGTTCGAAAATGTAATTTTTGAGATAATGGAAGTCGATTTTGACGTATGGATTACTACTTGATTAGGACTGATTCAAATATTTTGCGAAAATGTTAAGAAGTTTTCATAAAATTATTATCATTTCGAGTTTGGTATCGCAAAAAGTTGCACTAAAATGTGAAAAGAAAGCGAATGCAAAAGATGAGTCTAGATCAGAGCAAAGAATATCTTTGTTTATTGGGGAAAATTTCATTTTTTGTTTTGGGACAATTTCTGTGGGATCTCGTGTCGCATTAGCTAACTGAATTGAATCCAAATTATTTTATTCTGTGCTGGAGAGAACTTATACGCAAAATTAAAGAGAGAAACACAAGTTGGAAGAAAGAAAATTATTCAGACAGTAATAGAGCAATAACATAGTAACAGAAGTTAGGGAATAGCACCATTAGTAGCCATTTAGGTATATATTGTACCACATTTTCACCTAACAGTCGTTTACGAGATATAAGAACTTACCCCAGTTGAACAATATAAAGATGAACTTATCCCCTTTTTCCCCGAAACTACGGAATTGGTGTTAATAACAAAAAAAAACCTTCTTCACCAATGTTCTCTGGAGACCATTACTTGGTTAAAATAACAGTCAATCATTTATAACATTTTTAGACAGACACCCTTCCAAAAGGGTGCGATTGTTAATTTTTTAATTTTTTGTCTGTAACATCCCCAATTCGCACCCAAAACATTATTCATGAGAAGCAATTTTTGTTGGTGTTGCGTTTGCATATATTTTTTCAACGGAGGCCCAAAACCTGGTCGACTTGGTGGATGCATGTTTTTGCACAGTTTGGGAACGTGATCTCGCACAGTAGTGCTATAGCCACAGTGTTGTCGTCCATCGCATTTTCTGTCAGTTTGGTTATTGGTGTGCGGTGCTGCCGGTTAGGAGGCTATCCTGCAGCTCCGTTCCCGGTTTGGTGTTTCTTATCTATGTGGAAAGACTGTTGTTTTATTATTTTGTGTATCAAGAGACACTGTGGCGTGTGACGGGATCAGAAAATGTGTCTTCCCACAAAGAAAAGGACCCATTGGCTTAGTTAATGTGCACTAGACACTGCTGTCGTCTAACGGTCGTTAAAGGGGGCGATTGATCGGTTAGTAATAGACACATTTTCTGATTGGAAGCCATAGGGTGTTGTGTATTTCTGTTTGGATGTGTGGGTGTGAAATGGGCGCCTCTTTGTACAAATAACGATTGTTTAGCCCCGAGAACAGCTCACATGGCGGCGGAACTTCCACGGTCCACACCGGCTTGCTGCACGCAGCAGGAGGTGCTGCTACCACGCAGTCGCCCCAGGAACCGACATACGTCAATCTATAGCCCTCTCGTGGTTAGTTTGCAGCAGTGTTGGTGTCATGTTAGCTCTAGATTCGTTTTTTTTTCTGTGCAGAAAATTTTTCATTTCGGGCGACCCCCGATTTTTCTGTAGATTATTTTATAACCAGTTGTAACATTCGCATGATTTTTTATTTTCTTTATCACTTACGAGCATAGTGGTCGCATCAAATGGGTGTACCGTGCACTTAATTGCATTCATTGTACAACAGTCGCTATTAAGATCGCGAAATGATAAGTGCAATTAATGTTGACAAGCGACGTAATTGGTGTACGCTATCATTACCATTAATATTAAAAAGGAGAAAAAGTGTTAAGATTGCGAATGATTCATGTTTTTTCTTACATGGAATATTGCATGAAATCTGAAACGTAGTCGTGGTGTGACCTAGTTGCTTTAAAATAACTGTAGGCTTTGTGGTCGACAGATAATTTTATTTTTTTCTTTAATGGCGCCATATTGACGCGTCACATCATTACGTGATAAAAAGGAACAGTAATCACGCAGTGAGTTTTTCTGGGCGCTCAATTTGTAAGATTTTTTTTTCAACAGCCTGGAATACACTAATTAGACAAATCATTGTAATCTTAGAGGGGAATTTTTTATCGTCGAGATTAAGATTTTGAGGTCGCTAATATTGTTTTATTATGCTTTAATGATGGGGTTTCGTTATGTTTACCGCTGAAAAATTGGGGGAATTGTAGGTGGATAATTATCTGATCGTTTTTACTACCTCTTGTCAAGAACATAAAAATTAATCTTTCTGTAAATATAATTAACCTAATGGTCAGAAAATGGTTTTCTACTTCAGTTGGAAGCATAATTAGTAACTTTTTTATTGGTAATTAGGAGATTATTTGCTAATAACTAATAAGTATCAATCACAGCCTATTAATCTTCACACAATAATATATTGAGTATTTCTGACAAGTAATTTTTCAAGAATCATTTTTGACAATGATAGGCCAGTTTTATCCCTCATATTTTATTTCTCATGAGTTTCTTTGTTAACAAATAACTATTGTAAAATCGTAAATGTGTTACTTTGAATCACATAACGAATTTAAAGTTGAAACGTGAAGTAGCTTCTTGAATATACGCAACCCAACTACACTTCTTAATTCTGGCTACTGAGGTAGTTACAGGAATACAAGCGTGTGATTAAAATAAGCCCGACATAATTTTGATGATGAATAACATTTCTTGGACTATAACAATGTTTAGTTTAATTGCCTTGAATAAGTTAATAAGAAACCAATAATTTTTTTCAAAAATACCCATTTCGCTGAAAATAAAATATAGTTATTCAAATAATTCAATAGCTGACCTAGGTGCTATAAAAACGCCAACGTCGCATTTTCTCTAAAAATTAGTTGTTACAAATTATTTATGCACTTCAAAAAATTAATAGCTAATGTAATTTATAGTTTCAATAAGAAATCTAATCATTAATAACTATTTTACATTTTTATCAACTTTATTAAAAGAATAATTTAGTAAAATGCGACGTTGGTGTTTACATAGTTTTGAAACAGCTAATAGTTGTCTAATTAAAAGTAGGAAACTGACGATTAAAATTTTCGAGAAAAATTATATTAAAATTTAAAGAAAGTTGTAGAGAATTAAATTTGCTACAAGAAAGTCTTCAACATCGTATTCTTTAACGTTTTAGGTCCCAAAGAGATTCGTTTTATTTTTACCAGTGGTTGAGTGCTAAAGCAATTTAAAACTGAACGGTTGGAAATTCTACAGGTTGTTGTAAATAATTGAAAATAAAAGTAGATACCACCTTAAATTGTAACACTGTATTGTAGAACAATAAATACTAGAATTCTAGCGTCTAATCTATCCTAAATAAAACATGTTAACTCGCCATTGGTTTGAATATTATTCAATTTCTTTATTCATTTTGGTTTTAAATTTTTCATGTAGCTTTAATACACATAGATTCAAAAGTTTTGCATCAGATTTTTAGTGAATGCCACTGAACACGCTTGTAATATGCTTTTCAGAGTTCTATTAGAGAAAAATGGTAAATATTCTACAAGAACGAACAATTTTTTTTGGTTTTATTTGGGACATGTCAGACATGCACTTTTGTTTCAGAATATTTTTTGTTTAAAATGGCTCTAGAAAAAAAAAATGGTTGCAACCCTCTTTAGATTACTTTACTTAGTTATTTTATTTTTGATATGAATTAATCTAATATCCAAGAAATGAGGTGATGCAAAACCTTTGGAATCTACACAGTGTCCCTAATGTGCAATCCGAATTGGTTTAATCCTGAATAAGTAATTCGTTGTTTTTCGACAATTTTCTGTAAAAACAAACGGACACATACATAACATATGATGGCGGTGAAGATAGAACCACTAGTAGCCCAGTCAAATTAGACAAAAATAAGGCGATCGGTGGAAAAAATTCCTAGAAAGTTGGAATTTTTTTTAAACGCTTCCTTTGCACTTGGGTTAACATATATCAAAAGTCCCCGAGGGTGGGGGGCGAGCTCGCGAAGGGGGTAGGGGTTAAAGCTGTCTTTTTTTGGTTTTTTGCTTATATCTCGAAAACGGTCACTCCTATCAATTTTTATCTTCTTAACCGTTTTCGAGATATTTAGAATTTTTGAAAATTTTTGAATTTGCACCTGTCCCTTAAAATATCGGTAACTCGCTTAGTTTTAGAGATTTTGGAGAGAAAGCCTATATCTGTTGTTCAGTGTGATCAAAACTGGAGTTGAAGTTAATAAACCCAAAAATTTTAAGGTTAAGTTTGGACAACTTCAAGTACCCAAAACTTAATTTTTTCAAATAGGATGTCCCAATTTTTATTCTACTAGATGGAGGAAAAATTTTTTCTGCATCTGTCTGTATTAGCATTCCCTATACCTATCTGTGATAATTTTCAAGTTATGTTGTTTTTTTTGTTATTGTAGAAAATTTCTTACTAACCACATCTATTTTTGCATAGTTTACCATAAAAACATTTCTGATTACGACAAACTCTGTTCAAAGTTGTGTTATCAGACTGTCAAAACAAAATAAATTCATTGGGTGTTGGTTTGAAAAACTTTAATTTCTCACCTTTTTTCATTCGTTTCCATGGCGACCTATGAGAAAAGGCCTATGGCTAATGAATTTCTCAATCCCAACAAAAAGGTATTGTAACTTGAAAACTATTAAACATGAGTATAGGAAATGTTAACACAGATCGTAGCAGAATTAAATTCTCTACCATCTAGTGAAATAAAACTTTTGTCACTTCATTTGAAAAAAATTAGTTATGGGTGCTTAAACTTTTGGAAACTTAATTTTAAAAATTTGGAGTTTGTTATTCTTTTTTAAAAATTTGAAAACACCAAAGGAAAGTTCTAGGCTTCCTCTTTCAAAGGAGCTCAAAAATATTTCCAAATTTTAAAAAATCGCAGAGTTATCGATTTTTGAACTGGAAGGTGCAAATCTAAAAAAAATTTAAAAACCAGAAATATTTCGTAAACGGCTTAATTTAGGTATAGGAACAGCTTATGAAAACTACCATAAAATAACTCTAGTAATTCAAAAACGCATTTAAAAATTTAGCATTCCATTTAAAATAAGGAAGTTGATAGCGACTTCCGGTATAACCGGAAGTGCTGCTATCTTGAGAATATTTTCATTGAGCAGGACCTAAAAGATTATGGTTGTACACAAATTTTCAGATGACTATGATTATTAGAACTCCCAATACAAAACAGCCTGTAGAGAAATACGAATATTTTTTATTTCTGTTTTTATAATTTAAGCCACAACTGTTCGTTTTATTGCGCCTTTGAAATAAAAGTAATTTATCCATTTCCTCGGCTATTTCAGTTCGAAAAATATCTGTGGCTGTGCGGTTAAACCTAATTAAGCTGAAGCACTTTCAATCATCTTTTTGTAACAAAACTGTCATTATCACCCGCACCCTGCATAAAACTTCACAATAGCTTTTTATCGAAATAAAAAAATCCACGTGATCAATTATCACGGTCTGAAGCCTCCACAAAGATTTTTATTTGTAGTCCTTTTAATCAAGTGTTGCGTAGTGCTTGCTTGATTGATCATCTCATTTTCGATGCGACCACTAACCAGTCCAGGACAACAAACCACGCTGCATGTTGTATGTGTGTGTGTTATTTTTATTTCAGCCGGCATGGTTGGTCATTCCCCCTAATACCTACCGTTCTAGTTAACAACACAAATGGTTCCTTGTTGTTTTGTAAACTTGTCGCTTTTCGCAGACGCAAGAAGAAGTGCATACGATACATGGAGGCAGGCGATGGCAATGACGGGAACCAGTCCGACGACAATCTAGGCAGCTGTGGCAGCATGGGCGACGCGCACACGCCCCCTGAGGACGACGCCGAAAGCCTCAACCAGTCCATCTCCAGCCCGGGGGCCCTCTCGGGCCTCAGCAGCCTCACGAGCCCCGGGGGCATGGTGCTGCCCAGCCCCTCCACCAGCGTGGCGAGCCCCTCGGTGAGCGTCGCCAGCCCCTACATGCTGCAGAGCCCCCTGACGCCGCACGAGGCCTTCGACGTGAAGCTGCCGCCGCCCCCGCACCCCCACCACCAGCCGCCCCGCAACCCCGTCGGGACCAACCCCCACGACATAAACAATCCGCTCAGTGTGAACCAATTGACCGGACAGTGCGTGAGAAATGACTCCTCGGACACGAATGGAAAAGAGACACGCTCCATTATCAGCGTCACGTAGCCCCCCTGAACGGTGGCGGGCCAGACTGTGTTCAGTGCAGTGCGATGATCTCAATTGCTCCCCGTTTGTTTCTGTTATTTTGACTCTAGTACTGCACTCGTGGAATTTTATACTATGTAACATAAATGTCATTTGCCAAAATCACCTCTATATCTTATAAAATATCCATTTATATTTTGTAGTTATTTATAGTGGTATTTGGATGTTGGAGGCCGGTCTGGCTGTACTTAACACCGGATTCTACAAATTCTAATCAGATTAGAAGGCACGCTTTTATTTTTCGACGTGAAGGCTGCTTCAAAAACCCTAATCTCATCGTGTAATTTGTATTTACTATTACGAAAATAGTATCCTTGACTTCCGCTTCTAATTAAAATAGAAGACATCGCGTTTTGAAATTGCTTCAAAATCACCACCATATCTATGTTTGAATAGATAACAGGTGACACTTGCGTTTTGAAATTGCTTCAAAATCACCACCATATCTATATGTTTGAATAGATAACTGTTTTAAATTTTGACAATGGTCGAAAACGGCTACATTTACATTTGGTTTAGTAGAGGTACTTAGTTCAAAGTTAACATTGGTTGGTTTATGCGTGATCCTTCAACATCCAAGTAGTAATTTAGATAGTTTAAATTTATGTTCCTTGTGCCACAACTTTGATACTACTTTGTTTTTATTTTAATGATTCCGGAACAATGATTACAAATAGAAACAACAGTAGTCGTACGAACCAGAACCGTTTTCGTTTGAAATTACCAGAATAAATGAAATTATTGAGTTGTATTATATTGATACAGAATGTAATTACTTTGTACATAAAATGTTATATAAAGTTTATCTTGTAAAATGATTTGAACGTTCTATATTTTATTTGTTAAAATTGTGGCGAGCCATATTATTTTCTAATTATGATTTGCAATTTGAACGGCCATATTATAAAGACACGATTCCTCAGTCATGTAAATAGTTGACACAAAACCGCATATTTTCTCAAGAGACGCGTGCTATTCAGATTCAAAGCAGGGAAATTATTAGGCGTTCGTGTTCAATACTTTAATTTACTATAATGAAAAAGAGACATGTGATATTTTATACTATTTAATATAAATATATTATGTTTGGCTTCCCTCAGGATTTTGCATTTACTGACTTTCATTTGGCAATGTTGCGCTGCAACATTGGACAAAGCAATCGTCTTGATTCAAACGCCGAGGAGAGATTAATTTATGTGCCATATTCGTTTGAACCACGACCGTTGTTTCCAAGCTCGTGACTGTTTAGGTTAAAACGGATACCTTTAAGTTTTGGATAAGTGCAATGTAAATGTCTAATAGTTAACTTGAAACTGATAAGAGAGAAACGTCTTTTGTGTGCCGACTGTCCGACTTGTGCCCTTGTTAACGTTTGTTTTTTTTTTCCATAGTTTGAGTTGGCATGGGTCAGACAATCTGCCGTGCATTCATGCCGGGTCATTGTGAATGGCCTGGTCGGTGTACCAACATAGAGTAAATGAATATACATATATAAATAAATTAGAGTATGTAGGTGTTAATCGTCTTTGTAAGTAGCATCTGTTCGTAACACCGTCTAGGCTAATAATCATTCAATACAAAACCTCAATATGAACGGAATTTTTATTTCAACCCGGCCCTGCAGAGTTTTAATGACAGACATGTGCTTTACCTAAAGTCAAATGACGCAATAGAACATCATCACCAAATTTAGGTGAACACCTAAAGTGAATATAAATACCACATAAACAGTCCATCAACGTTTTTACGTCATTTTCTTACATAAATCGACGGATGACACGTGACCTAAACTAGGAGATGCTTATTGAAAGAGAGTAAAGGTTTAAAATAAAGAAATTAAGCTGCATTTTTTTAAATGGTTTCGTTTGGCTGTTTCGGATAGTTTAC
The DNA here is from genome assembly GCA_939628115.1 of Tribolium freemani. NCBI lineage: Eukaryota > Metazoa > Arthropoda > Insecta > Coleoptera > Tenebrionidae > Tribolium > Tribolium freemani. The sequence continues at coordinate 2,402,324 of OW626785.1, read as the reverse complement.
TGGAAGTAAGTAAATGAATAAAAGCATTTGGTATTAAAATACGCATTATTTATGTAACATCCGTTTTGGGACATGATACTGAGTCAAGGATGACTACTTAATCTAGCATTGTCAGTTTTTTTTTAGTTTAATTTAATTTTAAATTTAAGCATTATTATTGATTACATTCTAATTAAAGCAGTGGAAAATGCATTTGCAAATACTATCCATCAGTAATAGAGGAAAACAACAAAATAACCTAATGAGTAATCTAAATATTTGGATGGAAACGGTGGACTTGAATAAACATTTTGAACATTGGAATATCTTTTCATTATTAAATATTTTCTTTAAACTTGTCACATCAGAAAGATACGTGGTAAAAACTTACATACCTACACAATAATAGTTATTTATTGTATAAGTGTTTTAGAAAGCATTTTATCCACGCAAGAGAGGGCGCCAGCCCAAGTGTTTAACATTCTTAAGTGGATAAAATGCGACTAAAACGCGAATAGAGTATAAATAGTTACTTCAGGACCAGGACATTTGGCGTCTTAAAAAACAAGGCAGAATCTTACAAATCTAGCTGTTTTCCCATTAGTCAACAACTGAAAAAGGCCTAAAACCTCTCAAAAAGCATTAATTTTTATCCACCCCAAAAGTATCCAAATATGTGTAGACCACCAAAAATTGGACACACGAAAAAAACCGTTGAGAATCACCCAAAATCATGCAAAATTATCTCAAGAGCACTCAAAACTGATAAAATACCTTAAGTTGTATATTTGGTTGCCTATACTTAAAGCCAATTGTGACCTGATGCGACTTTAAATTGGTGGTTTGTAAATATTTAATTTCTTCATATTTTTTCCTCAATTATTATTATGTTCTTCAGCTCTTATAATACCTACATAACTACGTGCCCCACAATTCGGAACTTCTAAAAAGTAATTAAAATTTAAATAAATTTTAACTTAATTTAATTTTAATTAAATAAAAATTTTGAATGTAGACAACAAGTTGTTTTCACCGTTGTCATCTCCTACTAATTTTTAAAAACAAACATGTTTTGTAATCACTTAAAAATAAACTAAAGTAAAATGTAGATTTTTGGATCACTTATTTTTAATAACATTCTCAAATGTAACAATCTCCTGAGGTTTTTTTCTCAGTTGCCCTATTTCTACACTCATCTTAATACCTGATAAAGTTTAAACTCCAAGACCGTAAACATCTTGTATTCTTACCAACGCAGGAGTGCGTAAAGAAAGATGAGATATCAAGCTACCTAATACTATACGTATGTAGATACAATAGTTATTTATTTAACGAGTTTGAGTGTAAATCGGATGCTTTATTTCACGAGTGGATTTTTATACGTCGAGCGATAACGAGAGGTTTATCATCCATGAAGTGGAATAAATGAATCGATTTACACGAAAAGAGTTGAATACAACATTTTATTCTTAGAATTAAACTCAACAACACACAGGAGAAAAACCGTAAATTTTGACAGTGTCGAAGAATCAAACTTCTAACTACTGACTAACCAAATATCTACATAAAAAAACATTCAAAATTCAATTTATTGGGACACTATTTTCTTCAAAAAATTTAAGTTATTCAAAAAGCTAAATAATTTTTTTTTATTAATAACGATCAAATTACAGTGCACCAAATTGTTTTAATTTTGTTTCGTTTATTTTCTTCCTCTAAATCACAAAATTGGGTCGTAAATGACATTACTTTGCTTTTTTTCTACACGCTCCCAAAAATGTCTGAAATAAATCTTTTTCGGACTCAGTTCCAAAACATTATTATTATTATTATTATTATTATTATTATTATTATTATTATTATTATTATTATTATTATTATTATTATTATTATTATTATTATTATTATTATTATTATTATTATTATTATTATTATTATTATTATTATTATTATTATTATTATTATTATTATTATTATTTTAATAATTTAAGACCAACTATAACTTTCGAATAGTGAACGGTTTATGCACCAGTTTGTAAGAAAATGTTTGATTTTGGACAAATATTTGCTTAATATTTGACTGAAATCATTTCAGTCCCTAAAATGAGTCTTTTTCGAACTCCTGTCCCAAAAAGTCAATTTTTGAGGAACATTTAAATGAATAAAATACAATTGTTAAAAACAACAAAAAAATCTTTAACAAAAAAATGTTGTTTGCAACACCTACCCATATTACTTGCCGACTCATCTGCTATTCAATCCTATGGTAGTCATTTTAGGTATTTGCTACAAAAATATTTTTGAGCGTTTATTTAAACATTTTTTCGGCAAAAAACGCCATTGTTTAGTAAAATTTCGTCTAAAATAAATTGAAAATATAAAAATAGAGCAACTTTTGCATATTTTAAGCGTCCAAACACGTTTTTGAAATTAAAACTTAGTTCTTCCATGAGATTTTGATTAATAAATTTTTGCGCTTTAAAACGGGTTATGTAGCAAAAATAAGCTAAAAAACGGGTGAAAAAAGTTTTATTTTTGCATTTGGGCGTTTCTGCACGATTTGATTTAAAAACTCTATTCCCCAAAATTTTATCAAATATTACCAAAAAATCTTAAAATTTAGGTACTACCTATCGTGAATGTTATTTGTCTTTTTCGAGCATTTGAACACGTTCTTGAGCAAGTAATAGTAATTTTTGAGTCCCGAACGTATTCACTTTAATGCTGAACCCTCGATTTATTAAAATGTAGTGTGCATTTTTGTTGAATAACTCGATTCCCAAAGCCCCCAGACACAATCTGCACAATATCCAATGCAATGACATAATTGCTGCGATGAAGTCGTGAATGAAACTTGGTAAAATATCTCATAACTTTAGACCGTTGTTTAAGTACCAGATGGTGTATGTTACATCAATATCCATTTATGGCCAATGAGGAAATCAGCACTAATTGCTACAAACAAGCATTTGAAGTACCTAACTAAAGAGTAAAAATCTTACGTCATTTGGGAAAAAAGACTAAAATGGCGCCCTGCGAAATAGTATTCACGGACCTTGCATTATTTATTATGTATAAAAATATAATACAGAAGCTGCAGTAAGAACAAATAAAAATTTTAAAATCACGAAAAGGTTATCGAAAAAATGGTGCAAGTCAAACGACGTATAAACGTGCCTTGACCTTTTCTCACTCTTTTTTCAATTAATAATTTCTGAGTCGTTTTCAATTTTTTCTTGATATAAAAATGCAGCAAATTGTTATTACAGTAGGTAAGAGTAACAACAATGAAGTAACTGTAGACTTTCAAGGTTGTCTAAAACTGAGTGTAGCCAATTCCTTGCAGAGTTTTAACTCAAACAAAATCACTAAATTCTGCGTATTACATCTGCCTAATTGAAGTTGTGTATTTCAGTAAAGTAAAATAATCATCGCGCCAATGTTAGGTAGATTCACTGATCTGCGTCATAAACTGGTATCAATCAGACAGCGAAATATTTACTTGAACTTAAAATTGAAATAAACAGTGAATTTTCGGAAATTTCACCGAATTTAGTTTCTTCCCCGTCCTTGATTAAAAACACGTCTTTTGTCTAGTAACAAAAGCAATTTAAATAGTTATTTAAAATCCAAGTCGTGTCGAAATAAGTGCAAATTAGAACCATAATGTCCAATATTCGAATTCCTTGAATTCCCCTACGTTATGACAGTTTCACTGCTGGAATAATCTTGTTAGTCCCTTATTTACATTTATATGACCTGAAAGGAAGCCTCACTACCAAAAGTTAGGGGAAAATTATGCCTTGGAGAAAAGCTAAATGTTCTATTGTATGGAAGAGTCGACGAAAACTTAAATGAAATATGTCCACCATTGTGCTCTAACAAAGTTTCTATGCAGATTTTATTATTTTGGAGAGGGTGCGAAATTTTGTCTCATTAAGAGACTCACACAAGGATTTAATAAAAAAGAGGGAAACACTCAGATTTCAAAAGACGAAACTGAAGAATTGAATGTGTCTTCACTTGTAATAATGATCATCGTTATAGGTTAAGATAAAATATCTGAAATATAATTATTACTTAAACGAGTCTGAACTTTTTTTCAGCAGCTTAAGATACTAAAAAAATGTCAAATAATAAGTATATGTATTAACTGTTTCAAAACTATAAAAACGCCAACGTCGCATTTTCTCTTAAAATTCGTTGTTATAAATTTTTCCTGCACTGCAAAAAATGAATAGCTAATGTAACTTATAGTTTCAATGAGAGATCTAATCATTAATAACTATTTTACATTTTTATCAACCTTATTTAAAAAAATAATTCGGTAAAATGCGACGTTGGTGTTTTTATAGTTTTGAAACAGCTAATAGGTACGCTGATACTGAGTACAACAGAGGTTTATTTAACAACTTTTGGTTTGTTTTTCCGTGAACTTTTTTGAGTTTTACTCAATTCCAAATTATATACTTTAGATATTTTTGTCTCGCGGTATTTATTTTAATATTTTTTCGGACATTACCAAAATTTATAATATTTAATATTAATATTTAATATTTTAAATAAATAAAAGATCCAGAATTAACGAATAATGAATGTTAAAATTATATAAATTAAAACTGTCATTTAATTTGTTCCATAAAAAAAATTGTAATAATGCACCGTATACACTTGGATGCTATTATTAGTTATTATAGTAGAACTACTATCGGAAAACAAACGGATGTTTGGAAATAGATGTTTAGAAAAGAGGTGTTTTCTTTATAAATTAGGTATTAATTTTAAAGTAAGGTATAACAAAAATTATAATAACAGTTTCTAACTTATGTATGTACTTTTGCCCATAATTTTCACACCTAGCCTCTCTAACTGTTCTATTCTGCCGGGGACAGTTCTTGTTTTTGTAGTTTACGTATGAATTTTGTCATATTTTTTGTATTTGTTTATCAAGCCAATATTCGAATATTCGAATCTTTAGTAATCTTTAGAATTAAGAATTACATTTTTTAACTTGGAAATTATATGTTCCTAAAAGACTGCAGCAGTCGAGTCAGGCTTGCGAGGGACTTCCTAGGTTTTATAGCTTGCGTATGTGTTTTGAAAAAATTCTTTGGGGTAATTTTTTTTATGTCAATATTTTATGTATTTGTTTAACAAGCCAAAATTCGCATATTCATTCTTAAGAATTAAGAATTACATTTTTTAACCTTCGAAATTATATTCGAAAGACTGCAGCTTCGTCTAAATTTTCACTAAAACTTGTACGGAATTTTAAAATAAGCAAAAAGAGGATAATGAACAACACTTAATTGCTCCCTGAATCTTCTTATAAATAGCTATTACTAGTGCATAAAAAAGTCCCATTAATGGGAGGTGGGCAATTTTAATATAAAAAATTGGTGCTTTTTTAAATGAACAAATGCGTGTAACTGTGACATACGAGTATTACTCATAATTAGGAATGTGACAAAGTGACCACTGGATTTGCAAATACCTCAACATAACACCACAAAATTCGAAAATAAACGTTATTTATAAAGCTACGAAAGCATCATTCAATAAACTTCCTATCAAACATATTCAAAAAAAAAAATGAAAACATCAGCAAAAATATTTTTTACAAAAAAAAGAATTAACTGATTTTTTATTTAAAAAAATCTTTAATTTTTGTTTGGTTGTAGGAGCCGTGTTTTTCTACAATAATTTTTTACGTGACACATAATTTCAGCTCCAAAATATTCAGACAGCATGAGTTTACTGGGGGCTCTTCTTTATCACTGTCGTCTTCATTAATCTTTTCATCACGTTTTTCTCAAATTTTTGCACACACATCGATATTTAATTATGGATTTTCGGTACACAATTTTTAATCCATTTCATTTCTATGACGCAAATGTTTGTTCTTTGCACCACCACTGCTATTTCGGTCTGTCCATTGTAGAAGGTAAACTTTTATTATATTATTATGGTAATTGGGGATTTTTTTCCGTCCGTGTCCACTCTAAGAGGGTCCGATGTAGAAGGGCTTTTTACAATATTTTTCAATGCATATGTTACGCTCCTACAAAAATGTCCGTTGTGAAGAAGTGTCCATTGAAGGAGATTTCACTGTAGTACAAATCACAACAAATTTGCAATATATACAATGACTAATTAATAGAAAATCTTTTAATTATAACAAAAAGTAAAAAAAGCACATTGCATACAAGTAACAGTATAATCTACTTAAAATTTAAAAATCTCCATCAAACCAGTTTTGTAAAACTATTGAAACTACTGTCGTCTTCGAAGCCCAAACTGTAAAATTATATGAGTAAATTTATTGACCAGTGTAATTCTCTTGTCCCTCCTAACGTTTTAATAAAAAAAAGTTTTCGTTTAACCAGTTTCAACTTGTCAATATAACCATCTAAATAACAATTATCTCCGTATTTAGCGGTTGGTGGTCCTTAATTTTTAGGGTAACACCTAATGTTCCACTATTTGTAAGCAAGTATACCTAACCATGACTAGACTGTAATAAGTGACAGATTAGCACTTCTTAGAATGATTTAGGTGAAACCAAAATCTCTCAATTTAATTCTGTAAAGAACCAAACAATATTGCAATACACATCTAACTTAGGTGTTTTATAGACTAAACTAGTTTTAAAAATAACTTAATTTTTTCAAATGTAGACTAAATATTTAGGTTTCGGGTAACCGCGAAATGGGTCAAAAAGTTTACTGCTAGAGGTGCCAACGAGATCGGCGATGACTCTGGCTTTTACACTTGAAACTATTATCATAATTATAACGACAACAGAATACAAATTATCCAATAAAAGAAGCTTTCAATATTATTGCCAGGAGCAATTGTTAAACAAATCGTAGAGATGAAGGCGTCAAACTTGAGCCAAATTTAAATTAACCATTTCATACAACTTTCTCTGTGTTCGTAGAGAACAAATAAGAGGATTGGCAAAATTGGGCGCAAGATGTATAAAAAATATGAACTTTCATTGAAACTTTTCAAGTTCACAATCCAACTTGCAGACAGTTATAAGATTATAAGAAACGTTTTGCATTTTATTGTAATGGGGGTCTGCCTGATAAGATAGGTACAGCGTCGTGCGGGTCATTAAAAGAGATCAATAATTCAGTCCGAGTGTCTTTCTTGTGTCAACACAAGAAAGACATTTCACGTGAAGCGGACAACTCAAAAAAATGCGACAACCTGAAATTCGGTTAAAATTGTTCTCCTAAAAGGTATGAATGTAAATACGTGATGATTTTTTTGTGAGCGACTTATTTAAAAAGTTATTGACTTCTAAAAGTTGACCAAATATTAAGCATAACGTTCTTGTTAACTGAATTTCTAATTAAACAGTAAATAGTAAAAAATTTAAAATGGTGCTTTATACAGAAAATTCACTGTTCTTTTTAAATCTAAAATCAAATTTGAAATTTGAAATTTTTTTCGTGTAGAAAACCGGAAGTAAAGTTTCAAATCCGAATTTTAATAACTTGGATCATTTCAAGTTTCAGATCCGAATTTTAGTAACTTGGACCATTTTTTTTTAAATTATTTTTATTTCAAAAAATAGCTTAAAGTAAATAGAATTTACACTGTAAGTCGCAAAATGGGATCTCTACTCGTTTAGGAGATACAGTACTTAATGTACGTGATAGGCCGGTTTACGCTAGAAATTACGCGGTTTTGTGTACATTAAGTACTATATCTCCTAAACGAATAGAGATCCCATTTTACGACTTATAGTGTAAAATCTATACAGGCTGTAAATGAAATAAGTACATTAATTTTAACTGGAAATAGAACTCGTCAAGACAAACAATTTTTCCTAATAACTTTTTTTCCAAAACGTTTTAGTTTTTGAGTTAAAATTATTTTAAAATCTTACACAATTTTCTTACACGCCACTGGAAGCTTTGTTGGAGCATTTCATAAAAGGCTCGTCAATTTGTAGGGGGAAAAAATGATTTAAAAAAATGCGATTTTGAAAAAATGGTAGAAAAAGTGTTTGTCTTGATGAATTCTACCACTGGTTAAAGTTAATGTACTTATTTCGCTTACATCCTGTATACAGCCTGTTCCGTCTAAACCCCACATTAGAAGTATTGGGAGTTCTAATAATCATAGTCATCTGAAAATTTGTATACAACCATAATCTGTTACGTCCTGCTCAATGAAAATATTCTCCAGATGGCAGCACTTCCGGTTATACCGGAAGTCGCTATCAACTTCCTTATTTTAAATGGAATGCTATATTTTTCAATTCGTTTTTGAATTACTAGAGTTATTCTAAGGTAGTTTTCATAAGCTGTCCCTATACCTAAATTTAGCCGTTTAGGAAATATTTAGGGTTTTTCAAATTTCTTTGGATTTGCACCTTCCAGTTCAAAAATCGATAACTCTGCCATTTTTAAAAATTTGGAAATATTTTTGAGCTCATTTGAAAGAGGAAGCCTAGATCTTTCCTTTGGTGTTTTCAGATTTCTAAAAAAGAATAACAAACTCCAAATTTTTAAAGTTAAGTTTGCAGAACTTTAAGCATCCATAACTCATTTTTTTCAAATGAAATGCCGAAAGTTTTATTTCACTAGATAGTAGAGAAATTCATTCTGCTTCGATCTGTACTAACATTCCCTATACTTATGTTTAATAGTTTTCAAGTTACAATAACTTTTTGTTGGGATTGAGAAATTCATTAGCCATAGGCCTTTTCTTATAGGTTACCATGGAAACGAATGAAAAAAGGTGAGAAATTAAAGTTTTTTAAACCAATACCCAACGAATTTATTTTGTTTTCACGGTCTGATAACACAATTTTGAACAGAGTTTGTCGTTTAAGTTTAATCAGAAATGTTTTTATGGCAAACTATGCAAAAATAGCTGTGGTTAGTAAGAAATTTCCTACAATAACAAAAAAAACAACATAACTTGAAAATTATCACAGATAGGTATAGGGAATGCTAATACAGATAGATGCAGAAAAAAATTCTCCTCCATCTAGTAGAATAAAAATTGGGACATCCTATTTGAAAAAATTAAGTTATGGGTACTTGAAGTTGGCCAAACTTAATCTTAAAATTTTTGGGTTTATTAACTTCCAATTCCAATTTTGAACACAACGAACAACAGATATGGGCTTTCTCTTTATATTCTCCAAATATGATTTCGAAATCTCTAAAACTAGGCGAGTTACCGATTTTTTAAGTGGCAGGTGCAAATCCAAAAATTTTCAAAAAATCCTAAATATCTCGAAAACGGTTAAACTTGGGTATAGAGAAAGCTGACAAAAACTCCCTTAGAATAACTTAAATAATCCAAAAACGCAGTAAAAAACATAGCTTTCCATTTAAAATAAGAAAGTTAATAGCGACTTCCGGTATAACCGGAAGTGCTGCCATCTTAGAAATATTTTCATTGAGCAGAACTCAACGGATTGTGCCTGAATAACAACTTTCAGATAAACATCTTTATTAGAACTTTCAATACTTCTAACGTGGGGTTTAGACGGAACAGCCTATATATTATAAGCTATTTTTTGAAATAAAAATAAATGAAAAAAAAACGGTCCAAGTTACTAAAATTCGGATTTGAAACTTCACTTCCGGTTTTCTACACAAAAAAATTTCAAATTCTAAATCGGATTTCAGAATCAAAAAGAACAAAGAATTTTCTATACAGAGTGATTCTTAAATAGACCGACAAAATTTTATCACAGTCTTGCAAGGATAAATAGAGACGATCTGTACCATATTTACGTTTTTATTTCGTAGGGGTAGAAACCCCATAATCCGTGCCACTTACGACGCTCATGAGTTCAAATTAGTTGTTTTGGAAAAAATTTGCTCGTTTTCATCATGAATATCGATACTACACAGTGATCATTGTTGCATTGATAAAGTACATTGTCATCAGATGATTAGCATGCTTTCCACTAACTGTGCTAATACTACTTACGAACACATCAGTGGCGTACGCTTTATCTCCAACATAACTTAAAAAAAATTATTTCGAAAACGGTTATACAAGGAATTTTTTTACTATTTTTCCCGGCATGTATTCATTTGACACTACCATGAGTAGAATTTTGTCGGTCTATTTAAGAATCACGCTGTATAAAGCACTATTTTATATATTTTGGTATACATTAGTTTATTGAATAAAAGCTTCCAAAAACTCTGTGTCTCATATTTCGTCAATTTTTTAGAAGTCAATATCTTCACAAATAAGCCTCACACAAAAAAATCATTATGTATTTACAATTATGCTTTCTAGGAGAACAATTATCCTGAATATGACCGAATTTGAGGTTGTCAAATTTTTTCGTTGTCCGCTTCACGTTGGCCAATTTCCTCATTAGCACCGCGAACGAAGTGTGGCGCTTCCAGCGAATAATTTCGACATTGGTGCACAATTTATCGGCTTGAATCGGTACAAGTGACCCCCGACCTGCCTCCAATTAACGGGGGAAGAGCCGATTGGGCCCCGGCAGTCAGCGCCAGAAGCCTCGTGGTGGGCAGAGCAACTCTTGGTCAAGATTTAGTTGGTGTCTGCACTTCGGCCGAGTGTGAATCGAGCGATGTGTCGAGTGTAAACTGTGGCGAACAAATCCGGGACACTTGGTGGACGTCTGCGATGAGGCTGCACACCATCCTGTCCTTCGGGTGTCTACTCGTCCTCACTTCAGCGGTGAGGCTTTGCCATCCCTTCCGTTTTCCGAAAATTGCAAAAAAATCGATTTCTCGATTTGGACCTTTTTCGAGTGCTTGACAGCTTCGTACAAGTTTCGCGCATTGTTGTGATGCATATTTAATGAGATGCAACATTCCAATCCTGACTTTGAGAAATGTCACCGCCAATTTCAGACGCTTGCGTTTTTTTTTGACCCCTACCCGGAATAATAATGCTTATTATCTGGTAGATGGGGTTATTAAATTTATTTTATGTTTATTGCACGTTTTAACGGTCTGGGAAATTTTCCGCCTCATTTTCAAATAAATAAAGTACTACTATGTATAGGTTGGTAATTAATTTTCGTAATAACAAACGCGCGGAGCATAAGCAGAAAGCCACCTCTAATTAATCACCGACATCTATTTAAACAGATTGTGGTTTAGTACAATTAGGTTTTTTGTGCAAATCATCATCGAAAGTAAACATTTGGGTTTATATAATCATCGGCTTCCTTTATTTATGTTATGGTTAGCAACTCCCCGATTTAATAAAAGGTGTTTTAATTAAATTTTGTCACTAAGAAAGAGTTGCATTTACTTTCACTGAAATTCTTTGACCTTTCAGATATTTTCAGTTGCTACACCTGTAACAATACAGGTTTACACACAGAGAGGTGTCAGGATTTTCTGTTACCTAATTAATTTAATTAGAAGAATGGAGAAATTATGAGAATTTTTTCATTAAACAATTAACAAAAGATTTGTAACCGACATTTCCAGGGTTGATAACCGAACAATCTCACACATCATCTCTGTCGTAGTAATGCGAATTGAATCTAATTACAAACAAGGTCAAATGCATAATTTTTATAATTTGAATTTGTCAAAGATTCATCATATTTTATCTCGATGCACTTTACAGTTATCCCTTTTATAAATGAGCAGAGTAATAAATCATCTATTTTACGATTTGACAAAGTAACTGCATTAATGCTGAGCCATTTATAAACGGATTAATCTTTTGTGCATCATTTCGCTGCGCTGGTACGCCACTGGTAGACCTTGCCGAAAATCTGAGCAACTCCACCACAGTTTATTTTTGCAATTAAATATTTTATGGCGTTTTAATATCTTTCACAATTTATTGGCTGCAGGAAAAGTTCCATATTTTTTACATCTCCCATCAAGTTTTTAAAGATGTATCGATAAAGCTTTTTTAATGAAATGAATTTATTAAATTAAAGGCGAATTAAAATTTAATTATAATTAAATGTGGTGGGCTACACAACGAATGATTTTTTACGTATTTTTTGCATAAAACAACATTTGAGAAATAATAAACAATTTTTTAGCAACTTAATACTGTTATTAATTTAATTAATTAATTATATAATATTATTAGTTTTTAAGATACAGTAAAAAAATACATAAAAAAGTGTTTTTTAAAAAAGGTTTTATTTAAAAGATGCACTAAAAAGTAAAAAAATAATGTATTTTAATCACAGGAGAATATTTTTTCTTAGAGGTTAACATTCTAAAATTTATGAAAGCTTTGAGAGTTGTCAACTGAACAAAGTAATTCTGTAATACCGTAGTTTTATAACTGCTAAAGCTTTTATAAATTTTAGAATTTTAACCTGTAAGAAAAAATATTCTCCTGTGATTGAAATACATTATTTTTTACTTTTTAGTGCATCTTTTAAATAAAAGCTTTTTTTAAAAAACATTTTTTATATATTTTTATTTTTTGCTTTTTAGTCTTTATTTAGTACATAGATTTATTGTTATTACACTGTGCATCTACCGTGAGGTCCAAATGACCAACATACCGTCTATGTCGGTATAAGTTACGGTATGTACAAATCGAGAACCCCTTTGTAAACATAACCTAAAATTTTAAAACCCCATTTAACACCTTTAGGGGATAATTAACTATATAGAATTTCATTGTCACGCAGAATACGTAAGCGTGTTAAATTTCATTTTATTGCGACTACAGGAACCCTCTCAAATTTACAAATCGAGAATCCCTTTGTAAACATAACCTAAACTTCAAAACCTTATTTAACCCCTTTAGGGGGTAACTACATCGGATTGCATTGTCACGCACATTAAGTAAGTATGCAAAATTTCAATTCAGTGGGACAACGGGAACCCTTTCAAATTTGGCTCCGAAAAAATAACCGACAGACAGATAACATTGTGAGTTAAATAAAAGTTTTAAAAAATATAGGTACTTTTAACAGACTCACACACTCACCCTGTGTATGAATTAAAAATGTGTTGTTTAAAAATAAAATAAAATAAACTTTAGGTACTTTTGGTCATTTAATTTTTTTTCTTAAAAACAGTACCTATAAGTACACAAAATTTTCTTGGCATATTATTGTTGAATGATGATCTACCTATTCCTAACGTATGTTATTGTATGTTTTCATGCGATTTTAAAGTTAAGTTGTTTCATAAAAAAAAACTTCAGTTACATATGTCGTGTTATTTTAAACAACCATTTTTTTAATATAACTTTTAATAACTATGTTTAGCTGTAGGCAACTGTAAAAAAGATGATACTGTGGCGTTTCTGGTCATGAGTAGAAAACGTATCAGGAGGTCATAATTCAAAATAAAATCTGTGTGGGCCGCCCATTTATCAAGTAGTCTATAAAGTGCCCCATAAAGTTCAATAAGTGACATTTTTATGTGTGAAGTAGTCGACTAAAAATGAACCCAGACTGATATTACTATTTTATTTTTGAAAACCCATATAATTCTAATTTTACGTCCAATTATTATTATTGAACGCATTAATCGTAATCACTTAGTGTTATTGTTATTGTTTTGTAAGCAGGTGGATTCGTACCCAATTTTTCTCTAGAATCGAACAAAGAAATGACTTGTCGAGTTGACTCATATTTTTTCTTTTTCCTTCCGATATCGACTGATACCAATTTGCAAAACAATGTAAGAAAACTCAAACAAAATTGTAGCTTTGACCTGCCACTGATAATTTTTCAATCACTGACCAACATTCTATAAATCATTTTTTCAAAATTATGTTTACCTTTTTTAACAGGCGATGTTATCGTGGTGACTTGTATAACTAAAATAGAACACTATCGGGATACAGGGGTTTCGAGCCGTTCGTGCTACAGTGTATTTTACAAACAACACGTTGTACATGTATACAAACAGCGTGTTAGTGAAGTATAAACAATTAGTTGATTGCTTGCTTGCTTACGGCTTAAGGTTGATAAAATAGAGGACCATGTGAACCTGTCCTTACTTCCTTATTCCTTACTAATACAAAAACTTGATGCATTAAGGCGATATATTAGTATCTCCCATCTACATACTTGTAAGTAAATTACTGGCATGTGTTTGAATTGAAACCATGATATTATTGGTTATTGCAGCTCTCTGTATAAAAGGATTTGAAGTTGCTAAATTTCTATTTATCTAGACCTGGCACTCTTTCACTCTAAGAGGCCTTGGCTATTGGATTAATTTATTTGTCATAAAAACTTGATCACTTAGATGAAACAAAGGTTTTCATGATGATTTTCATTCGGTTTTGTGGATCAATTTTAGCTGAACAACTAAAATCGATCCGTGAGAACGCGCCTTTACAAAACTGCTTATTATTATATTTTCCTTTCTTTACCGTTAAAAACAGAACGAAAAAATCACATTTCTCTTTGTACGATTGAGCTTTATTTGATTGTTCTCCACGTCTGTTTGCAATTTGTCATAAGCATTACCAAGGGACTTACCAATGTCTTCGATCGGTAAAATGTCCTTACCGTTCTTGGTGCTTTTTACCAACTCTCGAGAAAACATACACCACAAAACGGTTCTGCTAAACTTGGTTTGTGAAAAATACATCTGGCGGCAAAGGAGTGTACCGAATTATTGAATTCAGAAAATGTTCTAAAAAAAATAGCTCATCTTTAATAAAAAAGTGACTACTGTACTGTTTTTTTACGCAATTGTTATGACGTGTTTTGTTTTTGAACTCGTATCTGTTTTCTCATCTTCGTACATAAATCGTACTTCAACTACATACCATGTGATCATTTGAATTTATAATTAGAGTAGGCTTTAATATCTTCTTAATTTGTATGAAAACGCGCGTTATCATAATTAATTTCATCGAAGGGTAATGCATATTTAATTAATAATAATTATTATGCATTTTTCCCTCAGTTTGCACTAGTTTTTTAATCACAAATAAAAAAATGCCTGCTTTAATTATAAATTCAAATGATCACATGGTTCTATGAAAGGTTTTCAAATAAAATTACAAGATAGGGGCACAAACATATTTTTTATTTTAAACCTCTTTATCTTCCAAATGAGAGCTACGAAAACAAATTGGAGAAATGCATATTAAACGTGAAAATTAAAAACGAAACAAAAAAAGTTAAAGCACTGGTGTTTTCAATAATTGTAACATTGCGCCCCAACTCGGGGGATATACCGAGGGGTAAACCGCACCCCAAATTTTGTACACCAGATTTCCTCAAAATTTTCTTTAATTTCCTCAGATGGACTGTGATTTCCCCGATTCCCCTGCGGCTTACCCCTCGGTATTGAAGCATTAGGTAAAAATAAGGAACTGCTGGGAACAATTAATTTTTTAAACTAAAGGTCGGTTTACAGAGCATTTTAGTTGCAATAGCAACTTAGGCCAGTTATTTCAATAGTAAGTTAATTTTAGAGTCAAATAGCTCTGCGTCAACCTAAACTTAATTGTAACTTATAGTTAAATAATGACAATTCTGAGTTAGAAAAAGTCTAAGTTTACTCAAGAGTCAGGTTATTTCGAAGTTGGAAAGAAGTATGTTTTTTTTGATTTTAACTTGAAATTTATTTTTGACGCGAAATTAACTCGATATCGTATCGAGTTAGTTTAACTCAGAATTAAAATTTAATTGCGACTGAAACTTTCTGTAAAGCAGCCCTAATTTGTGTTGTCTCTTCATCAAGACTTCTAAAGTTTCATTTTCACTTATTGAAGCATGTGTTTCTTTGATTGAAACGGCTTTCATTTTTGTTTTGCTTTGAGAAATTTTTAAGATTTTGTCTTTTGATACTGAAGTGACTGAAGTCTCTTTTTGAATAATTTCTTCAGTGTTTTCATGCTAATTATTAAAAAAATATATAAGTAAAAAACAATTGCCCCTTATAAAATAAGACAAGAGCAAAAAATAAAGCCTTTAGTGTGCAACTGTCGCTATTTGTTTTATTTATTTACTTTAATTTTTATTTTCATTTCTCTCATTTTTTATTACTTTTTTACTCAAAAATAAAAAAATATTTGAAAATGTGGCATTTAAAAAAATAATTGTTCTTAGCAAGATGAGACAGTACTTTGATTCTAAAATTTTTTATTACGTAGCGTAGGTACAATTTTGTTTGAAATGTTTTGGGAAAGCTACCTAATTTAAAATTTTGACCTGGTTAGGCTCCGGTAATAAGGGTCCTTCATTCATCAGAGAGCACACTCAGAAAAATAAAGTGTTAACAATACGCGAAAAAGAGTTACTATTACGCTTGTAGTAGTGAAATAGGCCTCAACTATTTTGTGCCGCGAATTTTACGACTACAAAATAGTTTTTATAAATTCGTGATTATTACACCTACCAGCTGTTATTTTTACATTGCGGACTTATAGTATATTTTACCACTACAGATGTAGTACAATTTAACGTTATACTATGTGTTAAACCAACTATTTTTTATGTAGATATCACTATTATAGTAGATGTTACTGTTAGGGTGCTTGGCAGTTACTATTAAATTTTGATAGGTATATTTTACAGTTCGACGAGATAGGTAATAATAATACACAGTGATTATAAATATCTCTAATTTATTTTATTAAAAAATACATTAAATAACTATATTATGTACTCTATAAAACTATATACTTACATATTGTCATTTATTAAGATATTAGAATACAACAAAGCAAACACAATGATAAAAAACATTTTTACAATGTTTTTTAATATGAAATAGTTAGTATTTATTTAGAAGCAAAAATGTGGTACTACTAACTGTTTGATGGCGTCCTCATCAGCATCAGAGTAGTGAAACTGTCTCGGGTTTGTACCTGTTAAAAAAATTTATCTAAAATACGATCTTTTAAATGGTTTCTACATCAGTCATACAAATAATATTAACATCATCAATACAAAAAGTTCCAATAATAACAAAAATTTACTTACCATGCTGAAATACGGAATGACTTCTTGATGATTCCAGTTTTCACATAAGTGAACATACAGCATAATTTTCCATTATTTTAACTTAAAAATTTTAAATACCACTCAAAACAAACTTTACTACATCACCAGAACTTTAGAATTATTATTAGTCATGATAGGGAATGCTAATATATTTTATATGAACTTAAGATGATCGTCATTGTCAATCACGCTTCTTCAACTGGAGCTTCTGTTGCTTTATCACTCCTATATGGGTATCTTACTGACTTTTTACATTCTGTAGTGGTAAATATTAAAGCTAAGTTGTGATTAAGTTATAATATAACATTTTGTAGTAGTAAATTCTACACCTAAATTACAGTTGATTTTACTATTTACTTGCTTCGTCAAATCTACACAAGAAAAAAGAGTTTAACTTACTATTTGTAGTAGTAAATTATACCTTACACTAGAACTATTTTTTATTAGTAACATCTACACTTTTAGTGGTAATATTAACCACCTAATTGTTACCTTATAACATATATCAGTATAACATATATATATATATATATATATCATCAGTTTTCTGAGTGCAAATCACACGCTTCAAAGAGCGTTCTAAAAAATTTGGTCGTTTGTTTTTGTGACCAGATGTAGATTGTGCACGAGCCCACAGCTGTGATGTTGACGGACGAGTAAAAGGCCGGATAATCAGTAATTGAACGGCTTTCGACTAACCAGCACTTGTATAATTGTAATTACACGGCGCTAGTTTTAATTAGAGACGGCGGCTTTTGCGATGGAATTGCGCAGTTTTCGGGCGTCCCGTAGCGAGATGGTGAGCGGTTTTGATATAGCAAAGGGCAATTATACTTAGCAGGTAGATGAGATATGACATGATACAGGTGTGGAATACAATGGGTAGAGCTGCACGGACTGAACACCTGTTCACAATAGCAACAGGAATGCAGACCCAGTCAGTCGAACACCTGGGCAACCGGGATGCGGCGGTATTTGGTACCGTGCCGGACCGTTTTTTACCCAAAAACCGAATTGCTCACGGGGATGTGGGCCACTTATTACCAGTCTGACACCTTCCCACGACCGACTTTGTCGACTAATTTTCGAAGCGATGGAAAAGAAATTAGCAAGTTGGGAAATGTTGAAAACTAGTCGATGGTATGGTTTCGAGTGAAACCCCCCCTAGAACATAATCAAGCAAAAAAAATTCATCCGTTATTCAAAAACAAATAGTACATAATTTAATACTTTCCGCACTTAAAAATAATACATGTTTTTTACTCGTTTTTATTATTATATTTTTGATTTTATTATTAAGTTTCTTATAAATGGAGAAACTGATAAATAAAAAATAAATCTTCGCAGTTGCCGAGAATAGTGAGGTTAAAGCCTTTTTCTCTTAACAACGTGTTAAATTTAGCCAATACAAAATGGAGTAAGAAGCTTGTAACGAAGTTTATAACGTTTGTGATGCGCAAACTCACTAATGTATATCTTAGTTATTTATAATATGTAGTATTTTACAATAAAAACTTGTTAGAGTAGCTTTTACGCTGCGTCTGTTAATAGGTGTTTTATAATATACAGCGTAGACCGACAAAATTCTACCCATGGTAGTCTGAAATGAGTACATGCTGGGAAAAATAGTAAAAAAATTCCTTTCATAACTGTTTTTGAAATATAATTTTTTAAAGTTATATTAGAGATAAAGCGTACGCCACTGATGTGTTCGTAAAAAGTTAGTATTAGCACAATTAGAGGAAAGCATGATAATCATCTGATGACAATGTACTTGATCAATGCAACAATGATCACTGTTTATGATCGATATTCATGATGAAAACGAGCACATTTTTTCCAATACAATTAATTTGAACTCATAAGCGTCGTAAGTGGCACGGATTAAGGGGTTTCTACCCCTATGAAATAAAAACGTAAATATGGTGCAGATCGTTTCTGCTTATCCTTGAAAAGCTGTGATAAAATTTTGTCGGTCTATTTAAGAATCACCCTGTACAGAAACTAAACCGTAAAGTTATCTTTAACAGCCACGTGTTACAAAAATGTGGTACTCCTGTTATTTATTAATAATCTTTTGTTCAATTCAAGTAAACTGTTTTCCTTTGGAATATTAGGATCAACTATGTTGATTATATGTGAAGAATCTTATTGAATTCGTTATATCCTCAACTTGAAAGGAAATAAAATAAACGAATATTAGATTCCTTTAATAGTACATTTTTAAAGCAATGTTTACAACGGTAAAACTCGGTATAGTTGCCAAATACACGTACTATACAGGGTGATTTTTAAATAAACCGACAAAATTTTATCACAGCTTGTCAAGGATAAGCAGAAACGATCTGCACCATATTTACGTTTTTATTTCATAGGGGTAGAAACCCCTTAATCCGTGATACTTACGACGCTCATGAGTTCAAATTAATTGTATTGTAAAATCATCATGAATATCGATAATAAACAATGATCATTGTTGCATTGCTCAAGTACATTGTCATCAGATAATTATCATGCTTTCCATTAACTGTGTTAATACTTCTTACGAACACCTCAGTGGCGTACGCTTTATCTCTTATATACTTAAAAAAAATATATTTCAAAAACGGTTATGAAAGGATTTTTTCCCAGCATGTACTCATTTCAGACTACCATGGGTAGAATTTTGTCGGTCTATTTAAGAATCACGCTGTATAGCAATAAAACAGAAATTACATTTTCGAGAAAAGCAACCCACAAAATTTATATTTTTGTTATTTTTCAGAAAAATCCTCAGTTGTAAAATAAATGGAACATTTTTGATACCATGGTAGATATTGATTTTTGAGTAATGACGTCATTTTTTTATGTAAACCAACATTTTTGATTACTTACTGTTTTTAATACCCGTACACTCCTTTACCTTTCTGAGTAATAATAAAAAAATAAATACAGTAAAACCTCCCTTAATGGACACCTCCGGATAACGGACACCTCTTCACAACGGACATTTTTGTAGGAACGTAACAAATGCATTGGAAAATAATATAAAAAAAACTCCGGATAACGGACACCTCTTCACAACGGACATTTTTGTAGGAACGTAACAAATGCATTGGAAAATAATATAAAAAAACCTCTCTACAACGGATGCTCTGTATAACGGACCCGGGCAAAAAAAATTGCCTAATTACAATAACGTTATATAAATTTACCTGTTACAACGGACAGACCGAAATATTTATGGTGCAAAGAACGAACATTTGTTTCATGGATTATGTAGTAATGGATGAAAAAGTGTACACCGAAAATCCAGATTTAAATATCGATGAATGTATGCAAACATTTTTATAACAATGAGATGAAAATATTGATGAAGACGATAAAACTTGCCTTAGCACCACAGCAAACTCATGCCCTCCGAATATTTTGAAGCTTTTTTGTAAAAAATATTTTTGCTGATGTTTTAAATTTGAATATCTTTGGTAGACAGTTTATTAAATGATGCTTTCCGGGTCCCATAAATAGCGCTTTTTCGAATTTTGTTTTGTTATATTGAGTAATTAGCAAATCGAGTATACCTTCTGTGGTCACTTTGTCACATTCCTGTGTCACAGTTACATCCATTTGTTCATTAAAAAAAACAAAATTAATTAATTGCCTACCTCCCATTAGTGGACTCATTGCAACGGACAGTTAAAGATCGGTGTCCGTTGCTGAGAGGTTTTAGTGTATTACACGAAACAAAAAAATACTGAAAAGCTTTATCTTGTTGTTCTTTCTTTATTTTCTAAGGCTTTTGTTTTGCATATATTTTTAAAATAATTAGCATAGAAACACTTGAACATAAAAATAAAAAACAATCACCACCTATAAAATAAGGCAGGAAACAGATAAACAGATAAAGCTTTTTGTTTAAAATTCTCAACATTGTCTACAAAATGTGAGCTATTATAACAATAACAAACTTGAACTTGAGATATTTTTTTACATTATTTTTGCACAGAAGAACATTTCAGGAAAAAAAATTAGCGACATATTAATTAATCAATTAATTAACTTTAACTATAAGGAATTGTAAAAAATTCTAAAAAAATAATATGTACAGAGCAACATATTTAATAGCAAACGCTCATTTTCCATTTCTGTGTGGTTAATAGTTTATCTGGAGAAAATACAATCTGTCTATAAATGAATGTAACATCGTAGTAGTTATTAAAAGTTGCTTCTTTCAAGAAAAAACGAACAATGTTAGTATATGGAAAAATTGGTCTTACTGATAGCATGAGTAGATAAAAATTGGTACTTTTCAGAAAACTCATAGAAATAAAGTGATTAAATGCGGCAAATTCAAATTCCAGAACCACCTAAGATTCTACATTCTTTTATAAACAGTCCGTATAATTTTACGTAGGTAAACCCCCCATATAGTCTATCTCTGGCTGCGCCACTGCCTGGACTCGCCAATACCAAATACAGCCTACCCTCGACCAGTTTGTTATCCTACATGTTTGCCAGACGATTTTATCGACACGCATTAGGATAATCACCTACTATTTTCAAGAAAGATCATTTTCTTTTCAATTACTTGAACATCTACAAATACTCAACCAAAAGCAACGCACAAAATTCATTTTTTTTTTTCAAAAAAATCCTTGAACATGTCGATTTTATTTTTGTAAATGATACATTTTGACACCATAGCAAATTTATGCCGTCATTGATTTTTTTAATGACAACCAACATTTTTTTGCTGAAATGAAGGAAAGGCACACAACAAAACAAAGTACACAAGGGAGAGTTGAAATTTTTAAGGCAAACAGCCTCAAAAACGGTATGTCAAAAAATTTTCTTCAACTCAACAAATGCCCAGACAAGAAAATTATATTAATTTTACAGAACATGCTTTAATAATTACGTATTTGCCTCGGTATTTACTTAAAAAAAACGGTTAGGTTACATTATCTCAACTGACTGAAGAAGATGGATTAGGAGGGTTAATTTCAAAAATCACAAACGATTCATGGATTGCTGCGGTTGAATTTGCATACATATTGAAAGTGCATAACGTGTAATAACTATATTACCTATAACACATGTAAAAGTAACTGTTTTATTTAATAATTACTTTCACAGTTTCACTAAGATCAAAAAAGATTGTACGAGATTATTATTTGAACAAGGAAAACGAATCGCTCAGTGTAGTAGATAAATAATACACGTGTATTTATTATTATTTCTTCATTTCTTATTAACAAATAAGGATATGTAATTACCCTGTATTTTATTATTGATTTTATTATTAATTGTATATTTATCTATTTACATATAAATTGAGCAACAACTCTTTATAAACTTCCAAACTAAGTACACATATCTGACGTTTTGTTTCTTAAGATTTAGTTATCTAAGAGTCAAAATAATGTTGTTAGTGTGTTCTTAATTAGCCGTCACAATTAATCTGACTCTAACTATAATTTATAACACTCAAGTATTTTTTTATAAATTACATAAGAATTAATAAATAACTCGTTATAAATGATTTGTAATGTATGTTTTGAATACTTAATTAAATATCAGACATCCGACATGTATAATAAATGATGAAGAGTTTATAGTTTTTGGAAATTTGTATCGTTATTATAAATGTTCCTGATGACTGCCGGGCATTAGTATCGACCGTCTACCTCCATTAATTTTTTTTAAAAACGTTTAGTTTCTCAAGATTGAATCCATTGATATCTCTTCATTATTCTTTATGATAATTGAGTTATTTTACAGTGTTTGCGTTATAATAATATAGTACCCACCACTTTTATTTTATAGTATCTCTCGGCACTTTATCAACACGAAAACGACTGTTTTATTCTCTGAAAAAAAGCCCAACTGGCCTTCAGGCATCATAAATTTCTATGGAATTGTTCCATCTAATGGCAGTTATTACACATCGAAGACAATACAGAGTTGCTTAACGCTTTAGCAGTCGATTAAATTCCCAATCTCGCAGCTTTAAAAAATTTACGAGCGCGTTTTCGCAAAACCTCTTGCGGTTTGTTGAAAGAGGATCGGTTTCAAAGTGTCCACTTCGCAGCAACGCACTAAATCATTGGAAGGCATTGTTTCCACGAAAACCGTGACAGCGGTGGATGGTCTTTCGAGGTTCTTTCATTTCTGTGACCCCGTGGGATTTTCAAAGACAATTCACGCCTCGGCCTTTCTAAATCGTATTTACTCCAAATAAACATCACCACGACCCGTCGAACGGGTTCAAGTCTTTAAACCCGTGTCAAACCCTTGTTTCTCAGGGTGTTACTGAGCAGGAAATCTAATCAGACGGCATAATACGCACCGACAACAGTTTCATTAACTGTAAATTTCTATCGGTATTTTTTAATTCAAAACTCGAGGCCAAACAAATAAAACTCTGTTTAGATGTATTTCGCAAGGATTATTGTGACGAAGAAACTATTTTGTCATATTTTGTGGTAGATAACGCGACTCCGGCGAGTGATTTATCAAAATATGACGTGTAAATTGCTATTTATTTACCACCTTAATTACAACTTGCGAGGCAAACCCTCGGACAAGTTGGGCTTTTAATGCATCAATAATGGACTTTATGACTTGTTAATTACTGGCTAATAGAGGCTTGTTTTATTTAGTTGTGAATCTTTGGAACATTGAACCGAGGTTTTAATTGTGGTCGGTGCTAATCGTTCTTGTAAAGTTTCAACATTCTTTCGTTCTCGTTGATATTCATCGCGTGTTGGAGATTCTATGTGCGAAACTGGAATCGTTGGAATTTTTCGGTTTTCATCATCGAAATTGAGACATTCTCTAACGTTGCTTTATCAGGTAATGGCACCACTTCCTCTTTGATTGGATTGCAGCAATCTGTGGAACCCAAGAGCCTCTGGTAACTGTTGCTAATTATCTACAAGGGCAACAAGTTAGCAGATCGATACAGTCGCAAATACTCTTCACCTAATAAACTACTTCTTCTGCCAACTAACTCCTAATGCGTATTTCTTGTTGTGTGCAATACAGAATGAGTTAAAGTAAGTGCGTTATTAAAAAAAATCCCCAAACAGGTTGATTTTATTTTTGTAAATGCTACATTTTGAGACCGTGTAACATTTGTGACGTCATTGGTTTTCGAGTAATGACGACCTATTTAATTTTTTTAAATGGCAACCGATTGATTTCTGTTTTTAATAGTTTACTCCTTGAATTTTCCGGTAAGCAGTTATAAACAAAATCAAAAAAGAAAAGAAAAAGCAAAAAACTAAAAAATATTAATAATCAATTACACACAAAAGTCTGTTATTTTTTAAATTTGATTTCTTCATGTAAATATTGTCACTAAACATGTGTTTTTAAAAAACTGCTGGTATTTAAGGTATTCTAAAATTCTTTACTATTTAAGATCTATACAGCTCTTAAAAATATATACGAGGTTTATTATTCAACTCCCTTTATGGTATTTCTTGGATTTTTAGTTTCTCGATGAGATAATAAAATACTTCCCCTACTACAGAACATTTAAATAATTCTAAATTAATTTGGTATTAGGTCATGCAAAATAAATTATCATTTAATTCGACTTCTGAATAAAATTTTAATTCGCTTTCTCTATATCGGTCCTTAATTTTTTAATCAAAAACACTAAATTATAAGGCAATATTTGAGTAAAAACCGGCGCGTTTGGAGAGAGACCTTTGCGTATTTAAAGCAGTACGAAAAAAATAAAATATAAAACCTGTCAATTGTGGCATGTTTTTTAATAAGCTTGAACTCGTGCCAATCGTGCCATATAGCGGACATTATTAAACTAGTTTTTTATGTACATATGAATAGGGTGTAATGACTGTAATGACTGTAATGTCTTACAAGGATTAAGTGATTTATTAATCAAAGTGATAATTAATCTTGACAGGAAATGAAAAAGACATCACTGCTTCATCCATTATTTATAGAAACAATCTAAAAACTAATTTTTATTGGCCTTAATAAGCATGCGACACAAAAATGTCTTAATTAATATGAAATACAAATGCCTCATTAAATTATCTGTATTTTTTAATATAATAGTAGGAACACTCGTTTTATCTGATATTGGAAAAAATAATATTTTTTTCTTAAGCAGGTTATTGTGTTTTTTTTTATTTTTAAAATCTGGTTGTACATACCGACAACACTGGATAATTTTGGAGATAATTTTTGGTAATTTTTTAGACAAGTGACAATAGAAAAGTCAAATTTTTTTAATTTTCGTTTTTATTTTTTTAAGCGAAAACTAAGACAACTATACGTTTTTAAGTAAAACATTCTTCAGGCATTTTTTACAAGAAATCTAAATCTGAGATTGCCTTTTCCAAGGCGTTCTTGATGTCATAGTTACTACACTCAACTTTGGTTTTTCTTATGGACGCGATTTTTCGATTTTTGTATTTTTGAAAAGTGTTTTTATTTCTGATTACAACGATGTATCACATGATATCATCGAATCTTACATTCTGATGATTCTGATTAAAATTAAGAAAAAAGCGTTTTTGCAAAGAGTGCTTTGGAAAAAACTCCAAAACAATCTAACTTTTGACAGTTCTATTAAATATGCGAGCAGAATTTTAATAACTTTGTCTTGTTTTGTTTTGTAAAAAATAAACTTCTAGCTTATTATGTCGTTTAGTTTTTAAATAAGTAAGCTTGGGAGAAATGTAAGTTTCAGATCCAAGTTCAGTTAAACTTCCAAAATCTAGTTTGTTAAAAACAAAATTGTTGGCGTTTTTTCCAAAGCACTCTTCGCAAAAATGCTTTTTTCTCCATTTTGATCGGCATGTAAGATTCGATCATATCATGTGATACATCGTTGTAATCAGAAATAAAAACATTTTTTTAAAAATACAAAAAACAAATATGGCTTCCATGAGAAAAACCAAAGTTGAGTGTTGTTACTCTGACATCAAGAACGTCCGGGAAAATCCGATGACAGATTTAGATTCCTTGTAAAAAAGTGCTTTTGGTTTTCGCTTGAAAAAATAAAAACAAAAATTACAAATTTCAGTTTTTTACAATTATTCTAAAACTAAAAATGACACATCAAATTATCTTTGAGATAATAGTTCAGCATAAAAATGGGCAACTTTGCCCTAATTTAACCGACCTCGTAAATCTTATAATAACTGAGATCGCCATAGTGGAGCTCGAAAAACGGACACCCTGTATAGCTCGTGTTTTTGGCACTACAACTGTGAGGGGACTGAAATCACAAACATATGGTTTCTGCTATAAAATTTCTGTATAAAAAATCTGTCTTGCTGATAAAATTTGAGTCAAAAGGCTCCACTCTTCATACAGATAAAATAAGTCACAATCTTTTGCTTGCACGTACAAATCAAGAGTTTCGAAAAGAAATAAATTTTTGAGATATCACACAAAAAGAAGATAGACAGCAATTTCAAAGCGAAGCGTTTTATCTCAAGTATGCTAAAGTTTTATTACTATTGAGGTCATTGAAGATATTGATCTGATTTATTTAAACATTGCGAAACTTTGAGGAAGTGGGAACGTATTCTTGATAACACAATCGATTTTCAATAAATTAAGTTTATTCAAAAAGCATAATACAATGTGTTTTTAAATGATTCTCATCTAGTCGTCTGTGAATTTTCCATGTAAGATCAGAAATGCCGCTTTATAGAATTAATGAAAGGCATTTAGAAACCGAATATTACCATTTTCTATTTATTAACTCTCCAATTCGGAAATAAGCTTCAACAGTAAAAGTGTTTTCTTGCATAGTGTAACAATTTAGTTGCATTTTAACGAAATTTTTAAAATTAATTAATTGACAATTTGTGAATTTCACAATTGACAGTTTCAACATTTATTGACAGAGATTTCAAATGAGCAGAGCGGCACAAATTTCTTTACACCTAAACCAATTTCAAAGTTAACTAGATGAAAATCATTTAAAAACACATTGTATTTGCACGTCGAGTCTTTTTCAATCCGTTCCGAGCTTCACTCCGCACTAGCCCCACAGCCATCCGCCAAAGATCGGTCCGATTCCCATTCCGTATTATTATCCAGTCATTTGAAATTCCGTATAATTACAGGAAACTCCCTGCAACCCGAAGGCCTGCAGCAAAGACGTGGATAACGAAAAGAACGTTTGCGGTTCCGACGGACTGACATATCCGAATCGGTGTCATTTCGAGAAAGCTCGTTGCCTCAACAAGAATTTAACATTGGCAAAAAGGGGCCCTTGCCGACAACAGAAACTCTGCCGTGACTGGGAGATCTACAGGCATTCAAACCCCGACTACAAATTTCAAGCGACATGTCGCCCCGACGGCAGTTACGCCGCTGCCCAGTGCCACCCTGACACCGGCTTCTGCTGGTGCGTCACTCCTCAGGTGATTTTACCTCTTTGGCCAAGTCTGAAGAAGGTCGCAAACAAAATTTTTGTCTTCAGACTTGTGTTTAGATTACAACTACACACACCAGAAAAGTCTAGAGATATTGCTACCAATTTAAGGAGTTTAATTTACTATACATGGTGGCCCACTGAAAACAGTCCACTCGAGTTTTTAATTTACTCAAAAACGCTAAGACAGGTTCACCTCAACCTCCAAAGAGGGGAAGCATGTACAGGGTGCTGCATTTTGGATGTCCGAATAGGGGATCTCCGAAACTAAGAGGTTTAGAGAAAAACGAGTGACACATTCTCGGGTCCGTTTTTTGAGAAAATAATTTTGGTCAAAACCGCATCCCGCTATCGTCTTTTGTTTTCCACTTATAAACAAAAGTTGACATTTCAGCGAAATCTTAAAAAATTCATATCTTCCTTATTATAAAACATACACATTTGAAATAAAGACATTATACAGGCACTTTTTTACAGAGAATTTAATAATGTTATCAGCGATTTTTTTTAATCATTATTTTAGCCGTAATAACATAAAGTTGTATTTTTTTAAATAGAAATCAATCATAGGCGGCTGTGATATTTTTGAAAAGCTTATTTTTTTTTGATTTGATATTTCTATTTGTGTAATACATTATTTTTAAATATTAAAAAAAACATAACATTTCGCTTTTTCGTTATAGTAGGCCATGAAAAAATTTTGGTTTTTCAATTAAAAATGAAAAATATATTACCCAACAAATATTTATAATTTAATAATTTTTTAAGCACTAATTAATTCAAAAACAGCATAATAAATTATTATTAGATCAAATTTTTGCAATTAATAAAAATTATTTGTTTTTAGATTTAAAATTGCAAGCTTACTTATTGCTATTCTATTTTCTAATTAAGAAATTAAGAAAAAGAAAAATCTTGTGTGATTATCGCTTGTCAATAAAATTTTATTTTACAAAAAAATGTCAATCCAAACACCAATATCAAATCCCATCTGCGGCAAAAAAGTGCATAACATTATCAACGTCACCTCCATTGCACTTCACTAAATCATAAAAAAGTGTTATCAAATGGTAGTGACACATCGTTTTCAATTTTCGGCACATTTTTTATGTAATTAAAATCTGGGAAGATCGTATATTTGTCCATTTGAAAATAACTTTAACATAGCTATTTTTATAATTTCACATTTTTTACTTTAATAACCGTTCACAAAATTTCTAGATTATTCACACCTTTTATGTGAAATAATTTTTCCATGGCCAACTACTTTCAAATATTTTAAATGTATTTTTTATCAAAAGTATATAAAAATATCAAACTGTATTTATATTGTGTTTAGTAAAAAAAAATAAGCTTTTCAAATATATCACAGCCGCCTATGATTCCTATTTAAAAAAATACAACTTTATGTTATTACAGCTAAACTAATGATTAAAAAAAATCGCTGATAACATTATTAAATTCTCTGTAAAAAAAGTGCCTGTATAATGTCTTTATTTCAATTGTGTATGTTTTATAATAAGGAAGATATAATTTTTTTAAGATTTCGCTAAAATGTCAACTTTTGTTTATAAGTCGAAAACAAAAGACGATAGCGGGATGCGGTTTTGACCAAAATTATTTTCTCAAAAAACGGTCCCGAGAATGTGTCACTTGTTTTTCTCTAAACCTCTTAGTTTCAGAGATCCCCTATTCGGACATCCAAAATACAGCACCCTGTACAGTTATTTTTTTTTTAATGGGAACAGGGGTTAATTATGATGTCTATTAACACAATAAGTGTTATTTTTTTTATTTGGTGTACCAATTTACTGGTGCTATTCTCTAAGAAAAAATACACGTTATAGCGCTATAACTCTTTAAGCTATAGACTACAAGCAAGAATGAAATTCTCTAAAGATATATTTTTCTATACCTTAAACTATGATGAGAAAAATTGGCACCGTAAGGTCTTACAGCCTCTGGAAATAAACTGCTATGGTAACAATGGCAATCCTCCTGTAAAATATCTTGGTATTTCTCGGTATTTTGCCAATGTTGCTATTTTGTTCTCTCACCCTGGTTCCAAAATTTAATAAGTAGTTCAATGGTGGATCGTAATAATATTCCACCAGTTGCCAGGGAAATTATATTACAAGAAATAATGTTTAGTACTAACAGAAACACATAATAAAATAACAGGTGGTAATTAATTACTCAGTTCTTATAAATCTACATTAAAAGATAAAGAGGGATTCGCGAATTTATATAATTTATATTTTGCCACTTCAATTTAAACTTTGCTATTTCTAATTACAATCTTCTTTCTTTTAGCTTTGGCTGATCTTGGTTCTTATCATTTTTTCTATATTTGGCAAGTAATTCTTCGGCTATTGTTATAATAGATCGATTTTTTCTAATAGGCTGGTTCTTTGTTATTCTTTTGGATGTTTTCATTGCTTTTACTGTCTTACTTACATCGACTTTGCTCCTTTATGCTTATTACTTTCGATTTAAGAAAATAGAATTTTTCACAAATTGGCTTTAACGGAGCTAAATATAATAATTAAATATCCCTTTAGACTTTCAACATAGGTAACTAAAAAGAACATATGATAAATAAAGTTCTCAGTTTGTAAATAATCAAATAGGTGAAAGATTCAGTCAAGAAAGGATAATCTCAACAGTGGTCGGATTTCTATGTTATTGCTATTATGTCTTTTGTACACATTTTAAACCATTTTTCAATAAAACTGATAAAGTGATAAAACTTGTAATCTAAAAAATCTTTTTCCTTTTACGAGAGTTATATTTGTGAAACCCGATATGTAAAAAGTAAAATGAATTATTTAGCCTTGTATAAATTCAACATCCAAAATAAATAAAATACAATTTTTGATATTCTCAAGATTTCCTCCGATTTTCTCTGCGGTTTACCAGTCGTTTTATATGACAGGGGCGGATCCAGAAATTAATTTTGGGGGGGGGGGCTTCCAAACATTGTTAGTATGGTGAAGCTATTGAATGAAACTTTTGTTATGTTAAAATACATATTTAAATAAATTTGCACAAAATTTAAGCCCAAAAAACTTTTTTCCAAAAAAATTTTACAATGCAATTTTATATTTTCTCAAATAAAACAGCCTATATGTTGTGCATCTTTTGGATATTCATAGGTAGTTGTTGATCATAACGTTTTTTACTACTCGGTTTCGCTAAGTTTTTGATTACTTCTCACTGACAAAAACAACACACTCTTTTTAATTATTAAAAAAAAACATAAAATACAACAGGCAATGTTAATTTACATAGAGTTGTTTAAGTAAGTTTAAGTAATAAAAAAATCTGCACGTAAAAAAATTTCTAAACAACTTCCTTGATTTACTTTTCGAGAATCTTCGCATAATATTTTATTAAGTGGTAATAATTTATTTTCATTGTAAGGAAAGGTATTTGGTATTTTTTGGCTATCATCTAAAAAAAATACAACTTTCTAGAAACGTTTCGATGTTAATTTAATTTTCTTTAGGCCGTCAATTGTTTTTTATAAACGGATTGAAGAAGATTAAATTAAGACGAAACGTTGCCAGAAAATTGTGATTTTTTAACAAATAATTTTGTTTTTAAAAAAGAACGTTTCAAGCAGCATGACGGTATTGGGTTAAAATATTTAGATCATAAAGTCGTTTCAAGTTTTTTACCAGGGATTCTTTTAATAACAGACTTTGTTTTATAAAAGCTTTTTTTTTGTCCAACATCATCTGCAGTGTCAGTGTTTTTTTTCTGAATTATGTGTTTCCTCCACAATTTTGATTGAATCTTTTATTTAAAGAACGTGTAACACTTCTAAAAGTGCCTAGGCTTTTAGTCATCAAAAAAATTTCGCAAATCGCTCTTTGTTAATAAACCATTTTGAGTCTAATTCGAAGAAAAAATGTTGTATTCAACTCGTTTTTAAAAATCCACTCGTGAAATATTTTATAATACTTGTTGATTACTTAAAAAATAATTTTGAAAAATGTTTGATTTTTGTATTAGATTTAGAACTTATCACTTAAGTACAAATAGTAGTATAGTAGTAGTACAATAGTACAAATGTATAAATAGAAATTTGGTAGGTACCATCGGTGGACATAACAAACTGGTACAAGCATGACAATTTTATAAGTCAAAAAATCACAAATTTATATCGGGTAACTTTGCCTTTTTGCAAATAAGGTTATAAAAATTGTGACATACTAATGAGATATTGTCAGAAAAATTAAGTTAAAGTTCAGTTCTCTACATTTACAAAGATTGGATAAATAACACAGTTGATTTAGCATCTATTCAATGACAATTCAAAAGTTTGATACACAATGAGCAAATGTTGGATGTACAAGTTTTTTATGTCTACTGATGGTTCATACTAAAAAAACTCATTTAAGTTTAGGGGCGGCAATTTCTAATTTTCACAAAGGCGGCCATCTACCTTAGCACGGACCTGGTCGAATTTACTCTTCTGTTTATTTATTTAGTTATTTTTGTTAAGGGGGTTTAGTTTGGAAAGTATTTGCTAGATTTCGACGCCCGAGTTGTACTTACAGCAATTCAAATAAATTAATTACATTATTATTCAGAAACATTCCGAATCTCTCTAGACTTTTCTGGTGTGTAGTTCCTTGACTGGACTATTAATTTATTCTTCGATTTGTTTGTAATGTTGAATTTTGTAACTGTAGGGAGTGCCTTTACCGTACACTTCCGTGCGCTGGCGTCCCGACGCCAAGCCGCACTGCGGCCGCAAGAAGAAGTCCACCAGGAGGCGGTCCCCACCACGCAAGGGCCGCAACCGCACCTGCAAGCAGCTGGACAAAGCCAAATTCAACAACAACCTCATCAACATCTTCCACACGGAGTGGAGTCGCGACCACGGAGGCGTCATCAAGCCGCACAACAACGAGAGCGACCTCATCGTCAACCAGTGGAAGTTTGGCACCATGGACGCCGACCGCAACGGCGTCCTGGACAAGAACGAGTACCGGGACCTGAAGCGCGTCGCCAAGAAGGCCGTCAAGCCCAAGAAGTGCGCCAAGATGTTCCCCAAGTCGTGCGATGTCAACAGCGACACCCTCATCACCCAGCAGGAGTGGGCCGAGTGCCTTACGAGGGACGGCATGGACGGTAGGTGTACTTCTAAATGGCATTAAGTAGCATTTCCGGCGAGCTGTTTTCCCCGCGTTTCCGCTCGCCTACTCCCCTTTTATTAACAACTGGCATGCGCGTCCAAGTTTTGAACTTAAATAGTTTTTTTGCGTGTTTTTTCGTGGTTGGAAGCAGACGGGGGTGGAATCAACAATTCGGAGGATAACGGAGACGATCAAGAGGACTACGCGGACGCCTTCCCTCCGCACAGGCCCCTGCCGCATGGTGAGTACTGGAGTTGGAATTTTCAAGCAAAATAATGGCTCATATGCATAAAAAACAAGTATTTACTTTAAGTAAAAGTATTCAGTAAAAGTGTGCTCTTGGGAGTAAATACTATAAGTGCAAGTATTTACTTAATTTTGTATGCATAATCTGTTTCGTACTGAGGTCATTACGATACGCCATTTGGGTTTCGTAATATCCAAAGGAGTGCTATAATAATTACACTAAAAACCAGGGTAATTTAGTTGGAAAATGATGGCAACCTAGTTTTTTGACATTTATCTGAGAGAAGTGTCAGTGTCAATCGTCACCTGTTTCAAGTGATAATTTAATCAAATGAATCAAATTCGGACCTTTAGAGGCTTTTCTACCATCCCTGATATGTAGTCCCTTCGAACACCTTTCGAGTAGTGTACAAACATGACTTCAAAAGCCAATGCAAGTGAGTAATTTGAGATCCCATTCTCCTTAGGCCAATGTTCAAATTCCGCGTATTTGCCACAAAAGCCCGTATTCATTGAGGGGTAGATACATTGCAAAACGTCTTGGACACTTTCAGAATACATTTTACGAATAAACTAATGACGATCCAAATTATTAATTTAATTTTTTCTACTTTTGTTTCGTACTGAGATCATTACGATACGCCATTTGGGTTTCGTAATATCCAACGGAGTGCTATAATAATTACACTAAAAACCAGGGTAATTTAGTTGGAAAATGATGGCAACCTAGTTTTTTGACAATTATCTGAGAGAAGTGTCAGTGTCAATCGTCACCTGTTTCAAGTGATAATTTAATCAAATGAATTAATTTCGAACCTTTAGAGGCTTTTGTACCAACCCTGATACGTAGTCCCTTCGAACACCTTTCGAGTAGTGTACAAACATGACTTCAAAAGCCAGTGCAAGTGAGTAATTTGAGATCCCATTCTCCTTAGGCCAATGTTCAAATTCCGCGTATTCCGCCCGTATTCGTTGAGGGGCAGAAAGATTGCAAAACGTCTTGGACACTTTCACAATACATTTTACGAATAAACTAATGACGATCCAAATTATTAATTTAATTTTATGATCCTCGCAAATGCTGTCAACTGCCACAAAATTCCCTAAATTTCGAAATTGATTTTTTTTTGTTAAAAAAGGTGCGAAGTAGAAAAAATAGTGTATGATACCTCGTTTATAAGGCATTTTGTCGCACTTACTCCATTATGGCACTCCTCGCTGCGCTCGTCGTGCCCCAATTCCGTGCGTGCGACAAAATGCGTCTTATAAAACTCGTATCATAATATACTATTACTTGTACTAGTAGGTATATACTGAGAGATTTTCCAGTAAATACTGATTTTTTCAATTGTAAGGTGGCTATACAACAGGTTTGCTGATTTTAATTTGAGTACGATCGAGTGCACCAAAAGCACAGGAAAAATTGTACCACAGACGTATTGCTTCCTCTACTTCTTTATGTCTTGTAGGAAATTTAATTCACTGATTAGGTGTTTTCTCAAAAAATTTTCTACTCGCATAGTCAACTGTTCTGCAGACAGTACTTTGATGAGCACCACTATATCTATATCTTCTCCTACTCCGTTCTGAAAACCTGGATCGCCCATACACCGCAAACAAATTTCCATTCATGTTTGGAAGATAGTGCTCCGCCTCTTTTTTTCTTTAGTCTTACCGCAAAAAGTTTCAGAGAAATATTCAACATTAATTTTCTGTTGTGGAATTTTTTGAAAAAGTGTTATTTTCTGAATTTTGAAGACAAAATTGGATACAAGTGAAATTCAAGCCTCTTAAATATCAGCTTGACAAATATTTAGTATTTACTATAAACTACTAGTAAATCCTTATTTTTATGCATTTTTATTTAAGCATTTGCTGGAAAATTAAGCATAAGCTTCACAAATGCGGATGCTAAATGTTTTAAGTGTTTACTAATAAGTAGATGCTATTTTTTATGCATAAAATTGGTAGTAAAGACTTGAAAAGTTAAAGTAAAAGCATTTACTTATTTTTATGCATATGAGCTATTGCTCTTATTTCCACAAATGAAGACACAAATGAGGAAGTTTCCATTTTTTTTTTGAAATTAATACCATTAATAGTCCTCATAATTGTAAAACTAATGGTACTTTTCATTTTTTTTATATTCGCAAAAATAAAAAAGTTATGAGACCTCAAAGTTCAAAATTTGACAGATCGCGCGCTTTACTGGTCTCGCTAGGTGTGACGTCACGCGGCACAATTGACTCAGCGTGTGGAAAATTCGAATCTTTGAGGGGCTGTATCTGGTTAAAATTAACATGTTTCCAAAATTCCTTCGCTGTTCCTCAATTTTTTCCATTTATCTATTGCATTCCTAGATTTTTTATGAATGTTTAATGAACTATTAGCCGTAAATAAAATAAATAAAAATTTTGAAATCTCACGCCATAAGACCGTTTGATAGCAAAAAAACCAGTACATTTCAACTTTAAAAAACAAGAAAATCGTAATTTCATATTTTTGTAAACTCTAGGTTTATAATTATAAACTACATCTATTATCTGTTTCAAAACTATAAAAACGCCAACGTCGCATTTTACCGAATTATTTTTTTAAATAAGATTGATAAAATTGTAAAATAGTTATTAATGATTAGATCTCTCATTGAAAGTGTAAATTACATTAGCTATTATTTTTTTGAAGTGCATGAATAATTTATAACAGCTAATTTTGAGAGAAAATGAAACAGATAATACTTTTTTGAAACAGATAATACTTATTCATCATGGAACGTATCTTCAAAAGCAACGACAAATAAAGAAATTGTATTTCTGTTTATGCAAGTGTCGATATCTTGTACCAGAGAAGCCGTTTATAGAACACTTATATAATTTTTTTAATTTTTCTTTCATTTCATCGTTTCCTTATGCTTACTAAATCTTTCCAGCACTTATTTCTTATTACTGTTACATATTACAAACTGTTACTTCTTGCAATGTTGGAATGACGGCTTCGTATCGAACTACATATATTGTCTTGTTCCAAGTGTAGCTACAAACGCTACTAAAATATTTCTTCCCTATATCAAGGGATAAGATATTAAGTTTCTTAGAATAATGCGGAATATAACGATTAAAAACAAAGAAAACCCAAATATTTAACAAAAAAAGAGTCAATTCTTCATTTAAATACAATTTTCAAAGAGCCATCCACTAACCTCTTGAGTATGAGAATACCAATGTAATTACACATTATGATGTACATTACGAATAATTTCTGGACTGTACAAAAAGTTGAACTATTGGTATTCTCATTGTCAAGAGGTTAGTGACCTCCGGACCACTATTTTTTAAATCTTTTAAATTTTTTTGTTTATTTAAGAGGAAAACGAAAAAAACTGTTTTCTCTTTTAAACTACACAAATATCCAAATATCCAAAAGTTGAAAAGAATTTTAAAAAATTAAATAGCAATTCCAAAAAGAGGATCCTAATACCAAAATATCAAATGGAACATTACAATTAACTAAAGTTAATTAATAAAAATCTACATTTTTACCTGAGACCTACTGTGACTAGTATTACCTACTTTACTATTACCTAGTTATTTCACTGGTTTATAAAATTTCATTATATACTTTTGGAGTGTAGATTTCAAAACTGACGTCCAAATTATGAATTCATAAAAGTGTGGAATGTGATAATATGAGTGACCTATATCTAAAAATTGAAGCTGGTAGGAAAAATCTCTTGGCTGTTCTAAAATCAGCATCCAACAATCATTCAACAATACCAAAAAAAATTAAGGCAACAGATAAGTGAATCACTAAAGTTGTGTCCTTTTTTTAAAGAAATGCCAACTTGTGCTACCTATACTCAAAATCAATTGTCAAATTGTTTCAACGTTGACAACTTCATTTAAAATTAGTGGTCCAGGCTTTGTTCCTATGGCATGTCGCAGGGTTCCAACATAATTTCAAAATTTTTGACACTGACAGTTGATTTAAAAAAAAAAGAGGTATATAACTCAAAAACTAGAGCTGATAGAAAAAATCTGTTTGCAGTTTTGAAATCAGCGTCCAGCAATCTTAAGAATAACAAAAAAATTTGAGGCAACAGATATACCGTAAACTAGTGTTTTTATAACTGACTGATAATTAAAGATCGGATTTTAGGACGCAAAAAAGGCATATATAAAATAGCAGGTCGCAAAATGTACAAATTAGGTCGAAACATTTTAAAAATAGTTCTTTTTGTAATTATAATATTTATTTATGTATAAAAAATACATTTATTTTTTATTACAACATCAAAGGAAATAATAAAAAACAAAAGATAAATATAACAATTTGCAAATATTTAAGTACTTTGTTAGCTAATTAAAGTTTTGATGTGTGACATACAAGATATTGTTCTAAATTAATAATATTAAAGTTTGTATGCTGATCTGACAAAATACATTGGCCAGTCTATATTACTTAATTCTGAATCCGAATGTACATGTCTACTAGGTAAGTTTTTGTCTTTGACAAATTGGTAATCTGGATTATCAGTAAGTTTGTTAACTTTTCATACGCAATTTTCCCCACTTGACCTGGTGTGTTTTTTTTTGTATAGATCTCTTCAACAATCTCTAGAGACTCTGTTAATGGTAATGCAATTGTTTCTTTGTTATTGCACCAAATAATATGAAAAAATGTGCCTTTATGTACATTAAATCGTAATGTACGTAGCTTTTATTGAAATATTTTTAATTTAAGGTTGTGAAATTTTACAAAATAGGCATTTTAGGCAAGATAAAATGGGTGTTAAAATTAATGCTGTTGGTTAGAACTAATTTGTGTCTGGGTCCCCCTAAAATGCCTACACTTTACACAAAAAGCCAAAAAACCTAAAATCCGGTCTTTACTGATAATAAAAAAAGGTTGCTTAAGAATGTGACGACAAATATACTTTGTGGACAAGTAGGGTCCCATTAAAAAAATACGTCTTTCAGTACAGTAAATCAATGCGTTTGTTGTTTTTTGTGCACAAAATTTTCTTAATTAGTGGCTATCTAAAAGTTATACACAAATGAGCAATCTCAGTCTCAGTCAAGCGACTGAGTAGCATCAAAGGAGTTGTACTAATGAGGATTTATCGTGCGAAATAGCAAATTTCAACTTATTATAATCTGTGACCACAGCACTAAATTGCTGAAGTACCCGGTATATAAATACGTAAGTGTCGTATAATTTAGCTGCTTTAGAGCTTGTGCAGAGGCGGTTTGTCGTGTACCAGGGCTTAAGACTAGTTATGGTTTATTGATGATTTTTTTCTATTTAAATACCTACGAGAAACGACATAAATTTGGAAATATTGTAGGAAGTAAGGTGCTCAGTTTGACTATGAAAGTTCCAATTTATTGAGAATAAAATAACCTGTGCATTTCTAACTCAAACAAGCTATTTTGTAGCATTGACTTACGATGACGACTCCTCGGAAATTCGCGATGAAGACCCCAGTGACTGCCTCTCGGACCGCCAAACGGCCTTGAACGACGGCGGTCAATTTTACGTCCCGGAATGCACCCCCGACGGCCGATATAAAAAGGTACTTAAAAACCAAGCCCGATAACATTAAACAAATTGATAAGTAATTTTATTGATCTCTTTTCGTGTTATTTATAATTACGAGACGCCTCCTTTATCTATAATTGAGCAATAAATTCTTTTAATGTCCGACATGCTCTTAAAAGTACACAACATGTGCCCGGCGATGGCCAATATTAATAAATCAGGGAAACTCAGTCGTTATCTGGCGCAACTTTTTGTAGATTCAGTGCTACAAGGCGGCCGGATATTGCTTCTGCGTGCACGAAGACACCGGAAAGAATATTCCGGGCACGTCGGTGAAAAATGGAAAGCCCAAATGCGACCAACTTTCGAACGGAAACCGGCCCATGAAAGGCTGTCCCACCGAGAAAAAGACTATCTTTCTCCGAGATCTCATCCAGTTCCTACATGCTCGCATGTTGAAAGATAACGATACGGTCAACTTGTACAGCCTGCCGTGGATGTCCTCGAAAGAGGAGCAAGCGGCCACTTGGAGCTTCGTCGAATTTGATAAGAACAAGAACAAAATGCTGGATCGGAACGAGTGGAAAATCTTCAAAGAGGTCGTTGCGAAAGAGAAGAATTTGAGGAAGTGCGGCAAGAAGTTGCCGAGGTACTGTGATATTAATAAGGATCGACATATAAGCATGACGGAGTGGCTCGACTGTCTCAACGTACAGCAAGGTGAGTGAAGAAAAAGTCTGAAATATGTGTGCTAAATGTGTGTCTTAGGAGCCACCACGAGCGCCCCCAGCTCGTCCAGAGCTGGCAAAAAGAACCCCCTGGATGTACTAATAGAAGATTAGTGATTTTGTGAATTGTTCAAAGACTGGGAACCCCAGCGAATCAGACTGGCGCAAGCCTCGACTTTTGTGATTATAGTGTAGTGTATAGCTTTCATCTTATCGTAATAAATGCATCGTGCTTATTTATTTTCAAAAACACAACCAAAACCTGTATTTTATCCCAACTTTGGTTGCTTGAATCAAAATTAAATCCTCTCGGATGCTTGTTGATGTATTTTTAGATAATTAAAACCATCTTGTTATTGTCTGACTATTTAATAAAAATAAAGTGAATAAAAATTACATATCACAAGATTATTTCATTTCCACTACA
Organism: Tribolium freemani; assembly: GCA_939628115.1. Lineage (NCBI taxonomy): Eukaryota > Metazoa > Arthropoda > Insecta > Coleoptera > Tenebrionidae > Tribolium > Tribolium freemani. The sequence continues at coordinate 2,362,918 of OW626785.1, read as the reverse complement.
ATTTCAAAAATAAAGTCATGCCGTCCACTTGAGGCATCTTGTGTCCATATGAGTCTCCATACACTTGATACTACAGTATCTCATCCCGCAGGCAACACACGAATAGTGCCCGAAAAACCCACAAACGGCACAGAAGTGTCTCGGTGGCAGGTTTGACTCCTCCGCGGCTACGTCCACGTATGAGACACGACCCGCTATGTCGGCCTCTATCCTGTCTTCGTCCACAAGTTGTTGGAAGTTCTTCCGAAACTTTGTTTGGTAATATTCCGCCGTTCGTTCCTTTTTCTTTGTCCGGGTCGACCTCTGTTCTAAGTTGTCCTCAAATTTGGGCACTTTTTTGCTCATTACTAAATCGGCATGAGGATCGTCCTGGTAGTTGTCCGATTCCAACAGTTCCATTATTTTTCTGTGTCGGCGCCTCCGCTGGGTCTCGTCTATGACTCGCCGTTTGTCACCCTCTTTAAGGCGGTTTGAACCACGTAATTGCGACTTGAACTGTTTCATCATTGTAAAGTGTTAAAGAATTATTAAATTTCAATTCTGTAAGTGTTGTTGTTTTGAGGTTAGGACTTCATGCACGCGCAGAAGCGAAGAGTCACAGACGCGAAACAGCACAAGCGCGAATACAATTTCACCATAAATTAATAAAAAATTGAAGCATTTTGTGATATTGTTAAACGAATTAGATATCTTTGACGTTAAAATAGATCAAACAAAATGTTTAATATTTTTTTTAGAAATAATATGAAATCCCCGGGAAGTTTAAACTACAAGGTGATCAAGAACGACTGTTTCAGTTGGTAACAGAATCAGTTATTTACAGTACTACAAACAACAAGTTTTTGATTAGCAAATATTTGATGTTGACACTTAATCGTAAAAACAATAATTGATGTTGTTCAGAAGTCACTACTTTGTTAACTTTTTCAGTAGTCAAACAGTCGTCAATCAATAACGAGTGTTTTGCAAGTTTTGGAATATCTTTCTAGACCAAATTTTAAAAATGTTTAATTATCTAATTTGTTCGTTATATGACTTGCTTCTGAATTCTCTACTTATTATAATTAAATTATTATAAGTTTTCAATTAGAAGTTGGTAATGAAGTTAAATTACTTCCAGTTCAAACTTTTATTACAAAACAGCGCATTTGCATTTATTGAGATCATATTGGTCACAAATTTAAACTTTTTGTATAAAAAAAATGAAATAAAAGTGAGTTTATGCTAAAGGTTTGCGGTTTATATGTAGAAGCGGAACCGCCATTAATTTAATCTGTTATTATTATTAAATGCGTGATTAACTGATAACCAAATTGAACAATTTGATTGGTCAATTAGCGTGAACAACGTGTTAAATTTTAATAAAGCTCTCTATAAACTGCTCCTTAGTATTGTTAAAAATTGCCAACTCAAACACTTTTATCACTTCTTTCGCTTACTGTTCCACTCAAATACGTTATTGATTAAAGCAACAAGTTGCTATTATGCAGTAACTAAGACACCGAAAATACAAACAAACAAACGATTGCAAGAATCGTTTGTTTTCCTTGCAGTCACAACAATGTCAATTTCGCAGGTAAATTGAAAAATAGTGTTAAAATTTCTTCGGCATTTTATAATCTTGCTAGGATGACATCAGCGAATTGAATTCCCCTATAAAACCAGTACCTAGGAAGTCTAAAAATCGAAACAAGATAACTTCTCCTGTGGAGCAATCGCCTCTTTCCAATCCTTCAAAGAAAGATGTTTTTGAAATGTTCACCATCAAAACGCCCTCAATACAGGGGAGGGCCAAAGTTTTGACCTCCGATAGTCAAGACACATCCGAATTATCTGATGAAGTCTTCATCAAGCCGAAACCTGCCTCAGTTTCAACTCCTAGTAAATCATACAGAGAAAAAATCAACGAAAGGTTCAAAAATATAAAAGAAAAAGCTGGCAAATCTACAAAAAAGGCAAATGTTTTCAAAGAAGCAGCGGAAAATATTCGCCTGGAAAAAGTGAAGAGGGAAAGTCACGATATAGATGCCGAGCTTGAATTAATGAGGGAACGACTTAAATTGGGAAAATCTCCAGATAATAGGCACATTTTCGAGTTTTTTTCTAGTGAAAAGTGCCAAGAATTTGAAGAGAAAGACAGTGAAGATAATTTTCAATCAACTGATGATTTAACCGACAAAGGGCCCGAACTAATTTTTTCATTACCTAAGCAAATAAAAGCACTTCTAAGGAAATCAGAAGAAGCTTTATTTTTCACTCCTCGAGCGTAAGTACCTGACAATATGAAACAAACTCCTTAATTTACAAAATTAGAGAACCCGTTGATATCACTGATAAAATCAAGACCGAGGAACCCAGATTTTTAGAAGATGAAGGCTTTTATCTCCCTCCGAGTCCCAAAATACCCAACCAGCATTTATATCTTTTGGAGCAGCGTCTGTCATGTGACGATAAGTGAGTAGACATTTAAAAATGTATTCCATTTAATTTACTGTTTAAAAGAAAATGGTTCAACTGTGATGGTAAACTAAATATTCTGGAAAACCCCTCCCAAAAAACCTCATACCGTCCACGTTTGAAGCATCTTCCAGTGAAAGAAATTGCCACTTACTTACCGGCAACAACTGAAAACAATGAATGTGAAGAAATTGTGGTTGTTAGTGAGAATTTGCTCCAACTACGAATTTTGTGTTTGAAATTTACTCATCATCCCTTATTCAGTTTAGAACATGTGCTTTGCCAAAAACTCAAGAAATTGTATTACGAGTATAAAGATAGCGTCGCAAAAAATGAGTTTATGAGACTTTGTGGACGATTAGAAGGTCTAAGACGTGTTTCGAGACGTTTGGAAGAAAGTTCAAGTCAATCAGGCGATCAGTCAGATAGAGAAGATGACAAAGTGGAAGCTTACAAGCGCGATATAAGAACATTGCAGGAACAAGTCTTCGAAGAAGGAAAGAAGGAGAGAGACCGTATAATGGAAATTTTGCAAACATGGAAAGCAATTAAAAATATGAGAGGAAATAACAAGTATTCGAACACGTCTTTGAAACTGATAATAAAGAAGGAGAGTGTCAATTACGAGACTGAGAAAGAAAATTTTGACACAAACTTTGAAGAAACCTACGAAGAGTTTCTCGAAATAAATCGCGAAAAACCTCGCCGGAACAGGCAAACTGAAGAGGACATCAGACAAGAGTTGGTCGAACGTTTCAAGGAGAGTTTTAGACCTCCTGGTGAGCCAATCTTGCATTTCATTTTAACAAACGAAAATGAAATAACCAAACAAGTGGAAAATTCGAAAGAAGTGTCGCGAAGAGCAGCCACCACAAGCACCAAAATCGCTTTAAAAATAATTTGCAACAAGATGGAGGTGTGCAAGACAAAATGGGTTGCGCTCCAAGACGATTTCGTTTGCAACTTCAACGAAACCGTATCAATTCAACTAATCAACACTCCGAAATTCATCACAATTGAGATAATTGAACAACCAAAATCGCTCATTAAGAGAACGCTCGGAGAGCTGGCCATTAAAATACCCGCCCGTAATTTTTCAAAAATCGATAAAAAAACTGCCAAATTCGTGAAAAACGAAATCGTTCATTACAAACATGAGGGGGTGGGAAGCGGCATTAAGATTGAGTCTCTTGTGCAAGACTTGGGCGATTTTGAGCTTAACACTTCGGGTTGTTTGACATATTCATTGTCCTGGGATGTGTCAGTAGGAAGTGATAACAGTGCAAATAACAGGGCGCAAATTTTGGGTGAGATAATAGACAAGAATGGAACAATAGATTCGGAAAAGTTAGTCCAGTGGATGCAACAACACAAACCTGACCCTCAGGACCCAAGAAATTCGATTTTGTACGAATATTCACTTGATTGTGGCGAGGAATTGGTTTCTGCAACTAGTAGTAAGAACTATTTTCGGTTGGATGGACAAGAGTGGCAATTTTGCGACCCCAAACTAATTGAAGATAACCTGAGATTCAAAATATTGCAACTGCGTGACAAGAATGAGCCGGAATTTGACCGAATGACTGTTCCAAACCGGATTAAAGAAATTCCTCTTGATGTTTTGGCCGATTACAGAAGAAGGGTGGCGATGGAACGGGAGAGTTTTGTTGATGAGGATGAAGACGATGACGTCGAAATTGAGGCAAAAAGGAGCAAAGGCCGCAAGTTGCTAAAACAAATCCACATTCGAGTGTTCCAAAAATGCAAAAATTCCGAAAATAATCTCAGTTTTGAAGACGTGGTAGACGAGAAATTTCTGCCTCAATTGGAGTAAATCAAACCGGTTTGTTAACCCAAATGCTTACAGTGCGTGTTTTAGAAAACTTATCAAAGGGTTTGTTGCCAATTTTCTTAGTTGGTTTCAATGGCAACCCTTGAAACCGCCGTTGTTTCCCGTGAAAACAATTCAAGAATCGAAATCAAATGATTACGATTTGCAAAGTCAGGTCAAAATTAACGTTCACGTAATTGCGGGTTTAAACATTCCGCTACGAGAGGGAAATGCAACGCCTTTTGTTGAGATTCAGTACTGTAATACCACAGTTCGAACTGTTGCAAGTCAGGGGGCTCACCCGAACTGGAACGAGAAATTGGTTTTGCCGCTTGAACCGTCTCATTTGGATTACTTGAACCCAAATTCGCTTAGTGGCAGTTTGATTTTGAACGTTTTCGATGAAAGTGAAGGAGTTTTGATGAAATTTGCGGGCCAGAAAGGGCGCACATGGCTGGGGTATCTGGAAATTCCCTTATCAGCCATTTGTAGTGGCGTAAGTCGTCAGTTTGTATCTTTTTGCCCTTTTCTGAAATTTATGTTCTAGTTACAAGGCATGTTTAGGGTCAAGGTGCCTCACATGTTACTCGGATATCAAGGCAAAACTTTAGAGACAACAAGAAGTAACGTTCAAAGTAATCAACAAACTTACTTGAACCTACACGTCACTATGGAGCCCAATGTTCCTAAACTTAATCCTGCAATAGTTGAGTCTTGTTTTCTTAAGATTAAAAGGGAAGGCGTGTTTCTAAGCCGGCAGTTGGTGCGGAATTTATTTTTCTATTATTTTCTTAACAAATTAACATAATTTTCAAAAAAGTCCTTAGTACCTAGATTAGATTTTGTAGATCAATGAAAATTATGGATCCAAAAAGTTTATGTTTATATCTGACAAATATGATTTTTCACTGTTATCACTGTGTCTAAAGGTCATTTAATAAGTTGTTTCTCTCTTTTACAAATATTGGGTTACATCACAAGTAGACTATTCAAATAGTATATTATGATACGAGTTTTATAAGACGCATTTTGTCGCACGCACGGAATTGGGAGTAAGTGCGACAAAATGCCTTATAAACGAGATATCATACACTATTTTTTCTACTTTGCACCTTTTTTAACAAAAAAAATCAATTTCGAAATTTAGGGAATTTTGTGGCAGTTGACAGCATTTGCGTGGATCATGAAATTAAATTAATAATTTGGATCGTCATTAGTTTATTCGTAAAATGTATTCTGAAAGTGTCCAAGACGTTTTGCAATCTTTCTGCCCCTCAACGAATACGGGCGGAATACGCGGAATTTGAACATTGGCCTAAGGAGAATGGGATCTCAAATTACTTACTTACACTGGCTTTTGAAGTCATGTTTGTACACTACTCGAAAGGTGTTCGAAGGGACTACGTATCAGGGTTGGTACAAAAGCCTCTAAAGGTTCGAAATTGATTCATTTGATTAAATTATCACTTGAAACAAGTGCCGATTGACACTGACAGTTCTCTCAGATAATTGTCAAAAAACTAGATTGCCATCATTTTCCAACTAAATTACCCTGGTTTTTAGTGTAATTATTATAGCACTCCGTTGGATATTACGAAACCCAAATGGCGTATCGTAATGACCTCAGTACGAAACAAAAGTAGAAAAAGTAAATTAATATAATAAGTACAGACTGCTCCAGAAATACTGAGTCTGTTGGCAACACTGGAGTTAAATTTTAAAGGATAGCAATGGAGTACGCTTTGAGTTAACAACAATTCAACAACCTTGTGGGGTTGTACATCAAGTAAATGTCAAAAAAATCGAGTTCGGTTGCAGTGTTGCAAATTACGAACAAAAATACTTTCAAATCTGTTGCCAACAGACTCAGTATTTCTGGATCAGTCTGTATAATAAGTATAAGTATAAAATAGGCCTGTCACTCTTTCTTAAACTAACAATTTTAACAATTGTTCTGGTTGCTATTAACTTTAAACTGTTAATGTTAATAGTGAATGCCTTTATCTACCCTATTTTTAAATGTAAATGTCGCAGCCACTTGGCGGAATCAGACGTATACAGCTGACTGATTGGGTAAATCAAAAGTTTTTCGTTTTAAGACTAACAATTATAGACTTTTCATAAAATGTATTATGATTTTTTACACTTAGTGAAATACGTGTGAATTACATCATTACATTACATCAACCAACTTTGGAAATTTTAAGTATTTATTTACAATTGTTTGTAATTAAGAATATTTTATTTATATATTTTAAAAAAAAATTGACAGCGTTTCAACACTGCCCACAACGTCGTATTAATTTGTCCGAGCGGGATGCAAGGGCAAATTAGGATGTTGTTAGAATGCACGAAAAATAATTTTCGGATATAAATTAATGTTTGGTAAGAAACGACCCAATCTATAATATTTTCAAAACATTCTATAATGGAGCTGTTTCAGCACTAAAAGCAGTTTTGAAATCAGCTATTTCGACACCTAAAATGCGCAAATTACAAAAATAGCATAAAAAAACACATTGCATAGGACATTAAAGGCACTCATGTTTTAGGGAACTCACGCTTCGCTGCTTGTTCTCTAAACAGATTAGGGCTTTAATAAGTGTCTTATAAATCTAGTTTTTTAATATACTATTTTAGTGTGGCTTATTCGATTTCATTGGATGCTTACATTTCGTTAGCCACTTGATGTAATTCACACGTATTTCACTAAGTGTAAAAAATCATAATGCATTTCATGAGAAGTCTATAATTGGGCAATTAAGTCAGAAATTAAAACTTTCTCTGTTTCTGTGTGATTCGTTGTTAAATTGGATTCTAGTCATAAGTGTAGTGCCAAGAAAACCCATTAATTAAAAGAGAACTAATTGTGAAAAGGGGCAGCTATTTTTATAGTTTCGAAACAGATACTACATAAAAATAAATTGATCCATATTTTTTATTTTTTTCTAAAAAACTTTTTTATATTTAAACACTGTGATGGTTGTGCTGGACTGCATCTTTCTTCGCTCTATTATATTACACGAAAACGGTACATTTTACAAAAACTTACAAATGAGAAGAAAATTCTAAATTCAAATTTTGGTAAGGCCAAAGCCAAACTGTGCAACATAGTTATGAAACAATTTATGTCAAAGGGGACCTTCAACAATACCCTACAACCTTGCAATTTGCAGTGTAAAATTATTATTTAAAGATAAAAAATATAATCTGAATTTTTGAGATAACTTTTAATAATTACATAAAAGGCTTAAATTGGATTACGAATACCGCCAAAAATAGAAAATAGTTTTCATTATTTGTCTTTGTTTAGTTTAACTCTGCCGTCCCCTTTAACCTTAAGTGTGTACCCCATTTCAGTTCATAGTAGAATTTTGCAATAGCGCATTTGAATTTTTTGGAGTGAAAGTTTCTGGTGAGTTTTCTTGGCTCAAAATTTTTAGCTTGGATTTAGTTTAACACAGAAAGAAACACTCAATTTGTGCTTTATTTCACTCCAAAAAATTCAAATGCGCTGTTGCAAAATTCTACTATGAACTGACATGGGATATTTACTTATTATTATTGCCACAGGACGAACTTCCGTGTGGAGACGTTCCTTACATTCAGGACTACGTTTTGAAATGGAACGCCGATTACAACTCCACTTTTCCAAGCCGAAAGTTTTCAGTTTTGGCAATAGATGCAAACGCGACAACTTCTTGTATCATTCGTTACATCAAGCCTCTGGAACCTCCCCAAATAAACGTGGAGGGATTTGACGTGACACCTGAACAGTGCGCCCGATTTGTCTCCCTGATACCTTTCACCGATTGCAACCAGTTTTACAAAAATATCTGGCTATCAGTTGATGTAATAACTTTTTATTTTAAAATCGTGGACTAAGCAAAACTTGCAGCGATTTTTGCACTACATGACTGGCTCAATCATCGACCACGCTGTAGCTCTGACATGTTATCTCCTCGCGTTAAAACTGGAAGTTTGGCTTCTGCTAGGTTTTGGTATTCCTCACGGAGCCACTGCTTATGTCCTTGTGAAAGAATATGACAACAATCGGGTGGCAAACTTTTACGTTTATGACGTCGTTTCAGGCAATAAAATCTACTTGACTGACGCTTTTTGTCCCCTTCAACGAGTTTATTGCCTCGTTAATGAACACAACGTAAAAATAGTTTTAAATTTTAACAAAACTTGTAAAAATAATTGTAGGTATGGGCCAACATTCAAAGAAATGACGATGTGACAGTGATGAGATTTGATTTAACGCGACGTTCGGATTGGTTACCCCTTTTTACCAGTCAATTCTCAGCCCCCACAAATTCAATTCACGGAAAAATTACGTATTTGCCTCAAATAAGCACAGACGAGTTGGAAATTATCCTTGACAGGAAAATTCGGAAGCGTTTCGCCAAGCTGAGGCAACTTGACCGAACGCTTTGGAACCATGACATTTCAAATACGTTTAAAAGTGTTTTGGGTTCTTTCGAACAGGCGGAAATGTACGGCAAAAGTAATTCGGAAGCTTTGGAAAAAATTAAGGAGTGTTTGGCTGGTTTTGAGGTAAGGTTTAGTGACTCTCATCACATAATAATTATTTCATTTTACGACAGATGAGAGGACAAATTTTCAATTTACCGTTTAGCAACTCTGCAACTATTGTAAAACATGTTAAAACGTTTGGATTACATTTGGAGGAAGATGCTAACGTACAGTTCGCATGTGCTGTGTATCTGAGGGCTTATCCGAATCAAGTTTTAACGGTTTGGGTCGCTCTAGCTGTGATTAAAAACAAATAAACTGAAGATTCATTACAAGAAGTAATATAACTTTAATTATATTGTTTTTATACCTCAAACTGGGGTTATTATGTTTATCAAGGTGTTGTTAAATAAATAAATAAATAAATAAATAAATAAAAATAAAAATAAAAAATTAAAAAAATAAAATTGGGAGAAATTTTATTTAACACCTTAATAAAATTTTAGCCTTTGTAAGGTTCAGCAGATGTGGGTGCAAATAAGATCATTAACTTTTCTTTAACCGATTTGTATCATTCAAACGATGAATACAAAATATGGAACCAAGCGTTTTTTGCCTATTCCTTTTGCGAAATTAGCACGTTATTAAATCCAATAAAAATGTGATAACTTTTAAAAATAAAATTATTACTACAATTGTTTTGGTTTTCAGGCTCAAAAAATCGTTCTAATTCAATAATATTGTTAAAATAATATGTTTTAAATAAATTATTGTTGCATTACGAGCGAAAATAACTTTTTACAGGGTGAGTCTACTAAAAGTATATTTTTGCTATATCTTAAAAACTAATAATCGCCCGACTACAACGTTTTCTGCTAAATACTTTGTATAGTATGCCTGCAAATTTTTCTACAAAAAATGTTGCTGGCTCCAAAAAATAATTAATTAAGTAAAATTCAAGTCAGAGAAAGTAATTTTGATGCTCGAAAACTTTAGGTTGTTTTAGAATAACACTAGAAATCATAAAACTTGGATTTATTAATATTTTCACATTTTTAATGTGTTCTTAATTAATTCATTTCAATTATAAGAAAGAAAGAGTAGATAAATTCTAAATAAAATTCACATATTAGCTGTTTCAAAACTATAAAAACGCCAACGTCGCATTTTCTCAAAATTAGCTGATATAAATTTTTCATGCACTTAAAAAAAATAATAGCTAATGTAATTTATACTTTGAATGAGAGATCTAATCATTAATAATTATTTTACAATTTTATCAATCTAATTTAAAAAAATAATTCGGTAAAATGCGACGTTGGCGTTTTTATAGTTTTGAAACAGCTAATACATATGTACATTACGTACTTATAACAGCAAGCGTGAAAGATAATTTTAGCAGACTCACCCCGTATAAAGAATCGGACATTTTAATTAAGAAGGTAAAGAAAAGAAAGATTAATTACAGTCACAAATACCTATATTAAGACACGTCAATTAGTTCTTTTGTATTGTCTTTCCTCGCATAAAATTTCGCCATTTCTCGCCTCGTCTTTACTAAAATTCTGTGTCCAGCACAGTCTAAATTTTCTAAAAAACATTTATCCTTGCAACATTTCTTGCATAACTGATACACACATTTTGAACCCTGAAACAAAAAATTAATTATGTTAAGTAAACAGTCGCCACAAAACCGTACCAAAGGATTAACGCAATTAGCGCATTTGATTAAATTGCGTTCTAATGGAACAGAATCGGGTTTTTGTGGCCTTCTACTAATTCGTCTTAGTTTTTTCATCTTTTTTCTACTGATTTGATTCCCCTCACTGTCTTCATACTGTCGTTTTGTTTCTTGTTTCTGAAAAATAGTTATACGAAAAGTTAAAGTTCTGATAATTGGCGATCGTAATTCTTAATTTTTCCTAAATAAAAAAGCTTGAAACGCCATACAAATAATCTTATTTCATAAAAACTTACATTTGAGTTTTCTTCAACTCTCTTTAGATGTTCTTCGGGACAAACCCTAACATAGGGTTGGCACAACCACGGCGGCAGAATTAAATTTTCAGTGTTAAGCTCTGTGGTGTCTTGCCACAATTTGGTCCCTTGGTGGAAAGGTTCATACATGTCTTTAATCACATTGACGATTCGTTTGAACTCTTCTAGTGTATTAGCGGCTCCTAGCTGTATCCTCAAGTCGTTATTTTTAGGAATTGATAAACTAAAATTATTCATTTTAGTTGTAAGTCAATAGATTATTTTCCTATTCTCACACATGGTGGAACAGTTTGAAGAGGTGACCCCTAATGTAGGACATTGGACAAGGGTATTTGTCCACGAGATTTAAATATTCTAAGGCTGGCTCCCACACTGGGGGATTTTGACGCATAAATAAGGCTGGATTATACAAGTTTCCCTCAGCTGTCATTACTCCAACAGCCCCCGTTTCATCAAGACATCTGTTTACATCTTGCATACATTGAATGTTCCCGTTTGAAATAACCGGAATGTCAACTGCTTCTCTACAATTCACACAACGCAATTCTTACAAGTTTCCTTAAGGTTAAGGTTGAACTGTACTGGGCACAGTGCGAATGCACAAATTTTAAACTCAATTTTTTAAGAAAAATATTGTTTTTTTCTCATTTGTATTATAAATTATTTTTTACACAATTAATTTCAATTTTGTTGATTTAAACCACGATCATAAAATGGTAGGTCTGGAAACTCCATTCATAAGTACGTTACGAAAATGAAGCATTTTTCCTGGATCACAATAGCTATGGAGGGCAACTATACCCGTGGCGCCCTCACACAGTAATTTATATAAGTCTCCAATTTGGAATCAAATTCTTTATTATTCCAATAGTTTTTTGGATAATTCTTATCACAAAACTCTGTCATTGTGTTCTTGTGAGCTTTATTTCTGTGTTACTCACTTGCTTTTGGATATTTATCCCGCTTTTTGTCTACTTTACGTGATAACCTCTAGGACTTGATTACCTCTTTTAAACTGTTATTTTATATTAAAAAAGGTAAGTTATTAATATCTACATTACTGCACGGAAAGCATTTTTGAAAGGAAAATGCAAATGCACACTTTCGAACGTCTCACGGAGCCCTCCTTGCAGTTGTAAAAATCAGTTTCTTTTGATAGAGACTTTCGTTATATAGCACCAATTCTAGACGTAATATTCTAGTTTCTCCAATCATCTACCTCAAAAATTTGCTTTTGTTGAGTTTGGCTCATATTTAGAGTAAAATAAAGGCCAAAGGACCGACTAATGCACAAATAAGATTATGTTCCTACCTAAATGTTTCAGTACGCAAATGGCTCAGGAACGTAAATAAACCCAACGAAAACCTGTCTACCACATTCATTACCACCGTTAAGCACAATTTGAATCCCATTTTGGGCATTTCTGTTACCATTCATATCCGTGATCCGTCAAAATAATTTGACATTTATCAAATATTACGCAAACTTCTCGTTTTTTCATTCATAAAAACCCAGTTTCATCGTAGTATCCGCCAGAGGCGCTACGGGTATAGTGGCCCAAACAGCCACCCACGATCCAAGAAAAAAAACTCATTTTTGAGACATGAGTTTCCAGACCTGCCAATTCTAAGACCGTGATTTAAACTCTCGTTTTGACAACTTTCCTCTTAATGTAGGTGACCATTCCCAGTACAATTCAACCTTTAAGTTACAGTAATTACCTCACTGCCTTAACATAACCCCAGTCTGCAAGCCCTGTCAGAGGGCCTTTCTGCTCCCTTGTCCTACCATGCACTGTCAACATCTTACACCCCGCTGACACTAACATTTTCGCATAATCCACCGTTTTTTCCACACTTTCAAATCTCCTAACTTTGCAAGTTATCGGCACTTTAAGTCTTTGACTCAACAAACTCACTAAAACAGCCCCAGTTCAGCTTTTCCTCACTGAAATCGTTCAAACACCCACCAATTTCATGCAAGAGGGGCCACTCGTCTTGTAGAAATGCCCCATAGTGGCCCCTCTTGGCTATAGCTTGGGGACATCCTAAGTTAACATCAATGGCGCAACAATGGCCCTGAGCTAAAAGGGCCGCTTCAAGCATCACTTTGGGGTCATTTCCACAAAACTGTACGATTAAAGGTTTGTCACTCTCGCACGAAGCGAGGGCTTCATTGCGGTACTTTGCATCCCTGGCGAAAATAGCGCTATGCAACATCGGAGTGTAACACAATTGAGCCCCGTATTTTCGGCTTAATAGTCGCCAAGGTAGTTCGCTGGCGTCCACCATGGGGGCCACGATTTTCGTTGGGGCGCCGAGAGTTTCTCTCCAAAAATCCATGTTTTGAAAAACACGTTGCTCATAACCTTAAAACTGACGGCTGTCTGGAATACGTCACAATTGTCAAATTCCTGGCGCGTGATTTGAATTATTCTCTTTTATAAAATTCATGCGAATTTGCTCAAGCTGGTGCAATTTTACGGTTATATCAGTTTCATGGAAATATGCAAGGTTGGTAAATATTTCGCAGTATTTTTCTCATATTTATGTTGTTGCATCATTTTTGTTTAATTTGGTAATTTATAAAATGTGCACAATACGAGATTATGATTGCTCGGTGACTAAATGGAATGTGCATTTGCAACAAACTGCATAATCTTTATGTGTTTATTTGTTTTTTATTATTTCATTTAAATTATTTGTATGAAAAAAATTAAAGAAATTGTTAATGCGTCATTGTTCTCTGTAGTAATAAAGTGTGAAGATTCTCTCTAAGCATGAATCTTTTATGTAGATTATTATTACAGCGAAGCCATTCGAATAATAAGCTAAACTTAAATTCGTTATGTTATTGATTATTTAGTAAAAGTGCGCACGAACGCCTATACTTGCAGTTCTGGCTCAATGTGAATTCTATACTCAAATTACAACCTCGATAATCGATATTTTTTATATTAATGTTAATGAACTTTTCATAGACTCACTGGAACCAGAAATTAACTCTAATATTTGCTAATCAAAAGGCCAAATAGTGCTCTACGTTTGGCCTAACATTTGTAGGGTTGTGAAAGAACAAATTACAAATATAATTATTTATTAACAATAATAAATTGATAAAGCACATTTATAAACATTAATAATAAATTATCCTATAAATATAACAGATAAATTATTAAAAAGAAACATTTGTCTATGGTAGAGGTGCGTTCTAAATCAACATCGATACCACATTAGAGCTGATGGAGATTGATGATTTGTTTGTAGCAGGTATTTGTATGTTTTCGATTAAATTCTATAACTTCAGTAAGTCGACGTTATTGGTTGGCTAATTTTAACCAATACATATTTGAAAAGTGATGGATATGGTTTTTCTTGAGCGGGTCAATTCGTTCATCATCGTGTATTAAATTCAGCAATAATCGTTTTAATAAAAAAATTATTTTCGTACAATATTTTAGATATTTGTGTTCTAAAATAATTTTATACGCAAAATGTAAACTCTGTGGCAAATCCATGTGTAGAAAATATTACATTTTCTTTACTTTGCTTATTTATTTTTGTTGAACCTTGACCAACTTTACTGATTGGCATAAATTTTGTATTGTTATTATTATCGAATTGTGTCCCTTAAATAATGAAGTTCCATTCAGTTGAATTGTCATTTCTACGTATTAATTATGTATTATTTAAAATTAATGGGTTATCATTTTTATGTAATAAATAATGATGTATTATACTATGAATTTCCTTTGGCAAGAACTATTTTTATCACTATTTATAAAAGAAAAGCCTTATGATGTTATCGTGAGAACAGAACAATTTTTTTATTTTTTATTTGTTTCTTGGGAGTTATTTCTTGTTTTTTAATATGCTTTATTATAAAGTAGTTATCGGTAATCAAAATTTATTCTTATTCTTATTCTTATAAATTCAACCGAGTTGGTAGGTAGGTATTTAACCATTTTATTCTTCGACACTCAAAATTTACGGTTTTTCTCCTGTGTAAGGAAGTTTTGACAACTGTTTAGCATTTCTTACTACAAAACGTCAGGTTATTTTTAACAGATTTAAAGCAATTTTAAACCTTGTTGAGTCTAATTAGAAGAAGAAAATGTTGTATTCAACTCCTTTTCGTGTAAACCGGTTCATTTATTTCACGAGTGGATTTTTAAACCACGAGTGACACTCAAACTCGTAGAATAAATAACTACATATTATTCGTCTGGTTCAAACAAATATTCATTTTTTCCTTTCTTTAATGGAAAAAATACGAATTTTAGAAATTGCATTTAAATAAATTTTGATAAACTTGGCTGCATTTCAGTCACAATTATTGATATACTTCAGGATGTTTTTAGGCAAAGGGAGATGGTGTTTCATTTAAAAATTCAGTTTTTTTTTGAAAATTTTGCTAAAAATTATACGTAATTTATTGACTAAAAATTACTAAAATGAATTTTGATTTTTACCACGATTTTCATGTACAGACCAAACAACTAGTAGTAGTACAAACACAATAAGTATTTCACTTTTTAATACCTAATCTGGAAAATAATCTGAAGTATCACAAAATTAGGTTAAAAAGGTGTAAATTTTGCTTTTGCGAAAGCATAGCTGTTTACTTCTCAAGTCGGGTCTTCAACCAGAAACGCATGTTTATCAGTGAGATGGTTAATAATTTCTGTAAACTTCCTCAAGAATTACGCATAAAAACACCGAATTGGCTCAACTTTAATTTGCCTCTATTCGTAATAGGATAAGGACGGAATCATGTTAGTAAAGTAATCCAAGATTGTTGTTAAAAGTAAGAAAGATTACAATAATAGGTCACAGTCATTTTGCTAGATACGAAAAAAAAATATTCAAGAAAAACCATTCTCAAAACCTACCCCTTTTCGTCAAAAAGGAGGATTTTAGAATAAGAATTAACATTCTTAATTAGCCACATTAGAAAAACAAGCACATATTGTAGAGTGTTGTCCCTTTAGACTTTCAACTAAACTTCAACTAAAACTAAAACTTCAACTAAAAAGAACATATGATAAATAAAGTTCTCAGTTTGTAAATAATCAAATAGGTTAAAGATTCAGTCAAGAAAGGATATCTCAACACTGGTCGGATTTCTATGTTATTGCTATTATGTCTTTTGTACACATTTTAAACCATTTTTCATGAAGACTGATAAAGTGATAAAACCTGTAATCTAAAAAATCTTTTTCCTTTTACGAGAGTTATATTTGTGAAACCCGATACGTAAAAAGTAAAATGAATTGTTTAGCCTTGTGTATTAATTGTATAAATTCAACATCCAAAATAAATAAAATACAATTTTTGATATTCTCAAGATTTCCTCCGATTTTCTCTGCGGTTTACCAGTCGTTTTATATGACAGGGGCGGATCCAGAAATTAATTTTGGGAGGGGGCTTCCAAACATTTTTAGCATGGTGAAGCTATTGAATGAAACTTTTGTTATGTTAAAATATATATTTAAATAAATTTGCACAAAATTTAAGCCCAAAAAACTTTTTTCCAAAAAAATTTTACAATGCAAATTTATATTTTCTCAAATAAAATACCCTATATGTTGTGCATTTTTTGGATATTCATAGGTAGTTGTTGATCATAACGTTATTTACTAGTCGGTTTCGATAAGTTTTTGAAATAATTAGTTCTCATTGCCAAAAACAACACTCTTTTTATTATTAAAAAAAAAAACACAACATAAAATACAACAGACAATGTTAATTTACATACAGTTGTTTAAGTAAGTTTAAGTAATAAAAAATTCTGGACGTAAAAAAATTTCTAAGCAACTTCCTTGTTTTTTACTTTTCGAGAATCTTCGCATAATATTTTATTAAGTGGTAATAATTTATTTTCATTGTAAGGAAAGGTATTTGGTATTTTTTGGCCATCATCTAAAAAAATACGACTTTCTAGAAACGTTTCGATGTTAATTTAATTTTCTTTAGGCCGTCAATTGTTTTTTATAAACGGATTGAAGAAGATTAAATTAAGACGAAACGTTGCCAGAAAATTGTGATTTTTTAGTGATAGTCTAAAAAACGCCAAAGAGGTACCTTTCCTTATACTGAAACTAAACAAAATGGACAGAAACACATTAGAAATTAATAATTTATGTATTTATTTATTAAAAAATGGGCATTAAAAAGACTTTTAATGTGATTATTTAAAAAACATTTGTTCATTAAGCTTTTATATTATTTATTAAAAAATTAAAATTGGTGTGGGGGGGGGGTGGCATGGCCAGGGCCCCCATGGATCCGCCCTTGTTATATGATAAATAAAATTATAATAATATATGGGACGGAGGTTTCTTTGTGCGTGCCTATTCACGAACAGATTAATGATAATTGTGTGATACTATGAGAAGTTTCTATGATATGGTTCGTCCTGAAAGTATCGATTTTCTTGTATATTCGGAACAACCAAAAAATTGTTTGCATAATCACAGGTGGGTTAGGTACACTTTTTAAAGTATTTTGTAATATTTCTTTCCAAAGCATACCGTAACAGTAATTTCGATGAAATTAATGAAAAACCGAAAACTTCCTGCCTAAAGCTCTAATATGGTTCTACATTTGAAATGCCATCAAAAGCTTCTTTCATAAGAATAAATTCCCCAGTCAATCTAACTTGCCACTTAACCCCTAATTGCGTGAGAGGTCACATGATTCCGGAAAGTCATAGGTCGCTTTAAGCATTCCGGATTCCGGATTCCGGCGGGTTGATGTTTCTGGGTCACTCACTACCATAGACCTTATATTACAATGGACGACACGTTACCAAGCCAAGCATTGGCGTTGCTTGACTCCAACATTAGTGTGAAACAGCGCATACCTAATGTCAACAAGTGGAAAAAGAAGGGAGAATTGTGACAACAGGCGCAAATGCATTCAGTTAAATGGGATTCAAATGTGCCAACGCAGAAATAACTAAATTTTGGGTGGAATCTTTAGTACAATACCATTTTCATTTAATTAAAATTTAATCATAGTACTAAAAATGTGGCAAAAAAAGAATAGTTTTACCACCTATACATAGAACAAAGAAAAAGACAAATTATAAATAATTATTAGCTGTTTCAAAACTATAAAAACGCCAACGTTGCATTTTACCGAATTATTTTTTTAAATAAGATTGATAAAATTCTAAAATAGTTATTAATCGTTAGGTCTCTCATTGAAAGTATAAATTACATTAGCTATTATTTTTTTGAAGTGCATAAATAATTGATAATAGCAAATTTTGTGAGAAAATGAGACGTTGGCGTTTTTATAGTTTTGAAACAGCTAATATATGTATTTATTAACAACAAATTAATAACAGTAAAAATGACTGATGCTTGAACAAAATTGTTTTAGTTAACTTAGAACGGATGCGGTCTTTTATCTCGTTTTTATTACTTTGGTTATACTAATGTATTCAAACTGTAAAATAATTCCTTAAAATTAAATATACAATAATTGTTGACTGGGTCCTGATTTAAAATGTGGTCATCAAGTTCAACAAATACATTTTTAATTTCAATGTAACGTGAAGTCAACACAATTAATTCCATCATGTTTGTCATAGTCTTTGTTTTAGTATAACGTCTAAAAAACTTTTCGATCTGTTTGCAAATGTACTTAACATCATCCGAGGGATTTATAAGTCCCCTTTTATTTTTAATCCCAATTAAATTAATTAAAATTAATTAAATTCAATTACTTTCAAAATCAGTAACCAAAAAGTGTTCACTGCACAATTTTGAATACTTAGGGCCGCTTTTACAATCGTCAGATAAACTCCCGATAACTTTATCCCCAGGATAAATTAAAAAATCAGTTTGTCAATCATCCGATAAACCCCCGATAGGACAAACTACGGTATAAACTACGGAATAAATTATCTGGTCGTTTGACAACCCGATAAACTATGGGATAAATTTATACTCTACTCTCATTGGCCATTTGCTTTTCAGGAAACTTTATGGGCATTATGTATACCTTGGACCACATTGTTTAGTTACCTTTAACCTGCCCACATACTCAATCAATTCGCCTCCGCTATCTGATTCAAATATGTTAAGTTCTTGCATTTTTTAGTTAAAAAGTAACTGTCACAATAATGCTCGATTGAGTCAAATGTCACAATTATTCCATGGATAAATTATTTGTATTGTAAAAGACAAAAAAGTTATCTGATGGATATCAGCCCGTTACCTGCCTGTTATCCCAAGTATAAATTTATACCACGAATAACTTATCGGGAGTTTGTCGGGCGATTGTAAAAGCGGCCCTTAGTCGGTCTAAATTCTGCTCTTGTCATAGCAACAAGCCATTTGTCAGACAGGTTTTTGTCTTTCGAGAAACTAAATGTAAAAAAAGTAATTTAAAAGCAATGGAAAACATAATTAAAAAATGTGAACTTATCTATAGAAAGAGATTTTATTGGTTTTATTAAACCGATTAGTGCAGTTATATGCTGAACACGAAATAACCATCTTGATAGCGTGCAAATCCACACTCAGCCGATTATACAGCGTGATTCTTAAATAGACCGACAAAATTCCACCCATGGTAGTCTGAAATGAGTACATGCTGGCAAAAATAGTAAAAAAATTCCTTTCATAACCGTTTCTGAAATAAATTTTTTTAAAGTTATGTTAGAGATAAAGCGTACGCCACTGATGCGTTCGTAAGAAGTATTAGCACAGTTAGTGGAAAGCATGATAATCATCTGATGACAATGTACTTGATTAATGCAACAATGATCACTGTGTATTATCAATATTCATGATGAAAACGAGCACATTTTTTCCAATACAATTAATTTGAACACATGAGCGTCGCAAGTGGCACGGATTAAGGGGTTTCTGGCCCTACGAAATAAAAACGTAAATATCGTGCAGATCGTTTCTGCTTATCCTTGGAAAGCTGTGATAAAATATTGTCGGTCTATTTAAGAATCACCCTGTATGTTGGAGTCAATAGCGTGAGCTTGCGCCTCGTCCATTCTTATTATAAGGTCTATGCTCACTACAACTTCCATCGTCGTCAACTAGCTAGTTTGGCACGATGTTGATGAAGGGCACACTGGCGGAGGGTCTTTAAAATGGACGCGTGCAGGAGCCGCTGATGGCGGCCACGGTACAGTTCTGGTGGGACGGCGATGCGGGATTGGACAGCCCGCTCTCCCGGATGGGGGAGAGGGCCGGAGTCTTGGGACGGTGCACCACGCTGCGCCTCCGGCGGCGGTACAGGGCCAGGGGGCGGCGGCCGAGGCGCTGCTGCTGCTGGAGGAGGGTGAGCGCGTTGGCCAGCTCCATCTCGCTGACGAGGCGCCGCCGAGGCGGGTTGGGCAGAGCGGGCAGCGCGTTGGCCCGCCGGGACACCTGGGGGTACGCCACGGGCACGAGGTTGTTGACGGTTTGGACTGTCTCGGGGGTGTTCGATGATTCATTCGATACAGGCACCACTTGGTTGTTTCTAGCTACGTGGGGGGATTGGCTGCGGCGACGGTTCTGGCCCAGGTTACCTGCAGGTGCCAAAATCGAGCTTCGAGATCATTCCGAATTTACTGCTTAATAAAGCGACCAAAATCGAACCTATTAACTTTTTTTATACTTTTAACAACTCCAGAGGATTGTAAAGGCATAGAAAAGTCCATAAAAATCTCGTGAAAAGCTGGTGTAATACGAAAAATGAGCTGCTGAATCCACTGGAACAAACCGTTTTGCTCTACGACGTTTAGTTTTTGAGTTACGAATTTTTTTGTTGAAGAATAAAGTACCACTATAGTCACAAGGCTACCCTAATTTTAAGCAAAAAAATTCAAATTTTTAAAACGCGTGAAAAGCTAGTATAATATGAAAAATGAGCCGCTGAATTCATTGGAACAAACCGTTTTGCTCTACGACGTTTAGTTTTTGAGTTACGATTTTTTTTGTTGAAGAATAAAGTACTAGGCTACCCTAATTTTGAGCAAAAAATTTCAAATTTTTAAATCTTGTAAAAAACCGATATAATATGTAAAATGAGCCGTAGAATTCACTGGAACAAACCGTTTTGCTCTACCACTTTTAGTTTTTTAATTATGAATTTTTTTAATGTCAAACTTTAAATGCCTCTGTACCCGGAACCGTTGCCCGGAGCGGCTCCGGGTTTTGACGAGAAATTAGAGAATTTCACGCGCTATCCGATGCTTTATTGCTTTCTGCTTTCAGTCTTATAGTTTTCGAGAAAAACGCAAAAAAATGTTGCCATTTTCACTTTTTTTAAATTTTTAAACCGCGATTACGGCGAAACTATTAGAGTTAGAGAAAAACGGTAAAAGCGATTAGAACCGGTATAAAAAGGACTACAAAATGGTATAGGTTTCAAGGCGATATCTCGCAAAAAAATTTCCAATTTTCAAACGTCGATTGCGGCGAATCTAAAAGAGCTAGAAGAAAACGCTTTATTCCATCGTAAAGAGCACATCAAAATCTATCAGATAAAATGGGTTTAAATTGATTTTGAGACACTTTAAAATTTGACCATTTTGTAGGGGGGGGGTGTTAACAAATTTTTCAATTTTTTTATTTTCTCAATTACGTCAAAACTATTCGAAAATGTGGAACTATTTTAGTCTAAGCTTATGTAAAATGATCCGGGGAATCGATTGGTGCCGAGAAAATCGCCAAATTCCCAATAGTTTTTTAGTTATGATTTTTTTTTAATTTGACCTACTTTTTCTTTTTTTGTAAATTTTCTCGAAAACTATAAGTCGGAGAACAATAATCTTTTTTAAATAAGAAAGATAATTAAAAGAGCTTTCCAACGATAATAAACTTCATAGGGTTATCTCTAATTGTTTCGGAGTAATTGCTCGATAAATGTTCCGGTCACCGGAAATCGACCAAAATCGCGACAAAATTGGAAAAATAAAAATTTAAAAAAACGAACCTATTGACTTTTTTTATACTTCTAACAACTCCAGAGGATTGTAAAGGCATAGAAAAGTCCATAAAACTTTGCTAGAATGAGTTAAAAAAAAAATTTTTTTTTTCATTTTTGTGAAGGAAAGTGCCTTGACCATTAAAATTTTAAGCAAAAAAATTCAAAATTTTAAATCTCGTGAAAAGCTGGTGTAATACGAAAAATGAGCTGCTGAATCCACTGGAACAAACCGTTTTGCTCTACGACGTTTAGTTTTTGAGTTACGAATATTTTTGTTGAAGAATAAAGTACCACTATAGTCACAAGGCTACCCTAATTTTAAGCAAAAAAATTCAAATTTTTAAAACGCGTGAAAAGCTAGTATAATACGAAAAATGAGCCGCTGAATTCATTGGAACAAACCGTTTTGCTCTACGACGTTTAGTTTTTGAGTTACGAATTTTTTTGTTGAAGAATAAAGTACCACTATAGTCACAAGGCTACCCTAATTTTAAGCAAAAAAATTCAAATTTTTAAAACGCGTGAAAAGCTAGTATAATACGAAAAATGAGCCGCTGAATTCATTGGAACAAACCGTTTTGCTCTACGACGTTTAGTTTTTGAGTTATGAATCTTTTTAGTGTTAAACTTTAAATGCCTCTGTACCCGGAACCAGTGCCCGGAGCGGCTCCGGGTTTTGACGAGAAATTAGAGAATTTCACGCGCTATCCGATGCTTTATTGCTTTCTGCTCTCAGTCTTATAGTTTTCGAGAAAAACGCAAAAAAAGGTTGCCATTTTCACTTTTTTTTAATTTTTAAACCGCGATTACGGCGAAACTATTAGAGTTAGAGAAAAACGGTAAAAGCGATTAGAACCGGTATAAAAAGGACTACAAAATGGTATAGGTTTCAAGGCGATATCTCGCAAAAAATTTTTCAATTTTCAAACGTCGATTGCGGCGAATCTAAAAGAGCTAGAAGAAAACGCTTTATTCCATCGTAAAGAGCACATCAAAATCTATCAGATAAAATGGGTTTAAATTGATTTTGAGACACTTTAAAATTTGACCATTTTGTAGGGGGGGGTGTTAACAAATTTTTCAATTTTTTTATTTTCTCAATTACGTCAAAACTATTCGAAAATGTGGAACTATTTTGGTCTAAGCTTATGTAAAATGATCCGGGGAATCGATTGGTGCCGAGAAAATCGCCAAATTCCCAATAGTTTTTTAGTTATGATTTTTTTTTAATTTGACCTACTTTTTCTTTTTTTGTAAATTTTCTCGAAAACTATAAGTCGGAGAACAATAATCTTTTTTAAATAAGAAAGATAATTAAAAGAGCTTTCCAACGATAATAAACTCCATAGAGCTATCTCTAATAGTTTCGGAGTAATTGCTCGATAAATGTTCCGGTCACCGGAAATCGACCAAAATCGCGACAAAATTGGAAAAATAAAAATTTTAAAAAACGAACCTATTGACTTTTTTTATACTTCTAACAACTCCAGAGGATTGTAAAGGCATAGAAAAGTCCATAAAACTTTGCTAGAATGAGTTAAAAAAAAAATTTTTTTTTTCATTTTTGTGAAGGAAAGTGCCTTGACCATTAAAATTTTAAGCAAAAAAATTCAAAATTTTAAATCTCGTGAAAAGCTGGTGTAATACGAAAAATGAGCCGCTGAATTCATTGGAACAAACCGTTTTGCTCTACGACGTTTAGTTTTTGAGTTACGAATTTTTTTGTTGAAGAATAAAGTACTAGGGCTACCCTAATTTTGAGCAAAAAATTTCAAATTTTTAAATCTTGTAAAAAACCGATATAATATGTAAAATGAGCCGTAGAATTCACTGGAACAAACCGTTTTGCTCTACGACTTTTAGTTTTTTAATTATGAATTTTTTTAATGTCAAACTTTAAATGCCTCTGTACCCGGAACCGTTGCCCGGAGCGGCTCCGGGTTTTGACGAGAAAATAGAGAATTTCACGCGCTATCCGATGCTTTATTGATTTCTGCTCTCAGTCTTATAGTTTTCGAGAAAAACGCAAAAAAAGGTTGCCATTTTCACTTTTTTTAATTTTTAAACCGCGATTACGGCGAAACTATTAGAGTTAGAGAAAAACGGTAAAAGCGATTAGAACCGGTATAAAAAGGACTACAAAATGGTATAGGTTTCAAGGCGATATCTCGCAAAAAATTTTTCAATTTTCAAACGTCGATTGTGGCGAATCTAAAAGAGCTAGAAGAAAACGCTTTATTCCATCGTAAAGAGCACATCAAAATCTATCAGATAAAATGGGTTTTAATTGATTTTGAGACACTTTAAAATTTGACCATTTTGTAGGGGGGGGTGTTAACAAATTTTTCAATTTTTTTATTTTCTCAATTACGTCAAAACTATTCGAAAATGTGGAACTATTTTAGTCTAAGCTTATGTAAAATGATCCGGGGAATCGATTGGTGCCGAGAAAATCGCCAAATTCCCAATAGTTTTTTAGTTATGATTTTTTTTTAATTTGACCTACTTTTTCTTTTTTTGTAAATTTTCTCGAAAACTATAAGTCGGAGAACAATAATCTTTTTTAAATAAGAAAGATAATTAAAAGAGCTTTCCAACGATAATAAACTTCATAGAGTTATCTCTAATAGTTTCGGAGTAATTGCTCGATAAATGTTCCGGTCACCGGAAATCGACCAAAATCGCGACAAAATTGGAAAAATAAAAATTTTAAAAAACGAACCTATTGACTTTTTTTATACTTCTAACAACTCCAGAGGATTGTAAAGGCAAGTCCATAAAACTTTGCTAGAATGAGTTAAAAAAAAAATTTTTTTTTTCATTTTTGTGAAGGAAAGTGCCTTGACCATTAAAATTTTAAGCAAAAAAATTCAAAATTTTAAATCTCGTGAAAAGCTGGTGTAATACGAAAAATGAGCTGCTGAATCCACTGGAACAAACCGTTTTGCTCTACGACGTTTAGTTTTTGAGTTACGAATTTTTTTGTTGAAGAATAAAGTACTAGGCTACCCTAATTTTGAGCAAAAAATTTCAAATTTTTAAATCTTGTAAAAAACCGATATAATATGTAAAATGAGCCGTAGAATTCACTGGAACAAACCGTTTTGCTCTACGACTTTTAGTTTTTTAATTATGAATTTTTTTAATGTCAAACTTTAAATGCCTCTGTACCCGGAACCGTTGCCCGGAGCGGCTCCGGGTTTTGACGAGAAAATAGAGAATTTCACGCGCTATCCGATGCTTTATTGCTTTCTGCTCTCAGTCTTATAGTTTTCGAGAAAAACGCAAAAAAAGGTTGCCATTTTCACTTTTTTTTAATTTTTAAACCGCGATTACGGCGAAACTATTAGAGTTAGAGAAAAACGGTAAAAGCGATTAGAACCGGTATAAAAAGGACTACAAAATGGTATAGGTTTCAAGGCGATATCTCGCAAAAAATTTTTCAATTTTCAAACGTCGATTGTGGCGAATCTAAAAGAGCTAGAAGAAAACGCTTTATTCCATAGTAAAGAGCACATCAAAATCTATCAGATAAAATGGGTTTAAATTGATTTTGAGACACTTTAAAATTTGACCATTTTGTAGGGGGGGGGTGTTAACAAATTTTTCAATTTTTTTATTTTCTCAATTACGTCAAAACTATTCGAAAATGTGGAACTATTTTAGTCTAAGCTTATGTAAAATGATCCGGGGAATCGATTGGTGCCGAGAAAATCGCCAAATTCCCAATAGTTTTTTAGTTATGATTTTTTTTTATTTGACCTACTTTTTCTTTTTTTGTAAATTTTCTCGAAAACTATAAGTCGGAGAACAATAATCTTTTTTAAATAAGAAAGATAATTAAAAGAGCTTTCCAACGATAATAAACTTCATAGGGTTATCTCTAATAGTTTCGGAGTAATTGCTCGATAAATGTTCCGGTCACCGGAAATCGACCAAAATCGCGACAAAATTGGAAAAATAAAAATTTTAAAAAACGAACCTATTGACTTTTTTTATACTTCTAACAACTCCAGAGGATTGTAAAGGCATAGAAAAGTCCATAAAACTTTGCTAGAATGAGTTAAAAAAAAATTTTTTTTTTCATTTTTGTGAAGGAAAGTGCCTTGACCATTAAAATTTTAAGCAAAAAAATTCAAAATTTTAAATCTCGTGAAAAGCTGGTGTAATACGAAAAATGAGCTGCTGAATCCACTGGAACAAACCGTTTTGCTCTACGACGTTTAGTTTTTGAGTTACGAATTTTTTTGTTGAAGAATAAAGTACTAGGCTACCCTAATTTTGAGCAAAAAATTTCAAATTTTTAAATCTTGTAAAAAACCGATATAATATGTAAAATGAGCCGTAGAATTCACTGGAACAAACCGTTTTGCTCTACGACTTTTAGTTTTTTAATTATGAATTTTTTTAATGTCAAACTTTAAATGCCTCTGTACCCGGAACCGTTGCCCGGAGCGGCTCCGGGTTTTGACGAGAAAATAGAGAATTTCACGCGCTATCCGATGCTTTATTGCTTTCTGCTCTCAGTCTTATAGTTTTCGAGAAAAACGCAAAAAAAGGTTGCCATTTTCACTTTTTTTTAATTTTTAAACCGCGATTACGGCGAAACTATTAGAGTTAGAGAAAAACGGTAAAAGCGATTAGAACCGGTATAAAAAGGACTACAAAATGGCATAGGTTTCAAGGCGATATCTCGCAAAAAAATTTTCAATTTTCAAACGTCGATTGCGGCGAATCTAAAAGAGCTAGAAGAAAACGCTTTATTCCATCGTAAAGAGCACATCAAAATCTATCAGATAAAATGGGTTTAAATTGATTTTGAGACACTTTAAAATTTGACCATTTTGTAGGGGGGGGTGTTAACAAATTTTTCAATTTTTTTATTTTCTCAATTACGTCAAAACTATTCGAAAATGTGGAACTATTTTAGTCTAAGCTTATGTAAAATGATCCGGGGAATCGATTGGTGCCGAGAAAATCGCCAAATTCCCAATAGTTTTTTAGTTATGATTTTTTTTTAATTTGACCTACTTTTTCTTTTTTTGTAAATTTTCTCGAAAACTATAAGTCGGAGAACAATAATCTTTTTTAAATAAGAAAGATAATTAAAAGAGCTTTCCAACGATAATAAACTTCATAGGGTTATCTCTAATAGTTTCGGAGTAATTGCTCGATAAATGTTCCGGTCACCGGAAATCGACCAAAATCGCGACAAAATTGGAAAAATAAAAATTTTAAAAAACGAACCTATTGACTTTTTTTATACTTCTAACAACTCCAGAGGATTGTAAAGGCATAGAAAAGTCCATAAAACTTTGCTAGAATGAGTTAAAAAAAATTTTTTTTTTTTCATTTTTGTGAAGGAAAGTGCCTTGACCATTAAAATTTTAAGCAAAAAAATTCAAAATTTTAAATCTCGTGAAAAGCTGGTGTAATACGAAAAATGAGCTGCTGAATCCACTGGAACAAACCGTTTTGCTCTACGACGTTTAGTTTTTGAGTTACGAATTTTTTTGTTGAAGAATAAAGTACTAGGCTACCCTAATTTTGAGCAAAAAATTTCAAATTTTTAAATCTTGTAAAAAACCGATATAATATGTAAAATGAGCCGTAGAATTCACTGGAACAAACCGTTTTGCTCTACGACTTTTAGTTTTTTAATTATGAATTTTTTTAATGTCAAACTTTAAATGCCTCTGTACCCGGAACCGTTGCCCGGAGCGGCTCCGGGTTTTGACGAGAAAATAGAGAATTTCACGCGCTATCCGATGCTTTATTGCTTTCTGCTCTCAGTCTTATAGTTTTCGAGAAAAACGCAAAAAAAGGTTGCCATTTTCACTTTTTTTTAATTTTTAAACCGCGATTACGGCGAAACTATTAGAGTTAGAGAAAAACGGTAAAAGCGATTAGAACCGGTATAAAAAGGACTACAAAATGGCATAGGTTTCAAGGCGATATCTCGCAAAAAATTTTTCAATTTTCAAACGTCGATTGCGGCGAATCTAAAAGAGCTAGAAGAAAACGCTTTATTCCATCGTAAAGAGCACATCAAAATCTATCAGATAAAATGGGTTTAAATTGATTTTGAGACACTTTAAAATTTGACCATTTTGTAGGGGGGGGGTGTTAACAAATTTTTCAATTTTTTTATTTTCTCAATTACGTCAAAACTATTCGAAAATGTGGAACTATTTTAGTCTAAGCTTATGTAAAATGATCCGGGGAATCGATTGGTGCCGAGAAAATCGCCAAATTCCCAATAGTTTTTTAGTTATGATTTTTTTTTAATTTGACCTACTTTTTCTTTTTTTGTAAATTTTCTCGAAAACTATAAGTCGGAGAACAATAATCTTTTTTAAATAAGAAAGATAATTAAAAGAGCTTTCCAACGATAATAAACTTCATAGGGTTATCTCTAATAGTTTCGGAGTAATTGCTCGATAAATGTTCCGGTCACCGGAAATCGACCAAAATCGCGACAAAATTGGAAAAATAAAAATTTTAAAAAACGAACCTATTGACTTTTTTTATACTTCTAACAACTCCAGAGGATTGTAAAGGCATAGAAAAGTCCATAAAACTTTGCTAGAATGAGTTAAAAAAAATTTTTTTTTTTTCATTTTTGTGAAGGAAAGTGCCTTGACCATTAAAATTTTAAGCAAAAAAATTCAAAATTTTAAATCTCGTGAAAAGCTGGTGTAATACGAAAAATGAGCTGCTGAATCCACTGGAACAAACCGTTTTGCTCTACGACGTTTAGTTTTTGAGTTACGAATTTTTTTGTTGAAGAATAAAGTACTAGGCTACCCTAATTTTGAGCAAAAAATTTCAAATTTTTAAATCTTGTAAAAAACCGATATAATATGTAAAATGAGCCGTAGAATTCACTGGAACAAACCGTTTTGCTCTACGACTTTTAGTTTTTTAATTATGAATTTTTTTAATGTCAAACTTTAAATGCCTCTGTACCCGGAACCGTTGCCCGGAGCGGCTCCGGGTTTTGACGAGAAAATAGAGAATTTCACGCGCTATCCGATGCTTTATTGCTTTCTGCTCTCAGTCTTATAGTTTTCGAGAAAAACGCAAAAAAAGGTTGCCATTTTCACTTTTTTTTAATTTTTAAACCGCGATTACGGCGAAACTATTAGAGTTAGAGAAAAACGGTAAAAGCGATTAGAACCGGTATAAAAAGGACTACAAAATGGCATAGGTTTCAAGGCGATATCTCGCAAAAAATTTTTCAATTTTCAAACGTCGATTGCGGCGAATCTAAAAGAGCTAGAAGAAAACGCTTTATTCCATCGTAAAGAGCACATCAAAATCTATCAGATAAAATGGGTTTAAATTGATTTTGAGACACTTTAAAATTTGACCATTTTGTAGGGGGGGGGTGTTAACAAATTTTTCAATTTTTTTATTTTCTCAATTACGTCAAAACTATTCGAAAATGTGGAACTATTTTAGTCTAAGCTTATGTAAAATGATCCGGGGAATCGATTGGTGCCGAGAAAATCGCCAAATTCCCAATAGTTTTTTAGTTATGATTTTTTTTTAATTTGACCTACTTTTTCTTTTTTTGTAAATTTTCTCGAAAACTATAAGTCGGAGAACAATAATCTTTTTTAAATAAGAAAGATAATTAAAAGAGCTTTCCAACGATAATAAACTTCATAGGGTTATCTCTAATAGTTTCGGAGTAATTGCTCGATAAATGTTCCGGTCACCGGAAATCGACCAAAATCGCGACAAAATTGGAAAAATAAAAATTTTAAAAAACGAACCTATTGACTTTTTTTATACTTCTAACAACTCCAGAGGATTGTAAAGGCATAGAAAAGTCCATAAAACTTTGCTAGAATGAGTTAAAAAAAATTTTTTTTTTTTCATTTTTGTGAAGGAAAGTGCCTTGACCATTAAAATTTTAAGCAAAAAAATTCAAAATTTTAAATCTCGTGAAAAGCTGGTGTAATACGAAAAATGAGCTGCTGAATCCACTGGAACAAACCGTTTTGCTCTACGACGTTTAGTTTTTGAGTTACGAATTTTTTTGTTGAAGAATAAAGTACCACTATAGTCACAAGGCTACCCTAATTTTAAGCAAAAAAATTCAAATTTTTAAAACGCGTGAAAAGCTAGTATAATACGAAAAATGAGCCGCTGAATTCATTGGAACAAACCGTTTTGCTTTACGACGTTTAGTTTTTGAGTTACGAATTTTTTTGTTGAAGAATAAAGTAGGCTACCCTAATTTTGAGCAAAAAATTTCAAATTTTTAAATCTTGTAAAAAACCGATATAATATGTAAAATGAGCCGTAGAATTCACTGGAACAAACCGTTTTGCTCTACGACTTTTAGTTTTTTAATTATGAATTTTTTTAATGTCAAACTTTAAACGCCTCTGTACCCGGAACCGTTGCCCGGAGCGGCTCCGGGTTTTGACGAGAAAATAGAGAATTTCACGCGCTATCCGATGCTTTATTGCTTTCTGCTCTCAGTCTTATCGTTTTCGAGAAAAACGCAAAAAAAGGTTGCCATTTTCACTTTTTTTTAATTTTTAAACCGCGATTACGGCGAAACTATTAGAGTTAGAGAAAAACGGTAAAAGCGATTAGAACCGGTATAAAAAGGACTACAAAATGGTATAGGTTTCAAGGCGATATCTCGCAAAAAATTTTTCAATTTTCAAACGTCGATTGCGGCGAATCTAAAAGAGCTAGAAGAAAACGCTTTATTCCATCGTAAAGAGCACATCAAAATCTATCAGATAAAATGGGTTTAAATTGATTTTGAGACACTTTAAAATTTGACCATTTTGTAGGGGGGGGGGGGTGTTAACAAATTTTTCAATTTTTTTATTTTCTCAATTACGTCAAAACTATTCGAAAATGTGGAACTATTTTAGTCTAAGCTTATGTAAAATGATCCGGGGAATCGATTGGTGCCGAGAAAATCGCCAAATTCCCAATAGTTTTTTAGTTATGATTTTTTTTTAATTTGACCTACTTTTTCTTTTTTTGTAAATTTTCTCGAAAACTATAAGTCGGAGAACAATAATCTTTTTTAAATAAGAAAGATAATT
The DNA here is from genome assembly GCA_939628115.1 of Tribolium freemani. Lineage (NCBI taxonomy): Eukaryota > Metazoa > Arthropoda > Insecta > Coleoptera > Tenebrionidae > Tribolium > Tribolium freemani. The sequence goes on along the minus strand of OW626785.1, from coordinate 2,332,126 downwards.
AAAAGAGCTTTCCAACGATAATAAACTTCATAGAGTTATCTCTAATATTTTCGGAGTAATTGCTCGATAAATGTTCCGGTCACCGGAAATCGACCAAAATCGCGACAAAATTGGAAAAATAAAAATTTTAAAAAACGAACCTATTGACTTTTTTTATACTTCTAACAACTCCAGAGGATTGTAAAGGCATAGAAAAGTCCATAAAACTTTGCTAGAATGAGTTAAAAAAAAAATTTTTTTTTTCATTCTTGTGAAGGAAAGTGCCTTGACCATTAAAATTTTAAGCAAAAAAATTCAAAATTTTAAATCTCGTGAAAAGCTGGTGTAATACGAAAAATGAGCTGCTGAATCCACTGGAACAAACCGTTTTGCTCTACGACGTTTAGTTTTTGAGTTACGAATTTTTTTGTTGAAGAATAAAGTACCACTATAGTCACAAGGCTACCCTAATTTTAAGCAAAAAAATTCAAAATTTTAAATCTCGTGAAAAGCTGGTGTAATACGAAAAATGAGCTGCTGAATCCACTGGAACAAACCGTTTTGCTCTACGACGTTTAGTTTTTGAGTTACGATTTTTTTTGTTGAAGAATAAAGTACTAGGCTACCCTAATTTTGAGCAAAAAATTTCAAATTTTTAAATCTTGTAAAAAACCGATATAATATGTAAAATGAGCCGTAGAATTCACTGGAACAAACCGTTTTGCTCTACGACTTTTAGTTTTTTAATTATGAATTTTTTTAATGTCAAACTTTAAATGCCTCTGTACCCGGAACCGTTGCCCGGAGCGGCTCCGGGTTTTGACGAGAAAATAGAGAATTTCACGCGCTATCCGATGCTTTATTGCTTTCTGCTCTCAGTCTTATAGTTTTCGAGAAAAACGCAAAAAAAGGTTGCCATTTTCACTTTTTTTTAATTTTTAAACCGCGATTACGGCGAAACTATTAGAGTTAGAGAAAAACGGTAAAAGCGATTAGAACCGGTATAAAAAGGACTACAAAATGGCATAGGTTTCAAGGCGATATCTCGCAAAAAATTTTTCAATTTTCAAACGTCGATTGCGGCGAATCTAAAAGAGCTAGAAGAAAACGCTTTATTCCATCGTAAAGAGCACATCAAAATCTATCAGATAAAATGGGTTTAAATTGATTTTGAGACACTTTAAAATTTGACCATTTTGTAGGGGGGGGTGTTAACAAATTTTTCAATTTTTTTATTTTCTCAATTACGTCAAAACTATTCGAAAATGTGGAACTATTTTAGTCTAAGCTTATGTAAAATGATCCGGGGAATCGATTGGTGCCGAGAAAATCGCCAAATTCCCAATAGTTTTTTAGTTATGATTTTTTTTTAATTTGACCTACTTTTTCTTTTTTTGTAAATTTTCTCGAAAACTATAAGTCGGAGAACAATAATCTTTTTTAAATAAGAAAGATAATTAAAAGAGCTTTCCAACGATAATAAACTTCATAGAGTTATCTCTAATATTTTCGGAGTAATTGCTCGATAAATGTTCCGGTCACCGGAAATCGACCAAAATCGCGACAAAATTGGAAAAATAAAAATTTTAAAAAACGAACCTATTGACTTTTTTTATACTTCTAACAACTCCAGAGGATTGTAAAGGCATAGAAAAGTCCATAAAACTTTGCTAGAATGAGTTAAAAAAAAAATTTTTTTTTTCATTCTTGTGAAGGAAAGTGCCTTGACCATTAAAATTTTAAGCAAAAAAATTCAAAATTTTAAATCTCGTGAAAAGCTGGTGTAATACGAAAAATGAGCTGCTGAATCCACTGGAACAAACCGTTTTGCTCTACGACGTTTAGTTTTTGAGTTACGAATTTTTTTGTTGAAGAATAAAGTACTAGGCTACCCTAATTTTGAGCAAAAAATTTCAAATTTTTAAATCTTGTAAAAAACCGATATAATATGTAAAATGAGCCATAGAATTCACTGGAACAAACCGTTTTGCTCTACGACGTTTAGTTTTTGAGTTACGAATTTTTTTGTTGAAGAATAAAGTACCACTATAGTCACAAGGCTACCCTAATTTTAAGCAAAAAAATTCAAATTTTTAAAACGCGTGAAAAGCTAGTATAATACGAAAAATGAGCCGCTGAATTCATTGGAACAAACCGTTTTGCTTTACGACGTTTAGTTTTTGAGTTACGAATTTTTTTGTTGAAGAATAAAGTACTAGGCTACCCTAATTTTGAGCAAAAAATTTCAAATTTTTAAATCTTGTAAAAAACCGATATAATATGTAAAATGAGCCGTAGAATTCACTGGAACAAACCGTTTTGCTCTACGACTTTTAGTTTTTTAATTATGAATTTTTTTAATGTCAAACTTTAAATGCCTCTGTACCCGGAACCGTTGCCCGGAGCGGCTCCGGGTTTTGACGAGAAAATAGAGAATTTCACGCGCTATCCGATGCTTTATTGCTTTCTGCTCTCAGTCTTATAGTTTTCGAGAAAAACGCAAAAAAAGGTTGCCATTTTCACTTTTTTTTAATTTTTAAACCGCGATTACGGCGAAACTATTAGAGTTAGAGAAAAACGGTAAAAGCGATTAGAACCGGTATAAAAAGGACTACAAAATGGCATAGGTTTCAAAGCGATATCTCGCAAAAAATTTTTCAATTTTCAAACGTCGATTGCGGCGAATCTAAAAGAGCTAGAAGAAAACGCTTTATTCCATCGTAAAGAGCACATCAAAATCTATCAGATAAAATGGGTTTAAATTGATTTTGAGACACTTTAAAATTTGACCATTTTGTAGGGGGGGGGGTGTTAACAAATTTTTCAATTTTTTTATTTTCTCAATTACGTCAAAACTATTCGAAAATGTGGAACTATTTTAGTCTAAGCTTATGTAAAATGATCCGGGGAATCGATTGGTGCCGAGAAAATCGCCAAATTCCCAATAGTTTTTTAGTTATGATTTTTTTTTAATTTGACCTACTTTTTCTTTTTTTGTAAATTTTCTCGAAAACTATAAGTCGGAGAACAATAATCTTTTTTAAATAAGAAAGATAATTAAAAGAGCTTTCCAACGATAATAAACTTCATAGAGTTATCTCTAATAGTTTCGGAGTAATTGCTCGATAAATGTTCCGGTCACCGGAAATCGACCAAAATCGCGACAAAATTGGAAAAATAAAAATTTTAAAAAACGAACCTATTGACTTTTTTTATACTTCTAACAACTCCAGAGGATTGTAAAGGCATAGAAAAGTCCATAAAACTTTGCTAGAATGAGTTAAAAAAAATATTTTTTTTTTCATTTTTGTGAAGGAAAGTGCCTTGACCATTAAAATTTTAAGCAAAAAAATTCAAAATTTTAAATCTCGTGAAAAGCTGGTGTAATACGAAAAATGAGCTGCTGAATCCACTGGAACAAACCGTTTTGCTCTACGACGTTTAGTTTTTGAGTTACGAATTTTTTTGTTGAAGAATAAAGTACTAGGCTACCCTAATTTTGAGCAAAAAATTTCAAATTTTTAAATCTTGTAAAAAACCGATATAACATGTAAAATGAGCCGTAGAATTCACTGGAACAAACCGTTTTGCTCTACGACGTTTAGTTTTTGAGTTACGAATTTTTTTGTTGAAGAATAAAGTACCACTATAGTCACAAGGCTACCCTAATTTTAAGCAAAAAAATTCAAATTTTTAAAACGCGTGAAAAGCTAGTATAATACGAAAAATGAGCCGCTGAATTCATTGGAACAAACCGTTTTGCTTTACGACGTTTAGTTTTTGAGTTACGAATTTTTTTGTTGAAGAATAAAGTACTAGGCTACCCTAATTTTGAGCAAAAAATTTCAAATTTTTAAATCTTGTAAAAAACCGATATAATATGTAAAATGAGCCGTAGAATTCACTGGAACAAACCGTTTTGCTCTACGACTTTTAGTTTTTTAATTATGAATTTTTTTAATGTCAAACTTTAAATGCCTCTGTACCCGGAACCGTTGCCCGGAGCGGCTCCGGGTTTTGACGAGAAAATAGAGAATTTCACGCGCTATCCGATGCTTTATTGCTTTCTGCTCTCAGTCTTATAGTTTTCGAGAAAAACGCAAAAAAAGGTTGCCATTTTCACTTTTTTTTAATTTTTAAACCGCGATTACGGCGAAACTATTAGAGTTAGAGAAAAACGGTAAAAGCGATTAGAACCGGTATAAAAAGGACTACAAAATGGCATAGGTTTCAAAGCGATATCTCGCAAAAAATTTTTCAATTTTCAAACGTCGATTGCGGCGAATCTAAAAGAGCTAGAAGAAAACGCTTTATTCCATCGTAAAGAGCACATCAAAATCTATCAGATAAAATGGGTTTAAATTGATTTTGAGACACTTTAAAATTTGACCATTTTGTAGGGGGGGGGTGTTAACAAATTTTTCAATTTTTTTATTTTCTCAATTACGTCAAAACTATTCGAAAATGTGGAACTATTTTAGTCTAAGCTTATGTAAAATGATCCGGGGAATCGATTGGTGCCGAGAAAATCGCCAAATTCCCAATAGTTTTTTAGTTATGATTTTTTTTTAATTTGACCTACTTTTTCTTTTTTTGTAAATTTTCTCGAAAACTATAAGTCGGAGAACAATAATCTTTTTTAAATAAGAAAGATAATTAAAAGAGCTTTCCAACGATAATAAACTTCATAGAGTTATCTCTAATAGTTTCGGAGTAATTGCTCGATAAATGTTCCGGTCACCGGAAATCGACCAAAATCGCGACAAAATTGGAAAAATAAAAATTTTAAAAAACGAACCTATTGACTTTTTTTATACTTCTAACAACTCCAGAGGATTGTAAAGGCATAGAAAAGTCCATAAAACTTTGCTAGAATGAGTTAAAAAAAATATTTTTTTTTTCATTTTTGTGAAGGAAAGTGCCTTGACCATTAAAATTTTAAGCAAAAAAATTCAAAATTTTAAATCTCGTGAAAAGCTGGTGTAATACGAAAAATGAGCTGCTGAATCCACTGGAACAAACCGTTTTGCTCTACGACGTTTAGTTTTTGAGTTACGAATTTTTTTGTTGAAGAATAAAGTACTAGGCTACCCTAATTTTGAGCAAAAAATTTCAAATTTTTAAATCTTGTAAAAAACCGATATAATATGTAAAATGAGCCGTAGAATTCACTGGAACAAACCGTTTTGCTCTACGACTTTTAGTTTTTTAATTATGAATTTTTTTAATGTCAAACTTTAAATGCCTCTGTACCCGGAACCGTTGCCCGGAGCGGCTCCGGGTTTTGACGAGAAAATAGAGAATTTCACGCGCTATCCGATGCTTTATTGCTTTCTGCTCTCAGTCTTATAGTTTTCGAGAAAAACGCAAAAAAAGGTTGCCATTTTCACTTTTTTTTAATTTTTAAACCGCGATTACGGCGAAACTATTAGAGTTAGAGAAAAACGGTAAAAGCGATTAGAACCGGTATAAAAAGGACTACAAAATGGCATAGGTTTCAAAGCGATATCTCGCAAAAAATTTTTCAATTTTCAAACGTCGATTGCGGCGAATCTAAAAGAGCTAGAAGAAAACGCTTTATTCCATCGTAAAGAGCACATCAAAATCTATCAGATAAAATGGGTTTAAATTGATTTTGAGACACTTTAAAATTTGACCATTTTGTAGGGGGGGGTGTTAACAAATTTTTCAATTTTTTTATTTTCTCAATTACGTCAAAACTATTCGAAAATGTGGAACTATTTTAGTCTAAGCTTATGTAAAATGATCCGGGGAATCGATTGGTGCCGAGAAAATCGCCAAATTCCCAATAGTTTTTTAGTTATGATTTTTTTTTAATTTGACCTACTTTTTTTTTTTTTGTAAATTTTCTCGAAAACTATAAGTCGGAGAACAATAATCTTTTTTAAATAAGAAAGATAATTAAAAGAGCTTTCCAACGATAATAAACCTCATAGGGTTATCTCTAATAGTTTCGGAGTAATTGCTCGATAAATGTTCCGGTCACCGGAAATCGACCAAAATCGCGACAAAATTGGAAAAATAAAAATTTTAAAAAACGAACCTATTGACTTTTTTTATACTTCTAACAACTCCAGAGGATTGTAAAGGCATAGAAAAGTCCATAAAACTTTGCTAGAATGAGTTAAAAAAAATTTTTTTTTTTTCATTTTTGTGAAGGAAAGTGCCTTGACCATTAAAATTTTAAGCAAAAAAATTCAAAATTTTAAATCTCGTGAAAAGCTGGTGTAATACGAAAAATGAGCTGCTGAATCCACTGGAACAAACCGTTTTGCTCTACGACGTTTAGTTTTTGAGTTACGAATTTTTTTGTTGAAGAATAAAGTACCACTATAGTCACAAGGCTACCCTAATTTTAAGCAAAAAAATTCAAAATTTTAAATCTCGTGAAAAGCTGGTGTAATACGAAAAATGAGCTGCTGAATCCACTGGAACAAACCGTTTTGCTCTACGACGTTTAGTTTTTGAGTTACGAATTTTTTTGTTGAAGAATAAAGTACTAGGCTACCCTAATTTTGAGCAAAAAATTTCAAATTTTTAAATCTTGTAAAAAACCGATATAATATGTAAAATGAGCCGTAGAATTCACTGGAACAAACCGTTTTGCTCTACGACTTTTAGTTTTTTAATTATGAATTTTTTTAATGTCAAACTTTAAATGCCTCTGTACCCGGAACCGTTGCCCGGAGCGGCTCCGGGTTTTGACGAGAAAATAGAGAATTTCACGCGCTATCCGATGCTTTATTGCTTTCTGCTCTCAGTCTTATAGTTTTCGAGAAAAACGCAAAAAAAGGTTGCCATTTTCACTTTTTTTTAATTTTTAAACCGCGATTACGGCGAAACTATTAGAGTTAGAGAAAAACGGTAAAAGCGATTAGAACCGGTATAAAAAGGACTACAAAATGGCATAGGTTTCAAGGCGATATCTCGCAAAAAATTTTTCAATTTTCAAACGTCGATTGCGGCGAATCTAAAAGAGCTAGAAGAAAACGCTTTATTCCATCGTAAAGAGCACATCAAAATCTATCAGATAAAATGGGTTTAAATTGATTTTGAGACACTTTAAAATTTGACCATTTTGTAGGGGGGGGGTGTTAACAAATTTTTCAATTTTTTTATTTTCTCAATTACGTCAAAACTATTCGAAAATGTGGAACTATTTTAGTCTAAGCTTATGTAAAATGATCCGGGGAATCGATTGGTGCCGAGAAAATCGCCAAATTCCCAATAGTTTTTTAGTTATGATTTTTTTTTAATTTGACCTACTTTTTCTTTTTTTGTAAATTTTCTCGAAAACTATAAGTCGGAGAACAATAATCTTTTTTAAATAAGAAAGATAATTAAAAGAGCTTTCCAACGATAATAAACTTCATAGAGTTATCTCTAATAGTTTCGGAGTAATTGCTCGATAAATGTTCCGGTCACCGGAAATCGACCAAAATCGCGACAAAATTGGAAAAATAAAAATTTTAAAAAACGAACCTATTGACTTTTTTTATACTTCTAACAACTCCAGAGGATTGTAAAGGCATAGAAAAGTCCATAAAACTTTGCTAGAATGAGTTAAAAAAAATATTTTTTTTTTTTCATTCTTGTGAAGGAAAGTGCCTTGACCATTAAAATTTTAAGCAAAAAAATTCAAAATTTTAAATCTCGTGAAAAGCTGGTGTAATACGAAAAATGAGCTGCTGAATCCACTGGAACAAACCGTTTTGCTCTACGACGTTTAGTTTTTGAGTTACGAATTTTTTTGTTGAAGAATAAAGTACTAGGCTACCCTAATTTTGAGCAAAAAATTTCAAATTTTTAAATCTTGTAAAAAACCGATATAATATGTAAAATGAGCCGTAGAATTCACTGGAACAAACCGTTTTGCTCTACGACTTTTAGTTTTTTAATTATGAATTTTTTTAATGTCAAACTTTAAATGCCTCTGTACCCGGAACCGTTGCCCGGAGCGGCTCCGGGTTTTGACGAGAAAATAGAGAATTTCACGCGCTATCCGATGCTTTATTGCTTTCTGCTCTCAGTCTTATAGTTTTCGAGAAAAACGCAAAAAAAGGTTGCCATTTTCACTTTTTTTTAATTTTTAAACCGCGATTACGGCGAAACTATTAGAGTTAGAGAAAAACGGTAAAAGCGATTAGAACCGGTATAAAAAGGACTACAAAATGGCATAGGTTTCAAGGCGATATCTCGCAAAAATTTTTTCAATTTTCAAACGTCGATTGCGGCGAATCTAAAAGAGCTAGAAGAAAACGCTTTATTCCATCGTAAAGAGCACATCAAAATCTATCAGATAAAATGGGTTTAAATTGATTTTGAGACACTTTAAAATTTGACCATTTTGTAGGGGGGGGTGTTAACAAATTTTTCAATTTTTTTATTTTCTCAATTACGTCAAAACTATTCGAAAATGTGGAACTATTTTAGTCTAAGCTTATGTAAAATGATCCGGGGAATCGATTGGTGCCGAGAAAATCGCCAAATTCCCAATAGTTTTTTAGTTATGATTTTTTTTTAATTTGACCTACTTTTTCTTTTTTTGTAAATTTTCTCGAAAACTATAAGTCGGAGAACAATAATCTTTTTTAAATAAGAAAGATAATTAAAAGAGCTTTCCAACGATAATAAACTTCATAGGGTTATCTCTAATAGTTTCGGAGTAATTGCTCGATAAATGTTCCGGTCACCGGAAATCGACCAAAATCGCGACAAAATTGGAAAAATAAAAATTTTAAAAAACGAACCTATTGACTTTTTTTATACTTCTAACAACTCCAGAGGATTGTAAAGGCATAGAAAAGTCCATAAAACTTTGCTAGAATGAGTTAAAAAAAATATTTTTTTTTTCATTTTTGTGAAGGAAAGTGCCTTGACCATTAAAATTTTAAGCAAAAAAATTCAAAATTTTAAATCTCGTGAAAAGCTGGTGTAATACGAAAAATGAGCTGCTGAATCCACTGGAACAAACCGTTTTGCTCTACGACGTTTAGTTTTTGAGTTACGAATTTTTTTGTTGAAGAATAAAGTACTAGGCTACCCTAATTTTGAGCAAAAAATTTCAAATTTTTAAATCTTGTAAAAAACCGATATAATATGTAAAATGAGCCGTAGAATTCACTGGAACAAACCGTTTTGCTCTACGACTTTTAGTTTTTTAATTATGAATTTTTTTAATGTCAAACTTTAAATGCCTCTGTACCCGGAACCGTTGCCCGGAGCGGCTCCGGGTTTTGACGAGAAAATAGAGAATTTCACGCGCTATCCGATGCTTTATTGCTTTCTGCTCTCAGTCTTATAGTTTTCGAGAAAAACGCAAAAAAAGGTTGCCATTTTCACTTTTTTTTAATTTTTAAACCGCGATTACGGCGAAACTATTAGAGTTAGAGAAAAACGGTAAAAGCGATTAGAACCGGTATAAAAAGGACTACAAAATGGCATAGGTTTCAAGGCGATATCTCGCAAAAAATTTTTCAATATTCAAACGTCGATTGCGGCGAATCTAAAAGAGCTAGAAGAAAACGCTTTATTCCATCGTAAAGAGCACATCAAAATCTATCAGATAAAATGGGTTTAAATTGATTTTGAGACACTTTAAAATTTGACCATTTTGTAGGGGGGGGTGTTAACAAATTTTTCAATTTTTTTATTTTCTCAATTACGTCAAAACTATTCGAAAATGTGGAACTATTTTAGTCTAAGCTTATGTAAAATGATCCGGGGAATCGATTGGTGCCGAGAAAATCGCCAAATTCCCAATAGTTTTTTAGTTATGATTTTTTTTTAATTTGACCTACTTTTTCTTTTTTTGTAAATTTTCTCGAAAACTATAAGTCGGAGAACAATAATCTTTTTTAAATAAGAAAGATAATTAAAAGAGCTTTCCAACGATAATAAACCTCATAGGGTTATCTCTAATAGTTTCGGAGTAATTGCTCGATAAATGTTCCGGTCACCGGAAATCGACCAAAATCGCGACAAAATTGGAAAAATAAAAATTTTAAAAAACGAACCTATTGACTTTTTTTATACTTCTAACAACTCCAGAGGATTGTAAAGGCATAGAAAAGTCCATAAAACTTTGCTAGAATGAGTTAAAAAAAAAATTTTTTTTTCATTCTTGTGAAGGAAAGTGCCTTGACCATTAAAATTTTAAGCAAAAAAATTCAAAATTTTAAATCTCGTGAAAAGCTGGTGTAATACGAAAAATGAGCTGCTGAATCCACTGGAACAAACCGTTTTGCTCTACGACGTTTAGTTTTTGAGTTACGAATTTTTTTGTTGAAGAATAAAGTACCACTATAGTCACAAGGCTACCCTAATTTTAAGCAAAAAAATTCAAATTTTTAAAACGCGTGAAAAGCTAGTATAATACGAAAAATGAGCCGCTGAATTCATTGGAACAAACCGTTTTGCTTTACGACGTTTAGTTTTTGAGTTACGAATTTTTTTGTTGAAGAATAAAGTACTAGGCTACCCTAATTTTGAGCAAAAAATTTCAAATTTTTAAATCTTGTAAAAAACCGATATAATATGTAAAATGAGCCGTAGAATTCACTGGAACAAACCGTTTTGCTCTACGACTTTTAGTTTTTTAATTATGAATTTTTTTAATGTCAAACTTTAAATGCCTCTGTACCCGGAACCGTTGCCCGGAGCGGCTCCGGGTTTTGACGAGAAAATAGAGAATTTCACGCGCTATCCGATGCTTTATTGCTTTCTGCTCTCAGTCTTATAGTTTTCGAGAAAAACGCAAAAAAAGGTTGCCATTTTCACTTTTTTTTAATTTTTAAACCGCGATTACGGCGAAACTATTAGAGTTAGAGAAAAACGGTAAAAGCGATTAGAACCGGTATAAAAAGGACTACAAAATGGCATAGGTTTCAAGGCGATATCTCGCAAAAATTTTTTCAATTTTCAAACGTCGATTGCGGCGAATCTAAAAGAGCTAGAAGAAAACGCTTTATTCCATCGTAAAGAGCACATCAAAATCTATCAGATAAAATGGGTTTAAATTGATTTTGAGACACTTTAAAATTTGACCATTTTGTAGGGGGGGGTGTTAACAAATTTTTCAATTTTTTTATTTTCTCAATTACGTCAAAACTATTCGAAAATGTGGAACTATTTTAGTCTAAGCTTATGTAAAATGATCCGGGGAATCGATTGGTGCCGAGAAAATCGCCAAATTCCCAATAGTTTTTTAGTTATGATTTTTTTTTAATTTGACCTACTTTTTCTTTTTTTGTAAATTTTCTCGAAAACTATAAGTCGGAGAACAATAATCTTTTTTAAATAAGAAAGATAATTAAAAGAGCTTTCCAACGATAATAAACCTCATAGGGTTATCTCTAATAGTTTCGGAGTAATTGCTCGATAAATGTTCCGGTCACCGGAAATCGACCAAAATCGCGACAAAATTGGAAAAATAAAAATTTTAAAAAACGAACCTATTGACTTTTTTTATACTTCTAACAACTCCAGAGGATTGTAAAGGCATAGAAAAGTCCATAAAACTTTGCTAGAATGAGTTAAAAAAAAATTTTTTTTTTCATTCTTGTGAAGGAAAGTGCCTTGACCATTAAAATTTTAAGCAAAAAAATTCAAAATTTTAAATCTCGTGAAAAGCTGGTGTAATACGAAAAATGAGCTGCTGAATCCACTGGAACAAACCGTTTTGCTCTACGACGTTTAGTTTTTGAGTTACGATTTTTTTTGTTGAAGAATAAAGTACCACTATAGTCACAAGGCTACCCTAATTTTAAGCAAAAAAATTCAAATTTTTAAAACGCGTGAAAAGCTAGTATAATACGAAAAATGAGCCGCTGAATTCATTGGAACAAACCGTTTTGCTTTACGACGTTTAGTTTTTGAGTTACGAATTTTTTTGTTGAAGAATAAAGTACTAGGCTACCCTAATTTTGAGCAAAAAATTTCAAATTTTTAAATCTTGTAAAAAACCGATATAATATGTAAAATGAGCCGTAGAATTCACTGGAACAAACCGTTTTGCTCTACGACTTTTAGTTTTTTAATTATGAATTTTTTTAATGTCAAACTTTAAATGCCTCTGTACCCGGAACCGTTGCCCGGAGCGGCTCCGGGTTTTGACGAGAAAATAGAGAATTTCACGCGCTATCCGATGCTTTATTGCTTTCTGCTCTCAGTCTTATAGTTTTCGAGAAAAACGCAAAAAAAGGTTGCCATTTTCACTTTTTTTTAATTTTTAAACCGCGATTACGGCGAAACTATTAGAGTTAGAGAAAAACGGTAAAAGCGATTAGAACCGGTATAAAAAGGACTACAAAATGGCATAGGTTTCAAAGCGATATCTCGCAAAAAAATTTTCAATTTTCAAACGTCGATTGCGGCGAATCTAAAAGAGCTAGAAGAAAACGCTTTATTCCATCGTAAAGAGCACATCAAAATCTATCAGATAAAATGGGTTTAAATTGATTTTGAGACACTTTAAAAATTGACCATTTTGTAGGGGGGGGTGTTAACAAATTTTTCAATTTTTTTATTTTCTCAATTACGTCAAAACTATTCGAAAATGTGGAACTATTTTAGTCTAAGCTTATGTAAAATGATCCGGGGAATCGATTGGTGCCGAGAAAATCGCCAAATTCTCAATAGTTTTTTAGTTATGATTTTTTTTTAATTTGACCTACTTTTTCTTTTTTTGTAAATTTTCTCGAAAACTATAAGTCGGAGAACAATAATCTTTTTTAAATAAGAAAGATAATTAAAAGAGCTTTCCAACGATAATAAACCTCATAGGGTTATCTCTAATAGTTTCGGAGTAATTGCTCGATAAATGTTCCGGTCACCGGAAATCGACCAAAATCGCGACAAAATTGGAAAAATAAAAATTTTAAAAAACGAACCTATTGACTTTTTTTATACTTCTAACAACTCCAGAGGATTGTAAAGGCATAGAAAAGTCCATAAAACTTTGCTAGAATGAGTTAAAAAAAAAATTTTTTTTTCATTCTTGTGAAGGAAAGTGCCTTGACCATTAAAATTTTAAGCAAAAAAATTCAAAATTTTAAATCTCGTGAAAAGCTGGTGTAATACGAAAAATGAGCTGCTGAATCCACTGGAACAAACCGTTTTGCTCTACGACGTTTAGTTTTTGAGTTACGAATTTTTTTGTTGAAGAATAAAGTACCACTATAGTCACAAGGCTACCCTAATTTTAAGCAAAAAAATTCAAATTTTTAAAACGCGTGAAAAGCTAGTATAATACGAAAAATGAGCCGCTGAATTCATTGGAACAAACCGTTTTGCTCTACGACGTTTAGTTTTTGAGTTACGAATTTTTTTGTTGAAGAATAAAGTACTAGGCTACCCTAATTTTGAGCAAAAAATTTCAAATTTTTAAATCTTGTAAAAAACCGATATAATATGTAAAATGAGCCGTAGAATTCATTGGAACAAACCGTTTTGCTCTACGACTTTTAGTTTTTTAATTATGAATTTTTTTAGTGTCAAACTTTAAATGCCTCTGTACCCGGAACCGTTGCCCGGAGCGGCTCCGGGTTTTGACGAGAAAATAGAGAATTTCACGCGCTATCCGATGCTTTATTGCTTTATGCTCTCAGTCTTATAGTTTTCGAGAAAAACGCAAAAAAAGGTTGCCATTTTCACTTTTTTTTAAATTTTAAACCGCGATTACGGCGAAACTATTAGAGTTAGAGAAAAACGGTAAAAGCGATTAGAACCGGTATAAAAAGGACTACAAAATGGCATAGGTTTCAAGGCGATATCTCGCAAAAAAATTTTCAATTTTCAAACGTCGATTGCGGCGAATCTAAAAGAGCTAGAAGAAAACGCTTTATTCCATCGTAAAGAGCACATCAAAATCTATCAGATAAAATGGGTTTTAATTGATTTTGAGACACTTTAAAATTTGACCATTTTGTAGGGGGGGGTGTTAACAAATTTTTCAATTTTTTTATTTTCTCAATTACGTCAAAACTATTCGAAAATGTGGAACTATTTTAGTCTAAGCTTATGTAAAATGATCCGGGGAATCGATTGGTGCCGAGAAAATCGCCAAATTCTCAATAGTTTTTTAGTTATGATTTTTTTTTAATTTGACCTACTTTTTCTTTTTTTGTAAATTTTCTCGAAAACTATAAGTCGGAGAACAATAATCTTTTTTAAATAAGAAAGATAATTAAAAGAGCTTTCCAACGATAATAAACCTCATAGGGTTATCTCTAATAGTTTCGGAGTAATTGCTCGATAAATGTTCCGGTCACCGGAAATCGACCAAAATCGCGACAAAATTGGAAAAATAAAAATTTTAAAAAACGAACCTATTGACTTTTTTTATACTTCTAACAACTCCAGAGGATTGTAAAGGCATAGAAAAGTCCATAAAACTTTGCTAGAATGAGTTAAAAAAAAAATTTTTTTTTCATTCTTGTGAAGGAAAGTGCCTTGACCATTAAAATTTTAAGCAAAAAAATTCAAAATTTTAAATCTCGTGAAAAGCTGGTGTAATACGAAAAATGAGCTGCTGAATCCACTGGAACAAACCGTTTTGCTCTACGACGTTTAGTTTTTGAGTTACGAATTTTTTTGTTGAAGAATAAAGTACCACTATAGTCACAAGGCTACCCTAATTTTAAGCAAAAAAATTCAAATTTTTAAAACGCGTGAAAAGCTAGTATAATACGAAAAATGAGCCGCTGAATTCATTGGAACAAACCGTTTTGCTTTACGACGTTTAGTTTTTGAGTTACGAATTTTTTTGTTGAAGAATAAAGTACTAGGCTACCCTAATTTTGAGCAAAAAATTTCAAATTTTTAAATCTTGTAAAAAACCGATATAATATGTAAAATGAGCCGTAGAATTCACTGGAACAAACCGTTTTGCTCTACGACTTTTAGTTTTTTAATTATGAATTTTTTTAATGTCAAACTTTAAATGCCTCTGTACCCGGAACCGTTGCCCGGAGCGGCTCCGGGTTTTGACGAGAAAATAGAGAATTTCACGCGCTATCCGATGCTTTATTGCTTTCTGCTCTCAGTCTTATAGTTTTCGAGAAAAACGCAAAAAAAGGTTGCCATTTTCACTTTTTTTTAATTTTTAAACCGCGATTACGGCGAAACTATTAGAGTTAGAGAAAAACGGTAAAAGCGATTAGAACCGGTATAAAAAGGACTACAAAATGGCATAGGTTTCAAGGCGATATCTCGCAAAAATTTTTTCAATTTTCAAACGTCGATTGCGGCGAATCTAAAAGAGCTAGAAGAAAACGCTTTATTCCATCGTAAAGAGCACATCAAAATCTATCAGATAAAATGGGTTTAAATTGATTTTGAGACACTTTAAAATTTGACCATTTTGTAGGGGGGGGTGTTAACAAATTTTTCAATTTTTTTATTTTCTCAATTACGTCAAAACTATTCGAAAATGTGGAACTATTTTAGTCTAAGCTTATGTAAAATGATCCGGGGAATCGATTGGTGCCGAGAAAATCGCCAAATTCCCAATAGTTTTTTAGTTATGATTTTTTTTTAATTTGACCTACTTTTTCTTTTTTTGTAAATTTTCTCGAAAACTATAAGTCGGAGAACAATAATCTTTTTTAAATAAGAAAGATAATTAAAAGAGCTTTCCAACGATAATAAACCTCATAGGGTTATCTCTAATAGTTTCGGAGTAATTGCTCGATAAATGTTCCGGTCACCGGAAATCGACCAAAATCGCGACAAAATTGGAAAAATAAAAATTTTAAAAAACGAACCTATTGACTTTTTTTATACTTCTAACAACTCCAGAGGATTGTAAAGGCATAGAAAAGTCCATAAAACTTTGCTAGAATGAGTTAAAAAAAAATTTTTTTTTTCATTCTTGTGAAGGAAAGTGCCTTGACCATTAAAATTTTAAGCAAAAAAATTCAAAATTTTAAATCTCGTGAAAAGCTGGTGTAATACGAAAAATGAGCTGCTGAATCCACTGGAACAAACCGTTTTGCTCTACGACGTTTAGTTTTTGAGTTACGATTTTTTTTGTTGAAGAATAAAGTACCACTATAGTCACAAGGCTACCCTAATTTTAAGCAAAAAAATTCAAATTTTTAAAACGCGTGAAAAGCTAGTATAATACGAAAAATGAGCCGCTGAATTCATTGGAACAAACCGTTTTGCTTTACGACGTTTAGTTTTTGAGTTACGAATTTTTTTGTTGAAGAATAAAGTACTAGGCTACCCTAATTTTGAGCAAAAAATTTCAAATTTTTAAATCTTGTAAAAAACCGATATAATATGTAAAATGAGCCGTAGAATTCACTGGAACAAACCGTTTTGCTCTACGACTTTTAGTTTTTTAATTATGAATTTTTTTAATGTCAAACTTTAAATGCCTCTGTACCCGGAACCGTTGCCCGGAGCGGCTCCGGGTTTTGACGAGAAAATAGAGAATTTCACGCGCTATCCGATGCTTTATTGCTTTCTGCTCTCAGTCTTATAGTTTTCGAGAAAAACGCAAAAAAAGGTTGCCATTTTCACTTTTTTTTAATTTTTAAACCGCGATTACGGCGAAACTATTAGAGTTAGAGAAAAACGGTAAAAGCGATTAGAACCGGTATAAAAAGGACTACAAAATGGCATAGGTTTCAAAGCGATATCTCGCAAAAAAATTTTCAATTTTCAAACGTCGATTGCGGCGAATCTAAAAGAGCTAGAAGAAAACGCTTTATTCCATCGTAAAGAGCACATCAAAATCTATCAGATAAAATGGGTTTAAATTGATTTTGAGACACTTTAAAAATTGACCATTTTGTAGGGGGGGGTGTTAACAAATTTTTCAATTTTTTTATTTTCTCAATTACGTCAAAACTATTCGAAAATGTGGAACTATTTTAGTCTAAGCTTATGTAAAATGATCCGGGGAATCGATTGGTGCCGAGAAAATCGCCAAATTCCCAATAGTTTTTTAGTTATGATTTTTTTTTAATTTGACCTACTTTTTCTTTTTTTGTAAATTTTCTCGAAAACTATAAGTCGGAGAACAATAATCTTTTTTAAATAAGAAAGATAATTAAAAGAGCTTTCCAACGATAATAAACCTCATAGGGTTATCTCTAATAGTTTCGGAGTAATTGCTCGATAAATGTTCCGGTCACCGGAAATCGACCAAAATCGCGACAAAATTGGAAAAATAAAAATTTTAAAAAACGAACCTATTGACTTTTTTTATACTTCTAACAACTCCAGAGGATTGTAAAGGCATAGAAAAGTCCATAAAACTTTGCTAGAATGAGTTAAAAAAAAAATTTTTTTTTTCATTCTTGTGAAGGAAAGTGCCTTGACCATTAAAATTTTAAGCAAAAAAATTCAAAATTTTAAATCTCGTGAAAAGCTGGTGTAATACGAAAAATGAGCTGCTGAATCCACTGGAACAAACCGTTTTGCTCTACGACGTTTAGTTTTTGAGTTACGAATTTTTTTGTTGAAGAATAAAGTACCACTATAGTCACAAGGCTACCCTAATTTTAAGCAAAAAAATTCAAATTTTTAAAACGCGTGAAAAGCTAGTATAATACGAAAAATGAGCCGCTGAATTCATTGGAACAAACCGTTTTGCTTTACGACGTTTAGTTTTTGAGTTACGAATTTTTTTGTTGAAGAATAAAGTACTAGGCTACCCTAATTTTGAGCAAAAAATTTCAAATTTTTAAATCTTGTAAAAAACCGATATAATATGTAAAATGAGCCGTAGAATTCACTGGAACAAACCGTTTTGCTCTACGACTTTTAGTTTTTTAATTATGAATTTTTTTAATGTCAAACTTTAAATGCCTCTGTACCCGGAACCGTTGCCCGGAGCGGCTCCGGGTTTTGACGAGAAAATAGAGAATTTCACGCGCTATCCGATGCTTTATTGCTTTCTGCTCTCAGTCTTATAGTTTTCGAGAAAAACGCAAAAAAAGGTTGCCATTTTCACTTTTTTTTAATTTTTAAACCGCGATTACGGCGAAACTATTAGAGTTAGAGAAAAACGGTAAAAGCGATTAGAACCGGTATAAAAAGGACTACAAAATGGCATAGGTTTCAAGGCGATATCTCGCAAAAAATTTTTCAATATTCAAACGTCGATTGCGGCGAATCTAAAAGAGCTAGAAGAAAACGCTTTATTCCATCGTAAAGAGCACATCAAAATCTATCAGATAAAATGGGTTTAAATTGATTTTGAGACACTTTAAAATTTGACCATTTTGTAGGGGGGGGGTGTTAACAAATTTTTCAATTTTTTTATTTTCTCAATTACGTCAAAACTATTCGAAAATGTGGAACTATTTTAGTCTAAGCTTATGTAAAATGATCCGGGGAATCGATTGGTGCCGAGAAAATCGCCAAATTCCCAATAGTTTTTTAGTTATGATTTTTTTTTAATTTGACCTACTTTTTCTTTTTTTGTAAATTTTCTCGAAAACTATAAGTCGGAGAACAATAATCTTTTTTAAATAAGAAAGATAATTAAAAGAGCTTTCCAACGATAATAAACCTCATAGGGTTATCTCTAATAGTTTCGGAGTAATTGCTCGATAAATGTTCCGGTCACCGGAAATCGACCAAAATCGCGACAAAATTGGAAAAATAAAAATTTTAAAAAACGAACCTATTGACTTTTTTATACTTCTAACAACTCCAGAGGATTGTAAAGGCATAGAAAAGTCCATAAAACTTTGCTAGAATGAGTTAAAAAAAAATTATTTTTTTTCATTTTTGTGAAGGAAAGTGCCTTGACCATTAAAATTTTAAGCAAAAAAATTCAAAATTTTAAATCTCGTGAAAAGCTGGTGTAATACGAAAAATGAGCTGCTGAATCCACTGGAACAAACCGTTTTGCTCTACGACGTTTAGTTTTTGAGTTACGAATTTTTTTGTTGAAGAATAAAGTACCACTATAGTCACAAGGCTACCCTAATTTTAAGCAAAAAAATTCAAATTTTTAAAACGCGTGAAAAGCTAGTATAATACGAAAAATGAGCCGCTGAATTCATTGGAACAAACCGTTTTGCTCTACGACGTTTAGTTTTTGAGTTACGAATTTTTTTGTTGAAGAATAAAGTACTAGGCTACCCTAATTTTGAGCAAAAAATTTCAAATTTTTAAATCTTGTAAAAAACCGATATAATATGTAAAATGAGCCGTAGAATTCACTGGAACAAACCGTTTTGCTCTACGACTTTTAGTTTTTTAATTATGAATTTTTTTAATGTCAAACTTTAAATGCCTCTGTACCCGGAACCGTTGCCCGGAGCGGCTCCGGGTTTTGACGAGAAAATAGAGAATTTCACGCGCTATCCGATGCTTTATTGCTTTCTGCTCTCAGTCTTATAGTTTTCGAGAAAAACGCAAAAAAAGGTTGCCATTTTCACTTTTTTTTAATTTTTAAACCGCGATTACGGCGAAACTATTAGAGTTAGAGAAAAACGGTAAAAGCGATTAGAACCGGTATAAAAAGGACTACAAAATGGCATAGGTTTCAAGGCGATATCTCGCAAAAAATTTTTCAATTTTCAAACGTCGATTGCGGCGAATCTAAAAGAGCTAGAAGAAAACGCTTTATTCCATCGTAAAGAGCACATCAAAATCTATCAGATAAAATGGGTTTAAATTGATTTTGAGACACTTTAAAATTTGACCATTTTGTAGGGGGGGGGTGTTAACAAATTTTTCAATTTTTTTATTTTCTCAATTACGTCAAAACTATTCGAAAATGTGGAACTATTTTAGTCTAAGCTTATGTAAAATGATCCGGGGAATCGATTGGTGCCGAGAAAATCGCCAAATTCCCAATAGTTTTTTAGTTATGATTTTTTTTTAATTTGACCTACTTTTTCTTTTTTTGTAAATTTTCTCGAAAACTATAAGTCGGAGAACAATAATCTTTTTTAAATAAGAAAGATAATTAAAAGAGCTTTCCAACGATAATAAACCTCATAGGGTTATCTCTAATAGTTTCGGAGTAATTGCTCGATAAATGTTCCGGTCACCGGAAATCGACCAAAATCGCGACAAAATTGGAAAAATAAAAATTTTAAAAAACGAACCTATTGACTTTTTTATACTTCTAACAACTCCAGAGGATTGTAAAGGCATAGAAAAGTCCATAAAACTTTGCTAGAATGAGTTAAAAAAAAATTATTTTTTTTCATTTTTGTGAAGGAAAGTGCCTTGACCATTAAAATTTTAAGCAAAAAAATTCAAAATTTTAAATCTCGTGAAAAGCTGGTGTAATACGAAAAATGAGCTGCTGAATCCACTGGAACAAACCGTTTTGCTCTACGACGTTTAGTTTTTGAGTTACGAATTTTTTTGTTGAAGAATAAAGTACCACTATAGTCACAAGGCTACCCTAATTTTAAGCAAAAAAATTCAAATTTTTAAAACGCGTGAAAAGCTAGTATAATACGAAAAATGAGCCGCTGAATTCATTGGAACAAACCGTTTTGCTCTACGACGTTTAGTTTTTGAGTTACGAATTTTTTTGTTGAAGAATAAAGTACTAGGCTACCCTAATTTTGAGCAAAAAATTTCAAATTTTTAAATCTTGTAAAAAACCGATATAATATGTAAAATGAGCCGTAGAATTCACTGGAACAAACCGTTTTGCTCTACGACTTTTAGTTTTTTAATTATGAATTTTTTTAATGTCAAACTTTAAATGCCTCTGTACCCGGAACCGTTGCCCGGAGCGGCTCCGGGTTTTGACGAGAAAATAGAGAATTTCACGCGCTATCCGATGCTTTATTGCTTTCTGCTCTCAGTCTTATAGTTTTCGAGAAAAACGCAAAAAAAGGTTGCCATTTTCACTTTTTTTTAATTTTTAAACCGCGATTACGGCGAAACTATTAGAGTTAGAGAAAAACGGTAAAAGCGATTAGAACCGGTATAAAAAGGACTACAAAATGGCATAGGTTTCAAGGCGATATCTCGCAAAAAATTTTTCAATTTTCAAACGTCGATTGCGGCGAATCTAAAAGAGCTAGAAGAAAACGCTTTATTCCATCGTAAAGAGCACATCAAAATCTATCAGATAAAATGGGTTTAAATTGATTTTGAGACACTTTAAAATTTGACCATTTTGTAGGGGGGGGTGTTAACAAATTTTTCAATTTTTTTATTTTCTCAATTACGTCAAAACTATTCGAAAATGTGGAACTATTTTAGTCTAAGCTTATGTAAAATGATCCGGGGAATCGATTGGTGCCGAGAAAATCGCCAAATTCTCAATAGTTTTTTAGTTATGATTTTTTTTTAATTTGACCTACTTTTTCTTTTTTTGTAAATTTTCTCGAAAACTATAAGTCGGAGAACAATAATCTTTTTTAAATAAGAAAGATAATTAAAAGAGCTTTCCAACGATAATAAACCTCATAGGGTTATCTCTAATAGTTTCGGAGTAATTGCTCGATAAATGTTCCGGTCACCGGAAATCGACCAAAATCGCGACAAAATTGGAAAAATAAAAATTTTAAAAAACGAACCTATTGACTTTTTTTATACTTCTAACAACTCCAGAGGATTGTAAAGGCATAGAAAAGTCCATAAAACTTTGCTAGAATGAGTTAAAAAAAAATTTTTTTTTTTCATTCTTGTGAAGGAAAGTGCCTTGACCATTAAAATTTTAAGCAAAAAAATTCAAAATTTTAAATCTCGTGAAAAGCTGGTGTAATACGAAAAATGAGCTGCTGAATCCACTGGAACAAACCGTTTTGCTCTACGACGTTTAGTTTTTGAGTTACGAATTTTTTTGTTGAAGAATAAAGTACCACTATAGTCACAAGGCTACCCTAATTTTAAGCAAAAAAATTCAAATTTTTAAAACGCGTGAAAAGCTAGTATAATACGAAAAATGAGCCGCTGAATTCATTGGAACAAACCGTTTTGCTTTACGACGTTTAGTTTTTGAGTTACGAATTTTTTTATTGAAGAATAAAGTACTAGGCTACCCTAATTTTGAGCAAAAAATTTCAAAACGCTTTATTCCATCGTAAAGAGCACATCAAAATCTATCAGATAAAATGGGTTTAAATTGATTTTGAGACACTTTAAAATTTGACCATTTTGTAGGGGGGGGTGTTAACAAATTTTTCAATTTTTTTATTTTCTCAATTAGGTCAAAACTATTCGAAAATGTGGAACTATTTTAGTCTAAGCTTATGTAAAATGATCCGGGGAATCGATTGGTGCCGAGAAAATCGCCAAATTCCCAATAGTTTTTTAGTTATGATTTTTTTTTAATTTGACCTACTTTTTCTTTTTTTGTAAATTTTCTCGAAAACTATAAGTCGGAGAACAATAATCTTTTTTAAATAAGAAAGATAATTAAAAGAGCTTTCCAACGATAATAAATTTCATAGGGTTATCTCTAATAGTTTCGGAGTAATTGCTCGATAAATGTTCCGGTCACCAGAAATCGACCAAAATCGCGACAAAATTGGAAAAATAAAAATTTTAAAAAACGAACCTATTGACTTTTTTTATACTTCTAACAACTCCAGAGGATTGTAAAGGCTTAGAAAAGTCCATAAAACTTTGCTAGAATGAGTTAAAAAAAAATTTTTCATTTTTGTGAAGGAAAGTGCCTTGACCATTAAAATTTTAGGCAAAAAAATTCAAAATTTTAAATCTCGTGAAAAGCTGGTGTAATACAAAAAATGAGCTGCTGAATCCACTGGAACAAACCGTTTTGCTCTACGACGTTTAGTTTTTGAGTTACGAATTTTTTTGTTGAAGAATAAAGTACCACTATAGTCACAAGGCTACCCTAATTTTAAGCAAAAAAATTCAAATTTTTAAAACGCGTGAAAAGCTAGTATAATACGAAAAATGAGCCGCTGAATTCATTGGAACAAACCGTTTTGCTCTACGACGTTTAGTTTTTGAGTTTTTTAATGTAAAAGTTTAACTGTACCCGGAACCGTTGTCCGGAGCGGCTCCGGGTTTTGACGAGAAAATAGCTATCCGATGCTTTCTCGATTTTTGCTCTAAATCTTATAGTTTCCGAGAAAAACGCAAAAAATTGTTGCAATTTGAACTTTTTCAAGCAAAAAATTTTAAAATTTTAAAACTTGCGAAAAACCGATACAATATGTAAAATACCAAATCAAAACCAATTTATTCTTTTTTATCCTATCTATAAAGAAACCTTATAATGATACCTTAATCCTTTTTTTTGTTGGTGTAGGCCACTTTTAAATGTTAAATGTGAGTTTTTGTAGCGAGAAATCATTTCCATAATTGAGATGTAATCTGCAAATAGCAAAAGTTGGCATAGAGATGGAAATTTTAGTGAAATCGATAACGTTGTTTTTAATCAAAACATTTAATCTCATGACTAAATTTAAACATTAGGTACGTCGATCTAATGCATGTTCAAGTACCCAAAAAATACTAATCGAAGCAAGTTGAATTATTCCATAAACAAAATCTCCAAAACATCATGAAGAAATAAGATGTGGCTGTGGATGTTGTAAACCGCGGTAAAGCTTTTCTGTATTAATTTAGGCCAAAAATGATTTTGTGTGATAGAGAGACTTACTTAAAACTCTAAAAAGGACTCTTAGCTTGGCACTGGACCAATGTCCGTGTGTCCTATGCGGGCGGCCTTCGATAGCAGGTATTCCCTTATTCTTGATTTTGTGCTTGCAAATGTTCATCAAACACCGGGGCTCATTGGGACTATCCGGACTGTCCGGCACTGCTAAGCAGCAATTCCACTTGGTCCTGAGTTTTTTCGGTTGGTGCAGCGGCATCTCCGGCGCCACCGAGTTCCCCACACACACCTGGCAGTCCTGGGGCGTGGTGGGCGGCGTCGGCGTCGGCTCTGCGCAGTTGGAGAACGTCTCCTCGAAGACGGTGCACGTCACCAGCGTGGTGCGCGTGCGGCTGTCGCAGTGCAGGTTGGCCGGACGGTGCCTCAGAGTGGGACAGCGGAAGCCGGCATCCTCTTCAGACTGTTGGCCCTGAGACAACAAGACAATAAAAGTATTTTTCTATTTCGCATACACAAATGCAATTTTGTGCAACTGTTGTCATGGGAAACAGTTAGACAAAATGAAATTTTGTCTCATTGAAATAGTAACTTTTTTGTTATGATTGGTAATGAATTTCTGTCAGTTCTGTCAAACCGCAAACCTCCCAATTTTTATATTCAATGTCGTACAACAGAAATGCTACAGAATTTGGTCGGATTGAACGTAAGTATTAGATAGTTAACTTGGTTATCTTGTGTTTGGCCCAAAAGAATATCCCTTTGGTGACTGTCGTCATCGTCAAACTCACAGCGAAGCCGGGTCAACTGCATTTCGTCGGGAACAATTTACTCACAGCAGTGTTTACGATGTCTCTCAGCTCGGAAGGAGTGCACAACATCCATCAGAATCCATATTTAATTGAACGAAGTAACGAGAAAACCATCAAATATGCAGTAACAATGCAATAAGATTTGAAATTTGTAATTTATTTTCAATAAACTGTCATTTCATCCCATACGTCATTACCAACCCAAAATCTCAAAAGTTACTAGGTCATTATTTAAATGATTTTAAACAAAAAATTTCAATAAATAAAGGCGAAATAGAAAAAATAGCATATTACACTCGTTGTACAAGACATCTTGTCGAACTCGTTCGACAATGGATTGTCTTGTACAACTCGTATAATAATATACTATTGTGTTACTGCGCCTTTTTAATTTTTGTATGCTGCCAAGTTGGTTGGTCCGCATATCTAAAAACCGTCCCGGTCTCGCCTCTCTTTAAAGAATTTCTTCCTAGTTTGGGTAGTTCATTTCAAAACGGTTATCAAAGATATCTAACCCTAGAATGAAAATTTCGCTCCAGTCACAAGTCTATACAGCGTGTTCCCAACTAGCACTAAAGTGATCGTAACCGATACGGCTACCTTTCGGCAGTAAGTGTTACGTTTCCATAACTAAAATTATGACTGAGATGTAAATATAACTTTATCAGCAACACTTCAAGTAGCAATTACCAAACATCTACCAATATATGTTACTTTATTGAGAAGTGATTTTAAAGTTAATGTAGAAGTTTTTGTAACATCGCGGTTACCACAAAAAACGGCCTTAAAGTTAATACAACTTTGAAGTTTCAATAGCAGGTAACAGCGACTAGGTGTTACTATTATGCTACTTGAAAGTCATTGCCACGGAAAGGCAGTTTTAGAGGTTTTAGTGACTAATGGAGAACTTGCTATATTCCCATAAAGTTATGTCACTTATAACTAATAATTGTTAGTGCCAACAACGTGCCTGCTACTTATAAAATATAACTTTATTGTGTACAGTAACTATTTGGTCTTTATTACCATTTTAATTTACCATAAAGTAGATATGTTACTTGTAGTCCCCAACTATAAGTAAGTTATATGGTCGCTGTAGTCAGAGATTAGATAAATGATGTTATGAAATCATTTGATTGTGTTGGCTTCCCGAAATGTAGTATTTTAACAAAAACAGAAACCTTATTGAAAAAACTAAAGTCACAGGTACTCTTCAACATTTTATAGAATATTAAAATGTTTAAAAAACAAGGAAATTAAAAAATGTGGTCGAATAAATTTTTCGGTTACGAAGCCGTCAACATCAGAAAATAGGGGCGACTCTAAAGAAATATTGTACACAAAAAAAAACAACAATTTTACTTCTTAATAGGGGACTATTTGGTCTTCCACCCTTTAGAAAGAAGAGAAAGTTTCAACTGGAACTATAAGGTCGCCAGTGCTAGTGTAAGAGACAGTTCTGGTAGCCGTAACTTTAAAGTTACTTATAAGTTCCGTCATAGTTCTGAAATATGTTGCAAAGTTAATATTACCTTAAAGTCGCAAATGTAACGTTCCCGTCCAGTTTCGTTTAGTACCAATTACTTTTAAGTAACATTTTTCAGTAAAAATCTCGTCAAAGTTATTTTTTAAGAATGCGCCATATTTAATGTGACGCCATTGTTACATTACATAAATTTTTACTTCTCAAAAATAAAAAAATAAAAATTTCTAAGAGTTTTTACACTAACAAATACGTAAAAATTACTATAGAGCCTAAAGTATGTTTCTGTTTAGTGAATAAATAAAAGTTTGGAAAAAATAAAAAATAAATAGCAACAATATTTTAATTAAAAAGTGAATATTTTGATGGGGCGTTAAAATTTTGAATTTTTTTTTTTTTTGAATTTATAATTAGAGTAAAAAGTTTTGTGTCTTTGTGACGGAAAAACTAGTGCAAATTGCAAAATGTATTCTAATTGAATATTACCGTTCAAAACATTATTTGATTCTTCAGCTTGATTAATCGGCGTTTTCATCCAAGTTAAAAAACTGATAAAGCCTACTCTAACAAATTCAAATGATCATATGGTACATATTTTCACATATGTAATAAAAAATATACAAGGTCGCTAAAGTTTGGATACATGTACCTAATTATTTTTTTTATTAAAATGAGTTCTTTTTCAGTTAGAAGTGTTATTTGACCAATTATTATCTTAACTTTTACTTATTTGTTGGTCAAAGTGCAGGCGACAAGGAGCTAACTTTAGCTAAAGACAACATTTCCAAGATAACAATTGGTATTTTATTAGATATTTTCTTTTAAATAAGGTATGCATGTGTTACATCACAGAACTTAGAAAAAAATTAAGAATCATCATAGATTCCCCCACTACTTTAGGGAGATTACAATGTAGGGGGTTGGTGTTTTCTCTTTAAATAACAATAACTATACTTTCAGAAAAATGTAAAAAAAATGTAAATTTTATAAAAAAAACACCACAGGTATTATATAATAACGAATAACACTCTAAATACAATACCTATGGTCACTTTAGGTTCAAAGAGCTCCAATTATGCAATTGCCAATAATCTTTTTTTACTTAATTTTAATTTTGATTTTTTTATTACTACCAGAAGGATAAAAAGTGTACCTACTGTCAAAAAAGGTAAGCAAAAATGTCATTTGTTATTTACAAAAATAAAAAATTACGTCATCATTCAGAAACCAATGACGTCATAAATGTTGCTATAGTGTCGTAATCATAATATACAGGGTGAGTCATTGATATGGGCGTGCTCGATTGCATGGATCGAAATGAAATGCTATTTAAAAAAACAATTTATGGTCCTTCAAAGTTTCCTCAAATTAATGTGTCACAGCAAGGAGATGCTACAATAAAAATGGACGATTTTGCCACCAAAAGATAAAATGTGTTTTTTTCAATTGTTTTTTAATATAAATTTTGTATTTAACTGCCCTTTGCTGCTTACGTATAACAATAATAATTTTTAGTGCTGTAGACGTATACAGGGTTATTCAGTATAAATGACGACCCTGACACATATTAAGGTGCAACCCAAAATACATCTTTCACTTGTGCCTGGATCCATGTTCAAATTAATGAAAAACGGTGAATCCAAGTTTGCGCCCTTTGCGATTTGACAAATTGTCAAGTAACGTCAAGAGAAATAATGACAATTATATTAAATCTTGAAAAATAAAAGTAAAACACTTTATAACAAAAGTATAATAACGAAAACAGTAAGAATATAACTTAATAAATGTTTACAAAAGATGTTCAATGTGACTACCATTACTTTGTTCGCAAGCTTCGATCCTATGTAAAAATGAATTTCGAACACGTGCCAGAACCTCTGGGCCAATTGATATGCACTCCTGTGTTATTCTGTGTTGTAACTCGACCATATCATCAAACGGTGTTGCATAAACTTGCTCTTTCACAGCTCCCCATAGAAAGTAATCTAACGGTGTTAAATCAAAATGACGGTTTTCCACTAGTTGCTCTCTAACAAATTCACAAAATCTTAGCCTTTTTGGAAAATCTGTAACGCGCAATTCTTGAACAGTTTGCATGTGATATGGATGAAACTTGTTTGTTTTCAATATTCGTGAAACGGAAGATTGGCTAATTCCCACCTGTCTTGCGATGCTTTTCTGTCCTACATGGGGATTTTCTGTGACCATTTCCAAAACTTCCATTTCATGATCAATGTCTATGGCTCTTCGTACCCCTCTGCGTTTATCTGAAGGCCAATTAAACCGTAGACACATCTCCAATCGTTTAAAAATTTTGTCCGTTGGTGTCCTCCGATCTGGGTAACGCGTATAGATTAACTGCGGCGACAGCATTTTTACGACATTCCCCATAAATTAAGAGCATATCAGTCTTTTCGTTATTACTGAATGAATACCGAGGCATTTTTTTAAAGAGCTGTAAAATGTGTCAAAGACTGTCACGTTGTCACCAACTGAAACTTTTGTTGGCAAACTTGGATTCATCGTTATGTATTAATTTAAACATGAATCCAGGCACAAGTGAAAGATGCATTTTGGGTTGCACCTTAATATGTGCCAGGGTCGTCATTTATACTGAATAACCCTGTATAAAAAAAACACCACAGGTATAATAACGAATAACACTCTAAATACCTATGGTCACTTTAGGTTCAAAGAGCTCCAATTATGCAATTGCCAATAATCTTTTTTTACTTAATTTGATTTTGATTTTTATATTACTACCAGAAGGATAAAAATGTTGTCAGTTGTTCTTTACAAAAATAAAAAATTACGTCATCATTCAGAAACCAGTGACGTCATAAGTGTTGCTATAGTGTCATAATCATAATATACAGGGTGAGTCATTGATATGGGCGTGCTCGACTGCACGCATCGAAATGAAATGCTATTTAAAAAAATCAAGTTATGGTCCCAAAGTTCCCTAAAATGAGTAAAATGAATGTGTCACAGCATGGAAATGCTACAATGAAAATGGACGATTTTGCCACCAAAAGATACCTCAAACAATTGTTTACAACTGTTTTATTTTACAAAGTCCCAACTTGATATCCCGAAAACATAGGGTACTGCGATTTTTTAATAATGTGTCTGCAGACGCACTAAATTTAATTGTAAAAAAAATTAAATAACTTGTGGACGGTTAAAGCAAATTAAAAAACCAAACGGATTTTTAAAGCTTAAAGTAATGCTAATTGAAATATGTACAAATATACAGGCGGTGCCATTTAAAAAAACTATGTTATAGGCTGCACTGTAAAAATGGAACATCCTGTATAGAGCAAAATAATTTTAGAAAATGCACTTCAGCCTCCCATTTGTTGTGCCATTTGACTCATTTCGATCTCATTGACGGTGTAGGTGCAATCGAGCGCGCCCATATCAATGACTCACCCTGTATATAGCATGTACATACACAGTTGAGACTCTTGAAAGCAAAGACATTTCCTTTTTGCGTATTGTTTGCTATTTTAAAAATTAATAAAGTGTAAGTTAGGTTTTTTATCAAGAATAACAATGTAGGTGTCATTTTTTTTTAATGAAACAGGGTCGTGTGTAATTTTTTTTTATTCTTCGACACTGTCAAAATTTACGGTTTTTCTCCTGTGTAAGGCAGTTTAGACAACTGTTTCTCATTTCTCAATACGAAACGTCAGATTATTTTTAACAGATTTAAAGCAATTTTAAGCCTTGTTGAGTCTAATTCGAAGAATAAAATTTTGTATTGACCTCGTTTTCGTGTAAATCGGTTCATTTAATTACTCGTTAGTCGTTATCACTCGACGTTTAAAAATCCACTCTACAATAAAGCGTCCGATTTACACTCAAACTCGGTAAATAATATTAAATGGCATAATTATTATCATTATTATCAATTTATCCGTTGAAATTTGTGCAAAACACAACAGCTCCAAACCGTTATAGTTTAGGAAAAAGTCCCACAATACGAGTTTTGAATTAAAGTTAATAAATAAAGCACATCAATTAGGTAGGGTTTTATTAGGTACTTCTAGAAGTGAAACTAAAAACATTGAAATCTACGTTAACAATTTCTGGGTAATATGAAATTTGTCAGGTGTGTGTTCACAATAAATACCAGCCCTGAATAAAGATCCTATTAGGTAAACAAGTTACCTATTGTAATACCAATTACAATAACTTGAAACCCCCAAATTATTATTAAGCGGCTAATCCGTTTTCTTCGACCAAATTCCTTTTTCAACGGAAACAAAAGTCATTATATTGTTTCGATAAACAAGACAAGTAAGACGTGACAAATCTAATCATTTTTAGCAGGTAAATATTTCTGCGTATTTGTCTAGTCATCTGCTATAAATCATCGTCTCAGAAATTTTGTGCTTCCAATATCAAGCTTATTTTTAATAATAAAAAAAAACTAAAAATAAAAATCTCTATCGATTGGCGAAAGAGTTTTTTAATTTTGAAGCCTTGGTGTCTTTATAAGTGTTTTAGTCCGAAAACGTGTTTATTTAAGCGTCGTCTGCATTGATTGACAGTAAGAATAAAGTCTGTCCACTAGCCCAAAATCGCAAACTTGTCAAATGCGAAATTCCAGTAGATGACGCGCGGGTCACGCTCTAAAGGAAACTGTAATCATTAAAATTTGAAAATTTACGGAAAATTAATGTCATAATTGTTGACATAATTGACAAAATATTGATTTGACACACAAATAATCCATTTTTTCAGCTTAATAAGCGGAATATAATTGTTTCAGACTTTATATTGGATTACTAAAATACCAAGTATCTGAAATTGTTATGTTCCAAACTGTGAACACGTTGAGAAAGATGAAGTTACCTACTTTAAATCAATTTCCAAAAATTCAAAATCAGAAGAAAGAAAAAAAAAAAAAGAAAGAACGACCTAGTCAAGATATACTCTGTAATTTGAAACATTTTAAAACATGAGTAAAAAATTGGTAGTAAATGCAGTTCCATTTTTGCTGTTGAAATTCTAAAACGATTACTCGTTTCAGATCATTTTTGTCTCTTCGATTAATTCGGAAAGTACTCAAGGACTCGAAATATTAAAGGAATAATAAACAATTACTGCAATGTTTGATTGTGCTCTTAAAAATTTGGAAATTTTAGGCATACCAAAACTCCCTGACTCAAATATAAATCTTTACGTTTCAAAAATAACTAATTACTATATTTGCGTATAAAATATCATAATTTGTGATGTATTTGATTTAGTTTAAAAAAAACAATAAAAAATAGACAACCCCCAAAACACAAAAACATTTTTTTCACAAACGAAATTTAACAAGGGTTCAAACCAGAATAAATAGATTCCTTTGGAGCACCAACTCGTAGCTCCCTCAAGCGGCCATTTTTTGACAGTGGACCAGGCATGCCAAACTGATATAGCCAAATCGAACCCTCACTGAAATAGTTTTAGTGATGATGCAGATAGATGGCGCCAGCGTTTCACGGGAAAAAGAAATCCTATTGGCGGATTTAAAATTACGGATTACTGAAGAAAAACATGGTACCGATGCGCGGATGACAAGTAAAAATTTCACAAACGTCAGTAAAATCTGAGTTTATTTTTCAAAGATTTATTAAAAGCAACTTGTGATAGTGGTTCGAGGGGTACTGTGTTTGGGTTAGACTATCAGTTTCAAACAACTTGAACGCCAAAAATATTACATAATGATGAGCCTTTTAACTTATTGAACAAAAAGCTCCGGAAGGTTTTCGAAGGTAGGTGTTTGTCCCGAAAGTAAATTTATTGAGACCAAAACGCAAGTGTGTTACATTGAGAGGAGACTCCAAAAGTTGCAAACATAAGGTGCGAGTTTGAGAAAGTTGGGATAAGACTCTGTTTTGACTGATTACAAGTGTGCCTTAGGGTGTGCCTTTATCATCGATTCGGTGACGATGATAATGGTAAAAGGACAGTGTTTCAACTCCCCCCCCCCCTTCCCTACGCCAAAATTCAACTAGGACTTGAGAAAATTTTGGGATCATTTGGAAGTGTTTCTGGTAGATGGCGCTATTTTGTTGACACTTATAAAAAATTGCCCACGTTCCGTAAATAAAATCAGAGTTTAAAATTGTAAAACTCAAAACGGCAAGTGCACTGGTAATACAATTGGCATTATCAATAATTTTTTTTCATATTTGAGTTGTGAGAATGTCAAATTTTTCTCGCAGCGACCTCATGCGTCAGGTTTCCGAAATGGTCCCACAATCAAACAAAGTTATAAAAAACGGTACAAATAAAATACTTTCACTACGTACGCAATTCTTTGGCACTTTAATGTAAGAAAATTACCAAACAAATATTTCAAATAAAGATTTTCGTTTTTTTTTGTATTTGTGGTGGCGGCATCTACCAACAGTTTTCTGAAATGGTCCCATCTTTGTGCTGTGCCTAAGTTGACAGATTTAGGGGGGAGTTCAAACACTGTAAGTCTTACATTACCGTGACGATCATTAGTTTTGTAAACTTATTGGATTTTAATAAACATCTTTAATATTAAATGTGTTTACATTGTGTAATGTTGGGTAAAATTCGTCCATTTGTGCTGCCTGTGGATCCACCTTTTCAAATACAATTTGAAAAATTTCATAATAATTGTATTTGGAATGGTTTTGACATCATTTTGACGTGAGCAAAAATTTAAAAAATACAAAGCAACCAAGAATATTTAAAACTCGCGCCATTTTTAGTACGTGATGATGCGGCTAGATGGCGCCAGCTAGAAATTCATTGCCAACCATTGTGTTCCGGTTCTATAAAAGTGTTATTCTAGGCAGTGGACAGATTTTATATTACTGTCAATCAACGCAGACGACGATTTAACTAGCCATAATTTATTAAGTACTAGATTTTTATTAATTTTGTTATGCCAATTTTGTTATGGCCATTTTGTAGATATCATTTCTAAGATACATTGAGTTTCGTAAACGTTGATATCTTTTCAAATGACATATAACTTATATAAGGCTACTGGTACTGCTACTGGTACTGCTAGGAGTTGTGTTTAAAAGTAGTAATTCTCTTTCTTCAAACGATATTTTATACACTGGTGCACTTTGACTATCCGATAAGTCATTTTTCTTCTAATTATTAAAATATTGTCGTTACTTCTCGCTTTAACGATTGGTCTTGTGTTGATCTTGAGTACCTGCGAAGGCGTGGGCTGGGTCTGTCTCTGCTGCCGGATGTATTCGTAGGTGGTGAGGCCCAGAAATGAGATGTAGATGTGGAAGAAGCAGAGGTGGAGGAGCAGACCCGCTGTTATTGCTGCAAGGATGCCCAGTGCGGCAACGACTGCGAGGAAGGCGGCGTCACCCGTGGGCAGTGAAGAGGTGTGTGGAGCGGCTGTCGAGTTTTCAGCCGTGAGAAGGCCCTGGGGGGACGGGAGTTTAATCGAGTTTCATGCGACGGAAGTAAAAAGAGCGAAATTAATTCGATTTCTTGGAGCGAGCTAAATTAAGGACGAGGTCAGGAACTGTCGGCAATAAAAGCGGAAAGGTTACAAGTGCACAAGGAATTTCATTAAGGCTCTAAGGATGAATCTAATAAGCTAATAACATAAAATTCTGTTCTGTTTGTTCTGTTATCGCATTTGTACTGATTAATATGCGAATTGTTTTTGTTAAATGTAAACCACCCTATGTTATTATAGGACTTTATTTTTGTAAATCATTTTCATTCAGTTTAACTCACAAACTGTCTCTTTCATTTAGCCAAAAAAAATATCGAATTCCTCTTTTACCGTCGATAGTATGGGTAGCAATCTTTATTTTCATCAGAAAGTCATAATGTAATGTTCCAAGTGCTACAGCTTCTAAAGACATAATACAGTAAATCCGAATCTCCTTTAAGGCGAAGAACAAATATAAGGTTGATTAAGGTTTATTCAGACAATTTTTTTACAATTTTTCCCTCATTTGATACAACCATGGGTAAAATTTTATCAGTCTTTTTAAGAATTTGATATCTGATGCTTGGTTGACAACAGGTTTGTTTCGTTTAGCCTCAAAATACCAAAATTGTAATTTTATAGACTATCAATTATACGAATACTAATCAAAATTATAATAATTATTTATTACATGGGTGTTTAAAATCTAATTTTAGCAATACCTGTTCTGTAAGTCATCATTCACTGACAAATATCTTTCATTGTAAGCGGCACTTTTTAGTCAGGTGCAAATTTCCATGGTTACTGTGCAATAATATTTTACTTACAGCCCGTGGCCTGTAAGTAAATATTACATACCAACGTATGCCATTCGTGTTCCATGAAAAATGATGCACAAGCAAACCTTGCAGCCTCTTCAATATCATCCATTTTTCTATTTTCACTTGAAATACCTTCAGAACAGTATGAAGCGTTGATTTTGCAACAAATGTTGATTTAAAGTGATGTTTTTTTTTGTTTTGTATCCCTAACACGAAACAAACGTCACACAATTTTTTAATTTGACAACAATCTGACGTTTATTGATTTTTCATAAAAATCATTCAGAAAATGTTTTATTTTTTCTTATTTGTGCAGGTATTGCTAAAAATAGTTTACTAACCTCAAACTGTAAGTTCTTCTTTTGGTCTCGAACGCTTAGGAAACCTCGGTACCCTCGGTTTCCCAATATTGCATTCTCGACCAAAAAAATTGCACTTACAGTTTACGGTACGTAATATACTATTTTTGCTTCAAATAAAATTTTTATCTGAAAGTTACACAAATAACATAAAGATTATCCCGGCGCATCCACCATTTTTGTCAATTTATTAATTAAATATCGGTTTGTAGAAGTAAAAATTAATTCTTTCTGAAATGTTGTTAATGCGCGATTATCTGGTGAGTGTGATACTCTGATTGCTTCAACCAAGTCAGTTAATTTAACGTTGAAGTTGGGACAGCAACGACCTGGTTATCAATCAAATAAAAAAGCATTTAACGCAAGACTAAAATGAATTTGTAAGGAAAAGACTGAACAAAACATTTTTCGATAATTCAAAAGAACTGTATCATCTTCGGACAATTTTTAAAACAATTTAGTTACTTCCACTATCTATTTACCGGACTTACCAAGTTCAGACAATCGGTAAAATGTCCTATCTCTTCTTGATATTTCACAATGACTGAGTGACTATTACTTATCAATTTATGATTTTAAGATTTTAAGATTTGCACTTTAGACGGATTTAGACTTCAAAGTTCATTTTTGATTTGTTTTTAAATCGCAGACGGAATTGTAATCAGTAATCACTAATCACGTTCAAGCATTTACATACAACAAAAAATGTTTTATAAAAAATGCTTTTCATAAACATTTTAAACAACACGGACAAAAGAACACAAATCGAATTTAATAATAATTTTAATTGATTTAAAAAAAAAGTAAACTGTGCCTTTTGGAAGGCATTGCTTGTTTAATTAGCTTTATTTTGCCCTGTAGAACAGTTTATCTTTAAGAAGCAATAATTATTCTTCTTAAAAAAGTTAAAAAAGACACTTCCAAAAAACAGTAATAAGTAAACGGTGCCCATTACACTAGTCTACAACGTTTTTTACCAATAGATGGAACCAATGTGTATCAAAAGATCCAAAAAAAAACTCAAAATAATCTCAACCGCACTTTTGAAGTTATGTTACACAGCATATGATGTGGCTAAAGTTACACT
Source organism: Tribolium freemani (assembly GCA_939628115.1). Classification (NCBI taxonomy): domain Eukaryota; kingdom Metazoa; phylum Arthropoda; class Insecta; order Coleoptera; family Tenebrionidae; genus Tribolium; species Tribolium freemani. The sequence continues at coordinate 2,296,599 of OW626785.1, read as the reverse complement.
TCACTTCCAAGGCTTACTCTAATTCATTATATTTTCGATCTCATGTTATAATAAGTTAAAGCCTATAGTTTTCTGCTCATGTTGCGTTTTTCTAGATTTATTTACTGGATTAACTAAAAAAAATTCTTAACGTATGCTAATTTTCTTTGGCAAAAGGTAACCATATCCTCAAAAATAAATTAAAAAACGGAACGTACGCAGGTCTGATCAAGAGTATAATTTTGATTTCAGTGTTGAAATAATAATTTAAATTTAAAAGCAAGAAGATTTTGCCATCCATAAATATACAAGTTAAAAACTTTAATTTTTGGCCTTATAATTCTGTTGTTTTTAGTAGAAATATTATTTACTTAATTAATTTATTGAAAAATAATTTTTTGCATATCTGTTTTAGATATAATTTTTTTAACTCCATTTGATATGAGCTGTGACTATTTTTGTGCTATTTCCTGTTGTTCAATGTAGCGTGTACCATCAGTGGACATTGTGAATTGTGAATTGTCCTTGAAGCCAAAAACTGTCAGGAATTCAACGATAGCCGTTGGAGATCTTTGAACCTAAATAGATGCTAAATCAACTGTGTTATTTATCCAATCTTTGTAAATGTAGAGAATATTAAAGAACTGAACTTTAACTTAATTTTTCTGACAATATCTCATTAGTATGTCACATTTTTTATAACCTTATTTGCTTATTTGATATAAATTTGTGATTTTTTGACTTGTAAAATTGTCATGCTTGTACCAGTTTTTTATGTCCACCGATGGTACCCTAAAAACGGGACCTAATGGAAAAGAACTGTACTTATATTCTTGATATACGAGTTGTCTGAAGAAATAAACAGAACTTTTTGAAACGGGTACTCAAAATTTTTGAAAATTTTTTACGCAGTGTAATTAATCCTAAGTCTGATACTGAAGTCGAAAAAAAATAGGACGCCAAGTTTTTTTAAATATTCATTAATGAATATATAAAAAAAACTAGACGTGATAGACAAATGTGACATATATTTTAGTTATCAGTGAGCAAGAAGAAAACAAAATCAGTAAAAAAAAGTATTGGTATTACGAAATTTTAGTTAACAAAGCTAACGTTTATATCCTAAGATTATATCTAAAATTGAATTTGTAAACCCAAGTAGCACAGATTGTTATTTAGCGGTTGTAAAAACGTTTTGGGAACAAAAATGATAACTATTTGGTCACCGCAACAATCGAGGATAACGTTTCACCAAACTTGTCATAACGTCACCGTGCCAAAAATGGGCATTTATTTTTGGGTTATATAACGGTAATATTACCAAATAGTTGCCAACAATTTGGTTGTTTCAAAGCTCTAACGAAGTTATGCTCTGGAAGATGTTGCTTTTTATGACTAAATGACAACTATTTACTAAATAACCACCGATTTGTTGTTAATTGGCTATCGTTTCCAATGTACAACCCAACAGCAACTACAAAATAACATTTTATCTTTGGTTGTAATTTAGGAAAAATTGGGGGACATCAAGATCAAAATATAACAATATGGTAATTTAGTGGTCACTGAAGAGTCACGAAGAAATTGTTATATTATTCAATCCTTGTAGACATCATGGATGGCGATAAACATATTATATATCACTGTAATGCATACACAAATTCCAAATACTCGTTAACCATGCAAAAAATTTGTTTGGCGACATTACTTTTCTGACAAATATGAATACGATGCTTCGAAAAAATCGACGCGCCTTTAAAAAAACAATAATTTATTAAACATACTAATTTTTTTTTTAAATTAAGAGAGTTTTTCTTTTAAATTAATTTTAGTTATAAAAATGTATCACTTTTATTTATTAAATTTTATAAAATAGCAGTAATTATGATTCTGACAACGACAAAGTTATTAAATGGTTATAAGATAGTTGTAAAATTGACACACATAAGAAAAATTTAACATGGCCGCTGTCAGCGCTGTCGTACTTGTCAAAAAAATCGTCATTTTTGTATGTCTTCTCTGATTGTTAGGAAATGGTTGCCGTGCTGGACTCAGAAAACCTAATATTGACTAAGTTAAAACCAAATGGTATTTAGTTATTTTTTACGTTTGAGGGGGTTTTTCTGGCTAAATAATGACTAAATCGAAACAAACTAAATAAGTTGAGTCAGCCGTTCGACGTTTTAATTTTCTGTAATATGTACTGCTTTTCCTAAATCTTTTTAAGAAAAAAGCAGTTTGTTTAATGTCAACTTTAGGCATAATTCACACTCCACACTACAGAAAATACACTTTTGTTGGTATAGGAAACGTACGACAGATAAAATTTGACAGTTAAAATGATTGGAAAATTATTGTGTAGCTACGAAAGGGTAGAGTTATAGACATTACTTGGTAATGACAACTAAAATTTTGCTACCAAATTGCCACATTCTGCAGATAGATTTTCGTTATATTTTAGCTTTTTTATTTTTAAGAAAACGTTGCGACAACTTCGGAAATTTGCCATATAGTTATAAGATAGATTATTCACAACTATATGGCAGAATAGCCAAATGGTCATGAAATAGTAATATTTTGGACATTATTTTGTCATTAAAATATGTGTGATGGCTATAATATATCAACTTTAAATAGCTGTGAAAAGGTTATTTTTTAGGTTTACGATGGACATAAAACCATTATAACAACCTAAAAAATAACTATTTAGTTACGTAGATACCAAATTAAAGCTAAATTGTGGAGCAACTATTAGGAGTCTAATATAAAGCCAAATGAGCATATTATAGCTTTTTTTAATATTAATCTAACTAAAAAACAACTTCATTTTAAAAACCTAACGAAATAACCAAATTATGACTAAGATCAGGTTGCCATAACGTTACTGCAACAACTTTTTAGCTGCCACAACCAAAAAGATGTTTTGTGCTACTTGGGAGGAAAGTATTAATCTATAAAAACGGCTATGATATAAACATTGTTGTTAGTTTTAGTTCCAATAGGAATACAATAGTATAAATGAATAGTATAAATGACGACCCTGGCACATATTAAGGTGCAACCCAAAATGCATCTTTCACTTGTGCCTGGATTCATGTTTAAATTAATACATAACGATGAATCCAAGTTTGCTAACAAAAGTTTGAGTTGGTGACAACGTGACAGTCTTTGACACATTTTACAGCTCTTTAAAAAAATGCCTCGGTATTCATTCAGTAATAACGAAAAGACTGATATGCTCTTAATTTATGGGGAATGTCGTAAAAATGCTGTCGCCGCAGTTAATCTATACGCACAGCGTTACCCAGGTCGGAGGACACCAACGGACAAAATTTTTAAACGATTGGAGATGTGTCTACGGTTTAATTGGCCTTCAGATAAACGCAGAGGGGTACGAAGAGCCACAGACATTGATCATGAAATGGAAGTTTTGGAAATGGTCACAGAAAATCCCCATGTAGGACAGAAAAGCATCGCAAGACAGGTGGGAATTAGCCAATCTTCCGTTTCACGAATATTGAAAACAAACAAGTTTCATCCATATCACATGCAAACTGTTCAAGAATTGCGCGTTACAGATTTTCCAAAAAGGCTAAGATTTTGTGAATTTGTTAGAGAGCAACTAGTGGAAAACCGTCATTTTGATAGATTACTTTCTATGGGGAGCTGTGAAAGAGCAAGTTTATGCAACACCGTTTGATGATATGGTCGAGTTACAACACAGAATACCACAGGAGTGCATATCAATTGGCCCAGATGTTCTGGCACGTGTTCGAAATTCATTTTTACATAGGATCGAAGCTTGCGAACAAAGTAATGGTAGTCACATTGAACATCTTTTGTAAACATTTATTAGGTTATATTCTTACTGTTTTCGTTATTATACTTTTGTTATAAAGTGTTTTACTTTTATTTTTCAAGATTTAATATAATTGTCATTATTTCTCTTGACGTTACTTGACAATTTGTCAAATCGCAAAGGGCGCAAACTTGGATTCACCGTTTTTCTTTAATTTGAACATGGATCCAGGCACAAGTGAAAGATGTATTTTGGGTTGCACCTTAATATGTGCCAGGGTCGTCATTTATACTGAATAACCCTGTATAAAGCCAAATGAGCATATTATAGTTTTTTAAAATATTAATCTAACTAAAAAACAACTTCATTTTAAAAACCTAATGAAATAATCAAATTATGACTAAGATCATGTTGCCATAACGTTACTGCAACAACTTTTTAGCGGCCACAACCAAAAAGATGTTTTGTGCTACTTGGGAAGAATTTATTCTTGGTGTTTGGATTTCTGTTGTGAATAGTAGTGCGGCTTCTAAAAACTCAGTAGTTCTACCCAAGTGCAATTATTGTTTAGGAGGAGTTATGTGTGGATGGGTACTGATAACAACAGAACAGGATTTTCGTGAGCTTTATTTTGAAAAAAAGTAACAAAAATTGTTGTAACGCTTGTAGGACTTGGTGCATATAGTGTATACAGGCTGGCGGTGCAAAACATGCATGAAGCAGCATCAGAAGGCGGTTGCATCGTGCCTTGTTGTAGTACCTGCAACTTATCGGTGTCGATCCAGTGTGAGTGATGCAGTGCCAGTTCGGCTATGGCTAGGATGGCCACGAGCGCGGCGGCTGCAACGGCCGTTGAGACACACATGAGAAAGGGGGCGTAGTTGCGTCCACCTACACAGTGGTTGAGCCACTTGCAGTGGTGGTCAAAATGCTGGACGCACTTGTTGCACGCGCTGCAATGCTTGGTCCTGGGGCCGGAGGTGCGGATGGCGCACAGGTGGCAGCGACCCTCCTCGATGACGTGCGCGTGCTTGGCGCGGTCCAGCTGGGGCACGGGCTGGGGGCGGCGCGCCCGCAGCGCCGGTTCGGCGGGGTCGAGGAGCGCGGCGGCGAGATGGGCCGCCAGGTGCAGCAGCAGCAGCGCCGAGAGCGCCGCCACACAGGCGGGCTGCGCGTGCGCGGGCAGCGCCGGCACCACCACCAGGAAGCCGCCCGCGGACAGGACGGCCGCCACCAGCCAGCCCGACACCTGCAGGGGGTGCAGCGGCAGCTGGAAGCCGTGCTGGCGACGGAGCCGCGGCACGGCTTCAGCGTTCAACATCGCTGTCCATGGCGGCGGCGGCGGCGGCGTTCGGCGGCGACCTACTGTAACACTCTGACCTAACACGACGCGCTCTCACGTGCCTACTGAGAGAGTGGACGCCGGATTATCGACCGGGGACGGCGACGTCGACGTCGCAGAATGCGCCGCTGCCGCCACCACCTCCGTGACGTCGCCTCGATGCACTACCGGACGGACACTCATTCCTGCAACGCTTCAATAACTCAAGTGACAAGCTTCACACTTGATGGGTTATGGGTGCATTTCCCACATGCCCGTAACTAATACTCGTACATGCGGGAAGGAAAGTCACATTTAGTTACCTTCGTGATAAAACACTGTTTGTTTCGCTGCAAACCATTATTCACAGAATACGATTGGATGATATTTGATTAAAGAGAAAACTGTAATTTTGGTTCCCCAAGTCTTATTTTAAGCGGTAACAATAGTCAGTTCACATAAAAATTAGTATCTACTTATAAGTATTAGCATTTACTTATAAGTATCAGCTGAACCTAAAAGTAAATACTTGCATCCATATTCATAAAAAGATGCTTATTCTTATGAGCAGATACTTACATCATATAAGTATCTACTAATATGCTTGCTTGGTTACCGCCAGATTTGTCAAATATCGACAATTATTTTTAGTTTGACGTTCAAAATGTAAATCAGCCTCATTGTGGAGTTCTTAGCTAGATTTTTGGAGTGCCAGGTCGCCCAGCTTGGAAACAGAAACATAACCGTTTTATGATTTTCTAAGCGTTTCCGGCCAAAATTTTTCAAATTTTATTTTGACTTTTTGACCCCGAGTCACTCAAAATGCGCCGAAATCGGCTAACAATCGTCTAAAAAATTCGAACAAGCTTAGGATTAGTAGCTAACAGCCACAGTTTTCGAGTTATTAACATCTACAGAAAGTTTGTTTAGCCCTCGTGGACGGAATTTTCGAAGTAGCTTGAAATCCCTAAGAATACTCCGTAATTGAAAAACAGAACTAAACAGAATCATTTGGAGAATCTGAACATCTAAAGTTGAGTTTTTATTTAAAGCTGATAAATATTCCGAGTAATATTTTCTCTGATAAAATATTGTAATAATAATTTTTTGTATCTGCAGGCGAATCTGTAACACTATGTATTTACTCGGGTTTTTCATAGTTCTAAAAAAAGCTTTCCAAATATCGTTTGATTATGATGAGCTCGGAGCTAGCCAAAACGCACTAAGATCGACGAAAAATCACCTGAAAAATCTGAACCTACCAAACTATGTTACTTAAAGCCGACAATTTTCCGACTATTAACATAATACAAAAATTGGTTTGGCGCTTTCGATAAAAAAATTTAAAATGGTAAATCGGCTTTTGTGTGTCCATCGAGATCATTAACTATTGCACACTTTTTGCTGAAAACCGCTACATTTATATGAAATTATGATCGGCCGCATTTTCTTGCTTAATTTTAATGTTTCTTGAAGTTCTTGGTACGGCAAATATAGCGTCTTTTAGTAAATTGATTTTTCTGCAAAAACATAAGTTTAACAAATAGCAGACTAGTAATTTCATAAGTACATACTAATTTTGGTAGTAACTACTATGTTTTATGAATATGGACAGCAGTAGATACTTATGTTTCTATGATTTTATAAGCTTATGCTAATACTACATAAGGATTAGCATCTACTTATTACTACAAAAGAAAATACTTATAATTTTATGAATATGGATGTAAGCATCTACTTAAAAAAATATAAGTATAAGCATATACTACTTTTTATGAATATCACCCATTTTACTAGTTGGTTGCCACAGGGCCGGATTATAGTTGTGGGAGCCCCTAGGCTAATCTGACACGGCGCCCCCTTCTACTCTTCCACCGTTTTACTAGTTTTTAATATTATATGATTTATTAAACACTAGCAGTTGCCCACGGCTTCGCACGCATGTCCACAACCACTTTGAAACACAGAAAAACAATGCAAAACTTAGTATAACAAAAAGTAAAAACACAAAATTTTATTGTGAACTTTAAAACCGTGACCCAATGCGAACCCGAGTAAATTTTGCTTGTTCTCAACTCATTCCCTGTTTAACCCTCTTCAAAAATCCTGAAACATTTTCTTTATTTTTAACCTGAAGTCCAAATGCCAATTTTCTTGGATATGACTTCAAAAATGCAGGAGTTTTGCGTTGAACTCTTTTGGGGGTGGAATTTCTAAAAATCCTGAAATATACGCCTCTTCCTTTTTAACCGAATGTCTAAGATATCAATTGATAACTTCAACAATAAAGAATTTTTTATATGTATAACTTCAACAATGAAGGATTTTTTGTTTAACCCCCTTGTAGTGGAGTTTTCAACAAACCTGAAACACGCGTTTTTTATATTTAGACGAATGCCCAAATACCAATTCTCTTGATTATAACTTCGAAAATGACATATTTTTATATTCAACCCTCTTGGGGGTGGAACTTTCAAAATCCAGAAACACGTCTTTTTCATTTTTAACCGAAAGATCAAATACCATTTTTCATTAATATAGCTTCAAAAATGACGATTTTTTATGTTTAACCCTCTTTGGGGGTGGAATTTCTAAAAATAATAAAATACCTGTTTTTTTATTTTTCACCGAATGCCCAAATACCAATTTTTATAAACATAAGTTCAAAAATTACAGATTTTTATATTTAACCCCCTTAGAGGTGGAAATTCCAAATGTTCTTAAACACACGTTTTTCATCTTTAACCGAAAGCTCAAGTACTATTTGCATGGATACAAATTAAAAATTACGAATTTTTATACTAATTCTAACCCGTGTTCAACCCCCTTGGGGTTAGTATTTCCAACTAAAACACGTGTTTCTTCACCACTGAAAGCCCAAATACCAGCTTCAATTAATGTAAATTCAAAAGTTACGAATATTTATACAAATTTTATTACGCCATTTAACCCTCTTAGGGGTTGATTTTTCGAAAATCCGGAAAACGTGTTTCTTCATTTTTAACCAAAAGCCCAAATACTAATTTTCAAGGATGTAAGTTCAATGTAACTTTAAAAATGACAGATTTTCTAAATTCTAATTCTAAATTCAACTCTCCATTTAACCCCTTTAGGGGTTGATTTTCCAAAAATCCTGAAACACGTCTTTCTTCATTTTTAATCGAAAGCCCAAATACTAATTTTCAGAGATATATCTTAAAAAATGACGGATTTTTATTCAAATTTTAATACCCTATTTAACCCTCTTAGGGGGTGAAATAAAGCACAAATTGAGAGTTTCTGTATAAGAAATGAACTCTCTGTTAAGCTAAATCCCAACGACAAATTTTGAGCCAAGAAAACCCACCAGAAACTCCAAAAAATACAAATGCGTTGTTGCAAAATTCTACAATGAACTGAAATGGGATATAGTTACTAAATAATCTGATAAAATGCGAGCACACCGTTTGTAATAATAATGTCAAAGTGATTCATGTGACGTTTTGTCTTCAAAAATTTGTCAAAACTTTTGGTTCCCGACGTTTGGGACTGTTAATAAATATGTAAACTTGCTACTAATTAATTAATTACCTACAGAATTAACGAATTATTAGACGACTACTTGGATCAAAAAGTTTAATTGTCATTTCAATTGTGATTGCCAAAGTCTTTCTATTTTTTGGACAGAATGTCCGAAAGCTTTCATAAGATATGGTTATTGTTATGGAAAAACTTTACTCTGGTTAAACGAAATTATGAAGCAGTACTTTTGGAATGGTTATACCCTGTAATAATATGCCTGTTTGTGATTTTCTTATTGAGGCCTAGGTATGAAGTTACTGACCTAAACCTAATGACTTACCAAGGATTTACTCCCAAACCTGGATCCCTCTGTTCTAGTTCTAGTAATAAAACAATGTAAGTACTTAAATGCTAAAACCTGCCCATTCCACCAACAAACAGGAATTTTATTCCTCTGCAAGTGACTCACCACTGAAAGTCATACTCAATTTAAGAAAAAACTGCTTCATTTTATTCTGAACATTCTATGATAGGTATTCGAACGTTAGATTTAAATTTATGTATTTTTTAAACAGCTCTATTGCGTATTCGCCAACAAGTCCACTGCTAGAAGATATATTGAAAAGTGTTTGTTTGGATGGAACAAAATCATCAAAAATAAGCATAAAAAATTACAAAAATTCCAACGAACTAAATGCTGCAATTAAAATCCACAAATTTTCTTTTGCTTTACAAAGTGACGATTCTTTGTTCGGACTTAAAGACAGCAACAAATTGCCTCATAATTTAAATATTAATTTACGGTAAGTTCCACTTGATTCAAATCCGTTAAACGATACTTTAATATTTATTAGACTTCCATCAGAAAATTATACAACTAATGATATTCGACCATGGTTCACAAATCTGCGCTATCCACTGGATCTAACATCAGGTCCAAGAAACTATTGGGAACATGTTGCTGAAGAACCAGGTAATTGCATTACATTATTATGAAACATAACAATTTAATTTAATTGTTATGTGGACAGGTTACGAGAGTAGAGGTTTTCTTTATTTACAAAAATTTATAACTCTGGCACTTACAAATAATACACAAAGTCCGGAGATACTAATAAACCGATTTCCGTATCCAGAATGGTCAGAAGACACATTTTACAGCAAAAAATCAGAAACTCTAACGGGGTTTCTTTTGGTATGCGCTTTTACGTATACAGTTAATAACTTAGCAAAAGATATAACAACAGAAAAAGAAAAACAGTTGAAGGTATACGTTTAAAATGTTGCAATGTAATTACAATTCCAAACTTAAAGGAATCTATGAAAGTGATGGGTCTTCCTGGATGGTTACACTGGTTAGCATGGTTTCTGCGAGGTCTTATCTTAACATCCGTGACGGTTATTTTAATGACAATTCTTTTCAAAATTGCTTTTACAAGTAGACCAGTGTTTGTCTTGACTGATGGTACCATTATATTCGTATTTCTGCTACTTTTCGGATGCAGCTGCATAACGTTTACGTTTCTACTATCCTCTCTATTCTCCAAAGGTGGTAAAAGACACAAAATAATAACAATGCAAATGATTTTTTTACAGCAACTACTGCAGTTATAGTATGCATTATTTTATACATTGTCGCAGTCGTACCCGCATTTCTGTTGCAAACGCAGAATGACGTACCGTCATTAGGTGCAAAAATGGGAGCATGTCTTTTAGCTCCTAGCGCAATGTTTCTCGGAATAACAGTTTTGTTCAAGTTTGAAGGAATCGGAGAGGGTAAACAAAATTTTAGAGAAGCAAAATGTAATGGGTGATATTCATAAAAAGTAGTATATGCTTATACTTATATTTTTTTATTCTTCGACACTGTCAAAATTTACGGTTTTCCTCCTGTGTAAGGAAGTTTTGACAACTGTCAATACGAAACGTCAGATTATTTTTAGCAGATTTAAAGCAATTTTAAGCCTTGTTGAGTCTAATTCGAAGAATAAAATGTTGTATCCAACTCGTTTACGTGTAAATCGGTTCATTTATTTCACCTCGTGGATGTTAAACGTCTCGTTAACACTCGACGTTTAAAAATTCACTCGTGAAATAAAAACCCGATTTACACTCAAACTCGTTAAATAAATAACTATTAAGTAGATGCCTACATCCATATTCATAAAATTATAAGTATTTACTTTTGTTGTAAGAAGTAGATGCTAATACTTATATAGTATTAGCATAAGCTTATAAAATCATAGAAACATAAGTATCTACTGCTGTCCATATTTATAAAACATAGTAGTTACTAACAAAAATTAGTATGTACTTATGAAATTACTAGTCTGCTATTTGTTAAACTTATGTTTTTGCAGAAAAATCTATTTACTAAAAGACGCTATATTTGCCGTACCAAGAACTTCAAGAAACTTTAAAATTAAGCAAGAAAATGCGGCCGATCATAATTTCATATAAATGTAGCGGTTTTCAGCAAAAAGTGTGCAATAGTTAATTATCTCGATGGACACACAAAAGCCGATTTACCATTTTAAATTTTTTTATCGAAAGCGCCAAACCAATTTTTGTATTACGTTAATAGTCGGAAAATTGTCGGCTGTAAGTAACAGAGTTTGGTAGGTTCAGATTTTTCAGGTGATTTTTCGTCGATCTTAGTGCGTTTTGGCTGACTCCGGGCTCATCATAATCAAACGATATTTGGAAATCTTTTTTTAGAACTATGAAAAACCCGAGTAAATACATAGTGTTACAGATTCGCCTGCAGATACAAAAAATTGTTATTACAATATTTTATTAGAGAAAATATTACTCGGAATATTTATCAGCTTTAAATAAAAACTCAACTCAAGATGTTCAGATTCTCCAAACGATTCTGTTTTGAATTTTTTCAATTACGGAATATTCTTGGGGATTTCAAGCTACTTCCAAAATTCCGTCCACGAATAGGGCTAAACAAACTATCTGTAGATGTTAATAACTCGAAAACTGTGGCTGTTAGCTACTAATCCTAAGCTTGTTCGAATTTTTTAGACGATTGTTAGCCGATTTCGGCGCATTTTGAGTGACTCGGGGTCAAAAAGTCGAAATAAAATTTGAAAAATTTTGGCCGGAAACGCTTAGAAAATCATAAAATGGTTATGTTTCTGTTTCCAAGCTGGGCGACCTGGCACTCCAAAAATCTAGCTAAGAACTCCACAATGAGGCTGATTTACATTTTGAACGTCAAACTAAAAATAATTGTCGATATTTGACAAATCTGGCGGTAACCAAGCAAGCATTTTAGTAGATACTTATATGATGTAAGTATCTGCTCATAAGAATAAGCATCTTTTTATGAATATGGATGCAAGTATTTACTTTTAAGTTCAACTGATACTTATAAGTAAATGCTAATACTTATAAGTATTTGCTTATAAGTAGATACTAATTTTTATGAATATGACCCAATATGTTTTATTAAAGGAAGTCAATGGAGCAACTTATTTAAAAGCACATCGCCAAGCGATAAATTAACACTTGGTGGTATTTTTATATTCCTAATTGTTGACACATTCTTGTATATGGTGCTTGCTCTTTACTTGGAAGCCGTATTTCCAGGCGAATTTGGAATACCACAGCCGTGGTATTTCCCTTTTACACCGACTTACTGGTGTAGCAAACCTCAAGCTCTAAGTATAAATTTTACCAAATAGCTGTAATACCTACTGTTAATAATAAAAAACATAGGGACAAAACAGTCAACTCAAATGAAAGGAAATTTTTTTGAAGAATTTACTGAAAAACTTCCCATCGGAATAAAACTTGTAAATCTTTCAAAAACATTCGGAAGTCATACCGCAGTGAAAAATTTTAACTTGGATATGTATGAAGGACATATCACAGTTTTGCTTGGACATAACGGTGCTGGTAAAACGACCACCATGTCTATGATCTGTGGGATGTTTCCGCCTTCTGGTGGAACAGCCATTATAAATGGATATAACATAAGGACCAACATCCGCAAAGTTCGCGAAAGTATGGGGGTATGTCCCCAGCACAACGTTCTTTTTGATAATTTAACAGTTCGAGAACACTTGTATTTCTTCGGTAAATTGAAGGGACTGAAAAAGAGCGAAATCAATGAAGAAATTGATGACTATATCAAAGTCCTGGACTTGGAAGATAAGGTAATTTCCTGGAAAAAATAAAGCATAATGACACAGTCACTTAAATTAGAAAAATACCTATTCGAAAAATTTGTCTGGAGGTATGAAAAGAAAGCTAAGTATTGGGATAGCACTGTGTGGCAAATCCAAAGTGGTGATGCTTGATGAACCAACAGCAGGAATGGACCCTTCTGCTCGAAGAAAGGTTTGGAATTTGCTCCAAAAGCAAAAGACCGGTAAAAATCTTAAAAATCTGACCCCGAATTTTAGAATTTCACTTTAGGACGAACTATTTTACTAACAACTCACTATATGGACGAGGCTGACTTGTTAGGTGATAGGATTGCTATAATGACAGCAGGTGAACTGCAGTGTTGTGGATCCAGTTTTTTCCTAAAGAAAACATACGCTTCTGGCTATTATCTAATTTTGGATGTTACACCAAAGTGTAAACCAAGTGACATTACCAACCTGTTAAGAGAATACATACCGAAACTAGAAGTTCACTCTCATGTTGGTTCTGAGTTAACTTACAAATTGTCCGAGAAGGAGTCGAAGAAATTTGAAGCACTCTTGGGTACTCTAGAATCGAGAAGTGGCAGCTTGGAAATTCAAAGTTTTGGCATCTCGCTGGCAACATTAGAAGAAATTTTTTTGAAGTAAGCTTAAGTATGTAATGAATGTTTACATAGTTAATATACCTACTTACTTATAGAGTTGGAGCAGACAACGATGGTAAAACTTTAAAACAAAGTGATAATAATAAAAAAGAAAGTACAGAAAGTACAAACAAATCGACGAGTCTTTATACAGGTTTCAGTTTACTACTCAATCAGATTGTAGCAATGATACTTAAAAAAGTATTGGCTACGTTCAGATCTTGGATGTTGTTTTTGATGCAAGTTATTATACCGATTCTGATTGCGTTAGCTATCATTGAAACAACCTCCGTAACAACATCATTTCCTCCAAACGCAATGTCTTTAGATTCTTACACCAACCCAATAATATTAACACAAAATACTGACTTAATAAGGGCTAAGACGTATGCAAAAGTCCTCGAAAAATATCCAATTAAAACTGTTAGAAACCTTACTAAAGAAATTCTAGCCTTGGTATTCAAAATTCACACTCTAAGCCCTATTCACGTTAATATTTTTTAGACGAGTGACTCGCCTATAACTGTTAGAGGACATTACATTGTCGGAGCATCTTTCAACAATAAAAAAGCCACCGCTTGGTTTAATGGTGACCCTTATCACGCAGTCTCGGTATCACTTAGTCTCGTGTTGAATACAATTTATAAGGAAACTTTTGGAAAGAAAAAATCGATCAATTTTGTTAATTATCCTCTACCTCTCAGTACAGATGCCCAGGTTCAAAGTTTAAACAATTTTGTCACAAATAAGTATTTTTTTTAGCTCAAAGCTTCGCAAAATAACAACATGAGCTTTGGAATGCAGCTGGGATTAGCAGGAACCATTGTTGTTTGCATATTTATATTATTCTATGTGCGAGAACGCGTCACCAAATGCAAGCATCTCCAAATAATTTCAGGCGTAAATCCTTTCGTATTTTGGAGCACGTCCTTTTTTTGCGACATTATTATTTTCTTTGTGATAATTATTTTCTGTCTTGTTACCATTGCCATTGGAGGTGGTTTACAGTCGTCAGACAAAATAGGTTTGTATATTTTTGCAATCCCAAAAAATGAAATAATTTACAAATTTTTAGATTTTGTTATTCTGATGTTTGCCTGTTTCTGTTTCTTCGTTTTTCCCCTTATTTATTTGTTTTCCTATCTTTTTAAAATCCCGGCTACTGGATTTAGTATTATATTTACGTTGGGAATAATGACTGGTAACTTGTATACAGGCTGTTTTGTCTAAACCCCATATTAGAAGAATTGAGAGTTCTAATAATCATAGTCATCTGAAAATTTGTGTACAATTAAAATCTTTTAGGTCCTGCTCATTGAAAATATTCTCAAGATAGCAGCACTTCCGGTTATACCGGAAGTCGCTATCAACTTCCTTATTTTAAATGGAATGCTGTATTTTTTAATGGGTTTTTGAATTACTAGAGTTATTTTAAGGTAGTTTTCATAAGCTGTTCCTATACCTAAATTTAGCCGTTTACGAAATATTTATGGTTTTTTAAATTTTTTTGGATTTGCACTTTCCAGTTCAAAAATCGATAACTTCTAAAAAGAATAACAAACTCCAAGTTTTTATAATTAAGTTTGCAAAACTTTAAGCACCCATAACTCATTTTTTTCAAATGAAATGACAAAAGTTTTATTTCACTAGATGGAAGAGAATTTAATTCTGCTTCGATCTGTGTTAACATTCCCTATACTTATGTTTAATAGTTTTCAAGTTACAATACCTTTTTGTTGGGATTGAGAAATTCATTAGCCATAGGCCTTTTCTCATAAGGTTGCCATGGAAACGAATGAAAAAAGGTGAGAAATTAAAGTTTTTCAAACCAACACCCAATGAATTTATTTTGTTTTCACAGTCTGATAACACAATTTTGAACAAAGTTTGTCGTTTAAGTTTAATCAGAAATGTTTTTATGGCAAACTATGCAAAAATAGCTGTGGTTAGTAAGAAATTTCCTACAATAACAAAAAACCAACATAACTTGAAAATTATCACAGATAGGTATAGGGAATGCTAATACAGGTAGATGCAGAAAAAAATTCTCCTTCATCTAGTAGAATAAAAATTGGGACATCCCATTTGAAAAAATTAAGTTTTGGGTACTTGAAGTTGTCCAAACTTAACCTTAAAATTTTTGGGTTTATTAACTTCAATTCCAATTTTGATCACACTGAACAACAGATATAGGCTTTCTCTTTCAATTCTCCAAACATGATTTCTAAATCGCTAAAACTAAGCGAGTTACCGATTTTTTAAGGAACAGGTGCAAATTCAAAAATTTTCAAAAATCTTAAATATCTCGAAAACGGTTAAACTTGGGTATAGGGAAAGCTGATAAAAACTCCCTTAAAATAACTCAACTAATCCAAAAACGCAGTGAAAAACATAGCTTTCCATTTAAAATAAGAAAGTTAATAGCGACTTCCGGTGTAACCGGAAGTGCTGCCATATTGAAAATATTTTCATTGAAGATAACTCAAGGGATTATGCCTGAGTACCAACTATCAGATAAATATCTTTATTAGAACTTTCAATACTTCCAATGTGGGGTTTAGACGGAACACCCTGTACGTTAGTATTTACCAACAGTTCCCTTTTTTATTAATTAGGTACGATGGCACTCCTTATTATACAAATAATGCGTCTGCAATACTCATCATCAAATGCAGCGCAAATAACGCATTGGATATTTTTTCCTTCACCTTTCTACATTGTTGGTAGTGGGATTTCTGAAGTTGAAACAAACAGCCTTATAAGAGATGCCTGTGTAAAAGATAATGTAACAGGTGAAGAATCTTGCAAACTCAATGAAATTTGTTGCGGTAAGTTAAAAAGACATCTTCACCACATTCTAATGATTTAAACTATTCTAGATATCGATTATTTTTCTTCTGAAAAACATGGTGTAAAAATATATGTAATTGTGTCACTTCTTATGTCAATCGTTCTTCTTATTGTTATCTTTATCATTGAGTATGGTACGTTCGATTCATCGTGCGCAACAGCAATTTCCAGTCAGCCATCTCATGAAATAACACTTGAGAGTGATGTAGAGACAGAAAATCAAAAAATCAAAAATACTCCCGAAGATGTGTTAAGATGCGATTTCGCTGTGGTTCTTCGCAACGTCACCAAATATTACAAGAAATTTCTTGCCGTAAACCACCTCTGCCTAGGAGTAAAACCTAACGAATGTTTCGGGTTGTTGGGTGTCAACGGTGCTGGCAAGACCACCACGTTTAAAATGATGACTGGTGATGAGCGGATTTCTTCTGGTGAAGCTTGGATCCAAGGATTCAGCGTAAAAACACAACAAAAACAAGCCCAAAAGTTTATCGGTTACTGTCCACAATTTGACGCGTTACTGGACGATTTTACGGCTAAAGAAACATTGCTAATATTTGGCCTTATTCGAGGAATACCGTTTCATGAATGCATCTCTTTGGCCGAACGTCTTGCTGAAGAATTTGATTTTTCGCAGCATCTTAATAAAACTGTGAAAACACTTAGCGGAGGCAACAAGAGAAAGTTGAGCACAGCTATTGCCTTAATAGGAGATCCTCCGGTTATTTTTCTCGATGAACCCAGTGCAGGAATGGATCCAGCAACAAAACGATTTCTCTGGAATGGTCTTGCAAAATTGAGAGATGCCGGAAAATGCATGGTTTTAACATCTCACAGTATGGAGGAATGCGAGGCATTATGTACGAGAATTGCTATAATGGTCAATGGAACCTTTCAATGCCTTGGGTCCAGTCAACGACTTAAGAGTAAATTTGCACAAGGATATTTACTTACAATAAAAATCATAAAACATGGGGATAAAGCGGGTGTTGAGGATCAAATATCAGCGATCGATTATTTCGTTCAAAAGCATTTTCCGGGTTCTAAGTTGAAAGAAAGATACCAGGAGTTAGTCTCCTACCATTTGGCCAATCCAATGAATTTTCCTCTATCAAAAATGTTTGGAATTATAGAAGCAGCAAAGCGACAACTTAACATTGAGGATTATTCTTTGGGCCAATGTAGTCTGGAACAAGTAAGGATAATGCCTATTTACAATTTATGTTAAGTGCATTTTGTAGGTATTTTTAAGTTTTACAAAAGATCAAGATGATTAACTTTTTTTTGTGTGTGTGGTTTTGTATCGTTCTGTTCAAAATAAATAAAGCGTTTTTAAGGTTTAGTTATTTATGATCGTTCAGGACTTGTGGGATTAAACAGTGCACCTTAGTTTTTTTTCTTTTTCCACATGTGTAAAGCCACTACACTAGACAAGAAAATTAAAAAAATTGTTACTAAATACGTAACATGTGACAAAAATTATTCTTCAACTAACAGGAACAAACAAACAGATTGCAACTTAATGGTAAGGGAAAGATGATTTTTGAAGTAATTACATACAGGGTCGCTAAAAAGTATGGATACAGCTAAATATTTTTAGAACGGCTTAACCGAGCACGTTGAAATTTGGGATACAGTTAAATGCGTTTAAATTCTATCAACTGAGATTTTTTTCAATTTTCTACCGTCATTTGTTTTTAAAATACAAGGCTAACTTGATTTTCTTTAAATGACACAAAGGGTTAAAATTAATAATTTTTAAAGGAGCATTTTTTTCTAAATCTAGTGATGTAACATATTCCCACCTTTATTTTCATTAAAAGACACAAAAAAATTCAAAAATTTTATTTTGGATTTCTGCAAAAGTAAAACTAAGTTAGCTTTGAAAATACTGTCATTAGCGATCTGTCACTTGTATATTAGCCAAAAATTAAACTTGTGTGCAAAAATTAGTTTAAAAATGGTACATTTAAGTGCAACTGAGAGTACAGAAATTCTCATGATGGTTGGTTATGGCGACAGAAAGCCAAGAAGTCAATGGAAATCATTTTGAACAACATCTTTTGTAGCATAAAAAACATTCGTGTTTTGCTTTTTTTTTTATTAAATGTGTTCTTTTTCAGTTAAAAGTGTTATTTTAACAATCATTATTAATTTTACTTATTTTTTGTTCAAAGTTCAAGCGGCAAAGAGCTAACGATAGATAAAGTCAACAGTTCCAAGGCTAATAACATTTTACATTTTTGAAAATTTTATTAGTTCGATAATTTTTTTTAAGTTTCGATTAAAATAAGGTATGCAGGTGTTACACCAAAGAATTCAGAAAAAAATGCTATTTTTAAAAATATTAAATTTCACCCTTCTTGCCATTTAAAAAAAATCAAGTTAGCCTTGTATCCTCAGAACAAAAGGAGATAGAAATTTGATAAACATCTAAAATGATAGAATTTATATACTTTTAAGCTTATACCAAATTTCAGTAAGTTTTGATGAATAGTTTTTAAAATATTTAACTGTATCCAAACTTTTTAGCGACCCTGTATAAATACATATTGTCAAAACAGTCTAGAACAGCAATCAATTAATAATTTCCTCGATAATTTCTTAAATATTTTTTTGACTCCCCTCCCTAAATAACATTGTTTATTAAGAGAAGTGCAATGTCACTACATCATGCTACGACACGTGAAACATGTTTGTAACAAGTTAATTAAAAAAAATTGATAGCTTTTTCGGTGTTTACAACAAATATTATTAGATCACGTGGACGACTTTAGGATTGTTTGAAAGCTGTTTCGCTAGTTCTAATTTTTCAGAGGGTCCCAATGAGATGGCTCGAGATTTTTAAGTGGTCATAAATTTTTATACGGTGCCAAGGGTAAGGAGTTCATCAATTTTCTCTCTTTCCTGGTGTATTTCTTTTATTCATGTTATGATTTCGTGAATTATGTTATCGTATTAACCTTTCTTCTTAATTATTATTCACGTGAATAGTTTCATTTTCCAACTGACAAGAATTTTCTATATTCCATAATTCAATTAGTAAGCAATAACTTGAGATTAGTCAAAAGTTTATCAATTTGTTGGCCGATGATAAAGCACCACAGGTGACTCTTTTCTTGTGACGCCTGAGCTATTTTTTTCTGTTTAGATCAACTGTATTTAACACAAACGTATTTTTGCCAGATTTATAAATGCAAATGTTCTTAGAATAGAAAAGGGAAGTTATTTTTGGATATTTCGATCGGTTTTCGTTTCCGCCCTCATTTAACTACAGAAATGGTCATTTGCATGTTTACGAAAATAAAAGCAGATTCCTCATTTAGAAAATCGTGTTTTAGGTTTGTACGTCTTATTTATTCGCGGAAATAAATGTTTTATTCAAAACAGGAAAAGCATAATATGACAAGATGAGGTGATGGTAACCGTTGTTGCATCTCATAAATTGTAATACAAGAGATTGTATTATAAGAAAAATCAATCTTAAAAGTAAAAAAACTGATATACAGCAGGTGCTCTTGTCCTGTTAGCCACTACTTTAAAAGGCAAAGACAGACACATATTTTTGAATTCAAATAAAAAGTAGGTCGATGTTTGATTTATATATGATATTATCATAAACTTTTACTTTTCTCAGACTGGGTGTGCGCTCGTCTGTTCTAATTATAATTTTTCAAATCAATTTTCAATCCATTTATTCTTTTCTGCGTCACCAGTCATGCGGTTTGCTGCTATTATATAAGCCCTATGGCTCTTGTAGAGCTTTCCTTGCGTAATTTCTCCCACAAGCCTCATTTCCATTTGATTTTATTAAAATACGACTAAATTTAGAGGTTTTGCCCGTACTGTAAGGGTTCTACCACACGAAACAAAACCTCCATATGCAAAATTGATCGATTTTAGACCAGGGGAAAAAGTACAGATTTCTCATCACCTAGTGTGATCCTCGGATGTGTCATTAATATTAACGATAGGATCAATGAATTCCACTCAAGGTGAACGACGATGATCGAAACTTGAAGATTTACACTGGATATACCCATTTAGCATTGCTTATTACTACTTATTGATGTAGTTTGCCCTCAAACTAATGGCTTCTTTGCAAGTCAAAAAGACTGAGAGAGGAAGATAAACTGGCACTGTGGTAAACACAAATTCTTGTTATTGTTTAAATTGGGTACTTTATTTTATTCATAGCATGTTTTACAAATTTTATTTCGTATTTAAATTTCTATTATATAATAGATATGAATAATTAGTTTTTTCGCTTTTCAAATTTGTTTACGCGAGACAGTGTTTTTTCCTTTTCATTGTACTCCATTAACATATTTAAATACCACACTGAGATAATTACATAATGAAGCTCGTAATTGAAAAAGATAAAAAGTACTTTTACGCAGTTGGAAATCCAACTTGTTTAAAAAAATGAATTGTTTACTGCGGTTTATGATTTACCCATCTTTTGCAAACATGGAAAAGTTCAAAATGCACTTTCGTTGCATTTTCTTGTTTGTGCATATAAATAATGTAATGAAAAATTACTATGCACTGCTGAAAAAGCTAGAGTTGTGCATAAAATTTTTGTATTATGGCATATGTAGAACCAGTGTTGACAAATGTATT
Source organism: Tribolium freemani (assembly GCA_939628115.1). Taxonomy (NCBI): domain Eukaryota; kingdom Metazoa; phylum Arthropoda; class Insecta; order Coleoptera; family Tenebrionidae; genus Tribolium; species Tribolium freemani. The sequence goes on along the minus strand of OW626785.1, from coordinate 2,275,719 downwards.
TATTAATAAAACAAGTATTGAAATATTAAAACCACATTATTCTCGCTAAAATATTTTTTACAGAGAAACACTTCAAATAACCTCACCTTCACTTTATGTCTTTTTATGTTAATAACAATTTATTGAAAAGATTAACAAGTACCTAACCTTTGGTAACAACAGACAAATTATATCGAAGATAAAGTGTTCATAAATAATTAGTACCTACTACAAAATATATGGATCAAGTTCGATTCGTACCGTGATATCTTAAGTAAAGATTTTCCTTGTTCGTATTTGTTACTTACGCCTTCCTTTTAATCAGGAAGAGTACAAAATTCAGTGAATGTCACAAATCGCCCATGATTTGTTAAAATATGGTTTTATTCTAATTAAATCTGCTTCGTGTTCCAGTAACATTAGCGGAAGGTCGTCATATTTGATTCATTTTTGCTGACACTTTCCCCGATTAAAAATCGAAAAATAGGAAAGGAAGCCATAAATCATCACTACGAGTTCAATTAGCACCTTCAGGAATTTTTTCATAAATAGGTCATTGATGTGGAAACTTTGCCGCAGTGTAATGCTCATATTTTCCAACTCATCCTTACCTTCCTCAACTTTCGTAATAGTTAATGGCAAAGTTCATTGTCTTTAGTGATGCAATATTAACAACAACAAACATTTTTCTCAATCGTTTCTCGGATGGAAATTTACAAAAGCGTTTTGCAGAAATTGCCTCGACTGTTGCACTCAATTTCAGAAATACCCACGACATTTTGCAGGAGTGCCTGAAACGCCCATTTTTTTAACAGTTAACTTTTTTTTAGTTTATCTACAATCTCCCAGAAATCCCCAGTTAATTAACTTAAAACGCGCTACCTTGTTGGAAATACCTGACGGCTCATTAAAACAATCAATTGCAACAGATTATTTGCATTAAAAGTAGTTTAAGTCTAGATTGATATTTCAGTTCTGATTCGGATTTTTCAGTTTTGCAAGATGAAAAAACGAACCGTTTGGAAATACAGGTGTTCGGGTGTTATTCTTAATTAACATAAGATTTTTATTACACGGACAAGGCCATTAAACTGCCGATGTCTGAAAGAAGTTCACTGGAAATTACACTGCCTAATACAAACTATAAACATTTACGTTGAAAAATTGACGCAAGTTGTACACAAATTGCATAATTTTTACAAGAAAAGAAATAAAGTTTTCATACGGTGCACTTCAGCTGCTACATTTCTCAGCTGGCAATTTTATTACGAGTGAAATGGAAAATAGAACTGAAACCTGACTTTATATGTTCGAGAAAATTTCACTGTTAGGTACCTACAAAGTGTTAGGAAAATTTTCACCACCTGTTTTCCTGATGAATAACTTTTAAAATTCATGTATGGGATTAAGTCATCGTCATACACACAAGGTGAAAAAGACTCAGTGGTAGGACAAGATTTGCACTTTTTGCGTGTTCTAAGGATGAAAAAATTGTAATGGGCTATAAACAAAATGCATTATTCAAGATGGTATTTGCTTTATTTCCATAGCTCCTGATTTTTTTAGAAGTGACCTTTGTGGTAATTCAAATATTAATAAAATTGGCCCACACTTTTGCCCATGTAAATTAATCCAGGTATGTTTACATCTACTTTAAGTATAATGTTATAAGGTATAATATTAATTTGTGTGTATCGTCGTCCAGATAAAACGCAACACAACAACAAAAAATGTCCTGCATTTGGAATATCAGAAATTTGAAAACAAAATAAGAGATTACAAAACAAAAACAAACAATTTGTTAGGTTTCTGGATACAAAAATTACAAATTTTAAAATTTAATTTTGATTATTATTGTAAATGATTTTCAGTTTAGTTGGCGTGGAAGAGTAAAGGAACTTGGTCTCTTTCTTGGTTTCATCACCGGTTAAAAATATTTTAAGAAATTAAGAAAAAAATCGCCACTTTATTTCTTAATACTGCTAAGAATAATTTAGAAGGATTTTTTATTATTTTTCTAGAGTTTGTTGGAACGTGTGCTACTAAAGAGCTTTTGCGCCATTTTGTATACCTACACTCTGTATAATCGACTTGATCCACATACAATTAACACTCCCTTACAAGTTATACATCATCATTAGAAATTGAGAAAAATAAATTTAGCTATACATATTACCTGACCACACTTTTTGTTATTCTGTTTTAAGAATCAAAAAGACAGTCGGTAGTAAGTATAAGACTATTTTAAAAAATCATACACAGAAATATGTATTTCGTTTTGTTTATAGTAGGAGATACATAGTAGGAGAAACCAAGATAATGTCAGGTAGTAGGTAAGGTTTTTCAAAATTGTCAAGTTATTTTAAAAATTTTACTAATATTACTACTTTTAGAATTTTTTGAGATTTTGTGACAGAATTGTGTTGCGAGAAATTAACATCCCTTGCTTTAAGAAACAATTTGACAGTTACGTCTCTCTCTATTTTTGATAGCTTGTAGAGCGTTATAGTATATCTTTATTATCTACTTTACTATCTATCTTTCCTATCTATTATATTATTTCTACTATTATTATTTCAGAAATCATGATCCATTTTACAGGCGAGTTTTAGGGTGGTCGGATAACTTTATCCTGGGGATAAATTTTGACAAATACATTGTTGTAACAATTGTAACCATAGTAATTATACTAAGAATAACTTTTTTTATCTGACAATTGTAAAATCCACCATAATACAATAATAAAGCCATGAATATAGCTTTACATTTTCTTACCGATTCATACTTACAACTGAAAATCTTGTGGTTAATAATAATAGTATGTACTACATTATATTATTAGGAGTATAAACAAAACTAATACTTCGATTAATATACAGGGTGTTAGGGAATGGCTTAGCAATATTTCGTTTGTGAATTTGTCATGATCAGATGAGTTAAAAAGCCTTATACCATTTTTCCAAAAAGTGCATACTTTTTCAAAAAAATTTATTAATCCACCTGTTGAGAGTCACTGTGTGGTTTATGGTAGTTTATTAGCGGTTAATTTTTTCTTTAAACAAAGTGAACATAGTGGCGTATGGACGTTTTAAGAATTTTTCAAAATTGTAGCTAGCATGCTCATTTGTGTGAAAGGTTTGACCCAGTTCTGGCATAAATTTTTTTGTTTTTTTTTTGTAAAATTTAATAACAAAACACAAATTGAAATAGAAGAATTACGAAGTGGACCAAGAAGTTAATTTACCGCTGCTGTTTTGTCAGCGGTTCTCAAAATTTGGGACTTTAATTTCAGAACGATTTTTTGGGAAAACTATGCATTTTTGATTTACATAAATTTTACTTAATTGATTCGTTTTACCATTTTCTATCTACCTTTCAATTTTTGCTAAATCATTCCCTAACACGCTGTATATTACTTTTTTACCAAACCTATAAAAGTATAACATAAAACATTTAACATTTAATTGAATAGATTATTAAGGAAAAGATTAGAATTTATTTTAGAACATAGTAATTCCTAGTGTGGACATAACATAAACATAGTAAGTTATAAATGTTATAATATAACTTTTCTCTCGTCTTTTTCTGCCTATTTAATCAAGTCATCGCGACTTTATTGCCTAAGCAAAATTAATTAAGTATTTTAGCTACTTGATCATGTAAATGCAACTTTTATAGTAGCATTTTTTATGACATTTGGAAAAAATGTGAAGCTAAATAGATACCAACCAACATAATGTAATCAAAAGTATCTATAATTTACAAAATTTGCAGAAAATAAGGAAATATTTCAAAATGCTAGAGAGAAAAGCTGTTGCAGATGCAGTAGTAGTTTGTAGCATTCAAAAAATAACATTTTTATTTGCAGAGCACTACCTACTTTTGACCACGTTTTTATTATAAACTGAAGATAGATTATACATACTACCAATCATTAATCAATGAGTTTTACCTTTTGCTGATATGGACACTGGTCTATCACAATAATTTTAGGATTAATCCTACTTAAGATAAATTAAAGCAAAATTGTTCATTTTTAATATGACCAAACACATTTTATGATTAGTTTTGGAATTTCTTACGTGTTAAATGTATTTTCATTTGTTTCTAAACTCCGTTTATGTCGGAATAAACATAAAAACATGTAATAATAGAATAGAAGTGATTCAAGAAAACGTAAAAATTTCTCAAATTCTTTGTACATTATGCATCGACTGAAACCACCGCAACCACAACTTTTTTTACAAAAATGTTGTTATTTTGAGTTGAGTTCTTCTGTTGCAGACATAATTTGAAAGTAAAATTGGGTCTGGTCAAGATCAGGTCTCTAAACTCCTACATGAATAAAATTTGTTGTAAAATTTCGCAAATTAGCGTATTATACAAAATCACACGTTAAAAACGCAATTTCAATAATAGAATGCAAAAATGTTTGCAAAATGTATTATAATTCGAACGCCACTTATAATTTGCAAATATTTGCGCTTTTAATTTACTCTAAAAAGGATCGACAATAGGAAATATGTGCGATTTAACTAAAAATTTTGCTAATGATGTAAATTTTTGTCCAGATCGGGCTTCATTATTCTAATAACAACATTCGGACCCTTTTCAGTTGCTCTTCTTTGTAAATCCAATAACAAAATAACAATTTGCATGTACAAAGGATTTGAGGAGGATTAGTGAATGGTGCCCTGCTTGGCACAAATTTATCCGAAAACAATATCCAAACTCGTGTCCTTTGAATAAAGCTACACTTGTAAATGTGAAACTCGTGCACTGAAGCCCCAGGTGATGGTTGTACGTTAGTTTTTATTGGAGATGCCATCAACAGGTAGACTAACAATCGTCAACGTGATTTCATTCATACAGAAATGTGCAAATCTGGGTGTCGCGAATCTAGGGGGGAGTTTTCTTAGGTCGGAAAGAGGGGATAACTATATAAATGTTCGACAAAAATTAATAGCTCGCTATAGTTTCCACCGACACTCTTCGATAAACAAATGTACAATTAAATTCCCAACTTGAATTTAAACCTTGCTATGTTTGAAAGTGTTGCGTCTTGGAGAAAATTTCGCTAAATCGGTTTGAAACGAGTTTTTTTTCGTTCTTTTTCTTATTTGGGGCGAGTGATCTGAAATGCGAATTGCGTTCGGGGTGATTTTCGTAACGGGAATTTTCGGAGGATTCTTCGCTCAAAACGTCCTCGCTTTGCCGGTGCCACACCATCACGTCATCTCCAAAGACCTAGACCTGGACGGGACGGTCGACGAGATGTACAAATCTTATATCTCGATTTCGGTAAGTTTTCGAACGAACCTCGTAACAGCAAAAATTTTAATGGCATTTCTGATAAAAAAATACACTAAACGAGATTTATTGTGCTAACATTATCACTTATTGGTAAACATAATCGCAAAGGAATGTCGTTAAAATGCGGCAAAATCGTGCAATTTGTTTATTTTTGTAATGTAATGTAACGAGTCAGGTATTTTTTATAAATCTGGTTGGTGTTACCTACCCTCTTTAAATTTTTATTGTCTCTCTGAGAATATTTACTATAAATTAATTTAACTTTATATTAATTTTTATAGTAGGGACAGTGTTTTTTCAAGTTGCGCCAAATTGCATCAGCTTTGCTCGGTTTGCAAACACCTGCAAAAATAAAGATTTTTTGAAGAGCTCCCTCTAGCTTTTACAACCACTCGATAAATTTAATTTCAACTAAAAACAACATTGTAAAAGCCGTTCTTTCATTTTAATTTCTTATGATGACTTTAATTTATGTAAATTAGGGACTAAAAAGTGTACCTGAACTCATACCTGTTTGTTAAGCTAATTGTGTATTCAACTATGGTCTAATAAATCACAAAACGGTGTGTAAGGCTTAACTCACCATTTATTTATCTGTCTGATTTACTCTGTACCGCCTATCAGAGATTTGCAGTAGCTGTTTAAAATAGTGGGCCACAAAAACTTAAAAAATTATTTCACCGATTAATAATAATTTGAATCATTTTAGGATTAGATTTTAAAAAATTACTGACACGGTTTTTAGCACGAGACAAAAGCTAGATTCACATTATGGCCTTGACAAAAATGAAGCAATTTTACCGTACAACATTACAAAAGAATTTAAAAATGTAAACGGTGTAATAGACGAGGAATAGTGAATAATTATGTACATTTTGTAGTAAATTTGTATTTAGTAAATGTGTCAAAAAATGAGAATAACAAACTCCAATCGTGTACCAAAATTTTATTTTTTAAAAGCTTTTATTTAGCTCACAATGTTATCTTTCTGTCTGCTATTTTTTCGGAGCCAAATTTGAAAGGGTTCCTGTTGTCCCACTGAAGTGAAATTTGGCATACTTACATAATCTGCGTGACAATGCAATCCCATGTAGTTAAATACCCCCTAAAAAGGTTACATGGGGTTTTAAAGTTTTAGGTTATGTTTACAGAGGGGTTTTCGATTTGTAAATGTGAGAGGGTTCCTGTAGTCGCAATGAAAGAAAATTTAACATGCTTACGTAATCTGCGTAACAATGCAATTCTATATAGTTAATTACCCCCTAAAGGTATTAAATGGGGTTTTAAAATTTTAGATTATGTTTACAAAGGGGTTCTCGATTTGTACATACCGTAACTTATAGCGACATAGACGGTATGTTGGTCATTTGAATGTCACGGTAGATGCACAGTGTAATAACAATAAATCTAAATAAAGACTAAAAAGCAAAATAAAAAAATATATAAAAAATGTTTTTAAAAAAAAGCTTTTATTTAAAGGATGCACTAAAAAGTAAAAAATAATGTATTTCAATCACACGAGAATATTTTTTCCTATAGGTTAAAATTCTAAAATTTATAAAAGCTTTGGGAGTTACAATTACTTTGTTCAATTGACAACTCCCAAAGCTTATATGAATTTTAGAATTTTAACCTGTAGGAAAAAATATTCTCGTGTGATTGAAATACATTATTTTTTACTTTTTAGTGCATCTTTTAAATAATTTTTTTTTAACATTTATATATTTTTATATAAAACAGTCTCGAAATTGCAACAATGAAATGGTGGTTGATTCCAGAATTTGGTCAGGCACGTTATTCTACGTGAATCAGCCTGTATTTTTATGGTATATACTTTTTTAATGTATTAGCCGTTTCAAAACTATAAAAACGCCAACGTCGCATTTTACCAAATTATTTTTTTAAATAAGGTTAATAAAAATGTAAAATAGTTATTAATGATTAGATTCCTCATTGAAGCTATAAATTACATTATCTATTAATTTTTTTAAGTGCACAAATAATTTATAACAACTAATTTTGAGAGAAAATGCGACGTTGGCGTTTTTATAGTTTTGAAACAGCTAATAGTTTCTATGTAGTGCCCAAATAATACAGTCATCTAACATTAATAAATTTTAAAAAATTAGAAATAAAAAAAAATCTTTTTATCTTCCACAATCTGTTTTGAAAGTTTTATTATTAAATTTTCTTCTTTTACTACTATTACTCTGAATGATCTTTAATAAATTTTAAATAATTAATGACTACTCATTTATTAATCATTTATTTTACTATTTTATCTGTTTATTATCAATACGTTGTATTTTAGATAATCATATTTTTTAAACATTCGTAGTTTTAAAGATTATCGCTTCCGAATTTGCCTTTTTAACCTTTCGCTTTACTTAGTCTCGCAGCTGCGGAATAAATTCACAGCTCAGCATACCCAAGAAAAAGATGAAAAACGCATCCAGTCAATTTTTTTCGGTTAAATTTTTTCTAATTTCAGTAATAATAAAAAAAAATTCACATTTTAGACTCCTTTCTTCCCGAAAGTGTTTCCCGACCCTGAAGTAACTTTATCAAATGTCAAAACACGTGCACCAAAAACACAATATCATAATTCATAATTAATATTTCTCTGTCTTGCGTCAGGGAAACAGTACCGTTGAGTATTTAGCGATGATTTCAATAAATTTCCGAAACAAATATTACTTGTGAAAATTAAATAATAAGTAGTAGTAAACAAGTCCCAACATTTGGTTGTAGTATTTTATGAAACGCAATAACTATATATCAATGACCTTATTGATTAACCCCTCTCCCGAAACTTATAAATCTTTCGCACTGACACTTGATTGAATTTTCATTAGATTAATGGTCGTTTTTTTTCAGAATGATCGAGACAACGATAAAGTAATATCTCGAGTACAGCAAGTATATCTCGACAGTCCCCAAATCAACGTGAGCAAAAATGGTAAGCAGCAAAAAACGAAAGAAACTGCCTACTTGCTAGTCAAAACAATGAGCCAGAGAAACAAGAGATACATCAGTTGTAAGTAAGAGCCCACATTTTGTCATTAGTTTCGTGTCGAATGGCAAATATCGATAATGCAAAGTTACATAAAAGGTGTTTATTGGCGTGTTAAGTAAATTGTTTTTGAGCGACATTTGCCATCAGAAATAGCGAGGTGTGGGTGGGAGATAACAGACAGTGCCATTTGTTCCAGATCTCACGCTCTGCCACTTTAAGATTTGCAACATGGGCCGCAAACGAACCTCCCGATATTTCCACATGATAAGGCAGCTGGACGATAATGAAGCGTAAATTGTCCAGCGTTACCAATGCGGATTTTTATTTATATCTCGTCATCGGCACGCAAATTGGGCCAGGTACGGCCTCTATGCCGAAGAGGTCGCTGAAGTCCTGTACCTGGCTCGATTCCTTCCTTCTGTTTTGGAACCGACGTACTCAACTCTATGTTACTTTATTTATATTTATTTATGTAATTGAAACAGTGTTAACAGTATTTTAAATATAGTTTTAATTTTAAGCACCACTTAAGCACATCTATAAACAATCATTACAAAAAGTACTTTCATACATAAAAAAGAAATGCCCACACCCTCTCTTACATTTAAATATTTCTTCATCGATAAATCAATTAGTAACATCTTTAACATTATAAATATAAAGCTCTGAGTTTTTAAGGCCACTAAACTAACGTCTAAATCGAATACAATAAGCTTAGAATAATTGAATCGTCGAGTTGTAATCCTGAGCTTTAACCAGCTGTTAAAGATACCAATAAATAACCAAGGTCTCCACCCAAATCATCCTGCAATATAGAAAAATAACACGTTGAGTGCCGATTATTGGGACGATTATTTTAAGTGAATGGCAGTATGATGAAGCTATAGTAATGGTGCGTTTTACAGAGAGGTAGTGGTGGATTAGTCAACGATGGCCAGGAGGACTTTCTTGTAATCTCCGGAGGTGTCGCCCTGGAAAGTACAGATCAGTCACTAGAAGCTCATGCACTAAGACAAGCATTAGTCTACACCAAAACCCTGCTAAACGTTATTATTACAGCCAAGCTCAACTAATTCAACGTATTTACAAATTTACAAAGTAATAATTTAAAGTGCATTTTTTACATTTACACTCGGACAAATTCTAAATGTTTCTCATGGTTGGTTGATTGACTGCATAAGAACTACGGACCAGAAAAGAATTAAAATACCAGTCAAAGATTTTTATAACTATAGGTTCCTTGAAATAAGTAAATTTTTTTTTAATTTAAAAATAAATATTAATTATTTTTACCACATCCTTCATTACATGGTGAACTTTATTTGGACCAAGTCAACATGTACATACTCCTACGTGTAATAAAAATATGGATGTTTAGATATTATTATACTTATTTATTAAATAAAAGTGATCACAAAACAAATTTGAGCCAAAAAGTGAAAATAACAAGTAAAACAATAATTAAAAATGTACAAGAAAGCTTCGCCTTATTTTTGTGATATTTTTTAAGTCGCTCCTAATACGCCCAAAAATACAAAAAAGTGTAATGAGAAAAGTAGTAGAAAATATTTTTTTTTCTAAAAATTGAACTCTCCATAAAAAGTAATCCTAACAAATATAAAAAGATGCATAGGTACATTAATTTGAACTACGACTATACGTGAAATAAGCCAATTTGCTATTTACAGTGTGAGTCTGCTAAAAGCATATTTTTATCTTAAAAACTAAAGCATTTAAATTTATTCTCTGTGCATGTGAATTTTTTCAGAATTTTTCAACAATTTATTATAATCAAAATTAATTAATTATTATAATTAACACTAAGTCCAGTTCTAATTCGCGATTAATTTGACCTTTCAAAAGTAATTAATGATAATTGAATTTAAATGAGTTTAATACAGGGTGAGTCAATAGTGGGTTACTTCCGACATGTCCTAAGATGCAACCAAAAATACTAATTGCACTTACCACGGAATACTTCGTTTGATTTTTTAAAACATTAATTGAATCAACACTGGTTTTTTAGCTTTTAAATAATAATAGTCCATAATGAAATTTCAGCAAAACTATCAAGACAAACTTGAAGTACCCAAAACAATGTAATCGTTAATTACTTAAATTTTTTAACGATTACCCATCTGGTCAGCTGGAATCAGTATTATTGGTTGCATATTTAAAAAATAATCAGAAACAACCCACTATTGACTCAGCCTGTATTTTGTGGGCTGATCACCAATTTTTTACGTAATTTTTCCACAAAACATAAGCGTTATTTGTTTCTGTGTCATTGGAAATAATAAACATTTGTTATTCACATTTACATGCAATAAGTTTTTGTTTTTAATTATTATTTTTTGAGATATACAGTACAAGTGTATGTCACTTGTCAGAAATCTTATTTTAATAACACAGTGTAACAAGGGTAATTGATTTTATATTTTTTTTAATTTTAATAATGAGAAATGAAAAAAGCTGTTTTGTTCATTTGTTTTTAAAATGCAAAAATTTAAACAATGAGCGCGTGGACACAACGTAAAAAATTAAATTGCTATCTTTTTGAATAAGTATCTATTGTAAAAAGTTAATAATTAATTTTATTTATTACTTCCAACTTCCATTGAACAGATACAGATACTCATTAATGTTTCTTCAGTGTAACATCAAAAATTAGAAAACGCGTCCTCACTCAATATGTTATTTTATAAAATTATTAGGCATTACTTCTTATAATTCTGTGGTAGATAAGGTATTCTAACTCGAGTACTAAGATAAAATCTAAATGTAAAAATATTTCTTACTGCACTTTTAAACTGGTGTTTTTAACTCATTTTAAAAACCGAAGAAAATGTATCCTACAATTCTTTTTGAAAAATTAGATAATTCAAGTAAACATTAAAATAAACCATTAAAAACAAAGTTAATAGTTCTGCTTTACCTACATTTTTGTAACTTTTACGAGCTGCTGCATCTTACATAAGGAGCAATGTTTTTTTTTATAATTTTTTAGCGGTCTCTATTGCTACTAGTATCCACTCTCAGAGCTATAAAATGATTCACATTTAATTAAACAAAAAGGCGTCAAAAATACGATTTTTAATTGTTCTAAATTCTAAATTATACCAAAGTAACACAATGATGAATCATAAATGTATAATAATTTCAGGAACATTTTGAAATAATTTATCAATGCTTTTTTAACAGTAGCCGGTCTCTGTAATTTTCTTAACGGAAAATTGATTGTTAGTTTAGCCACCAAAGCGCAAAATAATTTTGTAAGTAGTTTAGTAAAGTTCAAGGAAAGTTTTAGTCCAATTGATTAATCTAGTAATTATTTAATCCCTCAAACACCTCAAACCGAATACTTACAGAAATCCAACTCTCCAAAGTCTTTCCGTACTTGTCCAAAAAGGCCTGTTTGATATCAGCCAGATCAATCTCCGACCTGGAGACAATAATGCGGATTAATGTCTTATCAGTGGTGCCCATCCCAGCCATGCTATCGTGCAAACGTTCAGCGAAATATCCAACTTTGCTCTTCACACATTTGACTGCAAGAGAACGATAAAAATTGACATAACACATCAGCACATTTTACCAATGCCGAGCAATCCTTTCTGAATGCTTCCCGAGAATTCCTTCTTGATTGCACTCTCAATATCGTGTCCTGCCAGTCTCTCATATTCTGCGAAAGTGGCCCTGAGTTGTTGGTAGCTTCGTGTTATTAAAATTTGATTGAATTGGGATTCTTCAGTTCCCCATTTGCCCTCACCGGCTGCAATTAAAGCCTCGGCATCTGCGGTGGCTTGGGCTTCGTTTACTCCTTGATTTTCGTCGCGATTTGCTTGACATAGAGACACGAGAAGTCGCTTGAAATGGCCAGAAGTGTCACCCTTGAGGTCAGACTCCAGGGATTTTCCGTACACTGTAATGGACACATTTAAGTGAAATTTATTACATGCGAAAGTGAGAATAATTACTGTTTTCATAAAACTGGGCTATCGTCCGGATGCCGTAATTGGACAGAGTGCAGAGAATCTCGATAATGGCCTCCTCATCGGTGCCCAATCCCTGAACGGCATCGTGCAGTTCTTTGGCGTAGAACTGAGGCAATGGTGTCATAAGAGCAACAATGACGTCTTCGAATTTTCCTCCGAGTTCTTTTTTCAATTCGGAGATTAGGTCTTTGCCGTAGGAGGTTTTAAATGTTTCGGCAATTTCGAGTCGTTGGACGATTCCTCTACGTGCTAGAACGTCGATGATGACTTTTTCGTCGGCTCCCATGCCTTTCATGGCTTTTTTCAAAGTGGCGGCATCCTCAACCGGGTCGAAAGGTTCGGCGGGATATACCGTGGGAGTACACTGGAATGCAGGACATTACGTTACGATGTACAAGGTGTAGGAGGATACGGAAGGTCGATCGAACATAAATGTTTTTAGGCTTAGTCAGCTTTCTCAGTAATGAGGAAGTTTCCATTTTTTTTTAAATTAATACCATTAATAGTCTTCATAATTGTAAAACTAATGGTCCTTTTAATTTTTTTATATTCACAAAAATAAAAAAGTTATGAGACGTCAAATTTCAAAATTTGACAGATCGCGCGCTAGGTGTGACGTCACGCGGCACAATTGACTCAGCGTGTGGAAAATTCGAATCGTTGAGGGGCTGTATCTGGTTAAATTTAACATGTTTTCAAAATTCCTTCGTTGTTCCTTAATTTTTTCCATTTATCTATTGCACTCCTAGATCTTTTATGAATGTTTATTGAACTATTAGCCCTGAATAAAATAAATAAAAATTTTGAAATCTCACGCCATAAGACCGTTTGATATAAAAAAAAAAAAACGAGTACATTACAACTTTAAAAAACAAGAAAATCGTAATTTCATATTTTTGTAAACTCTGGATTTATAATTATAAACCACATCTATTAGCTGCTTCAAAACTATGTAAACGCCAACGTCGCATTTTCTCTCAAAAATTAGTTGTTATAAATTATTTAAGCACTTCAAAAAAATAATAGCTAATGTAATTTATACTTTCAATAAGAGATCTAATCATTAATAACTATTTTACAATTTTATCAATCTTATTTAAAAAATTAATTCGGCAAAATGCGACGTTGGCGTTTTTATAGTTATGAAACAGCTAATACTTATTCATGGAACGTGTCTTCAAAAGCAACGACAAATAAAGAAATTGTTATTTCTGTTTATGCAAGTGTCGATATCTTTTACCAGAGAAGCCGTTTATAGTAGAACACTTATTTTTTTATTTTTTGAATTTTTTTTTCATTTCATCGTTTCCTTATGCTTACTAAATCATTCCAGCACTTATTTCTTATTACTGTTACATATTACAAACTGTTACTCCTTGCAATGTTGGAATGACGGTTTCGTATAGAACTAAATATATTGTCTTATTCCAAGTGTAGCTACAAACGCTACTAAAATATTTCTTCCCTATCAAGGGATAAGATATTAAAAAAATAGTTTCTTAGAATAATTATTAATTAATTAGTTAACATTGTGATTCTAAGACAAACTAGGCTTAAAATTTTGTCAAACAGTTATAAATTAAATAAAAGAGGAAAAAATCAAATAAAGGTAATTTTGGGGTTAGCAACAATTTTTTTACATATTTTTTGCACAAAACATTTTGCAAGCATCGTTTGTTTTAGAATGACACTAGAAATCATAAAATTTTCAATACTTAATATTTTTAAATTATTAAAAATAAAATTATATTTTATTAATACAAATATTTCTTATTATTTAGTATTTATCATTTATAAGGAATTCTAGAAAAATTCTGAAAAAATTCGAAGGCATACAGAAAGAATTAGAGTATTTAATAGCAAACGCTGATTCTTGTGTGATTATTAAAATGGATTATTTTTAGTTATTATAACGATTTATTACAGTATCTACTTTGAATAAATTACTCGAATCATCACAAACAACAATTTCTTTCAATATTTATTTCTTTTAAGTCAATAAAATTATCCAGAGATCTGAACATAATGCTGAAAGGAACAATAGTGTGTAAATCGCCGCTACCTTGTGAACAGTTTATGCCGCGTGACGTCATCAGGCTCAAAGCGGGACCGCTGTCAAACCGGCAGACAAAAAAGCTTATATTTTTGTTATTTTTAAAGTTATTGAATTAATTTTTTTTGCATTTAATTTCTTGATTTGAGTACTATCATATTGATAATAAATAATAACATTTCGAAAAATTGGAAACTTCCTCATTAATTAACCCAGTGGCGTAATTATATCCTTTGCCGCCCTGGGATACTTAATTTTGCGGCCCCTGCCTATGACATTTCTTCAAAAAAAAACCCTATTGGTTAATTCAGAAAATACGGAAAAGTTTACATACCCTGAAAAAAGACAATTTTTTTTATTGGCAAGAGGTCATTTTTGTCGTACTTCAGAAATTTGTAACACTTGACCCTTTTGTAATACAAATTACCCTTCAAAATTTTAAATGGTACCTGTACTCCTCTTGTGACACCTCAAATGAACTGCTAAACTGCTCGAAAAATGTTAGAGATATTGATGTTTTAATACTACTCTAAAACAGTTAAAGAACTAATCAAACATCAAACAAATTCACTTGATTTTCTCTAAAATTCGGTTATATCATAAACTTTTTTTCAATCAGTTTATTTGAATAAAACAGCAAATCCAGTTCCAGCACAAGTTTTCTAAAAATGCAAGATAGGTCTGAAAATTAAATTAAAAAACCTGAAAAGTTCTTAGAAGTGTCACCAAATATACACTAGATTTTTAACTACCGCCTTTATTTTCTAAGATATTAATGAATTTATTGAAAAATCAGCCTGTATTTATTTAAGAAGTTTCTGTTTTTCAGAACTTTTTCTATAATACCATGTGTTCAAAAATGGCTGTTCATCAAGTCGACTATGGAATTCAAATTCAATGTGCCGCTTCGTCCAAATGACTATTATAATTTCTGTTTCTGAATACTGTCACCTCTGTCAAATCTTTGGATTAACTTTTTACTCACTTTTTTGCATTTTTCGCCAAAGTTGTTTCAAGTGGAGGATTTGTCTTGATTTGTGTATTATATTTCCGTCATTTTTGTTGTGAATACTTTCGTTTTTAGATTCGAAGCCTGTTTGCATTAATTTGAAGGAATTTACAGTCTAAATTAAGCGGCACGTTACGTTTAAATTTCATGGGTGACTTGATAAACACCCATTTTCGAACACATTGTATTATATTATCGTTGACTTTTTTCAAAGACATATTTCTATATTGTGTACTACTCAGGCTTTTTATCAATACCCGTAAATCGTAAATTTTCTATAATATGAATTGAAACTATTAAAAACTTCTTAAAACTCATTAAACACACAATTACGAACTTAAGAAGTAAAAAAATACGACGAAAACTAAAAATCTCATCAATTCATATAAAAAAATGCAACCCGTCTATTTACAAAATAAAGATGTTTTTGCCGCCCCTAAAATTTTGTTGCCCTGGGCTATAGCCCATTTAGCCCATATGTACAGGGTGTTTCAAGTTTTAGGTCCAGTCAAAAAATAAATACTTCTAGTATTCCAAAATAAAAAATATATATCGCAAACGATAGAGTTTCTAACACGCTTCAATTTGATGCTTTGCTGATATCCCAAATTTTCATAATATAAGCGTAAAACGCAAAAAACTACATTAAAACAATTTTTTTTCAAATTATTCCAATAATTTTTTTATAATAAAATTCCTCCTATTTTTTAAGTAAGACTTCCGAAACTGAAACAGTAAAAAACCCAAGGCGTATTGAGCAATTGAAATTTCAATTTGCAAAAAAAAGGGCGTTTTTTAATCGACAAGTAAAATTTTAGTCTGACAGTTAATGACGTTTCAATTTTTTGTGAATCAAGCAAAGACACGAGCTCTGTTTTTTCAAAGGTGACTAAGAAAAAACATTTATTTGATCTTTTGCAAATTGGAATTTCAATTGCTCAATACGCCTTGGGTTTTTTACTGTTTCAGTTTCGGAAGTCTCACTTAAAAAATAGGAGAAATTTTATTATGAGAAAACGATTGCAATAATTTGGAAACAAAAAATTTTTTATCTAGTTTTTCACAATTCACGCTCATACCATGAAAATTTCGTATAACATTAAAGCATCAAATTGAAGCGTGTTAGAAACTCTATCGTTTGAGATATATTTTTTTTCTTTTGGACAACTAGAAGTATTTATTTTTTGACTGGACCTAAAACTTGAAACACCCTGTAAATATGGGCTACAATTTTTTACAAATTACAAATTATTTTCTTATTTTGCTGATTACGACTTCTAATATCAATAGTTTGTTAGAAAAGAGTTCGTTCTTTTAATTTATCTAAACGGTGTTCGTGTGGAATTTTCGTTGCATTATAAACACTTTGTCACGTACAACCTATTGTCACAAATTGCTCCTAACATAGGACAAACATTTAGAGTAATACATCTACTCATTTTTTTCTGTTTGCAGTTTTGGCTTAAAATTCAACTAACATAATCACTAATCAGTAGTAATCAGTTAAGCCCATATTCACTTGATTTGGCTACAACTTTCTTTTCCTAAACTGAAATTACCACTTCAGAGCCCATAGAAGGGATAAACCAAAATTCGCAGAAGGAACTAAAAGCCGCCATACCTTATTCTTGCTTATGAAAAGTCTTTAAATGATTAGATTAAATGTTGGCATATGTATGTTGGTTCAGATGGAGCTTACTCTGAACTCTGAAGAGGATGATCAAATACAAATTGATCAATAATAGTTAATCTAGAATTGTTTTATTTACAATTTTCTGGTACTTTTTTTTACAGAATGTACGCGTTTAATATTCTGGCTTATGGTTTGCGTTCGCGACTTCTTCATTTTTTGCAACTCTTCAAAAAAAAGACAAAAGTCATCTTCATACTTTCTTTTTTTAAGCTGACTTAATTTAAAAGGTCGGTAGGTACTACATCAAAAAATGCAAAAAATAGATGTTTAATTAGAAAACATTAGTTGTTGCTCGTTTCTGAAACACCCTGTACATTTGAAAATAATCTAAGGTGATGCAGGGCGTTCATATAACATGAGATCGAAAATAAACTGAATTAGAGCAGGCTGTGCCTGCGGAATTTTAGCCACATGTTAAAAATTGACAGATCAGAATTTAAAAATAATTTTTCATAAATTAATTCCTTGCTTAATCAAAATTATTCCGAAATGGTTAATCACCCAAAAAAGCCTACTTTGTAGAATGCTATTTTTGAATAGGTGAAAAAATAAATGGGGAGTGAATGAGTGGAAATATTCAATTGGAATCCTCAGCAGAATTTCTGGAAAAATATCTTGATAAGAATTTGTTAAACGTTTTTTTGCTATTTCGGGACACTTCCTTAGTTTCCTCCACTGTCTTTTACAATAGGATGTTTAAAAAAAATGTGGCTAAGGTTACGCTTCATTTTCAAGGCTTGCTTTAATTCAGTACATTCTCGATTTCATGGTATTTATAAATGTTTTACAAATTTTATTTAAATAATGGACCAAGTCGCTGGGATACCTCGTATTTGTAAAAAATAAATATTTTAAGTTATATCGAGAATGAAACGCAACAAAACAATTTTGCAAATTTTCAGGAGAAAGAAAAAAATAATTATCTAAGTAAAAGCCGTGCAGTTTCTTAGCGACTTATACACTGGCAAATTACACCCAAATTACACTAGGAAGTGGACGCAAAGAAAATGAAACTGCTGTAGTTAGCTAGAATTAGCCTATATTCTACAGGGTGTTTCAAATTTTAGGTCCAGTCAAAAAATAAATACTTCTATTTGTCCAAAAGAAAAAAAATATATCTCAAACGATAGAGTTTCTAACACGCTTCAATTTGATGCTTTAATGTTATACGAAATTTTCATGGTATGAGCGTGAATTGTGAAAAACTAGATAAAAAATTTTTTGTTTCCAAATTATTGCAATCGTTTTCTCATAATAAAATTCCTCCTATTTTTTAAGTTAGACTTCCGAAACTGAAACAGTAAAAAACCCAAGGCGTATTGAGCAATTGAAATTCCAATTTGCAAAAGATCAAATAAATGTTTTATCTTAGTCACCTTTGAAAAAACAAAGCTCGTGTCTTTGCTTGATTCACAAAAAATTGAAACGTCATTAACTGTCAGACTAAAATTTTACTTGTCAATTAAAAAATGCCCTTTTTTTTGCAAATTGAAATTTCAATTGCTCAATACGCCTTGGGTTTTTTACTGTTTCAGTTTCGGAAGTCTTACTTAAAAAATAGGAGGAATTTTATTATAAAAAAATTATTGGAATAATTTGAAAAAAAAAATTTTTTAATGTAGTTTTTTGCGTTTTACGCTTATATCATAAAAATTTGAGATATCAGCAAAGCATCAAATTGAAGCGTGTTAGAAACTCTATCGTTTGCGATATATATTTTTTATTTTGGAATACTAGAAGTATTTATTTTTTGACTGGACCTAAAACTTGAAACACCCTGTATATTAGCATATGTAGGTAATTTCTAAGTATGGAATAAAAAAATACCATTGGTAGGATTCTTAGGATACTTATTAGTTATTACTCTTGAGAGCCAGACTGGTGTGTAGTCCCTTAATATAACTTTATTATTATATTATTATTATAACTTTATTACAAGTTTGTCAAAACAATCTTTGTAAAATTCCCTGATGACAAATAAAATATATCAAGCTGCTGTTTATACAATTATTAATTTGTTGATTCTTTTTATGTAAACAGTGTGTAAACAATTACGAAACAGACAAATTGTATACCAAAATAAACAGGGTTAGTGCTGTAAACAAAACGTACAGTTTCAGAAATTAAAAAAAAAAATTATATGTGCCGATAAATTCTGTCTCATTAGGCTCTTCTTAAAGTATACTTTTCCTCCCATTAAGCAATTTGTTCGATTAACTTTGCTCTGATTACCGTGCCGCATAATTTAATTCTCACAATTACTCCTCCAACTTCTTTCTGTTAGCAACAATCGAAGGTTATTCTGTTTTAGAGGCCGGATGAGTCGGTCGAGGTCATCTGCTGTATCTCACGATTTACTCATATTATGCAGGTACCAAAATTTCGAAACAAAAGTTCTATAGGGGCGAAAACAGGTCAATGCATAATGTTCGAGTGGACGCACCCCTTCACCCTAGATCACACCTTTATTCAAACGGCTAAATTTTATTGAGTTTGGTCGTTGCCAGCGCTTTTAGAGGTGGCCTATTTTAACCCCGACAATCAGCTAAGATAAATGTTATTATAAAAAAAAATTGATACTTTCTGCCTTAAGTCGTATATCTAACTTTAGTCTTCATTGATGTCTAGACATTAAAGTCGATCTAAAAATAACCAACTTCACCATAATTAAAAATTATTCATTTCATTTGAGTTTCCTTGGGCAAAGGTTGGCAGAACGAGTGAGTCAGTTGTAAACAACTCACTCGTGACTGATTTTTCGAACAGAAAATGGCAAGTAAATTAATTATTATAGAATTTATTAAATATCTGTCTGTAGTCAATAACCATAGCGGAATGTACGATAATCAGCAAAATATCCATAATGCATAATGCATGCTATTTCTTGTTTTTATAATTATAAGACAAGAATGTGACGATACATTTTTATTGCTTTTTCACAAATATGTACTTAGCAACGAGTTTACGTTTAACAACGCCGGAGTAACTTCTCAAAATAAAATTTGCAAAAATATAACTGTTACATTTACTGATCTTCCCCAAGTTGTTTACGCACTTTCCGGGGAGTTAACTGGCGCCAAGCCAGGATAATAGGGTGAAAACTAAAATGAATCATGTGTTTTACTATGGGGTGTATTGATTCTTCCATAAAGCAGGAACGGACGTCAATAATGCAGATATAATGAAAAGGGGACCACCAGAAATTTAATTATAAACATTCAAAGAGATGTAGATATTTTTATCTCATTAGAGAAACAGGATTTACGCCCACAAAAATCAGATTTGGAATGGAAGTGGTTTTAATATCGGGAAAAGTAAAAAACTGAGATAGCTGAATTAGCAATTAAAAAATGCACTCACCTTGAATGGGTAGTACTGTTGTTGGCTCATTTTGGCGTGAAATTCGTGTGACTAGAACAAAACAATTAGATTACACAATTGAAACAGGTACGAGGGAACTTGGTTCAGCGCAAAGTTGTGTTAAACTGGCAAAGTCTGAGTGATATTATGTTATATAGTCCTGACATCATCGCTGAAAATAAATATTATACTCTACTATGAATGAATAATACCATTCCCAGAACATTATTACTAATATTTAGTTTATATAGCTAGTGAAAAAAAAGTAGCTGATTGCTAATCAGCACCATCGAGGGTCATTTCGCTCCTCTCACACACCAAGAATCGGTTTATAATTAACTCTGAATAAATTGACAGGCTATTTTCGTTCCATCCATGTCATCATCACACTGACCCAAGCGAATCGATCACGGGAATTTTTCCTCTGATCAACCCAAAAGGCTACATAATTAAAAACGAAGTGCCCAGTTATCAAGACAGATAAGTGCTTCTGGATTCGTTGACCTTTGGTTTGGGCCCGCTGCCAGATGCCGGTAATGCCGAGTGAAATAAAAACTTGCAAACACAAAAAACCAACTTACCGAACGAAAACAAGAGTAGCAGGAATGAACTGTACTGCTGAGGTCACACCCACTTCGAACTGCCAAGCAGTGAAAGCCGTTTCGATGCCACAGCCGGCTTGCAGGATGTGAGACTATGCGCCAGCGTACTTCCAAAATTTCAACTAGCGCAAAAAGGATTGAAGGATTTATGGATAGGGTTGCCAGACCTTCTATATTTAATAGAAGTCTACTATATTTAACTAAAATCTTCTATCTTCTATGTCCCTAAAATATAGAAGCTAAATCTTCTATATTTCGCGAGGGAGGCCTTTTATGATTGGCACTTTCAAACGTTCTGTTTCAAAACTATAAAAACGCCAACGTCGCATTTTCTCTCAAAATTAGTTGTTATAAATTATTCCTGCACTTCAAAAAATGAATACCCAGTAAACATTTTTTAGTATCAAATCAATATTTTGTTACATGAAACATTTCACCTCAGAGCACGGTTACGTTGATGAAACGTCTGTGAAACAACAAATGTCCTCCCCAAGATATGTTTCACTAGAAACATCTCATTGAAATTATCTATGGTATATTTCACATCACATTAAGGATGGTATAGGAAACATTTAAATAATATCATATTGTAGAACTATAATATATTATTAAAATAAAAAAGACACAAATATAATTTCAAATTTTTTTGAACAATGCCTAAAAATAATATTCAATGTTTCCTAAAAATAATATTAAAAAAAAATTCATTGTGACAAATATTTCTTCCTTACTAATTGTTGTTGCACCTCCAAATAATGATTTTACAATAAGGTAGTTGTATTGTAACAATTCCGCGTATGTTTTAAATGGCGATTTGGCCACAGTATCAAAATTTGTAATCACTTCGGTTCCATTATTATTGTTATGTGATTCCATGTTTTTAGAAATAGCGATTATTGTAGTTATTGCAGACTGAAAAAGGTTGATTAATGTGTAAATTAGTTACAAATATCACTGTAAATATGCATTAAAACAATTTGAAAAATCTAAGAACCTTCACATTTACACACTTGGTATATGGATATTGGATAACCTCCATCACATTTTCAGCACTGTCTTCAGTGTCTTCTATACATTTACTTCCAATATTTTAACCAAAAAATGCTTTAATTTTCTTGGACATGGAGCACACTACTTAAAAGCGTCAACACAATATAATATTTTGTCGATTTCAATAAACAACCCCCCTAGAAGCACATCAAATCACATCAAACACATCAAATGTACCTGCCATTGAATAAGTCCATAGCACAGAGTAATAGACACCTATTACTCTGTATCCATAGATTAATAAGTCGTTAAATTCAAAGGAATGCGCATGATCAAAAAAAGGAGAAAAGAAATATCTTTGAAATTAAACTAATGAAATGAATTTTTGAAACGTTTTTGAAATGTGTATAAAACGAAATGTGACAATGTTTCATATTTGAACAAATAAGTAATCGTTTATATGTTTCATACATGTTTCGTGTTTAAATTACATAACTAATGTAATTTATAGTTTCAATGAGAGATCTAATCATTAATAACTATTTTACATTTTTATCCACCTTATTTAAAAAAATAATTCGGTAAAATGCGACGTTGGCGTTTTTATAGTTTTGAAACAGCTAATAGATTGCAATCATTTTGCAAAAAAACCAGTGGCATATTTGCATATGGGCTAAATGGGCTATTATCTTTATTTTTATTATCTTTATCTTTATTTTGATTTAAAAAAGATACTCAAAAGACGGGTTGCATTTTTTTTTAATTAATTGATCCGATTTTTAGCTTTCGTCGTATTTTTTTACTTTTTAAGTTCTTAATTGTTTGATTAATGAGTTTTAAGAAGCTTTTAATAGTTTCAATTCATTTTGTAGAAAATTCACGATAAATAATGGTAGAAAAAGCCTGAGTAGTAAACAATACAGTAAAATGTCTTTGAAAAAAGTCAACGGCAATGTAATAATATTATAGAAAAAACAAAAACTTTTTAAATAAATATGGGCTGATTTTTTTATAATATTAATATCATTTAGAAAATAAAGGAGAGTTATAAATCTAGTGCACGTTTGGTGACATTACAAAGAACTTTTTGAGGTTTAATTTAATTTTCAGAATTATCTTGCATTTTTTGAAAATTTGTGCTAAAACTGATGGATTTGCTGTTTCATTTAAATAAAGTTAAGGATATTACTGAAGTTTAGAAAAAATCAAGTGATAAAAAAATTAAGTTAAAAGCAGATACATATTTACTGATTACGGATTTGTTTTTATCAGAATCTAATGCTCGAAAATTGATAGAATTTGTTTGATGTTATACTTCTTTAACTGTTGTAGAGTAGTGTATATCAAAACGTCAATATCCCTAACATTTTTCGAGCAGTTATGAAGTTTAGCAGTTCATTCGAGGTGCACAAGAGGAGTGTAGATATCATTTAAAATTTTGAAGGGTTATTTGTATTTCAAAAGGGTCAAGTGCTACACATATCTGAAGTTCGACAATAAATGTCCTCCTGTCAATAAAAATTGGCTTTTTTCAGGATTTGTAATTTTTTTCTTATTTTCTGAATTAACCAATAGGTTTTTTTTTTAAGAAACGTTGTCATAGTCAGGGGCGGCAAAATTAAGTAGCCCAGGATTACTTTAAACTCACACTATATAAGTAAAGTAATGAAAAGCGGAAAAGTTGCAATGCTCATTTTAAAACGATGTCTTATAATTTTTTATTATGTTTTATGTTTGTTGGAATCTAATTTCTTTGTTTTCATTTATCTCAATGTTAACTTTTAATGTATTATAGTAATTATAACATGAGATCGAAAATAAACTCAATTAGAGCAAGCCTTGAAAGTGAAGTGTAACTTCAGCCACATCATATGCTGTGTAAAACCAACATAACTTCAAAAGTGCGGTCGTAAATAAACGGCTAAAATGTGGCTAAAGTGTAAATAAACAGCTAAAATATGGTTAAAGTTCTGCAGGCAGAGCTTGCTCTAATTGAGTTTATTTTCGATCTCAGGTTATCTACTTAGGGTAATTATTAAAAAATTAAGCTTTTGACTATCAGGTTCTTTTATTAAAAAACAATTTCACAATACAATACAGATTTGAGGACGTTTCGGCATAAAAATGCCACCATCAGCTCTAAATTACAATTACGAAACGAACCAACACCATAACACATTAAATGCAAAATTCGAAATGGCTGTCTGTCCATAAGTAACTTTTTTTAATCACTTAATGTAATTACTTAATTAGTAACAAATGATTTATTTGAATCTTCTATATATTTTGTGAAACTTCTATATTTTCAAGTGAATTCTCCTATTTTCGACATTTTGATATCTGGCAACCCTATTTATGGAACAAGGGCTCTTAACGGAGGTCCAGCTCAATTAGGTGGCAGAATTATTGCAAAAATGGTGGGACTTCACTTCCGGTTCAAAATCTAAATAGAAAACGCTATTTTTTAAATTTAATTTCATCAGTGGTCGCTAGTTCCATCCAGCACGTATCTTGATTTCCTGTTAAAAAAATCCTGACCGCAATACAAATTGACCCACTTCGATATTTCCTAATTCTTCCTTATTTTCTGAATTACAAAAGTTACCATTTTGTTAAGAATTTAAAATGTGATCAAAAAGTTAATGCATCATTTATTATTTATGTATTCAAGTGCAACCAAGGTCTAAATTTTATTTCAGTGACTCATTCAACTTGATTAGAATGACACGTCCAGCAATATTCATGTTAGAGTTTTGATGGGTAAACACAAACACATAAAAAATCATGATAATAATCCGTTTATTATCCTTCCACATATATTATATTTGTTTATAAAAACAGAAACCTGTAAAGAGCGCCATATAATACACAATATTTCATAACAAAATTTAATCCTCCAAAAAGAAATACTGTCCCGACCGCTTCTGCTCGACATCCTTAACAGATTCTTGCTTGTTTATTCTAGGTCTAAAATTATTAGGATCCCGCCTAAATGTAATACCTAACAACTCCAAAAACCGGTTCATTCCAGCTAGTAGGGTTTGTGGCGAGTTGGCTGTGGTCTTAACAGATGGCGTACCTTCAAATACGATCACACGGTCTGCCAGATAAGTGGCCATAATGAAGTCGTGTTCTACTACAAAACCTGTCTTCTTCGCATGCAAAATAAATCTACAAGAAAAAATTCACATAACAAAAAACTAAATTTTTTGGTGAATGCGAACCTTTTGATTACTTTAGCAGCCATAAGACGCTGCTCGGAATCTAAGTAGGCACTGGGTTCGTCGATAAGGTAGACATCAGCAGGTTTGCCCAAACACAAAGTTAGAGCAACACGTTGCAACTCACCACCAGACAGATTTTGCACCTCTTGGTCGATAATATCGTCGATTTTAAGCGGTTTTGTGACATCAGCCATAAACTAAATCACAAGATTGTATAAAACCCACACAAAATAACGCAATAAATTAATACCTGTGGGTGAATGTAAGCGTCTCTGATTTTTTCGTGTAGCAATTGTCGGACTAATCCCTGAGATTTCGGACTGATCTTTTGGGGCTTGTAACTGATATGAAGTTGTGGTAATTCCCCGGAACCATCATCGGCCTGTAAATTGCCGGCCAACATTCGAATGAATGTTGTTTTACCGGTCCCGTTTTCGCCGAGTAAAACCAAAATTTCGGAATCGGAAAATTGGCCTTTAACCACGTCTAGTTGGAAATTTCCCATGGTTTTAGTCATGGAAGGGTACTCGTAATGGTTCATACGCTTTATTTCTTCTTCATTGGCAGATTCAGCCACTTTGAACACCAAAGATTCGTCTCGGAAACGCAGATTTTCGGTCGGAACAAAACCGTCCAAAAATATATTAATTCCTTTGAACAGTAATAATTACACTTGTGAATCTTTTTTTGACTTTTTTACCTTCACGAACGGAGAATGGCATAGTAACCACACCATACGCTCCAGGAACACCATACAAACAACAAATGAAATCTGATAAATAATCTAAGACGCTGAGATCGTGTTCCACGACTATTATAAATCTGGAGGAAAAATTAAAATTAATTACCTTTTTAAATTTTTTAAGGCTAAATGAACACAAATTAGTGCGTTGCAAAACCAACAGATGCGGAATTTGTTTTTGTATTATTTTTATAACCAATTACATTACACCACATTAAATTTTTAGAAAATTTGAAATTGCGCCAACGACTCGTTAAAAACAATTAGAAATTGTCATAACAAAAAAATATAAGACAAAAAACAAGAAAGAACGTAAGAAACTAAAAAGTAGGTGTAAACCATAAACACTAGTTTTCAGTTATTCGAGGCATATGCAGGATGATTCAAAAGTGTCCGACCAATTTTCGAATAGTGATAAAAGACGTTCAGCTAAGAATAAAAATGAATTCAAATTCTTTTCCAAGCAACTTAATTTTTATTATTTTTTTCCTTAGCAAGCGTCTTAATTGTTGCTCTTTTTTTTCCAATGTTGTCGGATTTAATTTATTGTCGAATTTGCTAGTTTGTTAACCAGTTAACTATAAAAACAACTCACTTTTCACAATTTTTTTTCTCTTTTAATTAGTAGGTTTTTTGGCATTAAATTTGTCGCATAGGGCCCAATTTAAAAACATTGTCAACAACAAAAAAAATGTCTTAAGAATTATGACGTTATAGCCGCCTCTCCAGCATTGGGTCCAATAATTTTGATTTTTTAAGTGACCTGACCTGACCTGACAGTTTATCAAAACTAACCTGACCTGACCTGACCTGACAGTTTATCAAAACTTGACAAAATTTCTCAGGTATTCTCGCGAAGTTCAAGACAAAATTTAGAACAATCAGAAAATTAGAAAGTAGTTAATTTTTGATTTTGTGGAAGATGTATGAAAAATATGAAAAATAGTTGGGTTTTAGGTTATTGAGAGGGTTCCGTGATGTTTTGTACAGTCGTTTTTTGTTTAAATCAATTGTCAAATTGTTTCAATGTTGGCAACTCCATTTAAAATTATGGTCCAGGCTTCGTTCCTATGGCAATGTGGCAGGGTTCCAACATAATTTCAAAATTTTTTACACTGACAGTTGATTTAAAAAAAAAATGAGGTATACAGCATAAGGCACAAATTGATACTTTTTTTAACATGTATCTGTTTAATTAATCTTGCAAGGGCTGCTAACTGAATTCAAGAAAATTTGATTTGAAGTGCCTAAAACTCCAAGAATCTAAAATTTGAAGAGCTATATCTAGCGACGAAAGGCTCAAATAATTTTTTTATAGGAACTTTTAACTCATTTAGGGTCGGCTTCACCAACCTCAGTTAAATAAGGTAACTATCCAGCGAATAGAAGAAAGCAGGTTGCGTATACAACTTTTTTGCTTTTCGTAAGTGTACTAGAATATGAGAAGTCATTAAAAATAATTGTTTCTACTCTCTGTTTCAAAACTATGGACAGGCCAACATCGCATTTTCTCCCAAAGTTAGTTGTTATAAATTATTCATACACATCAAAAAATTAATAGCTAATATAATTCATAGTTTCAATGAGAGATCTAATCATTAATTTTACATTTTATCAACTTTATTTGAAAAAATAATTCGATAAAATGCCACGTTGGCATTTCCATACTTTTCAAACAGAGAGTACATTTATTTTACATCCAATGAGTTCAAATAAACCGCGGTACGATATTCCTATCCTGTATATTAGATTACATTACATTTCTATTACCATTTGGGAAGACTTTTATGTGAAACAAGTTGCTATGTTGTAAAATTCCACTTTACCAAATGGTGTGTTGTAAAGTTGTCGATTACTAAATGAAACGCGAAAAAAATTCTTTTTTCTTAAAAATACCGCTAAAAGTACAAAAACTCTGTCACATTTTAGTTGTTAAACAGTAATCAGTGATTACTTATCACAAATCGGTTAAATATTCGTTGCGACCTCAACGTGATCTGACTGTGTCTTATAAGATATAATGAATACTTCAATATAAATTGCATCTTAAATATTTTATTTGACAGTAATTAGTCCATGACTAGACCTATATTTTCTATTTATTATTTTTTTACTTACTTGTCTGGATGTAACAACGACCTTATAGTTTGGGCAGCATTTAATCTCTGTTTTACGTCTAAATACGATGACGGCTCGTCAAACATGAAAATATCCCCGTTCTGAATGCACACCATGGCACAAGCAAATCTCTGCAACTCCCCACCAGAGAGCGCCTCAATCGCTCGGTCGCGTATATGCTTCAAATCCAACATCTCGCAAATCTGTTCCTGGTTATCGAGCTCGGTCTTCTTATCTAGAAGTTGTCCAACCGTTCCTTTTACAGCTTTAGGAATTTGATCAACGTATTGTGGTTTGATTAGCGCTTTCAAATCGTCTTCCAATATCTTAGTGAAGTAATTTTGCAACTCGGACCCTCTGAAATGGCTCAGGATTTCCGTCCAGTCTGGAGGGTCAGAGTAGCGCCCCAAATTGGGTTTCTGTTTCCCTGCAAGGATTTTCAACGCGGTGGATTTCCCAATACCGTTGGTCCCAACCAGACCCAGGACTTCGCCGGGTCTAGGTATGGGCAACCGGTGAAGTTTGAACGAGTTTTTGCCGTAACGATGAGTAGTATCTCTCTCCAAATTGCTGGGAAGATTGATGATGGTGATGGCTTCAAAGGGGCATTTCTGGAAGAAAAATTCTACCAATGACAACAAGTGAGTAATCGTAGACACGAACCTTCACACAGATACCGCACCCAATACACAATTCTTCGGAAATCGCTGCCATTTTGCTGTTGGGGATCACTTCGATACATAGCTTGCCCATACGCACCACAGGGCACGATTTTTTGCACTCTTGGCGACATCGTTTCGGCTTACACTTATCAGCGTTCACTATAGCGATACGAGTTAATTTATCTGTTTCTTCGGTTGCCCTTCTTCGTGACATGTTGACTCAATATGTTAGGATTCAGTGACACCTAACCTAAAAGTGAGAGTACCAAACACAAAATACAAATATTCACAAGTGACGCGCAACGCAATTACACCTAATTAACCACGTTTTGGCTTTATTTTGCTTACCAGTAATTTGAATTTATGTAAAACAGATTTATTCTAGGCCGCCAGCACGACCGGCCATGAGGAAAGGATAGCTCGCAGAACTGCCAACATTTATGCAAAAAATTTCAAACTTTAACTATTTTCAGTAAGTGAAACAAAACTTAATTAAACTATACGTGAGGTTTACTTGGCTGAAAATGCAAGAGTGCTTCTTCGACTGGTCATAGTGTATCAGTAATTCAAAAATAGCTCCGATCATTAATATTGACGGTTGGCAGAGCTGCTTGTCATTTGTGTTGTGCTCCAAATTTCCTATTTTAGAATTTTTCATTCCGATTGCCTTAAGCCAAAAAATACGTAAAAAATGTCCAAAGTCGATATGGAATTAAAAAAGGTAAAGTTCCGGCACCCTTTCTCGCATTAAAATTTGCGTGTTTTAGGCTTTCGCAGAGCTGCAAGAGAAGCAAATTGACACAGCCCAAAAACTGCGTATAGCAGACCTACAAATCGAGACTTTAAAGAGAAATAAACAGCATGCATCTTTTACAGAAAGGTAATTGTGTAACTTTTGTAACTTGCAATAAAATTTCATGTTTAGGGAAATATCGTCGCTAGAAGAAGGCACCAAGACCTATGAGTCTGTTGGTCGGATGTTTGTGATGACTCCCATGACTCAAGTAAAAGAAAATCTTCAAAAGAAGCAAGCACAGGCGGAAGAGAAGATTAAGGTCCTTGTAAACAATAAAACATACTTAGAAAATAGTTTAAAGGATGCCACAAATAGCTTACGTGAGTTAGTACAACAAAAGAAGGAGTCTTAACCTGTTTCATAATTTTTATTGTAAAATTTCTCTAAATACATATTTTACTTGGCAATCGCAGTTTCAAATAGTAATGGTTCTGAGGGTGGATTTTCCTCAATATGGTGTGGCTTATGAAGCAGTTTAAAAATACCAGTTCCTATAGGCGCAGGCATTCCCATTATGATATTTTCTGAAACACCGTTTATTTTGTCGACCTGGCCATAATAAGCTGCATCAAACAAATGATCAGCGGTTTTCTCAAACTAAAAAAAGGGGTGAAAAATCGTTTGATTGATTGGAAGACTCACAGAAGCCAAATTCAGTATAGACTGCTTCATTTTGGACAAACCATATCGTGTGATGCCCAAAACTTCCCCCGTGTGTGTCATTTGAGCCGCCAGTAACATAATATGGCGATAATCCACACTCATACCATGGTTTTCCATCACCATTTTAATTTCGGACATAATAATTTCCCTACAAAGCATAATAAATGAAATGTGGGGCCTACTTTAAAACTAAAATTATTTGTAAAAAAAACATTAATCTCACTTTGATTATCTGTTTGACTCGACGACGTGCTAAAAAGCTGAGAGAAATTCATTTTTCACCTAATATACTGATTTCCCTTTAAAGAAACTAAGTTGTTACTCTGAAAAGTGTTTAAGTGCTCGAAAAAGGCATACATTTTCAAACAACTTCAACAACATTTTTGATATATTTTGAGAAAAGTTTGTAAAATAATAATTACCCACAGTGTAGTCCGGTTATAACGAACTCGGAAAATGTATCAAAATCAGTTCGTTATATCCAAGGTTCGCTATAAGCAGTTTACGTATAAAATAAGACGAAATAAATCAGTATTGTAAAAAATAATCCTTTCCCACATTAGGAATATGTATACGAATATTTATAAAGAATTTAATAGGCGAATAAATTTAGGACCAACAAAAATTTTAAACAAATATGATTTCTAAGTTTAGTTCTTCAAAATCTATTACACTGAGTTAAAATTAGTAAGAACAGCCATAAAAAATTATAAAACTATAAAAATTTTGCATCGATTTTTTTTGGCGAAGATACCACCTTGGAACTAGACCCCTCAAATATTTGAAAAATAAGTAACGAACCTTGCGGCTTCTATCCCCAGGGTATGGTACACTTCCATGATATTATTGGAGACAGTCTTTGTCCCCAGCACCCCATACGTTGCAATAACTTCCCTTAAATTGTCACCCTCAACACATAAATTGTACAGAGTCTCGCCTCCTTTCTCCTCTTTGGCAATAACAGCACGGTTTACGGTTGGTAGCCCTTTAACAACAACACTAGGCAATTTCGCCTTAAGCTCATTCAATGAAAAATTAAATCTGTGTGTGTGTTTACTGCCACTGGGTGATACTGTGATAATGGTTTCACTTTCGACGCGAACTTCGTTCGGTTTTAGTTTTAATTTTGAGGTACAAATACTGAAAAAAATTTAAAAAAACTTCAAGTACACAACTATTGCTTTGGCAAACCTGTAACGGACAGTCTCAGCATTTATTTCAAGTTTCAATAACTTAATCCGGTCGTAATTTAACTGAATTAAAAGGAAGCAATCGTACTGGGTGTAAATTTCGTCAATAAATGTTGCCACCTCACCAAGGGTTGTTCTTTCGATTCGGGCTTTAACCTCCCGAGCAAAACCGATATCGCGTGGGTTGGTGAGGCTAGCGGTGATTATAGGCGTGCTGATGTCCTTACTAGCATTGATAATTTCCTTGATTCTAGAAAAATTAATAGTTATTTAAGTTCAAGAGTGACGAAGTCGCGAGTGAACTTATTTCATGAGTAAATAAGCAATCTTTAGCGTCACTTAGCAGAACTTCAAAGTTTTGTTAACCCTTCAAAATAATAGGAATTTGTAAATTGTAAATGTAAATAAAGAAATAGTTTAACATCTGTTTCAGAAAAAAGATATTTAATGTTTTCCAGTAATTTAAAATGTACCTCGGGACCCCTTGTGTAATGTTCATGCTTGCAACACCAGCAAAATGGAAAGTTTTGAGGGTCATTTGTGTCCCTGGTTCTCCGATGCTCTGTGCAGCTAAAGCACCAACTGCAGTTCCCGGTTCAATGATAGACCTGGTGTATTTTGAACCGCAAATTTGAAGGAACGTGACTAACTGGCTACAAGTTAGTCTTTCTATTTCTTTCACCACTTTATCGTCCCCGAATTTGTTGTATATTCTTTCCACTCTTAAGGCAACCTTGTCCATGAAGTTTCTGAAAACAAGTATTTACAAATAGGTGATGACAGTGGACAATGAGGGCCAACTTTAGTTCCGTTTTAAATTCGTCGCTACACTCGTTTAGTGCGTCCGTTTCAAGGAATGTTTTAGTAGCTCGTCTGATTTGAACACTGTTTAGGATCGTTTCGTCTCGGTAAGGACATTTCGCTTGGACATGGCGCAGAACGCGGTCGAAATCGACTGGGCAGTCTTTACCTGATAATAATTTTTGAATATTTGGAATGTTGGCATAAATAAACAAACCTTCCATGTAAGTCGGGTCTAGACCATCACCTCCGTAATTCACCTGAACTATATCACCTTCCGCATTTCTGACAGAACCATCGTAGTGCACCACCAAGTCTTCCAACGACTAAAAGGATTAATTGAATTACACTATTAAATAATTTTTGATTTTTTTTAAAGCGAATTTATAACACGTAATATTACAACCACACCATTTACTTTGATGTTTGAGTTTATGCTAAAAAACCCTAAACTTACTACAGTATCAAATAGACAAGGCAACTAAAATACATAACAAACAAGGATGTTCCTCGCTCTGAAATTGGTTTCCCTGAAGTATTCATTACATCCACATTTTTTTCCTCAAAGTCAGCTTCCATTGCTACTTCACAGCTTTCAGCATCATATGCTTTCTTCATTTCTTCTCAGAGCGATTTGATAACTGGGTGAGACGATGTAAGTAAACTATGAAGAATCTTTTCGTTTGATTTTTTTTGTTATTTTTTCCTGGACCTACACTCTCTTATATTATCGGAAATCTTTTTTTCTGGCCTTTTGGCCTTCAGAAAACTGTGAAATAGGTATCGAATTGCATTTTGACTAATATCTTCTCCATGAATTAGTACTTTGTGTACTCTCAAATAACACCAAGGGTATTTCCTTACAAACAACACAGTAAATTTTTATACACAAATTTCTTGGTTCCAGTTATTTCAGCAGTAACTTCAGGATCCTGAAAACATTGCAAGCGCTGAATGTTCCCTCTCTTTGTTTTATTCTATCCACATGTAAACCTATTTGACTTCGGATTTTGTTTTGTATTTCTTGTCTGTTGCAACTGTTTACATACGGATGATTGAGTCGACCAACAAAATTTAAATTTTACGGAAGATGAAAGAGACAAGGATTTTTTCAGATAACGATCAGATCCCAAAGTAGTATTTTTCATTTGATATTTTTTTAACGAATTGAAATTGTTCATTCTTTATTGTTTAATATTATCTGTTTCAAAACTATAAAAACGCCAACGTCGCATTTTATAGAATTATTTTTTTAAATAACGTTGATAAAAATGAAAAATAGTTATTAATGATTAGATCTCTCATTGAAACTATAAATTACATTAGCTATCAATTTTTTGAACTGCATAAATAACTTATAACAACTCATTTTGAGAGAAAATGCGACGTTGGCGTTTTTATAGTTTTGAAACAGCTAATAACAACGCATTGCTGAACTCGTTTGTGGAAAAGCATTACAGATTTTTCAATCAACCACTGTCAACAATAGCTTATCATTAATTCGCAAGCTATCAATATGTGTACGTGTAGGTCCAGTAGTGATATTTCTTGGTAGTTTCTTTAGAAAATGAATCCTCAGAATTATAAAACTTGATTGAAGAATATTTAGTTTTTTTATAACCAGCAAATTTTTGCTTATAAATGTTTTAGTCAATGTTGTGGTCAGCTGGGTCAGTACTTACAGAAGATATTTTCATCAATATTTGTTCGAGTATGTGGCGCAGAAAAATTTTATTTCCGCTTCAGGATCGCTTCATCTTGCGGATAGCACTCTTTCTTCACCAAAAAAATAATATATTGAACCGTTTATTTTATCGGTCTCTTCTCTTAAATGTAAGTACTGAGCTTTGGAAAGATTCCGAGTTGTCATTCCTTTTGAGCACATGTTCGGGAAGGTGAAAGTTTCGTTACTGAAGGTGGATTTTTAATAAAAAGTTTAATATTTCAGCTACTGTTTTTTTGTCTTCTTTGCTCATATTTATTTTAGAGGCAAACATTAGCTCTTCAGCGGAAAAATTTTGTGGCGTTCAGAACATTCACTAAATGGGTTTTGATTTTGTAGATCTAAGCCCACTTTCACTTTGAACCAATATTACAGCCAGTCTTTATTTTTTATCAAAATTTGTAGAACACTTCATGAGCTTTTGAGAATTTTTGAGAATTACGAAAAAATTTAGACATACTTAAAATATGTAGAGATTACAGATTACATCTGACAGGTTATAGTATTATTGTGTGTTTACCTAATTCCTATGAGTTATAGAAATCACAAATTTAATCTTTAATCCACTGTACGGTCTCCCTCAGAGATGAATGACTGAATGATTGAATCAGCAGTTATGGCCAACTTACCTTTACCAGCCTTCTCTGCATATATCCGGTTTCCGCAGTTTTAACCGCTGTGTCTACAAGACCCTCACGGCCGCCCATTGTATGAAAAAAGAATTCTGTGGGTGTCAGTCCAGTGTAAAAACTATTTTCAACAAAGCCTTTAGCTTCTGGTGTTTTGGCTAAACATCAAAATGAATTTTTTAACGTTTTGTGCAAGAAAATTCTTACAGTGATGTGGAAAATGTGGCAGTGATCTATTTTCAAATCCATCAGGGACTCGTTTTCCATTCAAAGCCTGTTGACCCACACAAGCAATCATCTGAGAAATATTAATGAAAGACCCTTTTGAACCCGATAAAGCCATAATAAGTGGGCTATTAGTTGGGTGCAATTCTGCAAGACACGCTTGACCTGCATGTTCACGAATAACTGACAATTCTTTCAAAATAACAGCTTCTAAAGTCTCCTCAGCCGTACATCCCGGTTGGCATTGGAGCCTACCATCGGCCATTTGACGAATATACTCGTCACATTTAGTATATCTATAAAAATGATGATTATTAAACTAAGTCAAAAAACATCAATAAACAAACCCATCTTCTAGCAACTTGTTTTTTCGTCTTAGTAAGCCTTGACTTGGAGTAACGTCACCTATCCCAATACTGAATCCACTATTCATTAAATAAAAGGAAGTAAGTTTAGCTAATCTCCACATTGATTTTATTGCATATTCTGAGCCAAAGTCTCTCAAAATTACGTAAAAAATGTTATTGCCTTTCCCTCCACTTCCCAAATGGCTTTTATCTAATGTTCCAGCCACAAGTTCGGAATTCCTGATCAAAACGTACGAATCTTTAACGCATAATTCTCTATTTTTTGTGTAGGCTTTGCCCTTTGCCTCAAGATTTGCCTTGACTGGACATTTCTTATTAGGTCGGAAAATAAGGCTACAAATTTGCTTGCCAGACCACAATCGTCTTGGCTACAAAGATAAGATACAAATGTGTTTAATAAGCATAACGGATGGATTAAAAGTTATTCGGATTTTTTATGTCATTACAGAAAATTTATAAAAATGTTAGCCTAATAGAACAGAATTAAAAAATTGAAATAATCCTTCCCCATTATTTAAATATTTCTTCCAACTTGTCCACCTTTGAACAACAGTGTGGTAATAACTGATGAACCAATGAAGTATCTCAAACAAATGTTTTTAGGTTGGTTATTTTTTTCGGTGTTTAATTCCAAGAAAGGGAACAAATTGAACATATGACAATTAAAATAACACTATTAGCTGTTTCAAAACTATAAAAACGCCAACGTTGCATTTTACGGAATTATTTTTTTAAATAAGGTTGATAAAATTGTAAAATAGTTATTAATAATTAGATCTCTCATTGAAACTAAAAATTACATTAGCTACTAATTTTTTGAAGTGTATGAATATTTTTTAACAACTAATTTTGAGAGAAAATGCGACGTTGGCGTTTTTATAGTTTTGAAACAGCTAATAAATAAAAGGTGTAGATTTTTTTCAAACTTTAGCCCATCCGTTACACAGTTCTTTCATTCATAATAGGAGTATTATTCACAAACCTTTAAAATACAGGGTGTTGGTAAATCAATTTGCATATTGGTGTCGTTCTCAGCCAATAGCGTGGCGGCTAATTGAGACGCGTGTGCTAAATCCAGAAACGTATCTTTTTTGGTCAATAAGTAACCACCGGTCAAAAAATCCTGAGTTGCTGCGATCAATAATTCACCGTTTCGTGGCGTTACTAGATTATTTTTGTTCTAAAAAATCACCAAATAAATGAAGAAAAAAAAGTTTAAGAGAGGTACCCCCATTAAAATTAGTGCTTCCGCTTTAGCCTCTTCAGTTTGAGGCAAATGCAAATTCATTTCGTCGCCGTCAAAATCCGCATTGTAGGGATTACAAACGCATTCGTTGAACCTATTTGTACAAAAAATAGCACCCGAGTCACATACAAAATTTCTCTTACCTGAACGTTCGATGCTGATGGACTTTGGTCCTGTGTGCCATAATCGACAACTTGTGCAAACTCGGTTGTCGATTAAATAAGACGACATCGTCGTTGTGAAGGTGCCTTTCAACCAAATCCCCCAGTTTCAACTCTTGTGCTAGTTTTTCTCTATTTCCGTATTTAAGGAACTTTTTGAAAGCGGAACCTTTCTGCTGAACGTAATTAGCCCCAGGCCATTTGTCAGGTCCGTTGATGACCAATTGTCTCATAACATCGATATTTGCGTGAATCACGCGTTCAGGAAAAGTCAAGATTTTGGCGATATGTAGAGGAACACCGACTTGATCGATTTGCAAATTCGGATCAGGGGAAATAACTGTTCTTGAAGAAAAGTCGACTCGTTTACCGGAGAGATTGCCACGAAAACGGCCTTGTTTGCCTTTAAGGCGTTGCACAAGACCACGGCCCGGTTTTTTTGGCTGAAAATTACTTCCGGTAATGTTGTAAGGAAGTCTCAATAAAAGCGCGGGCAAGTGTGTTGTACAATCGTTATTTAACGCAAAACAGACACATCTGGTGACTTTGAAGAAATGAAAAAGAAAATGCTGTAACTGCGGTTACAACAGAACATAACAAGTTATTATTTTTTATACAAATTATTAATTAAATATTAAAAACTTGTTGGTTTCTTAGACTCAATATTGATATATGAAGAGGTTATAAATAAAAGGAGTCTATATTGAAATGTCCATTTAATCCAATAAGGGCCGCTTTTACAATCGCCCGACAAACTCCCGATAAGTTATTCGTGGTATAAATTTATACTTGGGATAACAGGCAGGTAACGGGCTGATATCCATCAGATAACTTTTTTGTCTTTTACAATACAAATAATTTATCCATGGAATAATTGTGACATTTGACTCAATCGAGCATTATTGTGACAGTTACTTTTTAACTAAAAAATGCAAGAAGTTAACATATTTGAATCAGATAGCGAAGGCGAATTGATTGAGTATGTGGGCAGGTAAAAGGTAACTGAACAATGTGGTCCAAGGTATACATAATGCCCATAAAGTTTCCTGAAAAGCAAATGGCCAATGAGAGTAGAGTATAAATTTATCCCATAGTTTATCGGGTTGTCAAACGACCAGATAATTTATTCCGTAGTTTATACCGTAGTTTGTCCTATCGGGGGTTTATCGGATGATTGACAAACTGATTTTTTAATTTATCCTGGGGATAAAGTTATCGGGAGTTTATCTGACGATTGTAAAAGCGGCCCTAAATGGATATTTCAGTATAGACTCCTTTTATTTATAACCTCTTCATATAATTAAATATTAATTTTCCTATTTCCCCCTTCACATTTACTAAAATTAGCTCTCTTTTTAATTACTGTACAATCCGTACAATCGTTATTTAACGCAAAACAGACAGATCTGGTGACTTTGAAGAAATGAAAAAGAAAATGCTGTAACTGCGGTTACAACAGAACATAACAAGTTATTATTTTTTATACAAATTATTAATTCAATATTAAAAACTTGTTGGTTTCTTAGACTCAATATTGATATATGAAGAGGTTATAAATAAAAGGAGTCTATATTGAAATGTCCATTTAATCCATTAAATGGATATTTCAATATAGACTCCTTTTATTTGTAACCTCTTCATATAATTAAATATTAATTTTCCTATTTCCCCCTTCACATTTACTAAAATTAGCTCTCTTTTTAATTACTGTACAAATAAAATTGAAAATGATTTTTTTGCAATTTTTGAGCATTAAATTTACGAGTTGATAGCCCGAAATTCAACTACATATTTTGCAAATTTTCTTCAAAAGCATTTTTGAACTAGAAACTCAGTTTTTGCGAGGTTTCGCTAACCGGACCAAAAATCTGCAAATTGTCTTATTCAACTCTTTTAGTACGTTTTCAGGCAAAAATATAATTATTTGGCATTTTTTTTTAAACCAAGCCGTAAATTCAACGAGTTAGGCTAAAATCTGTATTACTGTCTTTATCAAGTGTTATAGTAAAAAACTGCCTTTCATATACAGTTCACTTTACGCAAGTTATAGTCAGTTTTAACTGTCAAAACTAATAATAATAGTAATAATAATAATAATGATAATAATAATAACAATAATGATAGTAATAATAAAATAATGATAATATATAATAATGATAATATTAAAAATAGTAATAATAATAATAATAAAAACCTTTGGAAATAAATCCTTTCCTTAAAAATTATAACATGAATCGTTCTTTTAAGCTGGTGTAAAGCGTTCTCAATCGGTTTTATTAAATTATACCCGTTCTTTTCAGCAAAAAACAGCCCCAAATAAAGCGTTTTTATCCAAAGCGTAACATTAATCGTGTTTTTGAGGCAGGATAAGACCAATTCAGTTTGTCTTGATAAAGTTTTACGCGTTTCTAAGCAAAGAATCTTTCCAAATAGGCAGGTTTCTTTCAAATTAAAATGCAAATCGATTTTTTGAGGAGGAATAAAACGTTTTCAGTCTGCTTTGTATAAGTTTTATCGGTTTCTGTGCAAATAATATTTAGAAATAAGCCGTTTTCTTTCAGATTAGACCTTGAGTCGTTTTTTTAAGATAGTCGAAAGTGTTCTCAGTCTGTTTTATTGAATTATACTCATTTCTTTAAACAAAAAACAGACTCAAATATGCATTCTTATCCGAATTGTAACATAAATCTTAATTTCAAGATAGAATAACACGTTTTCATTCTTTGTTTTTTTAATTATTATTTCATGAATCATGAATAATATTTCTGACTGAAAAATCAAATTAAATCGAAGTAGTTGTTGTTATAAACTGTTTAGCTCGATTTAGTTTGTTATTTTTGAACCAGAGATTCCTTTGTTTTGTAAGATCTTATCAAAAGCAGATTAAAAAATCAAAATTAGGGCCAAGAAACGCAATCACTTCCTAAAATTTTCAAAAACAGGCCGAAAAATTACCAATTTTGGCCGGAAATGGTGTTATCTTTTCCTTGTTTGGAGCACCAAATTTCGCTCGTTCTGTAACGAAATTTCTGGCAACTTTTTCAGCGCAAATCTGGCGTTACTATTGGTGAGATTTACACGGCACTATTGACCGCGTTTTTATTTACTGACGATATGAGAATTGTTACCATCATTGCTAGGGGAATCCCGGAAAGTTCGCTGTTAATATAAAGAGCGGTCTGCAGCTGGAGAAAGTCCCAACCCTCTTGGTACATATTAACAGATGCTCCTGACAGTTTGTGTTTTTTGATTACATCATTGATAAAGATTATTTCAGATTGTCTCATAGTTAAATCATCTTCATTGCTACAATAAATATCCTGCAATAAAGACAAAACAAAATTGAAAATACGTACGTCCCTGCCTTCAAATCCGATACCACAGAGGGGCGAATTGAAACAGGAGGGACTAGCATTCTGGTAAAAATTAAATCTTTTGGTTGTGACCTCCTTGAGTCCATTGCCAATAAAGGAATATCACTTTGTGGAATTCTCTCAAATAATTTTAAAACATCAATTGGGGTAAGAATCTGTGAGACTGCAGAATTGGCAGTTAATGCATTTTTGATCTCTGGATTAACATCGATCGCTGAATTAAATTTTTCTAAAAGAACAC
This sequence comes from Tribolium freemani, assembly GCA_939628115.1. NCBI lineage: Eukaryota > Metazoa > Arthropoda > Insecta > Coleoptera > Tenebrionidae > Tribolium > Tribolium freemani. The sequence continues at coordinate 2,235,546 of OW626785.1, read as the reverse complement.
AAATAAATAAAAACAATTTTGTTTTTTTATTAATAAATTTGTTACCGATGTGTTCTTTCAAAACTGTTTCCTTGTCACTCCCTCTATTTTTTTCACACACTATCTTTAAGACAGATCCCCCAGTGCTCCCTTTACTGGCTGTCAACTTTTTTACGAAGCCATTAGTTTCCTTACAGTAGGGACACTTGGTCAACTTTCTGCATTTCTCAATAATTTTCTTCCTTATAGCTTTTTTAGTCATATAACTGAGATGTTCATTAGAGAGACGTATTCGATATTGGTTTTTTTCTTCCTCGGGAAGGAGAACACGGGCACAACTCTTACAAATTGTTTGAAGAATGCTAATAATGCTTCTAAAGTATCCAACATGATATACAGGCAATTCCAAATCAATGTAACCAAAATGGCCAACGCACGAATTTATATTTTTCCCACATGTCTGACAAGGCGATTCTTTCGAATTTGTGCCCTAAAGCAACGTAAAATTGAAAATGTGAACTTGTATATTTTAACACTTTACCAGTCTCTTGTCCAGCACTCCATAGGGAATTGGAGTGCGTTGAACATCCTGATTATACAAGTTTTTCGCTACAACATGAATATGGGATTGTTGTTGCATCGACTCCGCACTCTCAATCCCGAAACTGATGTGGGAGCTGCAAAAAAGATCAGTATTCACTAAAAGACATGCGAGTTTTCAGACTTACATTTTTCTCGCCACATCAGTTTCTCGGTATTGCTCTTTTGGCATTTGTCCTGGTTTACAAATGTTCAGTTGTGTTACCAACAAAGTTTGAAAATAGAACCGCTTAAAATTACAATTTGCCTAAATTAACCTCACTCTTTTGAAACACAACATAACCTCAACTTCGAACCATGCCAATTCAAGGTCACAAAGATACGGATGTTTCATATAATTTAACTAAACTTACGTCTTGACGATAAAAGGACCTTGTACCACAGCCTTGTACAGTAAAAAAATTATAAATAGAACAGGGCTTTGTGTTAAGGTTTTTTTTCATTTCAAACTGTGTAAAATATTGTTAAGAAAAAAAGAAATGGTTTATTTGGAGTATATGCAACCCATAAAACACGGGGAAATTTTCCCTATCATTTATTTTTTTGTAACAATCCAATTTTTTTAGTACTTTGGGCACCTTCAACTATTACGTGTTTTGTTTCATTTTATTTAAAATATTTCAGATTTTTTTTTCATCTTTATTTCATAGCTAATTTATTTATCCAATAAACAAATTCTAATTGCGACAAACACAAACGGCCTTATTGTTGCAATATCCCCCCCGTTTCTTCAAAAAGAGGCAATGAGCCGCACATGCGGAATGGTTTAGCTTGACGGAGACGCCTCGGAAGCCCCCTTCGGCACTGAGGACATCACAAGTGAACCGTTTGACCCGGAGATGTTCTGTTGGGACCAATTAATTTCAAATAAATTTTCAAAATTTTGACTTACCTCCATCTGCAGGAAAAGCTGTGGTTTCGAAAACGCACAAAAGGGCAACTAGAGCGATAACGAGTAGCTTCATTTTGTGCGGTGTTGGTAATACTGGCTCAAGGGGGCCTCGGTTCTACTTTTATATTGCTTTGGGAGGAAACGGTACTTTACCTGGGTTTTCCGAAGAGTGATGAAGTAAATAAGAGATAAGAGGGTCGTGACTTGTAATCTATTGTCGGGTCTTGTTATCATTTGCAGTAATTCCCATCAATTCGAAAAAATTTAAATTTCACTTCCATGATTGAAGCAGTGTTTGGAAGTGTGACACCCCAGCCGAAGGCGAGGGTGGCGGCCCATGGATGTAGAATATGCCATTTATTTATCCCCCTATTACTAAGTAAATTCTAATTTTTAGCATTATTTCGATTAAAAACAATTAAATACCTACTAATAACAAACCCTATTTAAAAGAACACCTTGTATTTTTAATAGTCTGAAAAAACTGCCAATTAAAATTTTCACGACAAACATGATAAAACAGTATATTTCGTAACAAGCGTTGTAAATAGCATTTTACGTACGAGTGGTAAGTTACATATTATGAGCTACGAAGAAGCGAGTAATATAATTCCACGAGTACGTAACTGCTTTACAACTCGAGCTACGTACTGTACTTTATCTACGACCAATTTTTCGTTTTCAAATCTCTTTTTCTTTTAATTGTTTACAATGGCTTATGGCTAATTTGCACAACTTTTCTATATCGGGTGTGTCGAAAGTCGCGGACAGGCAGAGCTATAGAAAATTTCGACATTCAATATAGGAACTCTAATTTACAGTAATAGACAGTAACTGCGGATAGTACCATGAGATCAAATATATTCTGAATTAGAGCAAGCTGTGCCTGCTGAACTTTAGCCACATTTTAGCCGTTTATTTACACTTTAGCCACATTTAAGCCGTTTATTTACTTTTGAATTTATGTTGTCTTATGCTGGTTTTACACAGCAAATATGTGGCTAATGCTACACATCACTTTCAAAGCTTACTCCAATTCAATATATTTTCGATCTTATGTTACAAAAATGACCATTTTCAACAATGGTCGTAGGTAAAAACATTAAAAATTTAAAATTTGCGCTCTGTGTTAAAACGGTATGAATACCGTAAAAGATACAAAAAAAACAAGGCTTCTTCTCTTAGCTGTAAACTTTGATTCTTCTCATAACTCATACATTCTCCTGTTCCCTAAATCTATTTTATTAGTGTCATGCTGTGGTGTCACATGTCAGTAGTACTTATCAAAATAAGTGAGTATATTTTGGTTGCATCCAGATTTTTTCTTGAACTCAATGAGTAACGTACCTGAAGAATTAGAAAGATCAGAGGACGAACCTGGATATAAAAACCAGCCGATAGAACCTGTAAGTGTGAACGTATATATCCAAACAAACCAATTAAATATTTGTTACACCAGATTCATGTATTTCGGGGTGTAAGTCGCTCGGCTCGAATTGCCTTACCACAAACAGCAAATAAGAGAAAATGTACGGATGTAGCAGTGGGCTGTATTTTCGGAATAGCCTTTGTAAGTCTGGTAAATATGTAATTATAATTGTGAATTATTACAGTTCTGATAAAAGTGATATTGATAGATTGGTTCTGCTGTATATATAGCTTTAAATTCTGACATTCGGATACTATTGAACGGTGTAGATGCGTGTGGTAATGTTTGTGGAGTAAAAAATACCAAACCATACAATAAAACTTGTCCAGAAAAAGACTACACCAAGTACCCGTGAGTAGTACCTGCAAATTCAGTAACTTTTCGTATACTTTTTTAATTATTATATTGGTTTATTGAACAGTGAAGCTCAAATAGTTTTTGTATTCTAGAGTTCTAGATGTAAAAGAAAAAGAATGCATTGTAGCCGATGAGTGCAAAGCTAGAAACATGTAAGGATATTAACTTGGTCCTTGATATTATGCTATGGTATATTTTTAGGACATTATTTGGTGGACGGTGTATGCTTAATCAAAAAAAATCTTCAAAGAAAAAGAAGACATTATTTTCCAGTCGTGACTATTATGTACGGTGTAATTTTTAATTATTTCATATTTTTTTATCTGTTATTATACAAACTATGATAGTTTACCCTATTTACTATTAAGCAAAAAATTGTTTCATGAAACCTTTTCAGGAATCAATTAATAATATTGTTCCCTATTCTGTAATAGTGCTGATTTTAATGCCAACTGTGGCTTCAGGTACTTTCCCATTTTTTCAACTGGCAACATTTGACGCTTTTTTAGGGTTGTCCTTACTGGTATATGTCCTGATTCGCTACCATCCAAAAGGTACCTTCTATTTTTTTACGATTCTTGCAACAATTATACTTTTTCTTGCAGCGTGTTATTTTTGGTAAGACTAGCAATAAGCATCTTTTTGGAATATATCGTTTTTTTTAAGGTATTTAGTATTCGTTAATCATCGTGATAAGGTTGAAATGCGTTTGAAACTTGTGATAATTGGCAACGCTGTTGCTTGCACTATTGGTGGTCTGGTCTTATTTCTTATCCTTGCATGTAGATCTAGCAGAGTTCCGCTTTTAATTGAAATTTATAATGAAACATTTGATGCAATTTGTCAGTCAAAACTGATCTTCCTTGCACCCGTTGCGGTAAACTATTTCAACTATACTATTTACTTACGAAAATTAAAAATTGTTTGATTTTTTCAAGTATTACAAAAGTGGACAAATGTTTGGGTTATTTTTAAAACAATTAGGAAAACACATCGTAGCTAAAATATTTAAAAACATAAATTACCAATAATTAAAATTAATACTTCATTAGATAAAGTTATGTCTGATCATTTAAAAAAAAATTGTATACAAAGCATGCCCCTTACTGTTAAAAAGTTTGAGCCACATCGTTTTTTACATGAGCACTTGGTAATTTATATTAAATAAAATTAGTTGAAATAAAATTTAAGAGCGATATAGCAATTTTGGTGGATGCGCCGGGATAATAAAACATTACTAATATTATTTTTTGCTTTTACAACTTTACTATCTAATTGAATTTTAAGCTCATTGGCCAGTTAGTTATAAATCAATACACACTGTTTAGAAATGGTTGTTGACCAAGTCACTCATAAAATTTAAACATAATGTGGGGCTTAATTTACATTGGAAATGCCGTCAAAAAATAAGGTTTCGAATATAAAAGTAAAAAAACAAACTTACACGTGAAGCAACTTTGTGGAAAAATGCAAAAAATTAAGTAAAAAGCTAATTCAAAGATTTGACAAAGATGACAGAAACAGAAATTACAATAGTCATTTAGATGAATTTGAATTCCATAGTCGACTTGATGAACAACCAGTCTTAAACACATTGTATATCTACTAATACTTGCTCACTCAATTATAATAGAATTGGTAATTGCTTACAATAAATTATTGTTATTATTAAACAACAAATAAACTTCAAGATTTTTGAATTAACTGCCTTATATCCTTAGCTCTTTAATAGATTTCATTTAATTCTTATCTTATGAAATATTGTTATGTATTTTTACTTAATAACTGTAAAAATAAGCCTCAATTTTTTCACAATCTAGACAATGGTGTTCATATGTTTCCTTGGGTTAAGTTGGTTGTTTATGATGTTTATGACTGCTTCTGTTAAAATTCCGCAAGATGAAGGTTTTCCTGCTGACAGGTAGGTACTTCTAAATTTATTGTGCTCCCTTATAAATACATACTTACGGTTTATCAAAGTTTCTAATGCAATTATGGTTTTGTTATCAATTTTAAAGTAGCTTATTTACAATAGTCTACAACAGTCTAACCATTGCTAACAAGGATTTCTCCAAACGGTTTGAGAATTGAAATTTTATTTAGTAGGTGAAGATGACAAGAGGATTTTCTGCTTTCTTAGACAAGAGGTAATAATAATAAAGCCACAATTGCACTAGAAATTTTACTCAGAACATTCGTTGTTACTGTAGAAATGTTGCAAATAGAACACAAAAGCCATCCAAGTGAACCAGATTTTCATAATTTCCTTTCGTTTCTTCAAAAGGGTGACGGCCGCCTCTTATCATTTACTAGTAAAGTTAACTTTGATTTTTCGCAAAGTTTGTTGTTCTTTTTTTTTGAGTGATAATTGATAAGTGATAATACTAACAACTCAGTGTTGCCGATATAGTATCTTTTTTGTAGTCACCCGGTATAATAGATCTACTTCGAGAAAACTTTTCACAGTAACAGACAAACAATGTAAAACTAGAATAATAGGCTCCCGTTACAGTAGAACCACGGTTATCGGCGCTCCGAATTTTACAAATATTTTTATTTTTTTAAATTTAAAATGCAAGTTACGCCATACGTTTTCAGATTTCTTTTAGAAATTATATTGCTCATATGGTAAGCGGGAAGTGATCGATCTCCTTAATGCGGATAATCGGGGTTCTACTACATTTTAATTCTGCTAATTCTATGTTTCATTCAGAATAGTGTATCTATGCTTCATGGTTTTTATGGGATATTGGATATTTACGTTTGTTGAAGGATGTCAATGTATAATGGTCGCTGGAACATTGGCAAGTTATTATTTTTCGAGGTTTGTAATATACAGGGTTCGCCAAATGAAATGTTACAAACGTAAGATGAAGTTCTTTATTTGTGTATCCATTTCACATTGTTTTATGAATGTTATGCCCATTTTATTTACATCTGGAAATTGTTGAATTATTCGATAAAATCTCTCACTTATCATTAAATCGCGGACGCCCGTTTCGTATTGATGTTAATTTAGAGATTTATTTTTAGCAGCAATTTAAAGCTTTTATCTATTTTCTTAATAAAACATAGCCATTTAAAAAAAAAACGTAAAGTTTTTATTAGAAATATGGCAGTTAAGTAACGCTTCAATTATTCACGAACCCTGTAAAAGTTTTTCTATGATATTTCGCATTTACTGTAATTATTCAATGGGTAGTTAATTTGTTACTTGTTTTAGTGACCGAGATAATTTCGAGGGTGAATATTGTAAAAACGTGGGAATAGTGATTCGTTTTCATCTGGGGACTGTTGCAACTGGATCATTACTTATTACCACAGCTGCAATGATAAGACTACTGGTTGATATTCTCAGTGATTGGGGTGAAGCGGCAGATGTGTGGGAAGTGATAAGGTGTTTAATATTATGTATAATTGACTTTTTCGGAGAAGTCGTAAATTACATCAGTCAAAAAGCGTATATCATGACAGGTATACCATATTTTTTAACGTAAAAAATACAAAGTATTTTATAGCCATTCATGGTAAAAATTTTTGGTTATCTGGCAAGCGGGCCGCGAAATTAATATGGTACAACTTTTTGGACACCATATCAGTTGATGGTTTAAACTCTGCTATTCGGTTCTCAGCTTCAATTTTAATTTTGTTTGTCGTGTTGCTTCTTGGATATGCCGTTCTATTAGTAACAGATTCATACCTACTTTTTGCAATTTGTAATATTATTTTAGACACAACCATTGGGTTTTATTATCGAAAATCTTTTCATTGGTGGAATACTTGCAAGCGCTGCATTGTACTTTTTCTTTTCACTGTTGGGCGTAAGTGACAAGAATAAAACTGATTTTTTAATAAACATTCTTTATAGACTGCAGTTGGTACAATTTTCTTGTGTTATTGCGAAGATGCCATCATGAATGACGGAAGCGATGAGCGACCTTATTTCATGAGTGAAGATCTTGAATACACATTGTATGATGCTTTGGAAGAAGTGGCCGAAAAAAGAGAAGAACGAGAAGAAAGGAAAGAAAGGAAAGAAATGGAAGAAGGCGATGATTAGAAACTATGTTAAAAAAATAAACCAATAAAATATTTGTAAACTTACAACCATTTTTTACATTGTCATGGTTTACCATGTTCTAAAAATTGTTTGATTAGTGTCATTAATGTCAAGATAGGTATTTCCAAATTTACCAAAAATTCTTAGTGCGCGTAATTTATTTTGTAAAATACCTATTACAATGCGTAACGTACCTCCAAAGTTAGTCAGATATGGAAATGATCCTGACTATAAAAAGCAACCAGTAGATCCCGTAAGTATAGGTAATGTAGAGTTGATCAAGTGCTAAACAGAAATTTCTAATGCATAGATTTTTATATTTCGGGGTGTAAATCATTCGGATCCAATTGCTTTACCAGAATTACCAGAAAATAGAAAATGCACGGATGCTGTAATGGGTGTTATTTTTTTAATTGCAGTCTTATGTCTCGTAAATATATTTCGGCGCAATTAAACTATGATAATGAAGCTATATTGCTAGATTGGATTTTCTATTTATATAGCTTCAATTTCTGACATAAAAAGGCTAATAAATGGTGCAGATAAGTGTGGAAATATTTGTGGAGTAGATAATTCTAACGCTGACGTTGACGATAATAAATGCCCAGGAAAAGATTTTACCAATTACCCGTGAGTAGCCTTAATTGTACACTGATGAAACATTTTGCGCTTATTATTATAACAAATATTTAAAATAAATTGTACCGCTATAACGCTTAAATATTAAATGTTTTAGGTTTTTAGATGTGAAAGCAGAAGAATGTGTTACAGCTGACCAGTGCAAAGAGAGAAATAAGTAAGTATCCTAATTTAGTTTCTTATATTTTTATAAATTTGATTGAAATTAGAATTTTATACGGTGCAACGTGTATGCCTGAACAAAAGAAAACACCGAAGTCACAATCGAAATTATTTTCCGGTCGTGACTACAATGTAAGTTAAATGTTAGACTGTAATGTACAGAAACGAGCAACTCCAACGTGCAAACCGAAAATCTAATTAAATAAATTTTGACTTTTACCTTTTTGCTGGCGTTTTCTGTACTATCGTCGATATAAAGTTGACTTCTAAAGCTGAAGGATGATACCGAAAGTACTATACCACACATTTCAGTTCATTTAGACACCACCTTTCAGCCTTAGAAGTCGATTACCTATATCGATTATATGACAATTCAATTCAGCTTTATTATACAAAGAGACTGTACTATTAGTAAAAATCTCAAATTTGTAACAAGAATCTAAATTCGTGCTATGTATTTGTACATAACATCTGGTAAAATCTGATATAACCTGACGAAAGCAATTAGAGATATTGGTATTTTTTTAGCTAATTTTTATTATAGAGGATGTAAACCCAGTAACTAAACGATAAAAAAGTTTCATAGAAACACACTAATGATTTATTCTTATTGCTTCTGCAGATTTTCTTTAAAATTCAATAAGTACCCCTTACTTTTTCCGATCACTTTATTTTGCAAAATATTCAGTACTTTAGATTTAAATTTTCATTATTTTTTTAGAAATCTCTTGAAAACATTGTTCCCTACACCATAATAGTGCTGATTGTAATGCCATCTGTGGCTTCAGGTACGTTCAGTTTTTCCATTTTCAACACTAATATTAATCAGAATATTTTTTTAGGATTGTCCATACTGGTATATCAAATGCTTCGGCGCCATCCAAAGTGTACTTTCTATTTTTTCACTATTCTTTCTACTATTCTACTTTTACTTGCTGCTTGCTATTTTTGGTAAGACTAACTAATGAGCATTATCTTGCATTCTCCCATTCTGTTTAAGGTATTCATTTGTTACCCGCAACCACGAAAATGCCGATAAAAACAAAACACTTGTATTACTTACCAGTGCTATTGGTTTCACGATATGTGGTTTGTTATTGTTGTGTATACTTGTGTGTAGTTCCAGAAGAATCCATCTTTTAATAGAGGTCTATCGTGAAGCAACTAAAGCAATTTTTCACTCAAAGCTCGTCTTGCTTGCACCTATCCTGGTAATTTATTTCATTCATTCACAGTGACAAGCTTTATGCAATTCGTAATGGCTATTGCAATTGGCCAGTGACATTTTTTTCAGAAGTAAAAATGAAACTTTTACTGCTAAAAGCTTTCTTTTTGACAATTTAGACAATGGTGTTGGTGTGCTTGGTTGGTGCTAGCTGGTTATTTATGCTAGGGATGACTTTTGCCGTTAAAATTCCGGAAGGTGAAAGTTTACCTGGTGACAGGTAATTTATTTTATGAAGCTCTTCTCCTATACTACATCCCCCTTCTTACATAAAGTTTATAGCACTTGATACTGCAGTAATGCGCTAACAAAACGCAATTGCCAGTTATTATATTCGTTGAAAACTTGAATACAATAAGCAACATATTGTTTTTTGTTAAATTATTCTTGGTGAAACGGCACAAAAATATTAACCATAATTCAAATTTCCGTTTTCCTATGCGGTTTTTTGATAGATGGAGTAATGGTATTTATTACGAGTAGTACCTACTGAGTTATTGTAATACCTAGCCCGCGCTATGAGATTTAAATTTTATTATACAATGTGTTTTTAAATGATTCTCATCTAGTTAACTTTGAAATTGGTTTACATGTAAAAAAATTTTTGCCGCTCTGCTCATTTGAATTCTGTCAATAAATGTCAAAACTGTCAGTTGTGAAATTCACAAATTGTCAATTAATTAATTTTAAAAATTTCGTTGAAATGCAACTAAATTGTTACACTGTGCAAGAGAATACTTTCATTATCAAAGCTTATTTCCGTATTGAAGACTTAATAAATGGAGAATGATAATATTCTGTCTAAATGCCTGTCATTAGTTCTATAAAGCGGCATTTTTGTTATTACATGAGAAAGTCACAGACGAGTAGATGAGAATAATTTAAAACACATTGTACATTTTCTCAAGCTTTCTGTAGGTAATCTCTGTTAAGGATGTTCCGCGAATTTTGCAATATCCAGCATAATAATACCAAAGACAAATTATCTTTATTCAGTAACAGCGAAGTGTATTAACAGGTGATAAAACTTTTCCGTGGATGATAAACTACAGGAGAGTCCCTAGACCGGCAATGTTAGGTTCTTGAGCGAGTCACAAACACCTTTTATGGCATATTCTGCTTTTCCCTCCTAAATGTTTAATCAGTGCAGAATCTTTGTCTTTTTTCTTTTAAAAAGTTTTAAATCTGTGGTATTAAGGCGTAATCCAAATGCCAAAAAACAAATTTTTGAATAATCATGTGTTGACATGGAGGTGCTGCTTTTGTGACATAAGTATGGGTCGCTAGAATTTACTTACAGTGCTATTCGGTGTTCCCTCCCAAATGGAAAGGTTTTTCGCTTATGCTCTCTCCATTAGTTTCCTCTTTCCACTTTACAAACTTTTTATTATAAACGCCAGTATCGTTATTGTTGATTTTACTTATAAGTATTTGGTAAAAAATTCCAAAATACAAAGCCGCAATACCGAAATTGTTTCGGTAATTTCCATATCAAAATTTATAAGTTTTAAATCATCAGACTCCTAAGGCATTTGTAAAATCTTGTAACACCTAGAAAGTAAGGTAAACCATGGGGCAAATGCGAACCTTGTTTATTAAAACTGCTACAATATTCAAAACCCTGTGCCATCTATTGAAAAAGTAACTGCATTTAATATAAAGCCTTGGCTACAAAATAAATCTTTAGTTATAAATCTCTATGTTAAGTTTTGTGTGTTTCTTCCGTAACCTCTTTTATACCAGTCTCTAGTCTGTATAAGTAAACACTGTTTTTTGTATAAGGAAAGTTATAGTTGTCACATGAAACTAATAAACTATGCTATTAATATGATAAAAATTCTTTACAAATTATTGAGTAACTTTTTAGAGTACTTAGTTCACACTTGCCTTGTGGCTGTAAGGGCAAATGTGCCCTTATCTATTTAGTAAATTTTTCAAGCAATATTTTTAAACAAATATCAAATCTATTAGTTATGTTGAAGTGAAATAGACCTTCCAGAACAAGGCTTTAATCTACATAATTTTACAGTAAAAACTTTAAAGTGTAAACAAGTATTTTCATAGTAACAGCAAACGACAATATGATAATTTTTACAACAGCACAATTACCTACAATTATACTCGCAATTATATTTTACCTTCTCAAATCGTGGTCACATTTACCCGGGTTTACCTTAATTTATAACAATTAGGGACGTGAATAACGGTCCTATATAAAAACATTTTAATTTAAATTTTGGCTCAGGTTGGGGTACTTGTTTTTCCTGATTATTATGGGATACTGGATATTTACGTTTATAGAAGGATGTCAGTGTATGATGGTAGCTGGAACGATAGCAAGTTACTATTTTTCGAGGTTTATCATATAAAAGAAAAGTAAAATTTCTTATCATTTACTACTTTCAGAGATCGGGATAATTTAGAGGGTCAATATTGTAACAATGTGAAACTAGTAATTCGGTTTCATCTGGGTAGTATTGCAACTGGGGCACTACTTATTACGATAGCAGCAATGATAAGATCACTGATTGACTCTCTCACTAACAGTGGGGGAGATAATTGGGTGTGGGTAATTTGTAGATGTATACTCCTTTGCATAATTAGATGTCTGGAAGAGGTAATAAATTACCTTACTCAAAAAGCGTACATTATGGTTGGTAAGTACTCCATATATTGTTCAACATAGATATAAATACACAAATATTTTTAGCCATTCATGGTAAAAAATTTTGGACATCTGGCAAGCGGGGAGTGAAATTAATATGGCACAACTTTTTGGACACAGTATCCGTTGATTGGTTAAACTCTGCTGTTGAATTTTCAGCTGCTGCTCTAATTTTACTTGTCACGATGCTCCTTGGATATGCCATTCTATCAGTAAACTTTTTTTAACACATTTGTAGTTGTCTTCCTAATTTGTGATAAATATTATTTTAGGGGCAACAATTGGGTTTTATCGTAGGAAATCTTCTTCTTGGCGGTGCACTTGCAGCTGGCGCATTATACGTATACTTTTCGTTGTTGAGCGTAAATAATAATAATTATTCCAAGTGATTTTTTTTATAACGATAATTTTAAAGACTGCGGTTGGAACAATCTTCTTGTGTTATTGTGAAGACTTATTAATGAATGATGGAAGCAGAGAGAAGCCTTTTTTTATGAGCAAAGAGTTTCAAACCCATGTGTTTCTGGCCTTGGAATCTGTTGCCCAAAAAAGAGAAGAAAAGAAGCGTGAAGACGACTAGAAAGAGACCAAAATTTTTACAAGTTAAATTTGATTAGTTATATCTATAGTACAAAATTTAAGATTAAACATATCAAAAAGAATCAATTTTCGAAAACAATTATTATAAATCGATGTTATCTTTGTATTATATATAAGGTTTGTAATCACCCTATTGTAAGTGTTTACCCACTTACTAAGAAATTTCTTATATAAAAAGTGATTTCATTTTAATAAACAATATTTTAATACTCTAAATATTTTTATGATGACTTATTAAGGTGTAGAAATTACATCTCCGTTCAAAAGTGAAAACACGCCATTCCAAGCGAATTAATTTAATTGGCCATGTAACAATAACTATGACCTTGACTGACACAAAAACTCTTTCTTTGTAAGTGAGAAATAAACAATAAAGGTGAAATGAGCTTTCAAATGAGCGATATTCAAGTTCCAGGAAGGCAAAAACATTCTTTTAAACTCAAGTAAAATAGTGATTACAAAACTGGCTTTGGGTTATTCCCCGAGCACGAATTCATCAGAAAAGAATATGGACATAAATATCGTCTTAACTTGCTATAATTAGTGCCCATAGCTTAAACCAACTGAACCTGTTTGTCTGGTACACATTTCTGGGGAATTATTTTATGTACAATCTGTCAAACCGAATGGATAAACAGACTTTCTATTATTTACACTACGCCCATGCAAAACCACCCGCTGGCATCTTGTTATGCAAATTAAATCGCGATTCATGGGGAAAGTTGTCAAGATAAATCGAGATAAATGTATGATAAAGCTGAAATTATTTTGGCGTTTCATAATCTTGATCAGGATATTTCGGACAGGATGTGTACTTAATGAAGCATATTTTAATAACTTAGAAGAATTTATTGCTACAGTATTGCTGATGAAATACTGAGTAAATTTACACTTAACAGTTTAAAACCTACATCTGACTACAAGTAACACCTAAATATTTATAAACTATACTGTACACAATTATCTATAATTATCATCAGGAAAATAAAATAATATAAATAAACTAGTAACAACAAAACCTCATAATGAAAATTTTGGTTTTGCGCTTATGCATAAAAAGCATTGAGTAAATATCTATATATAATAAGTTTTTTGCATTCTCAGACCTACAACTACTAAATTTGTCGCTGAATTCATAAACAAATCAACCGTTTTTTCGACTGTAATGGCACTTAAATAATAAAAAATCCTAAATTGACATGTACAAGGCTAAAATAATCATCCTGGAAGCCCGTGTTGTTTATGAATAGAGCCAGAACCGTATCCGAAAACAAGGCAAGTTTTTTGGTTTATCATCACAGATGCAATGATAAATTGATAAAAAACCGCAATCTTAAGTCTCATAAATACGTATAGCTTGAAGAATGTGTTAAAACATATATACAATAATTAATATCTTATGCCAGTATGAGAATGGGCAAATACTGATCCACTACTGCATTTTTTCACAATAAAAAATGACGTAATATATGTGCACTGGTCCCGAAGCACTTGCACTCCAAGCATCTGAAACAAAAAGAAACAATGAATTGCTGCAAATACGCAAACAAGGTCAAGTTTAATAACGTGAAAATTTCCCACGCTGCATCCTGCACTTCATATTCTAATTAAACATCTTCATTGAATAAGTTAACATAATACAAGCAAATTAGGACAAAATTCCTCAAGGTAAACAATTACAATAATTACTCTCACGTCACACGTGTCTCAACACGAAATTAAGTCACAACAGCAGATCGCACACGTGCAAAAATCTGCACTCACAACAAACTGAATTAATTACAAATTGTTTATTAGTTCCGGACCAGATCTGACTCAAACCCACTATTACCGGTGCTAATTTATGGCCCATCATGAATATGGATCGTATTCTTATTAAAAAAAAACAAACAATTTAGCATTAATACATTGGTTGCGAATCTAAATGACGCCTCGTGTTAATTTTTTTTTACCTCCACTGGAATAGAATATTTCAACTTTCAACAGCCCGACAGTTATTTCCATTGTACTCGTAGATATGCTGGGCGAAAATAGGCCAAATCCAATATGCTCAATATTCAGGACTAATTTAAAATAAGAATTCTCATTTAGTAACCAACGTCACAATTTTACCTAACATTTATTAGCGGTTATTTTGTTATGGAATTGTTTGTTGTAAGTGGATTTAGCAGACTAACAAAGAGGAATTTGTTTTTATTCAGTTTATGATTAATAAAATTCACTAAAAGGACTTAATACTTTGACGCTCTAAACAATATGCAAAAAGCTAAAATAAATTAATAATTGTAATGATTTTTTTTAACAATTTTTAACAATATTGTTAATTGTCTTCCGGAAAATCTTCAACATTTTGAAGAAAAGGAAGATTTCTGTAATAGTCCTGTTATTACTTTGGTTCAAGTTCCATTTTCGCATTTTTTTCTTGCAAATCTTGCAACACATTCAAACAAATGCTGCTAAAGTTCAAAAAGTCTTCTAATTTCATTAAATACACAATAAAATTTTTTTTTAGGCGATGATTACAAAAAAGATAATTCTGTGGCCTCCTTTATTGGCGCCATAAAGTTTTCGTTTTTTGTACTCATCTCTCAAATTTTACTTTTTTCTACACTTCTGTCACTTTCGTGGACCCATCTGTCACTTTCTTGGACTCATCTGTCACTTTCTTGGACCGATCTGTCAAAGTTATTAAATTTGACAGATGTTTTTTGGTTTGTCTTGTTATCAAATTCTTTAATTCTGTTGTGATCATCGCCTAAAAAAAGGCTACAAACAACAGATTCGGCCAAAAATGATCACCTTTACGGCCTTGATACACAAATAACTATTTTTTTTACAATTTCTAATAAAATTAGACCAAACCTCTATTATATGCAGATGATCTTAAATTAGTAAAAGTTATAAGTTCGATCGAAGACTGTGATTTACTCCAGAAAGACATAACTGCAGTAACTGAGTGGTGTATTAAAAATAAATTACAATTGAATATTGACAAATGTCATGTTATGTCGTTCTCTCGTAAAGTTACTAACATCACGTTTGAATATAAAATTGAGAACAAAATTTTGAATAGATGTGACAAAATTCGTGATCTCGGTGTCACTATGGACACCTCGCTCTCTTTTGTTCCTCACATATAGTCGATTTTTTTTATAATCTACCGTCAAAGAACCGTCAAGTTGGCATTACCATAGATAGTAATTTTTTTCAATTAACGTTGGTACAATTTTTTACCTAGAAGATTCAATTTAAAATGTTCTGTAAATTTTTAAAATTTTCTTTAAGTTACAACACGTACAGCACATGGAGTTATTTCAACCATTAACGAATTCAAATTTCAGTGACTGCGTAACCCAACCTAATACTTCCGTTTCGATTGTCAAATCTGGTGTGTAAAATGTCAAATACAGATACAGCTAGTTTCGAAAGTAGTTGGACATGAACTTTTAGGGTGATACAGTCTGGTCTTTATCAGAATTTTGACACTGACAGTTGATTATTAAAAAAAATGAACTATAGAAATGATTTGTGCTCAAGCGAGTAAGATGTTAGGATTTATTATAAGAAATACCAAAGGCTTCAAAAATATTAAATGTTTAGAAATATTATACGCCACGTTTGTAAGATCTCGTTTGGAATATTGTTGTGTCGTGTGGTGTCCGTTTTATTATAATCAAATTAATGCTTTAGAATATGTTCAAAGAAAGTGTTATAAATATCTTCATTATATTAAATTTGGCATCTATCCAGAACAAGGGTTCTCACATAAAATTTTACTAGGCGAATTTAACCAAGTTGAGCTAGAGGTGAGAAGAAAACTTGATGTAATTTTATTTCTATATAAACTTATTAACAATATTATAGACAGCTCAGAATTACTATCTTTATTAAACTTTTATATACCCAGGATGGAAGGGAGATGTAATGTTACATTTTATTGTGAGTTGCCCAGAACTAGGCATTATCAAAATTCTCCCGTGAACAATATGTGTAATTTATATAATTCGATTGTGTCTTCGGCTAGTGAGATAGATGTTTTTGGAGTCAATATAAATAAATTTAAAGTATTATGTAGGGATCATTTTGGTAATTAGAAGTAAACATGTATTGCGTTTTATGTTCAACTATTATTAATATTTTTTCTTTTTTTTTTCAATTATTTTATTATTTTATAGTATCTAGTTTCATTTTGTAACCACATTTGGACTTCTGTCTGTTGGTTAATAAACTATTACTATTATTATTATTATTCAACATTACGCTGGACTTATAAAATTTCAACATCTGTAATTTTTGTAAATAATGCCGTTTACATTATTTAATGCATTGTTTCAAATAGAAAGTGTGTTAAATGTTCACTTTTAATTATTATTTATTTAAAAAAAATAGACTTGGTACAGAATTAAACGTTGAACTAACGAATTTTAAAAGTAAAAAAATCGTTTAACAAACCCTACTGACTGCGCCAATTAAAAACTTCACTTTTGGGAGTCGGAAGTGCAGATGCTTCTTGACCCAAATTATTTTCCTAAGTAAATCCTCACCTTTCTACAAATGTGTAACAATGATCTCGTCATCGATATCGTCTTTTTCGTCGTCGGTTTCTTCGGGTTCTTGGATGGCCGTTTTGTTGGCGGCTTCGAGTTCTGCGGCTCTCTTCTCCTTCTCCTTCTGTTTCCTGACTTTACGCATGTGGTGCACTTCGACCATGCCGTACATGAGGAAGCCGCTGATGAGGATTGTGAGCTGGACGTAGAGCTTGTCACGAGCGCAAATGTGCGTGGAGTAGGCATAAGTGATGACAAAGCCAACACTCTCCCAGAGTCGATAGTTGGAGAAGGCCGGTTCTTTGTTCCTCCGGAAGAGGGTGCCGTAAAGACCTGCAACCAGGAAACACCTCAATAATGTCCCAGCATGACGTAACCGATGCATTCTAATAACTGTGTTCGAGTGTACAAACTATTCATTATCAATTCGCTCGAAGGTATTCCGAGAAGTAAATTAAGGAAGCTATTATTGACTTGTGAGGGATCTTTGCCTCATAAATTTTACTTTCCGGTTATGAAAACCGTAAGTGATCTCATGCAACTTGGAGGTCTTTGTTTTTGCTTAATGAGATTAGAGTACATTAAATATTTTAGTAAAAGTGTGACTAAAGGTGAAAATTGGCATACTACAAGTTAACAATGGCAATTAGTTGAAATAGAAAACATGGGAAAGTTCGCACGTATCTAGGGAGAAAATTTTTCTAAAAGGTGCAATATTGCTCTTACTATAACCCTTTCGCTACGCGACTCTTGTAACAACTAATTGACCATTTTTACCACAGTTCAATTAATTAAAGTTCTAGCAAAAATCTAGAAATGTAACAACGAAAATTTAGGTCAATACTGTATCTATGAACATATGTTAACAAGTTAAGTGTTATTAATTATTACTAATAGTGACATATGATAACTTAGCCTTTATGCCCAAATGGTTATTTTAATCAAAGTAAAATATCTAACACAGACACTCTGTAAGCGCAATAAATATTTCCAATGGTCATAAATATTTAAATAACAACAACATTACATATTTTTTGTCGACCTAAAGAAAATGTAATTGCTTTAATTAAATTACGTCAGGACAAATAAATCAATTAGCTTTCAGCTGATGAATAATTGAAAATGAATAAATACAATTATTGATACAGTCCCGAAATGCGTGTTTTACGACTTAGTTTGTTTGTCCGTTACTTGTAAAAAGCATCCTTTGCCGGTCATCAAGGCTATGAAGAGATTTGTTCAATTACGAATCGACATTGGCTTACTTTCCGTCCCCATCTTTTTATTATTTATATGAATAACCGAAATTATTGGAAACCATTAATTTAAGATCGTTTAAAAAAGCGCCCACACTGAGGCCAGATCGATTCATTAGTAGTATTAAAAAATAAAATTTGCTTGTATAAGGTTAAAAATTACACATCAGGAGTATTTAATATCAGTTATTAATATTACATAATCATAAAAGTGGGTTATTACCAACATAATTCCCAAGACCGGCGAAATGAAAATAAAATTCTAAGTTGGCCGAGTCCGGAATTCCCCGGAATCCATCAACTCCAAGAATAAATATTTACAATGATGATTATTATGCCGCTCGGCAACGGTTCAGTTATGCACAAGACTTGCTTCGCCCGGAGCCGAAGAACGAAGCAGTTAGAGCCGGTTTGGAGTCTGCAGACCTCTTATAAATAAACCGAGAAAGTACTGCAATTCTATATTTTTTAATAATGCTAAATTTTTTGTTACAAAAAATATGTTTGAAGAAGAAACAACAAGAATTAGTAAATGGTTTAAGAAAGTTGGGGACAATGGTTTTTTTACCATTACCTACTCATTCTTTGAAAGTACCTAATCGAAAACATTGAAGGAAATTTGACACGTTCTTCAGTTGATTAAAAAAGTTATTAAAAAACCTTCATTATGATAATACCCACGTGTTCATAAAAAATTCAAAAATTATCAAATGATGAAGCAATATCAATATATAAAAAGGTATATTTATTATTTTGCACGTTATCATATCGTGCAACGTAGAACGTAGAACGTTTAAAATGCTATTTATTTTATGTTAATTGTAAAATATTTTGTTTTAGTTTTTGCTACAAATAAATGCATTTTTTTTAAATTTAAGCAGCTAAAAGGCTTTTTTATTACCTATTTAACATTTCAATTTAGCTTCGGACTCGTGATAGATGTTAATAGATGAAAAAATCTTACTCTTCTGTCAAAATACTATCTAGGTATTCTAGGCAAATGCGAATTATTTAAATTGCGTAAAAAATTATCAGAAAGCTCCTAAAATATTAGAACTGGGTTGGTTAAAAGTTAAAAATGTAGATTGCCATCTGCCCATCTGGGGCTCGTGTCGTTTCATAACAATAATAAAACATTACAATTTAATATTAAGTATAATATTATTAAACTTGTCGTTTGTAGCTTCTAAATTTTTGAAAATTTAAGATTAAAAAAATATATAAAAAAATGTTTTTTAAAAAAAGCTTTTATTTAAAAGATGCACTAAAAAGTAAAAAATAATGTATTTCAATCACAGGAGAATATTTTTTCTTGCAGGTTAAAACTCTAAAATTTATAATAGCTTTGGGAGTGTCAACTGAACAAAGTAATTCTGTAATGCAGCAGTTTTATAACTCCCAAAGCTTTTAGAATTTTAGATTAAGTAAATATGCAAAATTTCAGTTCAGTGGGACAACGGGAACCCTTTCAAATTTGGCTCCGAAAAAATAATCGACAGACAGATAACATTGTGAGTTAAATAAAAGCTTTTAATTATTAATTACGCTTAAGTAACGTATTACGGTCGTTATCACAAAAACGAACCAAAAAGTGAAAAAACAACTGAAAAAAACACCACTGGCAAAAAATTATACAATCTTGGCTCAAATCCTTCCGTAATGAATAATGAATGATACATTAGATTAGGTTAAGCACAACAGTGCGGATTTTCACGTTTTCTCCAAAACCATTAATCGTATTTGGAATTTCAAATGTTCTGTGATGATGTTATGGCTGTGGTTATAGTTTAGTTGGAAAAGTTCATGTTAAATATCCCTATGCATATTTGTTATGAAATTGTACACTTATTTTCGGCTTACTTTAGAACAAATAAAATTCCTAAAGCTTTGGGAGTTGTCAACTGAACAAAGTAATTCCGTAATGCCGTAGTTTAATAACTCCCAAAGCTTTTATAAATTTTAGAATTTTAACCAGACACTTATTTATTTTGTATTTAAAAAGAGGAAGTAATAATTATTAATAACTGGTACCGCAAATATTTATTATAGTTGACCACACCAACAGATTTCGCATTAACAGAAATTTCCTGCCACTTTTTGGTTTACATTAAATACGCTGACTGTCAGCACAAGAAAATGTAACAGCTAGTTGGTCATTTATAGCCGTCTAATTTTCTAGTAAAATCCTACAGACTGTTCAAAAATTGTTGTTCACCAGGTCATCATTAAAATATGATGTGCCGCTTAGTTTACACTGTAAATACTGTTGTAAGTGATAGATCCTTCAAAATAACAAAAAAGGCTTTAAATCTTAAAACAAAACGAAAACATGCAGCACGAGAAAGCACGAAAATAAAAATGTATTTAAAACACAAAACAAAACAAACCCTAAGATTTGAAATAACTTTGCCGAACAATACCAAAAAAATTGAGAAAAAGTTTAAGAAATGACAATGATTACCGTGCCCGGAAACTACAATAGTCATTTAAACGAAGCGGCACAGTAATTTTGAATGCCATAATCGGCCTGATGAACAACAATTCTTGAACAGTCTGTACTAATACAATTAAAATCAGTCTTTATTTTAGGAAACAGAAATTATTAGTGCCATAAACATTGTAGCTTGTACACTTGTACAAAGCGATCAAAAAGTCCTTCTATCAAGTAACCTTAGAAATTAAAAGACGTATGTCTGCGGTACTCAAGCCTAATGTCAAAGGAAAAATGTCAAAAAAATAAAGCAAGTTAAATTATTGGTGGAATCATATATTTCCCCATAGACACCATTTAGCGTTCGGGTGTTATTTGTATCACGGATTCACGGCATCTTTGAGGTAATTTCAGTTTAAATTTTGACAGCAGGCTGAATTAATACACGACACCGGACACACGTTCTCAAGTGATACGCCTACTTGATAGGACTTTCTGATCGCTTTGTATATTTTTGGTTGGGTCCCTTCATGTTTTTGTGTTATCTCCGTGTCGATTCTACAAATTCAGTTGTAGAAAAAATATTCATATTTTCAAAATTTATAATAGGACTGTACTTATACGTTCTAATTTGTCGGTGAACAAATTTCGCAAACTATAGTAGAGAATTTTTGTTTTCACGTGCCAAACTGTTAATTTTGATTTTTAATATTATATTCTACATGTTTTTTTATTGTTTTCTCTTCGTTTATTATTATTTCATGGGTTTCGCTCTGCAGTATTTTACGACAATTTGTTGTTGTTTTTTTCACTCAGTAAAAGAGACCTTACCGTTGACTTGCGTTTGCCAGACGGCATCTCCGACGCCCCACATGCCCGCCGCGATGAAGAAGATGATGGGGTTGTCGGGGTGCGGCCTCCAGATGAGCAGCCAGACCTGGAGGGCGGTGTGGACGACGGCTCCGAAGATCATGATGGGCGAGCGTCCGATGTACTTCATCACGGAGCCGAACAGCAAGCAGCAGATGGCGTTCACCACCCCGAAGCTGATCATGACATAGCCGACGGAGGAGATGCCCAGTGCGCACGAAACGAACGCCTGTGTGAAATCGGCGCCGATGAACGCCTGCTCCATGCCGATCCATATGGTTATGGGGATGAGCAACTGCTGGTAGGGCTTCTTCAGCTGGTAGGCAGTGGCGGAGAGCAGCTGAAGACCGGTCAACTCCACGCCGCTGTTGCGACGCTGCTTTTCACCGTATCTGCAATTAGAAGGGATGTCAGAGTGGAAAAGTGCATTAATTAACCGCAGGTTGTGGGAGAGTTTAATGATGGATCACGACAGTAAATGATGGATGTTTTATTCCGGGAAATTCCAACTGCGGTTGTAATACAATATACTACAGTCATTTGCATGCGGGTTTTGTGCTAATTGATTTTGACTTGATTTCTTTACCCACATTTTTGTGCCATTAATTTTATACTTTAAACAGCTCAGACAAGCCTACTTGAGACCAATTAAAAACTTGATTTTAATTCGCCTAAATTCGTGCCTTCAAGGATATTTTTTGTGCAGGATAGATGAAAGAATTTCGAGTCGATATGTAAAATATACAAGGTGGATTTCTAATTTTTTATATCAAATTTCCACAATTCATGTCTGCTACTAAAAATTAAACAAGTTTTGCTGAAAAGTAGCATTATGCTACTAATGATTTAGAATTTTGCTTCAAATGCGGACCTCTAGGTAACGCTTTAGACTAGAGAAAAATTCAAATTAAAACAAATAACAAATAAATAAAATTCGTTCACAAATAAAGCTAAAAAAATATCGATCAAGTTCAAGTTCTGATTTTCATTTTGGCATAAACCAAAAACGATTATAGGGTAAACTAAGTGAAAAATGAAACTGATAACAAGGTTTCATGTTTCATCATAAAACTATTTAAGTGATTTACTTCTAAACTTTTTGTACTGGGTGTTCCAAGTTATATGGCCTAGGCAAAAATAAATATTTCTAGTCGAGTAAAAAAATAAATTAATAGTTCAAACGATAGGGAATTAATAACGCTACCATTTGATATTTTTTTGATGGTGTTTAAAATTTTTAAGGTATTGATGTGAGACATTGAAAACCAATTTTGTGATTTTTTTTTAAGTTATTGGCGTATTTCCTATATGGTAAAATTCCTTTAATTTTTAGAAGCGTAATTGCTAAAATAGAATTATGCGAAAGTTGATAGTTGAGTAACTAACATTTTAATATTGGAGATCTAAAAGCTCGAATAATTTATGGCGGGCTTTGTGGTGATCAGGTCAAAATTCCTTGACAATAGAACGCTTTACCCCGGAAAGATTGTAAACATCATAGCGAACCTTTTTCTATTGTCAAGGAATTCTGACCTGATCACCAATTACCACAAGCCTGCCATAAATTATTGGAGCATTTGGATCTTCAAAATTAGAGCGTTAATTATCAACTTTCGCATAATTCTATTTTAGCAATTAACCATGCCAATAACTTAAACTAAATTTTTACCAAAGTTTGTTTTTGAAGGCTCACAGCAATACCTTAAAAAATTTGAACAATATCATAAAACTTGGAACACCCTGTATAGTAATATAATGTACAGTCACCCAAAATGAAAATGACGGGTCCATAACCTAGTTTTGAGAGAAGTTCGACATTTCGTTTGTCATCCTTTGAAATGATTGAAGATCTTTTTTGGAAATGGTTGGTTGGTATACAAATGACAAATAAAACAATTATTTTCAAATTCAGCGCGACGTTTCGACATTTTGAAAGAAGGCCCAAAAAATAAATATGTTGTTTGCAAATTTAATTAATTATCAATTTGGCATATAATAAACAAACATAGCAAAAGACGGATTCCTTTTTCATTTTGTTTATTCTGACAATTTTGGCGAAATTATTACGTTTCTACGTTAAAAATGTAAAAATTAAAAAATATTATTTTTGATTTTTGATCCAATCAAAAACGAACAAAATTAGCTTTTTATCTCAAATGCGTGTTTATAAAGGAAAAAACAAATCAATTGTTTTTCCTAAAAAATGAATGCAAATTAAACCAAAATACTTTTATTGCATGAAATATTAACAGTTTAGTGCTCAAAATCATCTTGAAATCAGCTTGCGATGATCGACCAATACATTCGCTTTGAAATTTTTTGTCTATGCATTATCTTTGCCTTTTTATTGGTTGAGCGCATTGAAAGGCATGACTCAGATTGGCGTTCGGGCTGACTCCACCCAATTAAATTCAAGTGATTTAAACAAAACTAAATATTTGGCAATTTTATCTTTATTGAGTCGTTGTCTTAAATACCTCATTTTCACGAAACGAGATTTGTTTCACTGATTACGATCGTTTTCATTAGAAGAATTGTAATTAACAAAAAAGAAAGAAATGAAATGCAATTCATTCTGAAAATAATTAGCTTTCTGTCTCATCAATGTGCTAAAAAGTTAGGGAAAAATATTATTTTCGGATTAATTTCTCTCTTCGGTTTAACAAAAAGGTCAAATAAATATTTTCTAGTTTTTCTTAACAAATTTAATTTAATTTAAAAGCCTTTATTAGAGAAAAAATGTGAGTCTAGCTTATACGGTTGATGTAAAATAAATTTTAACCTCACATTAAAATTTACAGTATAATAAACAAACACAGCGAAACATTTCCTTTTGTTTAGAATTTCATTTGGAATTAGTGAACAAAATTGAAGATTAATTAAATTCTTCTATGATTTGTTGCCTTATTCTTGACAATTTTTACGAAATAATGTTTCTTCATAAAAAAATCAAGAAGAACGATAACTAAAAAAACTGCTGCGATAGTACTTATTAACAATTTTTTTAACTATGAAGAGGGTTACTAGTTAGATAATTTACACAATCTTAAGTAAACAGAAGACACATTTTTTGCTTAGTGGAACATGTTACAAAAATGATCACAAAAGCAGCCTTGTTAAGGCTAAGACAAATTCATTAAAATAAAAGAGGTGGAATAAAGTCAAAAAATAAAATAAGAACAAATAAAAATTAGACCACCTAGTTTTAATTTGAGTGAAATGACAGCTAAAATAAGGTGGTTGCATGTGTGGTGTCAGATGTTTCAGACTCAATTATGAGCCGTATTAAACACTATTTGAATGTTGCTCCTGAATGAAGTTTGTCAAGATGTGTGTCAGAAAAGACTAAAATTAAGCATACCTAACTGGAACACAATTTGACAAAAAATGATCAGCTTGCAGCTATGTAATTTGATATGATAATTTCACGATTAGAGCCATCAGTTTAACCAATTTTATTATTCATCGGAGTAACACATACCTAATTAAAAAGACAATTACAGCAAATAATTGTACAGTACTCATTTCCTTCCACAAAGTGATTACCAAGTTTTGCATTGTAATCTACATCTGAATACAAGTATAGCTCAGCTGAGTTAGCATTAGAATGGATAGTGACTGTCTTATTACATAACTGAGGAACACACTTCACGTTTATTTGCTTTATTTAACCTTTCTCTCATCTCCGAGCACTTTTCCGTATAGTGATTCAACTAGTGTATCAATCTACGAGTAATTTATACCTTACACTATAAAATTTTGTCAAATAATAACGAAGACAGATATTATCCGTTCACGATTGTTTTAAACACGCAGCAGGCCTAGATATAGTTTTGTTAGGTTGGCTTCAGGTCCTGTCAGGTGCTGTCTTTATGACGTCATCCTTTCAAAGATTCGCCTTGTTGGCAGTTCCACTTTTTGTTAATTTAAAATACCGAAAGGAATTTCTGTTGATAAGCAAACGTGTATCAAAAGATGCTTTGAAGAATACAAGAAAGACAGACCAGACTTTTTATCTATTAATAATGAATGAAATACAATAAATAAAGTATTCAATTATTTATTTAAAAAATGAAGCAAACTGACAATGCTTGGTTGTCATTAATTATAACCTAAAATAGAATTTTTATGACAACTCACAGTAGTGCCAAATAAAATGTCAGATTTTCATAGATATCCCGAATTTGAAACAATCGTGAACGGTGTATACGTAAGATTTTAACGTTTTAGTTGATTCACCCTGTACAACGTTAGAAACGCACTGCTACCTTTTTGCTTGATTATAAATGCGGTTTTATCTAACAGGTGTGCACGTCTCGCACTAACTGGTTCACACACATGTTCAATCATATTCACGTTAATTATAAACAATCAATAATTGGCATAGTTCAAGGCCAAACATCTTTTTGCCAAGGTGGTTCCAAAAGGAAAGTTTTAAAAGTTGCATAAGTGCATGTCACTCTGACAATTCAGGTGTAAATCAATCTCTTTTTGTAAAATTTGCACCAGCAAAAAGTTGCAGCGGAATAAAACGTACCATGCACATGGTACTCCTTTTGCTTGTTGCAATCATTAACTGTAACTGTCAATTTGAATACTGGACAGCTTTATTTCTGTAACTAGGAAAGTCGGACAAGTCTCGTGTACTTCCTGGCGCCAGAACCGTCTTTCATTATTAAGGTTTTATGTAACTGGAGGATTGTCTTGTTGGGAAAACTGCAAAGTACCAATAAATTTGCAAAATCAAAACCGCTTCGATCCGGATGATTTTACCAGATTTGCAAACTGACGCAATTTTTGTGCCATAAATTCGTCCCGACACAATGCGAAACGTCCCCAGTGTCAATATTGCTCCTCAACCTTGTGGTAAGCCTATTGCAGCTTTTATGGCCCGTAATAACAAATATTTGGCGTGCGAATAAATCACAAGCAGCCATAAAACACACCAAACACAAGTTATGGGAAGGTTGGATCGATGAAAAAGGCCGAAAATGCAGCAAATCGTCGGATTAACCAATCGGTAAAACCGTATAATTAGAGAAGCATTCCAGGCGAGTACGCGGCCTTGCCGAAGATAAATAACAGCCTATAGACATTCAAGATGGCGGCCTTCGCCGGAGAAAGGTGGATGCCAAATCTCGATTGGCCATCGACTTCTCTAATTGCTTTCGAATTCGAGTACGTCTGAAGTACCAGAGGTGAGTGAACCGGAAGCTGGATGTGGCAAAATCCCAATGTTACGTAAATGGTTCCGGAAGCACGGCCGTTGTGACCGAAACGACTGTGCGGTAGGTCAGGTCCGGTAGACCTTTGGGCGAAGGTTTTTTGCACAACAAGATGGGCATAATGCTTACAAGTCAAGGTGAAAACTTTATGATTATTATTATCGCTTTTTAAAACACACGATTATGTAATATAACAAAGAAAATAGCAACGCTATTGCAATGAATAGAGGTATTGATAACACTGAAAGTTACCGCCATATGGGTGGTTTCTCAATTTAAATGTTGGTACTTTTCAAGGCTCCTCGTAAACCGAATGATAACGTTGCCACAATCAGACCAATAAAACATTATCTGCTCGTCGTCAGCAGTTACATGTTTAGCCAAAATTTTAATTTTTATTGCCCAGATGATGTCTCATTGCTATAAAACTGTTTGTGATAAATTAATTAACTTCTGTGAAAAGTTTCCTAAAAGTTATAAAACAGTTATGAACTGACAAAACAGGTCTAAATTGGTGTTTGTTTATGTTTTTTTACATTTGTTCCCAGAGTTATGATGCATTATCTCGACAATAAATTAATATGTATATTTGAATGACCGACATCTATTTCGTTGAAATTTATGTTTATTTATTAATAAGTGCCTGAAGATATGGCGATTTTTTCTCATGGGTCACCTTGGACTTTGCAATTTGTTACAATGCCTAAACCTGATAGCATTTTGCCACCAAAAAAAGTATACAAACATACTTACAAATGTTTCAACTTATTTTATTAAATTAAATTTCGTCAGAGAAATAGCTTCTTTACAAGATTATTTTACATAACTGAATTAACTGTTTGAATAAAGAACAACTGTAAAAAATCGCGTCAACAAAGTATTATCGGCATTCCTGCTAATTTGTTATGTGGAGCGGTTTCTTGAATGACAACTGAGTATAAAATTTTGACATTTAAATTTGATAGTCAAGACTGACATCCATTTATTTCGGGCAGGATATTAGTCATTGCCTATCATTTTAACTACTTATGAATATTGACTGCCAACATAATACTAATAATTTACCAAAAAAAAAATATTTATTTGCATAATAAGTTGAATATCATTTAGTTATCATCACTAGTTATAAAAGCGTCTAACAATGATAAATTGTTATAGCTCAAACCAAAACTACGTCATAAAAATTGAAAATAACATGATTTTCTGTCATTCTTAAGTTGAATAATGGCAGTTTGTGTAAGAAATCCTTATGATGATCCTAATGATTTCAAAATCTATTGTTTTTTAACACTTGAATTATTAGTGACGGTTTTATCTTATGTCTGGTTATTAATTATTATATTTTTCTCACTGATTTCAGTTATTAGATTGGTATAAAAGTATCGGGTGCTCAAAAACCGGCGCACCAACTCAATGGTGTGTGGTAGAGAATTACTTACATATAAAGGTAAAAATAGTTAAAAATCCTTTGTATTAAAATTATAGATAAATAACAAATTTTAAATAAATTATATGTGGAAACGTTGTTTAACAGTCGTGATCGCAATAGAATTTGATCAACAATAAAAATAAATTATTTTTGAAAGGGTTTCCTAGGAAATAATTCCCAGTGAGGGCACATCTATAATCGATTTTTTTTTATAATCAACTGTCACAGACTCGTCAGGTTGGCATTTCCATAAATAGTAATTTTTTTGAATTAAAGTTGGTACACTTTTTTACATCTTTACAAATTTTTAAAGTTGTCTTTAAGTTACAACACGTACAACACATGGATTTAATTCAGCGATTTACGAATCCAAATTTCAGTGACTGCGTAACCCAACCTAAAACTTACGTCCCGATTGTCAAATCTGGTGTGCAAAATGCCATATACCGTATACAGCTAGTTTCGAAAGTAGTTGAACATCAACTTTTAGGGTGATACGGTCTGGTCTTTATCAGAATTTTGACACTGACAGTTGATTATTTAAAAAAATGAACTGTACAAACTGTGATTTTTTTGACGAATTTTATTTTTTTTAAATTCAAAAAACTGCTAAAGTCTGATAGTAAATTTAAAAATAATTATTCATCGTTTTGTCAGGGAATGATTACTTAGTGTGAAACATAAAAACATTAAAAAATAATGGAAACTGAAGAAGTTAACAAAATAAGTTTGTAGCTTCAGATTTTTTAAAATATGACTTTCGGATGCCTTTCAACAACGAAGCACCCTGTATAAGATAACAAAAAGACAAAAATAATAAACATCAAAACTGCTTCATCATAAATAAGACCTATAGCGATTAATTAAACATTTGGCAATTCAAAAATGACAACTTAGTTCGAATAACTTTACTAATTCTGACTTAAAAAAATAATTCGCTTTCGGTAAGTTAGTCAAATTAGAAAATTAATAATCAATTTTTTGCAATCAAGCCAATTCAGTTGCAACTATGAGCGAAGGTTCTTGAATCTTCAAATTTATTCAAGGTTTATGGTTACATAAAGGTAACATATCAATTTCTACGTAAGTACCTACTTTTCAATTAAGTTTGTTTTGCGATGACAATAATCGCTACTGTGGGGAGGATGGTTCACTGTCAAAAAGTTCAAAGTAAAAAGCAAATTTTATAAAATATTTAAGTCAAAAATACGTATTAAACAAAATCTTTATATGGTAAATACAAAAAATACAAAATTTGAAAAAATCAAAGCTAATTTTGTGTAAACTGTTAATTGCTAAAAAATGTTTGATCAAAATAAAATAGAAGCAAAATAATACAGCGTGATTCTTAAATAAACCGACAAAATTCTACCCATGGTAGTGTCAAATGAGTACATGCTGGGAAAAATAGTAAAAAAATTCCTTGTATAACCGTTTTCGAAATAATTTTTTTTAAAGTTATGTTGGAGATAAAGCGTACGCCACTGATGTGTTTGTAAGTAGTATTAGCACAGTTAGTAGAAAGCATGAAATCATCTGATGACAATGTACTTGATCAATACACCAATGATCACCGTGTACTATCGATATTCATGATGAAAACGAGCACATTTTTTCCAAAACAACTAATTTGAACTCATGAGCGTCGTAAGTGGCACGGATTAAGGGGTTTCCACCCCTATGAAATAAAAACGTAAATATGGTACAGATCGTCTCTACTTATCCTTGGAAGACTGTGATAAAATTTTGTCTGTCTATTTAAGAATCATCCTGTATAACCTAAAAATTTCAGTGCTAAAATGTTCAAAAACAAAAAGTGAGTAACAGGATCGCAGAAGCGAGAGGAGGGACCTAACTCGTCCAGCATACCTAATAGAATATTATAAACACAACCTTTTAGTTAATTTTTAGCAAAGTTTGAAATAAAATTGTTGCTATCACAAAAAACATAACATTAACTATTATTATAATATAAATAAGGACCTAAATTGTGTTTTGTTCTCGCGCATGCACTTCTTGCACTGCTGGGCTCCTGTACGAGGATTTTGTTTTTGAACGCTTTACGATATTTCGTTTTGCTCAGAAACATTTTGCTTAAAAAATTTTTGTTCAATTTTAGTTTTGCCCGCGTACTTTTGCGTTAGTGAACATTTCTTGATTTAAATATTTTACTAAAAGAAGTTTTTAATCAAAATTTTTTGAAAATATTTGGTTTTGTGTTTGGACATTTTAAGAAAAATACACCTTTTTTGCTATCACACGCGCCCCCTATTGTGGTTTATGTGTATTAACCCCTACTTCAGCAATAAATGATTCGTTATAAAACTGAATTCCGTCTTTTAATCGAATTAAAGTTGTCTTAATCTTCATCGAAAGAACATAACGGTATTGTGACTGACCTTGATAGAGGATCCACAGAAACGGCGATAAGTAAAACCGCTGAGAAAATACAGGCCAAGTAAATTGCCGAGATTTCGTAAATTTCTTTATCGTCAGGTCTCGCAAGATTATCATTCTCACTGCCCACTTTATTTGTGCAGAAGTTGGAGCCGCACGTGATGTACGTGGCATTGACTCCTGAATCTGTAGACGCCCCGCCGCCTCCATGGGGGTTGCTCAAAACTGTAAGAAAAAAATGATTTGGGTTTTCGCGAGCGAATGGTCGTCTCACCGAGCGACGAAATTAAATTGCCCCACAACTCGGAGGTCTGCCAAGCCAGGAAGAAGAACCCGAAGAACCTGACGATGATTCCGTCCACGGCCTGGTCGGTGAGCTTGGCATAGACACCAGCAACTTGCGTGAGATAGGTAGCCTTGGAGGCCCACATGGGCGCCGCACCGATGCCCAGCAGGACCCCTGCCGGCACCAGAGTGTAAAACCTGGGGTAGAATTGCGAGCCGATATAGGGCGCATAACACAACAGCGAGATACAGAGGGTCCATTTTACTGTTAGCCTCTTAATGAGGAATGTGGGAACGAAAATACAACTAACTACGAGAGCAGCGTAGATCGCGCACAGAGAAACAGTCCCGAGGCCGTCTTTGGCGTTGATGCTGCTCTGCAAGTTGGCAGTGCCTTGGAAGGCCGTGAATTGGATCATGAAGGCGCAGGAGATGCACGAGACGTTCTTCAGTATCCGCCATTTCTCCTTGGTCGAGAGTTTGAATTTGCCCTGGGAGGAGGCTTCTTCGTCGGTGATTTCTTTGTTTGGGGGCTTCCCCGGCCAGCCGTTGTCGCCGTCGCCTTTGAAGCCTTTGTTGTCGTAGCCGCCCGTCACCGAGACGGTGTAAACGTCATCTTTGCCTTTGTCGGTGTTGTCGCCACCGGCACCGGTGTTGTTGTCGAGGGACGCGGTCATCTCGCGGCCGCGATCACCCTCCTCGATCTGCAAAAAAGCACAAATCAATAAACTCTAGTGTTGGGCGATTATGAATGATATAATCGAAATATTTCGATTATGTCTGAATAATCGATCATTCGATTATACTTTAAAAATCATTCATAATCGAAATTCGATTCATTCGTTTCGTTCCGAACACTTGTTTTTCGATTCGATAATATTTCGTTTCTCAAATGATCGAATGAACAAGCTAACGAATAAACGACAATTAATCGTGGTGGTAAACTGGGGAATAATCGAACTTGATAGTGATTTTTTGTTATTATGTTGGTGGTTCATCGGTTGTTTGAAGTTTATGAAGTGTCACATATGACAGTGAGAGCAAGAAATTTTTTAAAACAAAATTTATAAAAATTTTCGAACGTTTAATTAAGGGGATAAAATACGTGAAGACCCAAATGCAATACAACGTTTTATCCACACCACAGTCAGACAATAAAGGCTAAATCAATATTTTAGAAAAATTTTATTTGACGTTTTGAAGTGACTTTTGTAGAATTAATTTTTATTCGGCCAATCACGAGACGATTTTTTCGTAAGACCTATAGGTTTTATTGGTATCATTAAACGTTTCCTAGTAGTGATATTATGACCTAATAAAAGACTGGTTGTGGATAAATAATACTTTTTTATTTAACACATTTTGTGTAATGTTGGAAAATAAAACTATTTATAATTTTTAAATTTATTTATTTATTTACAATGGGTCTTTTTTCAATATTTTCATTCCACTTATTCAAATTTATATTCCAATACTTATTTGTTGACCGCCTTAATTAATAATTTTATATTTCGTGATGACACGCATGCGCACTGGACAATAATCGATCATTCGATTATTTTAAACGATTATTTCGATTCATTCGATTATTAAAATATATCGATTATGCCCAACACTAATAAACTCCCAAAAACAAGACAGCGAACCTCCGCCAGTGGTCCAAATTGCTCAAAACACGCGCGAAATTCATTTTTTGAAGTTTGTCATAGAAACCTGTAATTTTGGTAAAATGAAGTACACAGTGCTTACCGCCTATGGGCAAAAAAAAGAGAAAATATAAAAAACTCCATACCGGTAAAATGGCTGGTTGAATTTGGTTAATTTGGTGTGGTTGAATTTAACTGTAAATACGTGGTTTTGAATGTGACATACAGTCCATAGAAAAGGACTTCAAAAAATTCTACTTTCATTATAGCTTTCTAGAATTCTTTGGCTATATGGACAGTTTGACTGCAGAGTGTAAATGTTCCTACAGACTTAACAGCTGCATTTTTGTTAAATCCCTTAAAATTGTCACTTAATAGCAACTACAAAAAATGATACACGCCAATTTCTATGTTTTGCAATTATTTAGACGCATTACAAACAAATAAACCCAAATTCAGCTGCGGATACGTGCGGATGTAAAGAATACGTACATAAACTGGGAGTAAGGATGTAAGCCGTTTTGTAGGTATAGAGTTTTTTCGGAAAAACTGTTAAAAACTTTTGTGACGTGGTTCCTTAGACCAAAATACAAAAACACCTTCCTATGGACGTTTGGCTGAAAATGCTTCCTAAGGGAGCTATAGCCCCCTGAAGATTGGAAGCTAAAGATGAGTTTTCTCAATTTTCTCAGTCAAGGATTGAAGGAAATGTATAAAAATTTGCATTTGGGGTAATTTTGGAGTGTAGAATCTACTGGTATGATAAAAAATTAAGAAACTGAATCAGGGGGGCGTGGGTACTGTAGGCAACCTGCTGTAGAAGTATACTTGTGCTTTGGAAAAGGCTATTCAAAATGTTTTCCAGCAAATACTAATAACTACTCTTACATATAATAACTAACATAATACATCATAAATGAAATCATTTACTTGTGTGAAAACATGTTAAATGTGCGTTGTTACAGTTAAGTTCGTACTTTTTTTGTTATGTTATTACACAGAGTAAGTCAAACGTAATGAATACAATTCGTATTGCATTTAGATTACAGTAGTGCCCAATTGTGATGTCAAAATATGTACAAAAGTTACTACTTTTTGAAAAAAGATTTGCAAATCCAACAGTTTGCAAAAACGTGAAATATTTTGAAAACGGCTAAACTTCAGCATAGAGATGGTCCATAATAATAGTCGTAGAATAACTGAAATCATCTAACAACGCAATAAAAACCAGCTTTTTACTCAAATCCGCAAAGTTGCTACTTACTTCCGGTATAACCGGAAATGCCATACTTTTGAAACTACCTTCACTGGACAGGACTTAATGAATTATGACTGTGTACAAATTTTCAGAAGAACCTTTGCGTTGGAACTCACAATAATGCATTTTAGAGGCGCAGGCCACATAAAATTGTGTAAAACAGCTTGTTTGTTACTTGCGGCAGCATCTGCATAAATATTAATTGAATACAAAAAAAATATGTTTTGCCTTTTTGCCCTTTTTCAAAATTTCAACTATAGTTGAATTCAGACTTGCATATTAGGTGTGTATACAAAAGTTGGTAAAGATATTTACAAAAATAAACGAGTTATGATTTTAGCGCGTGTTTTTCGCATTTTAGACCACTGTGCAGTGGGGTAAATTAGCCAAAAAGCGGAAAAAACTATAATTTTAGAAACTGATTGTCGCATAGACTTGCAAATGGCCTCAATCGATTCAGGATGAAAAAATAAAGAAAAAACATTACAGGAACTTAAAAAAATGTCGTTATACAGGGTGATTAAAAAATTAGAAAATATTTTTTAAGGAAATCAATTTTTTTTCTATTTCTACATGACAGTACATTCAAAACAACATTCTCTATATTTCATATAGAATTTTTGCCAATTACGAGCCACAGATTTTATTAAGCGATGATTAAGTGGGGCACAAACCGTTTATTTATTTGTGCAATTACCGTACATACAGGCTGTAAATGAAATAAGTACATTAATTTTAACTGGTAGTAGAACTCGCCAAGACCAACAATTTTTCCTAATAACTTTTTTCAAAACGTTTTAGTTTTTGAGTTAAAATTATTTTAAAATCTTACACAATTTTCTTACACGCCACTGGAAACAAAGTTACCTAGTCGACAAGATTACCGTTTCCAAGCATGTTCATGAAAATTAAATTAAATTTATTATTACTTTTCTTTGTTGGAGCATTTCATGAAAAGTTCGTCAATTTGTAGGAGGAAAAAATGATTTTCAAAAATGCGATTTTGAAAAAATGGTACATAGAAAAAGTGTTTGTCTTGATGAGTTCTACCACTGGTTAAAATTAATGTACTTGTTTCGTTTACATCCTGTATATTATCATTGCTTAATGACGGAAAATTTCCTTTTATAAAAGTTTCGAGTGTGTCTTTATTTTTAGAAATTGGACATAATTGTGTAAGGTAATGATACTGTATGATCCATATTGTAATAAGTAAACTTTCCTGGATCAATTGAATAAACGAATAGTTCTGGTTTCAGGTGAAATTTTAAATTTCTTTGTAAGATTGTTTGCCAGAAGTTGCCTTCCGTTCTCTTCACTCTTCTTTCCTCCGTGTTCGTGTCCTTAGAACTCGTGAGTAAATGAGTAGGGTACTAGAGTGGCAGCAAGTACTCTGTTTCTTTTTCTAACTTCCGCGCACACGCGAACGCCAATAAAATTTTCTCAGCTACCCACAAAATTTCACAAAAAACGATTTTTTTTTACTTGCAAAATCTAATTGAAGGTTTGAGATTATTGAAAGCGTTTGAATTGAATACTTACACTGATTTGATATGATTTTTTTCGCAATGAATATAAGGGAATAATGGGTATGTTCCGAGTTAGAAAATATGTACATAACGTCTAAGGTCGCAAATGGTTGCAACTGAAATCAAGCTTAATACTTTAATTGTATGCTATTCTTTCTACAATGATGAGTTTTAATGTGGAGGAAAGTGGAGCTTTTTTTGTCTAAGAATAAGAGTAATTTTTTTGATTTGCCACTTTCTGATCAAAACTTAAACTAAACAATATGGAAAACGCATAGAAAAGTATCCAAATGAAACGAATTTGACAATGATTCAACTTAAAAAAATTATTTAGATGCAAAAAAAAATTATAAAACCGAGAATGTTAAGTTAGATCACACATTTTTGTACTTTTTGCAAGTAAAAATTTTCAGCTCAACTGACTAGACATGTTAACATAGACTCTTACGAAATAGATTTTATTAAATTAAAAAAAAAATTGTACTTGAGAAGTTGGGTTTTTCCGCCTTTGGCCCACTGTGCTCCGGTGTCATAATAAAGAAAATCAATTTTTTGGATAAGTAAGCGGAGCAAACTGTTGCTTAGTCGGCCGAGTGCCACTAGCACAGCTTCGCTCCAAGTAACAGTAAACTTTGGATCTATCAGAAGGAAACGAGTGAGGTCGTTAACGGTGAGGATCGAGACGTGGGTGCGTAGCTTTTGCACTTCCAAGGACGCCAACTTGCTCTCTTCGGACAACAACCCCGCTTGCCCAATGCAACAGCTGAAATATTGCTGTTGCCTGAAATGGAAATAATGGAAGAAAACAAAAAAGCGTTCCTTGCAGATACAAGACTTCGTACGGCTATTTTTGGAACATGGGGCGTGATGCGTGCTAAAATTACAGACACGAAGATGGAATGCTGTAAAGCAGTATATGTTTAAGGTATAAATAAACCTGCAGCGAGTTGCACTTGATTATGATTTACATTCGTTGGAAAGTCATTTATTTTTGCAGGACCGGTCGCAGAGAACCTTCCAGACTCCTGTCGCTGATGGTACCTACTTTCCGCGAATTTAGCCACCAAAACTGAAGAGTTGATTTGCCATTACATCATCGTAAGCTCGAGGCGCTATGGCGAAAAAATCAACAATTTATCTTCACTCAGCCATGAACCTAGTTCATGAGAATGCAAAAAGCGAAGAACAGTAGATAGATATACAGGGTGTCCCAGAACTCGCGCCCCAGAGAAAAGCAGGGAAATAGTCATATTCGGACGAATAAATAATCCTAATGACAAAATTTTCTGTCTTCAACGGTATTCAAGAAAAGAACAGTTTAAATTCGACCAATCAGAGCTTTTTTAACCATCCAGGTTATTCCTCATAATTGTTGCTATGTTGCATATTTTATTACCTTTTCAATAAACTGGTCGACTATGGAACGTCAGCAAACGTCAGTGTGAAAATTTTAAGAGCACTTTCGTTCTTTACTACTGTTTAGTACCGCCATCGAGCTCAACCGTACTCTGTCTTGATTAGGGCTGGGAATTTTTACCGATATATCTATAAAAATATCGATATATCGTTGATCGATATAATTATCAAAAAATATCGATATATCGATAATTATCGATATATCCATATTACTAATAAATATCGATAATTATCGATATACCGATAACTATCGATATACCGAATACCGATAAATATCGATAATTATCAATATTTATCGATATTTCCGAAAAATTTCGATAATATCGTTTTAGTTTAGTTAGAAGCTAAATTCATAAATTAATTGTGCAATTTTTTGTAAAGAACGACCAAACACGTCGATTGTTGTTTTTAATAGAAAAATTGTGTTGGAATAGTCATTTGTTTTTGAACTAAAAGGTAAAAAGTAGATAATATTCTAAAAAAAAAAATATTTCGTACAATGGCGAGCAAAAAATTTCGGGCACTTCTGTCCATCCATTGTCAAAAAGGATAGGGAATTACACACGATTATGTCAGTGAAATGTCAACAGTGCCCGAAATTTTTTGATCGCCATTTATCTATAAATACCCATATTTCTATCGATATATCGATAAATATAGATGATTCAACATAATATATCGATATTTTGCTAATTTTAGATATTTCGATAAGTATCGATATATCGATATCTCGATATATATCAATATATCGATATTTCGATAATTTTAATGTATCGATTATCGATATTTAAATCTTAATATCGCCCACCCCTAGTCTTGATGTATTCTGTCGGAGATTATGTGGAAATGTTGATAGTTTAGAAAAAATGTGGATAGAGTCCTATTAGTGCTACAGAAACGGCAACGGGAACGCTTTCCTGAAGGAAATCATCCTTATCACAAAGTGATTCTCAATAAAGCTATCTCACGAACAAGGGAAACAGGTCAAGTTGTACCAAATTGAAAGGAGATCCGTGTGGTGCTCGCAGGACTGTTCTCACAGTTCAAAATTAAGAGACTTTTCTCAAAAGTGCATTTTTGCACTTGTACATTTTTAAAAGGGGGGCTAATATTTCTACCTTTTAAGTCATCGTAACAGTCCTAATACAAGTCGTAATTCTTGGGAAACGCTTCAATTTGTGGCTTTGGTACTAAAATGTCAAAGACTGTCAAATATTAAAAACAGACGGAGGTCTTGCCGTGTTGTTGATTCACACTGCCCCGACCAGATGATATTTTAGATGCGTTTGCAAAAGCTTAGCAACCAATTTTATTCACATTAACACCTAGAGTTCCCTTTCTGGGATTGGTGGTTCTTAAACTCTTAAAACTTCGTTATGAAAGCCATTAATTTTTCTTCGTTTACACTTTTGGGATCTTACATTTCTCTGGGGCGCGAGTTCTGGGACAGTCTGTATGTGTTTCTGTCAATTAAAAAGTGCTGAACCGCACCATGACACTCTTAATGAGACGATCCTGAAGGTTGGGCTAGCATTGAGATGGATCAGCAGAAGAACAAAAAGCAATAAAAAACGAACGTTCCCATATTAGTTTGTTATTATTGCTAATTCGAGTGTCGGAAACATGTTATTATAAACTTCCGTACCATTGAGTGACAAGGTCGCAAAGATGCGCACGCAGATCCAATAACTTAGATGCAATCTTTAATTACGGCCTAAGAACTCGGAGGACTCTTCAAAGTGATGATAATAATAAGTCGGCGATTATGTAATAATTAAACGTTTGTCGGAGAGTAGTTTGCGACACGATTCCAATGAATCGCCACAAGTGATAATTAGAAAGTTTCATCTTTTTGCGAATAAATTCTAACACTGGCCTCAAAAATGAACTCGGTCACAATTTTCACTTTTTCGGACCAACCGATCCCAAAATTGCATCATCAAAGGAAAATTTATGCATCGACCATAATTATTTGGGTCAACAAGACATGGCGAAAAATTCGAAGATACGCGAAGAATGCGGATTGAGGACATCCAAATTGTTGGCGTTGGAACTGATTGGAGCCAAGTCAAAGTCAAACTGAGATAGTTATTTTCGATTCAAAATACAAATCAAAGAATGCTAATGCGATTCCAATGAATAATTCTGCGGTTTGCGGAATAATCTTGTTTAATTCAGATGAGTTCTTTGAACTATTACGATTGTGCATTTTTGCAATTCACTTTTAAAACGGCGAAAAGCAGTTCTTACGTAACTTTAGACCGAATTGCGTTCTGATCACCTATTTAGTTTTCCTTGCAAAACATGTAATCGAAAAGTGCCGCGGCCAAAGCAATATTGAGCAGCTGTAAATCCGATCGAATAAATTTGCAAGAGGGGGCTGATCATGAAGCAGAACGAATCAAATGTAATGATTGAAAAAGTGCAGTGAAGTCGCTGTGGTGTTAAGATTTACCATGGAGTCGATCATGGCCCAATAAAAGCTTCCAACGGACATCCTTCTGGGTTTGTGATCCATTCTACCATCGTTAGAATGGATGGAACTAATGGACTTTTTCTTATAATTGGTCGTCATTGTGCTGGCACTTCAACTGTCATCCTAACACTCGGGAAATCACTGTTCTGGGCACTCGAGGAGTTTTGAGCACACTAAATGTTGCATAATGTGAAAAGGATAATTTCATAGTGCAGTTACAGCCTTGAGAAGTAACCTGTATATTATCGTAATGGTGACTATTGTGCAGGAAATTTATAAACGGGTATTAAGGCAAGTGTCGCACGGATCCTTCTATTGTTTGCATTTTTTCCGGTTGAATGTCTTTAAAGTGTGATTATTTATGTCCGCATGCATTCACACACACGTCCGTATATAAATTTATTTATTGAAGTTGTTTGAAAACACGCGTTGTTGCAACCACATCGAGAAAAATTTTATTTGCATATGGAAAATCACTTCCTTGAGATCTATTGGAATTCTGCCTCAACAACGTTTCCTTAATTAAAACACAACCAAACAAAGAATTCTGACACTTTTTCGTTGATGGGATGACGTCCGTGCACGTCAGCCCCTGGCATTGAAAATTCGATTTAAAGTTCAAACGCCTAATTAAAATTAATCAAACGGAATGGCAAAAACTATTTAGTACAGCAATTTCATTCTAGACTACAATTATTATCAAAGCTCAATTAACAAAGATATAACAGCATTTCGGACCAGATGCACAAAATGTAATTGCAGGAAAAAAACGCTCGACACGAACACATTAAAAGTATTTTTCATGGAGAATGCCACTTTCAAATAAATTTGCTCGCACGCATTGGAATCCGGTATTTACAGGATTTTTTATGATGTTGTTTAATCATCTAATGAATCGTGAAAATTCATCTACTGCTAAGTAGATGGCATTCAAATCTCACTTCACAATCAACTAACTTATTAAAAGCTTAAGTTGATTAAATATGATTTTACTAAAACACAAATCCACAAAAGTGAAAACTAAATAAATTCAGTAATAATTTACGTGTCATGCTGTATTTAGTTCTAAAGTTTGTAGAACAAATTTTTACAATTACCGTTACTGGTATTTTTACAAAGGCCAAATTATATTAAATTTGCCATTGTCAAATTGAAAATAATAAGCGGCACGAATATTTGATAACAGGTTGATGTATAGAGGCAAAAAACATCGTGCATAAATTCGTTGTACGTTAACGAAAAGGTTATTGTACCAAATGTACGCTTTTTATCTAAAATATTCAAGTACTGCGTTACACGTTTTTTAAATTTTCTTTTTGCGAAAAGATTAAAGCTATTACCATTGTATGGATGAGAAGCAAATCCCTTAAGACGAACGTTTATCAGATAGCAGTTTAAGTTAATAACATGTTTGTTGAATATTTAATGACATCCTTGTTAAAATCCGTAACCTTTTCTGGTTGGCAGATTTTCGCATTGAAATTGTCCCAGAATGAAGATGTACTTTTGCTCGACAGTAAGCCTATGTTTGATCGTCCTTGCAAAGTCAGTTGCAAATTTCCCTTTGGTTGGGTTTTTCGCACGTGACTCCAATCGAGAAAAGTGCAGTTATTTTATTTAATTGCTTGAAGGCCCACCAACATTGGCAATGTGAAGACGCAATTATTGTGTGTTGTTATTTGTATTTACGATGGATGGCTTCAGTAATATTCATGATATAACCCGTGCCATATTAAGCTAATTATTTTAATGGTCTAGTGATTCAAAACCATTAATTAGTTAGGTGGATTCTGTTTCTAGAAGTTGTTAATTATATTTATTTTCGATTGCGGATATGGGAACGTTTAGGCCCGAAATTTACCAAGCGGATCTATCGTCAAAACAATTTAATTTCGCTTGACATTGGATTTTTTCAAGTTGTAATTGACATGCTTGGACGAAAATTCTGATAAAAGAGAAAAAGTTTGCTCATGTGGTCGATAAAAATTCAATTTTTACTGCTAATTGCCCATGAAACAAACAAATTACAATAAAGTGAAAATTGAGACTCAATTCCACGAATTGGGTATAGTCTGCATTAAATTATTAATGACTGGTTATCTAATTACCGAAATTTATTCATAAACAAGTTTCGCGTGGGTACAGCCTGGCGTTCAAATTTTTGCACACCTTAAATGTCAATAATGAAAAACAAACCCGACGTTAAATATATTGTGTCGATTATTTAAATATTTCAAGTTTAGTGCTTCGAATGAACCAGTGGACAGCGTGGGTTCCTTAAATGAAATTCCTGGTCCATTTCGCGTGTAATGATGTCAATTTGAGAAAAGGAGTCTCCATCAATCGCTAATCAATTTAAATTTATGCATCTGTGGAGACATCGAGGCATTTTATTTTCTAATTCATGCATAACGGCATTTACAAGATTTTTACACATTCGAAACATGTCTCCGACCATAATTGACACGTACATAAAAATTAATAGACCCACAGACCGTGTTTTGATTGGGAGATTCACTCAGTACGAGTTACATCACCCGTTGCGTGAAAAATTCTCAACAATAGTGTTTAATTATGATTTTAACCATGATTTTTCGATATTGTGCATTTGCAAAATAATTGATTCTTTCATGTTTAATAATAAGAATCGAGAAATTGCTCAATCTGTACGTTTCCTGGTATACCACTCAAGTGATGTAAAAAAACTATTATTTATTATTAATAGCCTCAAATTCCGTAATTTATGCAAAGTCGCAATTTTGCACTGGCCCCTGGCCGGTTTCGTAATAATTACACAATTTTTTCGGGATTTTTTTGCAGAAACGTCAGTCACAATACATTTTTTTGAGGTCAAATCTTTGAAAATCCTTGAGGCTTTACCGCATTGTTTGTCGTTCCACTCATCTTGCTTAAACTGATTACATGTGTAATTTGTGACTTTGTTTATATCTTTGTATAATTTTTCAATTAATTATTTTAATTTGATAATGGGATAAGGTTAATGACGAGCTATTGTGGGTGCTAAACCACACGGAATCAAATCGGAAACTTTTTTAAGGTTTCGGAAAGAAATCCTTAATTGTGAGAGCTAGAAACTGTTTTTGCAAACAGGAAACTGTCAGTAATTTGTAATTTATTCTTCCAGTCACATAAATTAGCACATATCTCGAAACATATTTTTTATCAGAATTTTCCGGGTCAAATGATGATGCACGTAATTAAGCTCAGCAAAAAGAAAATCATTTTCAACGAAAGGAAAAAACCCAAAAGTTTTAGTGTAAAAAAACAAAGTGACATCTTTTCAAGGCTAGTCTACGTTGTACTTATTCTTTGTTTTATTACTTCATAGATCAAATTATGTAATTTTATGATAGGTGTAATTACATAAATATGTCGTTTCGTTTACTTTTCGTAAAAATTTGGTGAATGTAGGTAATTAATAGTCATACAATTTCCAAATATTTTCAAACAAGTGTGAAATGTTTAAATGTTTGGCATTCACAAAGTCGGATCGGAGGACATTTTGCATATCCAAAGCAAATGCCTTGTGGACTTTTTACTGGCTAAAACCAGTTCGTCCGATTATAAATTGTTTTTGACGGATGACTGTCTAGGTACAGTTTTGTAAAAAAAATCCAGCAAGTGGCCGAGTTTTTATCAATTTAACGGAACTTTGTCCTATCAAGATTACTCAGCATCAAGTGTCGGTACGAATTTACTTTCCTTCTGCAAAGTTGCCCCACTTGACCGCACCTTGCGGGCTTTACGTGTGTACCCAATATCCTATTTAACCAATATTTGCCAATAATCATTTGCATAGAGGAAAAATCGACGTGGGAACGGTCCTGGCATTGCAAAAATTTTCAAAATTTGTTTTGTCTTCTCTACTCAAAAGTAGGTCTCTGTCATACTTTCTACCCGCATTTGCAAGTTTAATTTACAGGCATTTTGCTGACTATTGTTTCGAACAACAACAGTTCTGCTTTTCGATAAATTCTTGCGGTAGGTAAGCGCTTGATCAATTAAGAGCGTAAATCAATAATTAGATGGCAGTTCCTCTTCATCGTCTAGTGTTCCTTTCTATCCTTTCTATCTAATCAAGTGATTTGTTCTATTTACTAATCCGGATGCGATATGCTAATGGGTTTTTAAAATCTGTACAAATCGTTACTTTTGTCTAGGAACAATATTTTCAATTTGGTCCATTGCCCAATATGAACTTTAAAACGACGTGCAATAAATTGCTCAATGAATAAAACGTTAGTTCTAATTTTACAAACATTATTATTCACAAACAACATGTAGCAATAACAGGTTTTCCATATTAAACAATTTTCGATCTAATAGAAAAAAACTCTAATGACAACTTTAATGTTTTGACCAAGTTTATTCACCTCAACAACTGTCAACATGTCAGCCATTCCTGTGGCTTTTTAGAACGATGTTGTTTTATATAAATTATTGCAAATACACGTGTTCTTTTGAAGGACGTGATCACCAATTAATTATTCACAACTTTTCTCTTACTGTTAGTTGCTAGGTCGGTGTTTGACATTTCCTTGACGTCATCTAATAGTTATTTACATTGTCTGATGGGGCTTGTGACCGGTTATCTTCATCAAATTTGAATTTCCTGCAGGGGTGCAGCCACTTCAGTGCTAATTAGGAAATTAACCCCTGACTAGGGGATGTAAAATTAAAAAACGGCTATCACTAGCAATGTGAATTAATTTAGTTTCTGACTAATGTTACAAAAATGTTTGTCAAGCTTTAAAAATATATTAATAATAATTTTATTTTCCTTGGCCAAAATGTATGGTAATTATATTTTAAAGCCTAATTTGTGAGTTAATAAGAGATAAGCCAGCATTCCAGGATTTTAAATTTACAATTTTGAATAGATTGGTCGCAAACACTTTGATCTTTTTGTAGACTTGAAGATAATGAGATTAATTAAAAATAGAACAGTTTTGATCTCCACTTGAGATAAGGTTCTAACAATAGATAAAAGGGTTTAAAATCACGACAGAGGAATTAGACCTAGCCTCTCCACCAAAAGCAGTAAAACATTCTAGCAATAATGGTTATACAACAGTGCGGAAGTATCGATGAAA
The DNA here is from genome assembly GCA_939628115.1 of Tribolium freemani. Lineage (NCBI taxonomy): Eukaryota > Metazoa > Arthropoda > Insecta > Coleoptera > Tenebrionidae > Tribolium > Tribolium freemani. Next base: position 2,191,059 of record OW626785.1, on the reverse strand, counting down.
GTAAAAATATTTTTATTCACGCACATATCCTGCGTTCGTTTTCTACTCGATTTTTTGAGTGAATCCCCCCTTACAGCAAACCATTACATAAAGACCTCTTCGGGTCTAGTTCAGTCTAGTTTTTCTAAACTTTTCTTTGTTTTCTCTCGATTGAGGAAAGTTTGCACGATGTCGTAATGACCGCTTCATACCATAATTAACACCCAATCGAAACAATACCAATGACGTCAGAATTTACCGGTAGGGCTGGTTGTTTAAAAAATTTCTGAGGTGTGGTTTTGAATTCTTGGCCGATACGTAAAGTTCCGCATCAGAAACTTGTTGCGTCAGTAACGATCAAGTTTGTTCTTTATGATTGAGTTAGTACGTAATGGGTGCTACCAACGTTGTGCAGCTTTGTTAGGATAGGACCACCAAGGTCAACTTGATAAGAATTCAAACAGATTGTGTAAAGATTGTTTAATAGAACTGGTGGTATTGAACTGGGAGCAGGAAAAGCAGGTTTGATTGGAAAATCTGCGACTTATCGGGACAGTGCTAAATGTAACAGCGATGATACTTTCACCATCCAGAGGTGTGAAGAATTTTCCAGAATAATAAACATTTAAAAGCTTTTGATTTTCTGCAACTAAATGGATTGGTGGTCAAAACATTGTTTACAGATTTCCACGCTTCAAATTCACTTGAAACACTGCTGATAAACTTATCAGCCTACTGTTGAACTTGAAAAACTAATCTCCAGTGTCAGTAGACCATAAATTCTCTCACAACCCGAAATTTCAATTTGCAAAAATTGTTATGTGGTTTTAGCGACAAGTGAAAGTGAAACAGCAACAGGTGCTGATGCCATATATTATCATTCGTAACATGGAAATTTATATTTGCCACACTTCATAAATATCACCTACCACAACACCCACCGCAAAATAAACGATTGTTTTCGTTTGAAATTCAGCTCATTTTTCACAAATATTAAAAGTGTCTAGACGTTTTCAGCGCTGCGACCTTAGCTGAAAACCTGAAACGCATGAAGATCCTTTCGCGTGAATAATGTTTATTCATCGTGTGAACAATGAAACCGATCGGAACAAATTGACTATAAATTCAGTTACATAATCGAGCACACATTTCGCATTAGTTAGAGCCACCTTGACAACAATCATTGGAAAGTGCAGACTTTGAAAATGACACTTTCAAAACTAATCGATATGTGATCGGGAAGCAAATACCCAAAAAGGAAAATTCCACTTGAGACTTGGACTAGAGAAGCAGCTTTAAAAATATCTGATCAGGTTATAAATAGACAAGATAGGGACAAAAATAGTCGAAATCAAGATAAAAATTGATTCAGTCCACTTTCTGCATGACTTATTCGGAAATTATTCAAAGAGAGGAATTTTTCAATTATTGCGGTAATGCGGTTGATCACACTTGTTAAACAAGCCATAATAATAGATTTGCGGTGTTGTACACCATTTCTATTAATTATTACTGGAGACAGGTTATAATCGGAAATCCTATTGTATGGTACTTCCGCTGCTGAAACGTCCAGTTCTTTTCTCTGGCTTCATTTGGCCAAAATCATCACACTTAGAGATAATTATCAAAAATTTGAACAATGCTGTGAGTAATTACTTGTTTCTGTTTATTGATTTCTATTTTTAACCGTGGAATTTTGTAAGTGGTGCTTCCTGTGGAACTAGCAGTTTTTATCAAATTCCAACAGACAAACAAATAACGGAGGGTGGTTCACTGTCAAAAAGTTCAAAGTAAAAAGCAAATTTTATAAAATATTTAAGTCAAAAATACGTATTAAACAAAACCTTTATACGGTAAATACAAAAAATACAAAATTTGAAAGAATCAAAGCTAATTTTGTGTAAACTGTTAATTCCTAAAAAATGTTTAATCAAAATAAAATAGAAGCAAACTAATATAACCTAAATATTTCAGTGCTAAAATGTTCAAAAACAAAAAGTGAGTAACAGGGTCGCAGAAGCGAGAGGAGGGACTTAACTCGTCCAGCCTACCTAATTTAATAGGCAGTGCCTCCGCTGCCGGCAACGGTGTCCGGAATAGCTGCCGGCAGAGAATTTTAGAATTTGCTGTTAATTTCACATCATTTTTTTTAGAACAAAGCTGTATTTTCTTAGCTTAAAGTGTTTTTTTAAACGACTAAACCTCTCGAAAATACTTATATCTCAGAAATTGGGTGTTATTCTTATTGCTAATTTAATGTAATGTAGTGTACACTTACTATTCCATTCTTATGAGGCAAATTAAATTATTTTTGCTTCTTTTTATCATTTTTTAAAGCTACCCTGCGTGTATGTACAACATACATTGTGCTCTAAATTTTCTGGCATAAAATTGAGTCGTTTATCGGTCAAAAAATAATTTTGTTTTAAAAAATGAAGGTTTCAAGAAGTATGACGGTATTGGATCAAAATACTAATTTAGATCATAATTCGTATAATACTGAACTAAAGTTGTTTCATATTCTTTACTACGATTTGTTTAATTTATAAATTTGGTGAACAATCAAATTCCGGTTATTCATTATGTAACATTACTTTGTTTCATAAAAGCCTTTTTTTATCCAGCATCATCAGGAGTGTTGGTTTTTTTTTCTGAATCACGTAATTTTGATTGAATCTTTTATTTAAACGAAGTCTAACTCTTCTAGTTCTAGGTTATCAATGTCATCAAAAAATTTTCACAAATCGCTCTTTGTTAATAAAATTTCTCCAAAAATATTTGAAAATATGATTTCTCAAAGGACTATTATCTAAAATAATACGTAGTTGCAATTTTCAATTATCATTTTTGTATTGTAAGGTTATGCGTTCTACTGCTCAGTCAACAGACGCCGGCAGCCATCCCTCTATTTTTGGGCACCGTTGCCGGCAGCGGAGGCACTGCCAATTTAATAATACATGCCTTTATAAACCCAACCTTTTAGTTAATTTTTAGCAAAGTTTGAAACAAAATTGTTGCTATCACAAAAAACATAACATTAACAATTATTATATTATAAATAGGACCTAAATTGTGTTTTGTTCTCGCGCATGCGCTTCTTGCACTGCTGTGTTCCTATACGAGGATTTTGTTTTTGAACTCCGTTTTGCTCAGGAACATTTTGCTTAAAAAATTTTTGTTCAATTTTAGTTTTGCCCGCGCACTTTTGCATTAGGGAACATTTCTTGATTTAAACAAAAAAAAAAGTTTTTAATTAAATTTTTTTGAAAATATTTGGTTTTATATTTGAACATTTTAAGAAAAATACACTTTACAACCTTTTTTGCGATCACACGGGCCCCCCAAATAACAGCGAGAGATTGATCTAAATCATGGTGCTAAATATACGCCGACAGTAATAATTAAAATTAATTTAGCCGCGAGTATCTTAATGAGTGACTTGCATACGAAGTGCTTTTTAAATCGTTTTAAGGTACCGACCTTGGTTAATTAATTTTTGCACAAAAATATTGTTTAAAGGTTACAAACGGGCTGCGCGATGAAATTGTCTCATTTATCGGTGTTTGTTATTAAATAACCAATGTCAGTCGTGTTCGATGACTCCATTTTAATTGTGAACCGAAATTGGTAAATATTTTCATTCCGTTAACAAAAATAAATAACTTTTTGGTTTGGTTTTGATTGGTATTAGTTTGACTGAATGAGGCTGCGAACCAATCCACATGTATAAATAGCAAAGCAACTTTTACCTAAGCTGGTAATAAGTACTTATCCTTATTGCAAAATCTTAAAATAGCCACTTTCTAGAATTATCCGCTATAATAACTATCTCAGTTTATCCTCTTGGCCTGACATTAATATCACCAAGAAGTGAGTTGATTTACATAATGCGATTTTTTTCCGGGGACTTACTTGTACGTGTGTTGGAAATCAACCGCCGTTTCGGCGCTTGTTAGTGAATCCCCGGAGTCTCCGCCGTCGTCCCGGAGAGCAGCTCCTGGTGCGTTTCGGTTCGTTGAGGTCTCTGCAAACCACCGCTGAAAAATCACAGCCACTTATGTTTAACTTATTGGTGATGCGCCCCAGTTTCGGACTTGCTAGCTCTTTGTTGAGGGAAATCGGCTCCAATATGTCGAATCGAGGAAACTGAAGAGCCGGTTGTAACTGGTTACGCTCCGTAACGACCACCACATGCACCGCGAACAAGAGCTAGGTGTGTACTGGCTCACCGACCACAAGTGCCGAGGTTGGAACTGCGAGACCTTTCCCCCAGGACCAGCTTTTACGGAGATAGTTCACGTGCTGGGGATGCTGCTGAGGTGCCGCTCGCAGATGAAGCTGCCGGACTGATAGATGGATCCAATCACGTCACGCCTTCTGATAAGACCGCTTAATTTACAATGTTTGTGTTTGTCGGTATTGTTTTCGTCAAGACGACTAAATGGGGGGAAAAGCGACGACGATTTTTGGGCTAGAGGGGCCCTGGCAACAGAAGGGGATAGCCAAAAAGTACAAGAGGATGGCGTACCGGTTCTTGACAAGGCTTAACCTTGCAGCTCGTATTTTTGGCTGGAGATGTCTTAACAACGACAAAACTCAAATCACTATTTACAAAAGACTTAGCTTTACTTAATTTTCTGACAGAACTGTACCAGAACGCAATTATAATTAAATTGCTATGTCATTACGGTTGAAAGAAAATGACTACTCCTTTACGAATGTCCAAGATAACAGTCCAACAGTTAAACTTACAAGAGATAGTGATATCTATGAATAATGAAAAGAAAAAAGACAAAATTCGTAACCCTTGTGTTGTTTTGCTATACAAAGGAAAAACTACCACGAAATTGTAGACCGATAGATCAGATTAATACCTAAAGTCGGTTTACTTTCATAAAAACCACGTTCTAGTGTATTTGGCTTCTGTAACTCGGTCTTTAATCGAGCGCTATTGTTTCTGGTAATTTCTAGTGAGAAATTTGTCAGAATTGACAGAGTCCACAAATTAGGTTAGAAGCTCTAAAAGTTTTTCAAATCTGTTAATTATTCACTTAAATTAAATCTGTGAAGTTATGAAACTGGTAACACTTTGTTTTAATAAAAATTTATATTGCGTTAAAATTTTTTGAATTGGGGTCTTGAGCACAGGCGGGTGAAAAGGAATTAACAAGAGTTAGGTCACGGGTTAGGTAACGGGGAGGTGTAGTAGGTCAAAAAGGGAAAATGTGTGGAAAATTACCGAGAAAAAGTTTTTTACTCTCGTCTCCAATGTTTTCTCCGAAACGGCTGGCAAAGTTGCTTGATTTCTGCGTGTCATTTTATAATTGCCTGTATTACATCAATATTTAGTCTTGCACACTTCTTTGTAGACTTTTGGCTGCTCATTTTTAAAATTTCAATGTGAAATTACTGCGCTTGTGCCAAGTGTCAAATTTTGACAATGAATTAGTACTGCCACCCGGAACGCTTAAAAAAACTAGGCACGGAGTACCAACCTAACAACTTTACAGCTGGTCGTTATCCAAGTGAAAACACTGTAGATACAAGTTTTCCTTATGACAATTGTTTTTATTTTAATAACGCATTGTGTGAAAACATTCTAAAACCTGCGGTAGCGCTAGATACTGTGCTACTTTTAAATGAAGAAGGAAATGTGAGAGAATGTTTATAATTACTTCAATCACCGGAACAATCCGGTTCTGCTTCTATCAGATTTGATTTTATTTTTGCAAATTCTGATAAAATGCCATAAAGATAAGAAAAAATCTTGTGTAGACGTACAAAAAAAGTTTACATGATGTGGATACATCATTAACACGTGTTCGTGACGTGTGATTTAATTTTAAAAATTGAAAATTTTTGCGAGTAGTAAAGGACGCTTTACTGCAATTTTCAGCTGGAACCGGATTAGTTCGTTTGAAACTCTTCCGTTACTGAACTTTTCCTCTGGAACAAAGATTTGTCTTTGAATCATAAGTTATTAAAATTCATACAGTTACGGCCGCATAAAAAGTGCCAAGTGATATTTTATTGGACTCCTCTAAGGCCTAGACTAGTTATGTAAAGAACTATTACATATTCCACATAATAAATTTGAAAATAAGGCAGTCTAAAACATTAAGGGCCGGTTTTATAGAAAGCTCAATTAAAGTTAATTGCGCTGTTAAAAGTTAACAACGCGAATAGACCAATCAAATTGGTTCAAATTGGTCACGTGATCAGTTAATCACGCATTTAATTGCAGATTAAATTATGACGCTTCTATAAACTGATCCTTAATCTCATCTAAATCCTACAAAATCTAATGGAACAGTAAAAGTGTACCCAACAATTTAGTCTTCTATTATGTAATATTCTCAAAATAAAATCACTTCCAAATAATACATGAAAAATAAATAAGACGGCATAGGATGGCTTTCACGTGCTTTTTGAAATTTTTTTGGCAGAGCTTTGCCAGAGTATTGAAACAACACTAGTGTCATCAACATTATACAGCACTTTTTAAAATTTATCTTAATTGCAATTTCTATTAAAAACATTTTTTCATTAGATACCTACTTAGAAGTCTCAAGTTTATTTTTACCGTTTTTTTCCCATTTTGATATCATTATAAACAATAACGTACTAATAATAATTGTTTAAAATTATGTGTCACCGGTGGGTTTTTCTAAAAAACATCGATTAACCAAAACCGGGACTTTTGTTTTTATTAATGGTACATACCTGCAAACAAGATTTTAACTATCTGACTGCAAAAGAAGTTAATGTAACTACATAATGAAATTAATGACACTCAAGGACAACTTTAAAAGACCTGATCCCGGATAATGACTTCATAATCATCTAATATTTTGCCTGAAAAAATGTTGGCCGCCAAATATTGTTTGCAACTGAAACATAATAACCCTTGTTTACAGTTACCACAATAATGTAACAGTGAATGTAGATATGCAAAGACTTTTTGTAATCGTGAATCGGCCGGAAGCTTTTTCATTTCGTTGCTTAATAATGTGGTGAAGCTAATTGCTTTCAATTCTCTTATTAATTAGTAATAGATCAAAGTGATGTTCAGTTGCTTTTAACTAACTGAAACCACAGAAAGGGGGTGATGAGTGTGCCAATCTAGACTGACCACGATCACAACTGTTTTTGCCGGATTATTCCGCTCGATGCTGATTCAGAAGAGTTCCTTCCAGACATTTTTCAGCTAACAGAAACGTAAACAATCGCATCTTTTCGCTGTTATGGACTATGAGAGGAAAGTTGAAGGTCGGATTCGGATTCCTTCGTTAACTCATCTTAATTTATAACGATGACCTCTCGTAAATATTATATTTTACTTAACACAGGTTCACTGGTACCTAGAAAGTTCTTCAATAAGTAAACTTTCTTAAAAAATGGATTGCACATTTTCTGTACGACACTGAGCATAATTATTCGAGATCCACTTTCACAATCTTTTGTAATTAATAATACAGAAAACTTCTGATTGCATCCTTGTATTACTTAAATTTCAATTCCGAATCTCGTTCAAACAGATATTAAAATTCACTTTAGATAACGGATTATGGGTTTTTTCTTTAAAATTTTCTTCGAAAGAATGGTCATTGTCTAGTCATTACGCTAAGTCGTAGTGCGACAATGTACTTGCTATCAAATGACACAAAAATTCAGATAAAGTTAACGTATCAGCATAGAACATATACAGTTACGTTAGCAAGAACTAGGGTTGAATTTCAATGGGAAAATAACTAAGAACACAAACATTAGGCAATAAATTATTTCCTGCGGCACAACAAACAAATAAAAGCTTTATACAATATCATGTTGATCAAATCAAGCTTAATCGATTGAGTTCTATCTTATCAAAGCGATTATAAGTTTTAGATGAGATTTCAAGATTGACTAAAAATAAAAAAGTCTGGTCTAGAGTATGTGGATTAATGTTTTAAGACGTTACAAAGTTTTTTTTACGAAAGGCCTTGATGTCTACATCCGGTACAACAAACTAGTTCTCCGATTGAATAGCAATCTAAAAAAAAGTTTGCTGCAAAATTTTTAACAAAAAATCTGCTAAACAAGTTCGAGGTAAGTTAGTATTCAAATTAGTCAAAGAATTGTAGGTTCATGTATGTATCTGACGTAATTATTTAAAAATAATTTTCGAAAATTATTTTCAATGAGGTAAAAAGTACTTGGAACAATAGTTCGTCGTTAACTCCTCAAAATTGTTATGGTTAACTGGTGTTTTAATATATGAAAGTTTTAAGAAATGGGTTCGATTTCATTTTTTGCTTATTTCACATTGCTTTAAAGCACATACCTTACAATTTTTTTCGATTGATTTTAATCGCCATTTTTTTGTCTTGCATACCACATACCTTCTGTTAAAATAATTTGGATAACTATTACATAGACTATTTTTTGTTTAAACCAGTTTTTTTACTTTTTCGTTAAAAAGTAGTTACAGATATTTCTGTTAAAGGACAGATCTCCAAATCAGTAAATGATAAAAGAGCTTTACGTTTTAACTAGATATCCCATATTTAATAATAGTTTAGATTTGTAAAGAATTAAAAACGAAAGCTAAAAAATCCTTGTATACAAAACAATCAATCATTTATAAAATGAAAGGTGCATCTTAGGTGCAAAAGACAGTGACGTCGAGTTACATTATAAAAAGTAGTTAGTAATAACTGAACTTATTGTATTCATCAATCAATCAATGTCGAATTATGTGCATCGGCAAAGAGTTTATTAAGATTAGGTAAAACACCCATTTAAAAAATTAATCCAATTCATAATCTCGAATCAATGGTAAGTATATAGGATTTTTATTGTTTCAGGATAATCCCTTCAATAAAAAGGAAACCTTGCTTCTCCTAACCTACATACACCATTACTTGAATATTTTATCTCATCATAGGAAATAAAATTTAAATCTTGTATAATCCTACCATTATTCTGGTAACATAATAATCCTTTGATGAACTGCACACTTCCACTTCACGATCTCACTGAGATTTTTCATCAACTGCGAAGAACCATCTCAAAAAATTTTTTGATAAAATTGTGACCACAAAAAAGACTTGGATTTGCCATCGCGATAGCCACTATTTTGCTTATCGTTGTAATTAATGCTGAATCAAAAGACAACACTGACGTGACATTGTTTCATATTGCGGAATTTGGCATTTTAATTTTTTAAATTAAGCATTTTTATAGTGTTATTTGCTTAATAACTGTGCGAATCCTGGGATCAAAATTACAATAGAATGGTGGTTATTTTCTTGCGGATTTGCGTTTATTGAAGCCACGCGTTTGTTATATTTGATAAATTTGCTACTTAACCATACAATGTCACTCCAAATTTTTCCAGCGGTTTACTTATTTTGTAATTGGGTAAATGTTTACTACTCACCGATCTATTGAGAAGTTTTTTTCCACGTGAGGGAACTTATCAAAAACCACCTTTGAGTCTCTGACTCATTCCGGTTACAATAACAATATTATTTCCACTTTTGGGTACTTCAAAGTTATCTACTATTGTTGCAAATTTGGTAAAAATAGTTATAAACACACGCGCACGATAATTTTTTCGAAAATTCGTTTTTAAAAATTTTTAATTAATAAACACATAAAATTTTGTTTTTCATATTGTTACTTTTTCGTGTGTGTGACTTCACCATAAATCAGATAAGACTTGGCCATAAAATTTTAAATTAACTTTGCACAAGTTTTGATTATAAAACAAAGTAAAACAATTTCCATTATATAAAAACAATATCAAATTTTCCGATTTGTGAACTTTTGGAACAAAAAAGCCTCGACCTAGATTTTCATTGATGTTTATTCATGCTTCATCCACGTATTTGTCTCTGCATTGTTAAGTACCCGGCGATTATGACGCTAAATTGCTACAAAAAAGTATATTTTATAATGATGTTTTATTTTTTATTTCGCTTGTATGTATGACTTGCGTTACTGAAGAAAAGGATTTTTTAATTAATTTTAATGATGACGTCATAAGAGCTTTTGAATTTTAACTTTAATGACTATGTTCCTACTTAATAAAAATAAATACACACCAAGAAATTTTTATTTTCAACTTACAGAACCAGGTAAGAGGAAAATCCGTTTGGTTTTGCTAAATCGCATTCACAATATTTTCCAATAAAACACATTGGATTTTCTTGAACATACACAATTGTGTTGAGGACAAGGCGAATAATTCAGCAAATAATAATTATGCAACAATTTAAAAATTGAATGTAAATAAATAAAAGCTCTTGAGATGTCCTTACGTCATTATACATGAATATCATTATGATTTAATACACTCTCTACTAATATATCGATACTAATTTAAAATACTGGTATAGAAGTTGTCAATATTGCAACAATATTACGTTATGCTATGTTTGTGACATTCTGTAATAATAATTTAAATATGGAATTTGTTTTTTTAATTTTTTTGTTAATAATCAAAATACAAAAATTTCTCTATTACACTTCTAATAACGTTGAAAAAAAATTAAAACCTTTTTTTGCTTTTTAATTTGTGAAGAATAAGTGTCGATTCAGAAAAAGAAGTTTTCGTCTAAGCACATATTTGCGACACTCCATAAAGTGGAGAGATGTTCTTAAAAAAATACACTATTTCGTGCTTAACTAAAAAGATTTGACGTCATATTTTAAATTAGTAAAGTAATAAACACGAAGCCAAAACTTCTTGAAGACTTAATTTCTTTCCAAGAAGTATGTTTATTTAGTAATTAACAAAGTCATGACAATTATTGTCAACTATTTGTAGATGAGACAAATTCTTTATTCCTGAAAACACTGAAAAAGTTACATTTTCAGGTTGTTGCACCCTGCAGGATTTTTTGGTTAATTCTTATTGTATTAGATTATTACGTGTAAGTCAATTATGTATTTGTTTGGTTTGGTTTGGTGCTTTGGCCATATTAAGTGGTAAATTAAAGAAACTGAATTTAAGAGAAATTAAGCATTACATCTGGCTGAAACTAGTTTTACGATACGTTAGCAAGTAATTATATCAACACTGGTTTGTCCATCATAATGATATGTATTTACATTATTTTTAGCAATTTTACCCAAAAACATTCAGAACGAATATATGGTTATTCTATGTAAATTAAAACAAACGTGTTTCTGCTTTTTTCCAGATATAAAGTTTATGCGTGGCGTCTTAATTAATTATTCAATTATAAAGAGAGTGTATAATTTATTAGAATTACTGTCGCAGCTTTATTGCGAGTAAATCCTGTCAGATGCGTCATGACTGTCATGAGACACAATTAATTTAAAACTTTTTATTAAATTAAAACATCGGAAATAAGCAAAATACTTAGTTGTACAAAGTGGTGTCATCTTAATTATTTTAATTTGAGTAAATAATGTAAAATTATTATGTAATCGTCCTACTAACACATTTTATTTAACAATTAAAATTAACCTTGAACCGCATCATTTAAATAGTTAATTTCCATGAAAATGGTTGAGAGTTTGATCTCATTACACCTGCGTTATTTTGCACAAATTTATCTAAATACGATGGGCTTTTAAATCAGTCTTCTGTACACAAGTTACCTCAATAACAAATCTTTCGACCTTAAACGCACATCAGGTCTGTATGTTCCTGGTCATCCACCTATTCCACAAGGAACGGCTTGTTAACTCGATAACAAATTCATAAATTTGTCCGTTATTTCGTCGAAGTATGTACATTTACCGATGCCAAAATATTGTTTTATTTGAGTTTGCTTTGCGGTTGAAAAAACCCATTCGATTTGAAAAAATAACCAGGTTTAACCCATGTGTTTCTGTAGATTATCCCAGTGTACAACCAACACACTGTGTTACCCGTAATTGATATAAATTGGTTTCTATTGTGGTGTTGACGTAAACTACGCGATTACTGGAAACTTTAATCATTTTTGTGCCAAATAATGAAATGATAAAATTGTGCTCACACGTAATTTAAAGTACGTAAATAATGAAGCAACTAATCCAAAAATCTTTAAACGTCATTCAAATGTAATGACAAGTCTGAAGCAGCAGTAGCAGCGTCATAAAAGATGAACATTTCATCGATATGAATGTAAAATGTCATCCAGTAATCACTTGTTTAACAAATAAAAACAGCCGGAATTAACGGTGTTAAGCCTGTTGTTTGCTTAATTACACTCTTATTCTCAACTTTCTTTTTCTTCAAATACATTGCTGTGTAATTTTTAATCCAATACATTTGACCGGTCTACTGGCCATCTTTTTGCTCCAAGTAGGGTGAACGATCTTACAACATATACGCCTTTATTACAAGGTAACAAACAACTAACTGAATAGAGTAATAAAAATTAATCCACCTAAAATAAGAACTGAACATAAATAAATCGTGTGGCCTGTTATTTTTTTTTGTGTTAGCAATGTTATCAATATTTCAGAAGGAAACTGCGAATTGATAATGTTCTGAAATAAAATAAGTTATAGATAAATATGATGCACTCATTATATTACTCTGTCAACTGACCTATATTTCGGAATTAGAACATGTTTTCGAGTAAAATAAGATTTTTACACCTAGAAAAGCAACAATAAATCTTGCATACGACGCCTAGGTAATTTATTTTTACTTTGGTGCATCACTTTTAGCACTTTCAAATATTTACCGTTTTTCTGCTGCAAAAAGTTATGAATGTGACTGAATCATTACGCTAAAACTAATGTCTACATGTGTCTGAATGTAAAATGCATTTATTGTAAACAAATACAAATGATGCAGTTGTAAATTCTTAGGCAAATCATGAATGAGAAAGGTAGGCAACAAACAAAGGGTGATCTGAGCTAAGACTCAATTGTAAAAAATATTTGCAAACAAATTTGGCGGTTGATTGACCTCCCAAACCCAAGTCCGATCCTCCTGCTATTTGTTTCCTGCAGCTGTCCTTCCAATTAATCCGCAATTCAAGAATTTCACAAATGTGTTAAGTTTGTTATTGTTTAAACAAGGAATTGCTGCCACAATCAAGCAGATCAAATATGTGTGTTTCAGGACTGTTTAAAGATGCGTCTGACGGTAGTCGGGAAGGTCGCCGTTCGTTTCACTGGGCCAAGGTATGTGGGAGACCCTCACGGGAGGCTCTAATGTTTATGTTGCACGTTTAATTAAGCGACAATGATTTTTTTACAGTAATCAACATTCAAACATGCTGTGATATATGGTGATATATGGAAGCAAAAAGTAATTAAAATATATTTATGAAAGCTAAAGTCCAGTCAAATTAACTCACATTAACTAACATGTGTTCTATTCAGGTTCAGGAAATTCAGTGTAGAAAGGTAGGTGGGTTGGCAAGGTGCAAAGTTAGTTGGATTGAACTGTTCAATTAAAAATTGAAATTGACTGAAGCATTGTTGTTAAATGTATGCGCATTAAAAATAATAGCGTATAATGTGATAATTGACTGCTCAAAAGAATAATTGTCTTGAAGATATTTTTAAGACTCCATAAATCTTATTAATTATTTATAAAGTTTCGATATAAACGAATTTTATGCTCAATTGATTTACACATTCTTCGAAGATGTGTCAGAGGGAAATACCACAACAAAAGCAAAAATATATTAGCGGTTTGGTAACTCTATTAAAAAATAATAAAAATGAGGCAACAAAAGATTTTATGGTAATCAGCACGTAAAACAAGGAAAAATATGACCCATTTCACGATTCATGGCCTGAAGAGGTTTTGATGACGAAAATTGTCAACAATCGAATAAGGCAGTTGATTTTTGTGTTTAACGTATCTCTATTTTATTTTACTACATTTTGTCACTACACTATGTAGTTGGTTTTTGAGTAACGACGCCATTTTTAATTTTTTAAATGACAACTGACATTTTTGTTTACTGTTTTTGAAAGTATACTTTTTGGTATAAAAAAAATAAAAAATAAGCTAAAAAAGTCGATAAAAGACCAAAATGAAATAGAAAAGTTAAAAAAGTTATTGGGAATTTTACACAAAGGGCTTTGTGTTATTGCCTTATTTTGTATTTGGGGTATTTGTTTTTCATTTCTTCTTTATGTTTAGGTTTTATATTAAGTGTTTTCATGCTAATTTTATATGTAAAAAACAAACATCCATTTCTAAAATAAGGCAAGAACAAAAATGTAAAACCCTTTGTGTGTCATTAACAGTAATTTTTTAATTAATTAATTTATTTTTTTAATTTTTTTATTATGTATTACCAGAAACATTAACGAGTGTACTGTGAAAAACAATATAAAAATTAATCAAAATAAAACTAATTAAAAGCTTTTTAAAAGCTTTTATTTAACTCACAATGTTATCTGTCTGTCGGTTATTTTTTCGGAACCAAATTTGAAAAGGTTCCCGTTGTCTCACTGAATTGAAATTTTGCATACTTACTTAATCTGCGTGATAATGCAATCCTATGTAGTTAAATACCTCCTAAAGGGGTTAAATGGGGTTTTGAAGTTCTAGGTTATGTTAACAAAGGGGTTCTCGATTTGTAATTTTGAGATGGTTCCTGTAGTCGTAATGAAATTAAATTTAACATGCTTACAATGCAATCTATATAGTTAATTACTCCTCCAAGGTGTTAAATGAGGATTTAAAATTTTAGGTAATGTTTACAAAGGGGTTCTCGATTTGTACATACTGTAACTTATACCGACATAGACGGTATGTTGGTCATTTGGACGTCACGGTAGATGCACAGTATTATAATAATAAATCTATGCAATAAATAAAGACTAAAAAGCAAAAAATAAAAATATATAAAAAAATGTTAAAAAAAAAGCTTTTATTTAAAAGATGTACTAAGAAGTAAAAAATAATGTATTTCAATCACAGGAGAATCTTTTTTCTCACAGGTTAAAATTCTAAAATTTATAAAAGCTTTGGCAGTTATAAAACTACAGCATTACAGAATTACTTTGTTTAGTTGAAAACTCCCAAAGCTTTTATAAATTTTAGAATTTTAACCTGTGAGAAAAAATATTCTCCTGTGATTGAAATACATTATTTTTTACTTTTTAGTGCATCTTTTAAATAAAAGCATTTTTTTATATATTTTTATTGTGAATATGTAACATTTACAAAAATAAAATCGACTCGTTCGCGGAATTTGAATTTTGTGCGTTACTTTTGGTTCAGTCTATAAAATGTTTCTAGAAAAGAACAAATCATCACCAACATTATATTGTTACATAATTCAAGGCTTTTAAATGTCTGACAAAAACAAAAGGAAATTTGTTTTACCACTATGTACTTAAAATTTAAAATTACACCTCGAATCATGACTTCCAGGTCAATGCATTATCCTTGTATATTTGAGAAAACAATATAATCAATTGAATGAATGTTGTGACCGCAGAGTGTATAATCGATAAGCGAATAAAATACACGTGTTATAATCCTTGCGGTAAAAATTTTGCATTTTAAATTATATTTATTCAATTTGGTCCTTGTTGTCCGGTTCGAGGATGGCAGTCCGCTCTCATGTGAGCACAATTTATCGTAATTGTAGTTTTGCATCAAAACCCATTGTAGCATGTTAATATCAATCTGCCAACGTGTAATTAATAGTATCAAACTAATTCGTATTTTCGGTCGACACTAAAGGATTATTTGTTTGCGTGCAGCTGCCGTAAAGTCTGTTTTTGAAGCTACAAGGTCAAATACTGTGGGAATTTGACAATGTCAATTCCAGCAAAATTGTTTCTAATTGTGATTCCATTATTTTACGTCAATTTTATGGCGAATGCGGAATAATAACGATCACAATTGTATTGTCACATATATGGTGAACTTTTTTTCGTAATTATTAATCCGATTGTGAGAAATGAGAGTTGATGCGAAATAAAAGGGCTAATTAACAGGAAATGCAAAATCATTTCAGAAGGGATAATAAAAGGATTCGTCCAAACAGGGCGCTCAAAATTCGAGGCACCAACTCAGTGGTGTTTGGCATATAAAATAAATATAGTAAACAATTCTATGGATTTATTACAGTTATTGATAAATAATAACGAATTAAATGACAGGTGGAAACGTTGTCCAACAACCGTAATCTCAATAGACTCTTCAATAAATCTGAATTATTTGTTGTCACATCTACAATTATTTATCATTACTAGATGTTATTTAGTGTGAAAAATGAAAACATTAAAAAATAATGTGAACTGAATAACTTAACGAAATAGGTTTGTGGCTCCAGACTGAAAATTTTTTCAAAATTTTTGTTGTAGGTAATCCACCCTTCTCAACAACACCACTGAGTTCGTGTCCACTTGTTCAGCCCCTGAATATTGAATTATGAATTCAAAAAAATTTTTACAATGGAAAAAATTTTGCTTAACATTATATTTAAACAAACCAGGTAAATATTTTGTCGTTCTCGTATTTACTGCAGTGTGCAATATAACAAGAAAATAACCATAAAAAGATTTTTTTATTGAAGATTAGAAGATTCTTAATCTTATTGTTGGGTTTAAAGTTAAGTAGGTAGTGATATCATAATTATTAGTAATATTATAAACTCAAAGATAAGAAAAATGCGAAATAAAAAATAAAAATAGTGACTGTTAAAATTTCACAACCAGCGTACAATAACATAAAGAAAAATTTATAATAAAAGGAATCCATTTTTGTTTCACATTCTTATTTTACTGTATTTCATCTAGACTGAAGATGGGACTAGTCAGTACCCGAAACATGTTTAAATATATAAGTTTTAATTCTTGAGCAAGACTACTTTTATTCCTGTATGTCTCCTTTCAACTTCGTAAGAGAAATAATAATATATATTGCACTTGTCTTATTTACAGAAATTCATATTGGGTACATATTTGCCAATTTTTCTCCTATTCTCAATACAATAATCACTTTTATAAGTAATTTCGTTTTTAATTTTACTTTAGGAATTTTCCAAAACAGTGCTGATAGACAAGTCATCTTATACTCTGTCTACGTGAAAATAATTTTTGGTTTATTTTAATGATGGTTTACTTAATGAGCCGTATAATAGTGTTACCACAGAAAATTAAAGTATTTTTTACGATATTACTTACTGAGGTTTAACCATTATTTATCTGGTAGTCTCATTTAATTTTTGGAAGATAAAATTACTAATAAGTGATTGACACGACTTCGTGCCCGTTTTAATTGGTTGTGTTGTAAGCAGTTGTATAGAATAAAAACTATGGGTAAAACAGAATATTCGCAAATATCAATAAACACCAAAATTTGGCAAATAATTTGTTATTAAAAAGGTAATTCTTTTTTCACAAATAGCATTGTTTTTTGTATTAGTGTTGAGTAAGTATTCCAGAGAAGTACCTAGTCCTTATTGGAGCAACAATAAAGGAATAGGTATTTGTACAATAATTAGTGAAAGAATACTAATTTTAGTATTTAATCTGTTTACTGAATGTGGTACATACGTATTTGATGGTGTTCCACATCCTCTTCCGACTTTTAAATATTAGGAAACTTCAGTTTAGAAAGGATGTATTAGTGCAAATTAAAATGCACATTAATGGGTAATTAGTTTAGTGTTTAATGTTGCGACAGATTGAATTAATATTAAAGTGCTAAAATTGTATAGCAAATAAAAGCTATTATTGACAATTTTACAACACGAGTGTTGTGTATACGCATGAAATTACTTTTATTGTTTCACGTACTCAAGATTCCAACAAACATATTACATTATAATGTTTGTAGAGAGGTATAGCTACTGCAAATTAAAATAAAACTTTTAGACTACTGGAAGTTGAAAGCTCAAAGGGGCAGACAGTATAAATGACCACAAGGTCGACTCAGTAAAGCACATCCCGTCACAAACAAGTTGAACTGTCAAAAATAAAAATAGAAATCTTAAAAAGCTATTAAACAGTCATTGTCAAGGGCCACCCAACAAGCGGAAACAATACAACAACATCAAACAAAAACACAAGAAAGATTTTAAATGTTTGACAGACATGCCGTGATAATGTTGCGATAATGTGTTCCAGAAAAAAATTGAAGACAATCCTTTGAACTTGCGTAATAATCCTGCCACCTGTTGATGTTCCTAATTTCCTGAATTCTCAATTGTCCAATAAGCACATGACGGTCATTAAAATTGCAAAACAATCAATAAAACCGTATTCTTCCACAATCGTAACATAAACAACGATTTCTTTGTCCGGTTCGAGGACGTTCTCATTTCTCCATCCATCCACACCTACTCTTTGTGCAATATATTACTAACAACTGATTTCCTTAACTTCAAGCAAGCAGGATATTATTAAGTGATTTTTTTCCAATCACATCATTGACAGCCTCTGTTTTAACAATTTATTTAAGCCGCAGGCGAACATTTATACAGGGTAATGGTCATTGTAAGATTAATGATGCAGCCAACGTGGATTAATGACACAAAATTCATGAACCTGTACGAAACAGTTAGCTTCAAAAGTATATTATCCCGCGGAAGAGTATCCAGTTACATAATTTAATTTTATGATTGCGTAATCGGTTTTTTATTGAGGTATCAATAAAGATTTTTACTTATATGAATCCATAGACGTCACGGTCTGAAAATTAAAAACGGTACCTGTAGACTATACTTTCTCTTATAAAAAGGCTTTGCCAAAATTTAATAAGGAGCCAATGATCAAGTTATTACCTATTAGTTATTAGGTGTAGAAAATACATGATAGTCAACCCTACTATGTAATCAAAATAAGTTTTTATTAGCTGTAACATTTTCTTTCTAATTTAATTTCCTGTTTTGCAAAGGTTCAAAATCAGTAAATAACAAGTGTTCAATAATAGTTCTGGTCAGATCGCCTATGTGTGGCAATTGACACATGACAGCTGTCAGTGCTCCGCTTTTTAACCTCTTGCATACTTTTCGAGTTTCTGTGTCTTCCTCTAAATTAAAATCAACTTGCAAGTGTTTTCGCTGTGTTTTTTGCCCCACGTGCGTTTTTTTTTGTTGGCGACTTTGTTTTCACCCGGCTTGGGCCCGCTCTTCTTTTCTGGACTTTTAACGTGAACTCCGCAATGGTTTTTACCTTGGAACAAAAACAATTTATGGTGGAAGCCTATTTAGGAAATGGCACAAAAGTTGGTGGGGTGTGGACTTATTCAAATCAAGCAGCTCTCAATGATTATCTGGAGCTATTCCCCGATGAAGTTGTGGACGGCAAAATATTCATTTACCTACCGGTGCTCGTTTATTTTGAGTTTTAAAACAGGCACGAAAAAAGGTTAGGTACAGGCCACATACGAAATTCACACGTTCAACTGAGATAACGCTTGCAGAGTAAATTCTTGAACGTCTCCATTCAATTATCATGATTTGCAATGTGATTTTTATCAAAAACTCCTAAATGCAAAAATAAGACAACATTTACATAGTTGATAGCAAACCATATGAACTTATCACGCAACCTACGTTCATGCTAGAAAGAGAAAATCACAGCAAACCACGACCAGAACTAATATTGAACACATGTTATAAGCATATATTAGCTGTTTCAAAACTATAAAAACGCCAACGTCGCAATTTACCGAATTATTTTTTTAAATAAGATTGATAAAATTGTAAAATAGTTATTAATGATCAGATCTGTCATTGAAACTATGAATTACAATAGCTATTATTTTTTTGAAGTGCATGAATAATTTATAACAGCTAATTTTAAGAGAAAATCCGACGTTGGCGTTTTTATAGTTTTGAAACAGCTAATACAATACATTTAGTTTTATATCCTTAAAACTTGATTATTTTTAAATTGCACGAAATTAGTCATAAATTCATTAGGAACAGATCCTCTAATATGTATTTATTTATCCTAATAAATAGGTAGAGGCTGTTCCATATCTGGTGGCGAACTGACAGTGACATAAATAACTCTTGAAATGCACCCACTTGGTTAAAATAATGAAATACATGGGCGTGCATTTTTTTCTCTAAAATTTACTTAGTTGTCATTTTAACATTAATAAATTTTCTTTATTATTAATTATAATTTCTTTATTATTCTTCATCTTATTATAATTTTTTAAAGACTAACAGTGGGTTTGAAAACATTTTATAACGATGTCTATGGGCAATTTTTTTCTTAATAGTAAACATATGTTTAATGCCAAAATTCAGTCATTTTTGTCAATGTCAGTTCGCCACCAGGTTTGGAATAAGCTCTAATTTTAATAATGTTCATTGTTGACATTTTTTGAGAATTGTGCACTTACTGAGTATTGCCGATTGCATTTTACAGGTGCAGGTCACGTAAAATTATGTGAAATATAAAGAAAAAAACTAAAAAAAAATTCATTTTGTCAAAAACCCTTCTTAAATAAATTTTGTTAAAAATAAAGTTTTATGTTTTTGATAAAACTACCAGCTTTTGATCCTTCAACACCAAGGAACTCAAAAAATACTTTCGCATGATTTTGATCTAAGCAACTTAAATTATTCTACGAAACCGCCCAATTTTTAATGTTTTAATGTTTTAATTTTTTTACTACAAAAATCTTATCTTCCGCAGACACAGGTTCTAATATTTTCTTCTTGCTTGGTAGAAGGACGTTTTGATTTCGTTGTATGTCCTGTTATCATTACTAAACGGCGCTCATGCCACACCGTAATGTCACATTATAATCATAATTTCTCTCGGTCGTAAAATTCATAGTAAATATAGTTGTTTCGTGAAATGTGAAAAGTTTTATCGTAATTATCACCAGCTTTATCCTTTTTCCTGTATTCTAATTGCCTATGGACACAAACAATTACCATTGAAAATAGTCGTAGCAAATATTGGAATTACAAAACGGAAATAGACATATGAGAGCAATTATGAAACTTGTGTTAATTTATTGTTTGTTGATTTGCAAGTCCGGGTGCTAATTAATCGTGCTACAGTTTTTTCACCTGTCAGCTTCGTATAGAAAAATGTGCACATGCCAAACTTTCACTGCTGTTGTCCCTCCGTGTACCACTTTCATTGGAAATGTCGCCTTGAACCAGTTGAAAATGTGTATTGTGGTGCATCGCAAAACTGAAAAATGCGGTGCTTCACCGGAGGTCGCTGAAAAATAGCATGGAATCAAAGTGGATGTAATGATGGTGATGGCGGTATTAACCAATTGGAGCTTCCGCTCGATTGGTGGCCATTTCCTCTTGCGTCCACGAAAGGATTCCATTTTGCGTTGCATAATTTGGTTTATTTTACAATAAATAACCGCTGATTTACGACTCGTAAATCTCGGCCATGTGCTCTTGACAATGAAAATATGGTAAATCATCGATGAAGTAAATACAGCCGAAATTTTGCAAGCACTTGTGTAAGGATTTGGGTTCTGTGGATCGAAAACAGGTTTCGCACATTGTGCAAGTAATTATTGTTGGGAGATTGTAGCATTGAAAAATCCGTGGCGCACGACTGTTCCATTTGAGAGGTAGGTATTTCTGATTTTTCTCGGCTAGAGGATAAGAAATCCTAGACGAGTTTTTCCCCGTTAGACTGCCTTGTAGAAACGACGGGTTTGTCTATTTTTAACGTTTTTACCGTACTTAGAGACGTTTGACTGGTACGTTATCAGCCATTATAAAATGCAACAAGTGCATCTAAAAATAGTTGATTCGTATTTGGAATTTCTTGTGTCGCCAATTACAGCTTTCTGTCTGGAAATTTTCAACAGCTGAAAAATTTCTTTGTATCACAACGGACAAAGGATTCACCGAAAATTTCCACTACTGATTTAATTATCCTCCGTTATTCTAATCTGTTTGAATGACGGCATGAGTAATAAGCGGATAACAATAATAATTTAGAACGACCAGCAAGTAATTACCGATCAAAATGTCATAATGGATTTTTAAAATGCGAATATGAATTTTAACTGGCCTCGAAAAGAAGTTTTTTCTCAAAGTAATTACTTACTAAGCATCATTTACTAAGTTTATTTGCTAGGTAATTGAAATTTAAGGTAATCACTGCATTGTTGGTGCTATAGGTGATCATATATATGTCATTATGACTGAAATATAATATATCAAGAAAAATAACACGTTTATTGCATTGACGTAAAGTATTAAAATTTAACAAGATATTTTCAAGTAGGTACAATATAATTATTATACTGTTAGTACTTGCCCAACTCAAACTAAAGAATGTTTACAACATTTATTTGTTTGGTATAAAATCTTTTAAACAAAATTTCAATGAATGGGTCCGCCCACCTGTTGCTCGATTAGACCGAAACCTTAAATAAATATGCAATTACGTTTTAATCTTACCAAATCCTATTGTAACAAAAGGTAAAGTTTAAAATGTCGATAATTTATTTAATCCGGTTAACCAAAAACATACCACGCATACATTAACACCATTCAGCCTTGAAACGGCCATACAGTTCCTATTTTTTTGCGCTTCACCTGGTACAATAAATAATTGGTTATGACGTCATAACAACCCTGACGTACCAAAACCTGAATCAGTAAAATTTTAATATTGTAATTAAAAAGAATTTCGAACAATTAAAAAGTGACTCCTTGAATTAAACCTCAACATTTTCGATAATTATTTTGGTTGGTCTTTTACGTGTACATATTTCTCTTTGTTTCACCTTGCCCTTGCACGGCTAATTTAACGAATCGACAAAATGAAGGTGGATGTGAGCAAATTCTTTCCTTATTAGCGACGTAATTGGACGTGGAGATTAAATTTACATAACTGGGTAATAATCGATTTTTTGTCTATTTTGTTAGTCTTGAAAGATTTTCAAATGTCACCATGATAGGCTGTACGAGTATGTTTAGTGTCTTAATTTTTTAAAACCTTTACTTGAAGGTACTCCTAAACTAGAAAGATTGAATAACGCACCTTTAAACAGTTTTTTTATTTTGGATTTATAGAATGTTTTTTTGGCCAGAAAATATTTTAAAAACGAAGGAGTTCCTATGACCCTTGAAAATAATGTAGGTTAAGGTTTTATTTTTACAACTTATATCTGCTTGTTTTACCTATCAGTATCACAGAATTTGGTTTTCGATTCTATTTATTACGGAATTCTTCATATGAATTAAAATTAAGCAGGACGACTAGCAAAGTAAAACCGATTTGTACAGGAGAGCAAAAAAATATTTAAATTCTTTAAATTCATTGGCATTCACGATGAGCTCTTGACATCTTTCACAATGCAAAAATGGCTTTAAAATACATTTACTTTTTATGTATTAGCTGTTTCAAAACTATAAAAACGCCAACGTCGCATTTTACCGAATTATTTTTTTTAAATAAGATTAATAACATTGTAAAATAGTTATTAATGGTTAGATCTCTCATTGAAAGTATAAATTACATTAGCTATTATTTTTTTGAAGTGGATGAATAATTTATAATAGCTAATTTTGAGAGAAAATGCGACGTTGGCGTTTTTATAGTTTTGAAACAGCTAATACATGTATGTATATGTTTAACAGTTTTTAATTATTAGTGACAAAAGTTATATTATCTACACAGACATAAAACTCGGCAAATGACGCAAAACGCAAATATAACATGGGATCGAAAATATACTCAATTAGAGCAAGATATGCTTGCGGAACTTTAGCCATATTTTAGCCGTTTTATTTAAAGCCGCACTTTTGAAGTTATGTTGTCTTATGTTGGTTTTACACAGCATATATGATGTGGCTAAATAAGTTACACTTCATTTTCAAGGCTTGCTCTAATTGAGTATATTTTCGATCTCATGTTATAAATTAATAATATTTTAAAACACTTATTCAGACAGTAATAAGTAATAACGGTCAAAGTCGTGTCATAATAAACCGAAGATTCTGGTCAGTCCAGTTTCTTCTTGTTAACATTAGTTAGTTGCTAATTAATTTTGCAACAAGTGACACACACTTCCCTGTAGACCAAGTCTGGTCGCTTTATAGACGTCAATTAACTTCTTCGCACTTTCTTCCATATGAATAAAAAGCTCAAAATAAATTAAAAACTAATCAATATTTGTTTTGGTGCCATCTACATGTCGGAATGCTTACATGTAGCTGAAATCCCTTCTTAAGAGTATGCAATGTTTTGGCTACCGGTCGGTAGATGGCGCAAACCTAACCTTTTGCGGCAAAATCGAATAAAACCTGTTTGAACTCAACAATTTGAATGGTCTATAACCGTTTCTCGCTGAGTCGGACGACTTGCATCGTTGGGGGCTGTTGTCGTACAACGCCGGTCGTCGAGCGCGTGTTCTTCCATTTCGTCACACGTGAAACAATACAACAAAACTTACAAACCCAAAATTCTTGTTTTATTTCACCTTTTCCAATTCTCATAGTTCTGATGATGGTGCGAAATTATTTTTGCTCAAGTGCAAAAATGACAATTTGATTGTGTTGTCGCCGCAATTGAAAGTGATGAGTGCTTCGAATTAGTAACAATTGGATTGATCAGTTTATTGCCGACTTCTTTATTGAGGTAATTGTCTTTATTAGTTTATTGTTTTTGTGATCGCAGCGACACTTCATCACACGTGCAGCTGCAACCACAAATTGTTTGGGATAAGTGACGAGACCCTTCGAACATATCTACTTCTTAAGATCCGAGGGACAGTATCTGGTGAACCACTAATTGAGCGTTTTTCCAAAATCCTTTTTTGATTTTCATTTCAATTTCATTAACACTCAGACGTTGCTCGTTCGAACTACGGAAATAACAATGAATATCCTGTGTGATCATTAAATATGCATTATGCATACTGTTCGTAGTCAAATAAAATAACTTCTTATTATGTGTATGTTTTCATTGAAGGCCAAATTGTTTTAATATTTTATCTCCGTGTTCAATAAAGCAGTGTCAATAACCTGAAACTGCATTTTCAATAATTAGCAGAAACTTGTTAGAAAAAACGCATCTGTTATCTCAACAGGTTTAAGGTCATCCGATTTTTTATACATTAGAATTGATCTAATACGGGAGCAATAAACTTACAAAAGTTAACATGGCAAAGCTATTTTAATGGCTAATAAAGCGCAGTGTTGGTAAAAGAATACTTTTGAAATTCCTGCTACACAAAACGGAATTCAATAGATTTGTAATTAATATTCTCAAAGGATAATGAAGGTGGTAACAATTATCGTATAAGCAAAATGTGTTCGCTGGTTCTTTGACATCCTCATTGTAATTTATGCTTTGGTTCTTATGTCGATTATTTCGACGAATCATGAGAATGTGAATTTGTGAATATCTGCTAATTGGTTTGGCTTTTAACAAATCGCAAGTTTGTAAAAGAGCCTTAGTCCAGAAGAGTTGAGAAAATATGAAGCCTCAATACTTCAATTCAATAATTTCCAAACATTTATTTATTTGAGGTGAAACATTGGAACATAGACAACATTTTCTCGTTGACGAGAAATATGTTGAGTTGTTTTGCTTGCGAATATTGACAAAGCATCTTGTTGAACTCTTTCTTTGCATAACAACGTTTAACAAACTGATAATTTATCTAGCATCAAGTTTGTAACATGAAACTTCTTTTACTTTATTCCTTCATTCAGTAGCCAAGTTATGTTATGCTATCACGTAACACACAATACAATATAAAGATATGAACGATACGAAAATTGTGACTAGTTATTAATCCATTATACCTAATTATCTACTGGGTGAATCAAGTTTTATTGCGACTTTAATAGTTATTTGCCTAACGCGTTTGGAAACTGCTTTCCAAACAAGTTAGGTACAATATTTTTTGTAACGAATCTCTCAAAAAAATTTAAAATTAACTTTTTTTATAATTTAGTTTTTTTTGCTAATGGGTTGGTAACAGGTCAAACAATCAAAAAATTGACATAAACTGTCACTTATCGTAAAAAATAATTGTTTCCATCTCAACGATAGCAGTACCAACCTACTAAATGTCCCTAACCATTGTTGGAAAGTAAAAAACACGACAGTGCGGGAAAGTTACTTTCCCACACGCTGGAGACAACCGGGAAAGAGCTATGAGTACAAAAAATTATTTCGAGCTTGATTGAAAAGTTACAATAGTTTCGAAAGTCTCTACAACTGCATTACAAAAACCAACTATCGCAATATTTGTTTAACAAAATATTTTTAAATAGGTTTTCCATTCGATTCGCAGTTCATAGTAAAAATAACATGAGTTACCTATATTTTTATATAACGCACAATCTGTTTATCAGTAGGTTTTTCGTTGAACACTTACAATGCGTTTAACTGATTGACAAAGTTTGGTTTTATAAGAACTAATTTGTGTTCTATGAGAAGAATTAAGGCAGAGAAACCATATAAAAACACAACCATCATCGCAGTGGTAACTACTATCGTTTGTTTTAGTTCTTCTTAGTTGAATTGAAATTTCTAAAAAATGATTCAAAATGCAAATTACACAATTACACATATTATGTTCATGTGCACTCGACTGTGCATGACTCAGCCTATTACTAAATTAATCGGATATATTCAGCACATTACTGGTAAATTTGATCGTTATTCTTTAACAAAGAACTCGCTGTGTAATAGCTCATTCATTACTGCTGGAAATATCCCCGAACTGGAAACGTTGATTTTCTGTAAAATGTCGAGCTTCTGTAAGTTTGCAACAACTCCCGTCTGCAAAAATGTCACTTGTGCGTGTTTTGGTTCTGAAAGCACGGCATCTGGGTGCAATGTTCTGCATGCTCTCGAGCATGCAAGTGGCTGCATAAAGCCGTTAAATTAAAATAACAGCAGCGACTTGGTCTTGTCTCCAACTTCCTAGTCATCAATCATTTTAATTGTAATGATCGAATCAGTTTCGGACTGAACGAGTACGTGGAAAACAGGTGCAATGCGCCTAAACCTTGACAAGAAAGAGGAATGTCCGAGGAAAAAATAAAACGAAACATGAATTGCAGTGCAGTCGCTAACTTGCTGCAGGCGCTTTTCGAAACCTTGAAAACCACCACGGATAAGTTCACTTGCTGATGCAGAGGTGCAATCTCCCACTTGTTGAGTAATAATAACGTATGGAGGTCAGGGGCGGATCCAGAAATTAATTTTAGGGGGGGGGCTTCCAAAATTGTTTAGAATGGTGAAGCTATTGAATATTGAATGAAACTTTTGTTATGTTAAAATACATATTTAAATAAATTTGCACAAAATTTAAGCCCAAAAAACTTTTTTCCAAAAAAATTTTACAATACCAATTCATATTTTCTCAAATAAAACACCCTACATATTGTGCATTTTTTGGATATTCATAGATAGTTGGTCATAACGTTTTTTTACTAGTCGGTTTCGCTAAGTTTTTGAAATAATTAGTTCTCATTGACAAAAACAACACTCTTTTTAATTATTAAAAAAACTACAACATAAAATACAACAGGCAATGTTAATTTACATACAGTTAAGTAAGTTTAAGTAATAAAAAATTCTGGACGTAAAAAAATTTCTAAGCAACTTCCTTGTTTTACTTTTCGAGAATCTTCGCATAATATTTTATTAAGTGGTAATAATTTATTTTTATTGCAAGGAAAGGTATTTGGTATTTTTTGGCTATCATTGAAAAAAATACAATTTTCTAGAAACGTTTCGATGTTAATTTGATTTTCTTTAGGCCGTCAATTGTTTTTTATAAACGGATTGAAGAAGATTAAATTAAGACGAAACGTTGCCAGAAAATTGTGACTTTCTAAGTGATAGTCTAAAAAACACCAAAGAGGTACCTTTCCTCATACTGAAACTAAACAAAATGGACACAAACACATTAGAAATTAATAATTTATGTATTTATTTTTTTTAAATGTGCATTAAAAAGACTTTTAATGTGATTCTTTAAAAAACATTTGTTCATTAAGCTTTTATATTATTTATTAAAAAATTAAAATTGGTGTTTGGGGGGGCCATGGCCCCCTGGGCTCCCCCCCTGGATCCGCCCTTGATGGAGGTTTTATACACCTCCGATGGGATGAAGCTTTCCTCAAATCTTGAAGAAGCTTCAAAATGAGGGATTAGTATGTAGCAGTCATAAATGCCAGGGAATAACAGCAAAGCTGGATTTATGACGGGGAATGTCCGAAAAACTCTTCGGCTGCACCTGTAAAATCCATCGCTGCAATAACGCAGATAGCTAAGTCTAAAGTTGTATTTTAGTGCGTACGTGGGCGCTCTATTATTAACGGCTTTGTAGCCCTCTTCAAGATATATGACGTTTTATTACAGCTACATAAATATCAGCAAAGGAGGAATATTAACTGGTTTATTTTCTTAGCGGAGTTTGCATACTTGCATGTAATAATTTCGGATAGTTAAGTAAACAAGTGTATTTCCCTTTCCAAACCTCTGTCATGTCAACTAATCGATCATCCTGAACTTGCTGTTTAATTAACTCGGTTCTCGCTGAACTCGGGAATTATTTTAGTCGCGATTTATCTGAATTTCTTTCGAATAACGATATGTAAATATTTGTCCCCTTTTGTGGAAATTGCGAAAAGATAAGAGATTGGATTTAGCGTCGCGAGTAATTGCGGGTAAATACAATTTCGGGGAACATCGTGATCCTGGAGCTGTGAAATTCATCGTTTGGTTCAAGCAGAGCCCGATTGAGCAAAAATAACGCCCGAAACCCTAAATTATATATTATACAGGCTGTAAATGAAATAAGTACATTAATTTTAACTGGGAATAGAACTCGTCTAGACAAACAATTTTTCCTAATAACTTTTTTTTCAAAACGTTTAAGTTTTTGAGTTAAGATTATTTTAAAATCTTACACAATTTTCTTCACGCCACTGGAAGCAAAGTTACCTAGTCGACAAGATTAGCGTTTGAAACGGTTACCTTGGTTGCGGCTATTATACAGGATGTAAGCGAAATAAGTACATTAACTTTAACCAGTGGTAGAACTCATCTAGACAAACACTTTTTCTATGTACCATTTTTTCAAAATCGCATTTTTTAAAATCATTTTTTCCCCCTACAAATTGACGAACCTTTTATGAAATGCTCCAACAAAGAAAAGTAACAATAAATAATAGCTGCAACCAAGGTAACCATTTCAAACGGTAATCTTGTCGACTAGGTAACTTTGCTTCCAGTGGCGTGTAAGAAAATTGTGCAACATTTTAAAATAATTTTAACTCAAAAACTAAAACGTTTTGAAAAAAAAGTTATTAGGAAAAATTGTTTGTGTTGACGAGTTCTATTACCAGTTAAAATTAATGTACTTATTTCATTTACAGCCTGTATATTGTTACTTTTCTTTGTTGGAGCATTTCATAAAAGGCTCGTCAATTTGTAGGGGGAAAAAATGATTTAAAAAAATGCGATTTTGAAATAATGGTACATAAAAAAAGTGTTTGTCTTGATGAATTCTACCACTGGTTAAAGTTAATGTACTTATTTCGCTTACATCCCTGTATCATAATGAGTCGTGCATTCATCGGAGCGGAAGTTGCCCCATTTATGATCGATTTGGGGAATCGCGACTTTCTCCCGTTTGTTTTGGCAACACTATCCCGATAATTAAAGGCCTAATTTTAGAATCTCGGATTTACGATTTCCACTGCTCTAGAAAAAGCAACGGCCGTGTATTTTTAATTCTAGACTTCCTACAATAAAATGCAATACTAGAGTACTATCCTCCAACTCTTGGGAAATCTCGCTCCCGATTGAACTCGGCCATGAACCGACTCGGAACTATAATCAAGAGGCTGCAATTAGGCCTGTAGAGCTCGTGGATGCGCCTCAATACTATTATTTACCAAATGCCGAGATCCGAAGAAAACCATTAGCTCCGATGCTGTGGAAAATTCAAAACGAGCGGCTCGAATTTTCCGCTTTTAGAACGTTTAGCGACCGGAAATGCGATTACGGTTTTTACAATGGAAGGATTACAGTTACGATTTGAAAAAATTTGGCACCGGCTTTTACTACCGACATTTATCTGTGTACTACCTAGGTCAAAGTGAGTTTTTAAAATGCTTGGACGAGTGATGTGTCTCCCTTGAAATGAAATAAAAGTTTCAAATTCTTGTTGGTATAAATGAGATAATGAAAGATTTAGTTTATTATTGAAAAATGGTTTCAGGGAAATTTGAGAAAATTCTCGTTTACGATGCCGGGAAAGTATGAGAAATATGTTACCTCTCTCCAGAGATTCCTCAACTTGATTTAATAAAGCGCCTTTACTTGGGAGGGAAATGCATACTAAAATTCTTATTTTATTTAAATTGTACCAGAAATTAGAGTCATAAATAATTTTATCTGAACTGCAAATGAGTAAGACAAGACTGGAGGTTTTAATAGTGCAAGATTCGAACTAAGGTCATCCTGGACCCATCTGCTTACCGGATGAAACTTATTTTTTATCAAATATAATATCCAAAGGAATTGCGAATGGGTTGCCTACAAAAATTTGCTCAAGACTATGATTAAGGAGGCTAAAAAGCGTCGAATTTTAGCCATTTTTTACAACCGTTTTAAGTAACATTTTTAAAAGTTATTTACAGGATACATTCTTCTACTGCTTTATTTAATTTAGGAAATAATTTTGAAAACTGAAAAAAATCTTAAAAAAATCTAGTCCTCTGAAAATTATTTCCCATCAACAATAAGTGTTAAATGGACAATAAAATACTTTTGGCCATGTAGTGGACTCTTGGGAATAAAGAATAATTCTTATTGTTGATGAGAAAAAATATTCAAAGAATACTAAATTTTTATTAGATTTTTTTTCAGTTTTCAAAATTATTTTCTGAATTAAATAAACCACTGATAGTATTTTAAAACACTTTCTCCCCTACAGCCCGAGTAGAAGAATGTATCCTGTATATAACTTTCAAAAATGTTACTTACAAAAGCTGTAAAACACTGCGGAAAATGGCACAAATTTGACTCTTTTTAGCCCCCTTAATCATAGTCTTGAACATACTTCTTTAGGCAACCTATTCGCGATAGATTCCTTTGGATATTATATTTGATAAAAAATAAGTTTCATCCGGTAAGCAGATGGGTCCAGGATGACCTTAGTTCGGATCTTAGACTTCATGAAAGAATACAAACAAGTTAACATAATCGTTTTTGTTAAATAAGTAATGCAACTGGAATTGAACGGCTCGAAAAATTAAGTGTTTCAAAGATACCAAGTCTTATTAGTTTTTTATTTACCTGATGAAGGTTGGTTCAAATTCACAAATCATGAATGAATTTGGACCATATTTTTGTACAGGGTGATTCACACAACTTTACGACCCTGACGAACTTTAAATGCAACCCATTATACATTGGAGGTTGAATTGCGCCCAAATTGGCCAAAACAAAAACGTCAGAGACTGCAATAAGAACCTAATTTTTGAAGGTTTGTCAGGGATATCCAAATCACAAACAAATTAATAATTATTAGTGTTTTTGAATCAAGTTATAATTGAGTAATGTATTACTGGTTGCATTTAAAACTTGTCAGGGTCGTAAAGTTATGTGAATCACCCTGTATTTTCAAGAATTCCATCTTTGGGAATATGAAGAACTCACAAAAACTCAAATTCTTTACCATTTTTGCAACGTTTTTGTGTCACTTTTTTGTTACTACATCGATGATTTTTGTAAAAAATGCTGGAAAAATGTGTTTTTTATTGAGGTAGGGGCTGCAGATTTTGACGAAGAGTGGACGGAATCACTCTTTTTGCAATCTAATTAAGTGCTTTCCTTAAGGAATAAGAAACGCATTTAGTTAATTAAACTTCACTTCATTCGAAGGCATAATCTATTAAAGAACAAATGAGGCATGAACTAATAACAGAAGATTTCTGTTGTTAGTTAGTCGCGGAAAGTTTAATTGTTTTTTGTTACTGGAGGAAACTTTCATACTTTGTAATTTCGAAACATTGTAATATGCATAAGTGTTTGCTCGAATGTAAAAATATTTAAGAACAAACAAGCCCGAGTATTATACCAACCTCCTATTTGATAACGTCTGCGGTCATCGCACTCTTCTTAATTCAGGAATTAACATTTTGAACCAGCGTCAAGTCTTTACTCCAGCTTATTACAAGGCTATAGGCACGCACTCTACATGAATAAATCATTGTAAAACGCTGCTTCAACGTCCCCATGCACCATTAATTAAATTACAATGCACCAAAGTCCTTATAATTTTCAGTAAACCTAATTTTCATAAAGAACAATAGACTATCAAGCTTCCATTGTTAACCAAACTTAACATATTCAGTAACATTTTTCTCTCCACATAGCCGGTCTAACTAGAGAATGGTAATCCTCCCAGTACGATGTAATTCAAGACGGACTTTTCTGTTAAACCAAGCGTGGTAATGTCGACGAAAGCTTTATTACAATATTCAAATGGCAAAGCTGCAGGCCACCAAGTTTTTGCATCGCCACATTTCAACGGGTTGGCAAAAGTGGAAATTTCTCATTACCGAGATGAAGATTTTTAATATCGCGCCCTAGCTAAACACAAAGAAACATTCTTGGCGTGATATTAATCGCATCCAAACCCGGTTATTGTAAACTAATTTAAGTTTAAGTCGGGAGATAACTGCAAAGGGCGTACTTCCGGAATAATGGAATTACTTCTGGACAAGAGTTTGCCGGAGTTGTTAACTTAGTCATGTTAACACCGCTAAATACAAAATCACACATAATTCGCCTCCGCAAATTAGACATATAGAAACGGCGTTTTATGTCCTATAAATTCTTGTTATAACGACCCTATTGCCGGTGTAGAACGATTAAATGTGCATTTGCTCCAATAATTCGGATTTAGTCGCGCTTCCAAAAATACCCAATCCTGGCTGCAAAACACGGGAACAACGGGAAATTCTCGTGATTACTTGGATGTTTTTGAAAGACCCTTACTTCCAAAACCATTTTTATAATTTTTCAGGACACAGACTGTCGAAAACAGTTGTGGGATTGTAATAAACAGTCAAATTAACCTTTAATTACTAAGCTTTATTTCCAAAGTATGAAAAGTACTTCGACTACATCCAGACATGTGCTTGTTGATACGAGTATTCCGACGTTTGAAGTTGACGATTTATGCAGATTTAGTTGATACATATTCCTTCGCTGAAGAAGTTGAATATCTTCCATCAGTCCCAAGATTTTTTAACTCTGCAATACTACTTCCTCCCTTATCAAATAATAACGTAGCTGATGACAACGCTGTAAAGCTGTTTGTTTCAGAAAGTTCTAAATATGCATCTGTTTTGTCAGCATCCGTAAAATGTGTTAATTTAATGTCCACAACTTGCACAGAAAATTTGTTGTTTCCGTAGCAAATACAATTCCAAAAATTTTAAAAAAGGTTTTGAAAAATTGGGTTGACTTTTTCCAACAACCCTTTGAGTGACACCCACCAATAAAATTGAATGATAATTTACTGTTAGTGGACTTGTGTACCCACAACATACAAGAATCATAAAAATGGTGGAACATTGTTAGAAAAAACGAACTAGTTTTACTGTTAAATTGGCTTGATTTATTATCTTCTAAAAGGCATAGGGAGAAAAAAGTATTATCGAAAATATAAATAATGATAAAGATAACATAATTTTTGTTTAAATTAAGTCTTCTGTTGCACCAAATTTCCTTTACAGCCGGCATTAGAACATTATATCCTTGTACTAATTCCAATTTTCATTTACTGGCTGAATCTGATACAAGAACTAATTATCACACAAAATTTAACGTTACAACAATTCTCACCTGAAGATGACCACATGCTGATTGAAACGCGTTGTGTCTTTTCAAATAAAAATTTAGTGTGTTGCGGTTAAAATTGAGTTTGTATTCCATCATTTACGCATCAAGGTGATCCTACATTATTTTTTCTCTATGCATCCTTTATAATAAGCAATTATTAAATACTCGTAAAAATAAATGTTCCATCAAGAGCGTTATAAATATTACTTCCATCCCTATGTTTTTTGGAACATGATAATGATAAATCAAGAGAAATTTATGTGACAAGCCAATCTCTTACATAAAAGAGGGAAATTAGGTTAATTTTATTTTTTTTACTCATGTTTCACCATTCCTATGATTCTTGTATGTTGTGGGGATCGTTTTGGGTATAAAAACCTACTAATAGAAGATTATCTTAAATTTTTTTGATAGATGTAACTCTCGGAGTTGTCGAAAAAAATGTTTTTGATTTTTTAGAATAAAGATAATAATAAAAGTAAAATACAATGTGGTCAAAAATGGTTGTTCATCAAGTCACCTATAAAATTTGAACATAATGTGCCGCTTACTTTAAATTCTAAATGCCGTCAAAGTAACAGATCCGTCAAAATAATGCACAAAAACGAAAGAATACACAACAACAAAAAGCACGGAAATATAAAACAGAAATCAAGACAAACCCTACACTTGAAACAACTTTGCCGAAAAAAAAAGTGAGTGAAAAGCTAATTCAAAGATTTGACCGAGAAACTACAATAGTCATTTCATGAAGCGGCACATTGAATTCCATAGTCAACTTGATGAACAACCATTTTTGAACACATTGTATATGTAATTAAGCAAAAATTCTCTACAAATCTGCGTTGAATTCATTCGAATATCTTTATTAGTTTTTAACAAAAAAATAATTAAATTAAGAGTTTGTACCCCTGTAGGTATTTCAGTTGCCACCTTATGCCAAATCATATCGCTGGCTTATCTACGAAAATACACCTTTTTTTTTGAAATTTATTGAAAAAATAACAAACTTTGATTTTTTTCTTATTCTCAGTTCAAAAGTGCTCGTAGTATTTCTCATACTTACTTCTCCAGCGACTTTGTGTGAAATCAATTTAAAGTTGCGTTCTTCGCGGTCTCCAAAATTTTTGCATCCATAAAATCTTTCGATTGATATTTTCATATATATTTATTTGTACTTCTTGTTGTTAGTTGTGGTAACCATGCTTTTTGGACAGAGACCTTCCTTTTAAAAACTTTCATTTAACTTGCTTATTTTGAGTGTCAAATTTGAGGGGGTTCCTGTTGTCCTAACAAGCTATAATTTTGCATGCAAATTTTCCCTGACATTAGGATAATTTTATATACTGTTTTCCAGTAAGTACATGAAAAATGTTAAACGCGTAAGAAAAATGAGTTTTTTTACTTGTTCGAAGACTTGGTTGGAATTTCTGCATCAACGGTTCTGTTTTCTGCCTGACTCAGTGTTTGTATCGCACTTAATTGTAGGTTACTGCACCAGGTGTTTTAATCAGTGTGCAGCTGCGAGATTTTTATTAGAACCACCCTATCTATAGGAAATTGTGATGCAACCTCGATAATAAACCCACTGTTCATTCAACTTAAAAAAGTAAACTTGTTCCAGTCCTCTAAAAATAGTCGAAGAATGGTCAAGGTTAGCCTACCATCAGAATGTCTAAAGCATCTCGCACCTCTGGTACAATTCCATCTTACTGACTTACCATCTTTGTTCTTGTGCTTTATTCGAACCCTTTCTTTTCCAGGTGTTGCGTGATTCATGGCCCCCATACGATGACAAATCTACAAAGAAAAATCATCACAGCGTGATTACTAACGTGATGGTTCAAATGGTTCATTTTCCACGCGGTTTCATAGTCTCTCCTCCAGCTCTAACCGTGTAACACGTGCTCAAAATTCGACAGTATTTTCGGGTGCCAAAGTGTGTTTGTGATCGGTGCGTGCGTGAAAATGTGATTTGGTGACGATGCCATCGAAAAAGCAATACGATTTAGTTCAAAATGACGATTATGATACGAGAATTCCGCTGCATCCTGAGGAGGCTTTCCACCATGGAATCACGTTTCAAGCGAAGGTAAGGTCGACTAACGCGGGAATTTTTCGACGAAGATTTGATCATAGATGCAAATAATTGCAGAGAAGTGTTCGAGCTTTGAAAATCGAAGATGAATAATGCATTTTCTTTGTTTATGTTTGAGGAAAGTTCCGATTCTGTTGAACCTTCACCCACTTTAAGCATAATCGGCATTGTTAAAAACTGGAGTAAATAATGAATGAACGGCCAGCTGAATATTTTTGTTTGTGTATAAATTATTGCCTCAATGAAAGGACGTTAGATTTATAACAAATAAAAATCCAGTTTTATTAAACTTAATGAGAGTAAAAGAAAATTTATTTCATCCATTTAAACACGTTTACTAATAGATCCGTTGGAACAAAATTATTACAATGGTTTTAATTTTGAATATATTTTTAGTTGCTTTGTTACGTCACTATTTGGCAGTTATTACGCGAGTCTCTGGAAGGATCTTTGATTTATTTTTTGATGCTATTTTAATTTTTTGGATGGATTACAAAATTGCAGGAAGGTAATCTGAAATAATTGTAGATTTTGAGACACACGATATTATTAGGTGGTCTTACCATTTTTAGATAGGAAGTCTAATTTGGAATTTTTTTATTTTTTGCAATGGACGCATGTTTCAAAAATCTACACCTGATAATAATAATGATTATTAATTATTTATTTTGCAACAGCTAGAAGTGGTTTCAGTCAACAAATTTTTTAAACATCAAATATTTCGTTTGATGTTTGATGATGAAGTTTTTACTACTTTTTAATGGCCATTTAATGAATAAAAATATTTTGTTGGTTCACGCAATATTCTTGAAATTGAAAAGGCTTTTCCTTTAGGGGTGCAATTATCTCTCGTCGATTTTGTCTTTCGTAGCTTTGTGATGAAGTTCAAGCCCTCTAGCGCTGGGTCTTTTGATTGACTTTTTGAAAAAGTAACGAAATAAAAAGATGAATCGCTTTCAAGCTCAAGTCTTGCGAAATTACAATTTTCAGCAGAAAACTTGTATAGGAATATCCAATTTCACACTAATCTCTGGTTTCTTTGTCGAGGAAGCGCTGCTGTAATAAGCAAGCAAATTAATTGATCCTCAAGGAGGGAATTCTTCTCTCGAATGGTCGCTCGATTAATCATTTTTGTTTATTTAAATCGCTCCAAGTTTGTTTGAGTAAGGGGCTCGATTATAAGATTAATTTTCCTCATTTGACAGTAAATAGAATCTACCTGTAATGTTTCATTGCCGTCTAAAAATATCTTGAACAGCTGCCAAGAAACTCAAGATAAAACGAACTCGAATTTTCATTGTAATTCAATATAAAAGCACAAAGTTATTTCGGGCTAAACAATTAGTTTAAGGGCGTTAATTGCAGTGCTTTTAGGGCCATTTGGTGCGTTTTTGTGTGAGGTGCGACCTTCATGAAGTCCATAACGACTTTTAATTCAGTTAGTAGACGATATCAGACCTAGCAGATGTTGCTAACATTTGTAACTTATGTTAGTTACAGTTGCAAAGTGTAATGTCGGCTAATTTAGGATTATTCGCAGCTCGAATCTACTGCAGTGTCAGCTACAAGAAAGCTAATCCCTTTAAAACTACACTTTACTACAATTTACAAATCCCTACAAAATGTCGTTTAATCAAGCGCGATTTGTTCTGTTCAAATGAAAATGCAATTTTCAGGAAAACATGCGGGCGATTTTCCAAATATTTTTTAATGTTTCTCA
The DNA here is from genome assembly GCA_939628115.1 of Tribolium freemani. NCBI lineage: Eukaryota > Metazoa > Arthropoda > Insecta > Coleoptera > Tenebrionidae > Tribolium > Tribolium freemani. The sequence continues at coordinate 2,153,491 of OW626785.1, read as the reverse complement.
CTTTTATTCCTTCGTTTTGCGCGAATAACCCATGCAGCAATTTTGCCAAGAACGCGAAGGTTAAGGCATGAGCTGCATTGCAATAGAAAGTACACAGTTATCTCATTATTGAGTTTCAAGTTCTTTGTTTCCTTCTTTTGTAACAGATAAGGTAATTGCGTCTCAATGACTGATCTTCGAATCAACGGCCACGTGTTATGATGTCAGTTTTCTACGTTAAATGCTAATTAAACGATCGGAATGTTCATTCAATGGCAAGATTTTTTCACACAGCCTTGTAAACGATATTCCTGCGAATTGCGATGATTCTTCTAGAGTGGGCGAGCTCAGATTCAATAACTGAAATGCTGCGAGCAACGTTATCTCTGAATTTGCAACCACGAAAAGTTCTAGCAGGAAAACAATAATCTCATAAATTATTTAGTAGTAGTAGTGGAATTTCGTGTCGAAGCTAAGGGAGATCTCCTATACAAATGTCAGGGTTGCATGGGAAGGGAATGATTCATGGCTTATGAGGAAAAACTGAATTATAATTTCACTATTCACTAGTTTTTGAGTGAGACTTTCCAAACTTTAAATTTTACAACTGCAATTAATTTATAGCTATCCTTTGAGGTTGGTGCCGAGGCGTTAACGACTTTTAAAACGGTTGAGGGTTTAGAGCATTGTGGGATGCTTTAAATTTTTTTTTTTTAAAGGAACTAGATGCAGTTGTGTTAGAAATAATAATTATTTCATTTATTACATTTGGTTGAGTGTCTTAGTTACACAGTAGTGAATTTATAAACATTATTGTTTGTTGCCAAACTTCTTTCATGGCTTGACACAATGCGGAAAATTAACATGTACTTTGACCGAATTTCTGAAGAACACCGCTGAAGAAAAAGTTGTTTTGGCGCGAATCGTAGCTGTGTCAAAGTTTTACCTTGACATTTCACAAGGCCAAAACACATCTACGGTTTAACCATTTTTTAATCGAAGGTACAAAAAAAATATATATAAAAAAATATTTTTTAAAAAAAGCTTTTATTTAAAAGATACACTAAAAAGTAAAAAATAATATATTTCAATCACAGGCGAATATTTTTTCTTACAGGTTAAAATTCTAAAATTTATAAAAGCTTTGGGAGTTACAATTACTTTGTTCAGTTTTTTTAAGTGCACAAATAATTTATAACAACTAATTTTGAGAGAAAATGCGACGTTGGCGTTTTTATAGTTTTGAAACAGCTAATAGTTTCTATGTAGTGCCCAAATAATACAGTCATCTTAATAAATTTTTAAAAATTAGAAATAAAAAAGCTACAAGTATAGATCTTTTTATCTTCCACAATCTGTTTTGAAAGTTTTATTATTAAATTTTTTAAATTAACTGAACAAAGTAATTCTGTAATGCCGTAGTTTTATAATTCCCAAAGCTTTTATAAATTTTAGAATTTTAACCAGTAAGAAAAAATATTTTTCTGACCAACATACCGTCTATGTCGGTATAAGTTACGGTATGTACAAATCGAGAACCCCTTTGTAAACATAACCTAAAACTTCAAAACCCCATTTAACCCCTTTAGGGGGTATTTAACTACATAGGATTGCACTGTCACGCAGATTAAGTAAGTATGCAAAATTTCAATTCAGTGGGACAACGGGAACCCTTTCAAATTTGGCTCCGAAAAAATAACCGACACACAGATTACATTGTGAGTTAAATAAAAGCTTTAAAAAAGTTGAAAAATAATTAATTAAGAATTTCTGTCTCTCATCAGTAGAAAAGGGGCAAATTATAGATTTTTATTTCTTTTAATTCTAATTGATACATTAGGACCGAGATACAATTCAAACTGAATTCTTTAGCTTTTCGTTAAGTTTTTGGGTGATTGATTCTGATATGAAATACCTACATAATTGTTGTTATTAGAAACACGACATTTAATCATGAATATTGATTTAAAAAATGCGATTGTGAATAAAATACCTAGTATACAAAGTTCGGTAATATGTTATTAGTTTATTAGTTATTACCATTTAGACTCTAGTAAACTTCCGGTTTCATCCTCGGTTCGGTAACCTAAGGTAAGTTAATGACATATTTATCACATTGGTTTTAAAACATTTACTATTACTGAATTCATTTAAAAGATTTTTTGAATTATTATCCATTAATCTAAAAATATTTTAAAAGAAGTTTTTCTTGATTTTTCTTCTTTGAATCCTCAACACAAGAATCCACAATGACTCTTCGAGTCTCCGCTGCAAGATATATTCAACTAAACGTCTTCAGTAACTCGGTTGCGAATGACCAAAGATTTGTGGCCTGAAGTCAGCTTGCAACCGTTTGCCAATTATTCGAAATTGAAAGCACATTTGCTTGCATAATTACTCGTTTTATGGATGGAAATACTTCTAATATCTACCAGTCATTGTTTCTGTTTGAAAATACGAGATTTGTTGCGTAAACGCTATCGATTTTTACTAAACGGGGGTGAAATGCGGTGTAAAATTTCTATTCCGGTCAATTATGCCGATTCTTGACACTTGATGAAGGGAGTAGCGAGGAAAATATTTTCCAATATCGTCGCAGAATTTTTGTTTGGGTGGTAACATATTTAAATCAGGAATAACTAAAGTGCAATTTAAATAAAACTACTTGCGAACAATGCTTTTCACGATTCATTGAATTTTGATTGGTTGACTGAGTTTCAGGTTTAATGTCAAGTTGAATAATTGATTTGGAGCGAATATCTTTGGTGAAAAAGTGTCAACAGTGGCAACGAACCTTGTGATAAAATATACGCGTTTCATCCACCCAAGAAAATTTTGTTCTGCATTTGCTTGGGAAAGTACACCTCTGAGGCCTATACTTATGAGGACCCATTTTTTATATCCAGGCTCTTATTTCATATTTATTTAAATTGACTGAAGCCATCTTTCAGCTCTGTACACAATTTTTTATATTCTTCTGCAGGAAATAAAAAGAATTAAAATTTTTGCTTTCTTCGCTTCCTGAAAACCCATTGGTTGTGTGAAGCTTACTATTCAATAAAATGTCTCATGTCTGCACTGAAAAAAATTTCGTATGCGATCCGGGTGGTTGACTGTCGTTTATAACTTGCAGGAAATTTGTTCCGTCCTTACCGGCTTTGTCTGGAAGGGTGGATGAACTGAAAATTACAGCGAAGCTACGATACCGACAAGCCACCTAAAATAACGTGAAATATGGTCACGAGACTGTACAAACAAGCTTTCTCAAAATATTAAATTTTGCTGTTTAGACAGGCACTAATAGGTTTCTTGCGGATTCTCACAAATCCATTTTTTACTTGGAAAAGTATAAGAAATTGGAAATTCCTGCATTTTGTGTTAACATTTGCGTTTGACGTTTTGTGTAGGCTTACAAGAGTTAAAAAAAGTATGATTCACCCTCATTGAAATGAAAGTTATTTTAGAGTGGCTTTAATTTCGGTTGGCCAAGAAACCATTTACATGATGAATGATGAAATCTACATAGATTAGAAACGGTTCTAGTCCCGGGAGTGTTATTAGACGAGTATGCACTATCTTAACAGGATGCTTTATTTATTTCCGCCTTATTTTTCAAGTCAATATTTAATATTTATAGACTTTTTCTCAGATGCCGGTAACAGTACACTGATACGAAGGCCTCGTTTCACTTTGCTCCCATCAGGATACAATATATTCTACGCTAAAAATATTGTTTTATTTTTAATTTTAATTGAAACTGATATTTTTGTTTTTTAAGGTAAACAGTCCCAATTATAATTTTAATGGTTTTTTTTATAATGAAACAAGACTTGCTGATAACTAGGCTGAACAATTTTAAAAAAGATATTAAATAGGAAACTGAAAATTAGTAATCTTGTTTTTCAAGTATGCAAGAAAATTAATCATCTTTAATTTGTTTGAATCAAGGTTTATTGATGTGTGTCATTAATTACGGTAATACTGCTCATGTCTCACTAATATTTTTTTCGAGAAACAGGAATGTGACTAGGTTTAACGAATAGCATTGCGGCTGTAACTTTCTAAGCTCTTTGTGTGTTTATTGCAAAATAAATTGCTTACAAATTGTAAATGCACCTAAAGGCTTATGGTGCTATTCCCTAACTTCTGTTACTATGTTATTGCTCTATTACTGTAAAAATTACAGCTGTTATTTAAATTCGTATTCCGTAAACTCTGTTACCCTCTGTTAGCAACATTTCTACAGTAACATTCTCTGTTAAATAACAGCGGCAAAAATCTCGCCATAAACTAACAGTGACAGTGACAGATTGTGAATTTTGTGCGATGTTTTACCAAATTAACAAGAAATTGTATTAAAAATGGGATAAGGGAAAAAACTAGAAGCTTTGAATTACGCATACAATTCTTCTACCTTTGGTTTTTGAAGTGTTAGAAAACGAAGAAAGAGAAATCGATCCTAGAAAAAAATCAATTGGTATAGTCCCCATAATGTTGCAAAGTTAATCTGTGGCAATGAGTACTCTTCACTTTGGTTACAGTATTCCGTAAAAATAAAGTTGAATTATTTATTATTTATTTCAAATTTCATTTTTGGCTTTCAAGTATAATTTTCTTTCTTCCAACTTGTGTGTCTCTCTTTAATTTTGCGTATAAGTTCTCTCCAGCACAGAATAAAATAATTTGGATTCAATTCAGTTAGCTAATGCGACACGAGATCCCACAGAAATTGTCCCAAAACAAAAAATGAAATTTTTCCCAATAAACAAAGATATTCTGTGCTCTGATCTAGACTCATCTTTTGCATTCGCTTTCTTTTCACATTTTAGTGCAACTTTTTGCGATACCGAGCTCGAAATGATAATAATTTTATGAAAACTTCTTAACATTTTCGCAAAATATTTGAATCAATCCTAATCAAGTAGTAATCCATACGTCAAAATCGACTTCCATTATCTCAAAAATTACATTTTCGAACAAATGGGAACACTGTTACCCTTTTTTTTGACAGAGGGAGTTAGAGAATCGCAAATTAGACAGCTCTGTTAAGCGGTGTCACAACAGAGCACTGTTGCTAACATTCTATAAACGTAACAGAATAACAGAGACATTTAGAGAATACCACCATTAATTTTTAATGTTGTCAGATTAGAATTTATTATCACTGAACTTGGTCAAAGTGCCAGAGAAAAAGGAAAACATGCAGTTCTTTAACTTGCATCGAGGCAAAAAATGCAATAAACTTGAGGAAATTCACGAAGTTTTATGAAATAGGTAAGGTTCTAGTTTGCGTGGGTGAACCAATAATAAATCAGAAAATAGACGTATACAAAACGGGTCAGGGTTATTTCCACAGTTTGTCAATAAATATTGTCACAACACTGAAAAAACTGAAAAAATTTGAATGAATCGAGGACGCTTTTTCTCCCTTTCAGGAAACCTGAAATGTGATGTGACAACACGTGTCGGAAAACATGAAAAATTAATTTTGCATTTTGCAGCGACACGTTTATGTCTTTACATAAAATATCTCATTTCAGGTAACAATGAAAAACGCGCATAGTTTATAATTTAGATACTCCTTTGTAGTGAAAGCACGAAAGCCGCACAAGAACCTTTCAATTCGCGGCCGGCTTTGCAAAAGCTTTGGAAGATTTCAACTCGAATACCCAGCAATCAAGAGTCGTCTTGACTGATCTTTCCAATGATTTGTTTGACGCAAAGAAGAGCAAAATAAACACGACGTTCATTATTTTTCATGACGTCCATGCCAATATTGAAATGTAACGAGTAACGAATAAAATATTTTTTCCTCGATTTTATAACAAATTATCATTAGCACTCAACAATTTCATATTTCGGGAATCGTGGGCGAGCTCCTTAGGCTGTCCCTCGTCAGTCAGTTTTGCGTAAACTTTCGCTGGATGTATTAATTTATTTCGCTGATGACAGTCGAGGGGATATCTGCATAATCGATCATAATAAACATCGGAAAGTATTTTCACTCGCTTCCGTTATTTTTGGCTCATATTTTTTCGTAATTGATTTAATTGGAGACTGCCAGGAATCGCTTCCTGTGAGGAGGGCAGACCATAAATCAAACGACAATACAGTTCATAACTTTCGGTATATTCATACACATCACGCAAGGACGCCGACCATTATTTACCCACAAAATGGGTGTGGGTGGGCTTATGGGTTGGTTTACCTAAAACCGGTCTGGGTACCTGTCTCGACAGCTGATCGCACAATGGAACGCATTATTTCATTTTTTGAGTTATAGAGGCCGACAATTATTAATTTTGTTTAACCAAGATAATAAATTCCAGGCTCATTTTTACTTGCTCTGTAAATAAAACGTAAATTTTAAAAGTTTGTGTTTATTGATAATAAAGCATCTGTGATTTATAGAGGTCCACAAATGTGGGTGGCTTATGTTAAGGGGAAAGTAGGATTTAAGGAACGTTTTGTTGGTTGCACACTGTTTCCGTGATATTTCACATTTTGCAATGATTGAACAAATCAACTTGTCCATTTGTCTATTTGTGGTATGTTTGTGAGTTTTTGGTTTTATATCGAGTGATTAAAACTGAATTACAAAGGCTGTGTTTGAGTTTGACAGCCAACTATGAAGGCTTGATACTTATCAGGCGATCAACGACGGAAGTTGAGCTTTAACTAAGTTTCAGTTTTTATAACACGCTTCACTCACCATCTACAGGACACAATTTCTTCAAATCGGATTATTTTCATTGTTTGCTGTAAGAGACTTTTACTGAAGAATTTTATAAGTGGCTGCATAATTTCAAAGAAAAATTGTAATGTTACACATGAAGAGTTTTAAACAAAATCAGATTATATTTTTAAAAGCTTTTATTTAGCTCACAATGTTATCTTTCTGTCTGCTATTTTTTCGGAGCCAAATTTGAAAGGGTTCCCGTTGTCCCACTGAATTGAAATTTGGCATACTTACATAATTTGCGTGACAATGCAATCCCATGTAGTTAAATACCCCCTAAAGGGGTTAAATGGGGTTTTGAACTTTTAGGTTATGTTCACAAAAAGGTTCTCGATTTGTAAATTTGAGAGGGTTCCTGTAGTCGCAATGAAATAAAATTTAACATGCTTACGTAATCTGCGTGACAATGCAATTCTATATAGTTAATTACCCCCTAAAGGTGTTAAATGGGGTTTTAAAATTTTAGGTTATGTTCACAAAGGGGTTCTCCATTTGTACATAGCGTAACTTATACCGACATAGACGTCACGCTAGATGCACAGTGTAATAACAATAAATCTATGCAATAAATAAAGACTAAAAAGCAAAAATAAAAATATATAAAAAAAATGTTTAAAAAAAATAGTAGATTATTTTATAAGGGGTAAATGTGATAGTTTATGTGGGGAAGCTGAATGTTTATTTTGCCGAATGCAATGAGGCAAATAATTCAGCTGAGCCACATAAACTCACATTTACTCCGAATAAAATAATCTACTATTTTTTTTAAACATTTTTTTATATATTTTATATATATAAATGGTAAGTCATGATGACAGACAAAAGTAAAAAACGCTTTATCATATAAAAATGATTTACTCCATGTCCGATAAAGTTTTGTGACGTTTGCGGATAAAAGCTTTTATTTTAAAGATGCACTAAAAAGTAAAAAATAAGGTATTTCTATCAGAGGAGAATATTTTTGCTTACAAATTAGGATTCTAAAATTTATAAAAGCTTTGGGAACAGTGCTCAATTCAAGAAAGTAATCCGGTAATGCCGTATTGTCATAACTTTATGACCGTTTTTTTTAAATAAAAGCTTTTTTTTTTTAAACATTTTTTTATATATTTTTATTTAACGGTAAATGAGAAAATAGCAACGAAATTATGTTTCAGGCTCAATAAAGCGAACTTTATTTCTTCATGAAATGAAAAGCTTCACACAAAGTGTGAGTAGGCGACTGTAAAAGGATGTTAAAAAATGTGTTTAATAGTTATAAGAAAACGTTTGTAAATGTCACTCCCAGACTTTGGTCTTGAAAAGGGTTTTTGTCCCAGTTACATTAGCACGAACCTAGAATTAATAAGAAGCAAATACACAAGACCGGACTAACTGTTAATAAACAATGTTCAGCACATTTTAAAGTTAAAAGTTTGTTTTCGCGAATCGTTTACACCAAGTGACAACTTCATACAAACTTCTCGTTTTCGTGACCATCAACATAAACACTTAGCGTAAACTGAATTAATTTGATTGTGCAAAGCAGTTTATTCGAGGTGATTTATGACGATTATTATGAAATTGCGTCCCCTCTTTGAAAGAAAATCGGTCTTGTTTTCAATTTTCAGTAAAGTTTGAGGCCGCCGCACAAATTATTTTCAACTTTCCTCCGCATTCCTTTTTACGAAACACCATGAGAAGCACTATTAAAGGCAAATTCCGTCTCCTTAATGATTTATTCCGGGAAAGTTTCCGAAAAGTTTTCTTAATTTTGCTTCTTAATTTATGCAAAAATAAAAGCTTGAAATCAGAGAGCGGACCACTTGACAATTAAAAGCTTCCTGGAAAAAGGGCCTTTTCTCATAAGATTGAATTAGAGAAACGAAGCGCTTCCTAAAGAGGCCGTTTTGCGAGTTTTGTTGTGGTTGTGATTTTTCCGGGTCCAATTTTGAATTTAATCAAACGAATTCTGCGAGGAAACGTTTGTTTCTCACCGATTAAATATTCAAATAATGTTTATAATATCCTAGCTGGGACACAAAACTTAATCGTCCCTTTAAAATGGAATTGCTAATGTCCGACAAGATCAAAGCATTTTCGATTAATTTATTACAAGGAGAGAGAATTTACATCGACTAAATCCCGGATTGTTATTATACACAGCAAATCCTTTGTCCGTTTTAGACTAGTGGGATTTACCAAAATAAACCCAACTTTTATGCACGACCGAACTTTTACGTAATTTTATCACGGCCGAATGAGAAAAGTGAGACTTGAGATAACTGACATCGAACGGTTTCCTCACTGAGATAAGAAAATTGTGTTCAATTTGCAGATTAGAACTGTTTTGTCCGGAAACTTCCAATATTGCGATCTGGTCTTGATTAGGGAATTGTTCGAAGCTGCCTGACTGGAATAATATCCAGATCGTTAATATTTCACTCGGGAACGGGAGTCTTGCTATCAATAAGTTTTTCCACCGTTATTGTACCCGGCCAGCATGTCGATTGCTAGACGATGAAATTTTTCTCATTTCGAGCTAAATACCAATTATCTTGCGCCATCATCTCCTAATTTCCAACAAGACTTCTTTTACTCTCGTTTCGCACTTCTTTCTCAAGGAGAAAAAGTCTTCACCAACTTAATTTGATTTCTGTTGAGAAGAAAAAAACAATTAATAGGAGTAAAATTAATAACTGTTTAGTTTTATAGGTGGAATAGCAATAAACTTTGTAACTAATTCAACTCTAGATTAATGCTCGCTCCTCAAAGAGATGCAATAATTTGAACAATTAACGGAGCTATAAAGTAATGAAAATTCAAGAGATATGTTCGTAATTACCTACTTCTCTGCTGTATATTGGTTCAGATAATACCAAAACATTTGTAAATTTAATTCCGCAAATTCAAGTGGTGGGTTATAACGAGAAGAGTTACGAGTGAGTACAAAAGCTTCAAATTCAAATATTGGGATACGTATTAATTTCATTTCCAACTTTGCAGTTACCATTTAGTTGAACAAAAATACTAATGTAAGTTAATTGTAATAAGCTGGACATTTAGGAGAAGAGCAAGTGAAGTATGCAACAGTGGTATTATGCTTATTATTATTATTATTATTATTATTATTATTATTATTATTATTATTATTATTATTATTATTATTATTATTATTATTATTATTATTATTATTATTATTATTATTATTATTATTATTATTATTACTATTTTACCGTTTTTTGTAACTTTAAACGTATTCACGTTTGATGGGACTTTAGGCACATTTATTACGTAATAAAGGAGAGATATGTATTAAAACGCTTCAATAATATTAAAAGCATGACACTATTTCGATTAACTTGTTTATATATTGCCAGGTAATGCTTGCAGGTAAATTAATCTGATCTAAATTATGATATTCATGGTTCACACAAACAACTGTTCTTGCATTCAATGATACATAATATATATCCCTTGGGATTTTCTTAGTTGTTGAATATTTTTCATAGATTTTAGAAGCAGGTTACTAAACATACCTACATTTATTAGAGAATTCAAAATTTTTAAGAAACAATTTTGTTTGTTTATTTTGATGTTACTAGGCCCAATAGATTTCACTGTCGTAACTTGTATGTATACCAGTAGGTAATAACATCCAATTATTTTTGTTGTGTAGGAATGAAGTTACTGTTAAATCGGCTTGCATACCCACTTCATCTTCCTCGAAGTCATCTTCGTAAGAAATCCATGCCTTACAGGTTCCATATTAGACAAGACAATAACTACAAGTACGAGCATATTGTAGAAAAAAGTAAAACATCTAACTATTTGGTACTTCAAATAAAAAATAACACAGTTTATTGTATTTTGTTATATTTTGCTTTTTAATATAAAAATATTTTATATAAAAAAATGTTTTTTAAAAAAAGCTTTTATTTCAAAGATGCACTAAAAAGTAAAAAATAATGTATTTCAATCACAGGAGAATATTTTTTCTTACAGGTTAAAATTTTAAAATTTATAAAAGCTTTGGGAGTTGTCAACTGAACAAAGTAATTCTGTAATGCCGTAGTTTTATAACTCCCAAAGCTTTTATAAATTTTAGAATTTTAACCTGTAAGAAAAAATATTTTCCTGTGATTTTTTTTATATATTTTTATTTTTTGCTTTTTAGTCTTTATTTATTGTTATTACACTGTGCATTCACCGTGACGTCCAAATGACCAACATACCGTCTATGTCGGTATAAGTTACGGTATGTACAAATCGAGAACCTCTTTGTAAACATAACCTAAAATTTTAAAACCCCATTTAACACCTTTAGGGGGTAATTAACTATATAGAATTGCATTGTCACGCAGATTACGTAAGCATGTTAAATTTCATTTCATTGCGACTACAGGAACCCTCTCAAATTTACAAATCGAGAACCCCTTTGTAAACATAACCTAAAACTTCAAAACCCCATTTAACCCCTTTAGGGGGTATTTAACTACATAGGACTGCGTTGTCATGCAGATTAAGTAAGTATGCAAAATTTCAATTCAGTGGGACAACGGGAACTCTTTCAAATTTGGTTCCCAAAAAATAACCGACAGACAGACAACATTGTGAGCTAAATAAAAGCTTTTAAAAACATCCTCAATTTACATCATTATAAATTGTACACGGCATAAACAACATGTTCAACACTTGCATCCTCATACATTGCAGTGTATGTGGCAGATTTATGCTAACCATATTTCAATTACATTCAGTATTTTTGAAAATCTCTGCATGTAGGTGCATAAGTACCTCATAATTAATTCTAGTACTTTTAAGTCGTCATTATTTAGTTTCCACTGTCATGTAAATGAATAATTAAGCATTTAATCGCAATATCAAGTTCAATGATTTTTACTCTCGAAACTTTTTCTGCATGAGTGCCCTGAACAATGAACTACGATAATTACATCTTTTTTCCCGGTTCAATGGTTCTGTGGAGCGTTTTTACAGTCAGCTAAAATTAAAATGGCGGGAATGATAATGAAACTCAAATAAACAGAGTGTCAACAGGCCATCTTCTCCAGTCATAAAGTATTATTAGAATATGCCGTTTGTGACGTCACTTGGCAAAACTGTTGTTTTTGATTACACCAACAGGTTGTGTTTGGTTAAATATTTTAGGTTTTAATATGGTCCTTTAATTTTCAGTTGATTAAGCGATCAACTCGGGACGCAATTAAAGTCACGAGATTAAAAAAACGGCAATTTTCCTCAATTTGTAACATCAAAAGAGCCAGAAACCACGCGAATCGCAACAAAGAGATCATATTGTTTTAAAGTCAACATTGGCTGAAATAAAAGCTGGCCTTTCAGCTCCCATCACAATGGTGTTTAAAATTCCGGGCATTCTCGGGGAGAAGATTTCCCTTTATTCTGGCCGCCGATATTTCAATTCTGTCCCGAAAAAAAGAAATTAAAACATCCGACCCTTTATAATCCGATGGACATTATCGGCTCGGGAGGACACCAGCCATGAATAATTTAACGCAGAGAGTGATTAATTAATTGCTAAAGGGATTAAAAAGATACCCTCCTGCAAAATTAAAACCGAAGGAAAGTGATGGGCCGGCTGATCCCATTTTTGGCTAATTTGTTGTGTCCAGGTGGTCTGGAAAGTCATCAATTATGAAACGGTTTCTCGAGATCAACCGACTATAAAAAATATATTGGGAAGCAAAATGCTCGAGTGGGATTTTCATCAATCAACAGGCTTGGAAGAAAGGATACAAAGATTTACGTCGTTCCTGCTACATGTTTCGCTTTATCAGCATTATTCGCATTGTTCCATCCTGCCAATGGGAAGAAACTAAACGATTTTTCCCCCTGACAAAAACATCCAAAATATTGTGGTTCACAATCGAAAAATCATAAGAATAGAAGGAAACAATCTTGATTAAAAATGTTTCGTTCGATTGAGGGGATTGCGGATTCCACATTTTCTGATTCACTCAGACTCTCTAGCATTTATTGTATCGTTTCCGGTTGTTTGGCATTTTAGGCATTTTAATTTAACAAATGAGATATTAAATTCAAATAAAATTAAATTTTTGTTCATATATAATTTGAAATAAATTGTTATTTATGTGTAATGTTCGCAAATGTTACGGTGCTTTGAATGCAGTGGCATTAGGCAAACGAACATTTTATAAACAATATTTTATGCTCGAATCCTGCTATTTACTTTTTCAGCTGTTACAGACCATTGTTCCTCGCTAATTATTCACCGATTTTATTAGCACAAAATCCAACAAATCAAACAGTAAATTATCTGTTGACAACCTTTACTTAGTGCATTCACATCATTACGTATTTTCCCCAATCCTACAGGCTGTTTTGTCTAAACCCCACATTAAAAGTATTGGGAGTTATAATAATCATAGTCATCTGAAAATTTGTGTACAACTATAATCTTTTAGGTCCTGCTCAATGAAAATATTCTCAAGATAGCAGCACTTCCGGTTATACCGGAAGTCGCTATCAACTTCCTTATTGTAAATGGAATACTATATTTTTTAATGCGTTTTTGAATTACTAGAGTTATTTTAAGGTAGTTTTCATAAGCTGTTCCTATACCTAAATTTAGCCGTTTATGAAATATTTATGTTTTTTTAAATTTTTTTGGATTTGCACTTTCCAGTTCAAAAATCGGTAACTCTGCGATTTTTAAAAATTTGGAAATATTTTTGAGCTCATTTGAAAGAGGAAGCCTAGATCTTTCCTTTGATGTTTTCAAATTTCTAAAAAAGAATAACAAACTCCAAATTTTTAAAATTAAGTTTGCAAAACTTTAAGCACCCATAACTCATTTTTTTCAAATGAAATGCCAAAGGTTTTATTTCACTAGATGGTAAAGAATTTAATTCTGCTTCGATCTGTGTTAACATTCCCTATACTTATGTTTAATAGTTTTCAAGTTACAATACATTTTTGTTGGGACTGAGAAATTCATTAGCCATAGGCCTTTTCTCATAGGTTACCATGGAAACGAATGAAAAAAGGTGAAAAATTAAAGTTTTTCAAACCAACATTCAATGAATTTATTTTGTTTTCACAGTCTGATAACACAATTTTGAACAGAGTTTGTCGTTTAAGTTTAATCAGAAATGTTTTTATGGCAAACTATGCAAAAATAGCTGTGGTTAGTAAGAAATTTCCTATAATAACAGAAAAACCAACATAACTTGAAAATTATCACAGATAGGTATAGGGAATGCTAATACAGATTGATGCAGAAAAAAATTCTCCTCCATCTAGTAGAATAAAAATTGGGACATCCTATTTGGAAAAATTAAGTTTTGGGTACTTGAAGTTGTCCAAACTTAACCTTAAAATTTTTGGGTTTATTAACTTCAATTCCAATTTTGATCACACTGAACAACAGATATAGGCTTTCTCTTTCAATTCTCCAAACATGATTTCGAAATCTCTAAAACTAAGCGAGTTACCGATTTTTTAAGGGACAGGTGCAAATTCAAAAATTTTCAAAAATCCTAAATATCTCGAAAACGGTTAAACTTGGGTATAGGGTAAGCTAATTAAAACTCCCTTAAAATAACTCAACTAATCCAAAAACGCAGTGAAAAACATAGCTTTCCATTTAAAATAAGAAAGTTAATAGCGATTTCCGGTATAACCGGAAGTGCTGCCATCTTGAAAATATTTTCATTGAACATAACTCAACGGATTATACCTGAGTACTAACTCTCAGATAAATATCTTCATTAGCACTTTCAATACTTCTAATGTGGGGTTTAGACGGAACAGCCTGTATTCATTAGTGTGAAACTTTTTGCGTTTCTTGCATTTACATTGCATTCAAAGCAATTAAACTCGCAGTAACGCAACACTTAAAATAAATTTGCATCCAATTTGTGCAGAACAACCCATAAGCTAAGAGTTACATTAATTTAAGCATCCTCGCTAACTAACCAATACGCAGCACTAATAACAGCCATAATGGCAACGGAAGCGGACCAAATATAATTAAATTTCTGTAATTGCAGTTTTTGTTTGTGGTCAGAAGCTGTGCTTTTAATAAATAAAGAAAGTTTGGTTGTAAATAGGACAATCTGTTGGCGAAGCGATAACATAAAATAGAATTTTTTGCTCCCATTTTTGATACTTTATGTGCGATCTTTGCAAGACAAAATGCACCCTGCGAGCAGTTTGCTCCTAATCGATCCAGAAAATTTATTGCGAATTTATTCCGCATTGAAAGAGTTATTGCAGGTGGTCATTCTTCCACGCTTGAATAATTTTATCGTTAAAAGTGTACGGGTCATGTAATTATTGTCACTGGGATAATTACACCGAGGACATGATTACAGGACATATCAATCGCAAACCAAAGAGTGTAACATGTTCAGTGTTGGCATTTGGAGCTCGTAAATTCTGGATGATGTCGTGTGTCTGATTTGGAGAACATCTACAAATTTCAATGATGAAAATACCTCTCCCCTACTTAACTAGTTTTAGAGAGACAATTCAGGGTAAAACGCCACAACGTCCCTCGATTAAAGGAGAATGAGCGACATAAAATGCCTACACCGCTCAACAAAATGTTAATTTTGTGACACGTTCAGTCCGAAATGAGCCAGAAGGAAATTCCTTTTTAGATTTTTATTAAATTCGTTTCAGCAGTATCTCCAACACATAACTGCCACTCCCGAATTTAATTGGGAAAAGTGGAGGCAAACAGGACACTGTTTGCACACGAAATAAACTTTTCACTACGTGATATTTTCTTTCCATTTGGTCGCAAAATGGCTTTTTGCAAACTCGAACGTGACGTTACGATTCGAACTTTAGTCTTCGCTGACATGCAAACAAATTTCTTACATGCTCGCAATATTTTAATAATATTCTTTCGTATTTCGTCTCCTGCAGACGGCTTATACAAATTTAATCACGAACTTTGGGGTAGAAATAAAAAGTTTCTTGGGAAACGTCTGGTTGAGGGATAATTTGAATCGCAAAATCGTTAATACCACATATCGCCTTGGCGCAAGCTGAAAAAGCTTTTTCAGGAACATTCCTGCGACCTTTCAGAAGCCGATACAGATTAATTAATTAACTTGAATACTGTAAGAGTTGTTCTGTAAATGCTCACACTTGAATCAAAGTTAGTTAATTTCAAGTGTCGTTAATGAAGTTGGCAATGTAGAATTCCACTTTACAATTTGCTGAAACTTTGGAAAGGTCAAGAATTGGATGACAAAATTGGCTCATCTAAATATTTCCTGCGAACGAATAAGTTTGAAATGCTTTTTGTAAAGTAAAACAGATTGGATTTACAAGATTTAACTTTTAATTAAAAAAGTTTTCGGCTATTAAAGCGGATAAAAATGATTTTTTCTTGTTTTGGGATTACCCACCAAATCTTCTTTGACAAACTTTTACTGAATTTATATTTTTCACGGACTTATTATGAATTTCTGAAACAAAACAAACAAATAGCAAGTAGTAGGATTCGAAGTAATAAATTAGAAACGAGAGTTGTTATCAGGAAGATCTATTGCTATAATTGTCGTTTGAAAAAAGCTTCAGTTACGATAGGAATCTATGATGACTATCAAGGAAAGTCACTTGAATTCTGCTGCTGATTTAAAATTGTGCTTTAGTTTTCTCTTTATTTTGAAACTCGGAAACAATTAATTGTTCATGTCGTAGGCTAATTGTAAAATCAAGCGTATTATAGAACGCCTAGTCATTAAAAGCTTTTATTTAACTCACAATGTTATCTGTCTGTCGGTTATTTTTTCGGAGCCAAATTTGAAAGGGTTCCCATTGTCCCACTGTATTGAAATTTTGCATACTTACTTAATCTGCGTGACAATGCAATCCTATGTAGCTAAATACCCCCTAAAAGGGTTAAATGGGGTATTAAAATTTTAGGTTATGTTTACAAAGGGGTTCTCAATTTGTAAATTTGAGAGGGTTCCTGTAGTCGCAATGAAATGAAATTTAACATGCTTACGTAATCTGCGTGACAATGCAATTCTATATAGTTAATTACCCCCTAAAGGTGTTAAATGGGGTTTTAAAATTTTAGGTTATGTTTACAAAGGGGTTCTCGATTTGTACATACCGTAACTTATACCGACATAGACGATATGTTGGTCATTTGGACGTCACGGTAGATGCACAGTGTAAAAACAATAAATCTATGCAATAAACAAAGACTAAAAAGCAAAAAATAAATATATATAAAAAAATGTTTTTTAATAAAAGCTTTTATTTAAAAGGTACACTATCAACCGAACAAAGTAATTCTGTAATGCCGTAGTTTTATAACTCCCAAAGCTTTTATAAATTTTAGAATTTTAACCTGTGATTGAAATATATTATTTTTTACTTTTTAGTGCACCTTTTAAATAAAAGCTTTTTTTAAAAAACATTTTTTTATATATTTTTTTTGTAAACGAATAGGCAAATTGTAAATGAATGAATAAATGGAGGATTATTTTTATAATGCGACTGAAAATTTTAGGCGTATTATAAGGCACAAGACAGTACTATTGAAATTGATATTTTGAACATTAAATTAAAAGTATCGTTTTAATAAGATGCTAGAAGACTCAGAAAGCAATATCTTCAATAAAGGGTTGTATTATCAAGAACTAGAGAAATTTTAGGGTGATAAGTATAGAAAAAAAAATTAACCTCAAAATACTAAAGGGTGAACTTGATAGTTGTGCAAATATTTCAAAGGGTGATAGTAGAACTCAAAAGAAGTGAAAAGAACTCAACCTGGCTTATCTGAATGTTTACAGTTATTGAGACATACAGAGACATTTTTTTAACTCTGAAAATAGCCCTATGTTCAATCTGAAAAAAATCATATCAAAGCATTGATCTAATTTACGTTACCAACGATACGTAAAGGTAATTATTTGATGTCGTGTTTTTTGAACCAATTTGAAGAGATTTCGAATATTTGTTAAAGTAATTTATCATTCCTTACATGTTACTATTACCTGATGATTAATAAATTTCAGAAAAATTAATCTTTCTTTACTTAAATAATGTTGGAAGATTTAATTGACAAGTTGAAATTTTTGACAGCGCGTAGAATAATTAGTTGCATAGCAATACACGCAATGTTTTGATCTGTTTTTTTTCAGATTGAACATAGGGTTATGTTCAGAGTTAAAAAAATGCCCCTGTATATAAAAAGGTTTTAATTTAATTTTAAATTAATTTAAATTTGGGTTGCTACTTTTACTGTGTGTTTTTTTTAATTAAACTACCTAGTTGCAACAGAAAGTGGTATTTTATAAAATGTGTGACTGTATTTTTCAGCATTTTACAAAACGGCTGAATGTAATCTGTCATTTTTTAAATGGACAATATTAAAAACCACTTTACAATAAGACGAAAACTTGTTAGGCGTTTTATAATAGGCTTGATTTTACAATTAGCCTACGACATACATACAGGGTGTTTCAAGTTTTAGGTCCAGTCAAAAAATAAATACTTCTAGTTGTCAAAAAGAAAAAAAAAAATCTCAAACGATCGAGTTTCTAACACGCTTCAATTTGATGCTTTAATGTTATACGAAATTTTCATGGTATGAGCGTGAATTGTGAAAAACTAGATAAAAATTTTTTTGTTTCCAAATTATTGCAATCGTTTTCTCATAATAAAATTCCTCCTATTTTTTAAGTGAGACTTCCGAAACTGAAACAGTAAAAAACCCAAGGCGTATTGAGCAATTGAAATTTCAATTTGCAAAAGATCAAATAAATGTTTTGTCTTAGTCACCTTTGAAAAAACAGAGCTCGTGTCTTTGCTTGATTCACAAAAAATTGAAACGTCATTAACTGTCAGACTAAAATTTTACTTGTCAATTAAAAAATGCCCTTTTTCTTTGCAAATTGAAATTTCAATTGCTCAATACGCCTTGGGTTTTTTACTGTTTCAGTTTCGGAAGTCTTACTTAAAAAATAGGAGGAATTTTATTATAAAAAAATTATTGGAATAATTTGAAAAAAAAATTTTTTAATGTAGTTTTTTGCATTTTACGCTTATATCATGAAAATTTGGGATATCAGCAAAGCATCAAATTGAAGCGTGTTAGAAACTCTATCGTTTGCGATATATATTTTTTATTTTGGAATACTAGAAGTATTTATTTTTTGACTGGACCTAAAACTTGAAACACCCTGTACATTATTACATGTCAGCATGTCACACTTGCTGCGTTCATAAAAAATCCGGGTTCAGAAAAGTTGGAGTATTTCCTTTTTCGACTGCACGAAACATTATCAGCAACTCGCTTTCAACTAAGACAAAAGTTAATTAAACCACCTCTAGTCTTTGTCGTTTACTCCCCAACCTATCGCTACTATCTCGGTTTTTCAAAACAATCTGCAATGCAATTTGGGAAACGCAAATCGTCCGCAATCTCACAAGAATGAACTCTCGCAGCCACAGAGGAGATACCGCCTCCAATTCGTAAACCCCTCAGGAGCGTTGAGGAATCCTCCTATCATTGGCGAATCCACGATTTGTCTCTTTTGCTAGCTACACTTCGGTCAACGGCCGAGACGTGTCAAGGGCCAATGGTCTGGCATCCCAAAGGAATTTATCATGATATTCATTATACGTTAGGGCTTTACTCGCAGTAAAATCAGCGAATTTTATGACTTCACAAAAACTTAGCGATAGGTGTGAACTCGATTAGTTCTTTTCGGTGGGAAAACGTGCACGAAAAAGTTGGAGTTTGTGGCGCAGTGGCCTAGAACTTCTTGGAACGGAGTTGAGAAAAAGCTTCATTATTCGATGTAGAAGAAAATTGCTCCGGAGAAATTTTACCATAAATAAGTATCTGAATTTTTTCCCGGTTGGATCGTTAGCAGATCTGGAACCATTCGGACTGATGATATAAATCAGCTTAATTTGATTTGTTTTTCCCTTTATCGAAGTTCTTTGAAACTTATTTAACAGAAAATACAGCTTTACGCAAAATTACTGAAACTGCTGAACCGAACAAATGTCTCATCATCCATCTGCAGATGCAACGTACCGTAATATAACGTTGCATAATCACTACACTCGGGACGTAAAAAGATTGATATTTATTCAAATGGACGCACAATTTAATTTACTTTTTCATGTTCCCTTTCAATGATATTTTGTTCCAACCGAGGCACGAATAAGTACTTTAGAATATCTTGAAAGTGAAAATTTAGATCGAATCTCGTTGAGGTCATCGCAACAATCAAATTTTCAAGGACGAGCTTACGCACGTTTTGGATTCTAATCGGCCGTGGATGTGGGCTGAATTCTTAACGAGATGGTGCGGAAATGCTGCGTGTTAACAAGTGATGACTTTTAATACAAATTATTTCTTTTTGTCTAAATATTAAAAGTTATGCAATGGCCAAGTCGGATTAAGCGCTACTAGCACCAGCTCTGAATAATGAGTCTCGAAGATAAAACCATCAATATTGCATCCAACTGAATGCTTGTTGATGCAAACGAACAAAAATCCGAATCGGATTTCAGTGGTTTATAGTTGATTTCGCCGAAGAGGATTATTTGACAGATAACTGGCATTCACTTTTCGCACTACTTGGTGAAAATTGGGTCGTGATGATTATTTAATGTGTCGAGTGTAACTGTGTTTTTATTGTAATCAGCAGATTTGCAAATGTCCAAATCTGGGGAAAAAGGATTTGGCTTTCAGATGTAATGGAATTTTGAGTGAATCCACGAAATATTGAAATTTAAAACAGATCAATACCGATGGAAGCTAATACTCCCTATGTACCTAGAATACTTCATTTTGTAAATTTGCAAACTAATTCTGCTTTTTCAATCTTGGAACTATACGCTATACCAGTTTTCTCGGTTGAATAGCGAACATGTTCATGAATAAATATATTAGATCAATTTTTTGTGATTCTCTCTAATCTTGAAATTGCTAAAGACTGTGGTGCACCGATTTTGGAACGCAACTAGCGAGACAACTAGTTATTGTCAGAAATAGATATGACTTTTGGAAATATTTTGATCTGCTTTTGTGATTAATACGAGTATTAGTCATATATTGTGAATTAGTAGGTATAGGAGACTCCTACTAAACATATTAACAACTTGTAATTCATCACAATATAAGGCTTTGCCCATGAGTAATTATTGCTAATGTGTAATCACATTTTAATATTTTATTATTATTTATTATACAAGACCATAAAGAGATCTACGAGTGAAAATGTTAAGTTCAAGTGACAAAGACCAGTAGATAAGCAATCTTTATAGTCTATGTGTAATAAATAATAATACATTTTTTTCTATTGCAGGACTTTAAGAGAAAAAAGTTATTGTTAATCTGGTAGTCCTCCAAATTAATATGTTGGAATTTGTAAATTTAGTGGAATAAAATAAATTTAAAACATTTTATCTACTACGGTTGGTCTGAAGATGTCTTATGTTTGAAAAAAATGTCCGGTCTACTCTCAGTTTTTAATTATGCCTGATACTTTTCTCTTTACGACAGGATATAAAAGAAAATATTTCATTGACGTTTTTCGAAAAAAAATGAAGTTTTAGTTTCAGTTTCAGTTTAAATCGACAAACTAGAAGTTTTCGTAAAGTGAAAAACACCCAAAAAACGTATTTAATAAAACAAAAACAGTTTACATATTTACATCAAAATAGTTTCTACCCACACATTTAGACTGTACTTATTCCAAAGTTACTGAAAAATCAGATCTCTTTAAAAAAGGTAATTTTTCAGACCTCTTTCAGGAAAATATCTAGCTGCTATATCAGGAATGTAGTGTTGTCTCAACTCGTATTACAAAAATTATTCCTTGATAATTTGTCAATTTTTTAGTTTTGTGCTTCAGTAAAAAAATTCAGCTTTTTCAGAGCTTTACGATTTTTTAGTTTTGTCTGCATATATACATGATAGTAGACGAAACAGTCATTTATGAATTTTATAATCAACAAACCTTCACTTTTTCTTATTTGATTTTTTGTCTCGAGAGGTGTACCAACGAAATTAATTAATTTAATGAAAAATTTCTGAACCAAATCTCAAAAATTTAGCCAAATTTTTTTGGCATTAACATTTTACAAATGTGTGCTATTACTATTATCAAATGTAACATATTGTAAGAATTTGTGAAAAAATTCTGGATTTGTTTCGGCTAATTTACACTTCCAGACTTTTTTTTAAATTGGCATGTACAGATTTAGAAACCTGTTCGCTAAATTTTCCTAAACCTGAATTCACATATTAATCAAATTGTGATACACACATGATAAAATACTGTATGAATTCTAGGAGTTGTGCTTACTTTGAGTTGAAGAAAATCTTTCTTAAATTGTTCATTACCTTTATCAAAATTGATGTTAATAAATTGTTATTAAAATAAAACTTATCTGATAACAGATTTGAACCTACTTAAACAATGAATATATTGTATGCTTACATCCCACCCTTACATCTATGTTTTATGTTTGTTATATTTAGGGCAAATTGATCTACTTAGTTTAGAGAAAGCTTCAACCAGCAAGAATTTGAATATCTGCATGTATCTAATCTGCTAAATTTTATAATAGCACACATTTCTAAACTGTTTGCGTTCGTTTTTTCCCATTCAATTTACTAAAACTGCTAATTTTTCGTTTTAAAATGAAATCAATCTAGGTCCTCAATTTTTTTTCGAAAATCGTCGATGAAATTTTTTCTTTTTTATTCTGTTGTAAAGAGAAGGGTATCAGGCATAATTAAAAACTGAGATTAGACTTGGAGATTTTTTTTAAACATAAGACATCTTCAGACCAACCGTGCTACCCTTGCGGTTAAGGTGCTGTTTTATCTACTCAAAAGAGTTGACGAAGAAATAGTTCAACATCTGCTATAGAAAAAAAGAATTTTTGTCCAAATATTTTGCACTGCTTTTTAATAGAAATTAAACAATTTTCTACAATTATAATATGCATTGTGTATCTCTATTTTAATTTTCAAATTGAGGTTTAATTTTTAAAAACTTAGGGCCGGTTTATTGAAGCGTCATTAATTTAATCTGCAATTAAATGCGTGATTAATTGATCACGTGACCAAATCGAACTAATGTGATTGGTCTATTTGCGTTGTTAACTTTTAACAACGAATTAAAATTTAATAAAGCCGAACCCTTACAGCTTACTTTCTTTTAGCCCAGCTTTTTTTCTAGAATAATTGATAATTGATATGACCGAAATTCCTAAATACTGTACTTGTTACCGAATAAAATTTCGAAATGCCTGTATCCACAGTTGGAAGATTTTGTTACCACAATCAGCGTAATCAATAAATCGGTTTTATGTTCGCAAAATTACATATTCTCAAAACGGTAGATTTGTTTCCAAATAAATTGTAATTCTATGTTAAGTTCCCAAGTTCTGATATTGTCACCAACATAGTGGAAACAATTAATTCGTTTAATCATCAACATTTGCTTATAATATTTTTCTTTATTTAACATAATGCTGGGGGTTTCCCTGGGGTTACCAATTGAGGTCCTTCAGCCATATCGATAATAATTAATAAATTAATAGTTTTCTTTAAAAAATTGAAGCCAAAAATGTACATATTGGACACAACAAAAAAGGAGGAAAATCTAGAAATGCTTTTCTGATTTCAATATAACTTGAGTAACTTGAGTTAAGAGAAATGTCTTAACTTATTTCACTTCCTTTTAGAACAGACACACGTTTAATAATAATAACGTAAATTACAAATCGTCATTTAATAGATAGTTTAACAATAAATAATAACAACATGAGGACAAAGGTTTAAAGCTGATTCTCTTACATTTGTAGATTGTAATCATTTGTAAATACCTACTCGTATTTTGTAGCAAAATTCGTATTTTTATAGATAATAGATAGAATATTCCTATTTATTTTTTATTATTAATTTATTTTTAATTTTCATACTTGAAAACACAAAAATATTTCTAATAAACCACCAGCAAAATTAAGGGGTAAGAACAGGGGAAATAATTAAATGAAGTAGGTACTAAAATATGCACTAATACTGTAGGTTAAATTTTAATTTTTGACAGCAAAATGGCCTGCTGTCCCGATCGCGAATCGAAACTCACAAGCGGGATCTATCTTTTGGAATTTATTAGGTGCATGATAGGAACTAAGCGTCCTCTAGAGGCAGCTCTTCGTGATGGTCGGCTGGCCACGTCTACCACCGATTTTATGCCGTTCTCTGATCGTCTATAAAAATTTCCTCACATAAAACCCAACATTATCTCAGTTTTCCCGCTCCAGGACTACATTGTTAATAATCGTCCATGTCAAACCGGGGCTCCATTTGTTCGAAATAAGCTGCTATAAATTGACGACTCAGTTGATGAAAAAAGCCGACAGCCTAGGTCAAGTTTAGTTGATTATCCGTTTACGTAGCATCCTCATTTCGTCGTTACTGAGATGAAAGACGTGCCAGGAATGCCACAGACAGATTCAGTGGTCTTCGGGTATGTACCTGCTGACGATAGCCAATCTATACAGGGTGTCCCACGAGGTAGTGCATATATTTTAACCATAGTTTGAGCATTAAAATTAAATGGACCCGTATTTTTTATTTTTTTCCAAAAAAATTTTTTTGTGGAATTATTAGCCCCCAAAAATACAGATTATAATTTTTATCTCTAATAATACTTATCCAATTTTTATAAAATTAGGCATACAGTCGTTATTTTAAACACTCATTTAACAGTGCAAATTGTAAGCCTGTAGGGCATTGTTGAAGGGGGCTGCCGGGACCCCCTTGACATAAATTGTTTCATAACTTTGTAGCACAAATTAGTTTGGCTTTGGTGCTACTAGAATTTAAAAGGCTATTAAATTTAGAAGCTTTTTTGTCTCTTGTATATTTTTTGTAAAATGTACCATTTACGAGTAAAATAATAAAATGTGAAAAGATGCAGTTGATATCAGCACAGCCACAGTGTTTTTAAACAAAGCGGCATTGACTTCAGACCTGTTAAAGGTGCAAATATTGTCAAATCTCGTTTCACACTTTTTCCGTTATGGTTGCTTATTTTACAAGCCAGGAATTTGAAAACGAAATTTGACAATGAAATTTTCACTTTTGACAGGTTTGAAATCAAAGCCGTTTAGGTGCGATACTGATACTTATACCGACTGCATCTTTTCACATTTTATTATTTTACTCGACAGTAGATTTTACAAAAAATTTACAAGAGACAAAAAAGTTTCTAAATGGAATAAGCTTTCAAATTCTATCAGTATCAAAGCTAAATTAATTTGTGCTACAAAGTTATGAAACAATTTATGTCAAGGGGACTCTGGTAGCCCCCTTCAATAATGCCCTACAACCTTACAATTTGCACTGTTAAATGAGTGTTTAAAATAACGTCTGTATACCAAATTTTATAAAAATTGGATAAGTATTATTAGAGATAAAAATTATAATCTGTATTTTTGAGGTATCTTTGGGGGCTAATAATTCCACAAAAAAATTTTTTTGAAACAAAATAAAAAATATGGGTCCATTTAATTTTAATGCTCAATCTATGGTTAAAATATATGCACTACCTCGTGGGACACTCGGTATATATAAAATTGCTTGGCCTGACTGACAAATCAACGCACAACCTAGACGGCTAAGGATAGGAACTTGAAATTTTTACAGTAGAGAGCTTTTGTAACGTAGGGGTGTACTAAGAAAGGATTTTTGGAAAATCACCCCCTAAGAGGGTTAAATAGGGTGTTAAAATTTGAATAAAAATCCGTCATTTTTTAAGTTATATTTTTGAAAATTAGTATTTGGGCTTTCGGTTAAAAATAAAGAAAGATGTGTTTCAGGATTTTTGGAAAATCAACCCCTAAAGGGGTTAAATGGAGAGTTGAATTTAGAATTATAGTTTAGAAAATCTGTCATTTTTAAAGTTACATTGAACTTACATCCTTGAAAATTAGTATTTGGGCTTTTGGTTAAAAATGAAGAAACACGTGTTTCCGGATTTTCGAAAAATCAACCCCTAAGAGGGTTAAATGGCGTAATAAAATTTGTATAAATATTCGTAACTTTTGAATTTACATTAATTGAAGCTGGTATTTGGGCTTTCAGTGAAAAGTGAAGAAACACGTGTTTTAGTTGGAAATACCAACCCCAAGGGGGTTGAACACGGGTTAGAATTTGTATAAAAATCCGTAATTTTTAATTTGTATCCATGCAAATGGTACTTGAGCTTTCGGTTAAAGATGAAAAACGTGTGTTTAAGAACATTTGGAATTTTCACCCCTAAGGAGGTTAAATATAAAAATCCGTAATTTTTGAACTTATATTTATAAAAATTGGTATTTGGGCATTCGGTGAAAAATAAAGAAACAGGTATTTTATTATTTTTAGAAATTCCACCCCCAAAGAGGGTTAAACATAAAAAATCGTCATTTTTGAAGCTATATTAATAAAAAATTGTATTTGATCTTTCGGTTAAAAATGAAAAGAGACGTGTTTCTAGATTTTGAAAGTTCACCCCCAAGAGGGTTGAATATAAAAATATGTCATTTTCGAAGTTATAACCAAGAGAATTGGTATTTGGGCATTCGTCTAAATATAAAAAACGCGTGTTTCAGGTTTGTTGAAAACTCCACTCCAAGGTGGTTAAACACTCCAAGGTGGTTAAACAAAAAAACCTTCATTGTTGAAGTTATACATATAAAAAATTCTTTATTGTTGAAGTTATCAATTGATATCTTAGACATTCGGTTAAAAAGGAAGAGGCGTATATTTCAGGATTTTTAGAAATTCCACCCCCAAAATAGTTCAACGCAAAACTCCTGCATTTTTTGAAGTCATATCCAAGAAAATTGGCATTTGGACTTACGGTTAAAAATAGAGAAAATGTGCTTCAGGATTTTTGAAAATTACATCCACAAGAGGGTTAAACAGGGAATGAGCAAAATTTACTCGGTCACGGTTTTAAAGTTCACAATAAAATTTTCTGTTTCTACTTTTTGTTATACTAAGTTTTGCATTGTTTTTCTGTGTTTCAAAGTGGTTGTGGACATGCGTGCGAAGCCGTGGGCAACTGCTAGTCGTAATAGAAAACCGGTGATTTTAATTAACACCGTGTGACGCCAGAAGTAGCATTTTCCTTCATTTCCACCTCGCTGCAGTGACACCGCGTCTAATTCCCTATTCTCTTTTTGTACCAACAAACTAGTTCTGTGAAAAAGCGTTCTCCAGTCATAAATTTTCTCGCATGTCGCTGGAAAAAATGACGCTTCGCCCTATCGAACCTTCCGAATTTAGAATGTAAATTCACCCGCCCTTAACTGACGGCCCTATTAATTACAGGTAACTTATGAGGGCATCTGCATGTCCTTGATATAAGTTAATGCTCCTCCCGGTTCTATATGGATGTCCTTTTCTGACGTTTTCAGACGTGAGAAGCTTTGTAACGATCGTCTGCGAAGCTTTGATTACTACTACGAATGCCTATTGTAGACTCGCATAAAACATCCCCGAAGAAATGAATGCTCAAACCTACTCGTAATTTAAATGGATATGGAGCTGTTCATTTCAGACTTGGCTAGCGCGACGTGAATTGTGGCCGCTGGGATAATGGACGTTTTGGGATTTTTTGCACGGGAATAACTCGACTTGTTTATGGATAGGAGTGATGTTTGTGATGTTGCATTGTTGCGACTTTACTAATGAAAGAGGAGTCATCAATATTGGAAGCTCTCTGTGTGCTTTCAATACGTATATGGGCTCTCTCGTTCTACTATTATAGTTCGTTATTTTTTCATTAAAATTTGTGGTTGAGTACGAATTGAATGTAAACAGTACGAGAAATGACCCACTCTTGTTTACAATATTTACAATTTCTCAATAATTTATTTGGTTCGTGTAATTTAATTGGTTCCAGTATATTTGTTGAAAATATAAATTCAATTTAAATTTGTCACCACATCAAAATATTAATGTTTTGTTACGTTTCAGATACATTTGTATTGATTTATTAATACTGGGTTATTGCAAGTAGTATAAATTAATATTTTTATTCACCTTTTTTATTTACTTTACACTAATTAAAAATTGTTTCAACGTTGTAAAACTAACGGTCTTGGTTAAGTTTTTGATTACTTAAGTTTAATTAAGTTTATCCGTAAGGGCTTCATCAAAGTTTGAAAATTTTACGATTTAATTAATATTAAATTATGAAATGAAAGCACAATCAAAAGAACTATTCTGTTTTCCTTTTGACGTTTCTAATGTAAAATATTTAAAGATATAACAGATATTAACTTATTAGTTTCAATTCTACAAAATGGCTGAAACAAATTAAAAAAAGCTAGTTCGTAAATTACTATTTTTAATAACATGATATCGAAAATAAACTCAATTAAATCAAGCTGTGCCTGCAGAACTTTAGCCATATTTTAGCCGTTTATTTACACTTTAGCCACATATTAGCCGTTTATTTACGCTCACACTTTTGAAGTTATCTTGTCTTGTGTTGATGTTACACAGCATACAGGCTGTTCCGTCTAAACCCCACATTAGAAGTATTGAAAGTTCTAATAAAGATATTTATCTGAGAGTTGGTACTCAGGCATAATCCGTTGAGTTATGTTCAATGAAAATATTTTCAAGATGGCAGCACTTCCGGTTATACCGGAAGTTGCTATTAACTTTCTTATTTTAAATGGAAAGCTATGTTTTTCACTGCGTTTTTGGATTAGTTGAGTTATTTTAAGGGAGTTTTTATCAGCTTTCCCTATACCCAAGTTTAACCGTTTTCAAGATATTTAGGATTTTTGAAAATTTTTGAATTTGCACCTGTCCCTTAAAAAATCGGTAACTCGCTTAGTTTTAGAGATTTCGAAATCATGTTTGGAGAATTGAAAGAGAAAGTCTATATCTGTTGTTCAGCGTGATCAAAATTGGAATTGAAGTTAATAAACCAAAAAATGTTAAGGTTCAGTTTGGACAACTTCAAGTACCCAAAACTTAATTTTTTCAAATGGGATGTCCCAATTTTTATTCTACTAGATGGAGGAGAATTTTTTTCATCTATCTGTATTAGCATTCCCTATACCTATCTGTAATAATTTTCAAGTCATGTTGGTTTTTTTGTTATTGTAGGATATTTCTTACTAACCACAGCTATTTTTGCATAGTTTGCCATAAAAACATTTCTGATTAAACTTAAACGACAAACTCTGTTCAAAATTGTGTTATCAGTCTGTCAAAACAAAATAAATTCATTGGGTGTTGGTTAGAAAAACTTTAATTTCTCACCTTTTTTCATTCGTTTCCATGGCAACTTATGAGAAAAAGCCTATGGCTAATGAAATTCTCAATCCCAACAAAAAGGTATTGTAACTTGAAAACTATTAAACATAAGTATAGGGAATGTTAACACAGATCGAAGCAGAATTAAATTCTCTACCATCTAGTGAAATAAAACTTTTGTCATTTCATTTGAAAAAAATGAGTTATGGGTGCTTAAAGTTTTGCAAACTTAATTTTGAAAATTTGGAGTTTGTTATTCTTTTTTAGAAATTTGAAAACACCAAAGGATAGATCTAGGCTTCCTCTTTCAAATGAGCTCAAAAATATTTCCATGCAAATTTTTAAAAATCGCAGAGTTATCGATTTTTGAACTAGAAAGTGCAAATCCAAAAAAATTTTAAAAACCATAAATATTTCGTAAACGGCTAAATTTAGGTATAGGGACAGCTTATGAAAGCTACCTTAAAATAACTCTAGTAATTCAAAAACGCATTAAAAAATATAGCATTCTATTTAAAATAAGGAAGTTGATAGTGACTTCCGGTATAACCGGAAGTGCTGCTATCTTGAGAATATTTTCATTGAGCAGGACCTAAAAGATTATGGTTGTACACACATTTTCAGATGACTATGATTATTAGAACTCCCAATACTTCTAATGTGGGGTTTAGACAAAACAGCCTGTATGATGTGGCTAAAGTTACACTTCACTTTCAAGGTTTGTTTTAATTGAGTTTATTTTCGATCTCATGTTAGTAATTACTATACTAGAATTAACAAAAAAATAAGGATTAGACATCGTATTAAACTTTTTTAAGTTAGAATAATAAGTTAAAAGAGAAACAAAATGAAAATAGGTGAATAGCTTTAATACAATATTACACATCTGCTTATTCCTTTCAAACTGAGGAAAAAAATTTAAAAAATGGAGGAAGTGGCAAATAATAATTTAAGAGCATGTAATTTTCGTTCATTTATTTAGCCCATTTGACAATTGCTACAAATCACTCACACGTCCTTGTATCAAAAACTGTTTTTTTGCAGGAAATGATAAAAAAATGTCTTGCTTTGTATCCAGTTATGTAATAAAAGATGCAATAAGCCTTACTAATTTTCTTGAAAGTAGGAAATATCCAGATTAATCACATAATGTGAACAATTATTTCACACTGCGAAGATCGCCATTAACGTCAAGATTAATGCATTAAATGTACTTGCATTTCATTAAACTGATTACAAATGGTGCTGTTATTGTATATAACAGAAGACCGATTATACTGTATTATTAGAACTTTATGTACTTTATGTACCGTGTGATGAGATCAATTTAATGTCTTAGCGCAGTTCACAGAGTTACAGAAGCAACGATGTACATTAAAATCACATTTAAGAATAATGTTTATCAAAAAAACTGTAAACAAGACAGTTTTCCAGACACTTTTTTTGGTCGTCACTTTCAGACTTCTTCAAGCTTCAAGCTTGATTGGTTTCATTTCGTTTTTCCAAGTGTGTTCAGAGCTGAGTATTCGGTTTTTATTTAAATAATTTTACTCGAACGAATGGTCTAGGTCTAATGATTTTCCCAGACAAAGCAACATTTGTACCATGTCAGAGACTTTAATGTTGTTTCGATGTTTTAACTCTTAACCTGGAATTGCAAAGTTTAAGGCCGTATTTCAGCGGCATAAAACGTGCCCTAAATTCCTAATTACTTAATTATTTCTTCGAAGTAAGTCACGATTGTAGCAAACTGCAAAAATCTTGTCTCGGCGTCTAAACCCTGTCTCATACACGCCATAAAATTGTTGCTGTCTATAACGCGTTAAAGAACCGCCTTGACTGGATAATTTCTTCATGAATGGTGTAACCGCATATTTATCGTGGCCGCACCCTGAAGCAGGTAACATAAATTGGGTTCTGTAATCGGAAATGAGCCTGACATAATTGGAATTTTTAACTGGACGAAAATTTTTCAGGGCGGAATCCTGAAATCTTTTTGTCTAGAGAATGGCCGCATCTGGCGGAGGCATGTGCATCCATCTTCCAAATCACCACACACTGCTGCAGGTGTCAATGATGTCGCATGACAAGACAGTTTGTTGATGGCCGTTTCATGACATTTGCAAATTGCCCCCAAAAACCGACTTTTCGGTCTGCCAGATGCTGGCAACTATCATCATCAAAATACTGAGAATTCCAAATGTCAAGGTAACAACAAAAGTGTTTATCTTCGATGTGCTCTCATGAATTATCGTCGCTTAATTCCGGGCAATATTCGCAGATTAATGGATTTATCGACTCCTTCAGCGTATTAATAAGAGAGTTATTTGTTTAGGGCCAGGCACAATTCTCTGGCTTCAGAGTGGACAGGATAAGCCTACAGAGCCGCAGTTGGGTAAATAACGCGACAAAATCCTGTTAGGTTTGTAATATTTCACGCATTTTGTTCTTTATGTTGTGCATTTATTAGCAATTCAAAGAGAATAATTTGCATATAGTCTAGAGGGCGAATTCTATGCCATTTTGAATTGAATACTGGTCAAGAGATGGTGCTATGGTCACTGTCACTAGAAAAAAATGCGCGAAATTTGAATTGAAAGCCATTTTTTGTGTTGGTGATGCAACAAAACGCCCAGATTTTTAATCTAATTTCGGGCAATATTCGCAGATTAATGGATTTATCGACTCGAGCGCTTTTCCTTCAGCGTATTAATAAGAGAGTTATTTGTTTAGGGCCAGGCATAATTCTCTGGCTTCAGAGTGGACAGGATAAGGTTACAGAGCCGCAGTTGGGTAAATAACGCGACAAAATCCTGTTAGGTTTGTAATATTTCACGCATTTTGTTCCTAATGTTGTGCATTTATTAGCAATTCAAAGAGAATAATTTGCATATAGTCTAGAGGGCGAACTCTATGCCATTTTGAATTGAATACTGGTCAAGAGATGGCGCTATGGTCACTGTCACTAGAAAAAAATGAGCGAAATTTGAATTGAAAGCCATTTTTTGTGTTGGTGATGCAACAAAACGCCCAGATTTTTAATCTAATTTCGGGCAATATTCGCAGATTAATGGATTTATCGACTCGAGCGCTTTTCCTTCAGCGTATTAATAAGAGAGTTATTTGTTTAGGGCCAGGCACAATTCTCTGGCTTCAGAGTGGACAGGATAAGGCTACAGAGCCGCAGTTGGGTAAATAACGCGACAAAATCCTGTTAGGTTTGTAATATTTCACGCATTTTGTTCCTTATGTTGTGCATTTATTAGCAATTCAAAGAGAATAATTTGCATATAGTCTAGAGGGCGAACTCTATGCCATTTTGAATTGAATACTGGTCAAGAGATGGCGCTATGGTCACTGTCACTAGAAAAAAATACGCGAAATTTGAATTGAAAGCCATTTTTTGTGTTGTTGATGCAACAAAACGCCCAGATTTTTAATCTAATTCCGGGCAAGATTCGCAGATTAATGGATTTATCGACTCGAGCGCTTTTCCTTCAGCGTATTAATAAGAGAGTTATTTGTTTAGGGCCAGCCACAATTCTCTGGCTTCAGAGTGGACAGGATAAGGTTACAGAGCCGCAGTTGGGTAAATAACGCGACAAAATCCTGTTAGGTTTGTAATATTTCACGCATTTTGTTCCTTATGTTGTGCATTTATTAGCAATTCAAAGAGAATAATTTGCATATAGTCTAGAGGGCGAACTCTATGCCATTTTGAATTGAATACCAGTCAAGAGATGGCGCTATGGTCACTGTCACTAGAAAAAAAAGCGCTAAATTCGAATTGAAAGCCATTTTTTGTGTTGGTGATGCAACAAAACGCCCAGATTTTTACTAGTGGCGTCTTACTACAGCGTACTCGAGCCAAAATAAAACAATCACCTGTGTATTTCAGCTAAAGTGACGTCATAACACATGTGTGTTCCCGAAATAAATGTGGCGCCGAGACGTGGTGACCATCGCGTATAATTAGTAATCACATTTCTCCTATTTCTAGGAATCAGCGGCGTGCGTTAACCCCTTGAAGTCTTTGATATTGAAACGTTACATACCTATTAATTAGCAGTTGTAATCTTCCGCCATAATCTTTCTCTTCCAGTGATTTAATTTTTTCTCTTTCAAAATTCTGGTTAATTAGACTGACACTGAATCCAGTGTGAAAGAACTGGTAGAGTCGGTTTAACTTGAGAGGTTTCTGTGCATTGATTGGAAGAGACAATTGCCCGATTTGTTGAATTTTATAATTTGCTTGTCTGCGATTAAAAGTCTGGAGAGTTCAGCAAAAGGCGACTTTTATTAGAATCGGAATAGCTACTTAGCTACTGAGCTTTTAGTGCCTGGTGACTGAACATTTGTCGGTTTTATTCTTAATTAGGTGGCTCGGTGTGGGTGTTTTATATTCGCCCTTAGTGTGGCTACTTCGTTGTTAACTTGCAAGTTCAAACTTTCAGTTGTAATTTAACCCTGACGATGAGGCTAGTTACGTAAGTGTAAAATTGGTTGCCGACTAGTAGGTGCTTCCGTTACATTGTAAACAATCATACACCAGATGGACTTTTCAATCGCTGAAACCTGAGTCCGGGGAATTTTGCGGTTTTTCTATTATTGGGGAATATTGTATTTACAGTATTCACAGAATCTGGTCGCACAGAAAGACAATATTGAACATTGATAATGGAATAACGTATTCTGTAAATCAATATGAAATTCTATGTTTTCGATATTTGAGGAGCGCTTGAGGCTTCGGTGTCAGGTGAATCGTCCCCTGGGATTGCTTCCCAGCCATAAATCGAACATTTCTCGGACAAACTCTATTCGTAATATTTATTCATGTGCATTGTAAAGTGGAAGGCAATACAGTACGACTGTATAAATATTGAATAAAGCTGATAATATCGTCTGAAATGTGGCACAATGAAAGCTCGTTAACTCCGCAGGGACTAAGTCTGAATTAAAAAATAATTAATTCGCCAAATGTGTTTCACAAATTTTTACACTAAGCTGTACATTAGGCAAATGAAAAACAACAGGACGCGTTAAAAAAGGATCTCGTTGACAATTTGTATTCATTACATTTGGTTTTAATTTCGGAGAATTTGCAGGGTTTATTTTTTAAACTAAAGCGGATGAGTTGTAGTGTAGAAGTTTTGAATAGATGTTTCCTACGAGTTGCAACATTTGTGTTTCACGTTCATGGTCTGACAAAACTATCACAGATCACTTTTAAATATTGCCTTCGGAAGTACATAATTTCTTTGATGCATAAACTTATTTACAACATTTAGTCGTATTTTCAAATATACCGACATAATTAATTTTTGCTTAAATAATTATGCTCGTTTGTATCGTGAATATCGATATTAAGTAAGTACATTCATATAAATGAATATCATGCTTTGCACTAACTCACCTCAAACAGAACTTTATTTATTTCGAAAACGACTATACACAGAGATTTTTTTACTAGTTTTATTTACTCATTTATTATTATTTGAAACAGTTTATGTTTGAAGACATCAATTTTCATTCGTCCTTCACCAAGGGCGGATCCAGGGGGGGATCACCACCAATTTTAATTTTTTAATAAATAATATAAAACCTTAGTGAACAAATGTTTATTAAATAATCACATTAAAAGTCTTTTTAATGCACATTTTTAAATAAATACATAAATTATTAATTTCTAATGTGTTTGTGTCCATTTTGTTTAGTTTCAGTATAAGGAAAGGTACCTCTTTGGTGTTTTTTAGACTATCACTTGAAAAATCACAAATTTCTGGCAACCTTTCGTCTTAATTTAATCTTCTTCAATCCGTTTATAAAAAACAATTGACGGCCTAAAGAAAATTAAATTAACATCGAAACGTTTCTAGAAAGTTGTATTTTTTAGATGATAGTCAAAAAATACCAAATACCTTTCCTTACAATGAAAATAAATTATTACCACTTAATAAAATATTATGCGAAGATTCTCGAAAAGTAAACTAAGGAAGTTGCTTAGAAATTTCTTTACGTCCAGAATTTTTTATTACTTAAACTTAGTTAAACAACTGTATGTGAATTAACATTGCCTGTTGTATTTTATGTTGTAGTTTTTTTTTAATAATTAAAAAGAGTGTTGTTTTTGTCAATGAGAACTAATTATTTTAAAAACTTAGCGAAACCGACTAGTAAAAAAACGTTATGATCAACAACTGCCTATGAATATCCAAAAAATGCACAACATGTAGGGTGTTTTATTTGAGAAAATATAAATTTGCATTGTAAAATTTTTTGGAAAAAAGTTTTTTGGGCTTAAATTTTGTGCAAATTTATTTAAACATATATTTTAACATAACAAAAGTTTCATTCAATAGCTTCACCATTCTAAAAATTTTTGGAAGCCCCCCCCCCCCCCCAAATTAATTAATAAAGAACTCATTTAAGTAATAATAATTTAAAATTTTTACACTTCTCTTAATTGCAGGGGAATTTTTAGTCCTTTTGTTAAAAAACAAACGGATTCTGTTAACAGTTCTGTTGTCAAGAATACAGTCACTAATTACATCCGCCAGTTTCTTTAATTATTTCTTTTCACTTTGCTACGTTTACATACAATTATATTTATTTATGCTTTTTTTATAAATACCTCAAGGCTTTAAGTTTAACAATCTCGTAAAACCTACAAACTGGCATATCTTTCCTGTTAGCACGTATAACATTTTGTCAGCAAATCTCGTCGACACAAATCTTTCAAAGCTCGAATTAGAATGAATGGAAAAACCGCACAAACAGGCCAAAAATTAATAAAAGTATCTCGTCCGCATAAAAATAACATGAAAGCCAACAAGTCAAACAAGACGGTGTCGGGACGGTGCTATAAATTATCAAAGGGGGAATGCATATTTCAGGCAGGAAATTACTGAAATTGCACTGATGCGCCTGTAATAAGTCGGAAAATGTTTAAATTTGACCGCTTGCAGTGCTTTCAGAACTCGATACCACTTGGACAAAGGTGGCGTTAAATTTTCGAAATTTTCCGATGATGAATTTGGCCTTTTGTTTATTAAAATTGTTCCTGATTTGCAGTATATCGGGATGTTGGACGTCCCTCGACCGACCAGCAGGGTGGAGATCGTGGCGGCCATGCGAAGGATACGAGTAAGAAGTGAAATTTATACGGTTTCAGACTGATTAAACGTGTTTCAGTACGAATTCAAGGCAAAAGGAATTAAGAAGAAGAAGGTGACGGTGGAGGTCTCGGTGGATGGTGTTAAAGTTACGCTCAGGAAAAAGAAGAAGGTAACCGAGGGGAGATGTTGAAACTTTGTATTCCGACTGCACGTACAAGAAAATACTTTTAACGGTTGTGGCCCCAGCAAATGGGCTGGATGGGAAAGGGGAAACACTAGATTTTTATTAAAGAGTTTTATTTTCCCGGGCTTTCCTTTTGTCACTACACATTTTTCTCCGGGTTATAAGTCGCAAGTTCGCATTTGTGTTACAGTTGCGAAATATTATCCTCGACTTTTCTACGCGGCCGTAATCGGCAATAAACTACGATGGCTTTAAAGGGCCATGATCACAACTTGTTTAACCTGCCAGATTAAAATCTCGCACTGCTAATGGGATTTTTCGATTTCAACCAAATTTGCATCGTAAACACAAAATACACCCCTGGTCTGTGCCCTCAACAATTCAACTCCATATCTGTGGCACAAGGACTAGTTTGTGGAAAGATAAAGGACTAAAAACATTGTTTTGCATAATTAATACAAAATTAAATATGTGTATCGGCTATATCGATATTTTTTCAGCAAGTCAGCATATTCCTGAAATGCGGTACTTTCGGCACAGACTGTATTTGCATAAATTATAAAAATTAAACAAAATACTAGTATCAAATCAAAATAGGTATATTGCAAAAAAATTCAATTCATTTACAAATTAGTTTACATCGTATTCTGATCTAACAAAGCAAATTGAGTTATGCCTAAAAGTTCTATTTTTTGTTGAATTAATCTGCCCAATCAGATTCTCTAATTTTTACTAAGCCTATTATAAACTGATTACACTTTATAACATAACCCAATATTAAAAATATAATATAAAAAAATTTAATGTGAAGCAGTTGTAGCAGAATGCTAGAGGGATTTTCCCAAATCCCTGATACATGAAAGTACATTGGAATGAAAATATAGCACTAAAATAAACGTAAATACCTATCCTCATTTAATTTCTACTTGCTTTCAACACATAAACTTGAACAAATTTTGCTGATGAAACAAATAAATGTATTTGGATATTCAAATTTTTTGAGCAACTAAGCGATGTCGATTTAATTTATTGTCGGTAAATTGCACTTTTACGTTAGATAAGAAAATTATAAACAACAACTTAAAAAGTCACCGTTTTCAACAATTAAAATAGCCTTGATATTGAACGCCGTACTTCGGATATTATGCACTAATAAGTAATAACGCAATACTTTGTTTTTGTTTTTTAATTTTAATAATAATTTTGCTTTATTTAAATACGTGGGAACATTATTATTTTTATAAGCAAATCCATTATAATCTATATCACCTTAAAATTAAATTAAGAAATAATTAAAACAATGGTATAATGTACAATGGTATAAGATAAAATAAGATAATTTGTCATATATCACACGTGATTGAAATGCCATTATGAAGCTTGCAAAAAATGATGCATTTGTACAGGGTGTCTCAATCTCAGACTGTCGAGCCTGATATCTCAGTTATTTCTCAACAGATTTTTATGAAATTTAAAATGCAGATATTTCAGAAAGTAAAGATTAAAATGCGCTTTTGACAGTTTTTTCAGTGTGCATTCCAAATTTCATAACAATCCGTTGACAAATAACTGAGATATAATAAGCTCTAAAGCCTTAAGTGAGACACGCAGTATATATTTCTATAACTAATACACTATAATGCGACGTTTAGCTGACATAAGAATTAAAACATTTTTTCATATAATTATGTAAAAGCGTTTTGCTTTGTCAGATAGGAATTCCTTAAAAAAGGCAGTTTCTAAGACGAGGGATGTGGTTCGGTTAAAGGGTGATTTTGCAACAAAATCTGATTGGGCAGTTCAATTCAACAAAAAATAAGAAATTTTTTGGCATAATTCAATTTGCTTTGTCAAATCGGAATACGATGTAAACTAATTCGTAAAGAGTTGAATTTTTATGGAATATTTATTTCGATTTCCTACTAGTAATTTGTTTTAATTTTTATAATTTATATAAGTACAGTTTCTGCCGAAAGTACCGCATTTCAGGGATATGGTGACATGCTGAAAAAATATAAAAAAAAATCTGAGCTTCTATTTAGAAAATATACGCAATTTAAAAATTGAAAAAGGCAACCCGAGAATTACCTTTACCTAGAAATACTTACTACCTATTATTGAATACCTAGGCCATTTTGATGCACTGGCTATGTTGCTTGTGGAAGTGAAGATTTTATTAACGATTTTAAATCCCAAATACAATACTTTCTAATTTTTTTAATTTTATGCTCTTCAAAGCTATACATTCAAAATAATAATTTGGTATGACAAAGTTAGATTATTTGTAAATTTTAACTTTGATTATTTTCGAGAGCTCGAGAAGATTATGGTGAAGTTTATTGTTGTGTTCAATACATAATAGTTTCGATTGAATTTCTGAGTTATTATGAGTGACAAATATACCTAAGCGTCAAAAACAGAAAAACAACAATGAATGTGAAACTTATTTTTCATTTTATCATGAACAAAACAGTACCTAGATAAAATACCATTTTATTGTTTAGAATGGAATATACCATTATTAATGATTTATTATTATTTTTATTTATTCACACATTTCTTGTTCCTTGTAGACATATCGATATAGCCGATAAACATATTTAATTTTGGTATTAATTATGCAAAACAATGTTTTTAGTCCTTTATCTTTCCACAAAGTAGTCCTTGTGTCACAGCTATGGAGTTGAATTATTAGGGGCACAGACTAGGGGTGTATTTTATGTTAACGATGCAAATTTAGTTGAAATCGAAAAATCCCATTAAAGATGCGTCTTTAAATCTCGAACTGCGCGTTTTAATCTCGCAGTGCGAGATTTTAATCTGGCAGTTTAAAAAAGTTGTGTTCATGGCCCTTTAAAACCATCGTAATAAACAACTTAATGAGGCGTTCATATTCACAACAAAACGCTTATTGGACTGTTTTCCGATATCTTTCATGCAAATACGTGCAGTCGGCCCAATTTGAATTTTTCCGCTCCGATAACTTTGCTTTTTTTCGCAGAGGAAACACTGGCTGGACGATGGAAAGCCTCTACTCCTGTCACATCCCATCTATAGAATATTTTACGTGTCACACGATTCTCAGGACTTGAAAATATTTAGTTATATAGCTAGGGACGGAGCTTCCAATGTTTTTAAATGTGCAGTATTCAAATCGAACAAAAAGGTCAGTATGAAATTTTTATGTCATGTCTTTGTAAATTTGCCAAAACTGTACGCCTACCGTCTTGTCGAAGCTTAATTGTTAGTTGGACGATGTTTTGTGGAAATCATTGGTAAACATATTTTGCGTATTCAGGAAGAAGGAAAATATTTGTCGATGCGTTGATGGGAATATCAGATTAGGGGTTTGTGTTATCCACTTTATTGCGGCTTTATGGGAAAATATAATATTTTTTTCAATTATATCTACACGTTTTTTGTAATGTAAAATTGTGATTTCAGAAATATAAGATAAAACATCTAGCAGCTGTGATATACGACATGGTGTTAGTTTTCTTTATTGTGTATACGAAGAGTTTTATCCGTATCTTTCAGGCGTCGCTGCTAGGAATTTTGATCTACAGTTTTACGCCACAAACCTTTTTCAGAGAATTTGGAATTTATTACACGAGTACCTTACCTACGTGTAACATTTATTGTTAAAACAGTGCAAAGAAAGCAAATGTCTGTAAAATTTTTAATATTCCTATAATATGTACGATTTTAAATTTTTTAGTATTTTATTATGGGTACCTACACTAGATTAAATGGTAAATAAGTATGTATTTTAACTTTATTAAAGTACACTTTTCCTGTATTAAATTTCAAGTGGTTAGGATGATAAACAAAAGGTCTGTTAGATATGAAACGGTGAATAAGATTAATAATTTAGAAGAATACATTTTCTATTCCCAAGAGTCCACTACAGGGCCAAAAGTATTTTATTTTTCCTTTAACACTTATTGTTTAGTTTTCAGATTTTTTTCTAAATTAAATAAAACAATAACCGCATTTTAAAAGACTTTCTCCACTACCGCTCGAATAGAAGAATGTATTCTGTAAATCAGTTTCAAAAATGTTACTTAAAACGGCTGTAAAACACTGATGAAAATAGCTAAAATTTGACGCTGTTTAGCTTCTTTAATCATACTCTTGAACATATTTTTTAGACAATCCATTTGTGATATATTCCTTTGGATATTTATACTTGATAAAAAATAAGTTTCATCCGGTAAGCAGATGGGTGCAGGACGATCCTAATTCGTATCCTCTACTATTATCAAATTTGATAAATATGTGTAAAGACACATATATGTAAAAGTATAAAATGTTATTGATTGTGTTATTGTACTGTACTACAGGGTGCTGCATTTTGAATGTCCGAATAGGGGATCTACGAAACTAAGAGGTTTAGAGAAAAACGAGTGACACATTCTCGGGTCCGTTTTTTGAGAAAATAATTTTGGTCAAAACCGCATCCTGCTATCATCTTTTGTTTTCGACTTATAAACAAAAGTTGTCATTTCAGCGAAATCTTAAAAAATTCGTATCTTCCTTATTATAAAAGATACACATTTGAAACAAAAACATTATACAGGCACTTTTTTACGGAAAATCTAATAATGTTATCAGAGATTTTTTTTAATCATTAGTTTTGATGTAATAACATAAAGTTGTATTTTTTAAATAGGAATCATAGGCGGCTGTGACATTTTTGAAAAGCTTATTTTTTTCTGATTTGATATGTCTGTTTGTGTAATACATTATTTTTAAATATTAAAAAAAACATAACATTTTGGATTTTCAATTAAAACTATGAAAAATATATTACCCCACAAGTATTTATAATTTAATAATTTTTTAAACACTAATTAATTTAAAAACAGCATAATAAATTATTATTAGATCAAATTTTTGCAATTAATAAAAATTATTTGTTTTTAGATTTAAAATGGCAAGCTTACTTATTGCTATTCTATTTTCTAATTAAGAAATTAAGAAAAAGAAAAATCTTGTGTGATTGCTTGTCAATAAAATTTTATTTTACCAAAAAAATGTCAATCTAAACACCAATATCAAATCCCATCTGCGTTAAAAAAATGCATAACATTATCAACGTCACCTCCATTGCACTTCACTAAATCATAAAAAAGTGTTATCAAATGGTAGTGACACATTGTTTTCAATTTTCTGCACATTTTTTATGTAATTAAAATCTGCGACGATCGTATATTTGTTCAATTGAAAATAAATTTAACATAGCTTATTTTTATAATTTCACATTTTTTACTTTAATAACAGTTCACAAAATTTCTAGATTATTCACACCTTTTATGTGAAATAATTTTTCCATGGCCATCAACTACTTTCAAATATTTTAAATATATTTTTATCAAAAGTATATAAAAATATCAAACTGTATTTATATTGTTTTTAGTTAAAAAAAAAGCTTTTCGAAAATGTCATAGCCAACTATGATTCCTATTTAAAAAAATACAACTTTATGTTATTACAGCTAAACGAATGGTTAAAAATAATCGCTGATAACATTATTAAATTCTCTGTAAAAAGTGCCTGTATAATGTTTTTGTTTCAATTGTGTATCTTTTACAGTTAGGAAGATATGAATTTTTTAAGATTTCGCTCAAATGTCAACTTTTGTTTATAAGTCGAAAATAAAAGATGACCAAAATTATTTTCTCAAAAAACGGACCCGAGAATGTGTCATTCGTTTTTCTCTAAACTTCTTAGTTTCGGAGATCCCCTATTCGGACATCCAAAATGCAGCACCCTGCACATAATGAATTAAATATAGTTCAGTTTATTATTTTTACAAACTGATTTAGGTAGGTGCAGTGCGTTTTAAATCATTTAGGAACTGTTTTTCTGATATATATACAGCAAGCGGCAATATTCATCCAAACACTGTTCAAGTGTTCGGCTTCAGACATCGCATCCAAGCACTCAAGCTCCTTTCTTGTATTCAGCTCAGTCAGCGAGCTGCCGAAGTCAAATTCCGCGTTTCTCCCTTTTCATAATGCAGCTGTCACATCCTGAAATATACGACTATTGCCTCTCTCGTCAAGCCATTTCCGAATTCCGGCTCCTGATGGATTTGGAATGTTTTGTTTTGGCCTCGATATGCCATATTAGAGAACATGGTGGCTTCACTTGTCGCCTCCTGTTTTTATTTAGTAGTTGACGTTGGCACAATATCGATTCGGGCCGAAAATATGAGTGGCCTATATCATTCAATTATAGATTCCGGACGTCTTTCTTGCACGTGGACCCCGATTACCCATCGTTTAAATATAAAAGCAAAATAAGCAGCACGTCACCGATATATGACATCACCCCGTAGCCCTGAAAATGTGCCAAAAATTTAATTTAAACGATGCAAACGCTCTCTTGGCAGAACACTCCCCAAAGACACACGACATTAATTCGGAGCAACAATGGAACCACTTCCTCGGCGGAAAGCCCGTGAAGGAAGCACAGCTCGAAAGGATAACTACGCTGTATGATAATAAATGGACACTTTACTTAAATTTAGAGTAATTAGAGCAACGCAGACAAACATTTACACGATTAGTTTAATTTTGTCGGGGATTTATATAAATATTGCGGAAAATCTAAGAGAAAATACTTGTTTGAACCGTGACCCGACAAAATAGCCCAACGACAAGATGGCCCAACGACAAAAAAGACCCCGACAAAATAGCCTAGCGACAAAACAGCCCATTAATAAAATAGCTCATTCCAATCACAGAGAAATTTTGGGATTTATAAGACGACTAAAAAATTGTTCTGTTTTAAATGGTGTAAACAGATAAATTAAAAATTAAACAATTAGACAAAGACTTAGTTACTTTTGTTAGTAAGTTCAAATTTCAAACGGATCAACAAATTAGTTGAATGAAGATTTATTCAATTTTATTACGTGGGTAAATCTTGAGTTACCAAATGATAACAAAATGCCATAATTATGTGTAGGACATTTTTCATGTTTAGTATACCGATTGAACAAAAGTAACGCATAAAATTCATATTTTTGTTATGAGTCATTTAAAAAAAATCTCGAACAGATCGATTTTATATTCTTAAATGCTACATTTTGACACTAGAATGACATTTCTGATGTTATTTGATTTTCAGTAATGACTGGCATTATTTTTTTTTAATGAGAACTGACATTTTTGATTAGTTTTTTAGATAGTACATGGTTTTGTCTTTCTGGTGGGTACCAAAAATCAAGAAAATAAAGCAAAACAAATTCAAAAATAGAAGAAAATAAAATTACAATGCTATAGAAACTATACATATTGGGAGTGTTACACAAAGAGCTTGTTGTTTTTGTTTTAGCTTTATTGTATATGGGCTGATTATTCTTTGTTTCTGTTTTTGTGTTTAGGTGTCATATAAAGTGCTTTTTATGCAAGTTATATACAAAGACATTATAAAAACCAATTGTCATTTAGAAAATAAGTAGAGAACAAAAAGATAAGGCCTATTGTGCTTAATTGTCAGTATTTGTTAAATTATTACATTAATTAATTCATTAATTTTTTTTTCTTTCGAAACTCTGTTGAGCATTCACCATTTGAATATTTCCTCTCCCCTTTATTTTTTCACCCGTTCGAAAATATGTTTTTATACCGTAAGCTTTTTGTCGGATGGTAAACACTATTTCGGAATAATTTTAATAAGCAAGGAATCAATTTTTGAAAAATTGTTTTTAAATTTTGATCTGTCAATTTTTGACATTTCGCTAAAATTCCATGGGCACAATCTGCTCTAATTTAGTTCATTTTCGATCTCATGTTATTACCTCCCCAAATATTTTTACATTTTTTCAACATCCAATATTTCAGTGGAGGGCTCTGTCTTGTCGCTGGGCTATTTTGTCGTGGGCTCTTTTGTCGGTGCGCCTGTTTGAACTGTAGGTACTAATTAAATTAGCGATTTAAAACGTGATATTCTTTTTGGCTAATTCACAAACTTCTTCCATTCTCTTTGC
Organism: Tribolium freemani; assembly: GCA_939628115.1. Taxonomy (NCBI): domain Eukaryota; kingdom Metazoa; phylum Arthropoda; class Insecta; order Coleoptera; family Tenebrionidae; genus Tribolium; species Tribolium freemani. The sequence goes on along the minus strand of OW626785.1, from coordinate 2,109,166 downwards.
GTTCCAACTTGGTACAAGTTAGGGAACTGCGAGCGATTCGTTATCAGATTAAAAGAAAGCAAACTAAAATTATTATTTCGGACAAACTCACGTAAAAAAATTAATTTTAATTGAGTCATTGATTTTCAAGAGTTTACATCTGCATTTCATGACTTGGCATAAAAATGCTATTTTTTCGTTCATTAATCTGTATTTCGTTGTGTGGTAGTTTAACGTAACTTGTTTGGAAGAAGTTTTAACACTCGGCCGGGGTTAATTGCCCGCAAATTGTGCTTGGCGATGTTCAAATTGTGTGCAGAAACTTATTAGTCAAGGTATGAGTGCTCTGTCAACTCAACTCAACAAGCAATTGAATTCTGTTTATTTTACTAATATTCTATTTTTTTTTGTTTTCAAGTGATTTTCATTTTTTCTAGCCACTCGGCATCATACGTTTTGAGTTCAGAAGTTAGAGCAAATAGAGGAACTATATTAGCGTTAGGATTTATACAGGGTGCTCAAAAAGTGGCGCACAAACTCAGTAGTACGTTATTGAGAAACATATGTAGATTACGGGAAAGATCTTGAAAAAATTATTTTGTTAACTTCTTCAGTTTTCATTATTTTTTAATGTTTTTATGTGTCACACTAAGTAATCGTTCACTAACAAAACGATGAATAATTATTTTTAAATTTACTATCAGACTTTAGCAGTTTTTTGAATTTAAAAAAATTAAAAGTCATCGAAAAAATCACAATTTGTAGATGTGCCAACACTGGGAATTATTTCCTAGGAAACCGTTTCAAAATTAATTCATTTTTATTGTTGATCAAATTCTATTGTGATCACGACTGTTCGACAACGTTGCCACATTTCATTTATTTAAAATTTGTTATTTATCAATAATTTTTATACAAAGATTTTTTTAACTATTTTTACCTTTATATGTAAGCAGTTCTCTACCACACACCATTGAGTTGGTGCGCGACTTTTTGAGCACCCTGTATTTGAGAAATTAAAAAAAAGATTTAGCACAATGTTGGGATTTTATTAAATCGGCATTGAGGTTGTAATTGAAAGTCTTAGTTTCGTGTAAGAAGGTTTTGCAATGTCTAACCGCTTTTATCTCTGCTTATTTGACGTAAAACTCAATTTACTCAGCCCTTAGAAATTCAGAAACGATTGGTTTAATAAATTCTTCACGTTTATTATTTTAGTCTAGTTTTGCTTTCCAGTTACATCTTTGCAGATCGATAAAATTTTCTGAGAAAAACTCATTGGTATGTTTTCGAAATATGATTCATAAATCTTGTAACCAATTCCGCGTTGTTTGGCCACGTCATTGTTGGAAATTACGTAACAAGATCAAACATCCTCAATGCACAGTGGTCATTCAAATCTCTCCCGTTGTTTACAAATAACATTAGTACATTTCTGGATGGTTTATTTGCAGCGGCTTTGTGCTCCTAACTGCATGTTAACAAAGATCTTCATAGAAATTATCTGACACTTGTATGCCTTCAAAACTTTGTTTATTACATGGAACACTCATCTCGGATTCCATCTTTTTTACCAAAGCTGCTTTGGGATCGAGCAAACACCAGATTCAGTAAACTCGAACGCAGTAACACTTTATTCGTACAAATGGAACTGTCAACGTTTACTTTTTCCTGAGCGTCCTAATTTATCAAATTTGGGAATAGGATAAATCTACTTCTGTGAGGGGATTTGTGAGCAATTTCTCTTTGTGATGGTTCAGGCGTTATCTAGGACTCATGCTAGATACCTTAAAGTAGTTTTTTCATCGGTGGTAACTGGAGGCCGGATCTGGAAATCCTCTATTCAAATAGTTACCTTCATCCCTCGTTATGCGGGCGAACTAAGGGCATTGTCATGTTCGAGTGCCTGGAGCCTCCTAGTCCAGTCTAAATTAATTTTAGAACTGTAGGTGTTGAAACTAATTTACGACAGATGCATATCGATTCAAACCTAAATTATTTCCTCTATTTTACTGCAACTGGACTCGAAACAGATAAAATCGATAGTCGGGAACTTTTCAAGGAGGGATTTTACGGGCACAGCGAAATACGATCATAGTTCGAATCATAAATGCATTATTTCGTTGATGTGTGGTAAAAGAAATTCCCAAAGGATGGCCATGTTTATGGCTCTCTGTCCATTCGGGTTGTAGCGTCGCAATTAAATTTTATAAAGGGTTTAGATGCAACGGGTTTGAAACGCTGAAACTCTTCATATTTGCTCTGTTCTCGTGCCATTTTTGTAATCGCTTCAGCCAGGTTGATTTAATTACTTTCCAGTGAATTGTTCTGGTAATTATCTGCACCTTCCAGCCAGATTTATGCTTGTTTGAATCTATTTAATCTCGTGTTACTTTTGCAAGTCTTTATTACAAACGACATTAGAATTCCTAATTAAACTTTCCTCAAATTATGAAATTATATCAAAGTTTCGTAATGAAGCTTTAAAGGGATTCGCTTTTGAAACTCATCGACTCATCATCAAAAATCGGAGCTCAGATGTGATAATTCCATTTTACGACACATTTGAAGAGGAACGGAATGAATGGGAGTGCACATGTTGAAAATTCAATGAACTCCGGGAGTGTTTCCGACTAGGAACAGTTCTAGCACTGTTCTAATTATTAAATGTTATTATTGTGCCACCTGCTCTGTTCCTCGACTTAATTAATCAAAATGCCACCCTCCGTTAATATTAAATTTCTTGCAAGGTGGGTACGTTATGATTTACAGGGTGTTCCGTCTAAACCCCACATTAGAAGTATTGAAAGTTCTAATAAAGATATTTATCTGAGAGTTGGTACTCAGGCATAATCTGTTGAGTTCTGCTCAATGAAAATATTTTCAAGATGGCAGCACTTTCGGTTATACCAGAAGTCGCTATTAACTTTCTTATTTTAAATGGAAAGCTATGATTTTCACTGCGTTTTTGGATTAGTTGAGTTATTTTAAGGGAGTTTTTATCAGAACCGTTTTCGAGATATTTAGGATTTTTGAAAATTTTTGAATTTGCACCTGTCCCTTAAAAAATCGGTAACTCGCTTAGTTTTAGCGATTTCGAAATCATGTTTGGAGAACTAAAAGAGAAAGCCTATATCTGTTGTTCAGTGTGATCAAAATTGGAATTGAAGTTAATAAACCCAAAAATTTTAAGGTTAAGTTTGGACAACTACAAGTACCCAAAACTTAATTTTTTCAAATGGGATGTCCCAATTTTTATTCTACTAGATGGAGGAGAATTTTTTTCTGCATCTATCTGTATTAGCATTCCCTATACCTATCTGTGATAATTTTCAAGTTATGTTGGCTTTTTTGTTATTGTAGGAAATTTCTTACTAACCACAGCTATTTTTGCATAGTTTGCCATAAAAACATTTCTGATTAAACTTAAACGACAAACTCTGTTCAAAATTGTGTTATCAGACTGTGAAAACAAAATAAATTCATTGAGTGTTGGTTTGAAAAACTTTAATTTCTCACCTTTTTTCATTCGTTTCCATGGCAACCTATGAGAAAAGGCCTAGGGCTAATGAATTTCTCAATCCCAACAAAAAAGTATTGTAACTTGAAAACTATTAAACATAAGTATAGGCAATGTTAACACAGATCGAAGCAGAATTAAATTCTCTACCATCTAGTGAAATAAAACTTTTGTCATTTCATTTGAAAAAAATGAGTTATGGGTGCTTAAAGTTTTGCAAACTTAATTTTAAAAATTTGTTTGTTATTCTTTTTTAGAAATTTGAAAACACCAATGGAAAGATCTAGGCTTCCTCTTTCAAATGAGCTCAAAAATATTTCCAAATTTTTAAAAATCACAGAGTTATCGATTTTTGAACTGGAAGGTGCAAATCCAAAAAAATTTTAAGAACCATAAATATTTCGTAAACGGCTAAATTTAGGTATAGGGATAGCTTATGAAAACTACCTTAAAATAACTCTAGTAATTCAAAAACGCATTAAAAAATATAGCATTCCATTTAAAATAAGGAAGTTGATAGAAACTTCCGGTATAACCGGAAGTGCTGCTATCTTGAGAATATTTTCATTGAGCAGGATCTAAAAGATTATGGTTGTACACAAATTTTCAGATGACTATGATTATTAGAACTCCCAATACTTCTAGTGTGGGGTTTAGACAAAATTACTCTGTTATAAAATGAAATTTTCGTTGATTCATAGAAGCCGAAACTTTTTTTTAATTAGAACGTAATTGTAGATCAGATAATCGGCTCGTATTTTTAAATTCGTAATGAAAATAACCAAACTGATCGATTTCCTCCGTCGTCTGGATTTGGTATTCCATAATACGACGTTCATCTATAAAACGAACAATAAAATTTTAAGTGGCGTATTCAATTGCAGGGACGGATTTGAATTTTTTACGATACCATTCTAGTTCGAATGTGGGTAATTCCACGAGTAATTAGAACTGAGGGCACAATGGCTCAATGATTTATCGGTCTGGGTTCATCTATATTCCAGAAATCAACCCAAAATGTGGTGAAACTAGTAAAGAGCAGATTTAAAATAAATTTGGACCGTCTGTGTTTGAACTTAAAGTTTCTACAAGATATTCACACATCACACCCGGAAACAGCTGTGGTGATTTACGGATTTTCTTTACAAAAATTGCGATAAATATCGTCCTGCTTTCTGCACAAGGATTTTCGAATAAATTATTGAGACAGTGGTGGTTGCTGAAAACTTACCGCTTCCTCCATAAATAACTGGCCGCTTTTTCATATTTTATAGTAAATCAAGAAGGCTTAAGGAATGTTAGTCCTACTTTATGGTTAGTGTTTAGAAGGTTTAACCACGTGTGAAACTGAAAAACCAATTGGTTTGGTTTAAAACGAATAAAAGGGTCTTAATTTAATCACTTCGGCTTGAGCCGATCCCTGTCACGGATTCACAAACTTTAGAAAGACATTTAATTTTTCCTTTTCAGTTTAATGTCGTGACTTAAATTTGGCTCGTTTAAACTTCTCTCTTTCTAATGACTCTGATGTTGGTGAAGTTTATCTTGGTAAAAATTCACCTCGGATCTTCCAGTGAGCACTTTCGTGGACCTCAGATTGAAAATCTTATTTCATTTGGTGACTCGGGAGTGGATCATTGCATTATAAATTCCTCGCTGAACTTTTCACATTAGCGGCTTTATTGCATTAAAATAGTGGGTTTTGTTGTCTGAATTGCACGTTATACAGCGATCGTTTTAAAAGCTTTCTGTTTTTTGCACGCACAAACATAAAAATAAAATTTATAACACCGGCGTTAATAAAACTCTTGTAAGTTTTTTATGTTGGCAGTATTTTGATTACTCCTCGAATTTACTGATGTTAAGTGACAAATAGGACGATTTGTGAAAAATGTAGCCAATTAATCTTGAGTTTTTTAGATTATTGGTAGTTTGGCGAAACACGTTCGGTCGCCGTCACCCGTCAGCTATTTTCTCTTCAATTTACTTCCCGAAAGACATAATTATAAATCATAAATTTTGAAATACTGCCAAGCGATAAATTCAAAGTAGATTTGCTCATTGTACTGGCTTATGGATTGGCACACCTGCAAATAATACACAAGTGCATTTCACGTTGCAATTTGGAACGTGGTTCGGAACCAATCTTATTTAAGACGTTGGCAATAGAATCAGCTATAAAGACAGCGTACTACTGCAAATTATTACTCGAGTAATGTTATTGCTGACCAACTAATTGTCGTGACTAATTTCGAATTTTCGACCAAATGCAGCTTTCTATTACTTATTTTCTTTTCCTTTTTAAAAGCTTTTATTTAACTCACAATGTTATCTGTCTGTCGGTTATTTTTTCGGAGCCAAATTTGAAAGGGTTCCCGTTGTCCCACTGAATTGAAATTTTGCATACTCACTTATTCTGCATGACAATGCTAACCTATGTAGTTAAATACCCCCGAAAGGGGTTAAATGGGGTTTTGAAGTTTTGGGTTATGTTTACAAAGGGGTTCTCGATTTGTAAATTTGAGAGGGTTCCTGTAGTCGCAATGAAATAAAATTAACATGCTTACGTAATCTGCGTGACAATGCAATTCTATTTAGTTAATTACCACCTAAAGGTGTTAAATGGGGTTTTAAAATTTTAGGTTATGTTTACAAAGGGGTTCTCGATTTGTACATACCGTAACTTATGCCGACATAGTCATTTGGACGTCACAGTAGATGCACAGTGTAATAACAATAAATCTATGCAATTAATAAAGACTAAAAAGCATAAAATAAAAATATATAAAAAACTGTTTTTTAAAAAAAGCTTTTATTTAAAAGTTGCACTAAAATGTAAAAAATAATGTATTTCAATCACAGGAGAATATTTTTTCTTACAGGTTAAAATTCTAATATTTATAAAAGCTTTGGGAGTTATAAAACTACGGCATTACAGAATTAGTTTGTTCAGTTGACAACTCCCAAAGCTTTTATAAATTTTAGAATTTTAACCTGTAGGAACAAATATTCTCCTGTGATTGAAATACATTATTTTTTACTTTTTAGTGCATCTTTTAAATAAAACCTTTTTTTATATATTTTTTATATCTGAATTATTCGTCCATCTGCGACTTGTTCAATCGACTGTTAAGACAATAAAGATCTTTATGGCTTGCGTCGATGGTGGTCGATAGAAATGCAGCTTCTGCTGCACTGCTGACATTCCTAGTTTCGCAAGCATGTGAATTGAAAGTTTTCATAAATTTTTTAATAAAGTTATTGGTTGAATACGTCATAGGTTTACCCATATGTGCATTCCTGCGGTCATTCAACCTGTAATTTATACAAGAAAATCATTCGTTGCTTTAATAAAGCTCTGCTCAATAAATTCAGAATTACCAGCAGTCACGTGTAAGCTGAAAGACTAAACCTTGTTGAACCCGATTCCGGTTAATTTAACACATATTTTGCCGTTGGGTAAGGAAATCCGGAATATGTATATGGTTGTTAAAAGCTTTTCATTTCACTTTCAGCTGACAAAAAATAAATGTTAATGTTGTGGTGTCGGTGTAGTGATACTTCAGTCAGGATTAAACATCAAAACTCTAAAAGTTTTGTCCAATAAAAAAGAATTTATTAGGTGATACTTTGTGTCGAAGCACTAAAGTTCTCCGAAAGCCGGAAAGTGAATTTCCTGTGGATTCTTGCGGTGTAACGACATGAAAATGTATTCTTGGCCTAATTTTCTCTCCCACGAATATTTTTAAAAGCTGGCATTGAGATGGTGGGTGCCATCATCTAATAAAAGATGTTACGGTGTGTTTAGTCGATATCGAGTGGAATTTGCGGTTTTGTGAAGATTAAACAAATTGCTTGCGGTTTTTTTGGGTTCGTCGTGGGATCCTGTATTGGCAAGAGCAACTAATTTGAGTGTTTTTAATTGTGCGTTTTGTTTTTAAAAAAATATAAATCAGATTGTAGATGGTGTGGCAATTGTGGGCATTGATTCAAACGTTTTTTGTCCTAGTGAGAAAGTGGATTGTTGATAAGACGGATTTGTTTGACGGTTTTCTGAGTTTAGAAAATTGCTACAGGCGACTGAAAAATGATGATAGGAAACGCTTTAATAAACACTTTACATTACTTTCATTAAATTTAACAAGCCGAACTTTGAAACTATTTTCAAGAATGTTGGATCAAGAGTATCGTAATTATGTAAATTTCATGACACATTCTGTGTTTCTAATGAAGAATAAGATTGGACTGGCACGTTGGCAGGCAAGTGTAACACGTGTCCAGAAATACTAACCACATTTTTTTGAAAATTGACAAAGTATCCAATCGTCGGAATTCTTCTACTTGAGCAAATTCTACCAATCGTCAGTGATTAATTTCGGACATTTTTTTAAGCCTGGCCTGGTTATTTAGTTTTTAGAATACAGAAATACAGGCTGTTCCGTCTAAACCCCACATTAGAAGTATTGGGAGTTCTAATAATCATAGTCATCTGAAAATTTGTATACAACCATAATCTGTTACGTCCTGCTCAATGAAAATATTCTCCAGATGGCAGCACTTCCGGTTATACCGGAAGTCGCTATCAACTTCCTTATTTTAAATGGAATGCTATATTTTTTAATTCGTTTTTGAATTACTAGAGTTATTTTAAGGTAGTTTTCATAAGCTGTCCCTATACCTAAATTTAGCCGTTTAGGAAATATTTAGGGTTTTAAAAATTTTTTTGGATTTGCACTTTCCAGTTCAAAAATCGATAACTCTGCGATTTTTAAAAATTTGTAAATATTTTTGAGCTCATTTGAAAGAGGAAGCCTAGATCTTTCCTTTGGTGTTTTCAAATTTCTAAAAAGAATAACAAACTCCAAATTTTTAAAGTTAAGTTTGCGGAACTTTAAGCATCCATAACTAATTTTTTTCAAATGAAATGCCGAAAGTTTTATTTCACTAGATGGTAGAGAAATTAATTCTGCTTCGATCTGTACTAACATTCCCGATACTTATGTTTAATAGTTTTCAAGTTACAATAACTTTTTGTTGGGATTGAGAAATTCATTAGCCATAGGCCTTTTCTTATAGGTTACCATGGAAACGAATGAAAAAAGGTGAGAAATTAAAGTTTTTCAAACCAACACCCAATGAATTTATTTTGTTTTCACGGTCTGATAACACAATTTTGAACTGAGTTTGTCGTTTAAGTTTAATCAGAAATGTTTTTATAGCAAACTATGCAAAAATAGCTGTGGTTAGTAAGAAATTTCCTACAATGACAAAAAAACCAACATAACTTGAAAATTATCACAGATAGGTATAGGGAATGCTAATCCAGATAGATGCAGAAAAAAATTTTCCTCCATCTAGTAGAATAAAAATTGGGACATCCTATTTGAAAAAATTAAGTTATGGGTACTTGAAGTTGTCCAAACTTAATCTTAAAATTTTTGGGTTTATTAACTTCCAATTCCAATTTTGAACACAACGAACAACAGATATGGGCTTTCTCTTTTAATTCTCCAAATATGATTTCGAAATCTCTAAAACTAGACGAGTTACCGATTTTTTAAGTGGCAGGTGCAAATCTAAAAATTTTCAAATAATCCTAAATATCTCGAAAACGGTTAAACTTGGGTATAGGGAAAGCTGATAAAAACTCCCTTAGAATAACTTAAATAATCCAAAAACGCAGTAAAAAACATAGCTTTCCATTTAAAATTAGAAAGTTAATAGCGACTTCCGGTATAACGTTGAAATATTTTCATTAAGCCGAACTCAACGGATTATGCCTGAATAACAACTTTCAGATAAACATCTTTATTAGAACTTTCAATACTTCTAATGTGGGGTTTAGACGGAACACCCTGTATGAGAACGTTGTTTAGCATGTTAACACTGCCACATTTCCGGTTTGGTCCAGTCAGTGGATTGTAGCTTCGTCTAAAAATTGTCCAACATAACAAGTGCTAAAAAATGTGACAAAAGCAATCCTGACCTGACCCACTGAACCGTATTGTAGGATCAATAACCACTAAAAGTTTTGGTGTTTATTTTGTTGTGCCAAAAATATCAAGCCCACAGGAAAATTTTGGCGAATTTCTTAGCCAAGGCGATCAATTTGCACCACCAACAAGACAGGCTATTATTTCATAACTTGAACATTGTCTCATTTGTTTTATTGCCTATGGAAGAAAGCAATCATCTTGACGATTTTCAAGAACAATAAAATTTGCTCTAGTTTTTAATTCTTACGCCAGTGTTTTTCCCACAGTACAGTTGGAGCGTTAATGGTTAACAGCCATTTTAGAAGCCATTAATTGTCCGCTATTTGTGGTAAACAATCAACACACTGTTCGTGGAATGAAGTCTAAAAAAAGGCGAAACCTGTATAAAACCATCTTCAAAATGGTTGTTAACAGTCCGATTCTCACACATCATCACACATTTCGTTCAGCTATCGCCAGTTATCCAAGCGTCAGTTCAATTCAGTGAAATGCAATAGATATAAATAAGTTCACAAAATCAAGTACAGCGGTCTAGGTGTATATTTGCGAGGCCGAGCGTCGCGACGCCACTTGCCAACTCCATCCTAATCAGTTCGTTAGCGGCCGGCCACCTGAAGCATCGCTTTATTCAAAAGATTCGAGTTTGTCGTGTTCGAATAAAATGAAATTGTTTCGCGACTTCACGTTCTTCAAAATAATGGAGAACTCCCCAAAAACCCGCCCCAAAATGTCTAGAAAGGATGAGTAAGAAGTCACGATTGGTCAAAGCACGCCATTCCAGCCTGGAAATGCCGGATTCAGAAGTTGTCGTCAAAAAGAAGCAAGATATGCTGACCAAAGCGAGGAACAAGTTGTTCAATTTGGGTGAGAATTTGAAAAGTCATAAAATAGATGGGGACCACCACAAGAAGACGGTAACTCAAGCCACCATCGACTACATCTTCAAACATTGCCCTAAGGACAAGAACCACGTTTATGCCAACAGTAACATTCACACCAAGAGGAATCTGCAGAAGCAGAATTCAGTCGGAGCTTATCCGATCAAAATCGAGATCACTCAAGACTCTGATGAGGAAAGGGAAACTATTAAGAGATCAAGACCGGCCACGGTTTGTGTTGATAAAGTGAGTGAAGGAAGAGAAACCGCAGCTTTGGCTCTGGAAAGACCACGAAAGAAGCTTTCGTTCCGGGAGCCTGAAATTGTGGGCCGTACCAAGCAAGAGCAGCAGAAAACCCACTTGGAAGTAGTAGGACTTAAGAGAAGTTCGAGCTACTGCAATGGAATCCTGCACCGAAGCCCTAGTTTCGAAGACTCTGATTTGGAGGTATCTCCCATGAGTCTAAATTTAAAATTGCAGTTATTGTGTCGGTGGTTTAATGCCTTTTTCCTTGTTGCAGAGCCAAGCTATGCGTGTGGTAAGGACCATAGGTCAAGCGTTTGAAGTGTGCCATAAACTGTCGATTAACGCTCCTGAGAACGAAAATTTGGATCAGGACGAACAAGATACGCTTACTCAAGACTTGCTCAGCGACCGGTTAAGTGACGTAACAAGTGATAAACCGAAGAAAGGTAAGAGTTTGTCATAGCACCCGAGATTGATTAATTTCAACCAACGCACGACTTTTCGAAAATGATGTGTTTGTCAAAGGTCGCGCTTAATTAAATTAACAAATGACTCGGCATACTTTAAAATATCTCGGGTATATTTAGTTCAAGTGCACACTTTGGAAAAAAGCCGATTTTTGTCTCTTGAGTAAACAGTGCCAATCAAATGGGATTTCTTGTAATTTCGATTGTTGTGCGAACGAATCAATCAGAGTGGAATTAGATCCTCGTTGAAACTCTTACTTTGTTTGTTTGAAGACATAACAGATTCGCGTCCATTTGCTTCATGTCTAATAACATACATTAAATTAAGTTTATTTTTTATTGCTATGATGTTGAACAGAAATGGCTTTGCATAATATACATGCAGTTAGTGTTTATGAAGGGTTAGGAATATTCAAATTTAATTTCACTATCGTACGTTACGGTTAATTTATACCTAACACTTTGTGTGAAATAAGTTAGTGTTTATCGAGCTTTCAGATTTTTTTAACAATGTACATCTAAATGAGTATAATGTATTTGTGGCTGTAAAATTTCAAGTTAGGTGGGGACTTAACCATACATTAATGTCTGGATAATCCGAACAAAAAATTGACAGACTTTGTTCGGATTAGGTAAAATTCATCATAATAAATGATATAAATAATACGAACTCGTTCCATTAATCACGCTAATACATATTTTCACCAAAACATTTACTCAACGCTTATAAAAACCTTTATCTATTTCAAAATACAAAAATACAAATTTTAAAAATTTATTTCAAACAGTTACAGCTTCAGTTTCTTTCTACAAATGTATCAAAAGTTCGTTAGTAATGTATACATACAGCGTGATTCTTAAATAAACCGACAAACTTCTACCTATGGTAGTAGTAGTATCAAATGAGTACATACTGGGAAAAATAGTAAACAATTCTTTATATAACCGTTTTCGAAATAAATTTTTTTAAAGTTATGTTGAAGATAAAGCGTACGCCACTGATGTGTTCGTAAGTGGTATTAATACAGTTAGTAGAAAGCATGATAATCATTTGATGACAATGTACTTGATCAATGCAACAATGATCACTGTGTATTATCGATATTCATGATGAAAACGAGCACATTTTTTCCAATATAACTAATTTGAATTCATGAGCGTCGTAAGTGGCACGGATTAAGGGGTTTTTACCCCTACGAAATAAAAACGTAATATGGTACAGATCGTCTTGACTAATCCTGGGAAAGTTGTGATAAAATCTTGTCGGTCTATTTAAGAATCACCCTGTATTTTTTAATGTTTAGTTCGGATTACGAAATTCAGACGTTCGGATTATAGTCTTTCGGATTATAGAGTGTTCGGATTATCCATAGTATTCAATTTAAAATTAAAGTTTTGTTATGCAACAAGTCAATTAGAGAAAAACTTTTATTTTTAAATGGAAGCCTCCATTAAATGTTTTCTATATTTTCACAAATAATAACTAGTTATTGGGGTTTATTGATTTTATAAATCGTTATTTGTAAAGTGTGAAATAAGATTTAAGCAGTTCCTTTGACGCATTATATTTTTTGGGTTTATGTTTTCGGTTACTACAGTTTATGACTGTATTTATTGCTTTGGGCTAATTTTTTGGTATGTTCTTTATCGTTTACTGAAATTGTTTACATATCAAAAAGAATTTTTATGTTTCCTGGAGCCCGTTTGATAAAAAAATTTACCAGTGACAAGTAAATCACTTGTAAGAGTTTTATGAAATTGGCCTCTGATGTTATCACAGCAACAGCTACATATTTCGAATATAAATCCAATTTAATTTAAATTCTTGGTAAATTTAATTGCAGGAAAATAAAAGAATATGAGATGTCTCTGGTTAATAATACAAGATTTACTTTGGTTAAAATTAAAAATTTATCTTCAATTTGTTATCATTTAACTTTTCGTAAAGGTGTATGTATGTGTATTTGGCAACTAAACCGAGTTTTACCGTTGTAAATATTGCTTTAAAAATGTACTATTAAAGGAATCTAATATTTGTTTATTTTATTTCCTTTTAAGTTGAGGATATAACAAATTCAATAAGATATATAATCAACACCGTTGATCCCAATATACCAAAGGAAAATAGTTTACTTGAATTGAACAAAAGATTATTAATAAATTGGGCTGGGAATTTTTACCGATATATCGATAAAAATATCGATATATCGATATATCGATAATTATCGATATACCGATAAATATCGATATACCGATAAATATCGATAACTATCGATATACCGAATACCGATAAATATCGATAATTATCAATATTTATCGATATTCCGAAAAATTTCCATAATATCGTTTTAGTTTAGTTAGAAGCTAAATTCATAAATTAATTGTGCAATTGTTTGTAAAGAATAATATTGTAATAATAAATATTGATGATTCAATATAATATATCGATATTTTGCTAATTTTTGATATTTCGATAAGTATCGATATATCGATGTTTCGATATATCGATATCTCGATATATATCGATATTTCGATATATCGATGTTTATCGATAATATAATGTATCGATTATCGATATTTAAATCTTAATATCGCCCACCCCTATTAATAAATAACAGGAGTACCACATTTTGGTAACACGTGGCTGTTAAAGATAATTTAAAGGTTTAGTATCTACATATATTGTAAAACACCTATTAACGGACTCGGCGTAAAAGCTACCCTAACAAGTTTTTACTGTAAAATAGTACATATTATAAATAACTAAGATATACATTAGTGAGTTTGCGCATCACAAACGTTATAAGATTCGTACTCCATTTTGTATTGGCTAAATTTAACACGTTGTTAAGAGAAAAAGACTCTAAACTCATTATTATCGGCAACTGCCAAGATTTAGGAAAATATTCATTAGTTTCACCATTTGTAAGAAACTTAATAATAAAATCAAAAATATAATAACAAAAGCAATTAAAAAACATGTATTATCTTTAAGTACGAAAACCATTAAATTATGTATTATTTGTTTTTGAATAACGGATGAATTTTGAACAATTTTCGAGTTGGAGTACTTAACATATCAAGCTGCATAAATGTAGTCATAAAATAAAAAGGTAATCCAAGTTGTTGATAAAAATGTGAAAAAAAAAATAAAAAAAATAATAATCAAAGACAGTTATTTGATTATTATTTTTTTAAATAAAAGGTGTAAACTGGTTATTGTTAGCCATTGCTAAGAAATAAGGTCTTTCGGCCCCACGGGCTAGAAGGATAAAATGTTTTATTATGGTAGGCATAGTTGCATAGTTCAAAAGTGATGCTAATAAAATGAAGTCAGCTTATTTCAACAGTTGAAAATTATTTTCAACTAGATATGATTGTAAATTCTAAAATGTCAAAATCTCTTCTTTGAAACATATTTGCGTAACATACAATAATTGCAACGAATTAATCACACTAGTTCAGTTCGCATTTTTAATACTAAAACTTCCATCATGGAGGCAAAGTTTTCGCTGCACTCGACAGAATTATGCACATTGCAAAACGCTTTTACCTTAATTGTTCCAATGCATTCCATATGTTCAACCTCCGACATTCCTTAACCACTCAGCAAACTACCGAACTTTGCAAATAAATAATTCCTACATTTCCGCGACCCTAATTTTCCTCACCTCGCGACAGCCCCGAATTTGTCCTGGAGGACTCGGCATTTACCAGGATTGTGTTCTCTATTTTTACCCATCGTGTCTCAATGTCCCGTTTTTGAAACCAACACGGGGTTCAACGAACATTTGCGAAATTGTTCTAAATACAAACTTGTCAGCGTAAAATTAGAAGTCGATTACGCAAATTTCGGGGCGATTGATAATTATAAGGATAGCGAAACAAGTTAATTGTCAGGAGTGACACGATAATGAATTGTTGAGGATTCTTGGCCAAAAAATGCAAGACGTTTGAAAATTGCTTTGGATTACGAAAATGAAAATAAATTGAGTCTTTACGACGGATTGTAAAAATTACGACTTGTTTTGAGATTTTTAAGTGCCGCCAACAATAGTTTTATTTGTAGGTTTAATGCAAGCCTGAAACAATATGGTGGAGAGATTCCTGATTCCGGGTGACGTAATCCAAATTTACATCCGATATCGAGCTTCCTTCCGTAAACAACGCTTTGTCAACCAGCAACTAATTAGTTCTCACTTACACTGTTGGCTTGACAATGTTAACACTGGAAGTTATTTTTCTTTTCGATTAAGTAGTTTATTTACTGCCAAAAATAAATTCTGATTTTGAAAGCTTTTAGTGAAGGGATGTTCTCAGAAAAATACAAAACAAAAATTTTCGAGAGACTTTACTAAAACCTTAAAAGGATATGAAAAATTTAGGAGAGTAGTGATACAAAAATTCTAAAATATATATTGTTTAAATTACTTTTGTATTTTAGGACAAATTTTCGGTTAAGTACCGCTTTTTATTGTCCAAAAGGAGGTTTTGTGTATCTACAGGATAGGTTACGTAGTTTTTCATAAACAAGATTTTCTGCACTATGTAACTCTTTCGAAAATTGTAAGTTGTAAAAGTTCTCTTGTTACTATTATCTTTCACTGGTCATTTCCTTGACACTCTCGGATGTATACAAACGATTAAAAGTAAATGAATCTTTCTACGCTTTGGTTTTGAAAAAAAAACTTATTTGTTTTTGTGCATTAATTAGACTTTTACTGTGAAAAAAATTTACAACTAGTCGCTTAAGCTTTTCTGAAAAGGTGTCCTCACTCGGGATATTTATCATTTTAAAAGTTCGCTTTTGCTTCACATGATCTATGTCGCAGAAACCTTTAAACTTTCCAAAATAAACAAGAAAATATCAGAAACACTGTCACTTTCTGACGGGCAGATATAAAAGACATTTCCGCAATAACTTCCGTGGTCAGTGAACAAGATTAAACACATCTTTGTTTATTTACCGCAGAGTTAATTTTAAATCAGTGGAACTAGAAATATAATCCATTTTATGCTAGCCAAGGCAACATGACTTTCATTTTTGTGCATTTTAAGCACAAATAACGCGATAAGAATTGTGTCTATTGGAAGCACTCCTTCAGAACGCACTTTATTTTGATGACCCTTAAGTGAAATAAAATATTCTGGGAGCGAAAAGTTCGGAAGCTTTGTGTTATTGAAAGCCATACCTTGGGCCGTTTGGTCCAACAGCCGGTATAAAAAAGCTATACTATCAAGAAAAAACGAGCTAATCCTAACCTATCAATCCGAAAGTTCACATTTGACGCTAGTTTCGGAAAACTTTCATTTCCATTATCTCGATGTGTTGGAAAAACCTCTTTGGAGGTAGTGATATATCACTGGTCTTCTTCTCCCGAGCAATTCATTTGTTATCAAGTCGGGCCATTTTAAAGACACTAATGGATTTCCGGAATAAAACTTTTCAAAAGCTCGTTTCCTATCGAAATTAGCTAAGGAAACAGCTGTTTGATTTTAAAAATCGCAATTTTCCTTTGACAATAAGGAGTGCATCATTGACGTCACGTAAGAATATTACGCGCTTTTGCATCTTCTTTGTCAATAATTCTAAATTTGGAACTGGGTCTCCGTTAAACTCTTTTGATGTTTATATTTACTGTTTAGGCGCAGATGCGCTCCTTGAAAAATTAAGAGACTGGGAAAATTCATTTTCGAAGCGCTTGCCTGGAGTAGATAAATCAAATCCAAGCAGAAATAACATGAGCCACTGCATAAAATTTACAATGTATTTATTGCTTTTCTACAAACATAATAAAAATATTTCGCAACTTTACGATTAGTTTATTAGAGGAGTGAGAGTCGAGAAACATTTTCACTTTCTTTAAACTTGGACTTGCGTTATATAACACCCGATTAGTGAATCATCTAATTGTTGAAGATATTTTTGTTTGCCATTGAAGAGGCTGGATAAGTGCAATCAAAAATACAGCCATGCGTCGCACGCAATTTACTTGAAGTATTTCTATTTATACTGTGTTTTTGCCGCTCTGTTCTAATAATAGAGTAATTAATTAGCCGGTTTAGCGATGCTTTGAAATCATTTAAATCGATCTGTCTGATATAGAGGATCAAACAAACTGCGTTCATGCATGAATTAATTCGGATGTAATATTAATCTTGGGGAAATCCCTACTATCAGCACGATTTTAAAATAACAAACCCCATCATTTATTACTGATCGAGATGAAAATTCCGGTCGAAAAGTTTATATTTCTAGTGAGCCCACTATAAATCAGCTTCGGAACAATTTCAGGAAAACTTGGTCCGGTTGACGTAGTTGTTCGAATGTCGTTAATTTTGTAACGTGGTAAATCTGTGAACCCATGCCAAAAGCACCTCTAGCATTGTTTTGAAGGAGGACGTCATTTGTGTCGGTTTCAGTTTCACGGACGTTTTTTCAGGTGTCTGAAAAGTTGGAAGGGAGTGTTGTTCGGAGTTCGCAACTTTATCAAAAGAAAGTTATACAGCCTAATCCGCCTTGCGAATAACGGATAACTGTAAATACTGGCGTAATCAGGTTTTTGAAACTTGTATACAAACTGGGAATTCACAATAGGGGAGGATCTTGATACTCTAAATAGTGAAATTGTTGAACATGTAATTTGATCCTGGAGGGTGTTTGTTGGTAATTTTCAACCGGAAGTTGTTGCGAGAGATAGAAGAGAATTAGCTCAGCGTGTTCCTGAGGGAAGAATATTGGTCGAAACTGGAAGATTTAGTTTTTTCAATATAGACAATTTTTTATAATTACGTAATTGTTTATTATTGAAATGTATAGAATAGTTTTGAGATCATTAGATTGACATTTCTAAAAATATTACGAATTAAAGGATTTCAAAGATTTTTTCACTTCAATCAATATTAAAACTTCTTTTGATTTATTACAAAAACAGACTTTAGACAAATTTGAAAACATCAACACTGAAGGAAAGGTAAAATAGGATTTTATTATTTTTATTATGAAAAGTGAACAGATTTAAAAGTGAAAACTTAAAGGATAATTAAATAAAAGTAGTTCTCTAAATCTTTGCAGTCTCCGGTAGTGCCTATAAATCCTTAACGTTATTTAAAGTTTGTAGAAGCGTTTTCTTATAAATTGGAGCAAATTGAATTGAGACGCGAAGAAATATTCCGGGAACAGCAATTTATCTCAAATTAGAATATTTGTTACAGAGCAATTAAACCGATTATATTATTTTTAGATAATTTCGTAGAAATTTATACAGTTTTTCTAACATCATCTAAACAAGTCTCTCGGGCGGATGTTGGAAACCAACAATTTATACTCAAAAAATTCTTCAGTCAGAACTGGATTTATCTTTTTTTTCTTAAATCAATCTCATTTTGACACAAGAAAATTTGGTCAAAAATAAACCGAAAAAAAAATTTGCGCTTTCTCTTGAAGTTTTAAACGATCGATTGTTTATTAGAATTTTTCGCTTACCAAAAGATTGCAAAATGTAACAGAATATTCGACTGCTCCTGAAAGAAGTGGTGGTCTGACAATTGAATTAAAAGTACTTTTCTATATTATGGGCATCCTTATTTATTTATTTGTTGTGCCAATGTGCATTTAGTGTTGTCCCAATAAGGTACAAGACCTTGTTGTACCTTAGGACAATTTGCAATTAACAGTTTTCTTTCAATTATCATTAAGTAAATAAAACATTAATTTTTTGTGAATTTTATTCTGAATAGTCGAAGTAATACTGAGCATGATAGTCATAATTAGATTAATTTATTTCAGAAAATGACAAGAAAAAAATTTTCTCTCCCCTATAATTTAAAAATTATGCGTAACGTAAAAAACGGCATTTTACTTGTCTTATGTCTTACATTTTCAGATTTTTTCTGAATTTCTTTATCCATCTGAAGGAATATTTTTTGCAGATTTGCTCTCTGAAGGTGCCAGCGACAAGATGTCTCTTCCTCCCGACGACTCGAGTTTCCGGGACTACAACGAGACCAAATCGGCCAAACCCCAACAGCTCGACATTCTCCCGCCTCCACCCACCACTAACACCCGAAAATCGCCCCTGGTAAGCCACCCCCAACCATTACCACATTCTCCACACTTATTTTCTCAAAAAATGAACTTGCTTTTTCTAAACGTTTTAGTTTTGAACACCCTCCTATTATGAGACACCTTTTTTTTGAAAATTAAACGCAGTAACGATTCGAATCTGTATTTTAGTTTATAAATTTGTGGGATATGTGAAACTTGCCTGTTTAAAAAAAGTGTTCCTAATATAATACTAATAATAATAACTTTATTGCCAAAATACAAAAAAAGGCAAATTCGAAAAATTGAAAACTTAAGACTTAGTACAGAGCGTTTGTTAACAAATAATAACAACAAGAAAAAAAAAGTAACATAGCATTCTTAAGATAGGAGAAAACACACGATTCAAAGAATAATAAACAGTTATAAAGAAAGTAAAAAACGTATAAGAATTAAGTCGCTACAACAAAAAAGGTCAATCTCATTTGAAAGTGAGTTGATGTACCTAGCTGTACGACTGTATGGTGAGTTAAACCCATAGTTTGTCCGGTGGAAATTAGTATTTATTAAACACACAAGAAATGTTCACACAAACTATTAAATGCATTGCTTCTCTGTGAAAACAGAATTGTGCACATGTTGGCGAACGTACAGTACGCCATCTGAAACTTCTAGACCAGCAGTACCTTATTAGAGTCATTATTTACTTATTTAGTTCCTTAAATTTTTTTCAAATTACAAAATAATGTTAAATGACCGTTTTTTTGAGAAATGAGGGAATCGCCAATTTAAAATGTGAAAATTAAATACATTTGTTCCTTTCAGTTGATGTTTTCATAATTTGTGAAAAGTTGTTAATTCATTAATAAATAATTTTTGTTGTATTTTGTTGTATTTCTTTCTTTTTTATATTTAGAACACTTAACGAAATTCTGCTATTAAACACACTTAACCGATTTTCAATAAAATCGGTTATGAGTGTTTAAATTGTAGAAAAATGAAAAATAAAATTGTGTAAATAATAATAGAGCATTTAAATTTGCCGCCAATCTTAGTTCCTCATACTACCAAAATATGGCGCCACCATCGAAATTTTGACGACCAGTGAATTACGTGTAACTTGATTTTCTATAATAATAATAATAATAATAATAATAATAATAATATATTTATTTATATCAGTGACATATGTACATTAATGTGTGATACAAGTCAAGAAAAGAAAGAGTATACAAATTTGAATTACAAAAATATATTGATACCAAAATCGTTTAAGCAATATAGTTCCGCATTGACTAATTTTTGTTTAACTATTTTTTTGAAACAGTGCAAATTTAGTTGTTTAATATGACTGGGAACGCTATTATAAAATTTCAAACATTGGTAAGTACAGCTTTCTCTCCAAAAACACAGTTTTGTGGTAAGGATAATTAAAAATCTTATTTCGTCTAGTATCATGTGGATGGTCTATTAAATGAGTATTAAAGTATGACTGGTATTTATGGATAAAACAAAGACATTCATATATATATATATATATATATATATATATATATATATATATATAAAGACTGGGTACAGTAAGAATACCCAGTTGTTTAAAAACATTCCGGCACGTTTCTCTTGATCTTTTCCCTGTTATCGCCCTCACAGCCCTTTTTTGTAAGATGAAAATTTCTTCTGTTTTTGCTTTACCCCAAAAAATGATTCCATATTTAATAATTGAATAAAAGTAGCCATGGTAAACATCTAGCAAGGTCTCTTGATTTAAATTTTTTAGCTCTTAACAGGTAACAACAAGAAGCTAATTTCGCACTAATTTTATTTATGTGGGTTTTCCAATTTAGGTTTCTGTCAATTAATAATCCTAGGAAGGTGGTATCAGATTTTAAGGGGACAGTTATATTTCTAATGAAAGTGGACTCAGGATAATTATTTTTATTGAGGGGATGTTGAAATAATATACAGTTAGTTTTTTCCAAATTTAATTTTAGCGAGTTGTTTTGAGTCCATGACTGAATGTCTGTAAAATTGTTCTCAGCTTCTGTAACAATATCTGTAAGATTATTGCCTGTAATAAGTAAACTCGTATCATCAGCATAATTAATAATGTTGACAAAGCGATTATCAAACATGTGCAACATGTCGTTAATGTAAATAAGGAATGATTTAATTTGTAGACCAGGTGAAACATACTTTATATGGTCCTTTATAATGATGACTTTCTGAATTCTGTCAGTAAGATAAGAATGTATCCAATTATATGCAACCCCTCTAATACCGCAGTTTTCGAGTTTATTTAGCAAATTATCATGATTTACACAATCAAAAGCTTTTGATAAGTCTAAGAACATACCTAAAGAAATGTTTCCTTTGTCAATGTTATCATATATTTCCGAAACATACCTAAAAACAGCCCTAGATGTAGAGTGCCTTGCTCTGAAACCATGCTGCTGTTTTGAAAAAAACTTTTGAAAAACTCGATAATATACTAATTGGTCGATAGTTAGTCATTATTAGGGAGTCACCTTTTTTAAAAACGGGTTTAATCAATGATATTTTTAATTCAGATGGGAAGATCCCTTTCATTAAAGATTCATTTATCAAATATGTAAGTGGAGTTATTATAAACGGATATATTTTCTTTATCAATACATTTGATATGTTGTCAGCACCAACTGTATATTTATTTTTTAAGTTAAGAATTATGGATACCACTTCTTGCTCTGTAACTGGTAGAATTAGAATAGAATTTAGAACCGTTTTGTTGTTGTGTGATCTGCTAGTTTTGCTGGTATTAGTATTACTATGTATTTCATCACTTACAGAATTAAAGTATTTATTAAATTCTGCTGCTTTTGCTTTAGGACTTTCTATTATGTTATTGGACGAATAAATTTTCTTAAAATTGTGATGATTTAAATTTTGACTGTGTGAATTAACGATTTTCCAACTGGTTTTTGTTTTATTATCAGATTTTTTTATTATATTGTCATAGTACTTCTTTTTTTTATCAAGTATCATTTGTGAATACAATTGTTTGTAATGTTTGTATTGATTTCGAAAATTTGGATTAATAGAACATAGTTCTGCTAAAAATGTTACTGTCCTTTTCAGTTCATAAAACTTCTCGTCTTTCCAGTCGTTATTAAATCCACTATCGTTTTTTTTTTATTTTATTTTTTTTATTGGAAAACATTTGTCTAAAGCTTCGTTAATTAAACTAATAAATATACTGTACTTATTGTCAACATCTGTTTCTGTGTAGACATTATTCCAATTCATACTTTTCACTGTTTCAAAAAAATAGTTGTAATTTTTTTTACTGAAATCTCTTTTGTATGTGTAAATATTGCTTATACGATCACAGTTTATCTGAAATATTATAAGTTGAGCTAAGTGATCAGACAAGTGCGTATTTACAATTTCAACTTTAAATTTGTCTCTATTACTAATAATAAAATTATCTATACAGGGTGTTTCAAGTTTTAGGTCCAGTCAAAAAATAAATACTTCTAGTTGTCCAAAAGGAAAAAAATATATCGCAAACGATAGAGTTTCTAACACGCTTCAATTTGATGCTTTAATGTTATACGAAATTTTCATGGTATGAGCGTGAATTGTGAAAAACTAGATAAAAAATTTTTTGTTTCCAAATTATTGCAATCGTTTTCTCATAATAAAATTCCTCCTATTTTTTAAGTGAGACTTCCGAAACTGAAACAGTAAAAAACCCAAGGCGTACTGAGCAATTGAAATTTCAATTTGCAAAAGATCAAATAAATGTTTTATCTTAGTCACCTTTGAAAAAACAGAGCTCGTGTCTTTGCTTGATTCACAAAAAATTGAAACGTCATTAACTGTCAGACTAAAATTTTACTTGATTTATTTATTTTTTATTTACATTTATTTGATTTTTTGCAAATCGAAATTTCAATTGCTCAATACGCCTTGGGTTTTTTACTGTTTCAGTTTCGGAAGTCTTACTTAAAAAATAGGAGGAATTTTATTATAAAAAAATTATTGGAATAATTTGAAAAAAAATTTGTTTAATGTAGTTTTTTGCATTTTACGCTTATATCATGAAAATTTGGGATATCAGCAAAGCATCAAATTGAAGCGTGTTAGAAACTCTATCGTTTGCGATATATATTTTTTATTTTGGAATATTAGAAGTATTTATTTTTTGACTGGACCTAAAACTTGAAACACCCTGTACAAGTTGCCGATGGACCAACTATCCTCGTAGGTTGGTCTACAGCAGTACGCATATTATAAGAACGTAATAAATTATTCATTAACGACTTTATGCTATCTTGCATCATGTTAAGGTTAAAATCTCCTCCTATAATTATTGTTTTTTTGTTGGAATATGCAAGCTTTAAACTACTATATTCTATGTTACAACCGCTTTGTAGACGTCAGCGGAAACTTACTCGTCACCGCACAGCGACATCCTCACCAGCGGGAGCGGCAGCGGCGGCAGCAATTCGCTGCCGCCCCCAGGAAGCGCCCTTTCGGCACACCACGAGCTGCAGTTGCTGAGGGAGCAGCTGGAACAGCAGAGTCAGCAAACGCAAGCCGCGATGGCGCAACTGCAACTCGCTAGAGAGCAACTCGCCGCTGAACAGGTATGATGAGTTGTGGAAGTTGTCATGGACCATGCGAGATTTTAGCCGGGAATTGTAAACAAACAAGAATTATGCGAGTTTCACTTGCTTAGATTTTATGAGCAGAGAATGAAATTTTAATGGTTGGGGAAAAGCAAAGCTGGAATTTTAATTAGAGTTGTTTCTTCAATTTGCACTTTTTGCACTGTCAAATTTATGGTGGAAGTTTTGGATGTTAGCTTCAACTTGTCATATTCCCAGTGATAAATATCTCTGCGTTATTGGATTTTTTTCAACTTTTGATAAATATCGCCTGTTGTTATATTAAAATGTACGTGAAATCATTTTGATCTTCTGGCGCAACTCCAAAAAAATCTGGAAACTGTAATTCGATTGTTATGAAAACAAGAAATGTTGTTAGGCACTGAAATTTATAACTAATTTTATTTGAAAATGTGTCATAATTTTATACAATTATTTTGTGATAGTAACCTGATTATCTTTTTTTTTCACTATTTTTTGTCCATTCCAGTACGCACTATTTTTTAGTACAATTTTAGAAATGAGGTTTTTTCTGCATTTATGAATTCTTGATTTAATCATATTTGAACTGTGCCATTTCTATTATTTATGGAGGAAACTTGCCAAGATAAAATTGCGTGAGATAAAATTATGGATACTTACCTTGGTGACGGGAAATGGTGAAATATCGGCAATTCATTCTCGAAAAGACTTCACAAACAGCGTTTAAAAAAGTCAAAAATAGCTACATATTTTGTCAATAACTTCTCAAAAGTCAACTGTGTATACTGAAATAAGTACATTTTTTAAACGTAAAACAAATAAATAACCACACGGTCTCAAATAAAAGCTTTCATTTAAAACTTCAAAAAACTTCTATTACTTCATTTGCTGTAGTACATTTTTTTAATAAAGAAAAGAAAGAACTCCACTGCTTTTTTACTTTATTTCAAGTCATATTCTTATAACGAGTAAGCAGGTATTTTTACTTTCACGCTAATCACCAGAGTTTAAAAAATAAATTTTTTTCGTTAATTATTTTATTTAAAAAAGAGTGCTTTAATAGACCTCATTAATGCACTCTTTTTCATTAATACACTCTTTTTGGAATTTTGACGTTTTGATACTATTTTATTGATATAAACAACCAGTTATACTCATACAAATAAAAAACAATGACGACTAACATCATACATTTCAATGGTAACTATGTTTTTGTAGCAAACGTGATTTTTACGTGAAATTGAAAATGTATGGAGTTAACGTTATTCTCTTCTGATAATCTTTGTGGAAAAGTGAATTGAAAGTGTTGAAAAATTTAAAAATGGTCCATCTCGAGGACCAACAAAGAATGAAGGTATTGTATAAGGACTCATCTTTATCGATGCGATGAAATTTTGTCTTTTTTTTTTATTTGTAATTAATTTCTAATTTTGTCACAAAAACGAGCTTACGGTCAACGAAAAAATATTGTAATGAACTCGTTTGTTATTGGGCGATTAATAAACTCAACTATTAAAGGCACTCACTCGCTATCGCTCGTTCGTGCTTTAAACAGTTTCGTTTATTAATCGCCTTCATTAACAAACTAGTTTATTAAATAACTATTAAAGGGTTTCAGAATCATTGCAGACTCAGTGGTAACCATAATTAATCAATGTGATATTTCATTAGAAGTTATGTTTTGCACAATTTGCAGCAATTTACCACCCACGAGGAAATAATATGGTCTGTACTAATTATTATAAATTAATTCAAGTGATCATATAATGGTAATAGGTGAATAAAAATAAACCATGATGATTGTGCTCGAACACCCTGCATAAATATGTAATAAGCAAATAAATAAAATTATAAAATATCTGCAACTGTGCTGCTGTGTTTCAAATGACTTTCCATTACTGCTTCAGTTTTACCAAGGAAGCGTATTCATTTGGATATTGAAATTAGACAAAATACAATTTTCTTTGTTTTAGAAATGTGGGTGAATAACTAATATGGTTTCGCGTCGTTCATACATACAGCCATTTGAAAAAAAAATTTTTTTTTGAGTAACTCGAAAACTAAAAGGAATTTCGAAAAAATTTATTCTTGAAAAATGCCCACATTTTTAAACTAGTTGATGATGTACTAAATAGTTTTTTCGTAAGGTACATAGTTTAGGCACAAAACGCTTGGTTCCAGACTTTCGCCCAACGCTGTATAGGGTAAATAAAAAGTATGGAACAAACCATTTCTTATTTAAACTATCTTTGTCTACAAAAATAATGATGAAAGGTAAAAGGTTCTCCAAATATCTGACATAGAAGTAAACGACTTGGAAAGGTGAATTTTTAGTTT
Source organism: Tribolium freemani (assembly GCA_939628115.1). Lineage (NCBI taxonomy): Eukaryota > Metazoa > Arthropoda > Insecta > Coleoptera > Tenebrionidae > Tribolium > Tribolium freemani. Next base: position 2,083,065 of record OW626785.1, on the reverse strand, counting down.
CTAAGCCTTTGACAACTGTTTATAATGATGGACGGACAACTTTAATACATACAAAAATGTTTTGTTTTATGTTGCAAATCACTTGTCCATCCCTTGTGCCTGGTATTTTAATGCAGTGTTAGGTAAATCCAGAGTTTTTAATCCCTTTAACCTAAGTGAGCATTTCGGTGCTTGGATTTTAGTAGAAATTGGGATAAATTCTGAATTTTTTTGGCAAACGCCAGGATTTTATATGCGCATTCGTTGGTCAGGTCGAAAATCGTTCACAATGCTTATGTACTCATAACAAAGGAAAATATGGCATAGTATGGAAAACAATAAGGTTGGAAAAATATGGGCACGTGAAAAAACTGGCTAAATTAAATATTATATCCTATTTCAGGTCATAGTAAAATTGCAACAGCGCATTTGAATTTTTTGGAGTGAAAAATAAAGCACAAATTTATAGTTTCTGTATAAAAAAAGAATTCTGTGTTAAACTAAATCCCAGTAACACACTTTGAGCTAAGAAAACCCACCAGAAACTCTCAATTTGTGCTCCATTTCATTTAAAAAAATGCAAATGCGCTGTTGCATAATTCTACTATGAATTGAAAGGGGATATATGTACATTTTGTGGTTTTCTGTTTAGAACAAAATGCTTGTCGCACGCCCACTCAATGACTGTCACAAATCAAAAATCAACACAATCCTTTTTATGGTAGAATAATAATAAAATATCATGTTCAGTAGCTTCAATAAGTGTCACAAGTTTAACTATATCTCTATGATTTTTTGTTTTGTTTACTAATTTTCGAGATAATGCAATAATGGCAAAATTGAAAACAAAAAAAAAATTTTTGTTTTCGATTTAAATTTCATTTGACTTTTACTGGCAATATCGTGACAACACAGTTAAAAAATTTCGGAGTAGTTTCACAAGAAATACAAAGAGTAGGGATTTCTTCAGGAACTGACAACAATGTGGTCGGCACCGATATTTTTTAGCCGATTCCATGTCATCCAGATGTGCTTCCCTTTATTAGGCATTTCGGGTTGCCCTCAGAGAAATCATAGTCACAAGTGGTCAAAATAATACTCGTAGACGCATTAGCAAAAATTAAACGGATTATAACATTACGTTAGAGAACCCACATTGGGGATAATATAAAATGAAAAATAGTAAAAGCTACAGATGTGGACAAAATAAAGTGGAACAATATTGAAGACGGAATTTTTAGCAATATTTTAGCAGAGAACCATGCGCCTTTCTGTCTTCAGCTTTAAAAATTATTTCCATTTTAAGCAAATTGCTAACGTGGACCACGATCGTTTTGATTACTTTGGATTTTTTTGTTACCCCTGATCTAAAACATGTTACTCATCTGAAAGTTTTACGTCGCTATCTCTCTCTTACTCCGACACCATACACTGATATGGAAAAACAAGGCTAGACATATTTGGCAGGTATCGAAAACCCTCGATTTCCACAACAAAAGAAGCAGGCAAGCGCGTTTGGTTTGACGGTGATTATGGAAATTTATAGTTTCAATGGGAGAACTAATCATTAATAACTATTTTACATTTTTATCAACTTTATTAAAAAAAAAAAAATTTCGGTAAAATGCGACGTTGGCATTGCATAATTACAGCTATTACCCACTTAGAATTAAAGAGCAGATGTGTATTAATAACTAAGGCCGCTGTTTTCAAAACAATGTTTCCAATTACCAGCTTGACATTTTGAACTAGGATTTTGAATCTCCAGAAGTCTGATTTTTTAAAACAAATGACGATGTAATCAAAAGAAAGTCCGATAATTCAGTAGGTTGTCAATGTATTAATTGGATTTTCTTTTATTGAGAGCGTCTTTACATTTGAAAAATCGGCCTTATTATGACTGAAAATGTCAAGTTGATAAGCGAACTTTGTTTTTAAGGTAGCGACCTTACTTCTAGATACATCGAAAAATCAATTGACGTAAACCAAAATTTAAAAAATTCAGTCCACCCCTGTACGTGTAGAGTGAGATGAAGAATGATAATTTCGCTACAGTCATCTTTGACCGCTAGAGGCAGCACCTTATGGTAGTTATAGTAGTGTTCAAGACTTGATACAGACCTTTTTCTCTGAGCATAGATTTTTTAAAAAGAATCATTTTTTACTAAAATAAATGTAACACATCTATAGAAAATACTCTAATGCACCTCCCTCTTGTGTCAAATTTTTGATTTTTTGTTTTAATAAATGTTAGTGATGACGTAAAGTAAGACATTATTTTCGACTTTTTCGTATTTTTTGTAATTAACATTAGCTCAAAAATCAAAAATCAATTACAAGAGACACCTAGAGCCATCTTTCTTCTTCAGAAATATATTTTTTTGAAGTTTCTAAGTTCAATAGTTTCCGAAAAAATACGTTCGGGGCAAAGGCTTACAACGTAGGAAAAAACTACTAAGCAAATGGACTCTTAAAAAAATCTAGGATTGTAACTTGTTTGGATCATGTAGAAATTGTTTGTTTAGAGCGCTCGTTTGGAGGCCCAAGCCCGAACACACCAGCTGCTGGTCCACAACAGGGAATTACTCGATCACATAGCCGCCCTTGTGGCGCACCTCCAAGGGGGCGAGAAAGCCAGCCAACAGCAGAGCCCTCCGCACATGACGATGCCCCAGGTAGGTACCCAAGCATGTCGGAGTGTTGATTTGTTCTCGACATAAATTGCCTGTTGCTTGCTGAATTGGAAACAACCGGGGCCATTGAAACCCCTCGAAGTGTGTTTTTGCATGGAATTCCGCGCAGTCTTTAATGCGTAAGGTGTTCCAGGTCGATGAAGTTAGCACCCCCACCAGAGAAATTTTAAATATAAATAATACCATAATTTTGCACACTAAATTTCGAATTTTGCACACCTATGATAGGGATCCTTTGATTGAAAATGTGTTGGGGGTGCTAACTTGACGATAGCACCCCCACTTTAACATATGTTAAAAAAAATATGTCAATTTCATTATTGAATTTTGCACAATTTTGCACACTTTTTTTCAAATTTTGCACACCTTTACTTTACGAGTAATTACTAATTAAAAAATCTCCTTAGCACCCCCACTTTAACATATATTAAAAAAAATTATGTCAATTTCATTATTGAATTTTGCGCAATTTTGCACACTTCATTTCAAATTTTACACACCTTTATTTAACGAGTAGTTTACTAATTAGAAAATCTTCCCAATTTAGCATGTACGCTTAATATTTGTAACAATGAAATCATTGAATTTTGCATAATTTTGCACACCTTGTACAATGGCGAGCAAAAAATTTCGGACACTTTTGACATTTCATTGTCAAAAAGGATAGGGAATTACACACGTTTATGTCATCGAAATGTCAAAGGTGTCCGAAATTTTTTGCTCGCCACTGTACCAAATTTTGCACAGTCCGTCTGTACGAGTATTACCATTTAAAAGAACCGTATCATAATGTACGGAATTCACAGTCTTGCACTATTTAAGTGAAAATTTACTTTTATAATGGCTGGTAAAATGTTAATATCTATTGAATTTTGCACAGTTTCGCACACCTTTATTTTACAAATAATTACCATTTAAAATAACCTTCACAGAACCCCCAAAACTTTTTAATGCCACTTTCATTACTGTATTTAGCACAATTTTGAACCCTCATCTTTTTTTTTCACACCTCTTGTATACATTAAACGGTACTATTAGATAATTAAGGACTCTCTATTAGGTACTTAAATAGAGTTGGTTTATTTACATTAAACAGATTGGAGTATTGGAGTAGACATTGCATTTTTTTCTTCAAAACTTATTCTTGGTGACGACTGGTGATAATACTGATAATACGCCAGGGGATAATAAAAATGCGGTGTACTTAGATAAATATATTTATATGTACGTTTATAGCATATTATTCTTAGAACAAAATTTTTTTTTAGTAAGTTAATGTATTTCCCTTGCTTTTTTTATTTATTGTATCTTAATCGGGATTGAGGACTAAAAACAAAGGAAATTTCAATAAATAAATAAAAAATTGTAAATACAAGACTTACTTTAGTGTGAACACGGCGAATCATAGTAAATTATTTATTTACTATATTGTATTGTTATAAAATTTGAATTAAAGTTCGATTACTACAAATAAGTGAAACCATGATTTACAACTAATTAAATAATAATTTGTGACATAAGATAATGTGTTCTTTAAAAGGAAAGTCGCACTTGGTGACAATATTGACAGCCGATCTGAGTTATTTATTACATCCGAACCCTTGGCTATACCTACACATATACCTACTCAAGTTCGAGTGGACAAGAAATGGGTACGTAAAGGCGATCAAAGGATGTTTATAAAGAACCATAATTTTACAGTAAAAATTTTATTGAATCATTAAACGTAAATCACTAAACATACAACTAATTTACTTCTTCCTAATAATGGAAGATAAATAAGTGTTGGTAGTGAAAAAAAAAAGAATTAAACTAATTTTAAACGGTAATTACTTGTAAAGTAACGGTGTGCAAAACTGTGCAAAATTCGATAGATAACAAAATTGACATAACATTTTACCAGCCATTATAGAAGATATGCAAGACCGCAAATACCGTATATTATTATGCTACGGTTTTCTTAAATGGTAATTACTCGTACAGGCGAACTGTGCAAAATTTGGTTCAAGGTGTGCAAAATTGTGCAAAATTCAATGATTTCATTGTTATAAAAATTAAGCGTTTATGCTAAACTGGGGGTGCTGGGAAGATTTTTTAATTAGTAATTACGCGTTAAATAAGGGTGTGCAAAATTTAAAAAAAAGTGTGCAAAATTGTGCAAAATTCAATAAAGAAATTGACATATTTTTTTTTAACATTTGTTAAAGTGGGGGTGGTATCGTCAAGTTAGCACCCCCAACACATTTTCAATCATAGGATCTCTATCATAGGTGTGCAAAATTCGAAATTTAGTGTGCAAAATTGTGCAAAATTATGGTAATATTTAGATTTAAAAATTCTTAGGTGGGGGTGCTAACTTCACTGACCCAGGTGTTCCAGTAGGAGATTGACTTAAAGCATGGCGCGTTTGTGCTTCCAATATTACTGTGCAGAAACTAAAATACTTGGCGATTATTTTCGCTGCAGCTTCCGCTGTCGCCAGACGCTCGACTGAGTGGTTGCATTCTGTTCTGTGTGCAGGTCTTTACAAAATCGTCGGATAATAATAACCATATGCTTCTGGATATATTCACCACGACTAAATGTTAGGTAATAACAAGATATTGCTATTAACTTCTTGCTGTTGTGAGTTGCGTCATTCGGGATGAGCACCGAGGTTTGATGGGCTTTATAATGTGGGTAGATAAATCTTTTACGTTCTGCTTCCTCGCCGAATAAAGAGCATCAAGTTAAAACGAACAAAAATTATTATTAATGCAAATTTGCATAAAACAAAATTTTCATTAGATGAGCGAGCGGTTTTATATTTTTAATTTTGTTTTATAACGCACAGAATCAACAATGTGTTCTTAGGTAAAGGTTTTCCGTAAATGTGGGATTTACTAAGTTTTTTATCTTTGTTCACGCACCATCTAATTACTTTTTATAATGTTTGCTCCTCTTTAGGCAATATATTTGTCAGCATACCCTTACTGATGTACAAATGAAGGTGAAATAAAATTTTAATGTTGTTATAACATTTTTTTATCTCACAATTTAAGTTTTTTTGAACTTTCTCTAATTTTGTCTGGAGCACCACCCACGTGATCGAAAATTTAACAGAAAATAGAATACAACACGAGAGTGCGAACAAATAAGAAAATAATTCTTTTTAAATATAATATAATATACGGGATGTATCAGAAATACGTGTGTTAATTTTAACGTGTAACAGAGCTCAACAATTAAAACATTTTTTCTATTTGTAATTTTTCAATAAAAGTTTTGCAAATTTACTTAAAATTTGGAAAAGATAACATATTGAAACGTGTACCCGCCTAAAGAGCCGAACTATTTTTGTTGTGATAGAAACGGCCAATTTAAACAATTTAAAACAACAATGAAAATTGTTGCTATGAATACAAAATAATTATTAAACACTGATCTGCTCGTTTCCACAAAAAAAGGAAGAAAACAGTGAAAATAATAATTAAGAATTTGCAAAATGTTATATACAGGGTGTCCGTTTTTCGAACTCTACCATGGGGAGTTTTTGAATTATTGAGAAAAATCAAAAAAATTTTTAAGCGAAAACTAAGAAAACTAGACGTTTTTAAGTAAGACATTCTTCAGGCACTTTTTTACAAGAAATCTAAATCTGTCATTGTCTTTTCCAAGGCGTTCTTGATGTCATAGTTACAACACTCAACTTTGGCTTTTCTTATGGAGGTCATATTTAATACTTATTGTATTTTTAAAAAGTCTTTTTGTTCCTGATTACAACGATGTAACACATGATATGATCGAATCTTACCTGCGAATTAAAATTAAGAATAAAGCGTTTTTGCAAAGAGTGCTTTGGATAAAAACGCCAAAAATTTTGTTTATCAAACTAACTTTTGACAGTTCTATTAAATATGCAAACAGAATTTTTTTGTCTTGTTTTGTTTTGCAAAAAATAAACTTCTAGCTTATCATGTCGTTTAATTTTTAAATAAGTAAGCTTGGCGGAAACTGGAACCTTCCAGATCCATATTCAATTAAACTTCCAAAATCTAGTTTGTTTAAAAACAAAATTATTGCCGCTTTTTCCAAAGCACTCTTCGCAAAAATGCTTTTTTTCGATTTTGATCAGTATGTAAGATTCGATCATATCATGTGATACATCATTGTAAACACTTTTCAAAAATACAAAAATCGAATATGGTGTCCATAAGATAAACCAAAATTGAGTGTTGTAACCCTGACATCAAGAACGCTTTGAAAAATACAATAACAGATGTAGATTGCTTGTAAAAAAGTACTTGAAGAACGTCCTACTTAAAAACGTCTAGTTCTTTTGGTTTTCGCTTGAAAAAATAAAAACGAAAATTACAAATTTCCGTTTTTTTTCCAATAATTCAAAAACTAAAAATCGCACTTCAAATTTTCTTGCAGATAAATGTTCAGTATAAAAATGCGCAACTTTGCCTCAATTTAACCGACCTCGTATCTCTTATAATAACTGAGATCCCCATGGTGGAGCTCGAAAAACGGACACCCTGTAGAAAAGTTGTTGCGTTTGATGGGTTTTATTACCTGGTAGAATCAACACACGTATTTCGGAAGGTATAATTTATATAATAAGTATAATATCTCAAAATAAAATCAACATTTCGAAAACCGCTATCCTATGTACAGAAACTCATAACTAACTTCTGTAATTTATGTGTAACTACAAATTTTCATTTTGAAAGCTCACAGTACTGCCTTACTGAGCAAGAACGTCGTATCTGCATTTTTTGTCAAATTTGAGATAACGTGAAAGTTCGCATCTAAAGCGCATTAGCCATTATTATTCTATACAACAATACAATTTTAACAAGGAAAAAGGCCTAGTAAAATTTGAGGTATTTATGTGAGATTTCTACCAAATTACTTAGCAAGAAAGTTGTATCAAAAAAATTGTATTAAACCTTTTTATAATTGAGAAACCTAATAAAGAACTCAAATTTTGTTAAATAATCTATTATACCATAATCTTAATATGTAGGTAAGTACTTGTAATTAACATTTTAAGAAGCAAAATATTTGATATTTTGGTTGGAGGAAGGTAAGAAATTTGAAACTTTGAGAAAATATATTAACTCTTAGTTGAGGTACAAAAATTGTATAAATTAGTAATTAGATGAGTATTATTAATTAAATATTTTTCAAATGTGACGTGATGGATTTTTTTCAATATTGCATTGAACTTATAGATCTTCAAACTCTATAAGAAAATATAATTTTTAACTCAGACAGTACAAATTAACAAAAATTAACCCTCGTCCTTATTTGAGTGACATGCTTAATGTAAAGTTGAAAGAATGAAAGAGGCTTAATTTTTTGACACAATTTGCCCTAAAAATAAAATTAAAAATGTATACAGGGTGTCCCACCGAAAAGGGCACCCCCCTCATAACTTTTTTATTTTTCAATTAATCTAGGCGAAATTAAAATTACACATGTTAGCACTGAAGGTCCACATTTTGGAGTAACTATTTTTTTTGGGGGGTTTATCGTTTGTGAGATAAAAAATTAATAATTATGAAAAAAGGTATAAAACCTTTAACATTCATATTATTAGAAGAAGCCAGGTTACATTAACGTATTGACAAACTTTGTTTTAACAGAAGTCATTCAGATACCCTCAAATCTTTTTTTAAAAATCTCGTCAAAAATCTTTTTTTAGTGCGAAATATCGTCATCTATGGAGCGGTGTTGTGAGATTGTAAAAGCTACCTGTGAATTTATACTGCCACTCTGTAACCACTGAGCTTGTGTCTTCAAATAATTGGACAACTTTGCGGACTTTTTTCAAAGAGTCTGGAAAGCGCTCTTCAAGGACTCGCGTTGTGAGTCGTAAATTTACTTCCACATTCACTGTAGACTAGAATGATTTCTTGCTTTTCTTGATTTGATAACATTTTTGAAATTAGTTGTCAACAGTAGTTGTCAACAGGTTGTCAAAATCTTACAGGTAATTGTTTACAGCAATCTCACAACACCGCTCCATGGACGATGATATTTCACACAAAATTTTAATTTTTTTTTGAGATTTTTAAAAAAGAATTTAAGGAAATGTGGATTACTTTTGTTGAAACAAAGTTTGCCAACACGGCAATGTAACATAGCTTCTTCTAATAATATGCAATTTAAGGATTTTGCATCTTTTTTCATGATTTTTATTTTTTTATCTCACAAATGGTAAACTCCTCAAAAAAATGGTTACTTTAAAATGTGGACCTTTGGTCCAAACATGTGTAATTTAAATTTTGTTCGAATTGATTAATAAATAAAAAAGTTATGATGGGGGTGCCCTTTTCGGTGGGACACCCTGTATTTGGTTAAGTATTTATTATTATTATTATTAATTATTATTATTATTATTATTAGACATTATAATATTACTCTTATATTTATATGCAGTAGTTGTTCTTCTACATTGCTTCTTCGTTAATTTAATATTTTAATACCTAGCTTTCAACTGTTCAAATTTCGTTAATAAATGTTTCTTTGTAGTTACGACCTTTTCGTTTAGTAATTTCAAGAAAATCTTTATTTCAAGACATATCTATAAAATTGCATGTCAATATCATTTTTATAAATAAATCGTTCACTAAAGTTCAAAATTCCATATTCCTAGCATATCGATAGAAAATTTAAGAAACATCAAATAACTCAAAAAAAAACTAAAAGTAGTTACGACACGACGTTTTTGTTTAGCAGGGCAGAACACTCGTGTGTGGTTTAGACCAAAATTTAGACGGAATAGCTTTTCGATATTTATTTTTGACCCGTTTCCTCGATAAACGCTCACCCAAATGGCGAAGTCAAATCGTCCCTTTCTCACTCTTTCCCTGCACGTAGCAGCAACAGCAGCCGGTGTCGGGCGAGAACTACTCCTCGGACCACCTCTCTGAAACCGCTTCACTGGACAACAGTAGCGCTTTACAAGCCTTGGGCTTAAACCCCCAAGGCCTGATCGAAAACCGAGCAGTAACATCTTGTCTACCACCTTCGCCCCTCCGGTCATCTTACAATCCAGCCGGCAGCGTGTTCAACTTTTCCTTCCCCCAAGTTGACACCTGTTACGACCCCCAAATCCTTCAAAGGCTCCAGAACATGAGCGGCTACACCCCTTCATACGCCTACAACTACACCCAAACCCTCCCCTACTTGCCCAACCTGTACAGCCAACCCTTGATCAACAACAACTACACCCTGCAGTCTCCGACCCAGAAGAAGCTGCCAGCCTCACCCATGCCCATGAGGCACTCCTTCGCTGGGAGCAGCCCCGCCCCAGGGAACCACCTCCAGGTGCAGCAGCCGGTGCAGAGGCAGCCGAGTCCCGACAGAAGGGATGGCCAGTTCATCAAGCCCTTGTCACAGATGGGCACTTTGACGGCCACTGATCCCGAAGGCAGGCTGCGGGTGATAGTCCCGGTGCCGGCGAACTCGGCGGAAGACACCGGGACTCTGATGGCCAATTTGAGACTGAGTGACAGTTTGAGGGTTAGTGACGATCGGACTCTGAACGGACCGCCGATCACAAGATCGACAAGTGAGAAAGTGCCCAATAGGAGCGAACTGATGTCGCAAGTGCAGCGCACCATGTGGGCAAGACACACCACCAAGTGATCATGACATATCAGAGTTGCGATCGTTAACTTATGGACTAATTATAGCATTTTGTTTTGTTTTTCGTCGGTTTCTGTTTATAAAACACGTCCAGAACTGCTACCAAATCGTAGGAATACAAGTAAATTTAGGCTTGTTTATATTAGATTCTAATATCATTTACATGATAAGCAGTTGTAGAGGTGTTAGCAGTAAAAATCAGATCAGTGTTCCAAACTTTTTCTAGTCAAACTATATTTACTTCAAGGTTTTTCGAAAAACAAACAAAAACGGTTTACGGTTAAAAATGTTGTGTTTGGTATTGACAGATTTGTATGTTACATTTTTCCATATGTTGTGTTTGCAAGTTATTATAGTTGGAACCAACAATATTTGAGACTCATTATAGAATAAGCCGATTGCCCTTCACAATGGTTTATGTCCCTTGCGGTAAAGATGCCATAAACAAATTTACATTTCTTAGGGCAGGCACCTTTCAAACGTTTGTACGGAGTGATGGACCGTAACAGAAATTTGTGTATGGGCTTTCACCAAACAAATATTTTTTTCTACTTTTGTTTCGTACTGAGGTCATTACGATACGCCATTTGGGTTTCGTAATATCCAACGGAGTGCTATAATAATTACACTAAAAACCAGGGTAATTTAGTTGGAAAATGATGGCAATCTAGTTTTTTGACAATTATCTGAGAGAACTGTCTGTGTCAATCGGCACCTGTTTCAAGTGATAATTTAATCAAATGAATCAAATTCGGACCTTTAGAGGCTTTTCTACCATCCCTGATACGTAGTCCCTTCGAACACCTTTCGAGTAGTGTACAAACATGACTTCAAAAGCCAGTGCAAGTAAGTAATTTGAGATTCCATTCTCCTTAGGCCAATTTTCAAATTCCGCGTATTTGCCACAAAAGCCCGTATTCGTTGAGGGGTAGGTACATTGCAAAACGTCTTGGACACTTTCAGAATACATTTTACGAATAAACTAATGACGATCCAAATTATTAATTTAATTTCATGATCCACGCAAATGCTGTCAACTGCCACAAAATTCCCTAAATTTCGAAATTGAATTTTTTTGTCAAAAAAGGTGCAAAGTAGAAAAAATAGTGTATGAAATCTCGTTTATAAGGCATTTTGTCGCACTTACTCCATTATGACACTCCTCGCTGCGCTCGTCGTGCCACAATTCCGTGCGTGCGACAAAATGCGTCTTATAAAACTCTTAATATTTAGGTATATTTTTAAAATGTTTGTTCACAAATAAAGTGATCTAAGAATCTAACTAATCTAATGAATTTTGAAACTTTAGTTTGGAATAAATGAAAAGTTTACTATGAAAATTACTCAATAGAGCTCATTTGTGAATCTTCAGGGTGTTGCCACCAGCTGTGAAAATTTGTTGCGGTAACCGCAAAGCTGCTTAAACCTCAATAAAGCTTGCATAAGTCAATCTCAAATATTTCTGGTTCCTACTATACTTCAGTTTGTTGCGGTAAAGGTGAAAGGCATTACTAATTTTCAATTTTTTTATATTAATCTGAACATCTGTACCTACCAGAACAATAAGGTTTGGTCCTAAACACGTACCAAATAACATTATGGTCAATCGTGTTAATAATACCTATACAGGATGGTGCATAAGTACAGTCACCCAAAATGAAAATGACGCATCCATAAACAAACGCCTACCGTGCATTTTTGGATCAGTTACTCGTTTATTTTACAAGATTTGATCAAAAACCGTCTAAAATCCACAAAATAAGTCGAAATTGGTGGTGTTTTGGCAAAACACCTCTAAATTGTAAAAATAAAATGAAACTGATGATATTATGCATGTTTCACTCCAATTTGTTTTTGGGCGAAATTTGGTCAAGAATAGGCTAAAAAATGACAAAATTCGGTCAAAAAGGAGTTATTCTTCCTTTTTTCAAGCTTTCAAACACGTTTTTGAGTTTATTACCTAAACACAAAAATGAAACTCAAGAAAAAAGCATTTTTCAATTGTTCTTGATTTTTTATGATTTTTTTCATTTCGTAAAAATTGTCAAGAATAAGGCAACAAATCATAGAAGAATTTAATTAATCTTCAATTTTGTTCACTAATTCCAAATGAAATTCTAAACAAAATGAAATGTTAAGCTGTTTGTTTATTATAATCTTACATTAAAATTTATTTTATAACAACCGTATAAGCCAGACTTTGCTTAAATTAAATTTGTTAAGAAAAACTAAAAAAATTATTTATTTGGCCTTTTTGTTAAATCGAAGAGAGAAATTAATCCGAAAATAATATTTTTCCCTAACTTTTTAGCACATTGATGAGACAGAAAGCTAATTAGTAATTATTTTCAGAATGAATTGCATTTCATTTCTTTCTTTTTTGTTAATTATAATTCTTCTAATAAAAACGATCGTAACCAGTGAAACAAATCTCGTTTCTTGAAAATGAGGTATTTAAGACAACGACTCAATAAAGCTAAAATTGCCAAATACTTTGTTTTGTTTATTTAATTGGGTGGAGTCAGCCCGAAAGCCAATCTGAGTCATGCCTTTTCAATGCGCTCAACCAATAAAAAGGCAAAGATAATGCATAGACAAAAAATTTCAAAGCGAACGTATTGGTCGATCATCGCAAGCTGATTTCAAGATGAATATGAGCACTGAACTGTTAATATTTCATGCAATAAAAGTATTTTGGTTTAATTTGTATTCATTTTTTTAGGTGAAACAATTGATTCGTTTTTTCCTTGAGATAAAATGCTAATTTTGTTCGTTTTTGAACCTGAAATACATTTATTTTGTAAGATCTTGTCAAAACACGCCTCAAAATCACTTACTTTACCAATTTCACTCGATCTCGTTTTTGAGTTTCTTATCTAAATAAACCGAGCTGAAAAATCACCTAATTGGATCAAAACTCAAAAATAACATTTTTAAATTTTTGCGTTTTATTGCTACGTTTTTAACGCTTAAACGTAATAATTTCGCCAAAATTGTCAGAATAAACAAAATGAAAAAGGAATCCGTCTTTTGCTCTGTTTGTTCGTTATATGACAAATTGATAATTAATTAAATTTGCAAACAACATATTTAATTTTTGGGCCTTCTCTTCTCTTGAAACGTCGCGCTGAATTTGAAAATAATTGTTTTATTTGTCATTTGTATACAAACTTCACTAATTCACTAATATTACCGTAAATGTTAGTGTACACTGAATTCAGCGCTTTTTTGTTTTTTTGTAATTTTTTAAACAAGTAAGTTTCTTACTCAAGAATGAGCTCACTTCGAAATCACATACGCAGATAATAAATATGAATACATAGATAAAATTGTTTGTTTTGTTACTCATGTTAATTATTCCTTTGATTTATGTAAGCATGAATATATAACATCTTCTTTTTTAAACTTTTAGGGTTGTTTCAAAGAAATCTCTTGAAATAATAAGTGAGTTTCCGGTTCATAACAGAGCTAAATCAATTAGAATACCTTTTTTTTGTTTACATTTACTTTTGCGCCATTCTACCACATATTAGGTATTTTTTATTTCAAAAACAATTTATGTACAACTGTGTCAAGAAAAATTGACTGTGATTAAACCAATCCAGTTTAAAAAATGTTTATAGATACAAGCTGATTCAAAAGTCTTGGACCTTCTCTTGGGTAATGATAAAAAAAATAAAATAAACGCCAAATACACTTTCTAAGTATAAATCGTAAATGGCAAAAATAATAATCGCTAGGTAAAATTTTTATAACAAGTCTTAATAATCTTATTTAAAAATACATTACAGCTGAGCATTTAGATTATTTTACCTAGCATATAACATGAGATCGAAAATAAACTCAATTAGAGCAAGCTGTGCCTGTAGAATTTTAGCCATATTTTAGCCGTTTAGCACGTTTGAAGTTGTGTTGTCTTATCTTGGTTTGGATGTGGCTAAAGTTACACTTCACTTTCAAGGCTTGCTCTAATTGAGTATATTTTCGATCGCATGTTACAATATTTTACCTAGAAGATTATTAGTATCCACCAATTAAGACGGTCACTAAGGAAAACAAACAAAAAAATAATCAAAAAATGAATGCAGTTGCATGGGAAACTTATTAAATTCATTTTAATGCTTTAGCTGAATGTCTTTTATCACTATTTTAGAAAGTTGGTCCGACACTTTTGAGTCATCGTGTATGAAGCCAGTCTTATGTTTTGTAATATAATACTAAATTAATTTAATATTTTAAATATATTGAAACCAAAAATGGCCAATTTAAGACAGAATTTAAAGATGTGAGTTGAAAATATTTTTAAATATAGGTATCATTTATGTAATACCACGATTCTAGCAATTCTGTTTATGCTTTTAGCGACTACTTTACTTTTAGAAAATTTATTTTTTACACTTTTCATTGCCTTACACTTTGATTACGTACTTAGCATGTAAAAATTTTACCAAAAACTTAACCGTACTTTGTAAGATTGTTGAGACTTGTCCTTGAGCCAGTATTGCTAGATGTACATATTCCCGAAATGTTTCTCTTACTAAAGCGATGTTAGCCGATGTTATTTTTAATGTATTGAAATAAATTTTGTTTTGCAATATGTTATAATTTATTCCCGCACCCGGTCATGTTTCCATATTTAAAACAAGGCAAGCAACAAGGCACTTTCGCTAAAAGCACCCTTCAAAAACTAAATTTCTGCATTTAGCTCAGTTCAACGGCCAAAGTGGAGCGATGGTTCGAGCTGCTGGAGCCGCCTTCCATCTCGCGACCCGAAAGCGGTTTCGTATCCTGTCAGGACCCCGATCTGGAGGAGGACGATGACGAACGAGCGATACTTGAAGGAACGAGAAATCTCTTATCCAAACTGAGCGCACGCAAACAGAGGAAGTTGTTAGGCTTGAAATTGGGCAAAGTGACGACGTTTTGACGTCTGGAGAAATTCCTTTGAGTTAGTTGCAGTTTAGGGATTTATCGCATGAACAAATGCTGGTAAAAAGACCATGCAAGTGCTCATTAAACGCTGATAGCGTGAAATGAGATACGCGCACATTTCAAATATCTGCTTAGCAAGATTTACGCGAAAATGTAACCGGAACGAAGTCACTAATTAAAACCAGCAGAATAATTAAATTTCGATCAGTCAGTCAAACCGATTGTAGACATTTTATAATTAGTTTTAATTTAATTATAATTATGTTTATTTGGAGAAATTAGAAATGTGATAACGCCGTAACGTAATTATTATTCCAGTGTAATACTGCCATTTATGACGTATTTTTTTACACAATGCGATAGTTTTGTAGGAAGTTTATTTTTAATACAATTGTTATTTAATTATCTCGTAAAATAGTCAAATATTAGAGTAAGATAAATGACATCAGCTGCAGTATTGTACAAGGCAATAAATTCTAGGAAATAGAAATAGATTTGTTACTGTACAATAATTTAAAATGTAATTAAAAGTGCTATGTACAAAGCTTAAATTTACGGACGTTGTAATTTATTGTTCAATCAAGGCTGATTCAACAATTAATTTATATCGATATTAGACTAGTTTTAACATTTATTGCATGACTGACTTATGATTAATTGGAAAATAAATTTTTGAAATTTGTTTGTTCTATTTTTACCTTCCACAAATTAAAACGAACATCAAAAAATCGTTGTTGCATGTGCTATGGCTCCATTGTGTATTGTTTGCATTCATTACTACAAGAAATGTTCAACTAACATCTCTAGAGTAATATAATGCAACTGCACTTTGTGTTGTTCATTTTATAAATAACAAAGGAACATCTGTTAATGTTTGTTACGTTTCAGCTTATTATTTGGAGTTTATTTAAAACTTTTTAACTGTTGTACTTTGCAACCGAAAATGGTAAAAGCAAAATCTGGTTGAATTATTGTAGATAGCGTAACTTTAGCTTTAAATTTAAATGCACTAAACGCTACTCCGAAGGAAGGGTTAACCTGGGTTAAAGAGGATAAACACAAAAGCAGCGAAGCGACGGATAAAAAGTTTGTGCAAAAACCATTTCAATGTTTAATTGTAATTACAGAAAAAATAAACAAGTACGCAATAATAAAATACATAATTTTTATTCCATCATAAACGATAAAATGCTATTTTAACCACTGTTTACTTCATGATAAAATGAAATTTTAACGTCCAGAGACGTTTTTTTCATTATTGATTTTTTTGACGTTTTTAATTGTCAATTAAAGTAACTCAGTAATTCAATCGAATTAATGTCGTGTCAAGTCAGGGTAAGAAATTTATTTTTATTTATTTTCTAGTGTTTATAAGCATTATCAGGTAAGTACTAATAAAATATTAAATAAAATATTTCGTCAAATTAGCCTTATAGGTACAGGTTATTTCAACTATTAATAACTGTTCTTTGTTTATGACAGTTTATGTTAAAAGCATTTTTGAAAAGACTTTACACAAGATCAAATAAAAAGGAGACAATCCGACTTCAAAATTGCATCCTACTAGCATCTATTAATTTGATAATTTTCCTAAAAACAGAAGCGATTATTATGCTAACTAGGTACAAAAACAATTATAAAATAATTTCAAAAATTATTTTTTTTCGGATTGTCATAAGCAAAAATGTAGAAAAAGTATATGTATATAGTTGATTTTTTTTTTATAATCGACCGTCAAAGAGGCGTCAGGTTGGCATTACCATAGATAGTAATTTTTTTCAATTAACGTTGGTACAATTTTTTACCTGGAAGATTCAGTTTAAAATGTTCTGTAAATTTTTAAAATTTTCTTTAAGTTACAACACGTACAGCACATGGAGTTATTTCAACCATTAACGAATTCAAATTTCAGTGACTGCGTAATCCAACCTAATACTTCCGTTTCGATTGTCAAATCTGGTGTGTAAAATGTCAAATACAGATACAGCTAGTTTCGAAAGTAGTTGGACATGAACTTTTAGGGTGATACAGTCTGGTCTTTATCAGAATTTTGACACTGACAGTTGATTATTAAAAAAAATGAACTATATAAACTTTTCTCTCGGTTAAAAAAATGTTACTTTCCTTACTGGTTAAACAATACACGGTTATTTTAAAACGCATTTTAGAGGGTACTGTGAGGCTTCGGCAAAATTCTGTTACAAAACGTTTAACATTTATCATTCCCATACAAAAATATTAGCTTTTCTAAGAGCAGGGTACAAATGAGAGAGAATTTCAGTAGATTTGTAAAGGTTTAGTTAAGTTAATAGTAAAAATAAATAACTATTGAACATAACTTAATTGTCTCTCAACCGGTTACTCACTCGTTATGTCACTAAAGATCTTACTCTAAAATATCTATACCTACCTTTTTGACAACTGTATTTTAGATAACGTAAGAACTGAGACTGGTTGGCCGTTGTATAAATAAAACTTTAATTAAATATGAATTTTATATTATCGCATTATTTAAGTTGATATGTGGTTCATAAATTCAACGCTTTTAATTATTTTATACCTTTGTGAGCTGCCAATATTACGTAGAGCTAATAAAACAAATTTAGTCACTTGAGCAAACGTAAACCGTTCACATGACTGCAGTTAGCAATTAATCCATCTACGATACGAGAATCTATTTGGTAATTTTCTCAGCTTTTGCACAATTTAATTACGTTCAACCAAACCAAATTACTACGTGTATTTTCCGAGGGATTTTCTTAATACAGATTAGACAGCGAGGGAAGCAAATGTCCATTTTTAATTGCACTAAATTGGCAATCTTCTTCGGCGTTCCTTCAGTTTGTCCACACCATTTTCCAATTTCCTTCCCTGGCAATAAAATTTCCTTACCACTCAAAGTTCTCCAAGGTTAAGCACCTGTAATTATCACGTGAACTAAGTTTAATTATGCTCGTGCCGTCAGCGTAATGCGGGCATTAAGAGGCTGTCGGTATCAACCCTCCGACTAGATAACAACCACTTAATAAATTATCGATCTTGCCAACATCTTATTCTTCTGAATCTTCGTCCGGCCTCACAACTCGTTTTAATTAAATTCGTTTGCTGAAAATCCGCCCAGCAAAAATAATTACTTTTATTACACCCGCAGCGATTAGCTTGAGTAATTCTTTGAACCTGAAGAGCATTAGCATAAGTAATAACACGATGCCGGGATCATATATCACGGCTCTAGGAGCGTTCTATGCAGTGGCGCTTTTACAAGGTGGGCCCAATATGTTTATAACAGCAAAAAAATAAGACATAAGACATTAAAAGTAAACTAAAAATAAGAAATAAGACATTAAAAGTTTTTATTTTTCAAAAGAACCTCGAAAAGAAATTTTTTATTTACAATTAAATTTGTTAAAATTATAATGTGTGTTAAAATGATTTTCGTCTAGTTAACCTAGAAATTGGTTTACATATAAAAAAATGTGTCGCTCTACACAATTGAATGCGCTGTCAGTAAATGTCAATACTGACAGTAACTGTTGAAAATTTGTAAATTTGACAACTGTTCAATAAGTTCACAGGCGACTAGATGAAAATCATTTTAACACACCTTGTATTTTGTATACGAGTACATAAGTAGAAATCAAATTGTTACTTCTAGTCCAAAGCGTTTGACGTATGTTAGAACCACTGAAAACGAGCAAAATAAAGTCCCAAATCTTCTAAAATACCTCAATTTTTAGACACCTCGAAGGACCAAAATACCTGTAACCTATACGCATAAACTTAATGAATGATAGCATATGGCAAATAACAAAGAATGGTAAAAAAATTCTAGTTAAGTTTTTTAATTTTTAGTTTCGGAGATATTGCCTAATAAACAGTATTAAGCTTCTAAATTTCAAAACGAATTTCAAATATAATACCAAAATTAACATTATTTTGACCAAGCTTAGTAAAAAATTCAAAGGTACTTCAAAATTCTACTATATAAACGATAGAGAATTAATTACGCTATCATTTGATACTTTGATATTATTTAAGGCTGTGAGACATTGAAAATCAATTTTGTGATTTTTTTTAAGTTATTGGTGTATTTTCTATATGGTAAAATTTCTTTAATTTTTAGAAGCGTAATTGCTAAAATAGGATTATGCGAAAGTTGATAGATTTTCAGTAATTAACATTTTAATATTGGAGATCTAAAAGCTCGAATAATTTATGGCGGGCTTTGTGGTATTGTGGTGATCAGATCAGAATTCCTTGACAATAGGAAAGATTGTAAACATCATAGCGAATCTTTTTCTATTGTCAAAGAATTCTAACCTGCTCACCAATTACCACAAAGCCTGTCATAAATTATTGGAGCATTTCAATCTTTAATATTAGAACGTTAATTATTCAAAAGCTATCAACTTTCGTATAATTCTATTTTAGCAATTACGGTTCTAAAAGTTAAAGGAATTTTACCATATAGAAAATACGCCAATAACTACTAATTTTTTTCAAAATTGGTTTTTGATGTCTCACAGAAATACCTTAAAATTTTTGAACAATATCAAAGTATTGATTGGTAGCGTAATTAATTCCCTATCGTTTGGGCTATTAATATATTTTTTTACTCGACTATAAATATTTATTTTTGCCTCGGCCATAAAACTTGGAACACCCTGTACAGCACACACAGAGTCGCTGATAAGTATGGATACAGCTAAAAGTATTACTTTAACAATTATTATTAACTTTTACTTATTTTTTGGTCTAAGTGATGATATCTATTAGCAGTCGACTTTTTTCCTATTGATTTTTTAGAAACCGCTGGTATGGAATTAAGAAATCAGGGTTCATCTGGAGCCTAATTTCATAAAGAATAAAAAATCATTTTGAGGTAATGAGGAACTTTGACCTATTTTAAGGCTTAATTTCATTGATTTGTATTATTTTTTATAATGCGCCAAACTGTCCTGGTTTAGAAAAAAAAGCCATTTTGTGGTGTTAAAAATCAAGGGATTTGAATAAGATAAACAAAGGTTAAATTTTTTGCGAGGTTTTTGGCTACTTTGAAGGTACCTAATTATGCTTGATGTTTTGTGATTTTCAGCCATTTCTCATGTATCCAATTTTTGATGGAAATTAGAGCATTTTTAAAGATTTTGTTTTTTTTTTGGTTCTTTTATAACTTTTGGCTAGTTTTAAATGACTTTTGCAGATGCCAAATGATACGGCTCC
Organism: Tribolium freemani; assembly: GCA_939628115.1. Lineage (NCBI taxonomy): Eukaryota > Metazoa > Arthropoda > Insecta > Coleoptera > Tenebrionidae > Tribolium > Tribolium freemani. The sequence goes on along the minus strand of OW626785.1, from coordinate 2,062,597 downwards.
GAAGTAACATTGTGATAAATAAGATGATTTATTTCTTTTTTAACTAAAAAGTTTTGAAATATTTTTCTTTCCTGTTTGTCATCATGAGCCGACACTTCTGGAATGAAAAAAAGGGTTTCGAAACAAAATTTTCAATTTTTGTCGACAACACTGAAATAGCTTGTACAGCATCTAAAGTATACAGGCTGTTTTGTCTAAACCCCACATTAGAAATATTGGGAGTTCTAATAATCATAGTCATCTGACAATTTGTGTACAACCATAATCTTTTAGGTCCTGCTCAATGAAAATATTCTCAAGATAGCAGCACTTCCGGTTATACCGGAAGTCGCTATCAACTTCCTTATTTTAAATGGAATGCTAAATTTTTTAATGCGTTTTTGAATTACTAGAATTATTTTAAGGTAGTTTTCATAAGCTGTTCCTGTTTCTAAATTTAGCCGTTTACGAAATATTTATGGTTTTTAAAAGTTTTTTGGATTTGCACTTTCCAGTTCAAAAATCGATAACTCTGCGATTTTTAAAAATTTGCAAATATTTTTGAGCTCATTTGAAAGAGGAAGCCTAGATCTTTCCTTTGGTGTTTTCAAATTTCTAAAAAAGAATAACAAACTCCAAATTTTTAAAATTAAATTTGCAAAACTTTAAGCACCCATAACTCATTTTTTTCAAATGAAATGACAAAAGTTTTATTGCACTAGATGGTAGAGAATTTAATTCTGCTTCGGTCTGTGTTAACATTCCCCATACTTATGTTTAATAGTTTTCAAGTTACAATACCTTTTTGTTGGGATTGAGAAATTCATTAGCCATTGGCCTTTTCTCATAGGTTGCCATGGAAATGAATGAAAAAAGGTGAGAAATTAAAGTTTTTCAAACCAACACCCAATGAATTTATTTTGTTTTCACAGTCTGATAACAAAATTTTGAACAGAGTTTGTCGTTTAAGTTTAATCAGAAATGTTTTTATGACAAACTATGCAAAAATTGCTGTGTTTAGTAAAAAATTTCCTGCAATAACAAAAAAACCAACATAACTTGAAAATTATTACAGATAGGTATAGGGAATGCTAATACAGATAGATGCAGAAAAAAATTCTCCTTCATCTAGTAGAATAAAAATTGGGACATCCCATTTGAAAAAATTAAGTTTTGGGTACTTGAAGTTGTCCAAACTTAACCTTAAAATTTTTGGGTTTATTAACTTCAATTCCAATTTTGATCACACTGAACAACAGATATAGGTTTTCTCTTTCAATTCTCCAAACCTGATTTCGAAATCTCTAAAACTAAGCGAGTTACCGATTTTTTAAGGGACAGGTGCAAATTCAAAAATTTTCAAAAATCCTAAATATCTCGAAAACGGTTAAACTTGGGTATAGGGAAAGTTGATAAAAACTCCCTTAAAATAACTCAACTAATCCAAAAACGCAGTGAAAAACATAGCTTCCATTTAAAATAAGAAAGTTAATAGCGACTTCTGGTATAACCGGAAGTGCTGCCATCTTGAAAATATTTTCGTTGAACATAACTTAACGGATTATGCCTGAGTACCAACCCTCAGATAAATATCTTTATTAGAACTTTCAATACTTCTAATGTGGGGTTTAGACGGAACATCCTGTATTTGAATATCAATTTTGATTCTCAAAAGGTGAGTGTGCTCCCTAGAGGAGATTGCCGAATACGCCACTGGTTGTATGCAAACAGCGTGGATTAGTGAAGGATGGGGGTGGCGACAATGTAGATGTCCAGGTAATGCGCAAGGTGTGGTACGAATAGATAAACCGGTCATGTCAACACACGGGAATATATCACCGGTAATGTACACAGTCGCAGCTGCAACTTAATTTGCTGTCAAAACGTGGAGCTCGAGTGCTGCGAGATGGACGCCAACTTCAAAGAGACGGAAAAGATCAAGAGGGAGACGCCAACGGGGATTCTCCGGACTGAGTCGGGGAAGTCCAGACGCGCCTCGGTCGAATTTAAATTTCTCAAGCAGGTAAACAAGATTTAAGGATTCATAAAAGCACTTTTTAATTTCTTTGTGTTTGCCGCTTTTAAACGCTGATTAAACTCAAATTGTTTACAAAGGGGCTGCAGCTAAGTTAATTTGTCTTACTTCAAGTTCAGAAAGGAACAACAAAATTTATAATAAAAATGGAACCGTATTTCGTATTTATGAAAAGCAAACTACGTCCTAATCGAAGGAGATTGTTAAATTAGACATAAACTGAGTTACTAAAACCACAGATTAAATAAAACCTACCATTAATAAAATTATGTTCATTGTTTATATTTCGTTGACACGCGTGTCAATTTTTTCGTTGGTATTCCCATATGTTTATCTAATTAAAACATTAATTTCAACACTTTTAATTAAATAATAATTTTGGATGAAACTCTAGATTGTTATTGATAAATTCATAAATTTTCAAAAACAATTAATTTTTTAGAAGAGACTTTTTTGTAAGTTTTTGAAAACATTCTGTCTTACGTTTACAAATTAATTTAGAAAGAGAGTCAGTGATTAACATAATTATACTTACATACAGGGTGTTTCAAGTTTTAGGTCCAGTCAAAAAATAAATACTTCTAGTATTCCAAAATAAAAAATATATATCGCAAACGATAGAGTTTCTAACACGCTTCAATTTGATGCTTTGCTGATATCCCAAATTTTCATGATATAAGCGTAAAATGCAAAAAACTACATTAAAAAAATTTTTTTTTCAAATTATTCCAATAATTTTTTTATAATAAAATTCCTCCTATTTTTTAAGTAAGACTTCCGAAACTGAAACAGTAAAAACCCCAAGGCGTATTGAGCAATTGAAATTTCAATTGCAAAAAACAGGGCATTTTTTAATTGACAAGTAAAATTTTAGTCTGACAGTTAATGACGTTTCAATTTTTTGTGAATCAAGCAAAGACACGAGCTCTGTTTTTTCAAAGGTGACTAAGATAAAACATTTATTTGATCTTTTGCAAATTGAAATTTCAATTGCTCAATACGCCTTGGGTTTTTTACTGTTTCAGTTTCGGAAGTCTCACTTAAAAAATAGGAGGAATTTTATTATGAGAAAACGATTGCAATAATTTGGAAACAAAAAATTTTTTATCTAGTTTTTCACAATTCACGCTCATACCATGAAAATTTCGTATAACATTAAAGTATCAAATTGAAGCGTGTTAGAAACTCTATCGTTTGAGATATATTTTTTTTCTTTTGGACAACTAGAAGTATTTATTTTTTGACTGGACCTAGCTTAGTCAGTTATAAATTTGGATCAAATAATAAATTTCCTCTTATATGTATTAGTAATATTGTTTTTTGTTCCATAGGTAAGAGTAGAGGTAGTACACCTTTATTCTACAAGTGATTTAGTTATTTTTTTATCTTACTCGATATAATAAAATGGCGTTTGGTGATTTTTTATTGTACAAAGAGAAACGTTGAACGTTTCAATATTAAATAAATGGATTAATAAAACCTCACTTATATTTTTCTTTCATTTTTAATTAATGTGTGTGCCATGTCACGTTTAAGCAACACGTGCTAATATTGCAGCCTGATGAAGATTTAATAAATAAACGAAACGTCGCGAAAAATATAAATTTTAATTACTCCCTGCCCTAAACCACTAGCAAATTATTTCTGGTTATTTTTAATTAAGGTACGTATAAATTAAACGACGAAATTACTAAAAATCAGTCAAAACTTTGTAACAAGTTCAACTACGACTACAAACACTTATTCTTCGTATAATTATATTAGTTTACAACGTTTTTTACCAATAGATGAAACCAATGTGTATCGGTGGAATAACTAACCTTAAGTCTGATACTGAAGTCGAAAAAAAATTAGGACATCAAGTTTTTTAATTATTCATTATAAAGTATCAGTATTTGACAATTTTTGCAACATTAGAAATGCTTCTTCTTTTGTACTATCGGGGTCAGTTTATCATAATATAGACTATTATTAAACGAAGAACATGTTTTTATCCCAAAAACCTTAATAAATCTCTTCATAAGACTTTAAATCTTGATGGAAACATTCACCATGTTAATCGCTTAAACTTCTCAAGTTTTGTTAGGATAATTTAAACACAAACATAGAAAAAGTTGTTTGGGCTTAATTTACATCCACCTGATGATATTTTGAAGCAAATAAAATATTTAACAATTTCTTAATCCCGTAAATAACGAATGCCAAAGACACCACAAAAAAAAGATTCAAAACTTTTCAGCAGATTGTTTCTTGTTTTGTTAGTGTCAGTTTCTCTTATTGTACCCACCAGTAATTGGTTAACATATTTTTATCCCAAAAACCTTTGTGTACCTCTTTTCATAAGACTTTACTTTTTCTTGATGAAAATGTTTATCATTTGATCGCTTAAGTTTTCCAGGTTTTTTAAGGATAATTGTATCACAAACAAAACAAAAGCTGTTGCTGTAATTTACATTCACTTGACGATATTTTAATGCAAATACAATGTTTAACAATTAGTTTATCACAGAAACAACGAATGCCAAACCAGACATCAGAAACAAATTTTCAAAACTTTTAGTGAATATATTAAAAAAACTAGACATGATAGACAAATGTTATCAGTGAGTAAGAAGAAAACAAAATCAGTATAAATTATCTCTTGGTAAAAGAAAAAAAAATTGTAAACTAGTGTTATTAGGTAATTCCAAATCTTAAGTCACCTGATAATGTAGTATAATATGAATATGAAACTGATTAATAAATTATGAAACATGCGAATACTTGATAAACGCTTTGATTAAAAGCTTCCGAATCCAACTTGTACTTTTACCCCTCACACGCACTTCTGCGTGTGGTGGACGCCATTTATCATCGTAATGTCACCCTTATATCCCACCTCTTTTACAGTGTGAAACACAGTGTCTTTAGAGACAAACAAAGGCTGTAAAAAGCCTGCCTATAAATCACTGATTCCTCATAAGCATGCACCGATAAGTTCCAAGCTTACACCCTGAAGAGTCCTCCCATGATTACGCTTGAAACAGGAAAAGTTTTTATTACTTTAGCGATAAATATGTAAATTGTTGCATGATGATGCAAGTTCTGTATGTTCAAATTTAATAAAGCCGTGGAATTAATCCGATGACGAGTTTTGAAGTCGGGCAAAAGTGGGTTAAATCTTCAGGAGACACACCCCGGCCGTCAATTAAGCGAGGATGAAAACAGTGTTTAGATTAAAAAAATAATAATGTAATATCGGCTTGTTGCACGACTGTGGGGCACTCCTCCACATACTACAACCCTGGAATGATTATTAATGGTAAAAGTAGCGTGTCCGTGGCTTTGTTGTAAGATTCCTGAAAGCACGAGAATTTATTTTCATTCGAAGTGCAATTTTGCTTATTAAACAAACAACCGATGGGGTGATTAGTCGGCCGGACTAGAATGTCGAAGTTTGATAAATTACATCCTTTTTACATTAATTGAACGAGTATCGAGGGAGTTGACTAACCGAAATTAGGCTTGTGTGAATTTAATGACGGAACAAGGATAATTTGATAGTATAGCTGGCTTTATTCAGTTTACGAGGACGGTTTTTGCAATAAAGTTGTCACTTATAAAGTCAAAAACTATTTGACCTTAAAACTGGACCAAATGTTCGAATTCCAATTTTCAATCGAAATAACCGTTTTCAGTTCTGTTATTTAAGACAAAGCTGTTTTTAAAAGCTTTTATTTAACTCACAATGTTGTCTGTCTGTCGGTCATTTTCTCGGAACCAAATTTGAAACGGTTCCCGTTCTCCCACTGAATTGAAATTTAGCATACTTACTTAATCTGCATGACAATGCAATCCTATGTAGTTAAATACCCCCTAAAGGGGTTAAATGGGGTTTTGGAGTTTTAGGTTATGTTTACAAAGGGGTTCTCGATTTGTAAATTTGAGAGGGTTCCTGTAGTCGCAATGAATTGAAATTTAACATGCTTACGTAATCAGCGTGACAATGCAATTCTATATAGTTAATTACCCCCTAAAAAATGGGGTTTTTAAATTTTAGGTTATGTTTACAAAGGGGTTCTCTATTTGTACATACCGTAACTTATACCGACATAAACGGTATGTTGGTCATTTGGACGTCACGGTAGATGCACAGTGTAATAACAATAAATAAAGACTAAAAAGCAAAAAATAAAAATATATAAAAAAATGTTTTTTAAAAAAAGCTTTTATTTAAAAGATGCATTAAAATGTAAAAAATAATGTAATTTAATTACAGGAGAATATTTTTTCTTACAGGTTAAAATTCTAAAATTTATAAAAGCTTTGGGAGTTATAAAACTACGGCATAACAGAATTACTTTGTTCAGTTGACAACTCCCAAAGCTTTTCTATATTTTAGAATTTTAACCTGTAAGAAAAAATATTCTCCTGTGATTGAATGACATTATTTTTTACTTTTTAGTGCATCTTTTAAATAAAAGCTTTTTTAAATGCCTTTAATGATAACCGACATTTTTCTTTACTGTTTTTAATAGTACACTTTTTTGTGGATTAAACAAATTAAATAAAATGAAAAAATTATTTATACCTAAGTAATTATAAATAAAATCCTTTATTTTTTGTTCCTGCCTTACTTATAAAGGGCGTCTGTTTTTTATATTTTCTTTTTATAATTAGCATGAAAATGGATTATATGAAATCTAAGCAAACAAAAAAAATATCCTTTATAAAATAAGGCAAGAATAGAAAACATGCTTTTCTATTCTTTTAGTTGTCACTTAAAAAATTTACAAATTACTCAAAAATCGACGACCTCATAAATGTTGCTATCGATTTTGTTCGAGGATTTTTATGAAAAATAACAAAGATATGAATTTTGTGAGTTAATTTTGGTTACGAAGTAAATGGCAACTAAATTGAATTAAAGCTAAATAAAGTGACAAAAATATTATATAAATATGTTTTTTTAAATTTTATTTATACCGAAAAAAATGTAAAAATTTGGAAAAAAGGGATTGAGTTATTTTTTACCTTGCAGTGTTCACAGTATCTAACCATTTACGAAAACTAAAAAAAAAAGAAATACATTTTTTACTTTTATTCGTATTTTTTTCTCTGCAATTTTTTATACTTGTTAAATGTAAAAAATATACGTTCGTGTGTGTACATTTATGCATGTAATAATGTTTTGCAGTACTGAAAAAACGTTTAAAAACGTATTACATTTTGCATAAAACGAAACACATTTAATTTTGTTTTAATTAGATGAACGTATGGTATTTTAGAAACAATAGTAGCAAGTTTAATAACATGTATGCGTTTTTTAACATTAATTTGTTGTGTAATTTTTCTGCATTATTAAATCTGGCCACATCTGGTTTTTACGTTCCTATAAATGAAAGTTGCTCTCAGCAAAAAGAAAATCAAAATGCAAAACAAGCAAACACATCTAATTAAATTTCGCAACAAATAAATATTTACGACTGCACATCACGTCGAATTAAATTAATTAAACATCCCAAACCCTCAAAACAATTGCAACAACTGTGCAATTATATCTCTGGAATAAAACACGAAGCGCAATTACTTTTTAATTAGGATATCAGACATCACACATTAATCACATTTCAGCGAGTGCCATTAGTTATGACAACTTTTTCCATCACCTATAATTTTGATTAAAGTAATCTCAAGATCTCTGTTTTTATGCTTGTCTACATCGCTTAATTGGATTAACGTAACGGACGGAAAACATGCAGTCGGAGATATTGATAGCTCCCATTCAAGTTTTTCATCTCGTTTTGTTCATCGAACTGCGAAGAGACCACATATTGTCACATCACATGCAGTGACAGTCGGCGTAATGACCCTATAGACAAATGGAAACTGTATCGATCTATCCCTGAGAGTTAATTACATGCCAAAACCCATTTATGATAGAACCAAACATCAATAAAATGCAAATCTTAATAAGTCATTGTCAGAAATATGGCCCTTTTATTTGAATTAACGAAACCAGGCTGGGGTAAATTACGCCTCTTTTTTCATTCAATTCTTTCCCATCCTTTTTCCTAGCACTTCCATCGGGTAGGGAAAGAGACGCCGCTAGATCCAAGCACTTTGGCTTAAAAAGAATTCGTTTGGTGTTCATAAGGTGTGGTCAAGATTGAATAAATGCGTGCTGTGAATGTTTTCCAGTATTTTGATTAAATTATAACCCTTTTCATTTTCGCCCCGCTTCGTTAATATATCTCAGATCGAATTCTGAAGCAGAGATCGCATTTTCATAGCGCACATCCTCGAGAACGTTTGTCTTTGATGATTGCTTTGTGATTTTGTTTTTATTTTTGATTTAGGGCGAACCAACATCGCCTCAACCTTCCGTTGATCGGTTTTCAGTTACGTTTGCTGAAGATTCGGTAAAAAGTGATAGCTCCAAGTGTAACTACTTCAGTCCCGGAGTTGGCAGAATGGATAAGGTTCATTTTCCACAAGGCACAGGTAAAGTTTAATCACTTTCACGAGTTTGCGGAGTTTTCGAGTGAGAATGGGATAAGGATGTGCGATGGCCCGATGGGAGGAGGTTTTTTGCTGTTTTAGATTTATCACACAAATTTAATAAATTTGTGACTTTTGCACACATTAACATTGAAGAAACATAATAATATCTGATGATTTTTTAACAGATAGAGATAAGAAAAGTTAACTAAACACATCTACTATTAACGTGCATTTTATTACTTTGGTTGTCTGTTTAAGAGAAAAACAAAAAGACTGATTTCTCTTTCAGACAGAACAAAAATCGAATTTTGTCGTAAAAAAGTACTTTCAACAAATTTTGTTTGAAACTTACTTCCATGATATTTTGGCGAAATAATAAAATTATACGTCTGTTCTTTCGTTTTTGTTATACGTTGTTACGTAACATTTAATGATATTGTCATTTCGACAATTAAAAAAATTAAGGGTTTCCATTAAAAAAAATATCAATGACGTAATTACTCACAAACAAAAAAGTGAAAAATTTTGAATTGTGTTAGGAATGGTGCAGTTTAAAAAAAAGAAAATTAACCTCTTTGAGCAATTTTGCCAAAACAAATTATTTTCAATTTTAAAAGAATTATTCCATAATTTTGGCGCTCACCGTATAACAAACTAGCAGGAGTCCCAACAACTTAGTGTTTCGTTACAGGTTTTAGCTTGATATGTTACAGTCACCCGGTACATTAAATAACATAAATTTATTTCTACTTGTAAACGTTGTGTTGTAAAAATGGTGGATGCGCCGGGCAAATTTTTTATTTCTTTCATTCTATTTTAGTCTGTATTTGAAAAATACTATAATTAAGTTTATTTATTGACAACTGCTGATAGCGTGTGATTGCTAATTATGCTACTTAATCGTCCGCCCGGTTTTTGATCATTTATGAAAGCACTTACTAACTGCCGTGAAAAGTGTGCAAGATAAAACTTTTATTAACAGTTTTAAAATCACGGAAATCCATGACAAATTCTAACAAGTAATTTGTAAATTATTCATTGAAATCAAACAGAATTTGATAAATGTATATATTGTGTACAGCTGTACAGTGTTATCATTTAAGTTTTAATCAATAATTAAAGTAGGCGGCATTTTACCGTGTAATTGGTAGGCGTGTAGTTCATTGAGGTTAGATTTGATTTTATACTGAAAATAATCAACAAATTGACAGAAATTTTATTATTAAAATGAAAATCCTTTAAAACCTGTGCCCTAAAGTTAACAAGGGCTAATTATACAAAACTTTGTATTTTATTTGTACCTAGTTTGCTTTAGTAAACATTTTAATTAACATTTTTTTCTGAGAATTCTACTATACAAATGGCATATCTAAAGTTCATTTGCTTTTTAAAACGATTGTCAATATGTCAAAGGTCAAACTATATCATCAATTGCAAAAAAATCGCTTTTTCGTTCGCCTCATTTAATCAAAAATATGACAAGTCATAAATGTCATAATAAATAGAGAACGAAAAAATTTGATTGGCTCATAGGCATAAAAATAGTACTTTCGGTTCACTTTCATAAAAACCATTGTGGTGCAAATAGCGTACTCTTGCCATTAATTTTTATATGAGTTGTCATGGCATCAGTTTAGTCATTTGTACCACAATGGTTTTTATGAAAGTGAACCGAAAGTACCTACCTAAATGCTTCTTTTACTCTGAAATTTTAAGTCTTTACTACCACTTGTATGCATAAAAATTAGCAACTACTTATTAGTAAACACTTAAAAAATCTAGCATTCGCATTTGTTAGGCTTTTGCTTAATTTTCTAGCAAAAGCTTAAATAAAAATGCCTAAAAGTAAGGATTTATTATTAATTTATAGTAAACACTTCAAATTTTTCAAGCTTCGGTAACACTCTGGAGCTGAGAACTATCTTCCAAACAGAGAATAGAAATTTATTTGCGATGTATGGGCGATGCAGGTTTTCAGGTCGCAGTAGGAGAAGATAGTGGTGCTCATCAAAGCACTGTCTGCAGAACAGTTGACTAGGGTAAAGTGCATATATTCCATTTCATTTCATAGTAGAATTTTTTGGAGTGAAATAAAGAACAAATTGAGAGTTTCTGTATAAGAAAAGAACTCTGTTAAGCTAAATCCCTGCGACAAATTTTGAGCCAAGAAACCCACTAGAAACTCCAAAAAATGCAAATGCGTTGTTGCAAAATTCTACAATGAACTGAAATGGGATATAGTTAGCCAGTAAAGTAAAAATATAAATTTGAAAAATTACTACCACATTTAGAATAAAGATATAGAAAATTGAGATGTGTACAAGGTCCTAATTATTATACAATGTTATTAACTATTATTATTTTTTTATAAAAATTTTATTTATTGGCCGGGTCAAAAAATTATGACATTTAGACCAAAATACATCACTTCAAAGAAACACAACAGGAGGGAGTAGTTTGCGCTTTATATCATAAATTCATGAACATATGTATGAGTTTAAAAATAATATAATACGTACCGTAAACTGTAAGTGCAATTTTTTTGGTCGAGAATGCAATATTGGGAAACCGAGGGTACCGAGGTTTCCTAAGCGTTCGAGACCAAAAAAAGAACTTACAGTTTGAGGTTACTAAGCTATTTTTAGCAATACCTGCACAAATAAGGAAAAGTAAAACATTTTCTGAATGAATTTTTATGAAAAATCAATAACGTCAGATTGTTGTCAAATTAAAAATTTGTGTGACCTTTGTTTCGTGTTAGGGATACAAAACAAAAAAAACATCACTTTAAATCAACATTTGTTGCAAAATCAACGCTTCAATACTGTTCTGAAGGTATTTAAAATCAAAATAGAAAAATGGATGATATTGAAGAGGCTGCAAGGTTTGCTTGTACATCATTTTTCATGGAACACGAATAGCATACGTTGGTATGTAATATTTACTTACAGACCACGGGCTGTAAGTAGAATATTATTGCAAGTAACAATGGAAATTTGCACCTGACTAAAAAGTGCCGCTTACTATGAAAGATATTTGTCAGTGAATGATGACTTACAGAACAGGTATTGCTAAAACTTTATTTTTAAACTCGTAATGCCCCCTGGCCAATAACTGTGCAGTTTACTCTATGTGAGTAGAAAAATTCTTGAGAAAACGCCTAATCAGTGAATAAAATTTCCTACAAGACATAAAGAAGTAGAGGAAGCAATACGTCTTTGACACAATTTTTCCTGTGCTTTTTTGAAGTCAAATTAAAATCAGAAAACCTGCTGTACAGCTTCCTTACCATTGAAAAAGTCTGTATTTACTGGAAAATCTCTCAGTGTATACTTAATAGTAAAAGTAAAACACTATGCATACAAAATTAATAGTAGATTATTTTATAAGGGGTTAATTTCAGAAACCGTTAATTGTAATTCAGATTAGTCAACTGTATTTCAGAAAGTGTTATTTGTAATTCAGAATAGTAAACTGAATTTCAGAAAATATCACATGTATTTCAGATTAGTCAATTTAATTTCAGAAAACGTTAATTGTAATTCAGATTAATCGACTGTATTTCAGAAAGTGTTAATTGTAATTCAGAAACCATCACATGTAATTCAGATCCAGTAACTTACTTGCATGATACTATGTATACATAACCAAAAATATTTTATTTTCAAAATTAAATTACATAAACATCAACAAGAACAGCATAAATATTTAGCGCCCTAACATTGTTTCCAAAGGTAGGTATTTTAATAATTTAATGTTTAAATGAAAATATTGAATTCTGAATTACAATTGACGAATTCTCAATTACAAATGACGTATTCTGAATTACAATTAACGCTTTCTCAATTAAAAGTTACTAATCTGAATTACAGTTAACGTTTTCTGAAATTAAATTGAGTAATATGAATTACATGTGATGTTTTCTGAAATTCAGTTTACTATTCTGAATTACAATTAACACATTCTGAAATACAATTGACTAATCTGAATTACAATTAACGGTTTCTGAAATATATCTTACGGTTTCTGAATTACAATTAAAAAAGGTGTAGATCTTTTACCTGAGCCATTCTGTCACAAATGTTGCCAGTTTTATGACGTTTGCGGATAAATAGTATTTACTTCCATGCAAGAGTATACTTTTCTCAAAGTAAAAACTTATTTTTTATGCATATGAGTGACGGATTTTTATAAAACCAATTGACCTAACTTATTTGGAAAGCAATTTTCCACAATTGCAATTCAGGCAGTACTTTCTCCGGTCGTGCTGCCAGCAAATTACACTTTGCCGAAATGTGAGGTAAATAACTACTATATTTAGTTCAACGATTATTTACGTAAATTGCAACAAATCGATTTTCTGTAAACCTCAGTAGACATAGACGATTCCGACGAAGAAGACTACTCAGCAAGCGTCAACGCCATAATCCAAAGACGAGCGTCCACAAGAAAGTTTCGTCGCCGTGGCAGCCGACGTGCTAGCTCACCTTTCAGTCCCGACATTTTACTAAGCAATGAGGGCGGCCGCAGACGCTCTTCGGTTTTCACCACTAGCTCCGGAGAGTAAGTCCTTTTAATCCCTTAAGGGTGTCCGGGAGTGAACGAGCAACTCAGTTTTCAGCGTCTTCAAAAGCAACCAGTAATACAACACCCTCCCTGGACAGGGTTCAGTCTTTACCTGCGTTCACGGGTTGGGTTGGGATGGGTCATAAAATTGCAAAGATCAGTTGGCTTATATTTTAATCCCTTGAATTTGTGAAAGTTGCCCCTCCAGAAACAAAGCTAAATGTTTTGAGTTTTATATTTACAAACAATAAAAATTAATGGAACAAAGATAATTTTCACTATAAATCAAAGTCAATAAACATTAACCTGAGACCTATTGCTTTTAGGTTTAGTTACAATAAGCCCAATTTATTTATTTGGTGGCCGATAAAATATTTTTATTACATAAAATTTATTTTATGTAATTTTTTGTGGAAATGTTAATAAACACAAGGAACGGTGTGTGCAGTAAGATTAAAACGGTTACAGCTTTTGAAAAAGTCAAGAAGTTGGCCTGATAAAAAGAAACCATGTTTAGCAAATGTAATATCTTCACCAAAATTTTAACTTAGTGTAGATTTACACTAAGTGTAGACTTCGTCTATAAAAAAAACGAGTTTAAAAATTACGTATTTATGTACTAGGTAATTTCAATGTCAAATATTGATCTCCAACATGACAAAAGTGATATTCTACACCGAAAAAGTGAAGTTTTCAATTATTTATATGCGAAAATAATAAGTATAATAATAATCATAATAATACATTATTTTATCTCATTTGTTGTCATATGTTCAAAACTCATATGTATAATAAATACTCTTAAATCTCTACAAAGCAGTTATTTAAAAAAAAATGGTTAGGTGAAGTTCAAATTCAAAAAATCTCCGAACAGGAAAATTGCTTTTCTCGCTCAAATGTATCAGCCATAGTTTTGTAAAATAACTGAAAATTATGGTAATCACACAACAATAAAAGTGACCGCAATCCGTCCTTTCCTTGAGTTGGGACAAGGACAGGTAGCGACCAAAAGAAATGGCACGAGCAACGCCTCTAGTGGCAAAAGCATTGAACTATAGAGGATTTTAAGACAAAATGTATTCATTGATAATTAGAAAACAACAATGTTTTATTACATGGCATTTGTTAAATTAGTTGAAAATTAATATTTTCTAATAAATACCAAAACCCCAAAACAAATTTTTAAATCTATTAGTAAATAACGCGACTTTTGCATCAATCACAATATCTCAAAAACAAAATTTTTTTTTAAAAAAACCTCAACGCATCGGCCTATAAAATATTCTTTTGAATTATCCTGCAAAATCCCAGATCGAATACTTTAAAAATAACTGAGTAAAATTGGTCGCGGACACCCTTAATTCTAGGTTAAGGGTGTCCGCGACCAACGATTTGAGACGTTAGCATATTGAAAGCAAGTTTTCTCTCTTAATACACAACAGAATTTCAAGTATTATACATCAAATTAAAGGTTTTTCAATTCTACAGGCCGATGCGTTACCATATTTTGAAAAAAAGTAAACCCATTTGAAAAAATTAAGAAAATGCATAAATGTTCATATTGAAAGCAACTTTACTCAGTTATTATTAAAGTAATCGACCTGGGTTTTTGCAGGATAATTGAAAATATTATTTTATAGGCCGATGTGTTGAGGTTTTTTTTAAAAAAAAATTCGTTTTTTAGATATTGTGATTGATGTAAAAGTCGCGTTATTTATCACTAAACTTAAACAATCGTTTTGAGGTTTTGGTATTTAATACAAAATATTAATTCTCAACTAATTTCACAAATGCGATTTAATAAAACACTGTTGTTTTCAAATTATCAATGAATACATTTTGTCCTAAAATTCTTCCTAGTTCATTGCTTTGGCCACCAGAGGCGTTGCTCGTACCGTTTCTGTGGAGGGTCTCTCTTAGTCGCTATCTGCCCTTGTCCCAACCCAAGCAAAGGACGGATTGTGGTCACTTTTATTGTCTGATTACCATAATAATCTTTGCTGGTTATTTTAGAGGATCAGTGGCTAGAACTTTTGAGCCAGAAACGCGACTTTTCGCCGTTACAAGATTTTTTGAATTTGAATTTTGATTTTTTTCGAAAAATCACTGTTTTGTAGGGATATAAAATTGTTTATTATTATCTATAAAAAGATAGACAATAATGTATTATATAACAGTTTATTTATTTTATACAGTTTTCATTTAAGATAAATAAAAGTCCCTAATGGGAAGATTGCGTTTTCGCCGCGAATCAAGAATTTCAGGGAGAAGGGCACCGAAATAAAATCTTGACAGTTTCTCTGCCATTTTCGTACATAAGTCGTCGTCCCGATAAATAATAATTTATTTAAAAAAAAACATTGGTTTAAAATTATTTTTATTAAAACAGAAGTTATTTTTATAGCATAATCTTTTACCCAAAAAATCGCCGTAGTAGGGTGTCATTTAAAAAAAAAATTTGTTTTTGAGATATTGTGATTGATGCAAAAGTCGCGTTATTTACTAATAGATTTAAAAATTTGTTTTGGGGTTTTGGTATTTATTAGAAAATATTAATTTTCAACTAATTTAACAAATGCCATGTAATAAAACATTGTTGTTTTCTAATTATCAATGAATACATTTTGTCTTAAAATCCTCCATAGTTCAATGCTTTTGCCACTAGAGGCGTTGCTCGTGCCATTTCTGTGGAGGGTCTTTTGGTCGCTACCTGTCCTTGTCCCAACTCAAGGAAAGGACGGATTGCGGTCACTTTTATTGTTGTGTGATTACCATAATTTTCAGTTATTTTACAAAACTATGGCTGATACATTTGAGCGAGAAAAGCAATTTTCCTGTTCGGAGATTTTTTGAATTTGAACTTCACCTAACCATTTTTTTTTAAATAACTGCTTTGTAGAGATTTAAGAGTATTTATTATACATATGAATTTTGAACATATGACAACAAATGAGATAAAATAATGTATTATTATGATTATTATTATACTTATTATTTTCGCATATAAATAATTGAAAACTTCACTTTTTCGGTGTAGAATATCACTTTTGTCATGTTGGAGATCAATATTTGACATTAAAATTACCTAGTACATAAATACGTAATTTTTAAACTCGTTTTTTTTATAGACGAAGTCTACACTTAGTGTAAATCTACACTAAGTCAAAATTTTGGTGAAGATATTACATTTGCTATACATGGTTTCTTTTTATCAGGCCAACTTCTTGACTTTTTCAAAAGCTGTAACCGTTTTAATCTTACTGCACACACCGTTCCTTGTGTTTAATAACATTTCCAGAAAAAATTACATAAAATAAATTTTATGTAATAAAAATATTTTATCGGCCACCAAATAAATAAATTGGGCTTATTGTAACTAAACCTAAAAGCAATAGGTCTCAGGTTAATGTTTATTGACTTTGATTTATAGTCAAAATTATCTTTGTTCCATTAATTTTTATTGTTTGTAAATATAAAACTCAAAACATTTAGCTTTGTTTCTGGAGGCAACTTTCACAAATTCAAGGGATTAAAATATAAGCCAACTGATCTTTGCAATTTTATGACCCATCCCAACCCAACCCGTGAACGCAGGTAAAGACTGAACCCTGTCCAGGGAGGGTGTTGTATTACTGGTTGCTTTTGAAGACGCTGAAAACTGAGTTGCTCGTTCACTCCCGGACACCCTTAAACCCTGCGTAATTCCTCTTCCAGCACCGCCATAACAATGGACGAGGGAATGGAAGCCGTCAGTCAGGAAGAAATTTTTGAGAACATCAAACTGCATAAGGAAGTCTTAAGCAACGTGAAAATGCAACCATGGAACATGCGAAAGAAACTGAAACTTGTCGTCCAAGCAAAAGCCTACATTAAGCAACACGAAGGCGCCTTGCAGGAACGACTGGCGCAAAGTCGATCGACAAGGGATATGTTGGCGAGATGGAACATTTATCTTATCAAAGTAAGTCGTTGTCAGATGCTGGGGTGATTTAAAAAGAGGGGAGTTTTTAGAAGTGGCAACATTACCGCCGTGAGTTAGCCAATTTGTCCAATTGGCTGGTGCCTTGGGAAAGGAAGATAAAAGAGATTGAATCGCATTTTGGATCAGTCGTGGCGTCTTATTTTCTCTTTCTGAGATGGTTGTTCTGGGTTAACGTCGTATTGGGGATTGTATTAATTTCTTTCGTCACTGTGCCAGAGGTAAATTGATATTGTAAAGAAGTATGTAATAACAAGAGATATTTTATTTCGTTCAACTCATTTTGAATAGTAAGTACATTCTCAAAAAATCTAGACTTCAATAGGAGTTTAATTCAATAGAAGTAGAAACACGGGTTAATCATATTTATTAAACACTTACGAGATGGTCACAAATAAATGTTTTCGGTGTCGTGTCGGCAATTTATTCTTCATTACGAGTAGCTTTATTGCTACACTGGTGGGACAATTTCACGCCTATTGTTCCAATGTATCACTTTGGGTTTGTTGGTGTGTATTTAGAACCGTTATTATTTATTTTACTACCGTAGCCGAAGAATTAATCTTTTACTACATACTATATACTACGTGATGTAAACTGCAGTACCATGAAGCGTCAATATCTTTCAAAACACATTTTTTTAATCAATAAATTAAATGGTTTTGTTAACCATTTTCGACTTTTGGTGTGTATTTAGAACCGTTATTATTTATTTTACTACCGTAGCCGAAGAATTAATCTTTTACTACATACTATATACTACGTGATGTAAACTGCAGTACCATGAAGCGTCAATATCTTTCAAAACACATTTTTTTAATCAATAAATTAAATGGTTTTGTTAACCATTTTCGACTTTTGGTGTGTATTTAGAACCGTTATTATTTATTTTACTACCGTAGCCGAAGAATTAATCTTTTACTACATACTATATACTACGTGATGTAAACTGCAGTACCATGAAGCGTCAATATCTTTCAAAACACATTTTTTAATCAATAAATTAAATGGTTTTGTTAACCATTTTCGACTTTTGGTGTGTATTTAGAACCGTTATTATTTATTTTACTACCGTAGCCGAAGAATTAATCTTTTACTACATACTATATACTACGTGATGTAAACTGCAGTACCATGAAGCGTCAATATCTTTCAAAACACATTTTTTAATCAATAAATTAAATGGTTTTGTTAACCATTTTCGACTTTTGGTGTGTATTTAGAACCGTTATTATTTATTTTACTACCGTAGCCGAAGAATTAATCTTTTACTACATACTATATACTACGTGATGTAAACTGCAGTACCATGAAGCGTCAATATCTTTCAAAACACATTTTTTTAATCAATAAATTAAATGGTTTTGTTAACCATTTTCGACTTTTGGTGTGTATTTAGAACCGTTATTATTTATTTTACTACCGTAGCCGAAGAATTAATCTTTTACTACATACTATATACTACGTGATGTAAACTGCAGTACCATGAAGCGTCAATATCTTTCAAAACACATTTTTTTAATCAATAAATTAAATGGTTTTGTTAACCATTTTCGACTTTTGGTGTGTATTTAGAACCGTTATTATTTATTTTACTACCGTAGCCGAAGAATTAATCTTTTACTACATACTATATACTACGTGATGTAAACTGCAGTACCATGAAGCGTCAATATCTTTCAAAACACATTTTTTTAATCAATAAATTAAATGGTTTTGTTAACCATTTTCGACTTTTGGTGTGTATTTAGAACCGTTATTATTTATTTTACTACCGTAGCCGAAGAATTAATCTTTTACTACATACTATATACTACGTGATGTAAACTGCAGTACCATGAAACGTAAATATCTTTCAAAACACATTTTTTTAATCAATAAATTAAATGGTTTTGTTAACCATTTTCGACTTTTATTCATTAAATTTGTCATTAAAGTACCGGGAGACTATTAAAGATTGTGATTTTGGTAACAAACAAAACAAACCTTGACTATCAAATTTAAATGTCAAAATTTTATACTCAATTGTCATTTTCTTCCGGCCTACGCAAGGGCTGATCCCAAACACCAATTTTAATTTTTTAATAAATAATATAAAAGCTTAATGAACAAATGTTTTTTAAATAATCACATTAAAAGTCTTTTTAATGCACATTTTTTAATAAATAAATACATAAATTATTAATTTCTAATGTGTTTGTGTCCATTTTGTTTAGTTTCAGTATAAGGAAAGATACCTCTTTGGTGCTTTTTAGACTATCACTTAAAAAATCACAATTTTGGCAATGTTTCGTCTTAATTTAATCTTCTTCAAGTCGTTTATAAAAAACAATTGACGGCCTAAAGAAAATTAAATTAACATCGAAACGTTTCTAGAAAGTTGTATTTTTTCAGATGATAGCCAAAAAATACCAAATACCTTTCCTTGAAAATACATTATTACCACTTAATAAAATATTATGCGAAGATTCTCGAAAAGTAAAACAAGGAAGTTGCTTAGAAATTTTTTATTACTTAAACTTACTTAAACAACTGTATGTCAATTAACATTGCCTGTTGTATTTTATGTTGTGCACACTCTTAAAAAGAGTGTGTTGTTTTGTCAATGAGAACTAATTATTTCAAAAACTTAGCGAAACCGACTAGTAAAAAAACGTTAAAATTAACGTTAAACGTTAAAAAAACGTGATGATCTTTAATTTGATTTGATTTAATAATTTTTTTAATTTAATGTTTTAGGTTTCATCCCTTAATCGCTAGCTACCCCTACTTTAAAATTTTAAATGGCACCCCCTACTTTTTGAAACATTTTCGGAAAGGGAAAAAATGGGCATATCTAACAGTCAAAGAAAAAAAAATTATCGATTCGTTTTTTAGTTAGGGGTAGTAGCCTTTGATTTAAAGCCAATTTAATTTAAATAATAAATTTGTCAATAAGAGATACAATGAAATAGTTCAAATTCAATATAAAGTGCATTTTAGATTTCATCCCCAAGTTTCTAACCATCCTTACTTTAAAATTTTAAGTAGCATCCTCAACTTTGTGAAATATTTTTGGAAAGGGGATGAAAAGCTCATCTAACCGTAAATGCAGAATTTTTTTTCCATTCGTTTTTGAGTTCAAAACCAACATAAAATGTTTCATGGTGCTATTACAAATTTTAAAGTAAGGGTGGTTAGCGAGCGACTAAGGGATGGAACTTAAAACGTATTTTATGGTGGTTTAGAGCTCTCCCAGTGCAACCCAAAACAACATATCTACTTTTCATTTAAATAAAATTGGATTCAAATTAAAAGCCACTATAACTAGAAATTTCAGATATAAAACCACCCCTAACTAAAAAACGAATAGAATTTTTTTTTGTAATTAGATACGCTAATTTGTTCTCTTTCCGAAAATGTTTCAAAAAGTAGGAGGCGTCATTTAAAACTTTAAATTAGGGGTGGCTAGCGACTAAGGAATGATACCCAAAATGTAACTAATGTTGGATTTAAACTCTCTCATCGCATTTCTAATCGACAAATTTTTTATTTAAATTAAATTGGCTTCCAATCAAAGGCTACTAGGATTAAAAATTTCAAAAATAAAACCACCCTTAACTGAAAAACAAATCGACAAAAATTTTTTTTCTTTGACAGTTCGATCCGCAGTTTTGCTTGAAAACAGATTTGCTCAATGTCAAAAGTTATTAAGACTGGCTCCTTTTGAAATGAAAGCTCTGTATAATAAGCTAGCAGGGAGGCCAATAATAACTCAGTGTTACCAATAGATTTTTTTTGCCTCAGTCTTTAAAAGTCACACCCCGTAGTTGACAAAACGAGTTTGTGAATGTGTTATAACTCAACTTGAAATCAGCCCCCAAGACCGCAAACACGCTATAGGTACCTATAGAAAATGTGGTTCTTACGGTTTATGAGTTTATGACATGCTACCAGATCAGAAATTTGTATTTTATGGAGATAATTCTCGTATCAATTTATTAAAAAAATTTAAAATGTGTTTGTAAGCATAAAATAAAAATTGCCAAAATTTAGTTACTTAATAATCTCAGAACTTAAGAAAATTAATTAATAATAATTAATAAGTAAAACAGGTGTAAAACACTATACCTAAATAAGGTCAATATACTGAATCCTGAATATGAACAGAGTTACATCACCATCTTGGCTACTGCTGGTAGGTAGGTACCATAAATTCAATTTTTTTATAAGTAGATAAGTTTCTATTCAAGATGATCAATCTTCAAACGCTTTTGCAACACCATGTTAATTTGATGGTTTTTGATATCAAATCTATTTTAGTTCAGATTTGCAAGACCAAAACATTTCAGTTCTACTTCAACGAGTTGCTAAATCTATTCTCGTGATACGTAAGGCATTTTTTACAAAGTTTAGGAAGTAACACGTTTAATTTTTTTGCTACACATTCTAAGTTTTACGCCAAACAACACAAATTGACTACTTCTAGTGGTTTTTGTTGAAAACAAATTATGAATTTTTAGAAAAATATTTACTTCATATGTGTAACAGATCCACATTTTTTAGTTAATCAACATAGGAATAGGTATCAACGTATTACAATAAATGGAATATTAATGTATTGATAGTAAGAATTGTGGTGTAACAAGATACAGCCACACTAAATTTAATTATCCTCGCTGCTAATAATTTTGGGTGGAGTCTTTATTATGGTGCAACTTTTAACGGTCTTCTGACCCATTAAACGTTCCATTTAAAAAATATGGCTTATAGTACGTTATTTTCGCAAACACTGAAAACGCTTGCAACATGTTAGCTTGTACCATAGTGTTTTGAGTCTCATATTGAAATTTATTTTTGATCAAAAACGAAAATGTTTATTATTATTTATTTGTGTACGTAAAACGAATTTGAATTACCTCCCGTACTATTATTTCAATTTGTTTTACGGCTGAGTGAAAAATTCTGTTATTGAAGAGTCTTTCGTACCGCATTGTTTTTTAATAACAAATAATTTCGAAACCGCGATGACTACAACGCAATGTCAATTTTCGCTTAGTGAGTATGTTGCCGCAGATCGGCTTACAGCATTTCCTTGCGAAATGTGGTTTAAAATCTCTTTGCTAGTGTGCTGTACGGGGAGAATTAGTGGAGTGCTGTATCCCATTAGGAACAATTTTAGGGAGGCTGTTAGCTACTCTCCACCGGAGGACGAAGTGACTTTTCACTTGTATCACCGGTAGGTATTTTTTCGATCATTTTCGTCCCTAATGCGAGATTATGTGAGATATTGTCTGCAGAAGCAACTTTTCAAAAGATGACCAACTCTTCATCGGCGATATTGGATCGATCTTGAATTCTCGATTTAATCCGGATTTATCTACGAAGATTATCATTCACGGATGGACTCACGGGAGAGATGTGCCATGGGTGGTGGAGATGAGGGAAGGTAATAACTTTTTTGAATGGACTTGTAAAATTTCGCGACCTTCACATTTAAAGCATTTTGGACCTTAAACTGATAACATACTTCATCTTTATTAAGCTTGACCTCATTTTGGTGGCATAACTCTTGCGCAAATTTTACACGTTCTTTGTATTCTGCATACCTGCATTTACAAAAAAAACAAACTAAAACATAACAATTTGACTGAACGAAAAAATACAATCATTGTACCGATATTGAGTAGATTTTTGTTATAAAAAATTGTACCCAAACTCGCTTACTTGCAAATAAGTACCAAATAAAAATTCACTGACTTGTAATATAAAAAATACACAGAAACAAACATTTGTTGACCTCTAAAAAGTGTGCCGATTGTTATGTCACATTTAAACAATTTGTTATAAGAGAGTAAATAGAAAGGAATACGTGTTAAGTAGTTTAGATTAATTTCCATTGTTTCAACGTTTTTAGTATAGGTACATAATTGAAGGGAATGAAATGCAAGACAGTCACCATAAAATAGTTGATTCATAAGTGTGGTGACATTTATAAAATGAAATTTCAACAAAATGAAAATAGAGAAAAATTGTTTCAGTGTCAGTAATTGGAGTAAAAACGTAATCTATGGCAATAAACAAGCCTCTCTGTTTCTTAACACTTTTCTACTTTCTAAATTTGATTATTAGTAAAAATACAGAGAACACGCATTATTTGGATGAAATTTGGACGCTCATTATTTATTAGCTGCTTCGCTGCATTATTACTGGAAAGCTGAATAATCACTACTCGATTACACATATCCAAATCCGTATGTGTAAAATCGAATTCTATAACTATTTGTGCCATAAACATAATTGGAATTTTGTGTAAATATTATTTGATACGTGAATGTTGTAGTTGGAAATGTATCTGTGTTATTATTATTATTACATTATTCTGCAAATCCTCACTGAATCTGTTTTATCCCACATCCACAAGTTCTTTCAATAGTCTGAGCACCTTACTTAAACTTTGCAAACTTTTCAGTGTTAAAGCGCAACTTTGTAAAAAATTAAAGTCGGGTATTCTCTCGTGTTTTAAAATGTACAAACTTTAAAGACTTGCTTGTTCTAACCATAACGTAGTGTTAGCTTGACTGTCGAAAAAATACTTAAAGAGATATAGAGCTTTAACTTCGTGATTTAGTACCCAATTGCTGCAAAAGGAGCTGGAGAGGTAATTTTTTTCAAACTACTGTTGGTCTGCACTAGTCTGCAGTCCCCAGTCCAAAAGACGTGATGAAAATTACTTAATTTTAACCAATTTGAAGCGATTTAAGATGAAAATAATAAGCTCTAATATAGTGAATTCAAAATGAAGATAACAATTGCTAGGTATAAAAAAATATATAAAAAATGTTTTTAAAAATAGTAGATTATTTTATAAGGGGTAAATGTGATAGTTTATGTGGGGAAGCTGAATGTTTATTTTGCCGAATGCAATGAGGCAAATAATTCAGCTGAGCCACATAAACTCACATTTACTCCGAATAAAATATACTATTTTATCCGCAAACGTATTGGTGAAGAGTAAAGAGCAATTTTGAGCAACACTAATTTAAAGGTAAATGAATAAAATAATCAGGAAGCTTTGCACGTGAATCATTACCATAACAATGTTTATAAGCAAACGTCAGTACTCGGATTTTTGTGTTGAGATTTTCGAATGTGTTGAGTGTTTTTTAATTTAACTAGTGCAGCATCTAGTGCAATGTCTAGTTGCACAATAAGGGAATCATCTCCTCTTCAGCGAAGCAGCGAAAGACACAAGAAAGTGAAAACAATGGTAAGTCATGATGACAGACAAAAGTAAAAAACGCTTTATCACATTAAAATTATTTACCCCCATGTCCGATAAAGTGGTCCGAGAACTAGATCTTTTACCTGTGACATTCTGTCATAAATGTTGTTAGTTTTGTGACGTTTGCGGATAAAAGCTTTTATTTAAAAGATGCACTAAAAAGTAAAAAATAATGTATTTCAATCACAGGAGAATATTTTTTCTTACAGGTTAAAATTCTAATATTTATAAAAGCTTTGGGAGTTGTCAACTGAACAAAGTAATTCTGTAATGCCGTAGTTTTATAACTCCCAAAGCTTTTATAAATTTTAGAATTTTAACCTGTAAGAAAAAATATTCTCCTGTGATTAAAATACATTATTTTTTACTTTTTAGTGCATCTTTTAAGTAAAAAATTTTTTTAAAAAACATTTTTTATATATTTTTATTTTTTGCTTTTTGTGACGTCCAAATGACCAACATACCGTCTATGTCGGTATAAGTTATGGTATGTACAAATCGAGAACCCCTTTGTAAACATAACCTAAAATTTTAAAACCACATTTAACACCTTTAGGGGGTAATTAACTATATAGAATTGCATTGTCACGCAGATTACGTAAGCATGTTAAATTTCATTTCATTGCGAATACAGGAACCCTCTCAAATTGACAAATCGAGAACCCCTTTGTAAACATAACCTAAAACTTCAAAACCCCATTTAACCTCTTTATTGGGTATTTAACTACATGAGATTGCATTGTCACCCAGATTAAGTAAGTATGCAAAATTTCAATTCAGTGGGACAACAGGAACCCTTTCAAATTTGGCTCCGAAAAAATAACCGACAGACAGATAACATTGTGAGTTAAATAAAAGCTTTTAATAATCGCTAGGTAAAAATTGTAATCGCTAAGTGAAAATACTAAGTCCATACTAGGAAAAATAATTTATCTTTAAGAAAAAATATATATAATTGCAAATCCCTTTGTGCCTTGTCTAATAAAAAGGAGCAAATACACTTTTTACTTCTAAATACACCATTGGGTTTGTTATTAGTCAACGTCTAGCATATCACATATTTATCTTAGCAAGTTTTATAAGAATTATTATTTTTTTACCTTGGCTAGGTTTTTGCCGCCTTTAAAATGATGTCACACAATGAAGTAAAAGCTGCAATTTTAAAGTAAGAGTAGCTAATGCCGGAGTCGAAACCTAAACAGTAATAAATATTTTCTTGATTTTCTACGTGCAGGGCCGGCTCTAGGGGCGGACAAATCGGACCTGTCCGGGGCGGCAAATTTCAGGGGCGGCAAATTGGCCAAAAATTTGTAAAATATTTTTTATGAAGTTATTTAGAACATTCTTTGTAATAACTAAATAGAGTTAATTTCGGCATTTCTTCTTAACCTGATAAGTGACTTGATAAGATTTAATTAGCTCTTGCTTTGTATAAATGAGCGGCACAAACAATCACACACAATAATATTTGCTTTGGCAATCTTGCAGCGGCAAGCAATATTCGATTATTTTATTTTAGCTAATTAATAAAATTTTTTTACCCTCCACATCCATTAGATGGTTTGGTAACAAATAGTTAAAAGTCAAAAAAATCAGTTTTAGATTTCATTTATTAGTTCTACTATTGTTTTAAAGTTACGTAATTGTTACGTAATGAACTTATTACCTTAATTTAAAAAATACCTTTAATAAAAAAAATTTCTGTGAGGGCGGCATTTTACAGTTTTGTCCGGGGCGGCAAATCCTTTAGCGCCGGCCCTGACCTGCAACGATTTCTATCGTTGCAGAAGAGATTTTTAAAATGTTTTAGCTATGGCCGAACTGGACATATGGAACATTATTGTGGTGGATTGGGCCCCCTTGTCCCATGCCATTTACACCGAAGCTCGCATCCACACCGGCGTCGTCAGTCGTCAGTTAACCTCCTTTTGCATCTTCATGGCGCAATCAACCGGCATCAGGATGTCATCAGTTCACATGATAGGCCACAGTATGGGAGCTCAAATCGCTGCATCTGCAGGCTACCGACTCCAACTCGTCTTGAATCAAACTCTGGCCAGAATATCAGGACTAGACCCTGCGGCCCCTTTGTACGAATGGCCTCATGTCGAGTCCCTCGACGAAATTCTGGACCCGGGGGACGCTTCCTTCGTGGACGTCATCCACACAAATGGGAAACACCTCGGGACGATTTTTCCGTCGGGACACGTCGATTATTACCCCAACGGTGGCCAACACCAGCCCGGATGCGGCTTTTGTGAGTTAATTTTAATGACTAGTTTTTGGGGCTAGGTACACTCAGAAAAGTTAAAAATGTCGTGTCCATATACGAACTCCTACCCATCCGCAGTTGTAAATCATTTGCGAGGGGAAAGTAATAAAGATGCATTTGCATTGAGTTACAACATCTGTTTATTTATTATTATTGTTAGCGTCATTAAAATTTGATCCACGATTAAGCACATTTGACATTAAGTTATCATTTAAAATGCATTGACAAATGTCAAGTTAATCGAGATTTAAATTTGATTGCAATTAAAATTAAAAATTAAGGGCCGGTTTACAGAAAGCGAAATTAATTAATTCAAGATTAAACTAACTCGAATTAAGTTGCCATTTAAACGCATTAACAAACATCAAATTAATTACGAATTAAATTTTAATTGCAATTAAAACGTTCTGTAAACCGACCCTAAGTTGCCTTTTAAAAAGCTTAAAAAATCTCAAGTAAATCTCTAATTAAAATTTGATAAATATTACTAAAACAATAGTTTAATCAAAAATATGAATCAAATGAATCAAAACAATGTCTATAATTTTATTCGTCTTTCTTTTGATTCGCAATTAATTCCGCGATTGTCAATGCAACTAACTGGCAACTTAATTTAGTTTAATCTTGAATTAACTTTTAATTCACTCTCTGGAAACATGGCCCTAAATATTATTTTAATACAATAGTTTAACGAAAAGGATGAATAAAATGAATCAAAACAACGAATAAAATATTATTTTTTTTATACAGGGTGTTTCAAGTTTTAGGTCCAGTCAAAAAATAAATACTTCTAGTTGTCCAAAAGAAAAAAAATATATCGCAAACGATAGAGTTTCTAACACGCTTCAATTTGATGCTTTAATGTTACACGAAATTTTCATGGTATGAGCGTGAATTGTGAAAAACTAGATAAAAAATTTTTTGTTTCCAAATTATTGCAATCGTTTTCTCATAATAAAATTCCTCCTATTTTTTAAGTGAGACTTCCGAAACTGAAACAGTAAAAAACCCAAGGCGTATTGAGCAATTGAAATTTCAATTTGCAAAAAATCAAATAAATGTTTTATCTTAGTCACCTTTGAAAAAACAGAGCTCGTGTCTTTGCTTGATTCACAAAAAATTGAAACGTCATTAACTGTCAGACTAAAATTTTACTTGTCAATTAAAAAATGCCCTTTTTTTTGCAAATTGAAATTTCAATTGCTCAATACGCCTTGGGTTTTTTACTGTTTCAGTTTCGGAAGTCTTACTTAAAAAATAGGAGGAATTTTATTATAAAAAAATTATTGGAATAATTTGAAAAAAAATTTTTTAATGTAGTTTTTTGCGTTTTACGCTTATATCATGAAAATTTGGGATATCAGCAAAGCATCAAATTGAAGCGTGTTAGAAACTCTATCGTTTGCGATATATATTTTTTATTTTGGAATACTAGAAGTATTTATTTTTTGACTGGACCTAAAACTTGAAACACCCTGTATATTTATCCGTAATGGCAATAGTAGTGTGAATAAAGTGTTGCTATGAACATTTTATTTAACCTCCAAATTGATAGTCCTATTCATTATCTATTTTTTTCAATGAATCTTTGATTAAAGATAAGATTTAATATATAAAATGAGCATTTAGGAATTGGAAAAAGTAGTTTTTAATCTAAATTTCAGTTAAGTTTTCATTTAACAATTTTATTAAACAAAAAATTTTCACAAATTATGTCAACAATTGGCTCTTCCATAGTCCCATTCATTATCTATTTTTATCAATGAAAAGGAAGTGAGATTTTCAAACGTAATTTATGATTCTTCGAAACTGTGATTCCCAAGTAAAAGTGTTAAAGGTGGTGTGTTTTTCAAGAACAATTAATATTCGGGTTCTAGGTGAAAGTAACAAACAACCCTTTACAGGATTGTATTACGTTGTTCGTTTATTATTATGTTTATTTATTTCAACACTTTATTCACATTGCTCCTGCCAATACAAATATTTGATTCATATTTTTAATTAAACTATTGTTTTAGTAATATTTAGGGCCGGTTTACAGAACGTTTTAATCGCAATCAAATTTTAATTCGTGATTCACTTGGCATTTCTCAATGCATTTTAAATGACAACTTAATGTCGAATTATTTTAATTCGGAATTAAATTTTAATTTTCTAGATTTCATTAACAAACGCAGAATTAATCCCGAATTAAAATTTAATTGCGATTATACGTGTACGCGTTCTAAAATCGGCACTAGATATTTAAAATAAACAGATGTCGAAACTCAATGCAAATGCAACTTGATTACTTTCCCCTCGCAGATAATTTACGTAGGAGGACCCGAGTAATGGGGGTCGGTTTATGAATACGACATTTTTAATTTTTCTGAGTGTAGTTCCCAGCTTAAAAATCCGCTCATTGATAGTTTGAGGGCGCAACAGTATTTTACATGAGTTTTATCGTTGTCGGCAATAAATATCTGTCGCAGGGGTCTGCAGCCACATGCGGTCATGCGAATTCTGGACGGCTTCCGTAAAGAAACCTGATTTATTCAAGGCATATTCGTTCCAGTCCTGGGATGAATATTTAGCAGGAAACACAGATGGACTGATCGCAGTCCCGATGGGAATTGCAGCCAATCCGAGTATACCTTACGGTTCATATTTTCTCGAAACCACTGACGAGGAGAGGGCTTACCTCAACACCACCACTACTATTCTTGACAGCTTCAGAAAGAGGAAGAAAAGACAGAGGAGATAAAATGAATTGCTCATCTCATATCTGTCACGGTTTTTTATTTATTTTGTGATTTGTATTTTGTCATTTTTGTTACGCAATAAAGTAATTAATAGAAAGCTGTCTCTTTTTTGGAAATAGTTCTTTTTATATTAGATAAGTGTGCAACTATTCTTTAACTACAAAACAATAATTAACGTAACCATTTAAAATATGTGTTCCAAAAATTTATTTTCTTCATACACTGTTAATGAAATCCAATCTAATTTCGATGTGCACATTTTATCATTTTTTTTAATAATTGTAGAAAAATATACTTTTACCTACATGACTGAAAACAATTTACAAGTATAGCAACGATTTCTATTATATCATTCTCACGGTGAAAATATTGATTTGACTATTTATTAAATAATTTATCAACGGCAACCAGGTTGCAACAATAATTGCGATTCATTAATAAAGGGATATATGAAACATTTGTTATTCATAAAAAGAGGGTACACCACTAATGACAGACATAAACATCAATACTAGTAATGCAACTCAAATTTATTTTGGTTCACTGCATTTACTGTTTGTGCTCTTGTTTGCAACCGCACGATAATAATTACAAATCTCATGGGTATCTATCCCAGTTTGGGACGCCCCTGATTAAAATTTCCACATTTGATCTTCAAATTCGATTAGGCGTACAAATATTACCAACTCTACCAAATTTTGTAGTTATATGAGCCATGGAAAATCCACTACCTATGCTGTTACTTGTATAAATTTTTAACAATAAAAACGGAACAGCCTGTATTTGTTTTTTATTAATTCCAAAGAAAATGTACTTAAAACTTTTGGTGGAGGTGGAGCCCGGTTTTTGTTTACGTAAATTTTTTAAATAACACGACTCAAAAACCTGATTTGAAGAAAAACTTTTAATTACCAATCATCCGACCCATCATTTACTACTGCTTTATTATACAGGCTGTTCCGTCTAAACCCCACGTTCAAAGTATTGAAAGTTCTAATAAAGATATTTATCTGAGAGTTGGTACTCAGGCATAATCCGTTGAGTTATGCTCAATGAAAATATTTTCAAGATGGCAGCACTTTCGGTTATACTGGAAGTCGCTATTAACTTCCTTATTTTAAACGGAAAGCTATGTTTTTCACTGCGTTTTTGGATTAGTTGAGTTATTTTAAGGGAGTTTTT
The DNA here is from genome assembly GCA_939628115.1 of Tribolium freemani. Lineage (NCBI taxonomy): Eukaryota > Metazoa > Arthropoda > Insecta > Coleoptera > Tenebrionidae > Tribolium > Tribolium freemani. The sequence continues at coordinate 2,032,096 of OW626785.1, read as the reverse complement.
ATCAGCTTTTTCTATACCCAAGTTTAACCGTTTTCGAGATATTTAGGATTTTTGAAAATTTTTGAATTTGCACCTGTCCCTTAACAAATCGGTAACTCGCTTAGTTTTAGAGATTTCGAAATCATGTTTGGAGAATTGAAAGAGAAAGCCTATATCTGTTGTTCAGTGTGTTCAAAATTGGAATTGAAGTTAATACACCCAAAAATTTTAAGGTTAAGTTTGGACAACTTCAAGTACCCAAAACTTATTTTTTTCAAATTTTTATTCTACTAGATGGAGGAGAATTATCTATCTATTATCTATTATCTATGCATCTATCTGTATTAGCATTCCCTATACCTATCTGTGATAATTTTCAAGTTATGTTGGAAATTTCTTACTAACCACAGCTATTTTTGCATAGTTTGTCATAAAAACATTTCTGATTAAACTTAAACGACAAACTCTGTTCAAAATTGTGTTATCGGACTGTGAAAACAAAATAAATTCATTGGGTGTTGGTTTGAAAAACTTTAATTTCTTTTTTCATTCGTTTCCATGGCAACCTATGAGAAAAGGCCTATGGATAATGAATTTCTCAATCCCAATAAAAAGGTATTGTAACTTGAAAACTATTTAACATAAGTATAGGGAATGTTAACACAGATCAAAGCAGAATTAAATTCTCTACCATCTAGTGAAATAAAACTTTTGTCATTTTATTTGAAAAAAATGAGTTATGGGTGCTTAAAGTTTTGCAAACTTAACTTTAAAAATTTGGAGTTTGTTATTCTTTTTTAGAAATTTGAAAACACCATAGGAAAGATCTAGGCTTCCTCTTTCAAATAAGCTCAAAAATATTTCCAAATTTTTAAAAATGGCAGAGTTATCGATTTTTGAACTGGAAGGTGCTAATCCAAAAAAATTATAAAAACCGTAAATATTTCGTAAACGGCTAAATTTAGGTATAGGGATAGCTTATGAAAACTACCTTGAAATAACTCTAGTAATTCAAAAATGCATTAAAAAATATAGCATTCCATTTAAAATAAGGAAGTTGATAGCGACTTCTGATATAACCGAAAGTGCTGCTATCTTGAGAATATTTTCATTGAGTAGGACCTAAAAGATTATGGTTGTACACAAATTTTCAGATGACTATGATTATTAGAACTCCCAATACTTCTAATGTGGGGTTTAAACAAAACAGCCTGTATACTATCCTCGATAAAATCACACAGTACAGACTACAAAAAATACAAAATACGTGTTGCAGGTTCGTGTTTAAGCTAAAAAAATATAGTCACATTTCGTGTAAACACTATGCGAACTTGGTTGTAAGTTAGACCACGTTTTCAAATAATCAGTTTTTGTTCACAAAATTCTGTTAGCTTCTACACCACCTTATCTTCGTGAAAAACTACTATATAGATTTAATATTCACAACTCTAATCTAAGATTCACTAATTTGTTGTCCTTACCATATTTTCATTCGGCCATGTTTCAACGTTTGTTTACTTATAACGCAGTATCTGTTTATAAATAAATTAAGTGCGCATTTGAAGTCGTTTCCTATGAATTTTTTTCTTTTTGAGTAAGCAGACAAACAACGTTTGTTAATAAAAGTCAATTATTTTTCTTTTTACTATTAATATTTAGTTTCCTCTTTTTATTCTTGTTTTCTTTCCTGTTTTGATCTCATTTTGTTTATCACATTAAATTTTTGTTGTTTAAGCATAATTATAAGTATTTTGTTATTCTGTTTTTTTATTGGGTTAAGTTGGAGTAGCTTCGGCTAAACTTCGCCCATAATAAAGACTATTTATTATTATTATTATTATTATTATTATTATTATTATTATTATTATTATTATTATTATTATTACAATACAAAAAGTGTCTAATGGTTATTTATTTGTTGTTTTATAATAAATAAAGCTTGACATTTTATGTCGTCAATTGTACTATTATGTCTCCGCAAACAGGCACACCAAATATTTTGTGTGATTTTGTTAAAATTGTTTCTTTTTTTCGTTCCGAACGGATATTAAACCCAACTCCCATACAAATGTATAAATTTCCGCAAATCCTTAAGCAATTTTTGTAATAAATACGATTTCAGATGTTAACAGCAGTGCCCGACCCTCGCAAACAAATTCTCAAGGAGGAGCGCTACAACTCGACCAACTTTCAAACTTTGTGGGACTTTGGGGGCGTTTTCAAATACTCGCCGTTATTCTACGGCTGGTATACGTACAAAGAATCAAAAAAGAGCGGCTATCGGATGCCTTTTGCTTATTTCATAACTGGCCTGGTGGCCTATGCTTATAGCTTCTTCGCAACTTTGAGAAAGTAAGTTTGTATTGAAAATAGTAATGTAGCGATTTATATTCAGCGAAACTTGTAGGATGGCGGAAAACTCTCGTATGTCTAAGCTTTCAGAAAAGGATGATGAATGCATTTTCTCGTGGAAACTCTTCACGGCGTGGGATTACATGATTGGGAATGCGGAAACGGCGCATAATAGAATAGCCTCGATTGTCGTCGGATTTAAGGAAGCTTTGCTCGAAGAAGCCGAGAAGAAGAGGGAGGCTAGAAAGTAATTTTCCGCAATTTCTTTGCCTGTATTTGAGATTAATAAACGAATTTAAATTGGCGAATCGCTCTTTTTACAGTTGGAAGATCACAGGATTTAGGATACTCGTGAATACGGTCGTGTTGGGGCTGTTATTCTTCTCGGCGTTTGCCGTTGTTTTGGTTGTAAAAAGATCTACGGAACCGGAAGCTAGGAGTAGTGTTTGGAGGAGTAATGAAATCACTTTTGTTATGACGTTTATCTCGATATCTTTCCCTATGATATTTGAAGGGTTGGGATTTCTTGAACAATACCATCCCAGAAAACAACTCCGATTACAGCTCGCAAGGTAATAATAAACTTGGTTTCCCTTCGTTTGTGTTTTGTTGTTTCCTTTGTTCTTTATTTCAGGCGATTTGTAAAGGATTTTTTTAATCACGAGATCATTTACCTCAAACATTTCGCTCACAAAACAGAAATATTTTAACAGAATTATTTGTAAACACTTTAAAGCCCACCTGAAAAAACATTGCTTTAAATTTTTGTTTAGACAACGCAAATTGAAAAAAAAAGTAAATTATAATAATGTTTCTTTAAGCAAAAATTAAAACGAACGATAGAGTAAATACCGGCAATGAATTAATTATTGTTTTAGACTAGCTTACTAACACAGCGCCTGTATAACTGGCTGCCTAGCTTGCATTACAAAATTACAAAATCGAAAAACATCTTTATGCGATAATTACACAGGCCGACGTGATAATTATATCTTATTTAAAATGTTGTTGATGTTGTTGATATTTCTTATTAATTCGGCGCTGATTATTTGATTAACAAATCCACTACACTAAAATATCATTTTCCAACCTTGGAGGGTGGAAAATTAATGTACAAAAAAAGGGTGCAACTAATTCCAATTTCAAATAGAGGTTGTTCGATATCTGGATCTGGTGGCGTACTGACAGTGACATCAAAGACTTTTGAAATGCAGCCACATGGGGGTGCATTTTTTCTCTAAAATTTACCTAGTTGTCATTACAACATTAATAAATTTTAAGGACGAAGATACATAGAAATGTTACTATTATTGAATATTATTCTTCATCATACGTATCTGATTACAATTTTTTAAAGACTATAACAGTGGATTTGAAAAATATTTTATTACGAAACTTATGAGCAATTTTTTTAAATAGTAAACATATGTTTAATGCCATAATTCAGTCATTTTTGGCAATGTCAGTTCGCCACTAGGTTTGGAATAGCTAAGCTCTATTAATATTAATTTCATTATCCAATCCAAATTGATTTCTGTAGATAATATCAAATTAATTTGCGTAATTCCAAAATTTAAGTAATTAAAAAAAACAAATCTACCGAAGTTCCAGTAATTCAATATGCATAGTAATCGGAGATTCATTCCAATAATTTTATACTAATGTCTGAAATCGTAACTTAATCTTGGTAAATCCAAAATAATTCCTATAATTTTAAATGATTTCCGACAGTTTTAAGAAATTCAGAAGTCCAAAGAGAGTTGCAGTAATTCCAAAAAAATCATAAAGATAAGTCCTAATAATTCTTAGCAAAAGCTAAAAACTTGTGAGTACAAATGATTCCAGAGTTCACGGCTCTTGAAAAAGTCGTTACATTGAATTTAAACCCCAGCACCTATAACTTTTATAACTAGTAAATTTAACATAATTTATTCTATCGTTTAAACTTTTAAATCTTAAAAAAATGATTATATGATACGATAAAATGTGATAAATCGTGATAATAGATTCCTAATCAGTGCCACTAATTTAGCAAAGAATGCCAACAACATTTTAATCAATAATATTTTGTGGGCTTGTGTTACTGTCGGTTAACAAAATGTGATATTGTAGAAGCAATCATTATAGGTATTAAAAAATCAGTTCTGGACGTAATTTTATGAAAAACGCAAAAGATATCCCTGAGTATCATAATAAAACATTTGTAGGTAATTGATATTTTCTCCATAAATGTCTGTGTATCTACATTTTTAACATAATAATTGGCTTTAGAAATTCCATAATAATCATGCGTCCTCTGAGTTTTGTAGAAAAACCGGATGTGATAGAATGAAAATACGAATACTTTTGAATCCAGGATATGTGAAAAAACACTTAAAAAATTCTTAAACGTCGTCCTGTGTTATTAATGATTAGTATCGTAGTAAAGACCTTTTTGATTTAAAATAATGGAAATTTGTTTCAGCAAATCAGCGTTGAAAAATATCTCGTGATTTTTGTTTGCATTACACTCACGTCACAAAGGTTGTTTTTACTAGTTTTCACTTATGTAAACCTAAAATGGTTTGTGTTATGCAGTTTCCGGTTTTCAAAATTATAAAAAAATTCTGTACTTTTGTAACGAGTCCGTCTAATACTACAGGTTTCACTGTATTAGGTACAGTGTAAAAAAATTGAAATTCCCACTTCAGAAAAGACGAAGTAAAAGCACTTGTCGGTTACCGCCGCTGAAAGAGAAAATCGCGTAAAACTTGCAATAAAATCCTTTAAAACTGGCGTTCTTACATCCAGAACCTATAAACTCACATTCCATATTTAATTAGAATTGCTTAAGGTAATAAACTTTAAAATAGAGTAGAACATTAACAGAATATGTATTATTACAGACAAATAATCCGTTTTCAATTAATTTTCTCTACATATACATTTTCAGGATCATGGTACTAAACCTTCTCAACTTGTACTCTTTAATATTTGCCCTGTTCGATAAAATCAACGATATGGTAACAGAAATACCGCAGTTTCGTTCAAAACGTGCATTTTTTAATTTTATAGACACCTGAACTGGAAAACTTCAAGAGAAACTTAACAAGAACTAATACGAGTATGTTAGCTTATTCAGCAGGAATGCAATGCTACAATAGCTGCAATTCCGAAACCGATACTCTTAAAACCTTCAATTTAATAGCGGCCGTTGCCACCAATGTTTCATTTACAATGTATCCAATTATGCAAAAAGCAGTGAAAGACGCAACCAAGGAGCCCGATAAAGAAACCATACACGCGCAATTTACAACTGGAATGTACACAAATCCGATAGATTTTTTAAAATACACGACTGAATTACCTGAAACCATTGATGATTCAACAAATTTTACAATAAGTACAAATTTGCCAGATTTTATGACAAATGCTTTATCAACTAGTGATAGTACCGAAGAAAGCACTTCCTCTAGCGTCGATCTGATACTATCTACAGCTACAATGAACGAAACCCCTGCAGATAAACCGAAAATTCAAGGAAACGCCGTAAAAAAACGAAATTGTATCGAAATATGTGAAAATTTCACAGTAACACCTTCAGTGATGATAGATGAAAGTAGTCTAAACTATACGACCAGAAGGCGATTGAGAAATCTATGTTGGGAAACAAATTTTGGCCAAGAATTAATCAAATTAACAGTCATGGACCTCGTAATGACAATACTTTCGACTTTGGCTATGGATTTCATCAGAGGCATATTTGTCCGCTTTATGAACCGTTGTTGGTGCTGGGACCTCGAAAAGGTCTTCCCCCAATATGGAGATTTTAAGGTTGCGGAAAATATTCTCCACCTAGTCAATAACCAAGGAATGGTTTGGATGGGAATGTTCTTTTCACCCGGCTTAGTCGTCCTAAACATTTTCAAACTTTTCGTTCTGATGTACTTCCGTACTTGGATTGTTCTAACTTGTAACGTACCTCACGAAATTATCTTTAGAGCATCTAGATCAAACAACTTCTATTACGCACTTTTACTCATGATGCTCTTTTTGTGTGTTTTACCAGTGGGGTATGCAATTGTCCAAATACCGCCCTCTTGGAACTGTGGCCCTTTCTCGAATTATCAGAGAATTTTTCATATTTTTACCAAGACTATCAAAAGAAACGTACCCCAAATCGTAGAGCAGGTCTTGGATTACATAGCGTCACCTGCAATTGTAATACCAATTCTTTTGTTATTGGTGTTAATTATTTATTATTTGGTATCTTTGACAAGTGCTCTGAGAGAAGCAAACAATGATTTGAAGTTCCAACTCAGAAGAGAACGTACGGAAGAACGCCGAAAAATGTTCCAAATTGCTGATAGAAGGAGGAAAGGAAAGTCAGGTGGTTCGGGAGAGTTTTCCAATACTCCATTTGCCAAGTGGAGGAAATTAATGTCAACCATGCCAAGCACAGGCAAGAGTTTCGATGATACTTCACCCAGGCAAGAAACCAACGAATCTCATCAAAGCAATGAAGATAAAATAGAAATTGGAAAAAATAAAGGTTTGTAACTATACCATTTTCTAATAGTTGTTGTTTAACCATTAATTTTAGATTTTTTCTCAAAATTTATAAAAAAGGCGCTAGGCAAGACTTCGTCAATATCGGAAAATGAAAATCTGGACGAAGGCACCGATACAGAACAACACGAATCATTACCTGAAGATTTAGTCAGCATCAAAGACAGCAAACCCCAACTACCATCAAGATTATCAATTTCTTCCAATAGTTTTGATTACCAAAAAGGTTTGTTACAAAAGCAGAGCAGTCTGAAGAGTGTGAGTGAATCTAGCAGTAAATACAATCCGGTCAGAGATATTGGAAGTGTACAACCAAAGAAACAATTACGTCAGGACTCATCATCGTCCAATTGGTCAGACAATATCCCTGTCATCACAATAAGCAAAACTGAAAGTGCTGAATTTCTTGATGTGGTACCAGAAATGACCAAAACCGAAGCGGATAAAACACCAGTAATGGAAAAAGAAATTGTAAAGGAAACGGCACCAGAATTTCGATTTAAACCTAAAATTAAATGCGCGTTGAAGAAACAATCTGCAGAAATTGACGAAGAAGTAATTCGTTATTTCAGCAAGGATTTGGAGCTGAAGACGGACGCTGGACCTCCATCTGAATCTTCCGAAGACACGGCACGTGACAGTAGTCTTGACACAGTTTTGGCGGTAAAAAGTGAAGAGTCTGGGGAAGAAAAAACAGAGGCTCCGAAAGCCAACCCTGAAGTTGCATCACCGAATGAGAGTACAACTGAATCCAGTGCTGAATATAATGAGAACATGACTTCTTTGTAAAAATAATCCTAGCTGTGTTTAAAACATAAACTTATGAATATCTATAATTGTGTTTTATTCTAACGAGGCCATGTAATTTGGCTTTTATCGATGTTTCAACATTTTATTCAAACAAACCACCAAAACTATCCCATTATGATAAGTAAAACGAAACTTTTGACCTCCAACCTCTAGTTATCACAAAAGTTGATGAACTTTTAACTAATTTTAAATTTTGTTTGTATTTATTTCCCTGTAACGATGAAACTGATCTAATTTCAGTGTTTATGGTGTTATTATGTCATTAGTGGTGTCAAATGAGATCATTAACACATGCAAATTGTGACTCACCAACAATTAATCAATAAAGTCATTAAATACAGTTTTGTACATTCAATCTGTTCAGAGAACCGTTATCAGTGTCTTTAGGAAATCCATACGGAAACGAGATAAACTATCTTCAGGCATCCGCATAAAACATTTTTCCTTTATCGTTGAGACAACACGAACAATCCCATAATTAAAAATTCTTTCTGTTTGAAATACAGTCATATTCAAGTCATTAACTTTTTATCTTGACTTCACTTTCACGAGAAACGATTAAGTGGTAAAATTTTTGAAATTTCTTGGCGATACTGAGTAATGTGCAAGAGAATTTCCACTTTAATGAGTTTGAGATTAGATACTTTGTTTTTTTCTTAAATTAACTTCAGCGGTAGCGGCACTAAAAGAATACGATTTTTTAATCCTCTAACCACAACCACAAATTATCTTGCCGCAACTAGAGATGCAAATAATACTTCAAAGCTTGGTGGTCGGATTTACCTACCAACTAAAACTCCACAAGTCAAATTCTCTCTGTGAAAAAAATTAAATCCGAAACAAGGACAGTGTTAACCTGCTTGTCTCTTAACTTAATGAAACAATGATTTATGACTTGAAACCTGAAAAAGCGTTGTGTTTTAATTTATTGGCGACTTTATTACTTTACCATTACATTCATCCGCTTAACCCTGTTCTGTTATTTGTAGAATGCTCTTACATCTGGGTTTCGTTTTTTTCAAGTGTAGCTGCATCTGGTGAAACAACTCGAATGGCAGAAAATTACCGACAAATGATTGATGTATTGTCCAGTGGTCACACATTTCTTTTTAATTAAAATTCTATTCTAATCGTTACTTGCGTTAAATTTATTATAATGCGGCGTAAAATTTCTTTCGTTCTACAGAACGTATTGTTTTTTTTTGTTTGTGTTTCAGATTACATAAGTGTACAAGTTGCAGGCTTTTATTTGTCTCTCAGTGCAAGGAATAAGTAACACTTTTATTATTATTTTACTCTCTATATGGTCTTCCATGGGTCGTCTTACTGAACCGGTTGACGTAATTTCTAACAAGTCGGCATGAGATACAGAAACAACAAGACAATTATAATGATTAATAGTCAACGGCTCAACATCAAAGTTTGAAATTTCTGTATCTTCTTCTTTATGACTAATTTTATAACAAATTGCTTTCAGCCAGGTGTTAAGCTTTATCTAATCGTAAATTGAACTCAACATAATGAAGAATGACTCAAGGAGAGTTTATTGACCAATAAAAGTTTAAACAATTAACACACTGAACTAAATATGAACAATGGAAAGCTGAGGCTCACAAAAATAAGAATAGAGGCTTGATTGCATGCAAAATAATCCATTGTTTTTTCAATCAATGGCAGGCTAAAGACTGCATTCAACATCTTGTTTATATTCACAGTTCTTTTTGATTACAGACACCTGTCCACAAACTTCTCGGCATGCAACATGATTATCAGATCACCACGCAAAATCTCAATCTTGCGTACCAATGTACGAGTTTCTTGGAGAGCTTTAATGATGTAAAAGATCAATAAATTTGTTTGTTTATGACGAAATAAATGCATTTTGATTCTTTACGATCTACCCATTTTTACATATCGTAGTGTCAAACTAAACGAGAAATATATTAATGAATGAATAAATTAAATGCTGATTAATAATTATTACAGCTTAAGCAGTAACGATGTGTAAACATTGCAGACTGTAGCGTGGTCTAATTAATATTTCCAAAAAAGTAAATACATGTTATGATTAAGATAAGCCTTTCGTAGACTGCAAGAATAATAAATCTCACCAAACATCGCTTCTAGTTATGAACAATTTTTTTCGGAGCAGAATCTTCAGCCTCAATGAAGTCATTCACCATTTTACAACATTATCGTCCTACTCTCGGCGATATTTCTCCCCGGCGGCATAAAAATGAATGATTTCCTCAACAGACGTGTCTATAAAATCTATTTAAAGAGTACCTGTGCCAGAGAAACGACTTTCGAGTTAGAATAGAACAGACGGCCACGTGTTCTACCAGACTAATTAATCCCAATGGTAATCTGTCGAAAGGATTTGGGGACCACAATATTCAAGCTCGCTCTTCGACTTCTATTCTCTGCATCCGACTGCCTGACTAATGATTGGCTCCCTGCTTAATCGACGTTCATGAAACCACCTTTTATACGGAGATGGGGAAACTGAACCGTGTTAGATACGGGATTTGTGATTTGGACTAATTGGGGCAGCTCGTTTTTTATTTACGTTTATTTATTATGTTCATTGTTTCCTAAAGTTTATAGAAAAGAAGACCTCATTAAGCTTCTCTGATAAAATATTTTTGATTAAGTCGTTAAATATTTTAGTGTAATAAATAACCTGTAAATTGTCCAACGATCATAATTTGCTCGAGCAATCAATAATGGCTTCTTCAAGTATGTAAAGGTAATCGCCCCAGATTACAACTCATCTTTTTGTTTTATTTACTTGTTTTCTATGTAGTAAATGGGCAGAATAATATATAAATACTACATATTTACTATTTGAATTTGAATCATGATTAGTGATACCTGTCTACTTAGAGCAATGATGTCACATTTATTTTGGCAGTAATTTTACAATTATTGTTGTTTGCATTTCATTTAGCTATAAATACCAAGATAGTAATAAAATAAGTAATTTTAATTTTCCTTAATTGAAAAACATTATTATTTGCAAACAGAAAATTCCAGTAAAGACATTTCTGTACAACTCAGTCAACGTAAATTTTTATTTTTTTAAATTAATTTTACGACTCGTACATAACATACAGGGTGTTTCAAGTTTTAGGTCCAGTCAAAAAATAAATACTTCTAGTTGTCCAAAAGAAAAAAAATATATCTCAAACGATAGAGTTTCTAACACGCTTCAATTTGATGCTTTAATGTTATACGAAATTTTCATGGTATGAGCGTGAATTGTGAAAAACTAGATAATAATTTTTTTGTTTCCAAATTATTGCAATCGTTTTCTCATAATAAAATTCCTCCTATTTTTTAAGTGAGACTTCCGAAACTGAAACAGTAAAAAACCCAAGGCGTATTGAGCAAGTGAAACTTCAATTTGCAAAAGATCAAATAAATGTTTTATCTTAGTCACCTTTGAAAAAACAGAGCTCGTGTCTTTGCTTGATTCACAAAAAATTGAAACGTCATTAACTGTCAGACTAAAATTTTACTTGTCAATTAAAAAATGCCCTTTTTTTGCAAATTGAAATTTCAATTGCTCAATACGCCTTGGGTTTTTTACTGTTTTAGTTTCGGAAGTCTTACTTAAAAAATAGGAGAAATTTTATTTTAAAAAAATTATTAGAATAATTTGAAAAAAAAAATTTTTAATGTAGTTTTTTGCATTTTACGCTTATATCATGAAAATTTGGGATATCAGCAAAGCATCAAATTGAAGCGTGTTAGAAACTCTATCGTTTGCGATATATATTTTTTATTTTGGAATACTAGAAGTATTTATTTTTTGACTGGACCTAAAACTTGAAACACCCTGTACAGAGTGTGTTCAAATGCAAAGAAAAGTGCATACCAATATTTGGATAGCAAGAAATTATTTCTGACATTGCAGTAAGATTCCGACAGCCACATGGACACACAAAGTAATCAGAAATCTTTTTTGGCTACGAAATTGAAAATTATTGAATTGTTGGAAAACTATTAATCTCAGGTATATGTAAATGTATCTTTCTTAATAAATTAGATTAATACTTTCGTGTATTAATTCGAAGCTTTAGAATAAAAACGACGTTTGTCTAGAACGAACAATCGGTTTTAACTTATAACAAACAAATTCTAAAGTTCCATGAGTGTGCGTTATAATCGAGTTCTACTGTAATTTTAAACAAAAAAGTAATTTAATATAACATACTTAGTACGCTGCAAAAAATATTTAATAATTTATAATATCAATATAAAAGAAAAGAAAACCAAAAAGAATGGAAAATACTGTAGTGACTTTGCCGTTCAAGCGAACTCTTTGAAAAGGGAAAAGTGAGCAACATTTAATGTGTGGAATGGTTTATTTATTTCAAAATACGCAATGGGACAAGCTGTATGACAGTTTGAGTAAATTGGTGACTGATGAAGTGATGAATATTTGATTCTCGGGCAAACACATTTTCAAAGATATTTTGTGTTTGGTTTTATACAGTTAATCCTTCTCAAAAGACATTCTATTTCTATAATTACATGATCGAAAATTTTGTTCTCTAGATGGCTACATTGAACAAAACCCTTTCACAACCTTGCAGAGATTAAATTGTCTCAAACATTTGATATTTCTTTAAAGATAAAGGCTATGAGTTAGTTTAACAAAATTTTTATTTATTTTTTTTATAAATAAGAAACAAAAAGAAAACAGTAATTTAATTTATTTTTCCTTCAAAACATCAAACAGCAATTTTTTGTTTTCTTTGATAAGGACTATTGATTCAAAACATGAATTTTATTTTGAAATGATTTCCAATTTTTCCAATTGAAATCAACTACATATTGATTATTCCCAAAACCGATAATGGAAATACAATAAGAAAATGGTGGACTGCTCGGTGCTCGTATGGCGTCACGGATAAAAGTGAAACTGGAAGATTTTTCTATTTTTATCTTATATTCCTGAAATAAGGAAGTAAAGGAAGCTAATTCTGATTTGAAGACAAAATGAATCCGTAGCTATTATTCAATTTGGGTAATTTATCAAGGCCGTGGTTAGCCGTCCGCACATTTGATATCATTCTGGCTATCCGTCCGTACAAATATGACCAGTTCAAGCGTAAGGCTTGAATGGAAATTGATAATGACATCACGTTTGATAAAAGTTATGGAAATTAATTTTATAATTTATTCTCATTCTCGTGTGATATTTGAAAAACTAATTTTTGAGGTTTCGTTCGAAATCTTTTAAGTTTGCCATTAGAATTATTATTAGTATTATTATTTTAAGTACACGTTTAACTGATTATTTTTTGACGATTGTAAAAACCAAAAAAAACAATTTAATTTTGTTTACTTTTAGCCGCTTTTAGCTAATTAAATCATTATTATATTTAGTAGTAATTTTCTACTTAATATATACCAGTAATTTTTGCTGTAAAGTCTGATGGGTTTTTTTGAGTATTTTTTTTTTAATTTGATGTCTGTGGAACAAAATCACAATGTTCAAATAAAACGGGTATTCTAACGACAAACTTAACAGAAAATTCGAAAGAAACGTCAAAAACTAGTCTTTCGAATATCACACGAGAGTGAGAATAAATTAAAAAATCATTTTCCAAAACTTTTCTCAAACGGTGATGTCATTATTATCAATTTGCATTAATTCCAGCCTTACACCTGAACCGGACGTATAATGTGTTTTCTTATGATCCTCATCTAGTTAACTTTGAAATTTGTTCACATATAAAAAAATTTGTAATGGCATCCCGAACTGATATAGCCAAATCGAACCCTCACTGAAATAGATTTTACTGATGATGCGGATAGATGGCGATAGTGTTTCACGGGAAAAAGAAATCCTATTGGCGGATTTAAAATTTCAGATTACTAAGGAAAAACGTGGTACCGATGCGCGGGTGACAAGTAAAAAACGTCAACCAAATCTGAGTTTATTTTTCAAAGTTTTATTAAACACAATTTGTGATAGCGGTTCAAGGGATGCTGTGTTTGATAGTTAGACTATCAGTTACGAACAACTTGAACGCTAAAAATATTACGTAATAATGAGCTGTTTAACTTATTGAACAAAAAGCTCCGGAAGGTTTTGGAAGATACGCGTTTGTCCCGAAACAGAGTTTTTTAAGACCAAAACGCAAGTGAATTACACTGAAAGGAGACTCCGGAAGTTTCAAACGTAAGGTGCCAATTTGGAAAAGTTGGGATAAGGTTTTGATTAATTACAAGTGTGTCTTTATCATCGATTCGGTGACGATCAGTAGTTTTGTAAACCGAATGGATCTTAATAAACATCTTTAATGTTAAATGTGTTTACATCGTGTAATGTTGGGTAAAATTCATGCATTTATGCTGCCTGCGGATTCACCTTTCCAAAGACAATTTGAAAATTTTCATAATAATTGTATTTGGAAAGGTTTTGACATCATTTTGATATGAGCAAAAATTTAAAAAATACAAAGCAACCAAGAATATTTAAAACTCGCGCCATTTTTAGTACGTGATGATGCGGCTAGATGGCGTCAGCTAGGAATTCATTGCCAACCATTATGTTCCGGTTCTATAAAAGTGTTATTCTAGGATTGTAATCCTCTGTCAATAAATGTCAAATCTGTCAGTTGTGAAATTCAATTAATTTCAATTAATTCAAAAACTATTAGGAATACTGCGATTTTTTTGACTTCAATCGATTGCCTGGATCATTTTGCATCGGCAAAGGTCCAAACAGTTCCACTGTTTCGAATAGTATAGCCGTAAGTGGAGAAAATAAATAAAATCAAAAATTTATAAAAAGTAAAAAATAGTTCATAATTCAAAAACTATTAGGAATACTGCGATTTTTTTGACTTCAATCGATTGCCTGGATCATTTTGCATCGGCAAAGGTCCAAATAGTTCTAATGTTTCGAATAGTATAGCCGTAAGTGGAGAAAATAAATAAAATCAAAAATTTATAAAAAGTAAAAAATAGTTCATAATTCAAAAACTATTAGGAATACTGCGATTTTTTTGACTTCAATCGATTGCCTGGATCATTTTGCATCGGCAAAGGTCCAAATAGTTCTAATGTTTCGAATAGTATAGCCGTAAGTGGAGAAAATAAATAAAATCAAAAATTTATAAAAAGTAAAAAATAGTTCATAATTCAAAAACTATTAGGAATACTGCGATTTTTTTGACTTCAATCGATTACCTGGATCATTTTGCATCGGCGAAGGTCCAAATAGTTCCACTGTTTCGAATAGTATAGCCGTAAGTGGAGAAAATAAATAAAATCAAAAATTTATAAAAAGTAAAAAATAGTTCATAATTCAAAAACTATTAGGAATACTGCGATTTTTTTGACTTCAATCGATTGCCTGGATCATTTTGCATCGGCAAAGGTCCAAATAGTTCCACTGTTTCGAATAGTATAGCCGTAAGTGGAGAAAATAAATAAAATCAAAAATTTATAAAAAGTAAAAAATAGTTCATAATTCAAAAACTATTAGGAATACTGCGATTTTTTTGACTTCAATCGATTGCCTGGATCATTTTGCATCGGCAAGGGTCGAAACAGTTCCACTGTTTCGAATAGTATAGCCGTAAGTGGAGAAAATAAATAAAATCAAAAATTTATAAAAAGTAAAAAATAGTTCATAATTCAAAAACTATTAGGAATACTGCGATTTTTTTGACTTCAATCGATTGCCTGGATCATTTTGCATCGGCAAAGGTCCAAACAGTTCCACTGTTTCGAATAGTATAGCCGTAAGTGGAGAAAATAAATAAAATCAAAAATTTATAAAAAGTAAAAAATAGTTCATAATTCAAAAACTATTAGGAATACTGCGATTTTTTTGACTTCAATCGATTGCCTGGATCATTTTGCATCGGCAAAGGTCCAAATAGTTCTAATGTTTCGAATAGTATAGCCGTAAGTGGAGAAAATAAATAAAATCAAAAATTTATAAAAAGTAAAAAATAGTTCATAATTCAAAAACTATTAGGAATACTGCGATTTTTTTGACTTCAATCGATTGCCTGGATCATTTTGCATCGGCAAAGGTCCAAATAGTTCTAATGTTTCGAATAGTATAGCCGTAAGTGGAGAAAATAAATAAAATCAAAAATTTATAAAAAGTAAAAAATAGTTCATAATTCAAAAACTATTAGGAATACTGCGATTTTTTTGACTTCAATCGATTACCTGGATCATTTTGCATCGGCGAAGGTCCAAATAGTTCCACTGTTTCGAATAGTATAGCCGTAAGTGGAGAAAATAAATAAAATCAAAAATTTATAAAAAGTAAAAAATAGTTCATAATTCAAAAACTATTAGGAATACTGCGATTTTTTTGACTTCAATCGATTGCCTGGATCATTTTGCATCGGCAAAGGTCCAAATAGTTCCACTGTTTCGAATAGTATAGCCGTAAGTGGAGAAAATAAATAAAATCAAAAATTTATAAAAAGTAAAAAATAGTTCATAATTCAAAAACTATTAGGAATACTGCGATTTTTTTGACTTCAATCGATTGCCTGGATCATTTTGCATCGGCAAGGGTCGAAACAGTTCCACTGTTTCGAATAGTATAGCCGTAAGTGGAGAAAATAAATAAAATCAAAAATTTATAAAAAGTAAAAAATAGTTCATAATTCAAAAACTATTAGGAATACTGCGATTTTTTTGACTTCAATCGA
Organism: Tribolium freemani; assembly: GCA_939628115.1. Taxonomy (NCBI): domain Eukaryota; kingdom Metazoa; phylum Arthropoda; class Insecta; order Coleoptera; family Tenebrionidae; genus Tribolium; species Tribolium freemani. The sequence goes on along the minus strand of OW626785.1, from coordinate 2,015,708 downwards.
TTGCCTGGATCATTTTGCATCGGCAAGAGTCCAAACAGTTCCACTGTTTCGAATAGTATAGCCGTAAGTGGAGAAAATAAATAAAACACTAAAAATAAATAAAACACTATGCAAGAAAACACTTTTATTATTGAAGCTTATTTCCCAATTAGAGACTTAATAATGGAGAATGGTAATATTCGATGTCTAAATGCCTGTCATTAGTTCTATAAAGCGGTATTTTCTGATTTTACATGTGAAATTGACTGACGACTAGTTGAAAATAATTCTAACACACATTGTGTTTGTACGGACGGATAGCCAGAATGATATTCCGTCCGCACAAATGTGCGGACGGCTAACACAAAGTTATAATCATCCGCACAAATGATCATCTCCAGCTTCCTTTACTAAACTTTCCAGTATTCAAAAAATGCATAAATACGTGGTTCCTTAACTTATTATGAGGAAATAATTGTCACGTATGTGCTGAAAACCGGCTCAAGGAAATCCAAAATCTTTTTTATGAGCAACCATAAATCTGGCGAGCTTTTTCTGGGAATGGTCACTTTTGTGCAAATAAAAGTCTAACCGCACGTTTCGAGGGCGGAACTTCTCCGGCACTGTTGCAAGTGGCCCTCCGGGAGCGTGTCGGCGGGTGGTATTTTCCTAAATGCAGCCCTGTTCAGACGGAAAGTAATCTCCGCACAAGTGTTCAGTCTCCGCGGGCATCTGGAGCTCACACAACATCCGAGGAGAGCATTCTGTGTAGTGTTGTGTGACCAAGAGTCGATGATGCGTGAGAGGAGACGTTTCGAATGGTGAAAAGGCGCCCAATTATGAACGGATTTTTGAAAATTTCTCAGTGAATGCAAGATGCGGTGCCAAGTGCCTTTGACTGTGTTTGTTCTGTGCGTTTTGGGACACGCTGGCGGCCAGGAGGCCGATATTACACCGGTCATAGGCCGGAAGGGGACGAGGTGCTATGACAAGTTCAATAAGCCTCAGGTAAGGGATTGTCGTGATACTTCCATAAATATGGACATTGTGCTGCACTCAGGAATGGTGATAATTTACTCCGGCTGGGTGCGGGCTTACGCCATTTGGTGCCGGAAAGGCAGGCATACATAAAATTTAATTAAACTTTTTAATTAATTTTTTCTCAGCGCATTTCAGTTACTGATGCGCCGATAAAGCGTATAAATGTTGGATTTGAGATAAGTCTAAATTAAGAAACACAACTGGACGACACTGACTCAAATTTGGACCCGGATTTATTCAATACAAGCTAATCCGAATTTGAACATTTAACGAACTGTGAGATTGGGTTTCCAAGGGCAAGTTTCTCGGAAACGTGATCTTTTTTCTAAATGCAGTCTCGGCAAAAGTGCAATGGAATTTCTAAAACCCGCAGTTTTAATTAATGAACGAAACTCACTGCAATAAACTAATTCGTTTTTTTACTAACATTTCGAGTGGGAAAACTAGTAAATGTTTCTAGTTTCAGTCATGTAAAACAAGCTAATTTTGTGATAAGCATAAGTGTACTCAAACAAATCGTTTTGCCTCTTATCGGCATCTTATTGAGTTTGCCATTCAAGACGAATGTCTCTTTTATTTTGAATGAAAAATCCTTAAGGCCTGTTTTTAATTTATTATAATGTATGTGGTTGTAGTAAGTCGTATAGTAGTGGGAGTTTATTCGGTCGTCTGGCCTTGAATGACTTTGGTTCCATTATAATAATTATTGTGATTTCATTCATTCACTACCATACGACAAGCAATGCTAATAAATAAGTGAAAGTTATAATTATTCAACAAGCTTCAATACCTACCTATCATTTTCGATGCTTTTATGGCTCGCTGTTTGTAAATTGTAATTGCTCAACACAACGGCTTCAATAAGATCGATCCGGATAAAATTCTCTTATTTCTTTTTCATGAATCCACCTGTGTCTACTTTATTCAAAGAAGATTTTACTATTTGAAGAATCTGTTGCAATGAGAGTTTCTGATTAATTTGGTTTTGTACAGAAACACCAAACATGCTATTAAGCAATTATTTGGAAAAAGTTTCAAAAATAGGAACTGCTTTGCCGAAATCCTTTAACTTTTTTATCATCAGTTTATTTAACTTTGCTGGTAATCTTCTAAATATTATCTCTTGTTTATGGTATGTTATATATCATGCCAGTGGCGGCACATGCGCCACCATCAAATGAATTCATCAAAAGCTGCAGTAAATTATATTCACAGTTGGAAACTGCCTTAGGCTTAACTTTGCACATGTCCGTCTTGAAACCAGTCTTATTGTTTTTTACTTTTCCATCATTTTTGCAATCTCCAGAAAATGGTTTTAATTTTAATCTTACATTTCAGTACATACTTGAAATGTTTTGAACGTCTGCTACGCTTTTAGAAGAGTTATTCTCGTTGTTATTCAAGACGAGTCGTTTTAAATTAATAAATGATTGTCTTAGACTTAGCTCAAGTCAAGTCCAGTATTAATTTATGACAGTAATATAATTGCAAATGATGAATAGCACCAGAACCCGATTAGTGTTGATAACTGGTAGACAACATGTTGACATTGACATTGACAATCCTGCTTTAGCATAAAACGCAACTAATTTTTGGACGGATCAAGCGACAACATAAATCAAAATTCGTGGTGAGAAAAACCTGCTACCATTAATTCGCGTTGGCGTATAAAGAAGCTCCAAAACATCTTTAAAAATGAGTTATAATCTGACAAGTTAAGTACATGGGTGTATTACAAAAACACACTTAAATCACGAAGCGACGTCTGAAAGGGGCTTAACCAAACCCAAGAAAAGCTGAAGACGCTCCAAAGAAAAGATTTCAACGCACAATGCGGTATAAATTAAGGCAGATGCCACTCGAACACTTGCTAACATAATTCTGAGTGTTCACATGTTCACAAGTGATGTCATATCAAAACATGACGTAAGAGCCACAATGGCTATCAAATATCAATTCCTGGTGGGGAAACTGCCAGTTTATTTTTTCAGGCAATTTATAAGCCGGGGTAAGTTGTTTTCGTAGGCGCATCCGCCAACACCCCACTGACTTTCCCTGCGGGCGGCTCTAATTGAATTCACATCCCGGCACAGTACGATTCGAAAAACAAAAGTTAAATAGAAATTCAGTGCCATGAGGCCAGCTAAATAATTTAATTAATGGACACCTCCACGGGCGTTTATTTTAATTAATCCTTTCAATTCAGGCATAATTCTATAGGATTACTATGGTGATCGATCAAGGCATACAGACAAGAATTGCGTGTGTGGAGGAATAAATTAACCGGCGGTAATTATACTTCAAGATTAGTAAACAGCTTATATGAATTGGTTTGAGTGGTTTTGATAAAACGTAAACGGCAGCAACAAGAAATAAACTTTCCACAATAATCTGTATCAAAAATATCACCGAGTCTATTAAATTAATCTTAAACCGTACATACTAACCCCTTGACTTACCTAAAATTATTTTCAAGTATACAGGATGTTTCTGAAAGTAGCTACAATACAAACTTATACCCTATATTTTTTGAATTTTTGGATGTAGCTTTTGACACTGATGTTTTTAAGCTAAATTGTTGGTCGATTTTTTTTGACTTATGCCCGGTTTCCAAAACGATAGATATCGGTCCGATAAACTCCCAATAAGATGCAAAAAGTGTTTCTGAAACGCTATTGAGAGTTTATGTAGTCGATATCTGTTCGATAACTTATCCGCCCAATAACGACCACATTGAATGACCAGATCTATTCGATAACTTATGGTATGTCAAAAAAATGTCACATTAGTTCTGTGTTTCTCTCTATTTGGGTGTAATTTCAGTAAGTTGTGGTTGTAAGTGAAATTATTTTGCTTTATTTTAAAAATTTTAATATTTTTCAGAAATTTTGAACTTTGAACAAATGGAATTTGACAATTCTACCAGTTCTGGTAGTGACAAAGAAGTTATTGAGATACTGGCAAATATTGAAAGACAAAAATTATTAGATTCAAGACAAAGCCTTTTGGAAAATGCGACGTTCTAGAATTTCAAAGAAGATAACGAATTGTTATAAATAAGAATCCTGTGTTTGTTATAATTGTAACGAAATCAAAAAGAGTACAGATTTTGTAGATTTATTTCATGAATAAAATTATTATGAACGAACATTTACATATACAATAATAGTAAATACTAATAATGACGGCAAAAAGAAGTTCCTGCTATCATGGGATCTTGAATCAAAGGCGGATTTCAGTTCCAAATTTATGAAAAATTACGTTTTACACAGGTTTCTTTCCTGAAATATGTGTGCAATTAGACACCTTTTTACTATTTTGACTATTTTGAAAAGGTTCTCCTTTTGTTGGTGTCTCTGTGTATGGAAACTCAGTGATAAACAGCTTTTCTTTTTGTTTTTTCATATTTTACACTTCACATCGTTGGAAAGAGCCCAATTTTTTGGTTTTTGTCTAAGGTTTTAGATTCATCAATATGCAAAGAGACAGAATACTTATCTGGTTGATAAAATTTAAACGCTAAAATAGTTGTACCTCAGTATATACAAGAGCTGATGATATTTTATTTCCTTTTTGTCTCACTTTTTTGAAAAAATCCGTCACAAAGACTAACATAATGGCAATTTTGGTACATTTTTGACTTTTTGTTCACAAATATTTATGATTTTAAGGAGTTTTGATAAGAGAGAAGTTTGCTCCAGATACTGAGGGCATCTATCAAATTTCTGCTAAACTATCTATCTAACCAATAGTTATCGAAAAGATAATCAACTGATCGATACGTTTCAGAAACCCATTTTAAAGTTATTGATAGGATAAAGTTATGGAACCAATAGTTATCGGTTCGATATAAAAATGTTTCGGAAACCGGGCATAAAACACGCTTTAAAAAATATATTACATCAAAAATAAGAATTATAGAAAATAGGACTTCAATCACTTTAATTATTATCCGAAATCAGCTACAATATAAAATTAGGTTTTTTTTAAATAGAACAGCCTACATTTTTGCATTTCTGGTTGTAGCTTTTAACATCAAAACATCAAATTGTTAATTGTCAAATCAGTATTAAAAGCTACGTCCAAAAAAGCAATAAAATTTTGGGTGTTCTATTAAAAAAACATGTTTGTATTGTAGCTCATTTCTGAAACAGCCTGTGTACCTATTTGAAAATCATTTTAGGTGATGCAGGGGGTGATATATCGAGCGTTCAAATAAAAACCTGGGCTCAGGAGGCTGTGTAATCCTCTTTTGTTTTTTAATTTTCCAGCGTAGAATTTGACATTACGAAATGTCAATATTGTCAAGCGAAAATCTCCTTTGACTTCACTTAAAAACCTGCTAAAAGTTAAAACAAGCGCCACAGTACAGAGTAATAGCCACAGCAGAAATGCGCAGTGACCCAAAGCAGCCATAAAATCAAAAATTTGGGTGGGAAAATATCTAACCCCAAATCTTTTTGACATTTCATAAACGATAAATGATTGCAAACAACTATTGCCGGATCCGGTTACACTGTTCCCATGTTCAAATTTAAAGCACTGCCAACTGGGCCAAGATTTTTAAATGAACGCACGATAGTATTACGGTTAAAAAAATATTTTTCAATTATTTAATGGTTAATAATTAATGGACTTGTTCAACTGTCTGGGACACACTGTTTTTTGGTTTGTCTATGGCTTTGCTCAGGTGCTGATTGTCGATAGGTAAATGTGTGATTGGTACGATTTTCTCGAGCTTTGTTTTACTGGAAGCGCTTGAACCCCAGATGTGCATTTTCACAAAGAAGACCGCATGGCGTGGAGAATGTTGCAACTCCAGTTTAAGCCCATGCAAACACGCCCGCTAGCACTTAATCAATAATTAATGCAGATAAATCACACATTGCCCATCTTTGGATGAAATTTTGTATCAGCTCGGGCATCATCGAAAGTCATCCCAAGACGCCAAAACGAGTAATGGCACAGCGGCGCCCTCAAAGAGAACCTGGAAACGGGCCATTAATCAACACGCTCTTCCTCGTTCGTGGCTCATTAAAGTTGGCCGTAACTGCACTCGGAGCGATTTTTGCGGCCGCCAAAATGGCCCTGGATTCACCACGTGGAATGACAGACGTTCCGAGCTTTTTCAAGACGGCTATTGAGATCCGACATCTGTTTGATATTTAAGATATGTAGTACAAAAGGTTTTATGGGTTCATTTTCTGTTCAAAAGTCGACAGACTGTCTTGAAGTTTGACGTGCCATTAAAACGCCAGTCATTCGCTTTTATTGTCGTGGCTTTAAAGTTTTTCAGCCGACATAGATTAGAATTACTTATTGTCTCAACTGTATTGCATGTTGTACATTTCACTGAGCTTTTAATTTGCCGCCATTAAAATAATATACCCACCCACTGTTGTGACTGCATTTAACAACGATGAAAGACGGCTCGTTAGCTAATAAAGACGGTTAATGGAATCCAGGGGCGTACACCCAAAAAAGTAGACACTTTTAAACACTTATTATAAAAAATATGATGAAATTAATTTAAGAAGAGAGGTGCCACATTTTCGAGATGAAAATAAAGTGCGATGGCAATAGGCAAAATACAGCGTGATTCTTAAATAGACCGACAAAATTCTACCTCTTGTAGTATCAAATGAGTACATACTGGGAAAAATAGTAAAAAAATTCCTTGTATAACCGTTTTCGAAATAATTTTTTTTTAAATTATGTTGGAGATACAGCGTACGCCACTGATGTGTTCGCAAGTAGTATTAGCACAGTTAGTGTAAAGCATGATAATCATCTGATGACAATGTACTTGATCAATGCAACAATGGTCACTGTGTATTATCGATATTCATGATGAAAACTAGCACATTTTTTCCATTACAACTAATTTGAATTCATGAGCGTCGTAAGTGGCACGGATTAAGGGGTTTCTACCCCTACGAAATAAAAACGTAAATATGGTACAGATCGTTTCTACTAATCCTTGGAAGACTGTAATAAAATTTTGTCGGTCTATTTAAGAATCACCCTGTATACATAAAATACATACAGGATAACACAGGTGTATGTAACTTTTTTGCTATTTGGTATATTTTTATTTACATGCCATTTTCATTATCCAGAGATCTACGTGAGGTAGGTACGCAAAGAAATATTTTTATTATACACAGGGTGTCGCATACAGACACTTGACAGGTGAAGGTGAAGTTATATTTTTTTAACTGGAAGACCCTAAAGTTTTTACATTATTAGTTATTACTATTAGTTTCTACATAAAAAAATAATTACACTTAGTATAATCTCGTATTAAATGCCTATCTCTTTCCATTTTGGAATTATTCAATTTTTTGTTCTAAAATAAACCGATATTGAAAAATTACTGCGAAAGCGATTTTAAATATTTGCTGCAACAGGCTGTGCCAAAACGCAAAAATTTAATTTAATTAATAACCTATTTTTTGCAAATAGATGTTTTTGTATTTGTTTACACGCATAGATAGCATTTTTGCTTTATTATGGGTTTGTGTAGCAAAATAATATTTATCAAGATTAAAAAAAAATGTATGTTATTATTACCTACTAACCCAAAATTTGTTAAATCAAATGGTAATTTATGTTTTGTAAACTAATGATTATTACTTGACTCATAAATGAATTTTACTCATCAAGAATTAATGATAAAATAAATAAATTATGCAAGTATATTTTTTTGAAAACCTTTTACAAATTTAGAAACCGAAACTAGCGAAGAAATAGAAGGCTTCCAATTTTTGAAATGTGCACAGTTCGTTATTGAGACTTCTGTGAAATAAACATAAAATAAAATACAAGTTCGCAAAACTACACAGTCTAAGTAACTGCTTGTGTTACAAGCCGTGGTTACAAGTTTTATCACATACTTTCTTTGATCTCAACTCATAAATTTAATTTGATTTAACTTCATAAAATATGTTAAATGAAATGTTTGATAATTTGCCAACTATCAAAAACTACAAAAATTTGACTCAACGAACGTATCAATTAGGGAAATATATTATTACACACTAGACTGAAGTTGTAAACTGAAATATTGCTCAATAAAAAACGACAGAAATCCAGTCAAATTATTGTTAATATTCCCAATTAAATTCTAATACGTTGTGATGACAGGTTCCACATATTTATTAGATGTCTACCGAGCTAAAGAAGACTTCTAAATATTTAAAGTGCTTCAAGCCAAACCATCATCTTAAAATCAATAATCGGGAAGCACAATTTTCCCAACATTATATATAAAACCAACTTTCTGGTTATTCTGTGGTTCATCCTTATTACATATTTACCAATTTTATCACTGTCTACATTTTGGGAATTAATCCTCGCAGCAGGCCGATTCAAAAATATTTTGATTTAACTTTTTGCACCCCACTGCTTTCGTAATTTATCTCGACAATATCTCCGTTATTTCTGTAATTTATTGTTATTTCTGTTATTGGCAACAATATGACTAATTTAAATTTGTATTGACAAAGTCTCTGTTGGTTTCCGAGGTAGGCCTACAATAAATTTTCTCCGATGCTTGGCAATTAGGGTCTACTTGTTGGGCGAGGGTCTGCGGACTACCCCAAAAAAGTTTGAATGTCTAGTACAAAAGGCAAGTGAATGCCGAAGTGCAGGTACGGTAATTGAGCAATAATTCAGGTGTATGCACGTGCAGGGGTTTTTGACCTGCACCTGTATTCCTGTAGCTCTTACCGCATCGACCAGATGCACGAGATCACCTCTTCTGCTGATGTGACATTTGCTCGGATGCAGGACGAGATTTGCGATAGATTGGTGCGAGGAGAGAGCCAAACTTTTTTTCTCAAAGAGCGGTTTTTCATTAAATTTTGACTCTGATTTTGTGTCATCAACTCATCACCAAAACGAAATGTTCTAGTCCACTACCAAATTTTTATTAAGAAATAAGAGTTAATATCCAATCATATTAGCTCCATCGATTATAAATGCCTCAATGATTTGAATAAAGAACGCTTTTTGTGGGTTTAGCAGCATCATGATGACTTTGGTCTAGCCTATCGGCTAATTAATTGACTCTCTTTTTAACAAAGTTTATTGGTCTTAATCGTCTCGATCGGCTGTTTTCGTTAACTATGTAAAGTTAAATGTTAAACAAACAAAATTTAAGTCAACGACCTTGCCCGCAACAAAATTTTACTATCCCGCGGATTCATGAATGAACAAATAGCATTTCCATCCGGATCTCACGGGTTTAGTACCAGATGTGGCACAGTTACGAAAAAGAATAGACCCCAGTTTAAAAAAGCAGCGGCGTCTCTTCGCCTTAACCCTTGTTTGAGTTTTGTTTAGCAGACCTTAAAATGTAATTCCTTTCATAAAACTCGCTTCACTTGTGACGCCCACTTGTGCGGCCCGGAGAAAGTTTAATTGGAAATTCTTGGAAAATGTTCGAGGTAACTTATGGTTTTTTCTCGAGTTGCAATGCTTATTAAAGCGACCATCTTTCCTCTCGCGTATAAAGTCAAGGTAACCCAAAATAACCACAGCTTCAAATTTAATTTTAGACTGAACAGGACTGTAATAGGAGGAAAGTCGACCAGTCATTGTCACTGACTTTTCGTTATCGCTTGATTAAATAAGACACGTAGCTTTCAAGTTGAATAAATTCCGGCTTGTCTCCGGAAAAGGAGGCTTTCGAATAAGGTAAAGCGTCGGCTTTCAAAGAACGGAGGATATTTAAATCTGCGCCTGTTTATGGGACAGATGTGTTAGCGATTGTTCCTGCTGTAAAACAAACTTGTTTCGAACGTTAAATCTATAAATACACGGAGGAAATGTTGGCAGCCAGCACAAATCAAAATTATGGAAAGTACACGTAACGTAACGAAATTAAATGTGGAGGAGCTATTAATTGCAATGGAGCGAATGAACTCCGGAAAATTTTTTGATGAGACTCACCCACGACCGTTTGACTGGAGCAAATTGATACAGAGTTAGGCGTAATGAATTATGGCTTGGGAAGATCAAGTTCTAGGCTAATGAACTGATTGATTTGAACAGGTGGAACGTTTAGTCTAATTCTAAACCGGCCAATATAGAAGAACTACTACTACAAAAAATGACTAACGAAATAGAAAAAATACAAATGGAAACAAATACTTATTACTTATTAGTATGTAAATACATACAGTACACAATGTATTAAACCTTATACAAAGTGGTCCACACCTCACTCCCTAGCGGAAATGTGCTAGTAACAGGAATGAAGATGGCAAAAATGCAAAAAAGTAGCTCTTTTATTTTGTATACCAGAAGCTCTCTCCCACGTGTATGAAATGAAAAATAATTCAGGTGCATAATTTTATTGTCCGTTCTACCTATTTTTGTCTTGTTTTGTTTCCGTAATCCTCTGGAGCAAGGTCTTTCGTGATTGGCTACTTTCAATTTCAAACGTTCTTATCTGCCAAACACACAGAGTTAGAAGTTTTTGTCATGGAACTATAGCTTCAGAATTGCTTGAATTGCATGGTCTTAGGAAAATAGTTATAGAAATAGTAACCCCTCGAAGCTCTTCGATCAAGTTGACCATCAAATTAACCCTGGTTAAACCACTGAAGTACACCAAATCAAGAAATAAAAAAATTGTAACTATTTTTTTGGTTTAATCCCCTACTGAATTACTGACGGAAAAAGTTATTTGTAAGGTTTTTTTCCGAAAATCTTTCTTTTACTGCGTTTGAATCAACAAATCTTTCCTTCTTTTCCCAGTATCTTGCTGAGACTTTAGATCTTGGTATGCAACTTGATGTTTTCTATGCAGACTTTTCAAAAGCTTTTGATAGCGTAAACTTTAATTTACTGCTTTCCAAACTTTATTACTTTGGTCTTTCAGGCTCTTTGATATTTTTTTTTCAATCTTATCTTCAAATGGTTTTGTTTCTGACGTATTTGAAGTTACGTCTGGAGTGCCACAAGGGTCGATATTCGGTCCGCTTCTTTTTATACTTTTTATTAATGACATTGTAACTTCTTTTAACATACCTTGCCTCCTATACGCTGACGATTTAAAAATTTTTTGTAGAACAAAAACTTCTCTGGACTGTAATGTTCTGCAGAAGAATATTTTAATCTTTTAGAATGGTGTCAGAAAAATGAGTTAAATCTTATTCTGTAAAAATGTTTTTTAATGCAATTTTCTAACAAATCAGTCATAAAGTTTAATTATTTTATTGATTCTACTCCTAAATAAACTGGATTATGTTAAAGATCTAGGTGTTACTTTTGATCCACAGTTCACGTTTTCCAATCATATTGATAGTGTCATACTAAAAGCTTCTAAGATGTTGGGTTTTGTTATAAGAAATGGTTCTGAATTTTCACAAATTAACACTTTGAAATTACTATATTTTTCATTTGTTAGATCATGTTTGGAATATGCATCAGTTGTGTGGTCTCCTATTTACGTTACCTACCAGGAAAAGCTTGAAAATGTACAAATAAGGTTTATGAAATTTCTGGCTTATAGAGATGATGGAACTTATCCTCCAGTTGGTTTCCCACAAGAAATATTATTAAATAGGTTTCAAGTATCTAATCTTGAAATTAGATATAAATTTGCTGCATTAACGTTTCTTTTTAAAATTATACACAATAAAATTGATTGCCCTCAACTGCTAAAACATCTAAATTTTCGTGTACCTCGTCAAAACTCTAGAAATAAACAATTATTTTACTTGGATGCTAGTCGGACAAACTTCCAATGTGCTCTGAAATGAACCGAATTAATAACGCAGATATATTTTTTACGAATTACAATTCTTTTTGTAATATTTTACGTACTTATTTCACTTCATAAAATATACTTCTTCTAAATTTTACATAGGCTACACAATAATTGGTTTCGACTGTGGTGTAGCAGAAATCAATAATAATAATAATAATAATAATAATAATAACGGAATGTTTGTAAATACATAGAACATTCGTGTTGAGAATATTTCTTATAAATTACATCTGACTGCAAATATGCAATGGGAAATTCAAAGATAATAAAAAATAATTTAATTCATGTTATGGAGTAGAATCTGTATGCAAACTCAACAGGAGGTATTGCGTCCAACAGTTACGAAGTTTACGTTACAGACATTTATGAGAGTTCATTAGTTCACATTCAGTGATTATTTATTAGTAGAATTGAAAGCATGTCTGGAAACAATTTAAAATAGAAACTTTATGGGTGTGGATCAGGAGATCTGAAATTAAAGAAATGACGTAAACTTTTGTAAATATAAATACAGTCTCTACATTGAAATTGACTATATGTACTTTATTTATTTTGCTATTTGTAAATGTTTCCAAAGGTGCTAATTTGATTAAAGCCGTGGTTAGCAGTTTTTAGCATTATTAGTGCTGCTTAAATTAAAAATTAGCACTGATTATCGTTTGTCATCTTCCTATAATAAGTAATAATTGTAGTTTAATGACCGAATTCAGGATCAAAAAATAAAAGATCGTACTTACCTTTGCTGCTTTAATCCGTCTGTTACTAGGTATTTGAAGTTATGTAAGAAACCGTAGACATTTACATACCACACAAAGATTTGAATACCGAACTTAAATCTAATAATGCAGAGGCAGTAGTCGACCTGTCAGATAACATTCTAGCAGTTAAAAACCATTTTATTTTATTAAATCAGTAACGACATATCACAGTATTGCCTTTACGAGATCAAATCTTTCAGATAGCCGCATTTCTTTAATGATCCATTTAGTCCTCACGGGACTCCAGCCTACAAAAATGTTCATTCGAAGACCATCCGAGCTTTTATTCATTTCAAGTTATTAAATCTGACTGTAATGATGATTTTACTTTCAGAGGTGTATACCTGAATTCGAGAATGCAGCTTTCAACGTTTTAATGGAGGCAACGAATACGTGTGGAGACCACGGCAAAACGGAATATTGTGTTCAGTCTGGAGTAACAGGACTCAGGAAGTCTTGCGAAGTATGTTATCCCAACGACCACCAAGCCAGATACCTCACCGACTTCCACAACCAGGACCAACCCACGTGGTGGCAGTCCGAGACAATGTACGAAGGGATACAGTGGCCTAATCAAGTGAATTTGACGCTTAAACTGGGTAAGAACCTCCTCTGAAGCCCTAAGGGGACACATGTGCAGTGTTGCCAATTGGCGGGTAATTACCCAAAAAGCGGGGATTTTGACTATAAATGGGTAATTGGTCGGGTATTTGAGGTTTTCGGGGAAAATCGGGTAATTAGCCATAACAAAAACAACTAAAGGTTATTAATCTTTAATGATTAGCACTGCACTGTGTTTTACGTCATGGTTTTACAAGCGGTTACAGAAATTGTTTATAGCATGCTCAAGCGCCCCATCTAGTGTGCAGTTGTACAAAGTTGTGGATCCGTGTCTGTAAATCTGTAATAACTGCTTGCAGCAGACAACATATGCTGTCATCAGTACTGGCTGTCAGCTGTCAATGCTGTCATACACTTTGATGGTTTTGGCGGGTTTGGCTGTAAGAACCACATATCACCATGTGTCATAACACAGACAAAATGTATTCTGCTTCTGTAAATCGGTACTAGTCATTATTCTCATCATTTGATTTGTCAAATAACGAGAAAAAACGGAAGACTGATACCCTGCCAAGTTTGCAAGTTAAATATAACTGCTCATAAAAACGATATCTACCGACTCAGCAAGTCTGAAAGACATAAGTTTAATTATAGACAAATTTCAAACACTTCAGATTGTTTTAAAATGTTACAAAATCCAACAGAAGATGCTGTCAAACGAGCTGAATTAAAACTGACAGGTTTCATTGCTGTAAGTAATCTTCCATTTTCCATTATGGACACACTTAGTTCTCTTTGTGGAAACATATTTCCAGACTCACAAATAGCGAAACAATTATCTATAAAAAGAACCAAAGCTACTCAAGTTCTAAAAAATGGATTAAGTAAAGTTTATAAGAATGAGTTTTATAAACTTTTGGCAGAGCCTAATGTATTTTTTTCCATAATTATGGATGAGACTACAGATCAGAGTTCAAGCAAACAATGTGCTTTTACAGTTATATATTTTTGTAAAAATAGTAATCAAGTTATTACTAAGTTTTTTGATATGGTTGAGTTGCCGTCTGGTACAGCTGTTTCGTTATATAATTGTTTGAAGTCCTGCATAGTGGATCAAAACATTCCTTTGGGTAACCTTGTTGGTTTTTCTTCGGATACCACCAACTGTATGTTTGGCGAAAATTTGTCTGTGGTAGCTTTATTAAAAAAAGAGCTTCCAGACATAGTTGCAATCAAATGTTCTTGTCACCTGATTCACTTATGCGCTTCAAGTGCGTGCCTAAAGCTTCCACGTTCAGTTGAGGATTTGCTACGAAATTTGGGTGCTCATTTCAGTCGAAGTCATTTGCGTCAGAAGAGGTTCAAAGAATTTCAACTATTTTTTAAGACTGAAATTCATAAAATTTTATTACCTTCTAATACACGTTGGTTGTCCGTAAAGTCTTGCGTAGACAGAGTATTAGAACAATTTAACCCATTAATTGCTTATTTACGAGAATTTATCTTTGATGATCACTCTAAAACAACCGAAACTTTATTAGAAACAATGCAAAATAAATTTACAAAAGTGTACCTGGAATTTATGTCGTACGCGCTGGGTTTGTTGGTTGATTTTAATGTTATGTTCCAAGGAGAATCTCCTTTGTTATATAGACTAAAGTCTGAGACTGAAAAATTATTAAAAACTTTATATACTAATTTTGTAGAGTTTTCCTATGTTAAACAATGTGATATTTTTTTATTAAACCATACTGATAGTCAAAGTCACTTACCTTTAAATAAAATGTATTTAGGAGTTCAAGCTTCTAGCAGCATAGATGATTTGAAAGATGAAAATGTCAGAAACACTGAACTTGAACAATTTTTGAAAACGTGTCAAATGTTTTATATAGAATTAGTTTCTAAAATCAAGGAAAAATTTGTATTTACTGACTCAATATTTAAAATCATTGAAATTATAGATCCTGTTAAAGCACAATCATTTCAAATTAAATCTCTGGGTCATGTTTTAAAAAGATTTCCAATTTTAGAAAAATGTGTGGCGTCTCAAGATTTGGATAATGAATGGCGTGATCATGCCTTGTTGGACTATGTAAAATATGGATTAGATAATAAATTACCTGCAGACAAGTACTGGAAAAAAATGTTTGAGTTAAAAAACGCAGCAGGAAATTTATTATTTAAAAATTTGCAGCTAGTAAAGTCACTTCTGTTAGTGTTACCTTTTTCTAATGCGTCCGTCGAACGGGTATTCAGTGATCTAAAAATAATTAAAAACGAACACCGAAACAAATTGAAAACGGAGACTGTTTCGGCTTTAATTATTGCGAAACAAGGCGTAAAAGAAAAAGGTGGCATTTTGAGTTTTGAACCGACAGAAGAAATGATAAAAAATAACATTTGGAAAAAATGATGAACATGTGTCTGATGTTAACATTTAAAAGTCAAAAGTTAAGAAATATTTTTTATTTTATAAAAATATATATTTTTACATGTTGGCCTTGTCTTTTCATTTCTTAAAAATCCCGTATTTATCAAGATTTAGTTCTAATGTCAGAGTAACTACAGAATCGGGTAAAAGTGGGTAATTTCGTCATTAAGTGCGGGGAATAGCAGTTTCATCAATTGGCAACACTGCACATGTGGCACTCGTCATTTTAGTTTCCCACCGTCAGCAGCAGAAGGAAGTCGGTAAAGAGTGGTAGCGCTCTTTATTCATACCCTCTTGGCCTTATAAACCAAACAATGAGCCGTCCTTTGTTTTGTGCCACGGTGTGTTCCCTTATACGGAAGCATAACCATAACAGACATCCAAGAATTTAAAATGGGCCATAAACATGTAGTGAATGTCCATATAATTTGTGCTGCCGTCATATAGCGCCGTTCGTGATGACGTGCAGACGACAAGCAGCAGTTCTTTCGGTTAACATTTCCATGGTTTTTAGTCGCTGGCGCTTGGCACGCGACGAATGCGTTGACCGTAAAAGGAAGCCGCTGACTTTTGTCGTCTACATTTTTATCGGTTCATCCACGGATTGTAATTCGAAATTTTCGACTTTTATTACGCCAAAAAGCGATGTCGAGAAAGCCGCAATGGTATTTTCTCACGCGAACTTTGGCGGGCTTGAGATCGACCACCAGTGGCGTATCCACAAGAAGTATCAAAATGACGCAACCAGATAACTTATGAAATAAAAGCTGCTTACGTAATGTGTGTCTAAGTAATAATAATAATAATAAATGCCTTTATTAATTAATTAATTAATTCAAACAATATTGGCATTCTGCTGTGGCGAAGTCTAGCTGCTGCTACTCCACTTAACCATAGCAGAAGCAATTGAAATAAACTTAATATCTAAAATAAACAAACATTCTGTTGAAAGTAAAATAATAAAAATGAAAATACAAAGAAGAATTGAAGATATTATTTAATTAGAAAAAGAAACAAATAAAGAGAAGTAGGAAAGAAAATTAGAAAATTAACCATTATACTAATGGTAGTAAATGTACCTTAATAAGTTTCTTAAAATTGTTTACTGATTTTGATTTAAGTGCAAAAGGAACAGAATTATATAATTTGACAGCATTAAAAGTAAAAGATCTTGTAAACAAACTAGTTCGGAAACGAGGCATAGACAGAACATGAGTATGGCGTAAGTTTACGTTATGAAAATTATACCTGTACAGGGTGTTTCAAGTTTTAGGTCCAGTCAAAAAATAAATACTTCTAGTATTCCAAAATAAAAAATATATATCGCAAACGATAGAGTTTCTAACACGCTTCAATTTGATGCTTTGCTGATATCCCAAATTTTCATGATACAAGCGTAAAACGCAAAAAACTACATTAAAAATTTTTTTTTTCAAATTATTCCAATAATTTTTTTATAATAAAATTCCTCCTATTTTTTAAGTAAGACTTCCGAAACTGAAACAGTAAAAAACCCAAGGCGTATTGAGCAATTGAAATTTCAATTTGCAAAAAAAGGGCATTTTTTAATTGACAAGTAAAATTTTAGTCTGACAGTTAATGACGTTTCAATTTTTTGTGAATCAGGCAAAGACACGAGCTCTGTTTTTTCAAAGGTGACTAAGATAAAACATTTATTTAATCTTTTGCAAATTGGAATTTCAATTGCTTAATACGCCTTGGGTTTTTTACTGTTTCAGTTTCGGAAGTCTCACTTAAAAAGTAGGAGGAATTTTATTATGAGAAAACGATTGCAATAATTTGGAAACAAAAAATTTTTTATCTAGTTTTTCACAATTCACGCTCATACCATGAAAATTTCGTATAACATTAAAGCATCAAATTGAAGCGTGTTAGAAACTCTATCGTTTGAGATATATTTTTTTTCTTTTGGACAACTAGAAGTATTTATTTTTTGACTGGACCTAAAACTTGAAACACCCTGTATAATAGCTTATCACAAAGGTAGGAAGGAGAAGTGGTTTTAAGAAGAACGTGAACATTAACAATTAACTGATATTTAGATAACAAATCAACCATTGCAACTCATTTAGCTTAGCGGATATATGATCATATTTACGCAGTTTGAATATAAATCTACAACAAGTATTTTGTATGCGTTGGAGGCGATTTTTATAATTGCTGTCTAAACAGGGAAAATAAACATTTAGGCAGTATCGAACTACAGATAGAACTAAAGTTTCAGAGAGTTTTTTACGAAGTTTGTAATTCATTATGTGATAATTTAGGTAAAGAAGCCTCAAACGAAAATAACATTTCTTTATTATTAAGTGTACATGATTTTTGAAGCGTAAATCATTGTCAAATATAACACCTAAAATTTTAGTACTATCAACGTGTTTAATATAAACATCACCCATTTTTATATTGATAGTGGATTTTAGTAAAGTTAGGTCGTATTTAGAACTGAAACATAGTATAGAGCATTTATCGGGGTTGAGTTTTAGATTGTGTTTTTCTGAATAACGAGCAATTGAATCAAAATCATGATTTAAATAGTCATTGGCAGCATCGACAGTGTGAATATTAAATTTAAATTCGAGCTGAGTATCGTCAGCAAAGGAATGAATAGTACAATATTTGATGCTATTGGAAATATCGAATGTATATAATAAATATAAAAGAGGCCCCAGGACCGAGCCTTGGGGAACCCCAGACGAGACTAGTCCTGAATGAGATACATGGTTACTAAAAATTACTTTCTGAAAACGATCCTTTAAATAACAAGCAAAAAACTTTACTGACAAATAATCAAATCCAAGGAAGACAAGTTTGGCACAAAGAAGCGAGTGGTTGATCGTGTTAAAAGCTTTAGAAAAATCAAGTAAAACTAGGGCAGTATACATGCCTTCATCTCTATTTCTAATGATGTTGTCTAAAATATGCGTTAAGGATGTATTGGTACTATAAGAGTTTCGAAAGCCAGACTGCGTAGGAGAAAGAATTTGATTGTTATTAACATATTCTTTAATTTGGGTATAAATAACTTTTTCTAAAATCTTTGATATTGTAGGTATAAGACTTATTGGTCGGAGGTCACTGTATTTTTTAGGGTTAGTCAATTTAGGTAAGTGTGGTTTTCCATGTAATAAGTAATAAGTAATAATCCATGTCTTTCAACAGCAGTGGAAAATGCCTTCATTAAACATACGCATATTTTGGACATTTTGCATTCTTGAAAAAATTACAATTAGACACAATTATTTACTACTTACATTAATGCTTACAGTAGAAGCTGTTCTTTGTTCTTTACAACGAACAAATTTTACGACATTTTCGTTCGCAAGCATTCTAGGCTACATTTAAAGTAATGAATTCTTCATGCTGAAAAATATATGATTTTTTGCACAGTGTTTAAAGAAAACATTTTTGTTTATGTATGCTATAAATTTAAAAAAAATTGAAAATGCATCAAATTTAACACAAAACTTCGAGCAAAGCTTAATAACATTAGCTTTGTTCGCGGTAGAAATCCCGAACTAGTTCAGATATCAATCGCATGCGCAGTACGTCTGAGAGCGTTCTAACAGTCCGGCGTTCGCGGTAGAGAAAATAACCGTCCCGGATCGGTTCAGAACCAGTACAAACGGTCCTCGGACTCGACTAAGGATTTTTAGTTCTAGACTTGCGCAGTTGACCAAAACGGTTTTGTCTCTGTTACTCTTGTGTCTTTGGAGCTTTTTGAGGTTGAAAATTGGTTGGAATCATGATAAAGAAACTGTCTATTTTGGTTACCGAGATTTATTTAATACTTTACTAAATCGAAATATTTGCAGAATAACGTTTATAAATTTTAAAATGAATTGTTTTCTACAATTTACACATTTTTGTACCAAGGTTTTTCGTATAATTTATTTTCAACTTTGTGATAATTTTTTGCGACTTTTTATTTTTTTTACATTAGCTGTGTACTCGATAACTATAAATTATTGTTCGGTGGAAGAAAATCAGTAACTGGTTCAGAACCGCGCATGCGCTTTAAATAAATCCTGGTCTAGTTCAGGACTAGTCCTAAAAATCTTCCGCCAACGAAGCTATTAGTTTACCTATTAATTATTTAAAGAGAGAAAACTATAGCAAATGTTTAGACTGTTGATTGTAGCAATGTTTTCTTTGTACACCATAAAGTTTTACACCAGTTAATGTTGTTTATGATACTCAACCCTCACAATAAGATGTTTGAACAAGGTTGACCGGAAGATATTTACGATACCGATCGGTTCGTCTGAAATACTACAGCCTGTGTGCAATAAATCACACAATAAGCTTGCCTCAGTGATAACTGATAAGCTTAAAGGATGCTCCCAGTTTGGGGTAATCTCAATAAAATTTAATGGTGTACAGGCAAAACGTTGCAACAATACTTCTAGAACGTTTTCTTTAAGGTTCTGTTATTTATTACCAAGTTATGTTAGAGTTAATTACGTTGGTCAACATGACTTTTTTTTCTAATGTCTAGTATGTACTTTATTATGTAGATTCTAAAAATGAACTCAAAAATTTGCCATCACGTCAGGTCTCTGAAAAAATTTGTTAAAAATTCATTAAAACCTTATTAAATTTTACTGTATCCAAGCGTATTTTCTTTTATTACTTTGAATAAAAATAAAAAGTCATATTAACTGACATATTCAAGCATGTTTAAGCTGGTTAAATCAAAATAGCATTGCTATGCCGTTTGCTAAACCTATGGTTTGGTGTGCTCAAACGGATCATTCAAAACACTATTAATTGTTACTTTTGTTGCACTAAGATCTTTCAGAATGTTCTGACAATCAATATTAAAGACAAGTAAAACGAAAAACTTTATAAATATGCGGTACAATATACACAAAATTAATTAGCATGAAGGTGCATGGAGTAATAAAATTGATTTATTTAATTTATTTTCTACAAAACCTGACGTGTTAGAAAAAAAATGTTTTTATGGTTTTATCCACATATAGGATAAAAGTAATTTGGACATAATTTATTTAAAAAAATAAAAAAAATTGAAATTTGTTGTCCAGTGTTATTAGAGTTAAATCATACGTATAGAAAATTATTAGTTTTTGAGACATAGAAAAAGATAGTAATAACAGACTCACTCCATGTAAAAATAAGAATTTAAAGATTGGTTCTATAGCAATTCGAAATGCATGAAAGTTTTCTTGTGTTGTAAAAATTGCACGCCGCTGATCCTGAAACCTGAAATGTCAGCGATTTAGTAACATGCATTGCAATGCCATACATCACGATCTTATCTCTAACAAAGGGAGTTGTAAGAAAGTGCGATTTATTAGAAATAAATACAAACAATTCAACATCCATTACGAGACTCATTTAAGCCCACGTACGTCTGGTCGATCAAAAACGAGATTCTGATTTATGTTTCCTGCTGTTTTCTGCTACTATCGACTATGTGGGTGTCGAACAAATCAGGGTCTTCCTCTCACTATTGCGGACAAACAAACAGCCCATTGATGAAATTTCCACTCAATTAGATTATATTGGTGTTTTTCTTTTAGGAAAAGCGTTCGATATTACCTATGTAAGACTGTGGTACTATTCGCCGAGGCCTGAGAGTTTTTCTATTTTCAAAAAAACGGCGGAGAATGGGACCTGGATTCCCTACCAATATTACAGGTAGGTAAATAATAAATAACGATGAAAAACGATCAGATTTAAAATGTTTTATTAATTTAATTATTTACATGGAGTACCATTCCTTTGTTTGTTGTTTATATACATTCCTAGTTATGCTACTGCAGTTATCTTTATGAGTCCATTTATTTTTGTAAAAATCTCACATTGTTAGTTAAATCTCTGTCTAATTGGCTTCATGCCTTATTGCCGTTCTACCATCTTAAGTATTTCCTATTTTAGTTTATTTTCAATTATGCCTTAGAGTCGGAATTTATACACAATAGCCAAGCACAATTAAACTTAAAAAATTAACAGTACAATAGTGTTCGTAGCAGTTCTACAAATGATTTTCAATTAAACTTTTTTTGATAAATGGGAAGTGATTAAAAAATAATCATTTCTGTCACTTTGTAAAAAAGAATCCTCGTTTAAAGTTATTATGACCCGGCTTTGTTCAAATTACATCTGTACCAGCCACGTGATGCGTTCATTTGCTCTAATGCCTTTTTACCTCAAATTTACAATCCCCTTATTATTGATAAGGTGGATGTTACGAAGATAATTAAAATGGTGGTAACAAAGTAAATCCTAATAGGTCAGTTGATTTTGTCATCACCATTTTAGTAATCCACTTATTTTCGTCGAAAATTATTCATCTCTTATTCCAGTGCCACGTGTCGGGACACCTACGGCCTTCCAGACACCCAGCACACAACACGAGGAGAAGAAACTAGAGCCCTTTGTACGTCCGAATATTCGGATATCTCGCCTCTGCGTGGTGGAAACGTTGCTTTTTCCACGCTAGAAGGCAGACCATCTGCTTACAATTTCGAAGCTAGTCCTGAACTTCAGGTAAATCATTATTATTATGTTGCGGTTAATGCCGGTAAATGCCCTGTTATTATGCGTCCAAATCTATTAAAGGTGATTGTATGGAAGACGTATCTAGCGGATGCTTTTTAGCCAATAGCTATAGAAAGAGTTTTCCACTGTGATGAGACCAGTGCAAGATGGTCTGGCCTAATTGGGCCACCCAGCTGGTGATTTTTGGTAATTTACATAAATTAAGATGATTTTGCGCCCAGGAGAGGTCACGCAAAATGGAGATTATTAAATGTCATATGCGTAAATTTTAGTACTCGTATGAAGTTTCTTGGGCCATCCACTGCAACGTTTTTTATCTTAAAAGTCATTTTTTAATAAACCCAGTCATCCAGAAAGTACTTCTATATCTTATATAGTACTTGCACAGGGCATTATTATTTTATTTCAAGATTAATTTTTGCATTTAAGGTCATTCAAAACCAAATAACAAAATTAAAAGGTAATGGGCTACATAACACAAAATAAAATAAACTAAAAACTTGTGTTATAGATAATTATAATAATTTTAAGAAATCTAATAATAGAAAGGGCCAGAAATGGTGGCTTGTTTGTTTAAATTATGTATTTGCGATAAGTTAAAACGTCCACGCCTTCTTTCTAGTGAACGAGTTGAACTGCTCCAATTCAAAAGGTTATGAATTTTGTCAATTTCTGTTAAAGGTATTAAAAGGAAAAATTGTTCATTTTAAAATTTTTGGGTTTATAGTTTCACCTGATGACGATTATATTGTGGTTGAAATACAGGATGTAAGCGAAATAAGTACATTAATTTTAACCAGTGG
The DNA here is from genome assembly GCA_939628115.1 of Tribolium freemani. Lineage (NCBI taxonomy): Eukaryota > Metazoa > Arthropoda > Insecta > Coleoptera > Tenebrionidae > Tribolium > Tribolium freemani. The sequence continues at coordinate 1,992,806 of OW626785.1, read as the reverse complement.
TAGAACTCATCAAGACAAACCATTTTTTCAAAATCGCATTTTTGAAAATCATTTTTTCCTCCTACAAATTGACGAACTTTTCATGAAATGCTCCAACAAAGAAAAGTAATAATAAATTTAATTTAATTTTCATAAACTTGCTTGGAAACGGTAATCTTGTCGACTAGGTAACTTTGTTTCCAGTGGCGTGTAAGAAAATTGTGTAAGATTTTAAAATAATTTTAACTCAAAAACTAAAACGTTTTGAAAAAAAAGTTATTAGGAAAAATTGTTGGTCTTGACGAGTTCTATTACCAGTTAAAATTAATGTACTTATTTCATTTACAACCTGTATATAAATAAAACTTTGGTGTGTGGGGTCAGGTCAGGTCAGGTCAAGTCAGATCACGGTGTTAATTATTTTTTAATTGTGACTTTTAATAGTTAAGTTTGATGTTGTTATAAAATAATCTTTGACAAGTAGTCCTACTCAGCATAATACTATAGCGATTTATTCTAGGAACAAATTGAGATTGTACCATTTGTACCTATGTAGTAATTATCATTACACATATTTATAATCAGTTATTATAACACTTATCAGTAGAAGTGTGAAATAGGTATGAGGTAGGTATGTCATATTTTCAATTTCAAGAGTCCAACACTCTTGAAATAGCACTTATCACTGTTAATTCTTTTAATGTGTATTCTTGGTTGCAGCTGTATCACTACGTACTTCAGAAGTTTAGGCTTTATACCATGCGATCATTTGAATTTATAATTAGAGTAGACGGTTTTGTGTCTTTGTGATTGAAAAACTAGTACAAACTGAGGGGAAAAATGTATTCTAATTAAATATCACCGTTCAAAACTTTTTTATTTGACTCTTAAGATTGATTAATTATCACAATCGGTGATTTCATCCATGTTAGAAAACTGAGAAAGCCTATTCTAATTATAAATTCAAATTATCACATGGTATTTATATTAATTCTTCTTAGAATTTTGTAAGGGTATTTTAGTGTTAACAGTAGTTAACACCATATTTTGTTTCTGCCTGGTAGCAGTAGAAGCATAGAAAAGAGAGAGACATTCGTGGAAACGTCCGTGTATTGGTGGTTGTATACAATGTTGCAGAAGTAAAGTTTTAATTTGAATTCTTCATTTCGGACGTACTGGAAGAAATTGGATAACGTGGACAACAAGCAACAACTTATAACAGTTGTGTAAAAGTTTGTTCTTAATAAGAAAAAATTAAAAAGCCATGTTAATTCACCAAAAAAAAAAAATGAATGAATCTAGTTTATTTAGCTCAATTTTATAACTACATACTTAAATAAAAACTTACAAATCATTTTAGACAGATGTTAATTTGTTCTACTGGTCACATAACAACATTAATGAAAAATTCATTTTTGGAGATGAGTTCGTTTTGCGTCATTTATTATCCTGACGTTAATCCACACATGTTTAAGAATGGAATCTTTTAAAATACACAAATAGCTCATAAAATACGATTACGTGTTTAAGCTGTTGTGGTCATCTTGAACTGGTTCGTTTTTTAAATGAATATTACAAAATAAGGTGTTTTCGTTATTTTGTAAAAAAAATATCTAGGTAATGGTCTAGGTGATACCAGAGATGGGCGTCGACACGTCGACTTTGATTGTCTACACGACGTGTCAACAATGGCGTCGACAATGTCTACAATGTCAACAATGTCAACAATAGGTCAACAATGAGAATTTGAGGTTATGTTGTATTTTACGTCACATTTTCTTTTGAAGAAAATATTTTTTTGAGAATGAAAACGAATGGGATAATGGCTGAAGCGTAAAAAAATGAAAAAAGGAAATAATTTGTTTTTTTTACTGTTCTTTGAGAATCTTATTTTTGTTTACTTATTTTTATACTTGTCTTTATATCACATATTTTATGTTTTCTAAAAGTTTTCTTTTACCCTTAAGTTTAATTAACAAATTAATTAACAAATACACCAATTTTATAGTCAAATACCGTCAGTAAAATGTCAAAATTTAATATTTTTATATTGTTGACATAGTTGACATTGTTGACATCACTTCAAATGTTGACGTCGACGTAATTGTAGATAGCAGCACTTCCGATTATACCGGAAGTCGCTATCAACTTCCTTATTTTATATGGAATGCTATATTTTTTAATGCGTTTTTGAATTACTAGAGTTATTTTAAGGTAGTTTTCATAAGCTATTCCTATACCTAAATTTAGCCGTTTACGAAATATTTATGGTTTTTTAATTTTTTTTGGATTTGCACCTTCCAGTTCAAAAATCGATAACTCTGCGATTTTTAAAATTTTGGAAATATTTTTGAGCTCATTTGAAAGAGGAAGCCTAGATCTTTCCTTTGGTGTTTTCAAATTTCTAAAAAAGAATAACAAACTCCAAATTTTTAAAATTAAGTTTGCAAAACTTTAAGCACCCATAACTCATTTTTTTCAAATGAAATGACAAAAGTTTTATTTCACTAGATGGTAGAGAATTTAATTCCGCTTCGATCTGTGTTAACATTCCTTATACTTATGTTTAATAGTTTTCAAGTTACAATACCTTTTTGTTGAGATTGAGAAATTCATTAGCCATAGGCCTTTTCTCATAGGTTGCCATGGAAACGAATGAAAAAAGGTGAGAAATTAAAGTTTTTCAAACCAACACCCAATGAATTTATTTTGTTTTCACAGTCTCATAACACAATTTGTCAACAGAGTTTGTCGTTTAAGTTTAATCAGAAATGTTTTTATGGCAAACTATGCAAAAATAGCTGTGGTTAGTAAGAAATTTCGTACAATAATAAAAAAAACAACATAACTTGAAAATTATCACAGATAGGTATAGGGAATGCTAATACAGATCGATGCAGAAAAAAATTCTCCTCCATCTAGTAGAATAAAAATTGTGACATCCCATTTGAAAAAATTAAGTTTTGGGTACTTGAAGTTGTCCAAACTTAACCTTAAAATTTTTGGGTTTATTAACTTCAATTCCAATTTTGATCACACTGAACAACAGATATAGGCTTTCTCTTTCAATTCTCCAAACATGATTTCGAAATCTCTAAAACTAAGCGAGTTACCGATTTTTTAAGGGACAGGTGCAAATTCAAAAATTTTCAAAAATCCTAAATATCTCGAAAACGGTTAAACTTGGGTATAGGGAAAGCTGATAAAAACTCCCTTAAAATAACTCAACTAATCCAAAAACGCAGTGAAAAATATAGCTTTCCATTTAAAATAAGAAAGTTAATAGCGACTTCCGGAAGCATAACTCAACGGATTATGCCTGAGTACCAACTCTCAGATAAATATCTTTATTAGAATTTTCAATACTTCTAATGTGGGGTTTAGACGGAACACCCTATACACCCAACAAAATGCGAAAAATGTGTAAAGACATTTTATTTTTTATAAATCCAGTAATACGTAGAACAAGATATTTGTAAGTTTGTAAAAATCTTCACTCACAATTTTCACTCCATCACACACGTTTCCGGCAGTCCATAGTTAAATCGCGAGTCCAAAAACGGTGACAATACAATACATGGTCTTATTCTCCCACCTGACCGTACACGTGCCATCCGTGGTGCTATCCCAGTAGCAGGAACTAGCGGTGTGCAAGCCAGCCCCTGTCTTCTGCATGATGGAGCAGGTCACCACGTATTTGAAATTCTTCTTCAGTTTACTCAAGGCACTGAGACACTGTTCGGAGACTCTGGCACTCCACTGGTTCACTTTTTCGGTCTCGTATGTGGTCCCTGTGAGCAGACTCTCGATGGTGTCTTTAACAATTTTGCTCACATCGTCGGGCACGAACTGGTCATCATCATCCATTTTTTTCGAATTTTGATAAGGCTGATTGACGTCTGACAAATGAATTTTGTTTTGAAACATGCCGATGGGTTGATTGGATGGTGTCTAGCCGCGGAATGGAGCTTCGAAGACGCGCTCCACGGAGTCACACACCCGTAGCACGCGATGTTTATTGTTAGCTTAGCGATGTTTCCCGCTGCTATTTACTTTTCCTGCTCGGAATGCAAACTAATTAAGTCTAGTGCTTGGATTGTTGATCGAGGGAAGGTTTCAGACGTAAAACGGTCGTTATAAGCCTCGTGCAAGAAAAAATCTGATAGTCATATCGAGGGAAAATCGATTGTTGTGCCAGGCGTTTCATGACTCCTTTACAAAAAGCTGTTTAGGTTTCAGGCTTGATAATATCTATTTAATGCGCTTATTAAATTATTGTGCTGTGACAAGTTCGTGTCGGATTTTTGGCGCCTTACTTGGAAAACACCCAATTTCCTAAAAAGATTTTTTTCATGTCTAACTAATACGGTCTTGAGGTTGAAACCTAAGGAACCCAAAACCCAAAACTATAACAGAAAATCATTCAATTTACATTATTTGTTTGTAAACTGCTGCTTTGATTACAACAATTACCATTACCTTGTGCTTTACCGTAAGTCCTAATCATGACAACCAATTAATTATTATATTTAGTAATTGTAGCATAAAGATGAAAAACCTCTACAAAACATCAACCAGAACGCTTTGGGTAGAAGTGATCAAACAGAATTAATCAAATTAATTAATCAAAATTAAAGTAAAATGAAGCCAATATCAAAATTTTGAAGTTACGTTTTTCACTGTTGTAGTTACGATATTCGTACTTGTTGCAACAATTAAATTTTATTTTAACAGAAAAATTATTCCAGTGGCCCTCAAACCTTGCACCAATTCGCCGGATTTAAATAACATTCTTATAAAAGTAACATTTTCGTAATGTGTTTTTGCAGTTATCCTATTTCTACTCTCTTCTAGTACCAAACTCCAAGATACTGGCTGTAGGTAGAGATATTCTATACTAACATGAGAATGAAGTTGCATAAGTAAAGGTAGCGAGTTGTTGTCTACCACAGCCAGTGACCACTGGCGGTCCGGGAACTTATTTTTGCGTGAAGCAAATTATTTATTTTAATGTTTTTTTTATAAATAAAATAATTATCATAACAATTGATTTTTGATTATCTACACTTTTTTGACCTCCGAAATTTTTAGAAAACTTTTGTAAATAAGTAAATATTATACTTTTAACTACATAATGAAAGAATTACGAATAGCAACGATTTTTTTTGTAAATTGATTTCTGTATAAATTTACTAAGTAGATCTATGTTATAATTTATAAATATAACTCTACTGACAAAGTTACAGCAAAAAGCTGCAGTACCTAGATATTTCATACAGAAACAAAATTGTGAAAAGTAATGTCAACTGAAAAATATTTTGGTATGATTTTTTTATTTATTAACATTTAAAAAAAATTGACGCCTTAAATTGGTTTAGAAAAAAAAACACGATTGTACTTTTGTGCATGAATCTCAACCAGTTACTGAGATAATTAAGAGAATGGTGCGACATTTTTAGAGGGCTCCTCCAAGGGTAGTAGGTACTATGTATTCTGTAATATTTTCAGACATAGGTCTATTGGAAGATTTGTAAGTTGACATTCTTCCGAAATATTTTAACATACAACTTGTAAAGAGTGATATTTAAGCAATGAAAATTTCTAGAACCTTTAGCTTTGGTCAAATCTACAAGGTGGTTCCAAAAAATGTTGCGGGCATTAAAACAGAAAATTTTTGCTTATAAAGAAAACAAAAAACTCAGTGGAATAATAGTTATTTATTGTATAAGTGTTTTAGAAAGCATTTTATCCACGCAAGAATGAGTAGCATTTAAGATTCTTAAGAGGATAGAATGCGACTAAAACACGAATGCAATATAAAGTTTTATCCACAATCACCACATTAACAAAATGGAATTAATCCAGGTTAAATTTTAATTTTTTTCATTATTGCACTAGTGGAAAAAGGTTACTTTCTTTATTCCTCTAGTGGATAATAAAAGTGGAATAAAGTTACTTTATTCCACTAGTGGATAATTAGTCTCTTTATATGCTTCATAAGTGTGGATACAACTCCAATTATAATGTGATTGTGGATAAAATAATAATAATAATTGAGTTTTTCCGTTTTTTTAATTGAATGGACACAACAGTCAATAGTTCCCAATATTTCTTATCAGATGACGTTATTAGTTTAAATTCTTGAAAAAAAAACATTTCTTGTTTTTCTTTTATAATCTTCGGGCGCACGTTTACTCGTACGTAGAGAAGACAATTATGCTTTTTAATTAAATTGTGCTGTGTCACTTTTAACGTGCTTGTCATATTTATCGAGAGATTGTCGAGAAATGCAATAAAATAGCACTTGGATTGATTTTTAAAATTCCAAGGTTGTATAGTATGAGGATGAGGACTCTGTATAAAAACAACTTCAATGAAATTGCAGCCTAACACCTAACAGCAGACATAAAAAACCGTACGATAAACAGAGGAAATGTTCTTTTTCGTAAAAATATTGGCCAACATAAGTACACGTATTTATTTGTGAACAGAAATATTATACAGAGTGGTCTATTTCTGAAATTTTTCTAATGCATCAAAAAACTAATTACTAGTAATTACACTCATTACCACTTGATCATGCGTTTGATTTTTAACTAATGAATTGGATAAGAATTGTTTTTTTATTTTTATATAATAATAGGTCATAATGAAATTTTAGCAAGACTGTCAAGACAAAGTTGACAATTACAGATTTGAACAGCTGAAAATAGTAGTGGTAATTATTATTGGTTGCACCTAAAAATATTCATATATGAAATAACCCATAACTACATCCATTAGATTGAGCTGTCTACCATTGAGTTGTTAATCTGAAATTTGAGATACAAATAAATTTAACACTTTATCAAAAACTTTACGAGACATCTAATTTCCTGCTTAGATTTATGAAAATCATAGTTTTTATGGCCTGTTTTGCCTTTGAAAGTCACATAAAAGATACCGACTTCAAAAGTTAATTTTCGAGCTTAAAAATTAGTCAAACATGAAAGACCATACCTACCTCGTAAACTGTGCATTCTCTTTCCAAGGGTTTACAAAGTAAATGCATACAGAATTGGAATTGCAGGCCTCATTTACTTAATTATTTATTTTTTGTAGTCAGGAATATCGCTTCAAACGAAACAAAGATCGCCAATTATTCTCAGCATTTAAATTCATGTCTGTCTGTAATTCTGTAAAAATAAAACAAACTAGCCCTAATTGCATTAAATCGCTTTAATGAAACTTAATTATAACGTTTTACAATAATCTCTAACATCTTAATCGCTTTTCCCTCGTAGGTACGTAATCATTGTCTGTAAAATTCTCGTATTTGATAAGATAATTTCGATCGAAGAGATTTTCGTGTAAAAATCGTGACTGACTTAACACCCCATCCAAAGTGCCTAGTAATCCATACGTATAATTAATTATTTTAATATTGACTCGATTTAATTTGCTCGAAGGTATACCTATCTAGCATATCTTTTTACATTCTTTGCCTACACATACATATTCAAATATTGACACAACTGCCTTCAGCTTATTCTCTATTTTTATTTTTATTTGTTTCTATGATGTGTCTAACACGCCCTAAGGTTATAAATAAGTTATCCACGAACCACGCATAAACTGGTGAGATTATTTAGTTGTCACTGGAGACTAGACCGGTACTTTATTGTTCAATAATTTTTGTTGGTGATGAGTGATTCGTAAAATGACTTAACTGTTGTATAGTTTCTACATAGGGTTGCCAGATATCAAAATGTCGAAAATAGGAGAATTCACTTGAAAATATGGAAGTTTCACAAAATATATAGAAGATTCAAATAAATCATTTGTTACTAATTAAGTAATTACATTAAGTGATTAAAAAAAGTTACTTATGGACAGACAGCCATTTCGAATTTTGCATTTAATGTGTTATGGCGTTGGTTCGTTTCGTAATTGTAATTTAGAGCTGATGGTGGCATTTTTATGCCGAAACGTCCTCAAATCTGTATTGTATTGTGAAATTGTTTTTTAATAAAAGAACCTGATAGTCAAAAGCTTCATTTTTTAATAATTACCCTAAGTAGATAACCTGAGATCGAAAATAAACTCAATTAGAGCAAGCTGTGCCTGCAGAACTTTAGCCATATTTTAGCTGTTTATTTACACTTTAGCCACATTTTAATCGTTTATTTACGACCGCACTTTTGAAGTTATGTTGGTTTTACACAGCATATGATGTGGCTGAAGTTACACTTCACTTTCAAGGCTTGCTCTAATTGAGTTTATTTTCGATCTCATGTTATAATTACTATAATACATTAAAAGTTAACATTGAGATAAATGAAAACAAAGAAATTAGATAAGAACAATTAATCATCAATTTAAATCCATTCCAACAAACATAAAATATATAATAAAAAATTGTAAGACATCGTTTTAAAATGAGCATTGCAACTTTTCCGCTTTTCATTACTTTACTTATATAGAGTGAGTTTAAAGTAACCCTGGGCTACTTAATTTTGCCCCTGACTATGACAACGTTTCTTCAAAAAAAAAACCTATTGGTTAATTCAGAAAATAAGAAAAAATTTACAAAACCCTGAAAAAAGCCAATTTTTATTGACAGGGGGACATTTTTTGTCGAACTTCAAATACAAATAACCCTTCAAAATTTTAAATGATATCTACACTCCTCTTGTGCACCTCAAATGAACTGCTAAACTTCATAACTGCTCGAAAAATGTTAGGGATATTGACGTTTTAATATACACTACTCTACAACAGTTAAAGAAGTATAACATCAAACAAATTCTATCAATTTTCGAGCATTAGATTCTGATAAAAACAAATCCGTAATCAGTAAATATGTATCTGCTTTTAACTTAATTTTTTTATCACTTGATTTTTTCTAAATTTCAGTAATATCCTTAACTTTATTTAAATGAAACAGCAAATCCATCAGTTTTAGCACAAGTTTTCAAAAAATGCAAGATAATTCTGAAAATTAAATGAAACCTCAAAAAGTTCTTTGTGATGTCACCAAACGTGCACTAGATTTATAACCATCTCCTTTATTTTCTAAATGATATTAATATTATAAAAAATCAGCCTATATTTATTTAAAAAGTTTTTGTTTTTTCTATAATATTACATTGCCGTTGACTTTTTTCAAAGACATTTTACTGTATTTTTACTACTCAGGCTTTTTCTACCATTATTCATCGTAAATTTTCTACAATATGAATTGAAACTATTAAAAGCTTCTTAAAACTCATTAATCAAACAATTAAGAACTTAAGAAGCAAAAAAATACGACGAAAACTAAAAATCGGATCAATTAATTTAAAAAAAATGCAACCCGTCTTTTAAGTATCTTTTTTAAATCAAAATAAAGATAAAGATAATAAAAATAAAGATAATAGCCCATTTAGCCCATATGCAAATATGCCACTGTTTTTTTTGCAAAATGATTGCAATCTAAGAACGTTTGAAAGTGCCAATCATGAAAGGCCTCGCTCGCGAAATATAGAAGATTTAGCTTCAATATTTTAGGGACATAGAAGATGGAAGATTTTAGTTAAATATAGTAGACTTCTATTAAATATAGAAGGTCTGGCAACCCTATTTCTACAAAAACGAGTTTTGGGTAAATTGCCCCATATTTCAGGAATGGGTGACAGCTACGGACATTATGATCGTCCTCGACCGTCTCAACACCTTCGGCGACGAAGTTTTTGGTGACCAGCAGGTTCTACGTTCCTATTTCTACGCCATCGCCGATGTTGCTGTTGGAGCTCGATGCAAATGCAACGGTCACGCTTCCGAATGCATCACTTCCACCGGAGTCGACGGCTCCAGAAGAAGGGTGTGTAAGTGCGAACACAATACAGCCGGCCCGGACTGTAATGAATGCTTACCGTTCTATAATGACGCTCCGTGGAAGAGAGCTACCGCTCGAGATGCACATGAATGTAAACGTAAGTAGTCATTTTTATCTCATTAGACTCAGAAAAATAAAGTGTTAACAATACGCGAAAAAGAGTTACTATTACGCTTGTAGTAGGGAAATAGGCCTCAACTATTTTGTGCCGCAAATTTTACCACTACAAAATTGTTTTTATAAATTCGTGATTATTACACCTACCAGCTGTTATTTTTACATTGCGGACTTATAGTATATTTTACCACTACAGATGTAGTACAATTTAACGTTATACGATGTGTTAAACCAACTATTTTTTATGTAGATATCACTATTATATTAGATGTTACTGTTAGGGTGCTTGGCAGTTACTAACTATTAAATTTTGATGGATATATTTTACAGTTCGATGAGATAGGTAATAATAATTCACAGTGATTATAAATATCTCTACTTTATTTTATTAAAAAATACATTAAATACCTAGGTACCTATATGTACTCTATAAAACTATATACACACATATTGTCATTTATTAAGACATTAGAATGCAACAAAACAAACAAAATGAGAAAAAAAATTTACAAGGTTTTTTAATATGAAATAGTTATTTTTTATTTAGAAGCAAAACTAATGGTACTTCTAACAGTTTGGTGGCGTCCTCATCAGCAGAGTAGTGACGTGACACTGTCTCGGGTTTTTACCTGTTAAAAAACTTTATCTAAAATACGATCAGTCATACAAGTAATAATAACATCAACAATACAAAAAGTAACAATAATAACAAAAATTTACTTACCCTGCTGAAATACGGAAAGAATTCTTGATGATTCCAGTCTTCACATAAGTGAACATACAGCATAACTTTCCATTATTTTAACTTTAAAATTTTAAATACCATTCAAAGCAAACTTTACCACATCACTACAATTTAGAATTACTATCAATCATGACAGGGAATACTAATATATAAGAACTTAAGATGACCGTCATTGTCAATCACACTTCTTCAACTGGAGTTTCTGTTATTCTATCACTTCTACGTGTATCTTACTTACTTTATACATTCTGTAGTGGTAAATATTACAGCTAAGTTGTGATCAAGTTGGAATATAATATTTTGTAGTAGTGAATTCTACACCTAAACTGAAATTGATTTTACTATTCACTTGCTTCGTAAAATCTACAAAAGAAAAAAGAGTTTAACTTACTATTTGTAGTAGTAAAATTTACCTCGCACTAGAACTATTTTTTATTAGTAACATCTACACTTCTAGTAGTAATATTAACCACCTCATTGTTACCATATAACATATTTAAGAGTTGCATATACCGTACTTTTTTCAAACACATCATTTTTCTGAGTGTGGTACAACGGTGGGCTGAATTGATAAGAAGGGTCCACAACGGCTCAGAGATGATCCAGATAAATAAACCGGGAAATCAGGACACTTATCTGTTCCCAGTTAATTTTAAACAGGACAAACAAAACAAATCAATAAAGCTAAAAAGTTTTATTAAAAACTAAAACTCAAAAATCAAGTCCCCAAACCTCCTTTGAGAACAAACATGCTTCTGTATCATGACACTACATAACTGATGCTTTTATTTTAATAAATACATTACCTTCCTCCAGGGAACTGTGGAACTACCAAATCGATCCCAATAGATGACCTAGGATGTAGTCCACATGCATAGTGTTTAAATTTTGTTAAATATTTTTCATTATTAAATACTCTTTTTCTAAAGTTTAAATAATCGATAGATGTAGTACAATTTAACGTTATACGATGTGTTAAACCAACTATTTTTTATGTAGATATCACTATTATAGTAAATGTTACTGTTAGGGTGCTTGGCAGTTACTGTTAAATTTTGATAGGTATATTTTACAGTTCGACAAGATAGGTAATAATAATACACAGTGATTATAAATATCTCCAATTTATTTTATTAAAAAATACATTAAATAACTAGGTACCTATATTATGTACTCTATAAAACTATATACTTACATATTGTCATTTATTAAGATATTAGAATGCAACAAAGCAAACACAATGATAAAAAACATTTTTACAAGGTTTTTTAATATGAAATAGTTAGTATTTATTTAGAAGCAAAACTGTTTGATGGCGTCCTCATCAGCATCAGAGTAGTGAAACTGTACCTGGTAAAATTTTTTATCCAAAATACGATCTTTTAAACGGTTTCTACAAAAGTCATCCAAATAATATTAACATCATCAATACAAAAAGTTCCAATAATAAAAAATTTACTTACCCTGCTGAAATACGGAATGACTTCTTGATGATTCCAGTCTTCACATAAGTGAACATACTGCATAATTTTCCATTATTTTAACTTAAAAATTTTAAATACCACTCAAAACAAACTTTACTACATCACCAGAACTTTAGAATTATTATTAGTCATGGTAGGGAATGCTAATATATTTTAAATGAACTTAAGATGATCGTCATTGTCAATCACGCTTCTTCAATTGGAGCTTCTGTTGCTCTATCACTCATATATGGGTATCTTACTGACTTTTTACATTCTGTAGTGGTAAATATTAAAGCTAAGTTGTGATTAAGTTATAATATAACATTTTGTAGTAGTAAATTCTACACCTAAATTACAGTTGATTTTACTATTTACTTGCTTCGTCAAATCTACACAAGAAAAAAGAGTTTAACTTACTATTTGTAGAAGTAAATTGTACCTTACATTAGAACTATTTTTTATTAGTAACATCTACACTTTTAGTGGTAATATTAACCACCTAATTGTTACCTTATAACATATTTAAGAGTTGCATATACCGTACTTTTTTTACTACTACTAATGCAGTAATCACAAACACATCAGTTTTCTGAGTGTAGAGGTAAAAAGCGTCGTAATCGCTGCTAATATCTAATTATAACGAGATAATTGCTCGTAATTATTGTCTGATCCCAATTACAAGAGACAGAACCGGATTGAGGATTTAGCATCGGTATGTCCGTTTTCCAATTCACCCCAGTTTTCATGTTTCAAGACAAAAAAACTACCTGGTAATCTTCACCGGAAAAGAGGCGCCGGTGAAGGCACATTTTTACGATGGTCATAAAGCAATTTGACTCGGTAACCATTAAATTGTGTTCTTACCATTATCAGCACGCTCTTTAAACGCGCTATTATCGCCCGAGCACCTGAGGACCTCTTTCATCAGGTGAATTTTCTCCGTTTAACAGCATCTTCAGCAATAAAAAAAGCATAAACCGCACAGGTTGAGCGGCAGTTAAAGCCATCATATTGTGTTTCAATCAAGTTTTGCTTTTGTCGAAGCTTCCAAATGAAGCATCCCGGCAATAATTTTCTCGGCGGTGAAGACGTGTGTTAAGTTGGGTTGTATAGAAGCGAAAAGTTCGATTACTACTTGCTCCAGGTCTTCTCCATAAACAGAAAGGTGAACGGTCTGCTCGCTAAAGCCATATTACCACAACAATACCGCCAATATCGACTTTAAAAGGCTACAAATCGTACTAATTGCCTCTTTTATCTGACTGCTAATTATGCGAGAGTTTAAATAAATTGAATTTATTGGCGGCTTTTAATTGACATGAATTGTTGGAGCACGGTGCACTTACCACAAGCCGACGTTTAAAAGTACAGATCGGGAACGAAAGCGTGCGAATTGAATTTCATTGTTTTAAAACTGTTCTCTTTAATTTTTTCGGTCTGCAAAGAGATAAATACGCATGGAAAATACATCAGATAAGAGGGGCCTGTCTGGGCTTAAATTTTATTCCTCCTTTGATCTACAAAAAAGGAAAGGAATTTTGTTTATGGAACTACAAGTTTTAACACACTTTGCGAAAAAATGCCAAGCCGTTTTACATTTACTCATAGGTAATTTCACTCTCAAACTTTTAAACCAACTTATTGATAGCTTACGTTTTCACTGACTGATGTACTCTTATAATTAGATAAATCTCTAAAACAAGTTTTGTCTTTTGATCGAATTGTAAAGCTTTATCGACATTAAGCTCTTTATAATGAATTTTATTTATAATAGCAATGACACTTTTCGATTGGAATTGAACATTTTTATGGATTTGTGTCTAACTCTAATACACTAATGCAAACTAATGCATTCCCTAAGTCAAACTTTCTCAATAATACTAAAAGCATTTCTTGAATTTTTTTCGTGCGTAAGGGATATTTTGAAACAGAATTAATCGTAATTTTATATCGATGTTAGTGATGTTACACATCACATACGAACAGATAAAAGAGAAAAAGGAATTACTTAGTATAATTTTAACTATGAGGGCCAGTTTCGTAATCGAATTTAAAGGAGCAGTAGACTAATGTTGTTTATAATGTGTTTGTTACTACAGATTTGTTGACAAAAATTTTACATTCTAAATCAACATTAACTTTAAAGTCCCTTTATTTCGATTATGGAACGGCCCTGAATCTTTTTAGAAACAGGGGTTTACATTTTGCAAAATTAAAGATACAAATTAAATTTTAGCTTAGAACTAAAAATATTCAAACAAATTGTTTTTGGAAGACAGTTACACTTGACACCTATTACTTGTCGAAAATATCAAATGTAATGAATACAAAAAATTGTAATTGTAAAATATAGTGGACTGGTTAATTAAATTTGCATTATTGTTTTAAGATTGCGAGTTTATTATGCATTATGATTCACAAACAATCTTCTTCAAGTTCGTACATTCTTAGCATACAGAACAGAACGTGAATATATTTGTAATAATATTCTGATTATTCAAGTGAATTGCATAAGTTTTCCATTACATAATACGTTTAAATGGTTCTTCATTAATTATCAGCAGGTAGCAATATAGCGGTAATAACATCATGTTCCGTCTTAAACACATTTGTCAATGTTTTTGTACGCCATTCATAAAAGTTATTCAGTACTCAATCCTTTATGAGTATAAAAATTCTAAATATGCAGGTATTGCAGGAAGAAAATCGCAAACATTTAATTAATTAGACTACTAACTGTAAATTTCAAAAGGAAATTAATAATTTGAAATAGGATATCATGGGCATTTATATGAAATGCGTTTTTCTTATGTTCAAATAACTCTTCAGGAAATGCGATATTTGCCTCAACACTTTAATCAATCAGTTGGAACATACCTAATTAATAATTTTAATTTTGATACATATCGTAACTAAAGTTGCTTTCCTGCTCAAATTTGAATCACCTCTGGCAATTTTTTGCTTTTTCCTTCAAGGATAAAGTTCTTTTGATATCGTAGATAACACTTTAACTAATCTAACACCTTTCTTTGACCTAAAATGTTTACAAACAACATAATATTGCCTAAATTTTATTTTTCAGGACCTCAAAAAGGTAAAACAACATTTTTATAATGCAAAAAATTCATAAGAAAACAGTAATAGTGTATAATATAATATAGTATAGTATAAACTGTTGTTCAAAATCGTAGAGCAAATAGCTACAAGAGGTATTTCAACAATTCAGACGCTGATGGACAAAAAGCTTTTTTAAATTATTAAATTAGGTATATTGTTTAAAAATATCTAGGATCTGAAATCTATAAAAAAAATTTGGTGTAGGAGTTGAAGCGAAGCGAAGTTGAAGTTCATATGCAGGGCCGGATTATAGTTGTGGGAGCCCCTAGGCTAATCTGGCACGGCGCCCCCTTTTACCTTTTTACTAATTTTTAATTTTATATTATTTATTAATTATTGTAGTTTTTTAACCAAGATAACGACATGTCAAAAGATATACAATAAATAACTTAATAAAATTAAAAAAATAACGCCAAAAAAACATAACAATAATGTCTACCTTACCTTCTCCAAAATCGAATTTTACGACATTTCATTAAGAAAATTAATTAATACCATCATTAACTGAAAAAAATATGACTCCTGTTACACAAAACTAAATAGGTTTAAAAAGTGTGTCCTTTTAGTTTTTTAACGGTCTTTCAAATTCTGTTAACCTACTCATACCAGAGTAGCAGATTGTAGTTTTGCCGCTCCGTAGAATTAATTTGTGCAATCTAAATTTTTTTAAATAAATGTAAAACTTTCAAGCAAATTATTCGAGTTAATAAAAAATAAGTAGACATCCCATTTTGTTCATATAAATAGGTACTTTGAGTAATGCTTAAATATTGGTTTGTGTGAAAAATATGTTAAAAATATGTCGCTAACCCCAAAATTTAATTAATCAAACAAAAATAAAAATATACGTAATTTTGAGACTAACAAGCTATACCAAGTTTGTTTTATTGGAATGACACTAGAAATTACAAAATTCCGATTCCTGAATATTTCAACGTTTATTGTAAGTAATAAATGTACTATTATTAAAATATCTTTAATTAATTAATTTTATGAGAAATTGTAAAAAAAATCTAAAAAGAGTCATATGTATAGAAAAAACAAAGTATATAATAGTAAACACTGATTTCTGTGTGAATAATGATTATTAATTTTTAAGATAGGTAATAGCAAAAATTATTTTTAGGAGACTCACCTAGTATATTGTATAGAATTTAGAAACTAATTTTCTTTACTTTCCTCAATCCTTACTCACAAGCTTTTATTATCCAAATTTTGACTTTGTTTTCATTAATTTAAACCCGAAAATGATTGTAGACGACCGATATACAACTGAATGTAATTTCGTCATGTTTCATTTCATACTTATACTTTGCTTGAAAAATGCATTTCAAAAGATTTCATAGAAAAGAAACAAAGCATGTTTAGGGTGTTTATGAATAACTGTATCAGTAACTTGATATTTTATTTTTTATCAAGCACGTTGAAATCATTGAGAACGGCCACGTTTGTAAGAGGGCGCTTCAACTTTTGAAGGTTTTTTTGTTTTACTTATGTTAATTTTATTTAAAAAAAAATGTTTTCTTTGGCGCCCCATTTTAGCTGGCGCCCCTAGGCTTTAGCCTAGGTAGCCTAATGGGTAATCGGGCCCTGTTCACATGTGAATTGCATATTAATATTATCTAAATAAATACTGTGACCCAATACCTTCATTTAAAACCAGAAAGTGTTTAACTGATAAACGACTCAATTTTATTTCAGAAACCATACAGGGTGACTTTAATAGTTAGATAAATAAATGATAGTAGCAGTCAGAAGAAGTAAATAATTTAACTTTCACTTCACATCGACTGAAAAAAAAACTGAAAAGTTGCCACAAATGAGGGAGGAGTAGCTATTTGGTCATTTAGTACAGTGGCGACAAAGTAGTGAAGATCCTGATTTGAAATTTAAATCAGAACGATTAGAATTATGAAGCATCCTGTGCACGAAGAAATTTAGAACGGTTTCAATTTAAAATGAAGGCTAAGCAGATTTTGCAGTGTAATTGAAGAGGTGCGTTAAGCGGCGGCCTATTGAGCTGTCATTCAATCAAAAAATCAGCAGCACAATGAGTTAAATGGTGCGCTTATTACTTAAGACAGAGGTGACATATTGATGGTGAGCGCACCAAAGACTAGTTGGAGGACCGCAGCTCAGTGAGTCAGTGTTTGTCGGCTGTCGTGTTCACGTCGATCGTGTGCTTTAGAGCACTTCTCAATCTTTGATGTTGCAACTTTGTGACAAACAGCCAGCAAAAAAAAATGCAAAATCTGTGATAGTGGTCTATTATAAAAATAATGTCGGGATTACTAAATGAAACCATTTAATCTGGTTATAAATTAATATAAACCGGCTAATTTAAATACCTGAAGTGTGTAATAGCGTTCCTGGCAGGTGACATGAACAGTTATCAAAATGGTAAAAAATCGCTCCGAATGAGTAAGTCAATTAGCATGAAAATGAATGTAAAATAAAACCGGAGTGATGTAAAAGTGTTGCGAAATGGCTCGGCAATTCCTGCTGATTCTTTTGGCGCTTCCAGTAGTCAAAGAAGCCGAAAGCACCCAATGGGACGGCCTCAAGCCCTGGTTTTCGGGCTCACGTAAGTCAAACATTCGCCTCTATTATTACATTTGAACAATGGGCTACAAGAGAACTGTGATCCATATAAGACCATCAGACGTCACAACTGATCAAACCCACGATCAGCGCCGGCTCTAACGGATTTGCTGCCCCGGACAAAACTCACAGAATAAAAATTACTATAAAAAATATTTTTTATTTAGAAGTGAGTTTATTAATAAATTATTATTTCCAATGGTGACTGTGAAAGTCAAATAATAAAAATTTGATTGTCTTTCAATTTTATTCGTTATAAAAATCTTAGAAAAACGAACAAACTTGTAATAATAATAAATATTAAACATAATATAAATTAAAAACAGTAAATGAAATTAAAACACAACTAAAACCAAATTCATGGATGTTTTTTCGTTCGCAAAAAATTTGAAACTTTGGCCAAGTTCGAAAAACCTTTGTAATGAGTTTGGAACGTAAATTTAAAGGCATTTGCAACTTAAAAAACAACTTTGTCTTAGTTAATAGTAAACGCTTATTACAGTAGTGAAAACCGTTTTTCTGTTTTTTCTGCTGTTTTTTCTGCTGTCTAACTCAAATTATTTCGATTTAAAGTTGAAATTATATGACGTCATAACCGATTATCGAACATTTGGTCCAATATTAAGATCAAATGGTTTTTGACTTTTAAGTGCCACTGCCAAAGTTTATCAAAACTTGGCAAAATTCCTAAGATGTTTTCACGAAGTTGAGACGAAAATTTCGAACAGAAATTAGTCGAAAAAGTAGTTAATTTTTGATTTTGTAAAAGATGTATGAAAAATGTCACGTTTTTGGTGATTGAGAGCGGTTATGACGATATCTTTCTTTCGAAGCGATTATCTCGCTTATTTTTCATGGCAGGAAATTTTGAAAAGAACCTACTAGTATAGAACGAAGGATTTTTTCAATTTCCTTTAAAACATAAAATAGGTGAAAAAATACACACTGGTTTAAAGCAACAATATTGAATTACAAATCATTTTTAGAGCATAATCTTTCATATTAGCTGTTTCAAAACTACTATAAAAATGCTAACGTCGCATTTTTTCTCAAAATTGGCAGTTATAAATTATTTATGCACTTCAAAAAAATAACAGCTAATGTAATTTATAGTTTCAATAATAATTAATAAGTATTTTACAATTTTAACAATTTTATTTAAAAAAATAATTCGGTAAAATGCGATGTTGGCGTTTTTATAGTTTTGAAACAACTAATACGTATCAAAAAAATCGCCGTAGTAGGATGCCAGTACAAAAATCTTTTTTTGAATAACTCGAAAACTAAAAGGAATTTCGGAAAAATGTAACAAGAAATACTGAAATTAACTATTTAGTTACTTCCAAGAATGTTCTAAGTAATTATTATTTTATTTCGAAAGTTATTTTTTAAATAGTAGTATTTTATTATTTATTCAATTTTTATTTATTTATGGTATTTTATTAAAAAATAATGTTTTCAAATTTTAGCCAATTTGCCGCCCCTAAAATTTGCCGCCCCGGACAGGGGTCCGATTTGTCCGCCCCTAGAGCCGGCCCTGCCACGATTTATTTACCGAATCGGCAGACTTGAGGCGCCGCATTTCATCTATTTTCTTTCTAAACAGCGACGAATTTTTAAAATGGTCAGCTCATTTGGTTTCGGCCACGTGACCCGTTTACCAATCCGGGGCGATTTCGGGGGCAAATCTGCGACTAATTCGTCGTTAATTGACAGTTAGAAAGACATGTGACGAGTCATTGACAGGCCGTTGCTTCTAACCATGAGAACTCGGCTTGTTACATGCATGCGGTAGCTAACGCCGATCATTGTTCGCTACATTCTTCTTGGTATGGCTTTTCGCATTTCACCACGCTAATGATGTCGCTTTTTGGAACTTATTCCTTATAAGACCGGCGACTTGCGCGATCGTTAAAGTCTCCGCGGAGTCACTCTTTGCCAGCCAGCTATACCTACTCCTACGAAAGTCCGTGTTAGACGCCTGTTAGAATTGAATTTGCGTTGTGGTTTGGACGATAAATGACGAAAATTTTGGGTTTGGGGAATTCCGGGGATGTTGTTAACGAATTGTACAAGATTAAATTACCATACAGGATCGTGGTATTAAGTCAAGTCTGATAAAAGTTGACGACCTGCCACACCTGAAAATGCATTTGGAATTAACCATTGCTGTCAATCAGTGCAGGATAGATAACTAACGGTGGTCGGTATTAACAGCCTCCTTCGGATATGTTACAGAAAGTGTGAAGGCTAGTAATCACAAATACGCCTTATTAATCAGAAAGATCGTTTTGTGGCTTGTTAGGCCACGAGGGCCGGGTGCTTGGATGTTTTGTAATTGAGTGTATTTTATTCGTAACGAGTTTTTAAAAATTTGTGGAAAAATTAAGTCGTAGAAAAAAATAAAATGCTTGCATAAGAAAATGGGTACAAATCAACAATCTGGCAATTTGGAATATTTTTGGGAAAGTACAAGAAATCTTATTGAGTTTTCCTGATAAAATTAAATGAAAATTAATAAACATAATAGTAAAATAATAAGTAATAACACAATTAAATAATAACAACTGAAGGGGCTCACGCCAAAACTTCATTTATTTCAGTAATAATATGTATGTTACGGAAATACTTTAGTAGATGTTTATGTTTTATGTTTATGTTTTTATCCGCTTTTGCTGGCTTTGGCACAGTAGTCATTTAGCCATGAATTAGGATTGTATTCTTTTAATAAATAAGCTTGCGAATTTATCGACTTTTTTTGATCAACAATTTCAACAACACGAGATAAATTCGGTTTATCTTTTTAAGTTGTACTATTACACATTTTTAACCAAAGTTTTTTATTCTAATTTAAATTTTGTATCTGTAATAACCCAGAAATCCATAAAATCCCTATCGATTAAAAGAGCAATTTTTGTTTAAAAATGTGAAAAAGATGGCAAAAAAATTAAATAAGACCTTGAAGCACTCATTCTTTCAAAAAACTCGTGGGTAAGGCCACTCGTTTTTGAAACTTGAATTCGTCCTTTAAAAATGGTCTTATGAAACTTATTTTTTAATATACTCTTGTGTTTTTAAATAATTCTTATCTAGTTAACTTTGAAATTGGTTTAAATGTAAAAAAATTTGTGCCGCTCTGCTCAATTGAATTCTCTGTCAATTCTTGTCAATTCTCTGTCAAACTGTCAATTAATTAATTTTAAAAACTTCGTTAAAACGCAATTAAATTATTACACTGTGCAAGAAAACTCTTTTATCTTACAGGTGCAGTTTTTTAGGTACATTATACCACTGTTTTCGGTGAGAAAAATTAAATTTCTCTCACAAGTGAGATAAAGCTGTTTTTATACTCACAAGTGAGTAAATCTGACAGCTTTATTTTTCTTGTGAGATAAATTTGATTTATCTCACCGAAAACAGTGGTATAATCTACAATGGTATGAGATAAAATAAGATAAGATAAGATAAAATGTCGTATATCACACGTGATCGAAATGCCATTATAAAGCTCGTGAGAAGTGTCAAAATTCTCACTTGCATATAATGATGCATTTCTATCACTTATAATATAATAAATTAATAATTAAATTAAATTAATTAAAATTAAAATTAAATTAAATTAATAATTAAAAATCACTTGCATATAATGATGCATTTCTGTCACTTATAATATAATATACTATTATTATCGAGCTTATTTCCGAATTGGAGACTTAATAAATAAATTGCCTGTCATTAGGTCTATAGAGCGGCATTTCTGATTTTACATGAGAGACCTGACCTGACGACTAGATGAGAATGACCTGACCTGACCTGACCTGACCTGACCTGACGACTAGATGAGAATCATTTAAAAACACATTGTACTCTTTTGCTACAGGTGGTAGCGTTTTACCTCGTTTTTAAGTTTTTTCTTTGCTCATGAACTGCTTCATATTTTTAAACACTCTGTATTACAATCCATAGGCGAGTCCATGGGTATAATACGGTTAAACGAAGTGTTCTTGTGTTTACTTTCTAGGATCTGTTTTGGTTTGGTATTAAATTATTAAATTCCAATTAAAACATATGTTATGAATTATGATGTCTCTTATGGAAATATTTTTTTTATATTATTTATAAAGCTGCATTTAGTTTTTCGCAAAAAATCGCATTCTGTCCAATGATGCTTTACAATAATTCTACAACATTTAAAAACGTCGCCTACAATACGATAACAGCAGCATTAACAAAATAAAATCAAGATTAGGCTTTAAGGACCAGTTTATAGAAGCCTCATTAATTTAATCCGCAACTTAATTCGTGATTAAATAATCACGTGACCAAACTGAAGCAATTTGGTTGGTCCATTCGCGTTGTTAACTTTTAACAACGAATTAAATTTTAACAGAGCTTTCTATAAACCGGCTCTTAGTATTTAATAAAATTTAACAAAATAATTCTCTTCAAATTGCAAGCCTTTTCAAAATTAAAAGTGGAATTGATGAGGTTTAACGTAAACCTTGCAATATTTGCCCTTCCTTGGGCTTTTATCTTTGCTTCTGCACGAACTTCTCTATTGTTTTAACTCCACACTTTATATCGCTAACGATAATCGCAATGCATCTACACATGCTCGATATTTGTAGACACGTCTTGAGATAGTTCTTTAGATTTGTAATAAATGATCCCAGCATGATACCTTTTTACTCGAGCAGTCCTGAACTCTCTCAGCATGATGACCTGTTACTGAATCTAATATACAGATATATTTATGTATACATCTGTATAATTAGCACGGTCCGATACACCAACCGTCGATGTCCCTGTTTGGTGTTACGACTTTAATAAATCACTGTTAAAGCAAAACTTTGTTTTTATATCGTCTAGATTATAAATGTGAGTAAATGGGTTAAGCACTTATTGGATGCGTTGGGCGGACCCAGGATGGCCCATCACGTCTGGAGCCGCTCCCACGGCTGTGTGGCCCACGCAATAATGTTTCAATTCCGCCAAGACATAGAGCTTGTACCTGTCTCAAACTTCGTCATAAACATAAGGCCTCCAAAACGCCCATTATTAACCTAGACGTATTATCTTAAATTGCTCCATTATTCCGGGAGATCTTCATTTCGATAGTACCGTCATTACAGTGGAACCTCGATGAGACGAATTTTCAATAAGTCAAACTAATTTTGATGGCAGTAGCATTTAGGTATACCAGATACATGTAAAACTTATTCGATAACTCGAACTTCGATAACTCGAAATCCTCAATATGTCAAATAATATCTCGGGCGCCAGATCTCGATAAGTCGAATTTTTCAAGAAAAGCAATGATTGCATTTTGCGAATTCATTGTTTAGTCTTTGCCATCGGCCCAGTTCAGTTTCAGTTCTGAAGTTACTGTTGATGGTCGTGTACTTAGTTAATATTATTACTCAAAATGCCTCCAAAACGAGTTTTAAAAACTTTAACAATTAATGATAAATATAAACTTCTCAAAGACGTCGAGGGCGGAATGCGGAAAAAAGATGTAGCCGCAAAATTCAATATTCCAGCTAGCACAGTATCAACAATTCTTAAGAAAAAAGCTGAAATTATTAAGGTAGTGGAAAATGCCAGTGAAACCTGTAATAACAAACGGATGAAAAAACCGACAAATTAGTCCTGGAATGGTTTAAAGTTATGAGAGGAAAAAATTTACCGGTGTCAGGTGCAATGGTGAAACAAAAAGCATTAGATTTTGCACAGCAGTTAAGGCAAGAAAATTTTAAGGCTAGCAACGGATGGATTAATAATTGGCAAAAACGGTCAGTTAAATATTTTTAATTTTATTTTAACATTTTATTATGAGTCGCGTTATTTTAGTTATGGAATTTGTCAAAAAAAAGCATGCGGTGAAAGCGCAGATGTATCTGAAGAAGATTGTTCTAATTGGAAACGTAATGTTTTGCCTAATTTGTTACAAAACTATCGAGAATGTGACGTGTTCAATGCGGATGAAACCGGGCTATTTTTTAGATGTCTTCCCGACAAAACACTGACTTTTAAAAATGAAAAGTGCCATGGCGGGAAGCACAGTAAAGAAAGGGTAAGTTTGCTACTAGCAACCAACATGGATGGGAGTGAAAAGATTAAATTATTGTTAATCGGAAAAAGCAAAAACCCCCCTTGTTTCCGTGGAACAAAATGGCTTCCTGTAGACTATGAATCAAACTCGAAAGCCTGGATGACCGGCTTTCTTTTTGAAAAGTGGCTGCTGAAGTTGGATAAAAAATTTGAGGCAGAAAACAGAAAGGTGCTTATGTTAATAGACAATTGTTCAGCTCATCCCCCAGACTTGCAATCTAAATTAAAATCCATTGAACTTAAATTCTTTCCTCCAAACGCAACATCCAAGTTGCAGCCCCTTGACCACGGCAAAATAAAAAATTTGAAGTGTTACTATCGACGAAGAATTTTGATGAAAACCATCAGTGCTTTTGAGAAGAATCAACAAATTCCAAAATTAACTTTAATGGACTGTGTAAATGAGGTTTCGAAGGCATGGGACATTAATGTGAAATCCGAAACAATTACAAATTGCTTCAAAAAAGCAGGTTTTGGGGAAGTATCCTTGTGGTATGAAGAAGACGAAATAACATTGGTGTTCCTTAAGGACAACATTCTCAACGATGATGAGGAACTGACTAGATCTGAATATGAAAAATGGATAACATTGATTGGCTCATCTAATGCAGAGAATTATAGAGATTACCTGAATGTAGATGATGAAATTTATACAGCAGACTTTCCAACTGACGAAGACATAATTGAGACACATATTTCTGATAATCAGCAAGAAGATTTAAACTTCGACTACTCAGACAGCGAAGAAACATCCAACGAAACGATCCAAGTATAGTACGACTAACAATATTCTGCGATTATTGCTTTGACTCTTTAAGTACTTTATAACAGTTGGACCCCAAACCCCAATAAAAATAATGCCGACCAGATGTTTACAACAGGCTTGAGAAATATCCGTTAAGATGGACCGTACTAAGGACTTTTTTTGACGATAAAATGTTTTTTGTATAAAATAAAATTTTAAAAAAATTGTTAAAGCAACCATAATTCTTATTTTTACAAAGTTAACAAAACTGTGACCACGTGTGCAAAAATAGAAAACCTCATAATTCAAAACTGTAGTTTTTAATATAAAAGAAAACTATTTCAGCATATATATTACTTAGAATATTTGTATACTTACCTGCTTTTAATAATATGCTTAGAAAATACTTCAATTAGTCTTAAATTCTTCAAAACGTACACTTTCCCCAAAATATTTACCTGCGACCTTATCTAATCTCTTTTGACCTCTTGTCGTGCTTTGTAAAAGTTTGGAACTCATTCTCTTGTTGTGAGTTTGAGAGAAGCAGTCTAGCTTTTGTGTTTACCCGTTTTTTTGTTGCTGCCGCTTATTAATTGTAATTTTTTTTAAGAAAAAACAGTTTTTTTCAAAACTACACATTTTATTTGCGTAACGAAAGGTATGTTAGAAAATCGAAATATATTTTTAAATTATATTATATTAAAATATTCTTGCAGAACTTACATAATTACAATGTGGAGACCTTGGGGTGAAATAAACGCTCCTCACCCACAAGAAGACGAAAACGTAATCGTTGAGGTTGCGCAAGAAGATACTATGGACAATAATCTACAAATTGAAGTAGACGAAAACACAAGGAAACGAACTCATAGTCATTTGCCACCTGAAGCTAAAAAAATTGTTTTAAATGTTTATGAATATGTAAAGAATTTAGAAGGCGAATGTGGAGCAATAATGAAAACCAGCAAAATGACCAAGGTACCAGAGTCAACTGTTAGAAATATAATTGCGAATGGAATACAAAAAAGGAAGATGAGAAATGATGTTGGTTCGTCAAGAGTTTTTAAAGATTCTCACGCAGATCTAATAAGACGTATGATTTATGATGCATTCAAAATAAATGTTGTATTGACAATTGAAGAATTGTATAAAAAAGTAAAAACTGAATTGGGTATCAATTGCTGCAAAGAGAGTTTACGCCGTTTTTTAAAGAAAATGGATTTTCATTATAAAGTAATAAACAAACGTCAAGTATTAATGGAATCCCAAAAAATTTCGGAATGGCGGGTAAATTACTTACATCAAATTAAACAATTTCGAGATGAAAATAGAACAATAATATATCTTGATGAAACTTGGTATGACACTCACGACACTGTGAAAAAAGTTTGGTGCGATAAAAGTAGCAAATGTGTTTTGGATGTCCCGCCGTCTCATGGCAAACGAATAATTATTTTACATGCGGGATCGAAAAATGGATGGGTGGAAAATTCTTTATTTTTATCTGCCAAAAATATGAAGGATGCAATGGTAGATTATCACGATAATATGACGGCGCAAATTTTTGAAAATTGGTTCGAAAATAAATTGCTGCCGCAACTTCCCTCTAATACAGTAATTGTTTTGGACAACGCATCGTACCATTCGGCACAAATCGAAAAAATTCCAAATACTTCTTCAAATAAAGAAACAATTATAGACTTTCTTGTAAAAAATGATATGTATTTTGAAGAAGACTATACAAAGAAACAACTCCTAGAGGTTTTAAAAACAAAACATTTTGATAAATTGTTTAAAATTGATTATATAGCGAAGGAATGTGGGCATACAGTTTTACGGTTACCTCCCTATCACTGTATATTTAATCCGATCGAGATGATTTGGCACAAACTTAAAAGTAATGTAAGAAGACACAATACCACACCAAAATTTGCAGATAGCACTATCCAAATTATTCAAAATGAAGTTTCTAAAATTACAGCAAGTAGTTGGTCTAATTGTGTGGAGCATGTTATAAAAGAAGAAAATTTTTACAGGGAGCGATTAGTGGCGGAGTTAATAATCGAACTTGGCGACGATAGTGATAGTGACAGCGATTTTATGTTAAGTAATTAAAATACCATGAAAAATGTAAACAAAATATTTTTTAAATAAAAAGCTTTGTATTTATTGTTGTATTTTGTGTTTATTTATTTGTACAATGCTTGAAAACACAAACTTATTATTTTCAGTACGATCCTGTAATGCCTATGAGAAGGGTCTAGCAGGTAAAGACTTTTACACCGGACTGCGGTTGTGTGTCGTAAAAATTTGGAAAAGTTAATCATAGGATTATGTTGTAAACGCAGAATATTGTTAGTCGTACTTTACCAACAACATCAATGACGCTAGATGCATTAAAAACATTACGTCTTTTTATGTATTCGGTTGAAAATACACCAAATGATAGTACCTATAGACATTTAAATTTGTTACAAGCTTTTGTGGAACAATGTGGCAACAAACAACATCAAAGCCTAATTACTGATTATTTTGAGCGAAAATAATTTTTATTTTTTATTTAAGTTATGTAGTTAACCATTTAATTTTGTTAACACATATGTAATACATATTTTGTGTAATAAACAGTTGTTTTCTACAAATTTTTTATGTTTGTCTGGTAACTCGAAGTCGCGATAAGTCGAAATTTTTTTGTGGCAGATGCTAGTTTGACTTATCGAGGTTCCACTGTACCAGCTAGTCGATTAAAACATGATCTCATTTATTTGCAGAATGCAATTGCAACGGGTTTTCTAATAGATGCTACTACGACGAAGAATTGTACCGATTGACCGGACACGGAGGCCACTGCTTGGACTGCACAGCAAACCGAGACGGTCCCAACTGTGAACGCTGTCGGGAAAATTATTACATGCGTGAAGATGGCTACTGTATTGCGTGCGAATGCAACGAAAAAGGCTCCCGGAGTCTCCAGTGCAACTCCGAGGGCAAATGCCAATGCAAGCCCGGAGTCACCGGAGACAAATGCGACAGGTGCGCTGTCAACTACTACGAGTTTAGCGCCACCGGTTGCAAAAGTTGCGGATGCTCAGAAGCCGGCTCTGTAAACAACGAACCGAACTGTGATCCTTACACTGGAGTTTGCTACTGCAAGGAAAACGTCGAAGGGAGAAGATGCAGAGAGTGCAAACCCGGCTTTTTCAATTTAGACAAAGAAAACGAATTCGGGTGCACTCCATGCTTTTGCTACGGCCACTCTTCCGAGTGCTACTCTGCGAGAAATTACGCCAAACATTTAATAGACTCGGTATTTTCAAGAAGTACCGAACGATGGAAAGCTGAAGATGAGTATGGCCGAGATGTGGAAATTGAACACGTTCCTTTAGCACACAGTATTAAAACTGAAGCACGAGGTGATGAAACTGTTTACTTCCTGGCAAATGAACGGTTTCTGGGCGAAAGAAGGTTCTCCTATAACCAACTCCTGCAGTTCAGTCTTTGGATAGGTGATTACGATCGGCCTATTCCCACCGCTACTGATGTTATCCTGGAAGGAGGGGGAGCCTCGGTCACCAATACCATTTTTGCGCAACAAAACAAAATTCCAACAAACACGGTAGGTTTACATTATTTGGTATATTCCCTATAATTATTTACCTAACGTGTTTGGACATAGTACGTATAGGTGTTCCGTTTTTATTGTTACACATTTTTAAACAAATGATAGGACATTCAATTTTAGGACAATAGTTTCGTATCATTTTACTGCCTTGGTACCAACACTTTATTCACACTGCTATTGCCAATACGAATAAATAAGTAAAAAAATATTTATCTTTTTTGTTAAACTATTGTTTTAAAATAATATTGGAAAGTTTCCAGAGAGCGAATTAAAACTTAATGCAGCATTAAACCAGAGGCGAATCCAGAAATTAATTTGGGGGGGGGCTTCCAAAAATTTTTAGAATGGTGAAGCTATTGAATGAAACTTTTGTTATGTTAAAATACATATTTAAATAAATTTGCACAAAATTTAAGCCCAAAAAACTTTTTTCCAAAAAAATTTTACAATGCAAATTTATATTTTCTCAAATAAAACATCCTATATGTTAAGTATTTTTTGGATATTTATTGGTAGTTGTTGATCATAACGTTTTTTTACTAGTCGGTTTCGCTAAGTTTTTGAAATAATTAGTTCTCATTGACACTCTTTTTAATTATTAAAAAAACTACAACATAAAATACAACAGGCAATGTTAATTTACATACAGTTGTTTAAGTAAGTTTAAGTAATAAAAAATTTTGGACGTAAAAAATTTTTTAAGCAACTTCCTTGTTTTACTTTTCGAGAATCTTCGCATAATATTTTATTAAGTGGTAATATTTATTTTCATTGTAAGGAAAGGTATTTGGTATTTTTTGGCTATCATCCAAAAAAAAAAAACAACTTTCTAGAAACGTTTCGATGTTAATTTAATTTTCTTTAGGCCGTCAATTGTTTTTTATAAACGGATTGAAGAAGATTAAATTAAGACGAAACGTTGCCAGAAAATTGTGATTTTTTAAGTGATAGTCTAAAAAACACCAAAGAGGTACCTTTCCTTATACTGAAACTAAACAAAATGGACACAAACACATTAGAAATTAATAATTTATGTATTTATTTATTAAAAAATGTGCATTAAAAAGACTTTTAATGTGATTATTTAAAAAACATTTGTTCATTAAGCTTTCATATTATTTATTAAAAAATTAAAATTAGTGTTTGCATTAAACTAAATTAAGTTGCCAGTTAGTTGTATTGATAAAGGCGGAATTAATCACGAATTAAAATTTAAGAAGAAGTGGAAAGAAATAATGTAATCCACGAGAATAAATGAATGTTATCCATTCAGAAACATTATCAAAACTTTTTTTAATTGGAGCAAAGTATTCGGAATTGCATTGTCATTATTTAACATTATTAAATTCTCTGTAAAAAAGTGCCTGTATAATGGCTGTATTTCAAATGTGTATGTTTTATAATAAGGAAGATATAAATTGTTTAAGATTTCGCTAAAATGTCAACTTTTGTTTATAAGTCGAAAACAAAAGACGATAGCAGGATGCGGTTTTGACCAAAATTATTTTCTCAAAAAACGGACCCGAGAATGTGTCACTCGTTTTTCTCTAAACCTCTTAGTTTCGGAGATCCCCTATTCGGAAATCCAAAATGCAGCACACTGTACAGGGTGTTTCAAGTTTTAGGTCCAGTCAAAAAATAAATACTTCTAGTTGTCCAAAAGAAAAAAAATATATCTCAAACGATAGAGTTTCTAACACGCTTCAATTTGATGCTTTAATGTTATACGAAATTTTCATGGTATGAGCGTGAATTGTGAAAAACTAGATAAAAAATTTTTTGTTTCCAAATTATTGCAATCGTTTTCTCATAATAAAATTCCTCCTATTTTTTAAGTGAGACTTCCGAAACTGAAACAGTAAAAAACCCAAGGCGTATTGAGCAATTGAAATTCCAATTTGCAAAAGATCAAATAAATGTTTTATCTTAGTCACCTTTGAAAAAACAGAGCTCGTGTCTTTGCTTGATTCACAAAAAATTGAAACGTCATTAACTGTCAGACTAAAATTTTACTTGTCAATTAAAAAATGCCCTTTTTTTTGCAAATTGAAATTTCAATTGCTCAATACGCCTTGGGTTTTTTACTGTTTCAGTTTCGGAAGTCTTACTTAAAAAATAGGAGGAATTTTATTATAAAAAAATTATTGGAATAATTTGAAAAAAAAAAATTTTTAATGTAGTTTTTTGCGTTTTACGCTTATATCATGAAAATTTGGGATATCAGCAAAGCATCAAATTGAAGCGTGTTAGAAACTCTATCGTTTGCGATATATATTTTTTATTTTGGAATACTAGAAGTATTTATTTTTTGACTGGACCTAAAACTTGAAACACCCTATACATACATAATTAGGTACCATTTTCGTTTTTGTTTCACAGAAACAAAAGTACAGTTTCCGTCTCCATGAGCACCCCAACTACGGTTGGCAACCCCGTCTCTCAGCCCGTGCCTTCATGTCCCTTTTGGACAACATCACAGCTATCAAAATTCGCGCTACCTACGCCCCTCAAGGTGTCGGTTTTCTCACCGATGTGAAGCTCGAGACAGCGGCCCAGAAAGTGGCCGGTCCTCCTGCTCTTTGGGTCGAACAGTGCGTCTGTCCCAACGGTTACGTGGGCTACTTCTGCGAGTCGTGCAAGCCCGGCTACCGCCACTTTCCTTCACTTGGGGGCAGATTCATGCCTTGCATCCTCTGCGACTGCAACCAGCACGCACAAATTTGCGACTCCGAGACCGGACGGTGCATTTGTGAGCATAACACAGCTGGCGAAAATTGCGAGTTTTGTGCTAGGGGGTACTATGGGAATGCCCTTGGAGGTACCCCGGATGACTGTAAACCGTGTGGGTGTCCCGATGGTGGTGCTTGTATTCAAGTGGATGAGGATATAATTATGTGTACGGAGTGTCCGGTGGGTCATACGGGACATAAGTGCGACTCTTGTTCAGATGGGTATTTTGGGGACCCCATGGGGAGATTTGGGCCGAAACAACCTTGTACTCAGTGTGACTGTAACTTGAATATTGATCCAAACGGCATCGGGAATTGTAATACGACCACTGGAGAGTGTTTGAAGTGTATCCATAATACAGGGGGGCCTAAATGTGAAGTTTGTTTACCGGGGTATTACGGTAATGCCTTGGCGTTACCAAAAGGGGACTGTCAGCCATGTGAGTGTAACCCAGCAGGAACTGAATCGAATGGAGGGTCAATTGAGTGTGATCGGATCACAGGATCGTGTCATTGCAGACCTCATGTTATTGGCAGGAATTGTGATCAGTGTGAGGATGGATATTTTAATTTGAGGAGTGGGGAAGGGTGCCATTCTTGTAACTGTGATCCTATTGGTTCCTATAACCAGACATGCAATGTATACACTGGGCAGTGTTTTTGTCGACCGGGAATTACAGGGTAAGGGATAGTTTTTTAATACACACGAAGGTGTGGTTCTTAATACGATTAATAATATTCGAAAATCTTTTACACAAAATTTGAGACAACTTTAAACATGTCCTTGTGACCTGAGTTGCTGTCAGTAACAATACAGGGTGATTTTTAAAAACGAGCCACCTTGAATATTTCAGAAAATAAACAAAAAATCACGAGACAGTACAATTGTAATAGGCCAACATAGGCCACACTACGATGTAAATCTTTTTTAGACGCTTGTTATTTTTTCCATGAGTAAAAAAATGTGAAAAAACTCGGCGTTTTTGATTTTGTGTCGTATTAAATACATCGTCACCCTAAACAGGTAGTAAATCATCTATAATCATAATCAACTGTCATTTTTTTATGTTTTTTCATTCTTATAATCGGTGTTTTTTAAATTCTACCCAAGGCCAGTAGGCATCATTAAGGTTATCCCGTGAGGTTGTTCTTTCATCAACTTTTGAACGTTTATCGAAAGCCTTCTTATTAAACATATAAAAAATGGAGGCGCTTCTTCTTTAATCTCGTGTTATCGCCAGTGAAAGATTTAACAATTTTTTAAAAATTCAAATGTAATGCAGTGTAAAAATGCGGCTGGCTCTATTGGATGGCACACAGCAGTAAGCTTCATTTTTATAACAGAGCTTCAGAAGGTCTCCTTCTGAATAAATTAAAAAAATTGGAAGGGCGTCCTTTAGTTTTTTGTTATGTGTGCTGAATTTAATATCTTTAGAAAGCCTTACTTATTACAAAATAAAAAATTGGAGGGGCACTCTTTCGTTTTTGTCTATAGATTTAAAATTTTTTGAAAAATTCTTATAAAGAAATATCTATAATATATAAAATTGCTTGTCCTGACTGACTGACCTATCAACGCACAGCCTAGACGGCTTAGGATAGAAACCTGAAATTTTCACAGTAGATAGCTTTTGTAACATAGGGGTGTACTAAGAAAGGATTTTTGGAAAATCACCCCCTAAGAGGGTTAAATAGGGTGTTAAAATTTGAATAAAAATCCGTCATTTTTTAAGATATATCTCTGAAAATTAGTATTTGGGCTTTCGATTAAAAATGAAGAAAGACGTGTTTCAGGATTTTTGGAAAATCAACCCCTAAGGGGGTTAAATGGGGAGTTGAATTTAGAATTAGAATTTATAAAATCCGTCATTTTTAAAGTTACATTGAACTTACATCCTTGAAAATTAGTATTTGCGCTTTTGGTTAGAAATGAAGAAACACGTGGTTCAGGATTTTCGAAAAATCAACCCCTAAGAGGGTTAAATGGCGTAATAAAATTTGTATAAATATTCGTAACTTTTGAATTTACATTAATTGAAGCTGGTTTTGGGCTTTCAGTGAAAAGTGAAGAAACACGTGTTTTAGTTGGAAATACCAACCCCAAGGGGGTTGAACACGGGTTAGAATTTGTATAAAAATCCGTAATGTTTAATTCGTATCCATGCAAATGGTACTTGAGCTTTCGGTTAAAGATGAAGAACGTGTGTTTAAGTACATTTGGAATTTCCACCCCTAAGGGGGTTAAATATAAAAATCTGTCATTTTTGATTGAACTTATATTTATGAAAATTGGTGTTTGGGCATTCGGTGAAAAATAAAGAAACAGGTATTTTATTATTTTTAGAAATTCCACCCCCAAAAAGGGTTAAACATAAAAAATCTTCATTTTTAAAGCTATATTCATGAAAATGATCTATCGGTTAAAAATGAAAAAAACGTGTTTCTGGATTTTGGAAGTTCCACCCCCAAGAGGGTTGAATATAAAAATCTGTCATTTTCAAGGTTATAACCAAGAAAATAGGTATTTGGGTGTTCGTTTAAAAATAAAAAACGCGTGTTTTTGGTTTGTTGAAAATTCCACTCCAAGGGGGTTAAACAAAAAAATCCTTCATTGTTGAAGTTATGCATATAAAAAAATTAGATTGTTGAAGTT
Organism: Tribolium freemani; assembly: GCA_939628115.1. Lineage (NCBI taxonomy): Eukaryota > Metazoa > Arthropoda > Insecta > Coleoptera > Tenebrionidae > Tribolium > Tribolium freemani. The sequence goes on along the minus strand of OW626785.1, from coordinate 1,959,065 downwards.
ATGCATATCAATTGATATCTTAGACATTCGGTTAAAAAGGAAGAGGCGCATATTTCACGATTTTTAGAAATTCCACCCCCAAGGGAGTTAAACGCAAAATTCCTGCATTTTTGAAGTTATATCCAAGAGAATTGGCATTTGGACTTACCGTTAAAAATAAAGAAAATGTGCTTCAGGATTTTTGAAAATTACATCCACAAGAGGGCAAAATTTTCTCGGGTTTGTTTTGGGTCATGTTTTTAAAGTTCCCAAAAAAATTGTGTTTCTATTTTTTGTTATACTAAGTTTTGCATTGTTTTTCTGTGCTTCAAAATGGTTGTGGATATGCGTGCGAAGCCGTGGGCAACTGCTAGTTTCTTATAAAACAGTGTAAAAAATGCTTGCGAGAGAGATATTCGTGGGTTTAGAGGTAAAAATCATTAACTAACATTTTCATGTTTTTGAGATATGAACGAAATAATAATAATTAATTAGTATAAAAAAAACAAAATAATTGAAGAAGATATTTCTACATAAATATTAAAAGGATAACCGCTACTTACCAATAAGTGAACCTAATGCTGAAAAGTCGCATTATAAAATCGAGGAAAACGCTCGTATGCACTTAATGAATTTTACCTATTAAATATTTTTTTACTTTATTAATTAATGAAGATAATAATATCAATTTTACAATATTTCAGAAGTATTTTTTTAAATATCTATTCTATACCTATTTTTATAGTCGTTTTCATCTCCGTCAGGGATAAATTTTATGGAATATTTTATTTGCTTTGATAGGAATACTGTGGTACCAAGATGCAATTCTTCTGAAACAAGTCTTTTCTTGCATAACGCCATCAAGTCCTTTTTCATTTATTCTCTTAAAACAAACAGATCTGAATAAGCTTGTTACAAGCTGATAGTTTCGCTACGTCGTTGTCGGTCCTTTACGCTGATTCTTCTATTCTCATAATGAGAATGATGATGCAAAATAATTCCTGGAGAGATTTTTTTATATTTTAAAGATTTTATTCTCAAACACAGTAATGCATTTCCCTCTTCATATTTATTTCTGTTTTTGTTTGGGCAGAAAGTTCTCTCAAATTACCAAAATTGCCGTACTTAAGTTCTACCTACTACTTAGTATCGTTCTTTTTTACCTTTACTTTTGCTTGGTTTAAAAATGTTTTTTCAGTCGCTCATCATAAAAACATCTATTTTTTCTTATGGTCAATAGCAGAGTGCATATAATCTAATATTTTCTTAAAGGAACAGCTTTAGTGCTTCAACAACAAAATATAGGTAATGCTAGTTAATGACTTTTACCTCTACAAAAAAATCAGATTGTAATTAATGAATTCTAAAATTTGGAAACTTTTTTTTTCATCACATTGTCTTTGTAAGCTTAGTACCAAAAAGAAAACAAATTAAAACATTGGTAATCGCATTTAATTCATTTTTACTTAAAATGCCCTTAATGATTTGTACCTCCTTATACCCACGATTTAGTCCCTACTTATTAGCTGTTTCAAAACTAATAAGATTGATAAAATTGTAAAATAGTTATTAATGATTAGATCTCTCATTGAAAGTATAAATAACATTAGCTATTATTTTTTTGAAGTGCGTGAATAATTTGTAACAGCTAATTTTGAGAGAAAATGCGTCTTTGGCGTTTTTATAGTTTTGAAACAGCTAATATACTACTATTCCTACAAATAGGTAGGTACTAGAGGCTCTCCTACGAGATTCCCCATTAGGCTACCTAGGCTAAAGCCTAGGGGCGCCAGCTAAAATGGGGCGCCACTGAAAACAAATTAATTTTTTTTTAAGAAATTAAAAATAAAATTAATTTAAGTAAAACAAAAAAACTTCAAAAGTTGAGGCGCCCTTTTACAGACGTGGCCGTTCTCAATGACTTCAACGTGCTTGATAAAAAATAAAATAAGTTACTGACGCTGTTATACATAAACACCCTGAACATACTTGTTTCTTTTCTCGATATGAAATCATTTGAAATGCATTTTTCAAGCAAAGTATAAGTATCAAATGAAACATGACTAAATTACCTTCAGTTACGATCGACTTCGAGTTTAAATTAAAGGTATTGGCAACTCATTTTATCTATTTAATGTTTTAACGAAAATTGAAAATGTGGCTCATTTTATGTCGGTAGGTCCTTTTCAAAATTTTCTGCGATGAAAAATAAGCGAGATAATCACTTCGAAAGGAAGAAATCCTGACGTCACAACCGCCTCTCATCACAAAGTCCTCTTACCACTGAACTCTCTCATTCACTAAAAACTTGACAGATATTTATTTGAATATTTTCCACACATCTTCCACAAAATAAAACATTAACTACTTTCTCGACTTTTTTCTGTTCTAAATTTTTTCTTGAACTTCGTGAAAACATCTCAGAAATTTTGTTAAGTTTATCAAAACTCTGTCAGTGTCACTTAAAAGTCAAAAACTATTTTATCTTAAAATTGGACCAAATGCTCAAGAGGCGGTTACGACGTCATAATTCCAACTTTAAATCGAAATAACTCGAGTTAGAGAGAAACGGTTTTCACTACTGTAATAAGCGTTTCCAGTACTATCATTTAAGACAAAGTTGTTTTTTAAGTTGCCAATGCCTTTAATGAAAACTTATTCAAAATCAATACGAAATTAAAATTTGGATAATAAAAGCGTGTGAGTGAGGATCGAGGAAAGGAAGGAAAATTAGTTTCTAAATTCTATACAATATACTAGTCTCCTAAAAATACTTTTTAAAATACCTATCTTAAAAATTAATAAGCATTAATCACATAGAAATCAGTGTTTAACTGTTTACTATTAAATACTTTGTTTTTGTTTATGCATGTGACTTTTTTAGAATTTCTCCACATTAAAATTAGTTAATTAAAAATATTGAAATATTCACGAATCGGAATTTTATAATTTCTAATGTCATTCCAATAAAACAAACTTGGTGTAGCTTGCTAGTCTATTTCAATTTGCTTAATTAATTAAATGTTGGGGTTAGCAACACTTTTTTAACATATTTTTTACACAAACCAATATTTAAGCATCACTTAAAGACTAGTCGGAAGTCATTCAAAATTTTAGAAAAATATCCTTTAATTTGATTTGATATGTTAGGAGCTCATGTGTTCATTTTTTTACAGTCTGCGCTGTGACCACTGTGAGCCTTTCAAATATGGATTCTCTTCTGAGGGCTGCAAGGAATGCGAGTGTGACAAAATTGGTTCGAGAGACCATCAGTGTGATCCTTCTGGACAATGCCCGTGTTTGGATAACGTTGAAGGACGCAGATGTGACCGATGCAAGGAAAATAAATACGACCGACAAAGAGGTTGTATCGATTGTCCTGAATGTTACAACTTAGTCCAAGACGCGTCAAAAGAACACCAAGAAAAACTCTCAAAACTTAGTGACATTCTTGATGAAGTCGAAAGACGACCAACTGTTATAGACGATGATGAATTTCCAACAGAACTGGAAAAACTCCAAACTAACATTGATATTTTCCACGAAAAAGTGAAAAATGCCACTGGAGAGAACAGTATCATCCAACAAGTCCGCGATATAAGAAACCGAGAGAAGGAAATATCACGCACACTTTCCGCCATCGACGAAAACGTCTATCTGGCCAACGAAAAAGCAACCACTGCTGAGCACAACATCGAAAACACTGACAATCTTTTAGCCGAAACTGAGGACAAGTTGAACGAAGCTTTTGAAGATTTGGACGTTCGTGGAAGAAAAGCGCTGGACAGTGCCTGGAAGCGGGCCCAAATTGTTGGTCAGCAGTCCGATCGGATGACCCAAATTGCCCATGAAGCTCGCGAAATTGCCGACCAACTTGATGCTGACGCAGACGCTTTAACCCAAAAAGCCAACGAGGCTAAGAACAAATCTAACGAAGCTTACGAAATTGCCAAAAACGCCATCAGAAAGCAAAATAATGTCAGCGAGACTGAACGACAAATACGGACAGAACTGGTAAACACCGAAATCAAACTGAACAAAACCAAGGAATGGACACAGGAAGTGAGCGATAGAGCGAGAGAAACGAAGAAAGACGCTTTAGCTTTGCTAAATGAAGTTACTAATTTAGTCATTCCTGAAATTGACATTCCGAAACTTAAGGAAAAAGCGAAGAGAGTCAAACTGGAGGCCTTGCAGTTGCGAAATGACACCAATAAGATTATTTCCGAAAGTAACAAACTGCTAGTGGAGATTGACGAACAGTTGTTCAGAGGGCGCGAGCAACTCGACCGTGCTAACATTCAGCAGGACGATACCGCCGATTTGTTGCAGGAAATCTACTTGTACAAAAGCCATGCAGAAGCTGCCGTGAAGATGGGCAACAATATTTTGAACTCGACCAAAGAGACGTACAAAATTTTGACACGTAAGTTGTCTTCTTGGCTGAATTTTTGGGTACAACTGTTGTTTCAGATTTTGATAAGCAGGTGCAGGACAGTCGAGCCGCCTCCGAAGAGGCGTTAAAGGAAATCGATGAAATCCAAGAGATGATTGATGATGCGTTCGATAAAGCTACGGATGCGGAACTGACGCTTCGGGAAGCCAAAGGCAATGCTGATGCAGCGTTGAAGAGGGCGCTCCAAGCGGACGAACTTGCCAAAAACGCATCAGCTAATGCCGAAAATATCAAGAACGACGCCGATTTGCTGTTCCAGAACGCCTCAGGATTGAATGAAGAGGCCGATTTGATGGCTGATAGAGTCCAAGCCACCCAATCGGCTTTGAATACGCTCATCCAGGAGACGAGGTCGAATGATACGTTGATCATCCAAGCCAAAGAAAAAGTGAGTTTGTGATGGGCAATTTGAGTCTTGAATTATCTATACAGCGTGATTCTTAAATAGACAAAATCCTACCCATGGTAGTCTAAAATGATTACATGCTGGGAAAAATGGTAAAAAAATTCCTTTTGAAATAAAAATTTTTAAAGTTATGTTAGAGATAAAGCGTACGCCACTGATATGTTCGTAAGAAGTATTAGCACAGTTAGTGGAAAGCATGATAATCATCTGATGACAATGTACTTGATCAATGCAACAATGATCACTGTTTATTATCGATATTCATGATGAAAACGAGCACATTTTTTCCAAAACTATTAATTTGAACTCATGAGCGTCGTAAGTGGCACGGATTAAGGGGTTTCTATCCCTACGAAATAAAAACGTAAATATGGTGCAGACCGTTTCTACTTATCCTTGGAAAGCTGTGATAAAATTTTGTCGGTCTATTTAAGAATCACCCTGTATACAGGGATGTTTTTTTATTGGTATACATAGCCCTATGTATACAAATTAAAAAACCGGGTCAATTCATTGTTACTATGACGATTAATTAAATGACGCATCAAACCAAGGAAAATATTAAATAATCAGAGAAAGTGCTAAAAAGTCCCTCCTTGCACTTCCAAACAATAGCTCTAGTCTGATACTTTGACCAGTATGGCCCGAAAAATATTTTTAACTTTTTGTAACATCTGGGTACTATCTAGTATAAGTTTATTTACGAAATTTCTAGCCACCATAAAATTTTTACATCGGTCCCTAATTATTTCAATGAGTGCGGTTTAAATTTGTTAGATCTTGAGCTGCACTGGTGTATGGCATTTGAGGTTAATGATTTGGGTTTATTCCAAGCAAACATTTTACCTTAGGGGTGTTGTTTGTCTAAGACCTTTTTGCCCTGTGTGAATTGTAATTTTGGTTGCCTGCACCTAGGCCAACCTAGACCTACGGCCCAATCGTAATTGCACGTATTAGCTGTTTCAAAACTATAAAAACGCCAACGTCGCAATTTACCGAATTATTTCTTTAAATTAGATTGATAAAATTGTAAAATAGTTATTAATGATTAGATCTCTCATTGAAACTATGAGTTACATTAGCTATTATTTTTTTGAAGTGCATGAATAATTTATAACAGCTAATTTTAAGAGAAAATGCGACGTTGGCGTTATTATAGTTTTGAAACAGCTAATAATAGTCATAGTAACAATGAAATTCACTCGGTTATTTTAACTGTATACATAAGGCTATGTATACTAATAAAAAAACATCCCTACATAAAATTGCTTGGCCTGACTGACAAATCAACGCACAGCCTAGACGGCTAAGGATAGAAACTTGAAATTTTTACAGTAGATAGCTTTTTTTCTTTGAAAATTAGTATTTGGGCTTTCGGTTAAAAATAAAGAAAGACGTGTTTCAGGATTTTTGGAAAATCAACCTCTAAAGGGGTTAAATGGAGAGTTGAATTTAGAATTAGAGTTTAGAAAATCTGTCATTTTTAAAGTTACATTGAACTTACATCCTTGAAAATTAGTATTTGGGCTTTTGGTTAAAAATGAAGAAACACGTGTTTCCGGATTTTCGAAAAATCAACCCCTAAGAGGGTTAAATGGCGTAATAAAATTTGTATAAATATTCGTAACTTTTGAATTAACATTAATCGAAGCTGGTATTTGGGCTTTCAGTGAAAAGTGAAGAAACACGTGTTTTAGTTGGAAATACCAACCCCAAAGGGGTTGAACACGGGTTAGAATTTGTATAAAAATCCGTAATGTTTAATTTGTATCCATGCAAATGGTACTTGAGCTTTCGGTTAAAGATGAAAAACGTGTGTTTAAGAACATTTGGAATTTCCACCCCTAAGGGGGTTAAATATAAAAATCCGTAATTTTTGAACTTATATTTATAAAAATTGGTATTTGGGCATTCGGTGAAAAATAAAGAAACAGGTATTTTATTATTTTTAGAAATTCCACCCTCAAAGAGGGTTAAACATAAAAAATCGTCATTTTTGAAGCTATATTATTGAAAAATGGTATTTGATCTTTCGGTTAAAAATGAAAAAAGACGGGTTTCTGGATTTTGAAAGTTCCACCCCCAAAAGGGTTGAAAATAAAAATATGTCATTTTCGAAGTTATAACCAAGAGAATTGGTATTTGGGCATTCGTCTAAATATAAAAAACGCGTGTTTCAGGTTTGTTGAAAACTCCACTCCAAGGGGGTTAAACAAAAAATCCTTCATTGTTGAAGTTATACATATAAAAAATTCTTTATTGTTGAAGTTATCAATTGATATCTTAGACATTCGGTTAGAAAGGAAGAGGCGTATATTTCGGGATTTTTAGAAATTCCACGCCCAAAAGAGTTCAACGCAAAACTCCTGCATTTTTGAAGTCATATCCAAGAAAATTGACATTTGGACTTCCGGTTAAAAATAAAGAAAATGTGTTTCAGGATTTTTGAAGAGGGTTAAACAGGGAATGAGTTGAGAACAAGCAAAATTTACTCGGGTTCGCATTGGGTCACGGTTTTAAAGTTCACAATAAAATTTTGTGTTTCTACTTTTTGTTATACTAAGTTTTGCATTGTTTTTCTGTGTTTCAAAGTGGTTGTGGACATGTGTGCGAAGCCGTGGGCAACTGCTAGTTTTAATTAATTTCAATTTTTGATGCTCAACTACAGAAGAAATTATTTATTTGTTGCGGGGTCAACGAATTTCAGGAGAGGAGTTGCAGTCAACTCTAACAATTTATAAACTAATTTAATATAAAAAAAGGTTTACAAATATGAATCTGTTAAAGATAACATGAAAAAAAGTAATAAAATGAACAATTCCGATTTTCATTGCTTTTACAAATTCCATAAAACTTCATTAAAAAGGACATTTGTGATAAAAACAGTAATTCAATAATTCAATTCAATATTCTGAAACAAATCTTAAAGATAACATGAGATCGAAAATAACATAACTTCAAAAGTGCGGCTGTAAATAAACGGCTAAAATGTGGCTAAAGTGTAAATAACGGCTAAATGTGGCTAAAGTTCGGCAGGCACAGTTTGCTCTAATTCAGAATATTTTCGATCTCATGATATAAAATTATTCTTAACAAATGGGTAATGAAAGTTCCTAGTACTCCTAGTAGGTACAGAAGAACTCAACATTTTTTATGTTTTTGGGGAGTAGAAAGTAGAAAGACAGAGAGGCACAACTTTCATTATTACAGACTTTAAAACAAAATCCAAGCTCATCCTAACCGAGTTATGTTATTCATGTTTTAATAAATTAATAATAAAATAAAACAAACATCATAATTTTGTGGTAATGCATTAAAAAGATGGGCTCAATTCAGTCCACCACGAGTTAGTTGCTGGTGGTTCTTGGTTTTGAACTTGGTGTTTCAGGTCGGACGGGCTGGTAAAGAGACTGAAGAAGTGTCGAAGAAAGTCAGCGAGTTGACAAAGGATGTGCAAAATATCTTAGCCGAATTAGGGAATTTGCCACAAATTGACGACAACGAGTTGGACATATTGGAGAAGGAACTGCGGAAGGCTGAAGAAAAAGTGAATGAAGCTAAACTTGACGAGAAATTGAATGACTTGCGGGAAAAACAAAAGGGACAGAACGATTTGATTAATTTTTACAAGACGCAAATTGATCAACTGCAGAGGGAGGTCGAGAACGTTGAGCAAATAGCGAAAGCTCTTCCCGATGGCTGTTTCAAGCGACTCGAACTTGAACCTTAAATTCGTTCAGATACTTATCCTTGTAGATTTTAGGTTATATACTATATTTTTTCATAGTTTTTAATACCAAAGATTCTATCACAATTTTATACTAAGCATATTTTTATTACGTAGTTCATTACTGCCATATTTTGTGTTCTAAAAATGTTAAGTATACTCAATTCTTTGTTGTAAATATTGTGTATAATTTGGAACAATAAAATTTCAATTTTATTTGATTTTGTCTTTCGTCGAAACCCTGGTACGGTATATTTGTATTAAGTTCTTATCAGTAGATTACAAATCTTATGCAAACAGTGTTGTATTTAATGTTGAAACATATCACAGAAATGGGCTTATTATTATGTTTTTTTTGTTGCATTTATTTTGGTGTTATTGGTAAGCAATAGGTCAAAGTTTCTTAAACTCCGTCTCAACTAAATATTTTAGGTGCTGCAAAGAACAGTAAAATCGAGCAACAAAAGTGTTATCAAAGTGTAAACACTAGCTACAATGAATTGACTCGTCTTACCGATCTCTTTAATTCATCATCTTCCTCGGTTAACGTTTCTAAAGTGTATGACCTGCATAATTTAGAAAAAAATGTCAATGAATTACAGACAATAGAGGAAGAAACGAGAAAATTGAAAATGAAGCAAAATAACGTCTTTACAAAATTAAATGAGACAGAACAAAACATAGCTGAAGATCAAAACTTGGTCGATGAACTTTTGCAAGAGTTGTTAAGTTTTTCAAACTACAATACTTCACTTAATGAACTTTTGAATGAGGCCAAAAAATACAAACACGAAATTGAAGACTCGGTTCGGATTGGGAAAAATGTATCTAAAGTGTGCCAACAAGAACAAAACAAGTACAAGGAATTTGAGAGTATTTTAAATGGACTTGTTAAAAGTCAAACTGATGTTGGCAAAATATACGGTGAGGAAATAAATAGAGCCAAGACTGTAAATGAAAGGGTGGATATAATACTGAAAGAAACAGAAAATGTGAAAAAATATTTTGACGAAATTAAACTACCAATAAATCTGGTTAAAAACTATATAAATGATTCAGAAGAAAGTTTGAAACGTATCATCGAATATTTGAGAAATAATACAATTATACTAAAAGAACTTTTACAAGGTAGGTGCACCAAACTGTTTTATTGATTTTATCAAAATTATTTACTTTATAGGTTCAAGCAAAAAGTTCAATCGACAGTTGATTAATAATGGAGAAGCGGTTGCAAAAACTATCTCCGAGATCGAAAATAATGTCAGTCAAATGAATGCAGAATTAAATAAATATGAAAACACTTTCACAAAAACAGGCTTTCAGCCTACAGTTGATGAACAGTCGGACAAATTACTCCGTAATATAAATGATGAGTTGGCGAATTTGGAAAAGACATTCGGCGATATTGATTTTACGGAAGATGAGAAAAAAACTATATTAAAGGATGACACAAGAAAAGTGAGTAAAAGCAGAATTATTTTTGTATTGTCATTTATTGCAAATATTTCAACAGTATTTGGCAGATATTAGAGAAAAAAAGTTGCTCCTAAAGGAATACACCCAGATTCTAGACGTTATGCCAAGTGATGAAGAAATAAAAAACACTAAAAAAGAAATCAAAGACCTTGAGGTGGCTATTGAATCTACCGAAAAGCTACATAAGCTTGAGTCTGAGTTAGTTGGTCTCATAGATATTTCCGAACAAATTAGAAATACGTCTTGTAACGTGACTTCGGGGCTTCCAACATAATTGCATAAATAAACTTTAGCAAATTTGGTTGGATTTATTTTATTTTATGTATAAGGCTAATGAAAATTTAAATATTCAATTCAAAACGTGACTGCTTTTGCCACCTAGCGGGCAGAGGCTAAATCAAGATGCTATAAAATAAATGCATTTTGCATACATGAAAGCCGTTTTTCAATGTTAATTAACGCGTTTGGTGTTTGTATCATTTAAATAGATTAAGAAGGGGTAGTGGGGGGTTTTTAGAAAAATTACAGTGTCACCAACCTCACAACCTGTCACTTTGACAACCGGACAGAGCGCTATAATACCGACAATCTATCAAAATTTCTAAAATGGTAGAAGTACGGTGAAGCAATGGCAAGTGCGGTGTAACGAGAGTGTTTTATGTATTGTTTACATGTGAAAAGTTAGTTTTTTTAAGTCATGGGGGACCTAAACGTGGACATTTCCAAACTACCGGAGGATGTGCGGGAAAAACTAGCCGAACTAGATTTAGAATTATCAGAAGGTAAGCCTTTTGGGCTCTAGCCCAAAGATTCTCACATCTTAATCAATAAATGCATTTTCTGTTCGAAATTTGAAAAAGTTGTGGTAAATTTATGCTAGTGGGGCTGTGCCACTTCGTGTGGTACACTTTGTTTACGCACTGGTCACTGCTGGAGGATCAGGTTTGACATACATTTTTTCAATCGAAAATATGTACATTTTTTAGATTCTTACCATGTTTTGATGGTCTTGAGGCACAGAAAGGTATTACGAAGTGCCATGTCTTTATAAATTATTACAAGGGCCACACCTGGATTTTTCTCAATTCTTCCTAGAGTGTACCTCATTTTGCCAAGCTTCAAGCACTTGTTTTCCAGTTATGTAATTAATGAGCAATGCTAAAGTTACAAGAATTGTGAACTGTTTAATTGACTACCTGTTTTTTAGCCTATGAGTCAGCGTCACCGAAATGAATACAAACATTTGTAGCGACACGTCAAGATTTTTTTGTAAATGTTTCATTTTAGCATTTTCTAGATTGATTGTTTCCCAAAATCGAAATTAAGCTTTGGTGAGTCTCTGAGAGATAGCCACGGCCCTCATTTTATCCAGATTCGTGTCCAATCAAATTGCTTTAGACGACGTAATTTATAAAATTTCTATAAATTGCATAAATTAGACGTGAGTCATTATTTTCAAGGTTGTATCTTACTGGTGGCCTGTGCAATAAAAACTTTTTTCTCTCATTGTTTTCAATTTCGAGCCTTTGTTGTAGGTTTCAGGTGCGGAAGGTTGTCGTTTGTCCTAAATTCGTTATCGCCTATAGATCGTTTCCTGGGGCCTCTTCCAACCCAATAAAATCGATCGTATTGTTTGAGATATCTTTGAATAATTTGGAGGAAACAGAGAGCTGAGTCGTGAATCCTTTGGAAATAATTGGTCGTGCGGTGAAAGGAAACGTTCTTGTTGTAAATAAAAACTTGGAGTGTTAGAATAATGATGCTAATAAATGTGATAACTGCCACAAATTAAAATCTTCAATTTACGTCTCAGTCTTGAGTGCAGTGAACCTAATTATTGTATGATGTGCTATCAGAGTGGATCTTGATGGTTTAACACTTCCTTTCGCATAAACGATTTATTTTGTCGAAAACAGGAAGTCGCGTTACCGAGTTAGGTTGGGTCAGGTTTTGATAAAAAGTGAAAAATTTGAATTTTAAATTTCGTCGAACAATGACGCTCACACGTGACAGTATTTTTCAGTGGCTTCGTTGTTACCATAAAACCGTCGTTCTGTACATAATTGGGCCCATTTATGAGTCACAGTTGAAGAGTTTATTGACGTGAAAATCGTTATCGTTTACAAGTTGCATCCGATGATCGAGCGTGAACTTTAAGAAATTCTCTTCTACCGGACAATGTCAATTATTATTGTCAGTGCCACTTTAGCTCGTCACGTAATGCATTTAAAATGCAAGTCGCGATTCTAACGACGAGGTTAAGATTTACTTTATTATGATTTATTGCATGTACATAAATAACAGTTGAAGAGACGACCAGTTGAGATGCTTCATTTGGTCTTTCGTGTCGACGACAATGTGTAAAAAGTCGAAGTGATCTAAAAGGAAGTAACATGATCTTGACTTGCGAAGGACAAGAATTTCTAATAACAGGAATTTTTAGTCGAATTTGGAATTTATTTGCAACTTTACGCGAGAAATAAATATTTAAAGTAACTTGGTTTTGGTATGCACATTTTTATGGTGCGTCATTGACTTGAACACTTCGGAAACCTACACGTTGAAGATATGGTGAATACCAGCTGACTCACTGGAAGTTGCTCACTAAGTTTTTTTTCAAAAATGCAATAATTAGTTTTGTCAGGTCATGGTGATTCAAATGGGGCTTATACAGGATGTATTATAAAAATCATTGTCATCAGTCTCATCATCATAAACAGTTATTTCTGTAATTGGAGAGAAAAAACTGTCTTCTGTCCTGAAACACGTGCTAGTGCATTTAGCGATCATATTGTAGCAAGGTCAGGATGTAATACTACATGTGTTTGTGCATTAATTTTTTAAAGATTAAGCAAAAAACAAAAACGGTTCTGGGTTAATTTCATAATTATTCCAAAACTGTTTGAAGGGTAATTTTTATAACTTCTTTGAAATTTGGACTAAGCTTTCTGAACAATTCTTCAGATATTTCAGGATAACTCTTCAACTATACGCTGTCATCAGTACGAAGAAATTGTAGATACCTAGTTGTTTTGGCATATTAGCTTCCAACTGAAATGCTGAAAGAACAATGAAATTGTTCGAAAGACATTTCGTTTGAATGAACTTAATGCAAAAAGCAACAATTTGTGGGACAAAATTTGGTATATCCGATTTCAGATGAAATTACAAGAAAAATAATCCCATTTGTTAATTAAATTATGTGAATAAAAATATACTGAAAACATCTTTATTTATTTTCTTTCGGAAACCATAAGATCATTCAAATTTTAGATAAATTGTTCAAAAATTACATTCTACACCTTCTGCTTTAAATTTTTGTTGAATATTTTTTATACAGGTTGTGTACAAAATAGCACATAAGCTCTCTGGCAAGTTATATGTAATAAAAAGTCCATAATTTTTGACGAATTTATCAACACAAAACAATTTGGTTAAATTGGCACATTGCCAGTACTTGAGCATTTTTTCGCCGTACTTCTATTTTAATTATTGTGGAGTAGTTACAATTGTAAGTTGTAACTACAGATTTCTTTTACTATGTTGCCAGATTAATTTTTTAGCTTTTTGGATATAAAACTAACAATTTTGAAAATTTAATGTTGAAGATTATTGTAGATAATTTTCAGTTTCTTTGTCGTGGAATTAGTATAGAAACTTGTCTCTTTCTTGGTTCTAACACCGATTAAAAATATTTTAAGAAATTAAGAGAGAATTTTTTTTTATTATTTTTCTAGTTTGTTGGAACGTGTGCTGTAGTGTACTGAACAGTTTAGCCCCAGTTTGTGTACACCCTGTATTTTCTAATAAAATAATCAATGTCCAAAATTTTAATGTCTAATGTCAATTTAAAATATGGGGCAACTAAATATAAATATTCGTCAATAACGTTCCATAATCAAGTTGCTCGTGCGCCACAGGTCTAGCAGTTTATTCTACGCGTTTGAGTGTAAATCGGACGAGTGGATTTTTAAACCACTCGTTATTACTCGTGGTTTATCATCCACAATGTGGAATAAATGAACCGATTTACACGAGTTGAATACAACATTTTATATACAAACAGTTGGCAAAACTTCCTTACATAGAAGAAAACCCATAAATTTTGACAGTGTCGATAAGTTTTACTTCATCGTCAAGGGTAAAATCGTATTTTATCCACTGTTTATTTCGTGGTAAAACGGAATTTTATCGTCTAAGAAAATAAAGTACACAACCATTGTTGTTTTTCTGTTTTTTTCATTGTTGTTACGTCATTCAATCGAAAAAATGGAAGATGAAATAAAATTTTGTATTTTACACGACGATAAAATTCACTATTATTTTCTCGAAGATAAAATCAAATTTTATCGTCTTGTACAATAAATAAAATATTAATTAACATTGTTTTATTTTTGTTTTACGTAATTAGTATTAGCCATTAGAAGTTAATTTATGAGGTAATAATGTAAAATGTCACGACCGGAATAAATAACGTAGTTTTAAACGGAAATCACAAAAATTCAACTTTGGAAAATAAATATTTACTGGACAATAAAAATAAATGAACAATTATCTATAATAGTGAAATCAAAAACTTACTTTACTAAAAGTAAGGTAAATGTCAAATTGACTATACTGGAGAGATAACATTTTAGAGTTTGAGTTTTGTTATTCAGCATCGATTGGTTTAAACAATGGTTTGGCAAACTTTCTATCGCAATATCGGTGCTTGAGGGCATAACCATTGCCTTTCTCTTATAAAGAAAATGTTTCTTATATTCTTTGCCACCGTTTAGTGGTTAAAATTAATTCATTATAAAAGAGCAGATAATAATAGAACATTCTGCAACATGACAAATTCAATAGTGGTTTTGATACGTGCTTTTAATTGTGTTGTCATGCTCAATTATATCGCAAAGAAAGCTACTATGACCAGCAGAAGCTTTGTTGTCTACATTTCTTGCAGATGTCAACTGCATTGGACGAGATTTTGTGATAAAACAGACTGATTAAAAGTAGTAATTTTTCGCTGGTTGAAAGTGCATCAGATTGGAGGAATCATACTTCATACAAGAATCAGTGATGATTGAGGATAAGGATACAGTCACAGTAAAAGTTGAAAGCGCAAATCACAAAATAAATGCTGCGTTTTTGGGCGAATCAGACCGTGGCTGGAACAAATAAGTTGCTATTTTTTGCATTTTGAAGGGATTGTAAATCTTGTACAGTTTTCTCAGATTCGAGACGATCAATATTCAAAATCGGTAAAGTGATTACAAATTCCTTCGGTTTCTTCCCGTCCGCGCCTTCCACTCGTGCAATTTCCCGGATGATTAATATTGGTTTTAAGGTTCGTCTCCTTTTCAATGTGATTAAAACTCATTACAGTAAAATCAATAATTGTGACGTGATTCGGTGTTCCTCAAAATGACGATTTGGTGATTAAATCTCTCTATTACGAGTACTAATCAGTTTACTTTAAAATATTTAGAATCTGAACAATATCAAATTTATTTTTTTGGCACGGTAAACAAACTCGATTGAATAATACTACGTGAAAAGTAGGTCGGTTTGAAGCGAAAACGCATTTGCTTTGTTTGCAAAATAAACAATTATTATTTATTTGGTTGCTCTATTATGTCAAGAAAAGGTTTTGAGTGATGAGCTCCGAGGAAAATCTTTTTCTTCGAGTCGTAGCCGTGTAGGATGTCATGGCGAATTTAACATTGCGGGATTAGAGATTTTGAAATAAGTTATTTGTGAACGCACCAAACGTTCTGCATCATATTGATAGAAAAAAGATCGGATTTGATTTAGGAATGTGTTGAATAAGCATTCGCGGGATTTTCAAGAGAAAGTCATTTATCTTATCAGTGTAATCTAAATTAAACACTAAAACGCGTTGTTTAAGATAACGATAAAATTATGGCAGTTGAAAGTTAGGTCGTGTCGGCTGGTTGATATTTACTCCAGAAGACATCGATGATATTTTGTTTCTTTGTCACTTGCAGATAATTTTAGATCTTTTAATGGATCCAGTTTTTAATTTAATCTCCATAAAGGTCAGCTTCCTGTTCACTTCACAGTTGCGGAATTACAGTTTTTCAGAATGAGGATGGGACTCTGAAACATTGTAATACACTGTATTTTTTGATATGTTATCGTAAATATCTAAATTTGGGGATAATCCCAAAAAGTGAGTAATTTTAGACGAAATATTGCTATTCATTTTGTGACATGCAATAGAATACTGCACAATTCAGATCTAATCTAAAGCACTTCGGATTGCATGTTATAAAGTGGGGAACTCATAGAATGATTTAATAACACGTCACATTGTCCTGTGGTTTTCATATATGGACTACTGGTGTCGAAATCTTTTTTTTTTTAATTGTAACGTAATTTTTGATTTGTTAATTATATTTTACTTATTTCTACAACAAAAACATGTGATAGGAAGATAACAATAAAAGCAAAAAACCATTTGTTTATTTGTTCTTCCGACAAAAATTGTTATCAAAACATAAACAGTTGCTTCATGTTAAGGATGAGTACTGTGATGTAATAATAAACGTTCTTTATTCATATCTCCGGTGAGATGTAGGCTAAAATATATTTATGTATTTAATAATAATTAAAAGTGAAGGTTTCCTTCGAAGCGTTAAAACACTATTATCAAGAATGTTTAGTGATTTTAACATAATATTATCATCGGCTTTTGTGGTCGGCAATCAGAAAGGAATTGACATTCCCAGTGTTTCTTTGTAGTACGCGGTTGCAGCTTATCTTGTTGATAAAGTGAATTGGTCTTTGTAGTTGAATGTTTTTGAATTACGTATAAACATTAATTTGAACTAAGAAGGTTGCACTTTGGATGTGATTTTTATACAGAGTAAGTTTAAAGTAACGCATAAAATTCGTATTCTTTTATTTTTCAAAAATAAAAAAAATGTAAAAACAGGTAACTTAGCATTTTAATTCAGCTTTGACCTGACTGGACGTCAGGTGTGACGTCATCATAATTTTTTTTAAATGGAACGATATGATTTTTCTTGTATAATTAGAAGCCCTACTAATAGGCCTTTACAACTGTGCTACTTATTTTGAATGTGGATGATGCGAATACAAAAAAAATAATTAAATTTTCATTAGTCTAAAGTAAGGTATAAAATTCATATGAATTAAACGCTATGACTGATCCAGTTAGGTCAGAATTAAACTCCCTTAAACTCCCTTTATACTAAGTTACCTGTTTTTGGAAAATAAAAGAAATGAATTTTATTAGGTATAAAAATTTCAATTTTTGAGTTCACCCACATTCAAAATAAGTAGCACCGTTGTAAAGGCCTAGTAGTAGAGTTTCTAATTGTACAAAAAAAATGGTATTCCATTTACAAAATTTTATGATGACGTCCTGGCGCCGCCATATTGGCCGCCATGACTGATCCAGTCAGGTCAGGTCAGGTCATTTGAGATTTGAGATTTGAGGGCAATTAAAATGCTAAGTTAACCTGTTCTTGCATTTTTTTAGTTTTGAAAAATAAAAGAATTACGAATTTTATGCGTTACTTTAAACTCACTCTGTATATCTTTGTCTGTCACTATAAAAGAAATTATTTTAATCGCAATACAAAACAGCTGTTGAAATTGGATTAGTGCCACTTTTGTGGAGTGTTCGGCGACAATTTGGGGTTGAAATAAAATTGCTTATTTTGTGTGTGAATTTAATCACAGAATGGCCATCTGGGACAACATTTCATTGCAAAGAAACATAATCTAATGGAACTGAAGTATCGATTATTTCTTGATGGGTTCAACAATGCATTCGTAGACATCTTCTTGAGTAGTATTTTTTCCGAATAGGAGAATTGTTGCCATTCTTACTATTCTTGCTTGGCAGAATTCATAATAACGTATTGATGCTGTTCTGTTCTACTTAGCACCGAGGGAACATAATGATGCTGTAATAAAGAACGTCATTGCAGTTATTATAATGTACCAACAAATTCAATAATGATTCTCTGGGATATTCGTTTCAGAAACAAATACTCCACATTTTACGTTTCCACGAATTCGGAGGCAGATACTTTAATATCTGGAATAAAAGAGAGTCGGGTTAAATTTGCATTCGCTACGCAATTTTATTATGTTACATGGGGATTTATTGATTTTCTGCAGGAAGATGGTTTTTGCGGCCACTTAATCCTGCAACGTAAAATTTTATCAGACATAAAAAGTTTGTTCTGAATGAGCGAAGTTGCGACTAAATTAGGAAATTGGGTTGCACTTCATTACGAGAGCCAACTATCGATTATCTATTACCCGACTGCAGCCGAATAACACTATTACAGGAAATTATCTTTGGTGAGATGATTCAACGGAAAAGAATCTTTTGCCTGTTCACCGGTCGTATTCATTCGAAAATACCTGAAAGTGTTACTAGCTGAGGTTTGCGTGTCAACATACAACACTGTTGTTGATCTCTTGTTTAACATTTTTCCGGTTTAATCTATTATTAAGCATTGATAGCATGAGCTTTTCTCGTTTGTGAACTTTGTCATTTAATTAATGATAACCTTCGGCTAGCTGGTTGTGGCCAGAGTTTCAAACAGGATTCTTCTCTAGGGGCTATGAAAAGAACCCTTTTTGCAATCACAATCCCTGTCATGTTTGCGTTTGGAGGAGACCTCAAACATGTGAGTTAACAAGACGAAGGAGAGGTCGCGATAATTAGTTTGGACCTGAAGTACAGGGGATACATTGTTGAATCTCTTGAATAGTTCTAGACCAGTTAGTTTATCGATCGAGTGTTTAAATAATTTTTTAATTACTTAATCGAACATTGGTTTTTATTCAGGAACGGATGAAATAACCTACGTTACGCCCAATTGACGTTGATAAATCTCACCTTGAGAGTTTTATTTAAAGCTGAATTAATTTTGCAGAGGTGAGATTATTACCAAGTCGTGGCACGATTCGGGCGAGATTTTATTCAGCAAAGGCAAATTCGGCTCCCGGCAGCATTGATTTGTTTTCCTTTCGACTCCTGCGAAAAGGAATATGTTAGTCTGTTTTTGTGTCTCTCAAATAGGTTTAGGCTAATGTAACATGTGCCAACATTTCAGTAAAAATTCATTACGTTCTATCTATATACAGGGTGTTTCAAGTTTTAGGTCTAGTCAAAAAATAAATACTTCTAGTTGTCCAAAAGAAAAAAAATATATCTCAAACGATAGAGTTTCTAACACGCTTCGATTTGATGCTTTAATGTTATACGAAATTTTCATGGTATGAGCGTGAATTGTGAAAAACTAGATAAAAAATTTTTTGTTTCCAAATTATTGCAATCGTTTTCTCATAATAAAATTCCTCCTATTTTTTAAGTGAGACTTCCGAAACTGAAACAGTAAAAAACCCAAGGCGTATTGAGCAATTGAAATTCCAATTTGCAAAAGATCAAATAAATGTTTTATCTTAGTCACCTTTGAAAAAACAGAGCGCGTGTCTTTGCTTGATTCACAAAAAATTGAAACGTCATTAACTGTCAGACTAAAATTTTACTTGTCAATTAAAAAAAGCCCTTTTTTTGCAAATTGAAATTTCAATTGCTCAATACGCCTTGGGTTTTTTACTGTTTCTGTTTCGGAAGTCTTACTTAAAAAATAGGAGGAATTTTATTATAAAAAAATTATTGGAATAATTGAAAAAAAAATTTTTTTAATGTAGTTTTTTGCATTTTACCCTTATATCATGAAAATTTGGGATATCAGCAAAGCATCAAATTGAAGCGTGTTAGAAACTCTATCGTTTGCGATATATATTTTTTATTTTGGAATACTAGAAGTATTTATTTTTTGACTGGACCTAAAACTTGAAACACCCTGTATATAAAATAGCTTGGCCTGACTGACCAATCAACGCACAGCCTAGACGGCTAAGGATAGAAACTTTAAATTTTTACAGTAGATAGCTTTTGTAACGTAGGGGTGTACTAAGAAAGGATTTTTCGAAAATCACTCCTTAGGAGGGTTAAATAGGGTGTTAAAGTTTGAATAAAAATCCGTCATTTTTTAAGTTATATCTTTGAAAATTAGTATTTGGGCTATCGATTAAAAATAAAGAAAGACGTGTTTCAGGATTTTTGGAAAATCAACCCCTAAAGGGGTTAAATGGAGAGTTGAATTTAGAATTAGAGTTTAGAAAATTGTCATTTTTAAAGTTACATTGAACTTACATCCTTGAAAATTAGTATTTGGGCTTTTGGTTAAAAATGAAGAAACACGTGTTTCCGGATTTTCCAAAAATCAACCCCTAATAGGGTTAAATGGCGTAATAAAATTTGTATAAATATTCGTAACTTTTGAATTTACATTAATTGAAGCTGGTATTTGGGCTTTTAGTGAAAAGTGAAGAAACATGTGTTTTAGTTGGAAATACCAACCCCAAGGGGTTGAACACGGGTTAGAATTTGTATAAAAATCCGTAATATTTAATTTGTATCCATGCAAATGGTACTTGAGCTTTCGGTTAAAGATGAAAAACGTGTGTTTAAGAACATTTGGAATTTCCACTCCTAAGGGGGTTAAATATAAAAATCTGTAATTTTTGAACTTATGTTTATAAAAATTGGTATTTGGGCATTCGGTGAAAAATAAAAAAACAGGTATTTTATTATTTTTAGAAATTCCACCCCCAAAGAGGGTTAAACATAAAAAATCGTCATTTTTGAAGCTATATTAATGAAAAATGGTATTTGATCTTTCGGTTAAAAATGAAAAAGACGTGTTTCTGGATTTTGAAAGTTCCACCCCCAAGAGGGTTGAATATAAAAATATGTCATTTTCGAAGTTATAACCAAGAGAATTGATATTTGGGCATTCGTCTAAATATAAAAAACGCGTGTTTCAGGTTTGTTGAAAACTCCACTACAAGGGGGTTAAACAAAAAATCCTTCATTGTTGAAGTTATACATATAAAAAATTCTTTATTGTTGAAGTTATCAATTGATATCTTAGACATTCGGTTAAAAAGGAAGAGGCGTATATTTCAGGATTTTTAGAAATTCCACCCCCAAACGAGTTCAACGCAAAACTCCTGCATTTTTGAAGTCATATCCAAGAAAATTGGCATTTGGACTTCCGGTTAAAAATAAAGAAAATGTGTTTCAGGATTTTTGAAGAGGGTTAAACAGGGAATGAGTTGAGAACAAGCAAAATTTACTCGGGTTCGCATTGGGTCACGGTTTTAAAGTTCACAATAAAATTTTGTGTTTCTACTTTTTGTTATACTAAATTTTGTGTTGTTTTTCTGTGTTTCAAAGTGGTTGTGGACATGCGTGCGAAGCCGTGGGCAATTGCTAGTATGACATAGTGTCGCACTAGTTCACAATAGGTTCCGAAGAATAGCAATGATTAACGGTCAATTGCACAGCCGCCTAGTGGTCACAGTTCGATAATAACAATTTGCCCAATTTATTTCGTTTTATTTATATGGTTTGACTGAACCGCATTTACGTGATTCGTAATAGATTCGTGTGATAAAACTAAATTATTTCACCTCTGCGAAGCTAAAGTGCTATTTTAATGAAGGTATTAGCAAGCAGGTGGCCCCGTGTGTTTTTCTTGGTTGCAAATGTCGGCCGGAAATTAGTTTTTTTCGTTGTAAATTACAAAAGTAATGGAGATACATTGTTGTATTGAGTCGTCGCTATTTTTTATTAATTGAAATATCGAATAAGTTTTCAGTTTTGGGACGAGGTTGTAGTAGTAGCCTTTCATTTTAGTTTTTCTTGGTTAGACAGGTTCGAATTCCATCAAAATTCGAAAAGTAAAACGGTATTTGTCACGTCATAATCTTTCGTTTTGCATAACAATTAGTAATTTCCGTGACTCGGTGTCTGTGCGCCCAAGTCAAACTTAAATTATTTGTCTTCCGTTCTACATTTTCGGTTAAAAGGTAACAAAACCAATACGGAAAAATGTCAACTACTTTTACCTAGAAGCATCTCGTCAGCGTCTTATTTTCTCGCTTAATCTGCAAATGACCAGAAACTGGTAATTCAAGCAAAAACTCTGTTCCAAGTGGACAACTGGACAACTTCGTCAATTTTAAATAAGAGTCACGCTAGTGTTAACCCGATATCGGTAATTAATTGATTTCAACCGCAGTTTAAGTACACTTGATATGAGGCGCGAATTAAATCTAACAATTTGCAACAAGAGAACTTTGCCACTGGAATATGACTCTACTAACACCAGCATAATTAATGTGGAAACTGGAATTGAGAATCTTAATTAGCAGAAGGAGTGCAATTAATATTTTTATTTTAAAACATTTGCATGTGATATTTTTGTTGTAGTTTGTTTTTCGCACTTGCCTGCATCTTAGTGATCAATTTTTACGCTTCTGCTGATAGAAATGTAAACATGATACATTATTCTGGTTTCGTCCTGTCCTAATGAAGAAAATTTTACCGCATTTCTTCAACCAATTGACCTCCATTAAAAGATGAAGGCAAGGCCTTAAAACGATCCCCAGCAATTTAAACATATCGTTAATAATGAGGCATTGTAAAAGTTGTAGGGTGGGTGTATACCGTTGGTCCACATTAATTTTAAATTTACTCTTCGCGGTGAGCTTAGTTTTATTTTTAATTGGATTTTGCCTACGGTTTGATACGTCGGACAATACAAATTGGTGAAAATACCCAAGTGGTCGTCTAAATTTGTAACTGTTAAAATAAGAATCGCTTCGTTTACCACTAACTACTTGTATGTGGAAGCAGTTAACGACGAAACCAGCAGGAAATAACACGGTTCACTTACACATACGTACTCGTGAGGGTGCTTATCACTTGACTTATTCCAGCTTGTTTGTGTACAAAACTTAATTATAAAAAATTTATGTAGGTCCGTGTAACGAACCTTTAAAACGAAGCTGGAAAATAAACCTACTTAAGAAGTGTTAAGACACATAAATAGAATTTAACGATCGGGCACAAATCTGGCCATTGAGAAGAGTGTCCTCTTATTCCTTGCGATAAAAATAATCCGATTTTGGCTTGAATGAATGCGAGCTTTTAAAAATGTGGGTTCTTTATATCACGTTTGTACTTGCAGGTGCATATGGGTGACCGCTTTTCCTGCTGGTAGATTTTGCTTTGTTACTGTAGCGCCACCTAGGGACGACTAGCGTACGCGAGAGTCAATAGAACAAACTTCTGTTTTGTCGGTTGAGTAAGTTGGAGTGATAGTCGTACAGAAGGCGCTACCGTTAACAATTTGTTTTATTTGTTTTTTTTTCTTTTTGGTGGAACAGTTCAAATTTATCCAGAAGAGTTTTGAAGAAATGGTCGGTTTTTGATTTTTTTATAGATCGTAATTCGTGATCAATGTTTTGTATGCGAATAGCGACAATCTCAGGAACCAACCTGCGATCTGATAAAGCAAACAAAGACATTGTAAAAAAATTACAACGACAATGATAACTCGATGGTGCATTATCATGAGACCATCTCACGAACGTGATTTTTTGTTGCATTGTTTTGAAAAATGGATATGTAGAAACGAACAGGTTTTATGTAAATTATATGGTGGCTGAGTATTGATTTCTGTTTGTGGAACTAAGTGCTGTGTCGTTATTTAAATGTATTTGCTATTCAGATTATCTTTGCTGTAGGGATGTTGTGTTTCCGACCAAATAATTTCTGTAATTTCAGGATGATGACACTAGTTTTATTTCAAGTCACAATTTAGTACACCTTCAAAGGTTCAAGGCATTCTCAAGTAGAACACCTATATTTATCCAATATAAGTACAATATTTCTTTGTACGATGTCAGTATTGGTAGTATATTTGATTATAATATATTGCCAATAAATAATGTGGACTTTTAACATATTTTGCCCATCTTATAAAAATATTGTGTTTTTAAGTAAGCCCAATACCAAACATCAATATGTATTTGATATTAATTTATCATGTAGGGCCAATATAAAATGTGGACTTTTGGCAATAATATTTTAACAAGTAAAGCATAAATTGCATATCGTTGTTAGGTGTAATTTATTTTTCAAAAATATCCTCAAACCGGTCGATTTTAGTTATAAAATCACCCGGTATATTTAACCAGTATTGGCGTAACATTTTGTCAGGAACATTTTTTTTATACCTATCGCAAATATGATTTGATTCAATTTGCAGCCAATGTACAGGGTGTTTCAAGTTTTAGGTCCAGTCAAAAAATAAATACTTCTAGTATTCCAAAATAAAAAATATATATCGCAAACGATAGAGTTTCTAACACGCTTCAATTTGATGCTTTGCTGATATCCCAAATTTTCATGATATAAGCGTAAAACGCAAAAAACTACATTAAAAAAATTTTTTTTTCAAATTATTCCAATAATTTTTTTATAATAAAATTCCTCCTATTTTTTAAGTAAGACTTCCGAAACTGAAACAGTAAAAAACCCAAGACGTATTGAGCAATTGAAATTTCAATTTGCACAAAAAAGGGCATTTTTTAATTGACAAGTAAAATTTTAGTCTGACAGTTAATGACGTTTCAATTTTTTGTGAATCAAGCAAAGACACGAGCTCTGTTTTTTCTCAAAGGTGACTAAGATAAAACATTTATTTGATCTTTTGCAAATTGAAATTTCAATTGCTCAATACGCCTTGGGTTTTTTACTGTTTCAGTTTCGGAAGTCTCACTTAAAAAATAGGAGGAATTTTATTATGAGAAAACGATTGCAATAATTTGGAAACAAAATATTTTTTATCTCGTTTTTCACAATTCACGCTCATACCATGAAAATTTCGTATAACATTAAAGCATCAAATTGAAGCGTGTTAGAAACTCTATCGTTTGAGATATATTTTTTTTCTTTTGGACAACTAGAAGTATTTATTTTTTGACTGGACCTAAAACTTGAAACACCCTGTATGTTCTCCAATTTCAACTCTATTTTGGGTTATTATTCCAATAAATTTATTGTTTTTTATACGTACATATAATGGACATGCAGCAAAGTTTTTTCAATATTTAAAAATATTTATAAAATTGATTTTAAGGACTATAGGTTGTTTTATTTATTTAGATTTACATTTTTTTTTTCTAAAATTATTTCAACATAAAAATTGTAACTTTACTCAAAACAGAAAATGCCTCCTAGATAAACTGATTTTAAAAGAAGGATTTTAACTCATTGCACTAACTTTATAAATTCTAATGTCGACAGTTTTTATTTCGTTAGGTTTTGAAGAATATATTGTGAAGACGTTCATTCATATTTATTAATTTAAAGAAGATATAAGAAAGTTAGGTACTCTAAATGAAAAAGAATAAAATTATATTGCGTAAGCAAAGCTGTTTTTTTTTGAGCTCTCGAATGAATTTTTTCTCTCAACCCAACGGTCTCGACTAAAAAATGGAAACACACTTATATTGAATTTAAACCTGTAAACAAATATTGGTTGAATATGAAAGTAACGACAAATATTTTGGAATATTAAGCCAATATTAGATTAGAATTGGAGAACATATATTGGCTGCAAATGTTAAATCATATTTGCGATAAATATAAAAAAACAATATTTCTGACAAAATGTTACTCCAATATTGGTTAAATATATGCAATACTCTTTTGTAGATCGTAAAAAAAAGAATGACAAAACATTGTTGGTAATATATTGGTAACAAAAAAAAATACAACATTTAAAATACTTTTTTACCCAATATTGGCTGTATATAAAAATCTTAGATACAATATATCAACATAGGCCCAATCTCATTACAGGATTTCGCTAATGATGGGTTGCTTCTGCAACGTATGCGTTTTACAATTCTCTGTTTCAGAATCAATGTTTACCACTGAATTATTTATTTAATTGGGTACAATTGTTAGATTTGCAACACTGACCAATTGACAACTTTTGGCTAAATTAACTGATTCGATTCAAACCTATGTGACTACAAATTATGATTAGAACGTATGCTTGCTAAAAATATGTGAGTTAAATAATTTTCATCCTTCCATCGTCTAAGAATGAATCTCATTTTTTCGTTAAAATGTCTGCCGGTACTGAGACATAAATTTACTTTTTGATTTAACGTTTTCGTAGCTGATTCAATTTTTTGGTGATTATTCTAACTACCACTAGAATCGGAAATTTTATTGACAAAAAATATTTTTCAATTCCCGCTAATAATGTGGAGTTATGGTTCATCAGCATGTTTTAAATGGACCGTCATGAAATAAAAACATTCGTAAACAACAATCGAGGCTTGACGTTGACATATTAGGGCTATAGGAAGTCGATGAATTCAATGTGGAATAAAATATTCCCTGCCGTTTCGACTCCGGAATAAAATTCTGTTTTCTGGTTCTGCTAATTAAATTTTTTCAGTGCCATCAAAAGAGATTGTTTACTCGGTCCAACTAATAATTTCCGTAATTGAAATGTTTAACCCAATGCCGGACTAAAAACCCTAATCTACTTCTTCCAGTCGCATCTAACAAGCGTGACAATTAATTAAATTTCGTACAGGTAGACAAGAGTGGTGTGGATTTGGCAGTGCACAACTTTCGAATCTTATTTAACTTTATTACCATCAGCAGCAGACATGAAACTTCAGGCGTTTCTTATCACTGAAAATCATCAGGAAGATGCAACTGTCTCATTTTCAGCCCGTTTTGGATACATCCGCTAAAATGTAATCGTGTTCTAGCCCAAAGAGGAGGATATATCCATGCAAAATGCTCTTGACTTTTTTTCCTTTTTGTTTCTGGTATAGCCTCGCTTTTTATGTTCTTCATTTCCATTTTTGCTTCCTCAATTAACTCGGAATTGAGTTTATCACAGTTCATTTAGGCGCGTCGTTCATTACACGACCCAAAACGGCGCCTTTTTCGTTTTGTTTCAGTCCAAAATATTGGAGATTAATGGAATGCGATGACGGTTTCATGTATTACGATGTGTGAACCTTTTTGCCGCCTGGAAATCCTATAAATTTCACGTTTTTATTAGTTCTGCAACGAACAGATGATAGTGATTTCCATTTTTAGCCACTGTTTGTATTGTGGGATTTTATTTGTGTTTTACAAATCCATATTTATTGTGGGGAGGGTTCTTTCGATAACGTTGTGCAATTGAGGGTGGGGCCCCGACTATCACGAATTCTTTATTCTTTTGATGAACAGAATGGCTCTTGCGACATTATTCTCAATAGACTGAGTCTAATTATATTATTAATTCATCTCTGGTTGATAGAAATTGCTAAATGCGACCTACCTGGTTCGGAATGAATTCATTTTGTATAGTATGTATACAACAGTTCCTTATTAATGTTAACGATCAATTATTGTTGTAAAAAGTGATTATGTGCAAATTAGTTGCGTTCGCATTATGAATCGTCCTTTCTTGTTACGCAACAGTTTGTGTTTAGCATTCAATTGACACCGTTTTGCATTTTCCAAAGCTCGCTGTCAAGGTAATTTTCCTGAAATCTCAACTCACATTTAAAAGAAAATTCTCATAAATAAAATGTGGAAGTGAGTTGTGGAGGACAAAGTCTGCAAGAAAATTTTTATGGCGTTTTAAAATAGAACGAAATGGTGGTGAGAACAGTCTGAGAGCACTTTATTGTCAAATAAATCTGAATTTATATAAAAAATGTAACCTTGAACTTTGCCAAATTGAGTATTATAGAAAGCTTGAATTGGGAAATGGGACTCGATGTAAAGCCAATATTGGAGAAAAAAATACTACAATCGGGAAGCATCCAAAAAGAAAATAGGAAAATACCAAACGCGAAAGCACGAAAGTGGTTTTGCTTTCGTCGTATTGTGTGACCTAAGACAATAGTAAGCGTATTGAGAGTTCGAAGGAAAAGTGAAATTTGATTGATTGATCTAGGTCATGAGTGCCGCTACTGCACATTTAAAAAAAATTGAATAATTAATGAGTTGGTTAATTAATTTGTTAGTTATGTGATTTGGTTCATATGGGGAAATTCTGCGAGGCGGACATTTTATATTTTTGTGATTTATGTCCGTCACATTTTCCACATTTAGAAAGCTTCCGCATTTAGATTTTCCGGGGCGGTTTTTTATAATTACAAAAAATTAGATTAGGTCCTGTTATCTACGTTCGTATTTTTTAAAACAGACGGACTGTACCTACTATAAGTTATAATTATAAGTAATCTCAGTACCTAATTGAAACAATGATTTATTGAAAGTATTTACGAGTATTATTATAATGCTATTAAAGATTTTTTTAAACCAGAACTTCTTAATCAAAAATAAAACTAATGTATTGTATGCTAAAACTAATTTTATTACCATTTGCGCGTTCTGTAATAGAAACAGTTAAACATTTTGTAATTGGAATAATTCATGGTTTTGCGATTTTATGAAATAGTAATTTTTCGGAGATTCCTTTTATTCGAATTTTAAATCGTAAATAACTTGGGCTCAGTTTTTTGATACGATTAAACATGTTTCAACTTTCAACCCTTAAATATGTTACCAGAAATGGCCTTACAAGTAGACAAAAGGGAAAGAATTAATATATTTTTTGTTAATCGGTTAAGTAGGGACATAATCATACTACTTGTAGTAACAATTAGAGAAGATCTTTTTAAAAGCTTTTATTGAACTCACAATGTCATCTTTCTGTCTGCTATGTTTTCGGAGCCAAATTTGAAAGGGTTCCTATTGTCCCACTGAAGTGAAATTTGGCATACTTACATAATCTGCGTGACAATGCAATCCCACGTAGTTAAATACCCCCTAAAGGGGTTAAATGGGGTTTTGAAGTTTTAGGTTATGTTTACAAAGGGGTTCTCGATTTGTAAATTTGAGAGGGTTCCTGTAGTCGCAATGATGTGAAATTTGGCATACTTACATAATCTGCGTGACAATGCAATTCTATATAGTTAATTACGCCCTAAAGGTGTTAAATGGGGTTTTCAAATTTTAGGTTATGTTTACAAAGGGGTTCTCGATTTGTACATACCGTAACTTATACCGACATAGACGGTATGTTGGTCATTTGAACGTCACAGTAGATGCACAGTGTAATAACAATAAATCTAAATAAAGACTAAAAAGCAAAAAATAAAAATATATATAAAAATGTTTTTTAAAAAAAGCTTTTATTTAAAAGATGCACTAAAAAGTAAAAAATAATATATTTCAATCACACGAGAATATTTTTTCCTACAGGTTAAAATTCTAAAATTTATAAAAGCTTTGGGAGTTATAAAACTACGGCATTACAGAATTACTTTGTTCAGTTGACAACTCCCAAAGCTTTTATAAATTTTAGAATTTTAACCTCTACGAAAAAATATTCTCTTGTGATTGAATTATATTATTTTTTACTTTTTAGTGCATCTTTTAAATAAAAGCTTTTTTTAAAAAACATTTTTTTATATATTTTTATTTTGTTAGTAATACATATAGCAGCTAAAGAGGCTTGGGTAGATGGTGTCTGTAGATTCCGAAGTTTGTAAGAGAAGCCGACTATTAAAAGAAGATTAAGGTGAGGGCATACAAAGTACGAAAACTCTAGTTTCGTGTAGTGTAGACAAGTTGAAAGTTTCGTCATAATACCAGTAAGTTGATGGCTTCTGTTCATAAAACTCGCCGATCCAGCAAGGTTCATTGTCTGTTTAGTTGGAGCCATTAAAGCAACTACTGTCATCCCTCAGTCTTAATTTCGACAACCACTCAATTAGCAAGTTAATTTTTATCAAAGTTCCACACCCAGTTCTAGCAATAGTCTGTAAATCGTTGGCGCCTTTTCACCAACCCACGTCTGTCTTGGGGTAATATGCATAACAATTAACACGTTTTATAATGCAAACAGTTTTCATATTTTTCTCTCTTCCTGCTTCCGGGCTACGCCTCGAGAATGCGTTTCGCACCCAACGATAAATAACCTCTATCGACAACAAAAGTGGCAGAGCTTCCGTCTCTCGGGATTGTCAAGATAACACCCTCTTCACTAATGTATCAGATCATCCTAATCTTAATCTTCTGAAGAACCGAAGGGAGCCCTATAATGCGTTATCCTGTTTTGATTTGATTCCAATTAAACAACGAAATTACTGGATTAGTGGTTAAACCCATTTTGCTAAATCCCCGATAAACAATAATTGTTTACTTTGGTTAATAGATTATGGGACAAGGAGAAGATTTTATGATACGACATTGCGAAAAACTTGTCTTTATGCTGATTTCGAATTAAGGTTGGCTCGATGTTGTAATCGTTTACGCATATTATCGTAAAATTGTACCACCTGGAATTGATGGCATCGGTCTAGAATAGTCTAGATAACTTGACACACTTTCCTGTGGTTGATAAGATTTTTCTTTTTACCTGGTGGAACTTTAAGGCAAAATTGAATCCAGAAAATTGTGCATTACCTGTGTACACAATGGCTTCATTAACCTTCCAGGATAAAAGAACTGTAAAATTAAATGTGGGGAAGGAAATAAGCACAATTACATTAGTTCTGAGGACGAGGAAACCGCTTATTTGTTTTTATTGTCAAAGAGTTACTGAAGTCTTGATGAAAAAATTGAAGTAAAAGCTTAAATGTGCCGTTTAATTGGCGGCAATTTTTTCTCAGGATGTTTTGATATTGAACTGATTTCCTGGCATAATTACCGACTAATCAAAAACTTTCGTTTCTCATAAATATGTTTTTCAAGTAAATTGGCTTCAGGTGTATTTATTAGTTTAATTAAAATTGCCTACATGTGAGAAATAGCAGTCTCGTGTTTTTTACGTGCAATTAGTAGCACACTTATGGCAGTTTTTCCAAGGCAAAATTGAGCAAATTATGACGAAAGGTTTTTTGGGTAAATATTCTAGCTACAAATGTATGAAACTATTTCTATCATCTTATTACATGTCACAACAAGGTTGAAGGTCAAGGTAAGTCGTAACAGAGTAAACTTTCTCTAGAATAGGTTGAGCAGGTCAAAAAAATATGACAAGTTTTGTGAAGTCGTCGTAATGGTGTAAGAAGATCTAGAAAAAAATATTTTTTAATAATACATATTTTTATATAATGTCCATGGGGATAGTAAAAATTGTGTTATAAATAAATAGTTATGTTATATCTTGCAAAATCAAGACGAAATAAATCTATGTAGATCCTACATTCTTGTTTACAAATTATATAAGTACTCGTAGCATTATTTTATAAAAAATATTTGCCTTTTTATTGTTGTTATTAAATATAATTAATATAATTAGTTATTTATTATAGGAGAGGATAAAGTTTCTGTTTAACGAGCTGTTTGTTTAACCGCGCAAGCTGCCCACAGTTACTATATTCTATATTCTGAGAGTGTAATACAACTTTATGTTCAATTTTGCATTTCAGACTTTCTGATTTTAATAATAAAAAAATAAACATCAGTCATCAAGTCGTCAGTCATTTACAAACACAATTTTCCCAATCCCATATGGCAACGACGTTTTTCCAAACATTAAAGTTGGAAATTTTTTTGTATTTATTGTGCGTATCGAGTCGCTTTCTACGGAAAAAATGAATAATTTGTCCGAAAAAATGAATCATGATGTTTTTTTTAGGTTGTATCTTTTCAAATTAGCGGTTTAAAAATTGTAATCTTTTTGCGGATTAAAATTTTTAAACCGCTAGTACATAAACAATTGGTTTAATAGGTTGTTTTGGCGCAAGTAAACGTAAGCTTGAAAGGCAAAATAGAATAAGAATTAAAATTATGTAATGTTAAAACCATAAAATTGAATGCTAAGTTATTTCAATTTTACTAAACATAATATGCTCTGGTTAACAAATAAATTAAAAATGAATGAATGACAAACGCAAAAAACGTAAAATCTTTCACACGAAAGTGTGAAATTTTTTTGGTGGTAGATAAAAATGAATTAAATAAGAACAGATATCAAATAGATCAAGTTAACTTATGTTATTTTGTAAGGGTTTTTAAAGGAAAAATTTTTTGGTAAATACACTATCCAGTACATACAGCGTTGGGCAAAAGTATGGAACCAAGCGTTTTGTGCCTAAACTATGTACCTTACGAATAAACTAATTAGTACATCATCAACTACTGTAAAAAAATTTTGAAATTCCTTTTAGTTTTCGAATTATTAAAAAAAATTTTTTTTTCAAATGGCACCCTACTACGGCGATTTTTTTGGTAAAAGATTAAGCTTTAAAAACAACTTCGAATTTAATAAAATTATTTTTAAACCATTAGTTTTTCTTAAATAAATTATTAAAGTTGCGTTCCGAGCTCATTACGAAGGTTTTTCGAACTTGGCCGAAGTGGTTGTATCCATGGATGCTTATAATTACGAAAAATTTGACGAATCAAATTAGTGGATTAAAAACATCCATGGATACAATCACTTCGGCCAAATTCGAAGCATCTTCGTAATGAGTTCGGAGCGCAATTTTAATAATTTATTTAAAAAAAAACACTGGTTCAAAAACAATATTAATGACTTAGAAGCATAATCTTTTACCAAAAAAATCCCCATAATAGGGTGCCATTTGAAATTTGATTTTTTTTTTGAATAACTCGAAAACTAAAAAGAATTTGGAAAAAATTTATTCTTGAAAAATGATCACATTTTTAAAGTAGTTGATGACGTACTAATTAGTTTTTTTGTAGGGTACATAGTTTAGGCACAAAACGCTTGGTTCCATACTTTTGCCCAACCCTGTATAGTCGCGCAATGCATGTTTTTGTAGGTACCTATTCAGTAATACAATACTTAATCTTATACCTAAATAAGTATTTCATGATTTATAGGGGATTTTTTAAACAATACTTTTCTCTCATCTATTAGTTCTATTACAATAATTTTGCGAGATCATAATTACATTAGATGTATTTCTTTGTACTTTTTGTTATTTGTATAAATTAGTATTAAGGAAGTCGGTTAAAGCAGTATAACGCGAAATCACTCTTAATATTTCTGTTTTTGCAAATATTTGGTGAAATAATGAAATGCGACAAAACACCTTTCATAAATAAGTTTATAGATTCGGCACGGTCGTAAAAGCGTTAATTTTCTTCGTTTTTCGTCGATTGCGTATTCAAGACTTCCTGAGGACTGTAAAAACGCAAACGCGGATAGTTTTCTAACAATTAAAATTTCACATCTGGAAAGTGGCGATAAGTGAGAAAAACAGCATAGCAATCTTGTATCGCGGGATGACCTCGTGAAAACTTCAACCACAGGATTTTATTTACGCACCGTAAGCGCTTTTATGACGTTATCATATGTACCTTTCATGGTACGGCATAATGCAGGACTTTATCGTCATAAACTGGCATTAAAACGCTCAGGTTTTGAGCTCATTAAGGGCGCGCAGTAAATATCTGTTTATTAGCAATTATTAAATACCCACATGACAAATGGTCCATCAGCACGGTCCGAAAGAACGTTATTAAACATTAATTACGTCAAAATATATCTTGTAATGTGGTTAACTGACCCAATTATTCACGATTAATAATGTCATCATCGTCTGTCTAGACGTTTAAGACGACATTATTAAATTTGCTTCGGAAAAGCGACGAGACATCAGTCTAGAAAGCTCGCCTTAATTTTCGCAAAACTTTTTCTTGAAAATTCCAATCGGAGCACAAATGTTTGCTATAATCTATTAATGTCAGGTACGGTGAGCTTGAATACAATCACATTTACACGGTCTCAAATTTCAGCTATTTTCGCCCGATGAAACAAAGAGCGTTAAATGCTTTGTTGAATAATGAATATTCGCTAGGATTACGACTGCTAGATGGAACATTGACTATTTTTCATTGTGATGGTGACATTGTCGAGATTGTTCTCTGATTGGCTGAAGGAATTTTTTTACTTTTCAGGGTAGGTTATTACCATTTCCAATTATTTCAAGTTATCAATGGATAAATGTAATAATTTACTCAGAATTTGATGGAATTGTCGATACAGCTGATATTTTAGATTACAGATATCATGTTATGTGGTATTATTCATTAGAAACATTGTACCTGCAATAAAATTGTTTACCTATTTATTGTTGTACTATATGGGAAAATATTAAATTTAATTTTCAGATTAATTGACAATTGTAATACAAATCCACTATTAAAAAATATAATTGAATAAATAATAATAATTGACAATTGTAATACAAATCCATTATTAAAAAATATAATTGAATATTATTTGAACTTTCCATGTTTTGCTGCAGCTGATTTTTGCTGATTTTTTTTCAGGGAACAACAATACGAGACATTTTATCAGAAAACATTGAAAAAAAAAATCTGTCAACTGTAATTTTAGTTTTAATTTATGTCTCATTTCAGTTCTTAAGAAATAAAAATATATAAAAAAATGTTTTTTAAAAAAGTTTTTATTTAAAAGATGCACTAAAAAGTAAAAAATAATGTATTTCAATCACAGGAGAATATTTTTTCTTACAGGTTAAAATTCTAATTCTGGGAGTTGTCAAAATGTCGTAGTTTTATAACTCCCAAAGCTTTTATAGATTTTGGAATTTTTACCTGTAAGAAAAAATATTCTCCTGTGATTGAAATACATTATTTTTTACTTTTTAGTGCATCTTTTAAATAAAAACTTTTTTTAAAAAACATTTTTTTATATATTTTTATTTTTTGCTTTTTAGTCATTATTTATTACATAGATTTATTGTTATTACACTGTGTATCTACCGTGACGTTCAAATGACCATCATACCGTCTATGTCGGTATAAGTTACGGTATGTACAAATCGAAAACCCCTTTGTAAACATATCCTAAAATGTTAAAACCCCATTTAACACCTTTAGGGGGTAATTAACTATATAGAATTGCATTGTCACGCAGATTACGTAAGCATGTTAAATTTCATTTCATTGCGACTACAGGAACCCTCTCAAATTTACAAATCGAGAACCCCTTTGTAAACATAACCTAAAACTTCAAAACCCCATTTAACCCCTTTAGGGGGTATTTAACTACATGGGATTGCAGTGTCACGCAGATTATGTAAGTATGCCAAATTTCACTTCAGTAAGACAACAGGAACCCTTTCAAATTTAGCTCCGAAAAAATAGCAGACAGAAAGATAATATTGTAAGCTAAATAAAAGCTTTTAAAAATAGCAACAGCGTATCTATATTTTTTTGGATTGAAATAGAGCACAAATTAAGAATTTCTGTACAAGAAAAGAATTCTGTGTTAAACTGAATCCCAACGATAAATTTGTAGCCACAAGGAACCCATAATTTCAAAGAAAAAAATTATTTTGAAAATTGACAGTTGTTAAAGGTTAGACCTTTAGAAAAAATAACAACAGCGCATTTGCATTTTTTGGGGTGAAGCCGGTCACAAATTTAGACAAAAAATAACAAAGTGAGAAATTTAGTGCCAAGAAAGTCCACCAATTTGAAGAGAAAAATAACTATGAAATTTGATAGTTTTTGCTATAAATTAAAAACAGACCATAAATTGCCAACATACAAAATTTTTTAATCTTATAAAACTTGCTGCAAAATATAGTAGGTCAGATGAATATCTAACAAAAATGCAACTTGATAAAATACGTGATGATCTCTTGCATTGCAACACAGTGAGGGTGTTTGTAACACTTGTTTCTTAATGTATAGGTACTATACGAGTACTATCGATTATTTAAACTTTAGAAAAAGAGTATTTAATTATAAAAAAAGTTTAACAAAATTTAAACACCATGCATGTGGACTACATCCTAGATCATCTATTGGGGCCGATTTGGTAGTTCCACAGTTCCTTGGAGGAAGGTAATGTATTTATTTAAATAAAAGCATCAGTTATGTGGTGTCATTATTATAGTACATGATACAGAAGCATGTTTGTTCCCAAACGAGGTTTGGGGCACTTGATTTTTGAGTTTTAGTTTTTAATAAAAATTTTTAGCTTTATTGAAACAAAAGTAGAAAAAATCAATTTCAGTTTAGGTGTAGAATTCACTACTACAAAATATTATATTCCAACTTGATCACAACTTAGCTGTAATATTTACCACTACAGAATGTATAAAGTAAGTAAGATACACATAGGAGTGATAGAATAACAGAAGCTCCAGTTGAAGAAGTGTGATTGACAATGACGGTCATCTTAAATTCTTATATATTAGTATTCCCTGTCATGATTGATAGTAATTCTAAAGTTGTGGTGATGTGGTAAAGTTTGCTTTGAATGGTATTTAAAATTTTAAAGTTAAAATAATGGAAAGTTATGCTGTATGTTCACTTATGTGAAGACTGGAATCATCAAGAATTCTTTCCGTATTTCAGCAGGGTAAGTAAATTTTTGTTATTATTGTAACTTTTTGTATTGTTGATGTTATTATTATTTGTATGACTGATCGTATTTTAGATAAAGTTTTTTAACAGGTAAAAACCCGAGACAGTGTCACTACTTTGCTGATGAGGACGCCACCAAACAGTTAGAAGTACCATTAGTTTTGCTTCTAAATAAAAAATAACTATTTCATATTAAAAAACCTTATAATTTTTTTTTCTCATTTTGTTTGTTTTGTTGCATTCTAATGTCTTAATAAATGACAATATGTAAGTATATAGTTTTATAGAGTACATAATATAGGTACCTAGTTATTTAATGTATTTTTTAATAAAATAAATTAGAGATATTTATAATCACTGTGTATTATTATTACCTATCTCGTCGAATTGTAAAATATACCTATCAAAATTTAATAGTAACTGCCAAGCACCCTAACAATAACATCTACTATAATAGTGATATCTACATAAAAAATAGTTGGTTTAACACATCGTATAACGTTAAATTGTACTACATCTGTAGTGGTAAAATATACTATAAGTCCGCAGTGTAAAAATAACAGCTGGTAGGTGTAATAATCACGAATTTATAAAAACAATTTTGTAGTGGTAAAATTTGCGGCACAAAATAGTTGAGGCCTATTTCCCTACTACAAGCGTAATAGTAACTCTTTTTCGCGTATTATCTACACTTTTTTTTTCTGAGTGCAGCAGCAGCCGTTTCACGGTTGACCGAAAGGCAAGCAAGATCTGGGTCTATTTGCCGAATTAATTTGCCGGTCCATGTTGTCGTGAGTGCATGTCGCGTGCAAATTCCCTTCATCGTCAGCTTACATTTACCGATTGACCCTCTTCCCTACCTATCTGAACGGGAGCAGCTGGTGCCAACGTGTAGAGTGTACGATTAAAAATTGAAACGTTATCTCAGCTTGACTACGGCATTAAATCCGCTAAACGTAGAGCAGATTGCTGCAATAAAGCCGGATTATTTATCGAGTTGACTTGACGGGATCTGTCCATAAACTCTCTTGTACATTAACTAATGATTGTCGACGGTCCTGCGGATTGTGTTCGTTTAATGTATTCGATTCTGAGAGGAATGAATCAGTGTCGTTTTGGAATCTGATTTGTTCGGAGGTTGTTAATTGCGGCAGTAAAACCGCCTTTTCCTCGCCCAAACGACGGTTTTTGAGACTAGCTTTGTCTCCATTGCCACACTGATGGACATCTGGTGCATCACACCCGCGTTCTAGTTTTTTTAGGATGTTTAATACAACTTTAATAAGCCTATTGTCAGTGAATTTCTCTACGGGAGGGAAAGCAAGATTTTATCAACATTTTTCACTGCACATTGATAATCGGAGTAAAACTTTTATTGCACCACTGTGCGTGTTGTCCTGGAAAGTTACGTTACAATAATAAAAGCGAAGTATTTTGGTCCGAAATTATTTTACCTACCAAACTGATCGATACGCTTATTGGCCTACAGGGTGTTCCGTCTAAACCCCACATTAGAAGTATTGAAAGTTCTAATAAAGATGTTTATCTGAAAGTTGTTATTCAGTTATCTAAGTTATCTAAGATACTAATAAGAGACTGAAAAGTTGTAAAACCTATAAACTGAAAATCTGTAAGATGCTAAAAAACTGAGAAATTGGAACATTGCAACACTAGAGTGGCTGAATAGCTGAAAAATACATGAAACTGAAAAGTATAGAGAAATTTTTATTTGAACAGAGAAAAAACCGGAGAACCTAAGCATTTAACTGTAAGAAGTTAAAAAATTAAAAAACTGGTAACCAAGAAACAAAATACTAAGAAAGAAAAACTGGAAAAGTTAGGAACTACAAATTTTTCAGAAGGTAAAGAACTTAGAAACAAAAATAATGAAATTGAAATATGGAAAAACCTAAACTGAACAACAAAAATACTAAAAAACAAAAGAAACTAAATAACTTAGAAACTGTAATTAGCGAAATGGAAAATTAAGATTTGAAAAGCTAAAAACTAAAATAATTAAGACACTAATAAGACACTGAAAAGCTGAAAAAAATAGAGATTGAAAAGCAAAAAAATGTTTAACTAAGAAATAGACAAATTTGTATCTGAAAAAATAAAAGAGCTAAAATATTGAGAAACTAGAACACTGAGAGAGTAAAAGCACAAAAGCTGAAGCACTAAGAATCCCATTCTGAAAAAGTAAAACGACAAAAATAAGGAACTGAAGAACCAAAATCTCTTAAATGTGTAAAAAAGTTAAAACATCAGAGAAACTGAAAAACTTAAAAAACTGAAATACTCCTGAATTAGTTAACTGTTGTAATAAAAAATTATGAAGGCTGAAACATTAGCTAAGAAAGTTCTGCTCAATGAAAATATTTCTAAGATGGCAGCACTTCCGATTATACCGGAAGTCGCTATTAACTTTTTTATTTTAAATGGAAAGCTATGTTTTTTACTGCGTTTTTGGATTACTTAAGTTATTCTAAGGGAGTTTTTATCAGCTTTCCCTATACCCAAGTTTAACCGTTTTCGAGATATTTAGGATTTTTTGAAAATTTTTGGATTTGCACCTGCCACTTAAAAAATCGGTAACTCGCCTAGTTTTAGAGATTTCGAAATCATATTTGGAGAATTAAAAAAGAAAGCCCATATCTGTTGTTCGTTGTGTTCAAAATTGGAATTGGAAGTTAATAAACCCAAAAATTTTAAGATTAAGTTTGGACAACTTCAAGTACCCATAACTTAATTTTTTTCAAATAGGATGTCCCAATTTTTATTCTACTAGATGGAGGAAAATTTTTTTCTGCATCTATCTGTATTAGCATTCCCTATACCTATCTGTGATAATTTTCAAGTTATGTTGTCTTTTTTGTCATTGTAGGAAATTTCTTACTAACCACAGCTATTTTTGCATAGTTTGCTATAAAAACATTTCTGATTAAACTTAAACGACAAACTCAGTTCAAAATTGTGTTATCAGACCGTGAAAACAAAATAAATTCATTGGGTGTTGGTTTGAAAATCTTTAATTTCTTACCTTTTTTCATTCGTTTCCATGGTAACCTATAAGAAAAGGCCTATGGCTAATGAATTTCTCAATCCCAACAAAAAGGTATTGTAACTTGAAAACTATTAAACATAAGTATAGGGAATGTTAGTACAGATCGAAGCAGAATTAATTTCTCTACCATCTAGTGAAATAAAACTTTCGGCATTTCATTTGAAAAAAATGAGTTATGGATGCTTAAAGTTCTGCAAACTTAACTTTAAAAATTTGGAGTTTGTTATTCTTTTTTAGAAATCTGAAAACACCAAAGGAAAGATCTAGGCTTCCTCTTTCAAATGAGCTCAAAAATATTTCCAAATTTTTAAAAATGGCAGAGTTATCGATTTTTGAACTGGAAGGTGCAAATCCAAAGAAATTTTAAAAACCCTAAATATTTCCTAAACGGCTAAATTTAGGTATAGGGACAGCTTATGAAAACTACCTTAAAATAACTCTAGTAATTCAAAAACGCATTAAAAAATATAGCATTCCATTTAAAATAAGGAAGTTGATAGCGACTTCCGGTATAACCGGAAGTGCTGCCATCTGGAGAATATTTTCATTGAGCAGGACGTAACAGATTATGGTTGTATACAAATTTTCAGATGACTATGATTATTAGAACTCCCAATACTTCTAATGTGGGGTTTAGACGGAACAGCCTGTATAAGGCGAGTGCTTTCTTTTATCTTGCTATTGCTTGTTGTTATCTTTATACGACACTTTCTCAACACAATGGCTGTATGGATTGCACAATGTCCATTAAATTAAATAATTTATTACCTTGTGCTCGTTCCCAGTGAAAACGGCTAAATTGACTACGATCGCGTTCATGTATGTGGCTCCAAATATGTCCGAGCCATACAAGGATTGATGAAATTGTTGTCTGGCATCATACCAGCTACTGGCTGCGTTTGATTATAAATTATGGCGGCAAAAAGAAGTTTTGAATGGTTACTGTTGTGACCTACCATTGAAATCTCTTTTTAAAAAACCGTAAATCACTTGTAAATGAGGTGGTTGTTTTGAATCTGAGGTTAATGGTCATGCGGTGGCCGGTAATGATATAATCCAAAGAAATGCACTGGGCATTCTGCGAATGGAAAAGCCACATGTAGACTTAAAGAGTGGTTAAGAAGAACCGCATCGATTTAAATTTCAATCTTACTTAGCATCGCCAGTGATGCATGAGAAGTAATGCAATAATAGGCACGAAGAAGAATTTTCAAGAGGTTCGTTCGTCTAAAGCGTTGGTTTTGTGTTGATATGGGATGGTGTCGGCCATAAAATCCACCGTGGATAATATCATTATAATAATGGTAAGGGTGTAAATAATAAAAACAAGATTATCACGCACATACAGACTCAGGGATTTAATGATAGGTACCAGCATGCAGCAACGCATGTCTAGATAATAAATCAGTAATTTCCATGTTACTGCGCCCAGTCTTGTCTTCTTCTCCAAAACGACAACTCAACATTATTTCATACATTTTATAAAGTCGGATCGCCTCCAACACTCACGTTTTCTCGTCTAGACGGGCACAAAGAGCGCCTATACAGGGTGATTCTTTTAGGTCCTACATTAGAAACTTTTTAACTTCTAATATAGCTAGAGCTTTAAAATTTTGCATACGATCCAAATCGACCATTCTGAGTTTAACTAAATTATTTTCAAAATGGCTGAACTTCCGGAACTACAAGAAATTGGCGCCAAGTTTGAAATTTTAAATAGTAACCTCACATTTTTATTGCATTTTTGAATTCACCTTCTCATACTGAGTAAAATTTACCCAAGTTGTTGGTACTTATCTGTCATAGTTTTTGACATATGTAAATTTTTTGCTAAAATTTTCATTTGCAGGGGTTTATTTAAAATATCACAGCCCTTGAACCCTTTGCGATAAGTAAATATTTTTTTTGCATTCGATAACCAAAGATTTGAAGAGCCTTCCGGAATTTTCAAAATTATTAACTGTCAAAATTCAAGGTTAGTATGATTTTTTTTAAATTGTTATCAAAAAACGGTTATAACTCAGTTTTTTCAAATGGAACGACCCTATTTTCTTAACGACAATCGAAAGAACATCGATATTTATGGCCACTTTTATCAACATGTCCTATACCTATCTCTCGCAGTTTTTGAAATAATCACAAAAAACGGATTTTACTTTGTAATTTTCATCGTTAATCAAGTAGGCCTTGCAAAACGGTCAACAATTGTCAAACTTTAACATTTTATTTAGTTTTTAGCTGGTTGATTGTGGCATAAACAGTAAAACAATAATATTTAATTATGGT
Source organism: Tribolium freemani (assembly GCA_939628115.1). Classification (NCBI taxonomy): domain Eukaryota; kingdom Metazoa; phylum Arthropoda; class Insecta; order Coleoptera; family Tenebrionidae; genus Tribolium; species Tribolium freemani. The sequence goes on along the minus strand of OW626785.1, from coordinate 1,917,339 downwards.
TTATTATAACTTTGTGAATTATGTAAAATAACTCAATCAATCTGCCATCTAATTTTGAACTTTTTAAATGAAAATGGTGGACAAATCGAACATTTCTTTTGGGTAATAACACAACTTTATCGTATTTTTCGAAAGTTTACTCGATTAAAAATGAAAATAATGAGCTAAAATTTTGTTTTTTGCAATTATTTCAAAAACTGTAAGAGATAGGTATAGAAATTGTTGCTAAAAGTCTCCATAAAAATCGATGTTCTTTTGATTGCCATTGAAAAAATAGGGTCATTCCATTTGAAAAAATTGTGTTATAATCATTTATTGATTATCATTTTTAAAAAATCATAATAGCCTTGTAATTTGACAGTTCAAAATTCTGAAGATTTTAGAAGACCCTTCGAACTTTTGTCTATCAAATGCAAAAAAAATTATTCAATTACTGTAAAGGGTTCAAAAGCTGTGCTATTTTAAATAAACCTTCGCAAATGAAAATTTGCAGAAAAAAATTGACATACTTCAAAAACTATGACAGATAAGTATTAACAACTAGGGTATATTTTAGTCAGTTTCAAAAGGTGAATTCAAAAATGCAATAAAAATAGGTGGTTACTATTTAAAATTTCAAAGTTGGCGCCAATTTCTCATCGTTCCGGAAGTTCAGCCATTTTGAAAATAATTTAGTTGAACTCAGAATGGTCGATTTGGATAGTATACAAAATTCTAAATCTCTAGCTATACTATAAGTTAAAAAGTTTCTAATGTAGGCCCTAAAAGAATCAGCCTGTATTTGCCCATCTCTTCACAACATTAATAATGTTTTGCGACATGTTGGCAACCATGCAAATCACATACATGCATACACAAACAGCTTCTTGAGGGGCCCGACGAGTCTTTTCGTAAAAAATTCATCGCCGGCGGCGTCTTGACGTCGCTTTAACATTTTTATAATCGTGCTGAAAAATGTTCCGCTGAAAAGGGCGAAGTGGTTAATTTATTCTGCGGTGTTGCAAAAGCCTTGTTTTGGAGCACTGTCTTGGCCTGAAATTTATTCTCTTAATGAAGTTGAAATTAAATTGCGTTTGTTAGCAAAAACACAATTTTAAATTATAATCCCGGTTACGAGTTGTGGTAGTTATTCGGAACAGCTGTCACGAAATTTGCAACTAGGTCTTTAAGCAGATCAGGACTACCACACCTATTTCATCAGGAGTCCTGCTGCATGACACCACATGTATCTCTCAGTTGGAAGGTTATTATCTGCTCTGATTTGTTGCACACATATATTTCTCTTTATGATCCAAGATACGGCACTGTGATTTTTACACCTCTTTTGATTTGATTTACAGGAAACAAACGCTTCAGACGAAATGGACTTGACGAGGATACGCATCAAGTCGTAAAATTATTCTCCTTAACAAGAGACTTCGGACAAATAGGTCTTTGCTTTTTTCACCCACCCTTAATTATAACTTTCTTGTAAACTCCCGGAATTAAAAATAAGAGGAATCCTTGAATTGTTTTAATAGCTTCTTGTAGAAAAAATTATTTACCTACCCACACCTTTGACTTACATATTGCTTTGGAAAGTGTTTCACGCATTGCAGCTTGTCGAAAGTTGCGTACAAAAAAAGAAATAAACCAAAAATTAGCATTTCTGCTTATTATCTTCAGCAGGTGCGAGCACTAAATATATGATTAACTCACGATTACAAATGCCAGCTTTTGCGTACTTCCTGTTTCAGCAGCAAGATCAAGTTTGATACGGTCGTTGTGTAATCTCTAAATTCCGGAAAACTTTGTACTAAAAATACCAGGTTGAGTCAAAAATGATGCTCTTTTAAAAGCTTTTATTTAACTCACAATGTTATCTGTCTGTCGGTTATTTTTTCGGAGCCAAATTTGAAAAGGTTCCCGTTGTCCCACTGAATTGAAATTTTGCATACTTACTTAATCAGCGTGACAATGCAATCCTATGTAGTTAAATACCCCCTAAAGGTGTTAAATGGGGTTTTAAAATTTTAGGTTATGTTAACAAAGGGGTTCTCGATTTGTACATACCGTAACTTATACCGACATAGTATGTTGGTCATTTGGACGTCGCGGTAGATGCACAGTGTAATAACAATAAATCTAAATAAAGACTAAAAAGCAAAAAATAAAAATATATAAAAAAGCTTTTATTTAAAAGATGCACTAAAAAGTAAAAAATAATGTATTTCAATTATAGGAGAATATTTTTTCTTCCAGGTTAAAATTCTAAAATTTATAAAAGCTTTGGGAGTTATAAAACTACGGCATTACAGAATTACTTTGTTCAGTTGGCAACTTCCCAAAGCTTTTTTAAATTTTAGAATTTTAACCTGTAAGAAAAAATATTCTCCTGTGATTGAAATACATTATTTTTTACTTTTTAGTGCATCTTTTAAATAAAAGCTTTTTAAAAAAAACATTTTTTTATATATTTTTATTTCAGTTAAAGTTTAATTGAGAAGTAATAGATTAAAGTTAGCTTTACAATATCATTCTTAAGTATATGCCCACCACTTTCTATAACTTGTCAGCTATTTTTTTAATTTTTTGTTTTTAAAAGCAAGGCGTCAATAATTTTGGGCCTCAATTGAAACTTTTGTTTTCTTTGTGTCAAAGTTGAATAAACTAAATTAAGTTTGCAAAAATACCGAAAATCTTTTTGTTCAAATTGTCAGGAAGTAACTGATACTATTTTGAGTCCTTACTTTCGGTGAAATTAATTTCTTGCATCGGCTCACGATTGTTGATGTGTTCAAAATTTAACAAAAAATAATGTGATTGTGAATAAAATACTAGAATACAAACCGCGGTCGTAATGACATTTTTCCAGGTACTATACGATCTCGTATGTATTTTTGTCAAAGTTGTAGTTCGTTACTATTTAATAGAACTTTTGACGCTTTCAAATCATAAGGTAATCTTCATCTGATGGTTTCATAACTTAAAAAACGAGAAGTCATTATCGTATTCTAAGAGGAAGGGCTTTTGACTCAATTTAGTAATTTACTGAAGTAGCTATTTTACGGAACTTGTTCTAATAAAGCCATTAGTGGAAGTATCTCTATTAAGTAAAAAAAGCATACATACTACTGTTACATTTTGCTGTATTTGAGTGTTATGTTTATCTTGGAATTGTGCAGTCGGCTGATGGTCGAATTAACCAAAATTAAGAGATACAGACCTGGGTTTTTTCGTTTGGAAAATTAAGCGTCACGAGTTGAAGATAACGAGTTGAAATAAAGCTCGGCATTGCACCGACATCCACCTGGTCAGTGACGGCCTTTGCGGTCGACGACCTTCATTTTGAACATGTGGTCGATGATTTTATGGCTCTTCAAACTGTTTATTTTTCAAGGGTCTACAATTTTCAGCAGGAACAGCAGGACTGACACTTGCGATATTCAATGTTATTAAAAAATTAAGTTTTTTGCGGACGTTTACTGTAATCTTTTATTACAAGCTTGAATTTGGAGTTAAATTATTTTGTGGTTAACTGTAAAGGCATTTATCCACTGTGGGATTAGGTTTATCTGTATTTGGCCAGTTGGAATAATGATTTTCTAGGTAATTTAATTATTTGGATATGCACAACGGCAAACATTGCCGGTTCATTCAAATTAAGGAATTTTATTTTGAATGAAATTGTTTCATTGTACTGTTTGCTGCGTCTTTTTACACTCTCGGACACAACCAATCAAATTACTGCACTAATTCAGGCAACAGCAAACTAAGCGTCAGTAGTCAGAAAAGTTGCACAATTTAATTGTGTTAATAGCTTTTGCTATTAGCTTTTTAATTGAGTCAGAAATTTTTTTTAACTTTAAATTGTAAACCGAAATTGGTTTTTGGTATGTATTATCAGAATACCTTCCCACATTTAATTTATTCTGAATTTTAGTTGTGGTATTGCTTTATTGGGCTTGAGAGCGGCTCATGTGAAAGCGTTTGTGTTGCGATGTGACAAAATGCATCGTTTGATGATCCATCAGGTCATTGCCAGGGAAATTCATTCACGCACATATATCCAAACTAGAAAAGTTCACTGTCAAGTCAAAAGAGTGCCTCAGGTGAAGCGAGTCGTCATTTTCTAATAATTGCTATCAGTGGACGGTGTCTTCTAATGAAGCAACTAAGTCTTGAATCGTGCTGTAGTCACTTTGATATATGATAGCGGTAAAACGATTTTTTCAATAAGATAATGATTTGGCACAGTTAGTTGTTAATGAAGCGATTGTGTTAAGCGTCGTGATTTTCATGAAATGCACTTTCTGTGTTGTAATTACGGTCGAGAACGCGCCTTGATGATACCAGCACTTTTTTGGAAAAAACAGACGTGAAGAGTTTCACTTTCCTGTTGCGTAATTTGGGTAAAGGGAACATGCAAGATTTTATGAAGAATTTTGCTTGTATCCATCTATGTCATGTTTTGACACTTTTTGATTGAAGAATTAGTATTGAAGTGTGATGTAATTAACGGTAAAAATGATCGTTTAGTAGTCAACAACCGGATTTTTGTTTGAATAATTTGAATGTTGAAATATTTTGTTACTACAACACACCTACACGATTAACCGAACGAATTGATCTTTAATGCTTTTCTGTTGTTTTGATGTAAACTTTTAGCGAATTGAAACTTATTTTACTTTTAAATAATAAAATAATAATTTAAAATGGTTTTGGAATGCAATCAAGTTAACCTGATAGGGGTATTTATAAGATAAGGAGGAAAAAAATGGTTGGACCAGTCACGTAAGATTCTTAAATTCATTTTAATTTCAAAGATGAGGTCAGAAACTTTTTAGTACATCATTGGACTAATGTTTCTAAGATACCAAATGCTTGATTAAAAAAAAAGAAATTGATATCTTTAAGGGAAATAAGTTGATTACATTTTACAGAAAAACTTCTTACAAATTAAAATCTTTGAAATAACTGTACCCGTACCTACCAAAAGGGCGTCTTCATACAAACTTTTAGTAAATTAAAACTTTAGAGTAGAATGTCTGGTTTGGGTACCTACTGAGATTGTTTTTTTTTTGTAGCAAGAAGTTCATAAATGGAAGTAAGTGTAGCAGGATTTTAATTAAAGTGAAAACATCAAACTGACTTAAATCGGTATAAAAACAGTTCTCAAGTTTGTAGAGTTTTGATTGAAAAATTCCTTTTTATTTTGTATCTCTTGAGCTAGAACCATACCTGCTCTTAATGAGTAAAGTTAAAATTTGTTAGTCAGACGAGACAGATATTTTTAAACTAAGAAAATCGTTTTTGTTTGTAAAACTTTGAGTATTAGTTGGAATTACGTGCAGGTTTTATTCCTCCATACTTTCTAGTTTCATACATCGTAATCAAAAGTAACCGTGTTACAGTGGCCGATAAAAGCTAATGGAAAAGTAATGGATGAAAACTTTAATTAGTTCCACCTACATTTTTTGTTTCGTTTCTAATGAAGCAATTTACCGTGTAAAACCACGAAGAAGTTGCGAGAAAAGTGGAATATTTAAATAGCGCATTATGCAGTGGTTGTTTTTCTGATAGCAGCAGCAGAGTCGTATATTTTTGAGAGACAAATATGAGACAATTTTGTTTCAAGCGTGCATTGTTTAGTTTCATGATTAAGAACATAAGCACCAGCATGACCTGAAACGGGAACGAACAAAATAGTGAAAACAAACACTTATCTGTTTGAATCTAAATAGAGTAGCTATAAATTCTCCGTTTCAGTTTCAGCAAAGTTCAAGTTCCTCTATTACATTATCTCGGAATTACATTCATATAACGGGTTTCCAAATATTTCCAATTCGCTATATACAACCACCATTTAAACAAGCAACACCCACCGATTTTACGTGATACTAAGCCTATTTACACAAGTAATAAATTATCATAATTGCTTTATTAATCCTTAGGCTGGACTACTCAGTTACGTATTTGGTAACAGTGACTGAGTAGAATTCGAGGCTTGAAGAGGCGTTTAAAGATTAATACATCCGACAGGCTTTAAGAAACACAAATATGTAATTGGCGGAAAGCATCGATTAGCCGGTATTTTGGTAGCAAAAGACCACCAATCTCGTTTCTCGCCCTTAATGACAGAAACACAGCTTTTGGACGATAATTAATTCACTGATGTAATTAGGAATATCTGCAAGTTCCACAACCGGCTTAGTTAACTACCACCATTAAGCTCACACGAAATTGGAGCTTCTTAAACGGTCAGATTCACGCAAAAGGTTTTAGACAAATGAGGCAATGCTTAAGTGGTAGTTCTAAGTTTTAATACAGGTTTCAGAATGTTATTTATAATAATGAATACCTTCTAGTTTATTTTTTGTGAAAAGAATTACTTAGTATTACTTGATCAAATTATATTGGTAGTACTTGAGATGGCAACAAGAAATTTATCTGAATCAAATCGTATTGCATTCTGAAAGTACTATATAATTTTATTCTTTACAATAAATGAAAAAAAAGTTAATAAAGGAAGTATGCTATTTTGTAAGTCCTTTGGGTGAAATGACGGAGCTACGTGTTTTTTCTGGGAGATAAAACTGCAAATAAAAAGTGTTAATTCCTATTTTTATTTCGTTCATGTGATATTATGCCGCCATCAAAATTTGATACTGTTATAACTGAAAATTAAAATCCTTGAAAAGACTAATAAAAAATTACATTTCGCGATTTAACCACTAAAACTTGGTACAATTACCTATCATAATGTGATAGCCAAGAGTCGTGAAGTCTAAGCACTGACACTTTTAACATCACGCTTTTTTAATCGTGCCGTTTTATGATCCACCCTTGACCATTGTTGTTGGTACAAAGGAAGTGCAAAATTTTCAGTCGTGTTCTGTTGGCGCTCTTTGTTCCGTTCTTTGGTTATTAATGAGGTTTCTCGCAGGTGGAAATCAAACGGCGTAATGATTAATAGGAGATCATAATTTATGCCGATGCGATTGCGAGCAAGATTAGTGGTGTTTGGATCGCCTATCATAGCATCATAATTATTGATAGGATAATTCATTGGACTTGCAACTCACGTTGGATGTTCTGAGAACACTTGGCATTAGAGAAAAATTATTTTTTGGTGTGGAAAGCTTGTTCTGGCATGAAATATGAATCCGTTTGCAGCTTCGGATTTTTAATAGGGGAAAAAAGGCGGTAAAAAGTCTGGATTAATGAAATTGCAGCATGTGCACTGTGCTGAAAACCGGAGGACACGAAGCAAGGAAATGTTCAGCATGGGAGTGTTTTATTATGGTCCTGGGAAACATTGTGATGCTGACAAAGTAAATTTATTGTCACGAGGAAATTAAATCGACTCTTTTAAACGAAATACGCATGTACCTTGCCTGATTATAATGTTAAACTCGTAGATCTTGGAGTTTAATTAAACGTAAAAGACAGTCGTCTTATATTAATTAAATCCATCGTAGACTGATGTTCTTACTATGCTAATTCATATTTAATCTTGCTAAATAATGGCGGCTCCGTATTCAGATATGGAGCCGTTTTCAGAAGATTCACTTTAAACGTATTTAGTGACATGATCCCGAATTGTGTCACAACTCGCGGTTTCTTTGAGCTACAAACGATGTTCGTGTCTTGCATTAGTAAAATGAGCCGCTTGACTGAATACCGAAGCATCGATGTTGCCTTTTTCACCGAAATTCCACCGTCTTAATATCAATCTCGATATAAGCACCGCTGCCATATTTCACGGTTTTATGTGTTTCTCCAGGAGCATCGGTAGTTTTACCGTGAAAATACCAACAAATTCAACCACTTTAAATTCAGAGTTCTCGTTTATGTTCACCGGTGCAGTTGCATCTTGAATTTTCTCATCGCCGGAGAGAACGAATGTTTTTATTGAACGAACGTTGACTACCGAAAAGCTTTCTGTCTAAAAATATTAATGTTGGCCTTTTTTCCCTATTGTATTTTCTTGAAAAGTAGCAATCCTTCTATTTGACGTGATCTTTCAACAGGACGGGAATCTAAAGTCTTCAGTGTTCGAGGAAGTGTGAAAATGCAAGGATTTAGTGGATATTGTGTATAAACAAGAATTGTAGCAATGGGAAAATCCGGATTTTTCTTTACATTTTCTCGTGTGATATTGAATTCCACGTAAAAATGTGTATGAATCAACGTGGGAACCGTTTCCGCGAGGAAAAAATTGTAATCCAATCAACAAAAAATGTTGCAGCTTACGGATTATTATACTCATAGCTTTTGCACTTTGCATAACTATTTTTCTCTTTTAATTGGTTTTTTCTTGACCCAATTCACCCCAAAATAATGCATTTTACTGTGCAAAGTTTTATCATGAAAAAATAAGTGTGTAGTACATTGCAACAGCGATGGAAATTGCATTGCTATTCAGACATGTCTCCGCAAATTTCGTAAATTCGATTTAGCAATGTCTTGATGTGTCTAATTGGGTTTTTATTTTTCAGGTAAGCAGTGCCGTTGTTAATTCTTTAAGGTCGGTAAGTAACACGAATTAGATTAAGGATCGTTTATTGTTTGTACAGTTAAACGCGAGATTATCAGCCTCCGGTTTTTGTTATGACTTTCTTAAACTGCTCGTAAATTTCATAATATGCTTTTGCTTATTTTACGCAGTTTTACAAAGGCGTAATAATTACAGGCGTTTTGATTTAACTGCTCTGTAAATGTGTTTTTCAACTTTCAAGTTGTCATAATGAAGTCATACGTAAAGTACAACCTTTTTTTTTTCATCGTTTACTATTTGATTTGAGCTATTCAGTAATCGGATATCAAAAGTGCTTCCTTGTCGAGATGTGTATTCTACCATAACAATAGACAACAGACAACAGCACTATAATCTCGCGAGATAATAAAATTCCCACATTTTATTAAATCCTTATGTAATGGCGTCTAGTTTTGAACAGAATTTCCTGTATGTCATTTTATCCGATTTACAGTCAGTTTCCACGAAGGACACTAATTCCGTATGTAAATACTAAATGGACATTTGTGACCTTTCTTATTCATGTTTCCTTAATAAACATGGACACCGGTGGGCGATTTATTTTCCTTCTTAGCAACATCCTTCACGCTAAAAAAACAAGAAACACTCAAGACAATCTCGAATCAATCAGTTTTCAGTTGATTTTTCACGCTCTGCTCACCAGAATTAAGCCACGGCTTCAAAACTGGAGTTACTGAAGTGCTCCTACTAAAATTAGTTTCACTGTTTGAGATGTCGTCAGCATTAGGATTATGCCAAGTTAGGTAATAAAACTGTCGTGTTACCTGTAAGTGCACTAAGCTTTATGGGTCAAATTATTACGGCTTGCGACTCGCTGAGCAGAAAACTTAACAAACCTGCATAATAAATTTCGGCCTCTCCAGCTGAGAAAAACTTAACGTTGATTGAAGAAGTTTTTGCTTATTCTCACCCATGAATGGAACTATCCGAATTGTTCGAGCCGGATGGATGGTAAAACAATTTTGTTACACGATATTCACCTGCTTTGCTATCTGTGGAACCGCAGACTACGTTGAATGGTTTTGATCAAGGTCGCCCAGATGCCCACTCGTCAGGAATCTGCAAGTTAACAAAGGGCCTGTGGGCCGACAACAACACCGATCTTATAATTCGAAAACGTTACGTCTAGCAGGATGACAGGTTGGAATGAAAACTGATCTCGCCGATGGCAAATCATAGTTTTTTATTTTTTACAGTAGTCTTGCTAAAGCAATAGCACAAAATGTCGATGACGAGCGTGATTTTCTAGTTTTAGTTTGGGAAAAAGTTTTCAGACCTTTGACTTTTCAATCTGAAGTTGTTTTATATTTATATCGCATCTACCAAGCTTTGAAATTTTCATCCTGTCTTTTATCCTTCACGTTGGATGCTTACAAGGTTGAGGGATCAAACAATAAGAGCAAAACCTAGGAACCAATGCGATTGCTGAGTTAACTAGGAATATACCAATGCGAGAGAATTTCAAATTCACTTATCGAGACCAGAGGAGAAGATTCTCTTTGATGCCGCCTTTATCATCGTCAATTTTACACTCGTACAAGATTAACTGATTTCACGTACAGTCACCCAAAATGAAAATGACGCGTCCATAAACCCCGATCCCTTGACCGCAACCAAATCATTAGAGATCGTAAACTAGTTTTGAGTCGAGTTCCACATTTCATTTATCGGCTTTTGAAATGTTTAAGGGTTTCTTGATGGAAATTGTTGGTTATCCCAAATGTGAAATAATACAATTTTTAAGTGTGAGAGACGCTGTGAGAGAAGGTCACAAAAATAAAATTGTTAGTTGGTTTGCAAGTTTAATTTATTATTTGGTTGATGCAAAATAAATTTTAGTGTGCAACGTCTTTGTTTAAAATTTGAAATACAATTGCATTAAGACATTTTAATTTTAAGAGTAAATACTTAATTAAGACACGATTCACTACGAAAATCTTAAGATAAAGAAGTTAGAATTAACAAAAATTAGTGGTAATTCAATTTTAAAGAGGGAAACATTTTTAGTGATCTTTTTGTGGGTTCTTCTAAAATTTAAACAAATGCAGAAAACACTAAAATTGTAACTACTTATAATATTTAATTTTATTCATTATTTCGAAATGGTATTCTAAAATCAATAAGACTTGGAGTGTTTATATAATAAACTTAGTTTAACTTATTTCGCATCAATTAAATAGTAAATTAAATTTGCAAAAAACAAATTGATTTTCTTTGACCTCTCAAAGTGACGAAACGTGGCGACGAACATGAAACTTTTTTTTACTTCTCATTTGTCTTCCAAGAAAATTAATAAATGTTTATCAATTCGGAGAAGAATTTGAAAATTCTTTCTTGCAGTTTTGGGCTTAAGTTACCCCTTGTGGTGTTACGGGTTTGTTAATTATTTTCTCGTGAATCTTATTTGCGGTAATAGTCGGAATTTTAATCCGGGTATTCCCATGAATGAATTGCCGAAATATTTATTGATAACTTTTATTCTGGCTATTCTAATTTTTCAAAACATTAAGGGCAGGCTTATAAAAAACTCTATTAAAATTTAACACGTTGTTAACAACGAACTAAAATTTAATGGAGCTTTCTATAAACCGGCACTAATAAACTAAAATGTTCACAAAAACGATTGTGCAATTAATAATTAAAACCATTAAGAGTGTAGACGTCTTTGCTTGAAGTTTAGAATAACAATTGATTTCGACATTTTTATTTTATCTTGTTTTATGCACAACTATTATTGCAATAAGTTTTATATTCTTAAGAAATAAACTATAAAGACGATCAAATTTTTAGTTACAGTTTGTGACAATCAGATTTTAAGTATAACAGTTATTTTGAATTGAAATAATTTTTGGACAATGGATATCAAAGTGATCGTTACGCGATCGCATCACAATCCGCGAAATTTCATTTAATGATAATTTAAACAAAATGAAATAAGAATCCATGTTTTGCCGTGTTTTTTTTAACTGCACACTAAAACTTATTTTGCGTCAACCAAATAATAAATTAAATTTGCAAACCAACTAACAATTTAATTTTTGTGACCTTCTCTCAAAGCGTTGAAACATCGCGTTGCGAAGAACTTAAAAATTGTATTATTTCACATTTGGGATAACCAACAATTTCCATCAAGAAATCCTTAAACATTTTAAAAGCCGATAAATGAACTCGACTCAAAACTAGTTTACGATCTCTAATGATTTATAGCAGGGGTTGGTTGCGGTTAAGGGATCGGGGTTGCACGGTAGGCGTTCGTTTATGGACGCGTCATTTTCATTTTGGGTGACTGTACTTAGTAGATTTCATTATAAGTAATTGGAAAACGACTGCAGGAATTGTTTCGTTTCGTTCTTGTTACGGTTTCTTTGGTAAAAAGATGAATCGGGGAAGCTTGCCAAGGAATTTCATCAGTGCATTACTGCACTGCAGGCTTCAACAGTGCAGATTTTTATCTTCGTGGACGATTTTCACATCGCACTTCATTTAACCAGTCACGAGGTCACGATTCCATCATTTATTCTAATTTAAATCCAGGGAAAAACATAAACAGCGGATGAAAACGTGTTTTTCTCCAATTAAAATGATACGAGAACCTGTTCGTGTACGAATTCAAGAGGTAGAAGAGTTGTTTTCGATTTTATATATAGACAGTAAGCTAACTTTGGGGCATTATAGGAGATTGACCGACGAGGTTTTGGGATGATGCCAAAAAGTTGTATTGACATTTTAAGCGTGCACAAAAAACCTAAAAGGAGAAATTCGAAAACACGACACCATCAATCAGCTTGCAACTGGATTGTTTTTGGTTTAGTCACTTTTGACGGGGCTTGTACAACACCTACAAAGTTTACAAACATCGAAATAATTTCGTAATGTTTTTTTAAAACAAGGAAAAATGGACAATGGAAAGAAAGAATTAGTTTTGCAAATGAAGTTCTCATTCGTGACTGAAAATGTTTATTGGTGTAATAAGAATTGCCGCTTTGAAATAACTCATAATAGTGAAGAGGCTTCGAACTCCTATAGACATTTGTTTATCCACTAAGTGACTACGGATTAATGTCCACTTTATTAATAGGAATCCAGGCGCAATTTATAAAGGCATTATGTGTGTCTGGAGTCGTTGCATGTGTTTTCTCAATATAAGTGAGGATATTCCGATAAGGAAAGCTGTTGCCGCAGATGTTTCTTCTCGTGCTCACTTTAGGTTCCATGACCGATTATGGACTTATGAGTACGACTAGAACAAGGGTATGTTATCCTACGAGTACTAATTGAAGAATTCCATTGAATGTGTACATGGAATAATGAAGACGAACGTCATGCATTGATGACTAACATCTAACGGTCTACTTTTTTATTAATAGAGTTTTTAACGTTTTTTGATTGGATTCCGTCAACTGACAATATTCCATCACTCATGCCAGTCACCTTTATTAAAATAGGACAAAACGGAAAGACTCATGAATATTCGTAATTTACTCGAAGCTAATCTGTGATGGATGCAATTCCGATAAATGCACCACCTAATTGTTGAAGTAGACGGCATTGTTGCTCAGTCTTGACTATCTCGATCTTAGGTCCACACAAGGTAAAAATGTTGCTTCACCAAAGATAATCGTATGTGGAGGTCTCCTGGTTTTTTCTTTAACGTGCGTGTAATTTAGCTTGTTTACAATAGAATTGTAATTACTCATAGATAAACACTATTACTACTATTTTTATCGGATCAAGGTCGTCACGAAGGTGATTTTTTCCCGTGAAAAATTAATTTCTGTTGACATCCGCACATGTTGTATGCAACGTCCGTGAAATTCCACAAAAATCGGTGTGCCTAAAGCCGCACTAAACTAGGACACAGTTTGCGGAGGGATGTTTTCATCGCTTTGGCTTATATAGAAAATCGGTTCATCCGGACATGCCAATCTACAAACTTTTGTTATATGTTTCGGTTTATTCCCAGAATAATAAACTTGTTTTTGCTCCGGGTTGGGGAAAGCCATAGTTTAGTTTAATAACGTGTCTAAAACGTTTGCCTAAATATTCGAATGGAATTATTTTATACGGTTGTAAAAAGGTATAATAAAAGAGAACCAGGTAAGTTCCGGTTTGAATTTTTGGAAGGGCCGACACAAAAGCCGGCTTGCATTGTAATTGTTCATTACTTTTATGGCGGGAATACCAAGGTGTCGAGTAAAAACATGTCTGGAATTTCAGGCAAAATTTATCCGCTTTGAGATTAAGTTTGGGAAAGAATTTGTTTTACAACTTTGCGGGTTTGGAAGATGTCTGAGCCTAATGTGTGGCACTTAAACATCCATCGTCCTTTTCTCAAAACCATTTTCTTTTGGATGTTTATGCAAGAGAAAGAAGGAAAAATCATGTTTTCCTAATTTGGAAGCTGACAAATATGGTCTGTTTGGAAATCCTTCTGTTCATAAAATTTTGTTCTACGTGTTGTTCTACCCACACCCACATTCGATATTTATTTGCTCTCTTAAGGTGGCGCTCTGCGAAAAAGTGCTGATTTTGGTCAAACTCAACTACCAATATCTACTAAACTCTAAGAGATACGACTTTGATTTTTGTATATGTTACTGTTAACATTTTTCACTAAGTATTTACTAAATTTCAATAATGTACATAAAAAAACAATTGACATAAAAAATCACAAAATATCCATGTTTTCAACACTTCATCGAGATAATCTTAAGAACCATAATACGTAGATAAATCGGACTGGGACCATTTGAAAACACACAAAAATATCTAGTGATATTACCCACTTTTAACTACACTTTTAAAATTGACTTTTAATTAAAAAAATACGTTTGATATCTTTGTAAAAGTAACGAAATTTGTTGTAGAAAGTTGGTAATCTCACTAGATATAGTTGATTGAAACGATTTGGCGTTTGCCGTTTTCAAAAATGTTTAGATTATCTCAAAAAACAATTTTTTGTTATTTCTGGCACCGGCCACCAGTTGTCGCTTCAAATTTGAGCTGTCTGAATTGTCGCCTAAAGCAAAATATCTCCTCGGGTCCCTTCAGGTAGTGGAGAGTCAACCCCTCATTGTAAATTTTATTTGTCCTCATTTTTGTGGCAAAGTTGGAGTAAATAAGATGATTTCGGTATTCAGTGCTTGATCTTTAGAAAAGGATTTACATTGATTTATAAAATCCTTTTCAAATTCATTATTAAAATTTTGATTCCGCCTGGGTCGGATTTAAAATCCATACATGTTAAAATTAAATTTTAATTTCACTTTCTATAAATTGACCGACCCCTAGTAGTAATTTTTTACTTAACAGATTATACCACTAATTTTTTGCTGTTTTTGATTTTTTGGATTTTTGTGAAATTCGAGTAGAAAATGTTTTTTTACTCGTTTCAGTTAGTAAAACGTCAATTTTTTAGCATTCTAAAAAAATAACTTATAAAGTTGACAAATGTAAAAAATTAGTAAAATGATAAGGAACTTCTTAGTAATATTTTTATAATTAACGTTTGTTCAACCAAACCTACAAATTTTTGAAACATGGGTAGTACTATGAGAAATTTAAAAAATCGAAAAAGTGTGTTATTGAAACAACAAAAAATTACTCATCAAATACTACACGAACATTATTTTCCAAAACATTTCTCAAACGGGTTGTCATTGGTCATTATAATTTGCTTGGAACCCTGCGGATACAACGTTTACAAAAAGTTTTATCAAATAATTTTTAATTTATTCACACTCTGTTTTGTACGAAGTCTATCGATAAATAATAGTAATTATTACTTTATCGATAATAATAATAATACTTTAACTTGTATGGAAACGCTGATTATCATAATTTATCAAGCTGAAGAGTCAAATAAAAACATTTCCACAGGTAATATTTAGTTAGAATAAATTTTTTCCCTCAGTTTGCATTAGTTTATCATTCACAAAGAAAAAAAAATTACAATATTTTTAGGAATATTATAACAAAATTTGCCAACAGTTATCTTCTTTTTCTATATGGTGGTGTAGAAGATAACAGAATTTTGTGAACAACAACTGATAAGAAATATTTGAAAACGTGGTGTAACTTAAGCCAACCAAGTTCGCATAATTTAGAAGAAATGTGACTATATTTTTTTAGCTTAGTCTGTACTGTGTGATTTGATCGAGACAGGGATAGTATATAATAAAGCAGTAGTAAATGATGGGCAGAACTAATGACTCGCAAAGTTTTTTCCTGAGTTTGAAATTGATTAAACTTATATTAATATATAAAGATTTAAGAGCGACGTAACTTTTCTTTACCAGATTTGTTACGTGTTCCTTAAATCGAAGACTTTCGTCCAAATAGACACCTAAATTTTTTACCACATGAACCAGCTTCAACTGTTGATTGTTTATTACGATTTTTAAATGTTTTGTTACGTTGCTTCTCACCTTTTTTGAACAGAACAACACAGATTGACATTTGGAGGCATTTAGTTTTAAATTATGGCTTGATGAGAAGAGATGTACAGGCTGATTCTTTTAGGGCCTACATTAGAAACTTTTTAACTTCTAGTATAGCTACAGATTTAAAATTTTGTATACGATCCAAATCGACCATTCTGAGTTCAACTAAATTATTTTCAAAATGACTTAACTTCCGGAAGGCATTTTTGAATTCACCTTTTGAAACTCATTAAAATTTTCTCAGTTGTTAATACTTATCTGTCATAGTTTTTGACGTATGTCATTTTTTTATGCAAATTTTTATTTACAGGGGTTCATTTAAAATATCACAGCTCTTGAACCCTTTACAGTAAGTGAATAATTCTTTTCGCATTTGATAACCAAAGGTTCGAAGGGTCTTTTAAAATATTCAGAATTGTCAATTGCAAGGTTACTATGATTTTTTGAAAATGATGATCAAAAAATAATTATAACACAATTTTTTCAAATGGAATGATCCTATTTTTTCAATGGCAATCAAAAGAACATCGATTTTTATGGAGACTTTTATCAACATTTTCTATATCTATCTCTTACAGTTTTTGAAAGAATCGCAAAAAACGGAATTTTAGCTCATTTTCATTTTTAATCGAGTAAACTTTCAAAAAATACGATAAAGTTGTACTATTAATTAAAAAACATGTTCGATTTCTCCATCATTTCAGTTCAAAATTCGATGGCAGACTGACTGAGTTACATTACATAATTCACTAAGTTATAATCAACCATAATTAAATATTATTGTTTTATTCTTTATTCCATAATGAACCAGCTAAAACTAAATAAAATGTTGAAGATTGACAATTGTTGACCATTTTGCAAGGCGGCCTACTTGATTAACGATGAAAATTACAAAGTAAAATCCGCTTTTTGTGATTATTTCAAAAACTGCGAGAGATAGGTATAGGACGTATTGATAAAAGTCACCATAAATGTCGATGTTCTTTCGATTGCCGTTAAGAAAATAGGGTCGTTCCATTTGAAAAAACTGAGTTATAACCATTTTAAAAAAATCATACTAGCCTTGAATTTTGACAGTTGATAATTTTGAAAATTCTAGAAGGATCTTCAAACTTTTAGTTATCGAATGTAAAAAAAATTATTCACTTATTGCAAAGGGTTCAAGAGCTATGATATTTTAAATAAACCCCTTCAAAAGAAAATTTTAACAAAAAAATTGACATACGTCAAAAACTATGACAGATAAGTACTAACAACTTGGGTAAATTTTATTCAGTTTGAGAAGGTGAATTCAAAAATGCAATAAAAATGTGTTGTTACTATTTAAAATTTCAAAGTTGGCGCCAATTTCTCGTAGTTCCCGAAGTTCAGTCATTTTGAAAATAATTTACTTAAAATTTTAAAGCTCTAGCTATATTATAAGTTAAAAAGTTTCTAATGTGGGCCCTAAAAGAATCACCCTGTATACTATGTAGATCATCGTTATTAAGACGGGGGTTTGTAAAATTGAGTTTCTTTTTTCAAATACATGGACTAAAAATTTAAAGCAATCCTTATGTTTATAAACGTGCTCCTGACGTCCCATTTCTTTATCTCTTACCTGGAAGGCCAGGATCCGACCATCAAATGTTGCATCCATGAATCGTGGTGCTCAGGTTCGTCGAGAAACCAGCGAGATCACTCTCTCTTTTGCCCCCCTGGGTCTCCGCTCCGGTGCCCCGCCAAAGTTACCGGTCGGTCCTCCGCAACAAGCACGGCACAACCAGTCGTCCGGTCGCGCGTTCTTCTATCAACATCGAAGAGTTTGTATGTGCATTAGTTGTGTATTTAGTGATGTTTTTCACATTTTGGACGGTGTTTGTGACGGAAATTCTCTTGTTGTGTGCGGTGGAATGTGACCGAAGATTGTGCGGTGTGTCTTAGATTATGGTAATCGGAGTTTTTGTTTTGTGTCTCTCAAGTGGATAATCTCGGGGTAATCCTGACGGTGGCCTGTCTTAAATTAACACAATAAAGTTATTTTCACGTGCTTTTGGGATCACCTTGAAATCTAGGATCTGTACCAGTCATGTCAAATCACCGGATTTGTTAATTGGAGTCTGTTTATTTACAAGTTGAGATTTTAGTGTTAATGGTCGTTTTTGTTACTACAATTTGTTGCGGTTTTGGGAATAAAAAAATAAAATGGCTTTGGTTAAGTTTCAAGGATTAAAGTTTAATAATGGAGTAGATCAACAAATCCAAGTGTACCGGAAGGTTAATCATCGGCAACAAAAAAGAAATTATCATACACATTCACATGTGCGTGTTTATAATGTAAAGTTAATGTTTCTTTGATACTCTAAAAAATATTTTGTGGTTGTTAATCTATAAATTGGTTTAAATTTAAAATTTGCCATTATTGAAATGGATACATATTAGGAGTGCCATTGTTTTGACAGTCATTATAAATAATGGAACGACATAAGTAGATAAGTATCTATTAATTCTTCAATTTAACTTTCTACAAGGGTGTACCGTCTTACATTTAAGGTAAACGAACGTGGAAATTTATTGTTGCATCATGGATGCGTGGGTGTATTTTAATCGATAAACAATTGTAATTTTACCTGACCTTATACCTGAATATAAAAATAAACAAACGGTAACGTAATGGCCTCATTAAACATACCACTCTTTGATGAACGTCAAGATTTGCGTCTGGGAGTTTCAATTTGAATAATGTTTTTACAAAGCGGTCATAATTTAAATTTTACTTGACATACAGGGTTATTCGTAATTATGCGACGATAAATGAACCTCAAAAAGGACCTATAAAATGATGCCAATTGTGATTATAACTCGTGTCCTATCGAAACTGATAAGAATTTTACAGCCCTGGGAAGTAGGGGTATGGAAACACGTTTTTGCACCATAACTTTGGAACTATTTGACCAAATATTACAAAACTTGGTAGACTTACTAAAGAGAACATGCCTTTTAATCTGGTAATTACGAAAATCGGATACATCCACCCAGTTTCCGGTTGCAGCTTTTCCGGAACACATTTTTTGTGTTTTTTTAATTTTTTGCCCTCTTAACACTACTGTTTTATTGCTTAAATCGATAGAGTAATCTATTGCGAATAAAAAAGGTAAACCTTCTAAACCTTCTAAAATGCACCGTTTAAAAGTTATTTTAATTTAAACAGAGGCTTGCACCTGACCAAAATCAAAAAAGTATGAATTTTGAGTAGACAATATCCGTAGCAACAAAAGTGCATCTGCACTCAAACCCCTGTCAAGTCCTATCAGACAGTTGTCAACTTTAACTTTGGACAATTTAGGGCTCTAATTTGAAAATACTCAATAAAAGAGTTTACTTCAGCTTCAAACCCCTGTCAAGTCCTATCAGACAGTTGTCAACTTTAACTTTGGACAATTTAGGGCTCTAATTTGAAAATACTCAATAAAAGAGTTTACTTCAGCTTCTTAACATAACCTACAATAAATTTAAACCAATTTGGTAGCATTTACGATTGATGAATTCATGTAGTGTCTGGAAGACAAGCGAGTAGATGCACCAACATAGTAGTTGTGCACTTTTATTAAGAATCTTAAATCCTAATATCTCTATTCGGAATTTGATGTGATAAACCTACCAAATACAACAAATAATCAGGTAACGACTAATGACTTTTTTGAGAATTTTCGATGAATTAATCAATCATAAATGCGACCAAATTGGTTTAAATTTATTGTAGGTTAAGTTAAGAGGCCGAAGTAAACTCTTTATTTTCAAATTAGAGCCCTAAATTGTCCGAAGTTAAAGTTGACAAATGTTTGACAGAATTTGACACTTTCGTTGCTACGGATACCGTCTACTCAAAATTCATACTTTTTTGATTTTGGTCAGGTGCAAGCCTCTGTTTAAATTAAAATAACTTTTAAACGGTGCATTTTAGAGGTGTAGAAGGTTATACCTTTTTTATTCGCAATTGATTACTCTATCGATTTAAGCAATAAAAAAGTAGTGTTAAGAGGGCAAAAAATTAAAAACACAAAAAAATGTAATCCGGAAAAGCTGCAACCGGAAACTGGGTAGATGTATCTGGTTTTCGTAATTAACAGATTAAAAGGCATGTTTTCTTTAGTAAGCCTACCAAGTTTTGTAATATTTAGTCAAATGATTACAAAGTTATGGTGCAAAAACGTGTTTCCATACCCCTACTTCCCAGGGCTGTAAAATTCTTATCAGTTTCGATAGGACACGAGTTATAATCTCAATTGGCATCATTTTATAGGTCCTTTTTGAGGTTCATTTATTGTCGCATAAATACGAATAACCTGTACAGACCGTAGTTTGCACATTACGCGTCTTACATAACTTTATTCTTAACAAGGCAAGGTAGAGAATGTTGTTAATCGCCAGCAAGAAAGTCACAATATCCTCGCAAAACAATGAGTATTATCGTGAAAGTGTAAAGATGAGCGCACAATGAACCATTGAAAACGTAGCATTAAGTGTGTGCACATCTAGTTTATTTTTTACGTTTCGTGGCGTTGGAAAATATTCAGTTTTCATTTCTGGTACGGAGTGTTGATGGTTTTCAAACGACCGCTTCCTGGTTCATATTGAAATTAATCGTGTCTTAACGGCTCATATCATTTTTTACCGTTCCGGTTTACGTACTCATGGGTGTTTGCAATCAAAACTGTATTTCGTTTCCGGTTAAGAGTCCTAGGGAAATTTCACACCTGTAACTCCGGAGAAGGTGTTAAAGGTTTATCGATGCTGATATCTGATAGGAAAATAACATTCTGAGGAGCGCATGAATTTTGTACGCTGGCGGCGGTTGGAATATTAATCTTGGAGATAGTTTACAGATGAAAGAGCACAAAGTACAACAGAAAGCAAATCTGTGATTTTAATAGTTAATTTCCTTTTGAAAGACATTTTATTTAATTTTTTTTTATGTGAGTACCTACTGTAGTTATAGGAATGTAGTACCGTTGTTGCAGTCAGGAACTTTATTCGTATTCTTAGAAATAACGCAGATATTATGCATATTGCAATACAAATTATTTTCTGATGTCATGCAGGTACATGATAATTAATATCTAATGTTGAGACCTGATCTCGAGTGTTTTTATTTTTCATTAAAAGTTATAGTTATTATAGGTGTATCAGTTAACCTTATTGTGACATTTTGAGGAGGACCAGAAACACTCTAGATTTATCTTCGAAATTCAAGCAACGAAAATCAGTCGAAAAATATATTCATAAGTGTTCAGAAAATTCAGTCTTTTTGTACTTTTTGGAACATCAAAGGATGCGATAGGCGGCCACTCTAGCAGAAAATACCCAAGCTCGTGTATTTATGTATGTGTTAGTTGTTTATTTAGTATGGTAGGCTTGAACATCAATTAATTAGAAAAAGTTGTAGAACTTCACTGAATCCAAGGACGAATTAATTTTCGCTTTTTATTGTTAAATCACAAAGGTTGTAGTGACAATGGGTGAAGGGTGTGTCCACAGAAGAACCGTTTTTTAATTTGCATAACTGATTTTTTGTGTGCAAATAGCGTCAGTAGGTGTCAAAAATGATCCATCTTGTGGAGCTAATTTAATTGCTTTCTAATTTTTAATCAGTCGAACGTATCGTAAATATTTAGACATTTATTGCGTTCGTTTCGTAACAGACCGATGGTATTATAGTGTCACGATCAGATGGGGTATCATCCCGAACTCTCACTTTTTAATAAGCCTTTCATTTCGGTGATTTTTTCGGAGCACGTTCGCATCATTATTTTTTAAATGCTGGTTTTAATAAGGATCTCCTACACGATTCCGACGAAACTAAGAGTGGCACACCTCTGTTTTGGTAGATTTAAATAAATTACGGTCGGGGTCGGTGGGCGAACTAGTTAGTAGTGGTGTTACGTAGGCATTTTCAATTGATTTATCAAACTGCGGTGGCTATTATACATTTAAATCATTGTTTTATGGTAATTTCGGCACAAAGCAATGTGACATTCAGACACTATTAGTCTTGGTACAGTTGGTAATTTTAACGCTTCGTTAATTTCAACGTTAAGAGAAAAATTGTGGGTGGGTTTCGTGACTCTGCCGTGGTGTGTTATTATGTAATATTGCCCTCTAATTTTTTTACTGATTTTTGATGGATGAACGGTCTAATTGTCATTATTTACATGACTTGACTTCTCTTCTTTCCACTGTTACTAATTAGATGATAGCAGGGAAAACTGGAACACCTGGAACTCGATAATTGTACGTGGAAAATGTCAAAATGTGATTGTGCTTTCACGAATTGGAGTTCATTGGGTATGGGCATATAATAATTTTAACGTGATCCAGTTTTCACAATTTTGATCAGATTAAATTGTTACTTACTCTAATTTATTCTACAATGTTGTTATCATCAATCTCTTGGCTTTAGGTAAATCATGATGGAATGCTCTCTGCAATGTCCTTCCTGCTTTTCAACTTTTAATTATACTAATTTTTTATTCTCTGTATGTCAAGTTTTATTTATTAGTCTCGCTTTGTTACAACACTTTCTTTTCACCCTTTCTCTAATTTCACATTAGTGATTTTTACGTATGCAATGATTTATATCGTTGTCTTACATAAATGTTAAAGTGTATCTACTGTAACCAAGCCTTTATGCCACAGATTCTGAGAATTCATTGCAGATTTTGATCAGGTACAATAATTATATTTTTCCTTTATAAATCGCCATCTGTTTGTTGCTCAAAAGTTGATTGACATATGTTCCAAGTAATGGAATTATCGTCTAACGGAAATCATGATTGCCACTGTAATTTTACAATAGAGTTGTATGAATTCCGATAGTTCCCAGGACAAGAATCATTACGTGCGGACTGCGGAGACACTTCCAATCTGTCTTCTTGATGAAAGATACGTGGCTTTACATTGGGTGGCTTCACTAAATTGAAATAAATTGTAGGTTTATTAACGTTTTATCTCTATCTCATTTTTAATTGATGGGTTGTAAATTGAGGTCAGTTTATCGTGTAAAGATTGAAAGATATGCCATCAACATGGTTAAGAATGTAAGTTTTAACAACTCAGACTTACATTATGAAACGCGATAGGTGTATCAGTTGAAAAATGTCTATATGGAAACTGATATGACACAACTAGGTTGTATTAACTTATCGCTGTTGTAATTTTAAGGTATCTACTAAATGAGTTAATTTACGTGGAAGTGTGGACTTTTTTGCACCTACATATGATGTGTTCATTTGATTTATAAAAATGAGAAACGAACAAAAGCTACAACAGAATTTATAATATGTGCGACTCTTCAGTATAACTCACAAAAGATGGAATTGTAATAGGATACTAAAACGAAAAAAATACAGAGATGGGATCGTTGATTTGTATCAAACGTCACGTTGTTTAATATAAAGACAAGAATGCCGTCGAGTGGGAAGGCAAACTTGGCTTTAGTGATGACAAACTAAAGAGAGGAAAGATTTGGAAGACAGTCACAATAGAAGATGAGAGAAAGTGTACCTATAGATTATTTGTTGTGAAATATTGTGAAATAACCGGTGTAAATGATTTAAAGTTTTGTTTTCATCTATCTGAATCATAGTACATCAATCATATTGGCTAAAAACAACAAAGTGCAGTTTTATTCAGGGATTTTTAATTTTAACCCGCTAAAATTTACCGCTTCATGAAGCAAATTACACTCAAATGAATTCCTGTTTTAAAATTTTTTTTAATAGGCGAAAGAACGCTTTTCGTGCATTTTCAGGCATCTATTGTTACAGTCCTTGATCGTACAATTCAAGACGTTTTTCGTCTAGACATCATTATTACTTTTTTCCTTCGTCTGTAAGCGGAGATTACATCGATTTTGTGTTAACTTCGATAAAATAAATCGAGCTAAAATTCAACCGCAATCGTAACTTTTTAAATTTAAATGCTCGATGTTAGTAACCTTTTACAAGGATAGCAGCATTTTGTGAGTAGGATCCGGACTGTGTTTCGCTATTTTTATCATTGGCATTATATTAAACTTTTATTTATTTCGGATGTGATACTTTTTCGTTGAGTGTAATTGAACGCTTTCTATTTTCATAATAGATGCAAGGTTGTATTTGTAATTTTCATTGTTATTCATTTGAAAGTCGTTAGTGTAATGTGGTGCACTAAAACTCTGAACTAATAGAGTTAAGTCATCCAGAACATGAATTTACATACATTGTAATTATGCTTTAGTGGAATCAGTAGGGGATATAATATTAGTTGCTTTTGCATATCGGATCTATTTTTACCGTGTATTTATTTTTTTGATGTCGTTGAGTGCATATGTATGCACAATTTGTTCGATTATTTAACTTTTGCAATTCATTGTTGACGTTGACCAGTTTGTTCGTTATGTTTTTATCGAGTCAATATCAAACAATAGAACGCTGAAATAATTACCTGAAAATTTGACTGTCACACAAGGGAAAATGGATGTTGCAACATTTATCAATCTGCACTAAATTTTACCAATTGAAATATCGCACCCTTTTGAAGCTTTTGTTCATTGTCGACAAGGTGTCCTTGTGTGAAGGTATTTGCGCTAAATAAGCTTGTTTTTTCTCGTTTTGCATACATTTGATTCTTTTAATGAACTGCTAATCAAAGACGTGATTAGCTTCTGGCGCACTTGAAGTTACCGTTACGGTTATACGACGACGGCACGATAGAGGAACATTCCGCCTTTTCTACAAAGCCGCAGCTGGTTTATCGAACCGGCCAGTTATTTTATTACGGATAATCTCATCATCTCTGTTTCCTGGTTGCCTGTGTCGTCTGCAGGAAAGACGGTCAATATTGGTATTTGTTAGCTAATTCGGAATTCAGAAGTGTTATTAAATTTGGCATAGTGTCTAATTGTGTCGTTCGAGAGCTGATTATTAATTTGAATCGATTGATTTTTGTCGTGTCGGCAATTTGCTTCCTGGTACCGTGATGGATGGCACAAGTTCATAAATGGAAGGCTCTTTTCCGTATCAGCTGCTAGTTAAGTGCGAAATCTGTCAGAATCGCAACGATTATGATTGATTTACTTTGGCTCATGATGAATGCCGACTAATAAGATAGTTTAAACCAAATTAACTTCTTGTAATGATAAGCAGACTCAATTAAAATTTTTGTGACTGGATCGGTACAGGTTCTATTATTATTATCCACGAGAAACAAAGATTTTAATCGTAAAACGTGTAATAGTAAAAAATATTCGCTCAGGTTGAAAACGACTTTGCGTTGGACTCTTCAGCCGCAATGAAATTGGCGGAATGGCTGAACGTTGTGCATTCAAATGCAAACCCACCGAACGTATGGTTAGGTAGAAGAATTCCAGTGTTACTCGAGACCTAGAGAGGAAAGAAGCAAACATGAAACCAATTACGTTCGAAAATCTACGCCGACTGGTGGGAGGAGGTCGGAAAAAACGTGAAAAAGAATCGTCTTTTAAACGAAGTGATTCATTTAAACGAATATCCATAAGAAAGAGTTACCTAGATAGGGGCAAGAAAAAACACATCTCGAAGTTAGAAGTGGCTACGCAAACAGTCGCCGAAGAGGATCTCTTAAAGTTAATCGAAACAACGAAAGTCGATTCATGCGTACAAGTGGACAAATCCGAATTGAGTGGTGCCACTTACGAAACAACCAAATGCACTAAATCTAAAAAAAGTGATTCGAAAAGTGGACCGGGACAAAGTGTTATCGCATACGGTCAGTGGTTGAAAGGTATACGCAAAGACGACTCGTCAGTGGTGTCAGGAATTAAAGGCTCTGAACGAACTGTTATTTACGTACCAGCATCTGACGAGATGCAGCCAAGTCCTCCCATCATCCAGTTGTCTTGTTCACCAGTTTTTAGGAAAAAATCTCCGTTGTCGAAACGTAAAAATAAACAAAACAGTCCGACTCTACAGCGGAAGGAAAGCAACGATTCTGCGGTGGAGATGTTTCCTTGGGGAGATTCTTCCGAAGTGAAAAAATCTCCCCTATTTAGGAGAAAATCCAGGCAGAGTCCTGCACCTTTAATGCCCGACTCTGGAACAGAAGAGATGTGTTCTTTGTCGATAAGTTTGGGAAGGATCTGGATGGACGCCCCACAAGGAATGGCACCGAGAAGCCTCGAAATGCCGAAAACTTCCGGATCTTCAGCACCCGCACATCACTCTTTAGATAGTGCCTTAAAGGACTTACGAGATGACCCGATCGTGATCAACCGTCTCCAAAAGAGACCCACACCTCCAGTTGCACGGACATTATCATCTACCAGCAACACGACAGTGTCTACCGGTCTCTTCTCGAGCAAAGATTCCGGTTTTTCCTTTTCAACAACAGCTCCTAAATTAAGTGATTTCAATTCGCACGTGCCAGTATCAACATCTCGCGGTTTTTTCCGGAAGAAAAAACCCAACAAACCGAAGCTTTCCGTCAGTAGGGACGGCTACTTCAAGCGTACAAGTGGTGCGTTAATAGAAACTAAACGGAATTCCGTTCGGCGGAAAAGCAGCCGCAAGAAAAAGACGAAAACGAAGAAAAACAGAAACTCTACCAAGAATGACCTCTATCAAGTGGTCGTTAGCCGTCCCCCCAGGTCGTTACGTTCTTTAAAATTGGACCCCATGATATTCGTTCCGCCAGAAAAGCGAAAAACTTCCGTGACCCGAAAGCAGTCATTTAAGATCGGAATGCGTGAAATAAGGAATTTCGATCCTCTGGATAGTGCGATGTATTCGAGGAGTGTGAACGAGAGCGCCGACGAGGGTCTCTATGAGAGCCTCCCCGGGGAATACGACGACCTCTCCGACGAGCAGCCTCTCAGTGGACGTATTTCACGCATCAGCCTACACGAGGACGACTACGACTTGCCCTCTAATGACTTTGCTCCTGTTTCGGAGGAATCGATTGCCAGTGATGAACCAAATTCTTCGAGTCCTTATATGGTCCCTGGAGTGTCACCAGTGCCGAGGAGGCGGCCAGTGCGCCGGAAGAAGTCAGGTTTGACGCATAAGAAGAGTATCACTTATGTGGTCAAGCCTAATATTAAAAGAGTTTCATCGACATTGCGCAGACCGGCGAAGAAATTAGGTGAGTAATATCGCAGAGAATTTCTCGAACGATCTTTTATTTCTGACACGGATTAGTTCGATTTTAATTAAAAAAAGAATTAATCTCTAATAATCTTCCATTCGAGTTGGTCGAGTGGGACGTGCAAGGCTGAAGAAATGTACAGTCACCCAAAATGAAAATGACGCCTACCGTGCAACCCCGATCCCTTGACCGCAACCAACCCCTGCTATAAATCATTAGAGAGTTGAGTTTCACATTTCATTTATCGGCTTTTGAAATGTTTCTTGATTTCTTGATGGAAATTGTTGGTTATCCCAAATGTGAATTGTAATTTTTAAGTTCTTCGCAACGCGATGTTTCGACGCTTTGAGAGAAGGTCGCAAAAATAAAATTGTTAGTTGGTTTGCAAATTTAATTTATTATTTGGTTGATGCAAAATAAGTTTTAGTGTGCAATTAAAAAAAACACGGCAAAACATGGATTCTTATTTCATTTTGTTTAAATTATCATTAAATTAAATTTCGCGGATTGTGATGCGATCGCGAAACGATCACTTTGATATCCATTGTCCAAAAATTATTTCAATTCAAAATAATTATTATACTTAAAATCTGATTGTCACAAACTGTAACTAAAAATTTGATCGTCTTTATAGTTTATTTCTTAAGAATATAAAACTTATTGCAATAATAGTTGTGCATAAAACAAGATAAAATGAAAATATCGAAATCCAATTGTTATTTTAAATTTCAAGCAAAGACGTCTACACTCTTATTGGTTTTAATTATTAATTGCACAATCGTTTTTGTGAACATTTTGGTTTACTAGTGCCGGTTTATAGAAAGTTCCATTAAATTTTAATTCCTTGTTGAAAGCTAACGATCATTGATAACTTTTATTCTGAATATTCCAATTTTTTTAAACGTTTTTGTTTGATATTTGAAATACAATTGGATTACAATTTTTGCTTTAATAGTAAATACTTAAAATTAAGACAAGATTGAGTACGAAAATCTTAAGACAAATAAGTTGTAATCTTAAAATTCCAAAAATTGAAACCGCTCTCAAAAATAAAATCTAATTTTATTGTGTTGTATAATAAATAACTAAACTACTTATAATAAGTATTTAATTTTATGCATGAATTGGAAATAGTATTATAACATTGTTTTTTTTTGCATCAACTAAAATATAATAAATTAAATTTAAAAAAATACATTTTTTTTTGAACTCTCAAAGTGACGAAATGTGGCGACGAAGATGAAAATTTTTTTATTTCTCATTTGTCTTCTAAGAAAATTAATAAATGTTTATGTTATGAAGAATTTGAAAATTCTTTCCTTGAAATTTTTGCCTTTAGTTATCCCCTGTGGTAAGGGTTTGTTTGTCATTTCCTGTGAACCTTATTTGCAGTAATGGTCAGAATCTCATTCGGGTATTTCCATTAATGAATTGCCATAACGTCGTTGATAACTTTTATTCTGATTATTCCAATTTTTTGAAACGTCTTTGTTTGATATTTGAAATACAATTGGATTACAATTTTTGTTTTAATAGTAAATACTTAATTAAGACACGATTGACTACGAAAGTCTTAAAATAAAGAAGTTATAATTAACAAAAATTAGTGGTAATTCAATTTTAAAGAGGGAAACATTTATAGTGATCTTTTTGTGGGTTCTTCTAAAATTTAAACAAATGCAAAAAACAATAAAAATTTAACTACTTATAATATTTAATTTTATTCATTTTTTTCGAAATGGTGTTCTAAATAAAATCAAATAAGTCTTGGAGTGTTTATTTATTATAATAAACTTAGTTTAACTTATTTTGCATCAATTAAATAGTAAATTAAATTTGCAAAAAAACAAATTTATTTTCTTTGACCTCTCAAAGAGTCGAAACGTGGCGACGAACATGAAACTTTTTTTACTTCTCATTTGTCTTCCAAGAAAATTTATAAATGTTTATCAATTCGGAGAAGAATTTGAAAATTCTTTCGTTGCAGTTTTGGTTTTAAGTTATCCCCTGTGGTGTTACGGGTTTGTTAATTATTTTCCAGTGAATCTTATTGGCGGTAATAGTTGGAATTTTAATCCGGGTATTCCCATGAATGAATTGCCGGAACATTCATTGATAATAACTTTTATTCTGACGATTCTAATTTTTTAAAACATTAAGGGCAGGCTTATAAAAAGCTCCATTAAAATTTAACACGTTGTTCACAACGAACTAAAATTTAATGGAGCTTTCTATAAACCGGCACTAGTAAACTAAAATGTTCACAAAAACGATTGTGCAATTAATAATTAATTTAATTTAATGATAATTTAAACAAAATGAAATAAGAATCCATGTTTTGCCGTGTTTTTTATTAGGCAGATTTTAATTGCACACTAAAACTTATTTTGCATTAACCAAATAATAAATTAAATTTGCAAACCAACTAACAATTTTATTTTTGTGACCTTCTCTCAAAACGTCGAAACATCGCGTTGCGAAGAGCTTAAAAATTGTATTATTTCACATTTGGGATTACCAACAATTTCCATCAAGAAATTCTTAAACATTTCAAAAGCCGATAAATGAAATGTGGAACTCGACTCAAAACTAGTTTACGATCTCTAATGATTTACAGCAGGGGTTGGTTGCGGTCAAGGGATCGGGGTTGCACGGTAGGCGTTCGTTTATGGACGCGTCATTTTTATTTTGGGTGACTGTATGTTGGAATGGAATCGCTCGGGGCCGTTTTAACACTGGTTTTATAAGAGATTATTGTAAAACCGGTACGCGTTTAACACTGGTAATAATTTCTCGCTCAAATGAAGATTTTGCTGTTAATTGGACGTGTTTTATGTCTGTCACGGTTTTTGCTCGACATTCATACTCCTAGTTCGACAATGATTAGATTTTACTCGAACACTTGGCATAAAAACCGTTTCATTGTTCATTTAAAGCGGACCGATTCATTACATAGCCATATATTTTAACGAGTAAAATGCAATTTAACCGGGCGAAATGCTTAATTTCAGTAATCACAGAGTAACGTTCACTCTGCGTCCTTTTCTAATTAAGCACTTTGTTATAAGCCGGAGTGAGATATATTGGGCGATAATTCTGAAAGCTATATAAGTTATACAGAGGCAAGAATTTAGAGAGAAATTTTGAATTCGGGTTGTAATGTAGCGGAGCGATACAATTTGGAATTCAGTGAAACTGAGAGGTTTTCTGAGGTAAAATAAATTTTAAGCCTATATTATATTTGAGGGATCGCGATCCCTGTTATTGATTTCATATAAAACTTTAATCTCGATAAAAGTTGATACATTCTTCAAACTCTCTCCTTATTTATAAGAAATGATTTATGTTAGACAACTTGGACTTAAACTTTAACATTTAATATCGTTAGCTTTTTTTAAACAATAAGCTGTCACAGATGTGGAGAAAATTCAGAAAAATTTCCGCCGACTTTTCATACTTTTCTGCGTTATCCCAGACCAAAATTTAACTCGAAAACTTTCGGCTATAAAGACTGCAATTTAGGTCTTCATATTGTACGTGCGAGTTATCCGGATATCCTTTGGTGTAGAGATTGTGGTTATATATTTTCATGCAAAAACTTTCACTGGAGCGTTTCATTCAAAACAGGGCGTGGGAACTGTACCTCTTTGAGCCTTACTAGATTTGTGCGATTTATCAAAATGGAAATTGTTTATTGGATCTTTAGATTCAGTTCATTGGTTTCAGGAGATTGATCCAAAAAGCTCTGAAACGTCAAGTGATACAGCCAATCTATAACACTAAGCAACAAATTTGAAACTTTTTTTTTCACTGGGTTTTTGGTATGTAATTATGATTGTTCAGGTCAAATTGAATAAAGGTATCTAATTCAAATGGTCACATCACGTCTGGTTTCAAAGTGAAAAAAAAATATTTTTTTTAAAGTCACACAAAATTAATGTAATAAAGCTTTAGTCTTTGTGAAAGTATTTCTTTTTTTGAACGATTGGCATCCTTTTTGTAGTCTGCATTTGAAGAATCTTTTACAAGGGTCTGCAAGCATGCTGTAGTCCCAACGTTTCACGAGTTCGTTCTCGGTGTTCATCACTTACGACTCTAATATTTTCCGGGAAAATATGCGAGTGCTAATTTATGATTTTATGACAATTTATGATTAATCTAATTATTTTGATGACATTTGTGCATTGAAATTATTACAACTGCGTTCAAAAAAGTACTTTAGAAGGCAGAAAAATAAAAAAAATGATATCTTAGAATTGAGACGTGATATTGAAGTAAAATCTAAATTTCTTTTATCCACTAATTGGAATTACACTAAGTGGTATTAGTGAATTTTCAAGTGTTGCATAGTGTAATTTTTAATTGCAGAGCTGTATTTGAAATCCCTGTTTTCGGTTTAAGGGATTATTTTTTGAGTTAATACCGACTATTTGAATTTTTACTAGTTGCAAACACAGGATATCAATCTGTGCTTAATGAACGGGTGGAATCACTCATAATCTCTCGTGTGCAGTTAATATTAAAAGCGACTGGTCAAAAATACATTTATTGATTTTGTTCCAGGTAAGAGGATTTTTTTTTCCCCTGGTATGTACGTATTTAGTAAGCTTCTTTGTTGGATGTGCAATCGGTTGCATTTTTCACTTAAGGTGGCGCTCTGCGAAAAAGTGCTGATTTTGGTCAAATTCAACTACCAATATCTACTTAACTATAAGAGATACGATTGATTTTTGTGTATGTTACTGTTAACATCTTTCACTAAGTATTTACCAAATTTTAATAATGTACATAAAAAAACAATTGACATAAAAAATCACAAAGTATCCATGTTTTCAACACTTCATCGAGATAATCTTAAGAACCATAATACGTAGATAAATCGGACTGGAACCATTTGAAAACACACAAAAATATCTAGTGACATTACCCACTTCCGAAAAAAATTGACTTTTAATTAAAAAAATACGTTTGATATCTCTGTGAAAGAAACGAAATTTGTTGTAGAAAGTTGGTAATCTCATTAGATATAGTCGATTGAAACGATTTGGCGTTTGCCGTTTTTAAAAATGTTTGTTCGTTCTCGAGATTATCTCAAAAAACGATTTTTTGTTAGTTCTGGTACCGGCCACCAGTTGTCGCTTCAAATTTAAATTCAAAATAGAGGTTGTTCCATAGCTGGTGTCGAACTGACAGTGATATAACAGACTCTTGAAATGTACCCACTTGGTTAAAATAATGAAATACATGGGCGTGGATTTTTTCCCTAAAATTTAATTAGTTGTCATTTAAACATTAATACATTTTGCGGACGAAGACACACAGAAATATTACTATTATTATTAATAATTTGTACATTATTCTTCATTTTACATTTCTTATTATAATTTTTTAAAGACTAACAGTGGATTTGAAAAACATTACATTTTATTACGACGCCTCTGGGCATTTTTTTTTTAAATAGTAAACATATGTTTAATGCCAAAATTCCGTCATTTTTGTCAATGTCAGTTCGCCACCGGGTTTGGAATAAGCTCTATCTCCTCGGGTACCTTCAGGTAGTGGAGAGTCAACCTCTCATTGTAAATTTTATTTGTCCTCATTGTTGTGGTAAAGTTGGAGTAAATAAGATGATTTCGATACTCACTGCTTGATCTTTAGAAAAGGATTTACATTGATTTATATAATCCTTTTCAAATTCATTATTAAAATTTTGATTCCGCCTGGGTCGGATTTAAAATCCATACGTGTTAAAATTAAATTTTTATTGAATTAAATTTTAATTTCACTTTCTATAAATTGACCGACCTCTAGTAGTAATTTTTTACTTAACAGATTATACCACTAATTTTTTGCTGTAACTATTGATTTTTTGGATTTGTGTGAAATTTGATTAGAAAATGTTTTCATACTCGTTTCAGTTAGTAAAACGTCAATTTTTTAGCATTCTAAAAAATAACTCTTATAAAGTTGACAAACGTAAAAAATTAGTAAAGGAATATTTAGGAATATTTTTTTAATTAACGATGTTCAACCAAACCTACAAATTTTTGAAACATGGGTAGTACTATGACAAATTTAAAAAATGGAAAAAGTATCTTTTTGAAACAACAAAAAATTACTCATCAAATACTACACGAGAGTTCGACAAAGAAGAACATTATTTTCCAAAACATTTCTCAAACGGGTTGTCATTGGTCATTATAATTTGCTTGGAACCCTGCGGATACAACGTTTACAAAAAGTTTTATCAAATAATTTTTAATTTATTCACACTTTGTTTTGTACGAAGTCTATCGATAAATAATAATAATTATTACTTTATCGATAATAATAATAATACTTTAACTTGTATGGAAACGCTGATTATCATAATTTATCAAGCTGAAGAGTCAAATAAAAACACTTCCACAGGTGGTATTTAGTTAGAATACATTTTTTCCCTCAGTTTGCATTAGTTTATCATTCACAAAGAAAACAAAATTACAATATTCTTAGGAATATTATAACAAATTTTGCCAACAGTTATCTTCTTTTTCTATTTGGTTAAAAATTTTATAATGACAATTTAAAAATTAATAATTATAATTAGCAAAAATTTGCATAAACTCTCAATATTTCGTAAATACATGCATCCGATGCCTCTCAGAATCGAACAACGAAACGACCGATTCCTCGTGAAAGAACGATGAGTAATATTTTGAATATTTCGATTCATAACAAGCCACTAGCCCTGTCCGAAGTACTTGCTTGAGATAAAGGTCCCAACAAAGTTTATTGAAGTTGGGACCATGGGTTTACGAGGAGGTTGTAAAAATTATTAGACAGAGAAACTCAGCCCTGTTATAAATCATTTTAGGCCCAAACATTTTCGGTAATATTCCGATTTGAGCGGGAATAAGTGTCGTCCTCATCGACTTTCGCCACCTTAACATTTCTAAAGTTCACTTCACACCTGACGACAAGTCGAGTCTTTGATCCGTTCACTCGAACTGTAAAGGTTTGATTCGATTAGGATCGTGTTAGACCCTCCACTTTATGTGTATATGTATTAACAGGACCTTATCCTTTCGACCAAAGTCCTGCGGCACGAAGAATGTTAGTGTCAATGCGGTTGTCTTGCGCCACCCGCAAAGTTCGTGATTCTTATTATGAGGCAAGCAGTAACCAGACACGCTTGTCGTGAGCTCGTGATGCCTTCGAGAGACTCCCGCTCGGAGCTATGGATGTGCTTTTCACTGCCAATAGACAAACAGAATTACTGCACTCGAACACTTAATTAGATTCATTAACGGTCTAACGTGAAAGTTCATCTTCACGTACAGTATTCTGCAGAATTCTGCAGAATTCTGCAGAATTAATGTCACAAACTCGCTCTCGAGCGGACGCGTTTCGGGTCGTTTCAAGGGTTAGAGATGGGACTGGCAGAAGAGCGGATAGTCGGCATAGGAAACAGAGCGATGGACAATTGTGAAGAATGCTCAAATTATTAAAAATTTTGACTAGAAATAATCACTTATCGCATTTGACTTGTTTAATGAAAGGAATAAAACAATATTTGAAACGTTTTTTATAATTAAAACTGAATCATCTTGATTCAAGGTTTTGTCCAAAGTTACTAGTTTACAAAATAATTACCTGGAATAAACTCAAATCAGTGTTAATTTTTGATTATTTATCTAAAAAGCCGCGAACTAAAAAGTTTTTTTCTTACGTCAAGAGCTATCGACTAAAATAAAAAAAATTAGGAATCCTCTCCTTTATTACTTCATCATTTATCAATCAGATTTTTGAAAAAGTACAGTAATCCACAAAATAATGAATTTGTTTCTTTCATTAGGCCACAAAGGATTAAGGGGTCAGGCCCAAGATTCGGAGATGCTACCAGATTGCAGGTAGCGGGTTTCACCCTTGGTAAAATATGCAAATTTTTGGTAATAAATCAAATGTCATAGCAAGATTCTAGATTCAGTAAAAATAAATGTCTATTCAAATAAAATAATAAAATAAAAGTAACGTTTGCTGCAATGCTCCTAAGTAGTCGCGGATAATCACAATTGAAATGTTCAGATAAAAATAAATAAATACAGGCTGTAAATGAAATAAGTACATTAATTTTAACTGGTAATAGAATTCGCCAAGACCATCCATTTTTCCTAATAACTTTTTTTCCAAAACGTTTTAGTTTTTGAGTTAAAATTATTTTGAAATTGTACACAATTTTCTTACACGCCACTGGAAACAAAGTTACCTAGTTGACAAGATTACCGTTTCCAAGCAAGTTCATGAAAATGAAATTCAATTTATTATTACTTTTTTTTGTTGGAGCATTTCACGAAAGGTTCGTCAATTTGTAGGAGGAAAAAAATGATTTTCAAAAATGCGATTTTGAAAAAATGGTACATAGAAAAAGTGTTTGTCTTGATGAGTTCTACCACTGGTTAAAATTAATGTACTTATTTCGTTTACATCCTGTATAAATATGCGTATGGTGGTACTAATGCCATCATCCAAGTCTCTGAGTTTTCAGGTCGCTTCTACAGCCTCTGACCTGACCTAACGACCACTAGTAGTGACCGGGACCGAATTTTTTTTAAGAAGTTGCCACTTCACGCATTTATTTAATAAAATTATAATAATTTCAACAGGTCATAATCTTATAATATGCAATTATTATAATTAACATTTTTTAAGTTATTACAATTGCACTTACTTCTCTGTTACAATAACTAAAAAGTGTGCAATTATAAATTCTTTATTATTTTTATTAAGGATGAGTTTTGAAAATTTGATTGAGGTGTCCAATATATGATCATCTGTGCTTTAATTTTTACCTGTGACAGTAAAAAAGGAGTTATGTATAAAAAAATAGGGTTTTTTTTATTACCATAATTTTTATACATCTTTTTACGATTATAATAATTATAAAGACGAAATGATTTATTAGCATATTGCTAAATGTTGAAAAAAATTAAGAAACATTTATTTGTCATTACAAAAAGCCATTGGTTAAACCACTGCTCTTAGTTTAAGTATACTGAAAATCACAATTAAATCGTTGTTTTCAAATATCAGGCACTGATGATGAGACGGTTGTCTCGAAAGGGCTTTATCACTCTTAGGTAAATCTGCGATTAAACTTGTGGGATTCACTATTGAATTTTTTTGCCCCCTTTCGTCATTCGCCAATTCTTGTAATATTTTCACATTTTACTACAGACAACCTTTTACTCAAAGCAGTAGGTAAAGCGACCTAGCGTAGAGGTAAACCCTCATTACGGTCACAATTGTGATTTTATGATAGCTGTCAATCACTTTCCCAGTAATTAAAATTTAATTTTGTCTTAAATTAATTCCAATTTGGTATTTACGTTATGTTT
The DNA here is from genome assembly GCA_939628115.1 of Tribolium freemani. Taxonomy (NCBI): domain Eukaryota; kingdom Metazoa; phylum Arthropoda; class Insecta; order Coleoptera; family Tenebrionidae; genus Tribolium; species Tribolium freemani. The sequence continues at coordinate 1,880,842 of OW626785.1, read as the reverse complement.
AAAAACAAAAGTGACAATAAGTTGAGGTAGTTTTGTTTACTGTTTTTCTTATTATTTGAGAGCTTTATCAAGTGGGTAAATGATTTCATTTAAATTTGTCAAAATTTTCTTAGAAAACGTTGACAATGTGCCCACAGGCTATCGGTTTCCATTCCCTAAAATTTTGCCATTCAGTGGTCAGCAGTAGGAATTATGAAGCATGAATGAAAAAATTTTTGCCTGGGATAAACCCTAACCCAATAAATTTAAACCGCACTGGCTGATATTATGGATTGCTGTAAAAATTTTATTTGATTGAAAATGAAGCCACAACTCACACGTTCGCTTGACAATAATGCAAAGTAAATGAGAATGCAATTCGGATTGTTTTAATAATAAATTAAAACACGAATAAAACACTGCGGAAAGGTTAAACCCGATTTCGGCGAAAATGTCACCAAAATCACATGAAATTCTTTCTTTATTGTTGATAAATAGTAAATAACCCTTAACTTACCCCCCTAACAAACAACAAATTAATTATTTTGTAAACTGGTGACTGGACAAAACCCTGAATCAAGATGATTAATTTTTAATTAAAAAAAAAACGTTTCAAATATTGTTTTATTCCTTTCATTATACAAGTCAAATGCGATAAATGATTATTTCTATTCTAAATTTTTAATAATTTGAGCGAACGTTTATCAGTCTTCACAACTGCCGTCTATCCGCTCTTCTGCCAGTCCCATCTCTAACCTCGAAACGACCCGAAACGCGTCCGCTCGAGAGCCGAGTTTGTGACATTAATTCTGCAGAATACTGTACACCGAACATGCCCGTAATCAAGATAAATTCCGAGTGGATTTTTATTTATGCTGCAATTTGTCGCGGAGCAATTCAGATACATTGTTCAAATTCAATCAGGATAATCGTAGTTGATGCAACGAGTTTAGCTCCAGAATCGTTGCATCGATAAAAGCGAGATGCTACTTTATTGGAGTTGGTTTTTCTTCACGGTCACCGGAAAACTTTCACTAGTGCGCGTATTTGTAGAAAGCATGCGTTTGGCCATACATGGAAGTTGGTAATTTGAGATAAACTTGAGTTATGTAACCTCCTTTTCGGATTGTTTGTGGAGGCGTGGTCAATGCCGTGACTGGACAGCGACACCTCCAAACGACCTATTCATATTCTAAGAGAAACATGTGAGAAAGACACTTTTACTTTGCGTGGTGTGAATGGACACAAAGGAAAAAATGGTACCATAAAGAGACAAGGGAAACTGTGTTACGTCCACAACAGGAACAAAACCGAAAAGCAAATTGTCGAGTGAATATCGAGAAAAGTTTGTTCTCACACTTTGGAAAAAGCCTTCAGGCGGTTTGGAAGGAAAGTCGCTTAACTTGTGATGTAGCGAGGAAATGGTTTAAATAAATCCCTTCACAAGAGTCTCTATTATGAAACTAATGGTCCTATTCCCTAACTTCTGTTACTATGTTATTGCTCTATTACTGTAAAAATTACAGCTGTTATTTAAATTCGTATTCCGTAAAATCTGTTACCCTCTGTTAGCAACATTTCTACAGTAATATTCTCTGTTAAATAACAGCGGCAAAAATCTCGCCATAAACTAACAGTGACAGTGACAGATTGTGAATTTTTGCGATGTTTTACCAAATTAACAAGAAATTGTATTAAAAATGTGATAAGGGATAAAACTAGAAGCTTTGAATTACGCATACAATTCTACCTTTGGTTTTTGAAGTGTTAGAAAACGAAGAAAGAGAGAAAAAAATCAATTGATATAATCCCCATAATGTTGCAAAGGTAATCTGTGGCAATGAACGCCACTTACAAATCTCCAGAAACGCGAAATTTGTATAAATAAAGAATTTAACACTGAGTACTCTTCATTTTGGTTACAGTATTCCGTAAAAATAAAACATAAATTTTTAAAGTTGAATTATTTATTTCAAATTTCATTTTTGGCTTTCAAGAATAATTTTCTTTCTTCCAACTTGTGTTTCTCTCTTTAATTTTGCGTATAAGTTCTCTCCAGCACAGAATTAAATAATTTGGATTCAATTCAGTTAGCTAATGCGACACGAGATTCCACAGAAATTGTCCCAAAACAAAAAACGAAATGTTTCCCAATAAACAAAGATGTTCTTTGCTCTGATCTAGACTCATTTTTTGCATTCGCTTTCTTTTCACATTTTAGTGCAACTTTTTGCGATACCAAGCTCGAAATGATAATAATTTTATGAAAACTTCTTAACATTTTCGCAAAATATTTGAATCAGTCCTAATCAAGTAGTAATCCATACGTCAAAATCGACTTCCATTATCTCAAAAATTATATTTTCGAACAAATGGGAACACTGTTACCCTTATTTTAACAGAAGCAGTTAGAGAATCGCAAATTAGACAGCTCTGTTAAGCGATGTCACAACAGAGCACTGTTGCTAACATTCTATAAACGTAACAGAATAACAGAGACATTTAGAGAATATTAGCTGTTTCAAAACTATAAAAACACCAACGTCGCATTTTACCGAATTATTTTTTTAAATAAGATTGATAAAATTGTAATATAGTTATTAATGATTAGATCTCTTATTGAAAGTATAAATTACCTTAACTATTATTTTTTTGAAGTTTATGAATAATTTATAACAATTAATTTTGAGAGAAAATGCGACGTTGCCGTTTTTATAGTTTTGAAACAGCTAATACCACCATAAGTGAGAAATAGTAACTATACAGGCTGTAAATGAAATAAGTACATTAATTTTAACTGGAAGTAGAACTCGTCAAGACCAACAATTTTTCCTATTAACTTTTTTTTCAAAACGTTTTAGTTTTTGAGTTAAAATTATTTTAAAATCTTACACATTTTTCTTACACGCCACTGGAAGCAAAGTTACCTAATCGACAAGATTACCGTTTCCAAGCAAATTCATGAAAATTAAATTAAATTTATTATTACTTTTCTTTGTTGGGGCATTTAATTAAAGGGCCCGTCAATTTGTAGGGGGGAAAAATAATTTTAAAAAATGCGATTTTGAAAAAATGGTACATAGAAAAAGTGTTTGTCTTGATGAATTCTACCACCGGTTAAAATTAATGTACTTATTTCGATTACATCCTGTATAACAGTACAAATTGAAAGTAATCGAGTAATCACGGTGTTGGAAAAAAAAAGTTTTTATATTCTCAGGGTTTGGAAATTGAAATATTCCTAAATTATTGGTGCTCGTATTAGATCCAATTATTTTCGGAGTCTATAACGCGATGGCAGCTGAAATCGATAAGTTCTTCATGCAAATTGATGCTTCAAATTTGATTTACGTTATAAATAAAACATATCGAGAATTACATTCGTAAAATATACCAAACGAACTAACATTTTGTTTGTTGTTTTACTTGAAAAGCTTGCTGAAATGACAGCAATATCGTCGACGTAGTTCGCTCGAAATTAATTACAAAGTTACTTAAATTGTAGCAAATTCTCGTTTTTCTTTATTGCCAACAGTCAGGCAACATCTGATAAGATCCGAGCCATTGATAATACGGTGCAGTAATTCGCTGAATTTTAATTAATTTAACTTTTTACTGCTTTTTTTATCTCCGTTTTTGTAAGTTTAGGGTTTCATTTCGTGCTCGAAATTGTGTACATGCGAAATTTTCAGCAGATCTTGCCGAATCGGACTATTTCGAACCAATCACTTTTATTATTCTGGTTTCAGAATTTTCCGCTTACAGGTGGCCTTTGAAATGATTAAGCTTATGTGAAGTTTTTGATAGTTTAAGTCATCTTTTTTTACTTGAAAAGACAACAGTATTAGTAACTTTCGTCTAATTATTCGGAGTGCTTGTCTTGAGAACGATTATGCATGATGTGGAAATATACCCGGAATAAATTAGAATGAAAATCTAAGTCGATCGTTATTTGTTTCATTATCGGAGCACTCAAATAGTTTTAGTATGAGATGTCGACAGTAATTGTACGCTCAGAGAGACCTAGACCTTAACACGAATAGAAATTACTCCCTCAGAACTAATATCACCGAAAATTAGTATCGGAAAATCGTCAGTGTTTAAGTACCCATAACACCAAGAAAATGGCTAGATCGCAGCCGATAAATTTATTTGAATGCTATAAATGAGTATCGTGTATCGAGACGCGATACCTTTAACTACATAACGATAATGGCACTGATACCCTATTAGAGGAGCTCGAGCAATAACAGTAAATCAAAATGAAGTGCAATAAAGAATAATCGACGGTCCGCAACCGAGGGCTATACAGCTCTTTACTTTTGCCAATCAACTATTTAATTCGTTCGGTATCATCCCCAGGCGTTACGCATTTTTTGCGAGTGTTTAGTAAGGCATAAAGTTTTCAATTGCCGCAGAAAAGGAACGAACGCTTCCTGGATCGATTCCGACCGATGCTGAATTATGTAATGAGTGTTCTAAAAGCTTCCGTTTCAAATAAGTCGAGAATTTATTCTACGGTGGTGACTTCCGATAATAGAACAATATTTTGCGATTATGTGAAAGCCCATTAAGTGGCAAGAGCACCGCCATCCGTGAGCAACATTTCTAAACAAGAAAAATAATTTCAAGAAACATTACAGTTTTAGGAAACTGATTTTAAAGATGTAATATATTGTTTTTGTAATATCAAAATGAGTGTGGACCATAAAAAAAATCGTTGAATCATCAAAATAATAATAGATTTTCGTGTGTGTGGCCAATATAAGTTCAGGATTCGAATTGGTTATTTTCCTCTAGTCAGCACTTTGCTGGATAATTGAGCAATTGTTGATGCTGCAGTGTAATAGGGCCCTTTCAGGAGTTTATCCCATACATATTTAATGGAGTTTTCACGGCAAGGGAATGCGATACGATACCAGGTTTTGTTTTTATTTTTATCTTGTAGCTATCATTTTTTGAAAAGAAAATTATTAATTACAGGATATGGTTTTATGTAGGTAATTTTATTAATACTGTTTAATTTTTTATTCTATTTGCTTTGTTTGTGTTTGTTTATTTGCAGGTTAAATAATAATCATGTTAACTGTTTGATTCATAAATCGTTCGTTCTAGATCAAATATGCATGTCATGGTAAACATTATGTTATTACCTAATAAAAATAAATTGAAACCGTTGCATGAACGTTAAGTAATTCTTTCACCCGAGAAGACTCGCGTGTGGTTTCGCTCAGCCGACTCGAGATAAGCCTCAGTGCCTCATATAACAGAAAGTGTTAAATACCAGATAATCTGTAGTGCTATTGTCACTCTGGATAGACATATTTTGTAGTACAATTTTGATTTTTTTTACTTTTAATTGAGATGTTTAACTTAATGTTCATTAATTATGCAGCAGCTTCTGTTCGTTTGTTGCCAAGAGCATTGGTTCTGAAACTGGGGTGCGTATAATAGGCACTAAAACAAATAACTTTAAGATTTTGAGAAACGTTTTACGTTCGAAAGAAAGATTTGGAGAAACGAGTGTCGTCAGTAATGTGAAAAGTAAATACTTATTTGAGCACTAATAAAAATATATAAAAAAATGTTTTTAAAAAAAGCTTTTATTTAAAAGATGCACTAAAAAGTAAAAAATAATGTATTTCAATCAAGGAGAATATTTTTTCTTACAGGTTATAATTCTAAAATTTATAAAAGCTTTGGGAGTTGTCAACTGAACAAAGTAATTCTGTAATGTCGTAGTTTTATAACTCCCAAAGCTTTTATAAATTTTAGAATTTTAACCTGTAAGAAAAAATATTCTACTGTGATTAAATAGGTACATTATTTTTTACTTTTTAGTGCATCTTTTAAATAAAAACTTTTTTTTAAAAACATTTTTTTATATATTTTTATTTTTTGCTTTTTAGTCTTTATTTATTGCATAGATTTATTATTATTACACTGTGCATCTACCGTTACGTCCAAATAATCAACATACCGTCTATGTCGGTATAAGTTACGGTATGTACAAATCGAGAACCCCTTTGTAAACATAACCTAAAACTTCAAAACCTCATTTAACCCCTTTATGGGGTATTTATCTACATAGGATTGCATTGTCACGCAGATTAAGTAAGTATGCAAAATTTCAATTCAGTGGGACAACGGGAACCCTTTCAAATTTGGCTCCGAAAAAATAACCGACAGACAGATAACATTGTGAGTTAAATAAAAGCTTTTAAAAACTTTGGATCTCACCGTAAACAAGGAGAGTCTGCTTAGAAGTATTTTTTACTGTATCTATCTCAAAACTAATAATTTGAGAATGCATGTACATTTTTTTTAGAATTTTTCAACAATTTCTTATTATAAATATTAAATTAGCATTCATAAAATTAAATATTTAAAAGTTATTTATTGTATAAGGGTCTTACAATGTATTTTATTCCCGCAAAGGTTTAAACGCGAGAACGAAGTTCGAGCGTTCAAGTAAGGAGATAAAATACATGTGAGATACAAGGTTTTATCCACAGTCAGACAATAAAGACTACATTAATATTTTAAAAAAATTATTTGACATTTTGAAGTAACGTTTGTCGAATTAATTTTTATTTGGCCAATCATGAGACGATATTTCATAAGACCCATGTGTTCTACTGATGTAAGACGTCTCCTAGTAGTGGTATAATAGACTGGCTGTGGATAAAGAGCAATTAATTGAAATTCTATTATTGCTAGTGTCGTTCTAAAGTAAAGGATGCTTGAATGATGTTTTGTACAAACAATATGTAAGAAATTGTTGCTGGCTCTGTAATTTCGCCTATTTGAATTTTTGATTTTTGTTTAATTAATTATTGTGGCCTGCGAAATTTTTTGCGTACTTTTTTTTGTACAAAATAACATTTAAGCAGCTTTTGTTTTAGAATGACGATAAGTTTTTTTCGATCGCGGAATATTGAGTCTTCAATATTAAAAGATTGAGAAACGCTGCCAAGAGGATTATCTTTCTTGAAATTTAAATTAGTCGCTTTTTCCTTACGTCTAAACGGCAATTAAACAAATTGCTTTCGTTATTTATCGACAACATTACCGAAAAGTGGAAAATAGAGTAATAAACATTAAAAAATTACGTCTCTCATTTTGATCACGTCTCCTTTTTTCTGTCCTTCCGACCGTGCTAATGTTTAGAGCCGTAATGGAAATAAATTTTCGTTTAATGCTTCTTCCAGGCGACTTTCATTCGAAACCCGCCGTCATGAAAAATGTATCGTTTAAACGTCCCTTCGGTGCACCATAAACTGATCCGGGTGTTATTAGTGTCGACTACTAACGTCCTCCAAAACAGCACTTTGGCACACTTCACACGTTGCATCATCACAAAAGCCGATCATTAAAAGGCACAAGCTACGCTTAACAGGAACAATCGTGAGAAAAATACTCCAAAGGGTTAAAACGCTACGTCCTTGCGGTTGTAAACATGAATTAGTTACGCTTCCGCGAGTTCAAGAAAGTTACACGAAATAAAACAAACCGAATCTCAATTTGCACACAATTAGCCTGGCATCGAGCGCCTGAAAGGTGATGTCGTGTTTCGTGGCCCGCTGTTGCTTTCATTAGAAAATGCATCCATCTTTGGAGTCGGCTTTCATGATTTAAGGTTGAACTGTACTGAATGAAAAAAATATTCGTCGTTCAAAAATTATGAAAAAAATACCACAATCTTATGATGGCCTTAGTAACAACATATATAAATTTTAAAGCAATTGATAGTGTCTTTTAAAAATAAAATGAAAAAAACCTCTATTTTTGACGTTTTTATTTTTTTATTAAAAAACTTTACTAAGTTTTTTTTTAATGAATTTTTGGGGGATAGTAGATAACGTATTCATGTTACTGTATTTTTTTCACGTGATTTGAACGTAAGGTTTTTTCATAAAGAAATTAAAACTCTTGAATTTTCCAATTCGTTACAAACATTTAAATTTAAATAATAACCAACCTATGAGGTAATGATTTAATTCAGGAGCAAGATACGACTGTAAAAAACCATTTCGATTACTGTTTTTTTGGTGTAAATTCAATTTCAATCTTGCTCATTTGAAGATTCGCCCGACAGCTTCTTTCTCAGCGTACACTGGCAGCTGGCGACAAATTCTTGAGGTGGAAAATTTTGGAAACGGCGTTGCACGATAAAAGTGCCATCTACGTAACAGTAGAATAAATAGTTTTTGAGAAACTGTAATTTTGATTTTCATTTTATTTGTTCTCCATACAAATTTTGGACGCATCGGAGTTGGGCCGGGTACTGGGGGTATCAGAATCCCCAACCATCAAACTGTAATTAAGCGGTCCCTTATATGATTATCTTCTAAAGTGATCGAGTTGGACTGAAAATTCGATACCTAGCTAAAGTTTCCAAAACTGTGTAAGTAAAATTTTTGATACGGGGTGAAGAAGTTGAGATTCAATTAGGTGATTGTTGAAAATAATCTGCTAGATGCTAAAATGACCGCATAATCATTATTTTTAACATTTTTATTTTTTGCATTAAGTACTCGAAAATGGTACCAAATGTAAGAGGAATTATCGTAAAAAAACGGTTATTGTTATTAATCTTAAAAAAAAATAAGTTTTGTGTGGCATAAATTAAAAAACAGTGTTCTGCTAAAGTTTTTTCATCAAGTACTGTTTTCAACATTATAACCAAATGAAATCGCACCCAGAACCTCAAAAAAGAACCAAATATTTAGAGGCGTTAAATAATAGTATTAAAAAAGTTGAGTAACTTAGTAGAAAAAATAATTCAAAAGCAATTTGAAAAAAACTTCGAAAACACAACTTCACTGAAATAACTAAGCGCGAAAAAAAACGTGTGGAATAGTTGAGGTTGCTATAAGCTTGCAGGGGATTATCAAAATTTCCTGGTGCGAACAGGTTCAAATCGGATACTCCGCAAATAAGGTATGACGTCATCGCCGAAAAGCCGAAAAAAATTGTAGGATTGGATTTTGTCGATTTGAAATTTGGAGTAATTGTTGTGGTCGAAATATTAATGAATGAAATAGTCGATGTGAAATTTGTTGAAAATTGTTGAATGAGAGGAATAGACACGTTTCAAATTAAAAAAAATTGTCGTTTAAATCATAAACTAGAATGAAACCTTTATGAGAATTTTAGCCAAGCTGAAAATAGTATCATTGAGTAAATGGATTTTCTCCTTATCTAAACGGAATACAGTTGTTTCATCCCAACTACCTGGTTTTGAGCCGGAAATTTGTATCTCCTATGGATTTGGTTTACTGCCCTATTTGAGAAAAAAATTAACATAAGGTCCATGACATAGCATTCAAAAATGAAAATAATTTTGTAATTACCATATTTGCAAAATTGGGTGAAAAAAAACATGAGGATAATTATTGTCTTATAGTTTTTTATGTGTTGATGATCTCCTTGTTTAAAATGTTCGAAAGAAATCAGTGTTTCAGCATAATCATAATGTAGATATTCATGTGCACAATTGTGCCTAAGTGTAAGAATTTTTATAGTCATATTGTCGGTGAGAACCTTTGGGTGCCAGATGTGTTTACCTAAAGTTCAAAGTCGGAAAAGAGCCCTCTAGTGACTAATAGAAATAGGGAAGGCTTCTAAATAACCAAGGAACGAAGAAACGAACCCAAACTATTTGGCCAAAAATGGGCAAGTGTAAGTGTATGATGGGTTATCTAATACGGCACTAAATACTGCGCCATCCTGTGAGCCAGAAACACAATACTTCTCAGTATTGTTCAATCTTAAGGGTCCTCTCTACACAGATAAAATTTCGTCTTTCGTTATTCTGCAACCAGTAGTTTCCTTGCCTGTGACAGGTTTAAAGACTGGCCGAACTCAATGGGGTATGCCATAAAATGCAAATTACGACGATAAGGGATGGAAGTTTGAAATCGGCTCTTATACTAAGTTCAGGTTAATTTTTGGATGGAATTGTGAGAAGCCTCTTTTCAATGTATTGTCTTTTGATGAAGGTACATTTGAGACTAAACTAAGACACCTAGATCATTGACAACTGCGGGCAGTTAAAGCGTGAAATGGAATTAAAGACTTTATTTTTTCATGATTTATTATGTACAAATAATTGATAATAATAATTAATAATAAAACAAAATAATGAAAATAAAGTATACCTACTAACATTAAATTATTAATTATTATCTAAGTAGGTATTATTATTATTAAATATTTTTTTACATATAATATACAACACATACTTAGGTATCGAATTACAACCAACACATCGCACAGATAAGGTAATTTAACTTTGTCACAATACTTGGGTTGACACAAAAAAATGAATCAAAATTTTTGACCTATCAAATTGTCAATTTACTATAAAAATGCGATGCGTAATTGCTGGTTAGTTGGATGCTTGTCTTTTCTTTGAGAAAAATTTTCAATTTGTAATTTTCTTTATACTTTTCTAATCGTCAGTGTTTAGGTAAACTTTCTCTGAAAGTTTTACGAAGGTGAATTTATCTTTGTTACCCATAATAATTTAGGAATATATATGAAAGGGTTTTTAATCTGTTCCTACATAAACCGATTTTATACCTGTGTGTGATACGAGTATATAAGGGAATACACTTTTTAATGTCTTTCGTTTACAAAATTTAAATTTTCTCCAGCCGTCTTAAAACTTGATATTTCTAATCTAATTTTTGAGAGCTAAAATTAGCGATTTTAAAGTAAGAAGAAAAAGTTGCGCTGCTAAAGCAACTGGTACATAATATTTAGTCTAGGATAAAAAAAGACATTTTTTTTCCTAGTAAAAAAAGTTGTCATTCAATATTAATGTCTACGGATACATAAATTTTCGGCTGGAGAAAAAATATAGCTTGTTTCATTTGGTTTAAAAGTGGTTTTGTGCCTCGTAATTAGATTGCATAGCTCGGCTACGCTCGCTTCGCCTCGCAATTCAAACTAATAATAAAACAATCTACTATTATTGTCTGTTGTCGGAAATTTAACAATTGATTCTGTACACTACTGGAACGTAGTTTTCAGATCTGACGTCAAAATTTGGATATCAGGCCGAGAAAATTATCTTAATTTATTCTTATTATTCTAATATTAATCGAAAAAATCCTCTGTGAAAATGTTCTTTTGGGGTCGTCATAACCAATGTTAACAGTCCCTTATTATAAAGTCACATCAATAAATATTTATAGGGTCTTATCCCTCACAACGGCTACCTGGCGTCATAAATCATCTCCAAGAACTTGGGCTAGCTGATGATATTGCAATATTGGTTGTATAGTTACAATTTCTTTTTTTTTGTAAATATGTAAAAAATATTCAATTTAGAAAAAAAGTGGTTCCGTGGCGGAGTGAAGTTTTTCCCGGGCTACATAATGAGTTAACTCTTGACTAAATAATGCGAACCGTTTTTGAGAAAAAGTGTTACAAATTTTTAGATAAACTAGCGTTTTTTATGAAAACTAATCACTTTGTCAAAAAAATACCACCATAGCGGATTAAATAATGTCGTTGTTCATATGCTAGAGAGTAGAGAATTTTTTCAAAGAGTAAAATAAACTTTTTATAACGTTTTAAAAATTCGTAATGAAAGGACCCTTAAGAATGGATTTGCCTCACACTGGTCAGGCTCAGTGAGAGACGAGGTAAAAATTTTAGAGTAAAGAGGCGGAGCTAAACTTCGTAGGTCATAGAGATTCCGAGAATTAATTTCAGGGATGAACTAAGGGTCCTATTCTTACGGAATGGTGAGTTGTGAAATGAAATTTCGAAATCTCATCTCACATCACACTATTCCGTATGGCCTAAAATAGGACCCTAACTGAGTTTAAAATCGTTTAACATTAAATCATTGAGTTTATTGATAATAATATAATAATAATGATTAAATATTATATCCTACTTCAGTTCATAGTAGAATTGCAACAGCGCATTAGAATTTTTTGGAGTGAAAAATAAAGCACAAATTGATAGTTTCTGTATAAAAAAAGAATTATGTGTTAAACTAAATCCCAGTAACACACTTTGAGCTAAGAAAACCCACCAGACACTCTCAATTTGTGCTCCATTTCATTTAAAAAAATGCAAATGCGCTGTTGCATAATTCTACTATGAACTGAAAGGGGATATATGTACATTTTGTGGTTTTCTGTTTAGAACAAAGTGCTTGTCGCACCCCCACTCAATGACTGTCACAAATCAAAAATCAACACAATCCTGTTTTATGGTAGAATAATAATAAAATATCATGTTCAGTAGTTTCAATAAGTGTCACAAGTTTAACTATATCTATGATTTTTTGTTTTGTTTACTAATTTTCGAGATAATGCGATAATGGCAGAATTATACATTTTTGTTTTCAATTTAAATTTCATTTGACTTTTACTGGCAATATCGTGACAACACAGTTAAAAAATTTCGGGGTAGTTTCACAAGAAATACAAAGAGTAGGGATTTCTTCAGGAACTGACAATGTGGTCGGCACCGATATTTTTTAGCCGATTCCATGTCATCCAGATGTGCTTCCCTTTATTGGGCGGTTCGGGTTGCCCTCAGAGAAATCATAGTCACAAGTGGTCAAAATAATACTCGTAGACGCATTAGCAAAAATTAAGCGGATTATAACATTACGTTAGAGAACCCACATTGGGGATAATATAAAATGAAAAATAGTAAGAGATACAGATGTGGACAAAATAAAATGGAACTATATTGAAGACGGAATTTTTAGCAATATTTTAGCAGAGAACCATGCGCCTTATTGTCTTCAGCTTTAAAAATTATTTCCATTTTAATAAAATGGCTAACGTGGACCACGATCGTTTTGATTACTTTGGATTTTTTTTGTTACCCCTGATCTGAAACATGTTACTCATCTGAAAGTTTTACGTCGCTATCTCTCTCTTACTCCGACACCATATACTGATATGGAAAAACAAGACTAGACATATTTGGCAGGTATCGAAAACCCTCGATTTCCACAACAAAAGAAGCAGGCAAGCGCGTTTGGTTTGACGGTGATTATGGAAATTTATAGTTTCAATGAGAGAACTAATCATTAATAACTATTTTACATTTTTATCAACTTTATTAAAAAATAATAAAAATTCGGTAAAATGCGACGTTGGCATTGCATAATTACAGCTATTACCCACTTAGAATTAAAGAGCAGATGTGTATTATTAACTAAGGCCGCTGTTTTCAAAACAATGTCTGATTTTTTAAAACAAATGACGATGTAATCAAAAGAAAGTCCGATAATTCAGTAGGTTGTCAATGTATTAATTGGATTTTCTTTTATTGAGAGCGTCTTTACATTTGAAGAATCGGCCTTATTATGACTGAAAATGTCAAGTTAATAAGCGAACTTTGTTTTTAAGGTAGCGACCTTCTAGATACATCGAAAAATCTATTGACGTAAACCAAAATTAAAAAAATTCAGTCCACCCCTGTACGTGTACCGGGTCGGGCAACCTTATCGCACATCTAAGAGCATCGCGATTTCTAATTAAATAAAAAAATTTGCTTTTTACAAGCCTGACTGTACATTCGCAAGGTATCTCCCCTGATTTTTTGGTAATTTTTTACTTACAGATAAAGGTAATAATTAAAAAAAAGTAATTTTTGACCAAAAAGTCAAATTCTGAATTTTATACTAAACTACGCGTATTCACTTCAACTTATTATTTACGAAATTAGCGAAAAAAAATACCAATCAGATTTTGAATTAAACGCACTTTTACATTTTAACTTTAAAAATTATTTTTATTTATGAGTTGCTACTTGTGGCATCGTAAATTTAGGCGACAATGTGAACTGTAATTGGGGTAAGATTGTAAAAGATTTCGTTGGGATATTTGAATGCAGGCATCAGTTTTTGTCAATTTTATTACAAGACTGTAAGTAAGGGGCTTCAAAAAGGTCGGCTATTGGTAAGTGATCCCTTTGTTGGCAGATTGTACCATCTTCTAATAAATCACGCGTCTGCTTTGCGCCTAAATAAAAATGACCGATTATTTAATCAACCAAGTAAAAATTTATAATTCTGATACCAGGGTTCGATGGGCTAGCAGGTAAGGATTCACGTAGTCTAAAAACTTTGTAGTTAAATTTACAGTTAGTGCCCAAAATCTCACAAAACTGCTACGACGTTATTTATTAACAAAAAAATTTAATAAAAATTGAGAATGGTCCTTATCAATGTACAGGCTGGTGTGTGAAATTTCAGGATTTTCATTTCATTAAAAGTCGCGATTTTCTTAGGTGTGCGATAAGGTTGCCCGACCCGGTAGAGTGAGACGAAGAATGATAATTTGGCTAGAGTCATCTTTGACCGCTAGAGGCAGCACCTTAGTAGTGTTCAAGACTTGATACAGACCTTTTTCTCTGAGCATAGATTTTTTTAAAAGAATCATTTTTTACTACAACAAATGTAACACATCTATAGAAAATACTCTAATGCACCTCCCTCTTGTGTCAAAATTTTGATTTTTTGTTTTAATAAATGTTAGTGATGAGGTAAAGTAAGACATTATTTTTGACTTTTTCGTATTTTTTGTAATTAACATTAGGTCAAAAATCAAAAATCCATTACAAGAGAAACCTAGAGCCATCTTTCTTCTTCAGAAATATATTTTTTTGAAGTTTCTAAGTTCAATAGTTTCCGAAAAAATACGTTCGGGGCAAAGGCTTACAACGTAGGGAAAAACTACTAGGCAAAAAGATTAAAACGGTTACAGCTTTTGAAAAAGTCAAGAAGTTGGCCTGATAAAAAGAAACCATGTTTAGCAAATGTAATATCTTCACCAAAATTTTGACTTAGTGTAGATTTACACTAAGTGTAGACTTCGTCTATAAAAAAAACGAGTTTAAAAATTACGTATTTATGTACTAGGTAATTTCAATGTCAAATATTGATCTGCAACATGACAAAAGTGATATTCTACACCGAAAAAGTGAAGTTTTCAATTACTTATATGCGAAAATAATAAGTATAATAATAATCATAATAATACATTATTTTATCTCATTTGTTGTCATATGTTCAAAATTCATATGTATAATAAATACTCTTAAATCTCTACAAAGCAGTTATTTAAAAAAAATGGTTAGGTGAAGTTCAAATTCAAAAAATCTCCGAACAGGAAAATTGCTTTTCTCGCTCAAATGTATCAGCCATAGTTTTGTAAAATAACTGAAAATTATGGTAATCACACAACAATAAAAGTGACCGCAATCCGTCCTTTCCTTGAGTTGGGACAAGGACAGGTAGCGACCAAAAGACCCTCCACAGAAATGGCACGAGCAACGCCTCTAGTGGCAAAAGCATTGAACTATGGAGGATTTTAAGACAAAATGTATTCATTGATAATTAGAAAACAACAATGTTTTATTACATGGCATTTGTTAAATTAGTTGAAAATTAATATTTTCTAATAAACACCAAAACCCCAAAACAAATTTTTAAATCTATTAGTAAATAACGCGACTTTTGCATCAATCACATTATCTCAAAAACAATTTTTTTTTTAAAAAAAACCTCAACGCATCGGCCTATAAAATATTCTTTTGAATTATCCTGCAAAATCCCAGATCGAATACTTTAAAAATAACTGAGTAAAATTGCTTTCAATATAAACATTTATGCATTTTCTTCCTTTCTTTAAAGGGATTTACTTTTTTCCAAAATATGGCAACGCATCGGCCTGTAGAATTAAAAAACCTTTAATTTGATGTATAATACTTGAAATTCTGTTGTGTATTAAGAGAGAAAACTTGCTTTCAATATGCTAACGTCTCAAATCGTTGGTCGCGGACACCCTTAAGAACGCACGCTCTGGTCGCTGCTCATCGTGAAAAATGTTGTGAAACAGCAAAGCAACCTCAAAGGCACCAAACAAATAAGTGGAGAGGTCACGACACGAACAAGATAGATGGTAATGCAGTAAATTCCATTTAGAGTGAGCAGCAGCATTTCTCACTGATGTGCAGTGATCCTAGACGGCTCCGGGGCAAGGCAGCGACCGTCAACTCCTTGCGATCGCTTCCTGGTCCCCCTCGGAACGTGCCAGAACATGTGTCCAGGTGTCACGCAATGAACGACTCCCGTTCGTGTACATTCTACGACCACGGAGCGTAACCGAAGGCCCGCTTCGGTTATTAAGTCCGATCGAATCCAATCCACTTATCAGCGTTTGCATTCGAAAGAGTTTCTTCGAGCAAGTGGCCGTTTTAATTGAATTCCAGGTGCAGAGCTTGTGCATTTGTTGTGTAACGCGTGTTAGTAATAGTACAAGTTGCTCGAATTCCGAATTAATACCTACACGGATCGACCACTTTAATCAGCGAATTAGGTTAAGGGGTACTTCGTCTCAATATAGTTAGCCGGTCGAGCTAATTACTGACAACTTCGTGCATACATTACGATCAGACTTGGAATTCAATACGATATATCGACATGCTTGCCAGATGTTTGGATGATTTACTCGGGGGGGATTTATTGAGGGAGTAACGTGGAAATCTTGGCAAGTTGAAATCGAGACAGAATGCCAAAAATCGAGTGCTAATGGTGATGTTTTATGGTAGCCGAGAAAACCAAATATAACAATGTACACAGTAAAAAAAAGTAAAGGTAAAAAACATTTTGGCAAGTGGTTAATTTTTCTAGTGTTAATTTTGACACTAGATTATGTTTAAAATGACTGTTAACATAATACATCTTTTACAAAATAACTTATAATTGAAAAACATTTTCTCTCAGTGTCGAAATTACATAAAAACATGAATTTTACCTTTTAGATTGCATTTTTTCACACTCTCAAATGATGTTTGCTGTTTATAGTGTAAAATATAACTGCACAGTGTTCAATAGTCTTATCACAGTTTAAACGAGAGACAGTACTGCAGATAAGCACACAATTTTATTTATTATGATGGGTACTGGGTCCATTAAAATAGCTGATGTGATTTTCAAATTATGTTACAAAAAGCCAATAAAGTTTTGTCAAGTATAGAAAAATGAACTTTCGAAAATATCTCAGAATTAGGTAAGTTACTGATTCAATTGTAAGAACTTTATTCTTCTTTTAATGTATTAGAGTAGGACTATTAAATATAAGTACTTAGTTAAAAATATTATTTTACAGCAAAACCAAAATGTGATAACTTGAATTGTGAGGAAAACAGATTTGGAAGGGGCCGAATTAGATAATTGAAAATCGAAAAATATCGTATTTCCTACCATGATGGTTTTAAATAAGGCAGTTCATGATTTCAGATCTTTTACAAACATATTTGTTAAATAGGTATGCACTCATAGTTTGAATTTATTCTTTATTTTGTTTTTTGTGCATTTGATTTTTTTTAATAAACGTTTGAAAATATACATGCCTTTATGTTAAACCATTTTCACACTGTAACCACACTAGAATTCAATGCTTTGTACACTCAGAAAGTACATTAAAATATTTAGTTAAGTGTGTAAAACATTTATAAAACCTGATTATTACACTAAATAAATGTTAAAAATACATATACAAAAAAGCTAATTTATACTAGAAAATATTACACTGTAGAGTGTTATTTTAGTGTGAATAACACCAGAAAATTTTTTACTGTGTACACGTTTTAGAAAGAATTAAAAACGTTTAGTAAATTTATTCTCAATTGAATAATTTTTTTGTAGAAAAGGAACTTACATGTGACCTATCACATTTTTCTCCTCGATAAATTCTAGATACATTTAATTAAGTGTGCAAAACATTTATAAAATATGATCGTTACACTAGTTTAGGTGTTAAAAGTACATATTCAAAAAAGTTAATTTACACTAGAAAATATTACACTCTAGAGTGTGGTCCTCTGGGAACCACTCTTAGTGTTATTTTAGTGTGAATAACACCAGAAGTTTTTTTACTGTGTACACGTTTTAGAAAGAATTAAAAACGTTTAGTAAATTTATTCTCAACCGAATATTTTTTTTTTAGAAAAGGAACTTACATGTGACCTATCACATTTTTCTCCTCGATAAATTCTAGATACACTCACTGCCTCTAAACGTTAGCAGCAGCTAAGAGTTGATAGTTTTTTGCTCCAAATATAATAACTCATCCAAGGCAAAATATAAGTTCAGTGTGGGATTTAGCAATGTTTCTCTTCAGACTCCTTATCATTTATCAAAATAGTTATTTATTATTGTTTTAAGACCTCAGCGTCGTTTATGCCTTTTACGATATAATTTATGTCTGCTGCATGAAAATCTATTGTGTGTTTAATGTTGTGAAGTTCATTACAGCGTTATAAATTAATGAAAGTGGTATGGTAAAAATTCTTTATGTTCACGGCGTTCAGATATTAAGAGTTGAGTTGCAATAAATTTTCAGGAATGCATTATTTGTTTAGTTTTATTTGTTATAAATGCAACAAATAAGTGACACAAGGCACGAAAGTCGCTGGGTTTATTTGCTACTATTCTCCTTAGATATGATATATGCCGTTTTTGAACCGAATCACGTAATGGAGACATTGTTTGTGTTTCTGAACTTCTTGTCGACAAATAGTTCTTCCGCATACATTAGGTAATTACTTGTTACAATAGTGAGAATCTCGTTCTACGTTTCCGACCGGATTTATTCGTGCGGAAAGTGGGTTTTGATAAAACGTGTTCTCATTTTTTTCCTAATATTTATTATTAATTATGGAAGTGAGAAACCGAAACAAATAAGATTGTGGTTTGACTGGTGTTTTCTCTCAAACGTTCTGTATCATAACACTTTCTTTAAATTGTTGAATAATGGGGTTAGGCTAAAATTTGGCTCGCCAGCATATTGAAAAATATACAAAGTTCGTTTCGGTATTTCGATGTGGTCAGTGAACCTCATCGAAGGTCAATAAGAGTGTATCTTATTTTTCTTTCTAATTTTGTATGCAGCGTCCATTAAGTTTGACACTTGATCGCAAGTATGATCATCGATTTACGATCGAAAATGTCTGTTCGTGTAGGTGTTGCTATTTATGCATATACAGTTCTTCTGTGTCGTTATTCCTTCGTAAATCTTCTTTACAATGAAGCAAATTACGTCATTTGTCTTGTACAATATAAAGAAAAAGGAAAAACTAACATAACCACCGGAAATATCTCTTGGAAGTATATAACAAATGTTTGTGCAACTATTAATTCAGAATTGGTTTTGAGGGTTTGTAGAATTCCCGAAGATTTTCCAGTTCGAATGTGAATAAAATTTCCGTTAAAATCAATGAGCATTCTTGCCAGACATTCTGCTTTATCAGTTAATTTAGCATGTAAGCAATGCTGCCAATTCGAAAACACCTGCGTAGTTCGAAAGGAATTTTCGCAAAGTATTTTAATTGAGGCTATGTGATTAGATAAATGAAAAGCTCCAAAAACCATTCCAAGCTTTTAATTAATTCATATAAGCTCGTGTCGATGTTCCGCTTATATTCCCGTTTTATTTCCTCGAACCCGGTAGCATCTTTGAAGCCTCCTCGACCAACCAACTTCGTTGGTATAATAGCCTATCGACAATACGCCGGCCGGATTATGAAAGCCACACAGTGGGCTCTTAAAGTTGCCTCTTGAAATAGCCAAGACTTAATGAACACCGGTTGCAAAGTTTTAAACATCTGGTAACAATGTTGTAATACCAACACGTTCGCCGTGTTAAATTAGCTTTTTCTTTGCCTTTGTCACTACTTTTATTTAGACAATTTGGTAGGCATCCGTGGCAGTAAAAATCCAACTGATTGTGAGAGTTTTGAAAACTATAAAACGAACTGCTGTTTGTTAAACAGAACGTGCCTTCGAGCATTCAATTTGTAAAGTGACGTGCTTCTTGACTGAAGACATTACGATATTTTATCATGTGCACAAAGAAGATTATGGATAAAACCTATGCATATGAAATTAAATGGATTAGGGAGAATAAAACGAAATAAATCAAGAAAATAGATTCAGGTACGTTTAGGAGAACTCTTTTAAGTTTTTTGAGACAAAATGTGTGCACTGTTGTATGATTTATGACGCCGGGAGTATTTCGAATGTATCGCAATTTCCATAATCTGTTGTTATTTATGAATAATGACTCAACTTGCACAATTTCGAACTTATTCGTTGGCACGGTGAATTGTCCAATTTTTTGCGATTTCGGCGTCTAACTGAAAATTTATAGTTAATAAAATTTTGTTTTATTGCCAATAACGTTTCGTGCTATTATTTCACATTTATGAATAATTGATCCCGGCGCATCCACCATTTTTCGCCAAGACCAATTTCTTTGCACACTTTAGCAGAATGTATAGTAATAATAAATACGATAAATAGAACTTTTCGAAGCAATGAAATATGACAAGGTCATTTCAGGTATTTATCTCACCGGCGGAAAATTTCTCGAGAAGTTTTCCCACACCGGGCTCTAATGTAGCAGACATGAATAACGACTCAACGTCCACACTAACTGTAAAAGAAACAATGTAAGATAAAGTGCTTTCCAGGCACGATTCTTTTTTTCAACGAGTGCAAGCAATTTGCTTGATAAAGTTAATGGGTGTTGGGACAATTCGGATATTTCTCGGAATTAGTTCGGAAACCTTTTTTTATTACGTTACGAGCATCTGTTCAGATCATCAACATTCAAATTAAGGCTATCAAAGGCAGTCACGTTGCTTAAATCTGAACGTGGTTAGGAAAATTCGCAAAGATACGAAGGGTCGTTTTATACGAGGGTTTTTATGCGCCCGGTAATAAACACACATGGAGGACATCGTACTATAAAGTTCCCTAGAAGGCCAATGCGCAGTCTGAAATAACGTTTTTCTTAACTAAACGAGTTTTTTAAGTGCGTTTCCAACAATAAAGATCTTCAATTAAAGTAGAATACCATTACGCCTAAATCAGATTTAATTTATCTGGGGTACTTTTCCTTCACCATCTACTTCTCTATTCTCAAGGGGCATTATCGATGAATCCACGTTATCCATGAATCTTTCACGGTAATTGCGACGTTGTTAACTCAACTCGTGGTATTTTATTCGAACGTTCTTGCTTTCCAAATTCGCAGTAAACATGTCATTTTTGCTGGTAAACGGTCCATCAAGCTCAATCAAGCACCGAAGGACGATTCCACATTCACAGTTTGTTACATACACCCATATGTGGCGAAGAATCGAGAAAAACATCCAAGGTGTGCGTGTTCTCGGTATCTAAGCTTTTGAAGGAATAAAGTTGTAAATTGATGTCGTTGAGTTGAGGAGTGATTTGAAAGGGGTTTCTCACGCAGCTTTTCTATTTATTTATTTATTTTAATTTTGACTGATTTTTACATTATGGACAAGAGTTTGCGATTATTTAGGCTCTTATTTTCTCTTGTTGGAGGAAAAAAGGTAAAATTTAAACATTTATCAGCAAAAACGGGGACACAATAATTGCATCTAAATTAGTCGATGAATTTTTTATAAGGACGAAGCGAGAGACGACACATTATCCTTTTAAAAGCTGTTCTATCTGTGGTAATCACAATACTGGAAGTCAGGTCTCGTTTGTAACATGATTTATATATTTTAACCATCTATTTAGAATTTCATTAAGGGGGCGGCTCAGGCCCTCAGTTTTCATTATTCGAACTAAATCGTAGCCATATCAACGACTAAAATTTTTTCACCAGTAGATGGCATGAGAATGCAGAAATCGAAATTAAATGCAAAATTTCAATTTTTAGAAATTTTAGCTTGACAGATTTCCGGGATTTTTCGTTATTTCCGATCAAATTGTGACTCGTCACCAGTTGTCATTTTTCACATTTCAACGAAAAACTAAGTGCAATTTGATTTGTACTTGCAGATTTTGAAGCTTCTTTGTAAATTTGTGTTGAAAATTGGAAAATACACCTCTAGGTATTTGACAAACAGAAGAATACTTGTGAACAAGAGAAATATAAGGTTATAACAGGAGAAAAGTTTAGTAGTGGATGCTGTGGTGCTTTCTATTTCTATTTTTCCTTTTGAATAATGTTGGAATAAGAAAAAGACTTTTCAATGTTTAGTTTTATCACTGTGTACGGTTCAGATTAAACTAACTTGGTACCAAATAAGTGTTTGTTTATTTTTATCGAGAATAAGAAAGACCGTCGAATCAGACGGGCTCTTTAATACTGTTACCAAATTCGCCTTGGTGTGGTGTATTACGGGAATCTCCATGTGTTTCAAAAGATTTCAAAGAAGTTCACGCTTTTCATGTTCAAAAAATTAAGCTACCTTTTGCCCTTCTGAAACTCTGAACGCAATTAGTACATACTGTACTTACAGCTGCACTAAAACCAACATCTCTATGACTAGGTTATTCATGGCCAGATGATCAAAATTCGTTGATAATAAATAACATAGAGTAATTAATGAAATTTTATTTATGTTCGTTTAATCATATTTATTTTCCTATCGCAAAACTGTGTACATTACTGTTATGCTTCCGCAACTTAAAATTTGGTTACATTAACACGACTAACACACAATCTGATGCCTTTTTCACACATTGCCGAAGAACTCGATGATGACAAACTCCTTTCAGGAAAAGATTCACAATTCAACATCGTTTTACTATGGAAAATCCTCAACAAATGAACTTTTTACCACGTTAATTCACATGACAGTTATTTAATATAATAATTTTATAGGTTAACAATAAATTTGACAAATTGTCAGCAATTTTCAACCGGAAACTGATGTGGCGCCTCCAAAAATGTCACTGGCACTTCCTTCCAACTAAAGTTTGAAAGCGGTAAATTTGAAAAGTCTCATTCTCAAAGAAATTTTTCTAAAGGTTGTTTTTTCCTTGTTATTGCGAGTAGCGGGTTCAATTTTTGCATGCATATTTACAATGAGGTTGTGCATAAAGCATGTACTTTTTTCCTCGATCTGTGCAGTATCTTGCGTTTGGCACCCAAGTCTCAAATTTAGCACGAAGTGTGCGACAATACCCATTCGAAATATAACGCATCGAAATTGAAGAATACACCCCCTGTCCATCAAAATTCACGTGTCGTTCCGACCCTTAATAATTCAGCAACACAAAAGCACCAAGTTTTAGCACAACTTATTCAGCAACACCTGACCCAAATTTCGCACAGAAAGCTGTATTCTACTCTCCAACTTCAATATTTGAGATTTTCTTTGATCTCCTCGGCAATGCATTTAAGAAAATTACTTTCCAACTGTATCTTGGACTTTACAAAATCACCATTTAAAAGAAAACTAATTTCTAACGTTTACGTTTTATCGAATGCAGCTGTCGTGCTTCCGCTACTTGCATGTTAAAATATTATCTACCATAGTCAGAAGTGACTCATTAAATTTACACCCGTTTCATTTTAATAATGGAAACGCGTGATTATAAACATCTAAAAATATGCCTTTGTAGGCGTCCTAGAACCCGCTAAATGACTCGGAAGAAAGGTGGGGTGTCAACATGACAGAGATTGTGTATTAATGCAACAAATTTCGGAGGCCGTAGAAGAGTAATTGTGTTAAGATGTTGGATTAGGTAGTCTGAGGACGAGATTCATGAGGGTCTACTGGTTCTGAACTTGTTGGGGCAACCGCAGAACAGAAAGATCATTAAAATGCCAATTTTGCTCCGGAAACTAAAACAAACCGTTTCCCTGCTTTTAAAATCCTCTATTTGTGATTACGTGTCAATATTCTCGTAACGAGACGTTATTAGATTACACTTTAACGAAACTAAAGACATTACATTGTTAGAACTTGATACAGTAACTCCCAACAAACGGGTGCATACGCAGTTTTGAAAATTTCCACTACTAGCTACACTTCAAACAAAATATTTATTTATCTTTGCAGTTTAAAATGACTTGGGAATGTAGGTTGACATAAAATCAACAAAACGGCAAGGTTAAAGTTAGACTCGACCAAATTTAGCTCATTGTACTGACAACAAAAGTTTTCTCGTGCGGGAATCCTTTTCAAATAGTTGCCTGATAATATTACAACGACTCGCTTAGTATTTACTACCAGATAATTGAATCTATTCACAACTGTTTCAAGTTGAAAAATTATTCAAGAACCCTCATCACTGTTACAACCGCAGAAAACGGAACAAAACATTTACCAGCAAGCAAAACGACAATCATAAATTAGGTTAACAAGACAACAGTGTGCCCGACTAAAAACTATATATTGTTAAACAAAGACGAGTAGAAAATCGGAACCCTTTCATGTGTCGACATTCCTCTCTCTCTCTCGAGAGAGAATATCCAAACTACCGAACTAATTTGATTATTTAAGTCAATATCATCATTATAAACGGAAGTAAAGCAGTTTCCTTTGTTTGTGGCTTGTTATATTTTCTTCAGTGGCACGAAACTCTTCCTCTATTGAATTAACGAGTCAGTATTAATGAGCGAGCTTGTTTGTTCTAATCATTAATGCTATACACTGAAACACTTCAGAACTTTGTCTAACTTCACTTTAACGATAAAAAACCTCGCTATCTATTTACAAACCCTTTTGTAACGTTGTTACGTTAAATTTCCGAACGAGTAATTGATGCTAAAGTGGATAGTTCAAGCCTTGATAAAAAACTGTCCCTAATTACTTTCCCGAAGCTTGCAATATGTTAAGTTTGATAGATAAAGAACATTTCCCTTGGAACGCGGTTTCCAGTTTTATCAAATTTCCAGGTTGAAATACGCATTGTTACTGCCAAGTTAATAAAAAAACTTCCTAACAGCTTCTTTCTCCGCTACAGGCTTTTAAATGAGAAACATTCTCAAAACAACGGACCCTTATGTGCTACTACAAATATAACACTACGAAATGAAGACATTATCTTGAAGCTAATAGGTGGCTGCTGCACGAGACTTCCAAACATTATAACCTTAATTAAGGCATTTACACACAAGAGTATTATTCGCTGAAAGCCACGTTTCCCGTCCGAGTAATCTCACAACTTCGATTTTGAACAAATACCTACTTCTCTTAAGGCGGCCCCTGAGAACTGTCAAAATGGTCAAAAAAACATGTGTTCATACTTTTATACAAATCTACAAAAATAGTCCACCGATCAACACCAAACAAAAAGCAAACTGATTAGAAATGAGCTCCGCTCAAAACTAGACATTTTTTATTTAGTATTTTACCTGTTTTCTTGTCTGCTGATGGTAGTTGATAAAATCACAGCCAAAAAAAATTAATGCAATTAAAACCTAAGGATTTAAATGTTTTTTGAAAATTTTATCTCTTAAATGTGTAAATCAGTGTAAATGGATTTGGCTCTAAATAAAACTGTTTTCTTGGCCGCTCTTTCAAGTTGAAACGCAAATATTTCTTCACCATTTACCATTTTTTAAATTTTAATTTTCTTAATTTAAATCCACTCATTGAATAACATGATAATTATCTAGCAAGATGCATTACTTCTCATGCGACTTATCAACTCGCTCGCAATTTGTACAGTGGTCCAAATTGCTCAAAACACGCGCGAAATTCATTTTTTGAAGTTTGTCATAGAAACCTGTAATTTTGGTAAAATGAAGTACACAGTGCTTATGGGCAAAAAAAAGAGAAAATATAAAAAACTCCATACCGGTAAAATGGCTGGTTGAATTTGGTTAATTTGGTGTGGTTGAATTTAACTGTAAATACGTGGTTTTGAATGTGACATACACTCCATAGAAAAGGACTTCAAAAAATTCTACTTTCATTATAGCTTTCTAGAATTCTTTGGCTATATGGACAGTTTGACTGCAGAGTGTAAATGTTCCTACAGACTTAACAGCTGCATTTTTGTTAAATCCCGTAAAATTGTCACTTAATAGCAACTACAAAAAATGGTACACGCCAATTTCTATGTTTTGCAATTATTTAGACGCATTACAAACAAATAAACCCAAATTCAGCTGCGGATACAAGAATACGTACATAAACTGGGAGTAAGGATGCAAACCGTTTTGTAGGTATAGAGTTTTTTCGGAAAAACTGTTAAAAACTTTTGTGACGTGGTTCCTTAGACCAAAAACTTCCTATGGACGTTTGGCTGAAAATGCTTCCTAAGGGAGCTATAGCCCCCTGAAAATTGGAAGCTAAAGATGAGTTTTCTCAATTTTCTCAGTCAAGGATTGAAGGAAATGTATAAAAATTTGCATTTGGGGTAATTTTGGAGTGTAGAATCTACTGGTATGATAAAAAATTAAGAAACTGAATCAGGGGGGCGTGGGTACTGTAGGCAACCTGCTGTAGAAGTATACTTGTGCTTTGGAAAAGGCTATTCAAAATGTTTTCCAGCAAATACTAATAACTACTCTCACATATAATAACTAACATAATACATCATAAATGAAATCATTTACTTGTGTGAAAACATGTTAAATGTGCGTTGTTACAGTTAAGTTCGTACTTTTTTTGTTATGTTATTACACAGAGTAAGTCAAACGTAATGAATACAATTCGTATTGCATTTAGATTACAGTAGTGCCCAATTGTGATGTCAAAATATGTACAAAAGTTATTATTTTTTGAAAAAAGATTTGCAAATGCAACAGTTTGCAAAAACGTGAAATATTTTGAAAACGGCTAAACTTCAGTACAGTGCGACCTCGATAATCCGTACCTTTAATAAATCGAATTCTTCAGTAAACCGGACAAGCATTTTAATTGCATTGTGTACTTTGTAATCCGGATTTCAGAGTACTTGATAATTCGGACCTGCATTTAGAATGAATCAGATGTCTTGTTTTGTAAAAAATTCTTGGTAAAAAACATTAAAATCAAAACAAGTGGTTTCCCGAACTTCTAAAAGCGCACATACATTCGTCCACTGTGAGTTGTTTTCGCTACCAGAAGCAAGAACTGCTTTTAGCTGCATTGAAAATGCCTCCAAAAAGAAGACATATCACCTTAACAATTAAACAAAAATCTGACATCATTGACAGATTAAGCCGTGGTGAAAGTGGCAAAATGTTGGCAAATGAATACGGGGTTGGTACATCAACCATTTCAGATATAAAAAAAAAACATCAGAGAATTAAAATGTATGGTTCAATATTTTTGAAATTGATAATGACACTTGGTAGATTCACTACGTACATACATACTCGTACATGTAATGCACATATGTACCTTCTTCCAGATTTGTTACCAGCTGTGATTCTGGTCCCGGTACCAGAAGAACATTAAGAAAGGCTGAATACCCTGAAATGGAAGTACGTTTGTATGCGTGGTTTTGTACACAACGGTCAAGGCATGTTCCGATTTCGTACGACATTTTGGCTGCCAAAGCAAAACAGTTTTATGTCGAAGCATATGGAAATGATAAATTTAGAGCTAGCCGAGGCTGGATATCTAACTTCAGAAAAAGACATGGTCTACGTGCTTTAAAAGTGTGTGGCGAAAAACTATCCAATGATCAAAGCTCTGCCGATCCATTCATATCTGCAATTACAGAAAAGATACAACAGTTAAACCTCACACCTTCTCAAATATACAATGCAGACGAATCTGCTCTATACTGGAAAATGTTGCCCGAAAAAACATTGGTTCGTGCTCAGGAAAAGACTGCACCAGGTCGAAAAATTAGTAAAGAAGGCGTAACATTTCTAGCATGTTGCAATGCAGATGGCTCCCACAAATTGAAGCTTTTGGTCATAGGAAAGGCAAAAAATCCTAGAGCCTTTAAAAATGTAAACATCCCTGTTGAATACAAAAACTCTGCCAATGCATGGATGACTACGGCCATTTTTGTGGAGTGGTTTCATAGTTCTTTTATTCGCCAAGTGAAAAACCATTTAAGAAGTCTCAATTTGCCTCAAAGAGCCCTGTTAATTGTTGATAATGCCTCGAGTCATGGAACCGTAGAAGAGTTGACAAGTGAAGATGGAGGAGAGTTCACAACATTGTTTCTTCCACCTAATTGTACAGCACTTTTACAACCAATGGATCAGAATGCAATCAGATTGACAAAATTATTTTATCGAAAGAGTCTATTGACGCATATTTTGTCGAATAACGAAGAGAACGTTGTTAAGGTGCTAAAAGGCA
The DNA here is from genome assembly GCA_939628115.1 of Tribolium freemani. Classification (NCBI taxonomy): domain Eukaryota; kingdom Metazoa; phylum Arthropoda; class Insecta; order Coleoptera; family Tenebrionidae; genus Tribolium; species Tribolium freemani. Next base: position 1,852,792 of record OW626785.1, on the reverse strand, counting down.
TTAATTTAAAGGACGCTGTATGCCTTCTATGCAATGCTTGGGGAAAAGTCTCATCAAAAGTTTTGCAGAAGTGCTGGCACAAAATTCTTCCACATTTAGCAATAAATAACGACTCAGACAATGAATACGATGCCGAAGATCTTATTCCTCTCATTGAACTGCGACGTAGTATGCTTTCTTTGGCCGAGGAAGTAACAGATGTGTCAGATATGCTCAATGAACTGACAGAGCAAAATCTCACCAACCTGGAAGTACGCAATTGGCTTGAAAACGACGAAAATGTCGACAGTGATACTGAAGATACAGAAATAAACACAAATAAAACTGTTACAAACCATGAAGCCGTTAAAAGTTTTGATCTTTGCATAAAATGGGCGGAGGAAAATAACATTGCATTACACGATGTTCTAGTGCTCCAAAAACTGCTTTCATAATTAATCAAAAATTAATTAAGCAAACGAAAATTACTAATTTCTTTAGAAAATAATTCAATTTTCTTTTCTTAGATATTTTTTTGAGTTAAAAAACATGTATTTTTGTTTTTTTTGTTATAAAATTGTTCCGCTTCTGTAATCCGTATTATTTATTAATTCGGATCATCCTGGTTTTAATTAGATCGGATTATTGAGGTCGCACTGTATAGAGATGGTCCATAATAATAGTCGCAGAATAACTGAAATCATCTAACAACGCAATAAAAACCAGCTTTTTACTCAAATCCGCAAAGTTGCTACTTACTTCCGGTATAACCCGAAATGCCATACTTTTGAAACTACCTTCACTGGACAGGACTTAATGAATTATGACTGTGTACAAATTTTCAGAAGAACCTTTGCGTTGGAACTCACAATAATGCGCCATTTTCTTAAGGGGTATAAAAAATACGGAAAACTCTGCCTTGCTGATTGCATTTTACAGGCGCAGGCCACGTAAAATTGTGTAAAACAGTTTGTTTGTTACTTGCGGTAGCATTTGCATAAATATTAATTGAATACAAAAAAAATGTTTTTTGCCTTTTTGCCCTTTTTCAAAATTTCAACTATAGTTGAATTCAGACTTGCATATTAGGTGTGTGTGTATACAAAAGTTGGTAAAGATATCTACAAAAATAAACGAGCTATGATTTTAGCTCACTTTTAGACCACTGTGCGACATGAAGTCGTATGACTTTTGTCGCATACGAATTTCAAGAATAGAAAAATTAATTTTTGTGCGAGAATTACAATATCTCGCATTCGAGATGCACCACTCGAAAACACCCCCAGTAGAAGTATTTTTGGCGAAGGAAAAATGTAATGAAGGTCGTTGCGATCTGTCCCGTTTTTAATAAATAGGGTAAACAATAGGTTCGAGCACGTATTTAAAATAAGAGTTGCGAGGCGCAGGTCAGGCCTCAGTCCGGGTACGGCGAACTCGCGTCTACCAGTTGAGAGCCAGTCGTCACGACGCCTCTTCCGATCACCAGCAGGCGGGATGACACACGTTTATCATGTCCAATTGCTGCTATACATGTGCAGCTGGCACGACAAGACGGTCTCATTCGTAGTCAAATCGGCACAAAGAAATCGACGGTAATAAAGCAACTTGTGATCCGTTCGTATCTTTTGAAGAAGTGATCGTTGTTGAGTTTCAATAAATTAAGAAGTGTTGGTGTTGCAGTTGTTGAACCTGTTAGAGTAACCTTGTTGAAGCTAAGATAGATTTTATTCAAATTTTATTAGTGCTTAACTCCAAGTGTTAAAGTGTGATTTTTTAAGTAAAGTTTTCCTAGAAGCATCGAATTAGCGACACAAAGCAGCATTCTAAATGAAACCTAGTCAAGCAACGCACCCTGGTTACGTGCGCTACTAGTCTTAGTGTAAATAAACGTTTTTCATCAAATTCGACAACTACCGAGAGATTTTCCGAAAGGCAGAAAGAATCGACCCAATCCCTCGAGTGTCATTTCTCATCGTCATAACAATTTAGAAACGTCAAGCGACCTTCTGACCATGATGAATCTGTCACTCTTGCAGATAATTGCACGTTGCTACCCAAATACTCGATAAATTTCACAGCGAAATATTATGAAGTGTCAAATCTTGATGCGATACACGCTCCAATATAGCGCTTCGTTATTATCGAATGTGGTGAATCGTATATTGCGATGAAACGACCCACTGGAATCATCTGCTGATTCCGTCAAGATGATGGAAAGCCTCGAGGAGGTGGCCGCTCGCGAAGAGGCCGAAAGGCAACAAAGCCTCAGGGACTTGGAACAACTCTATGAGTGGCTACAGCAATTCGAGGATCCTCCACCAACGCCGAGGCCTCCGCCACCTCACCAGTTTCGGAACGGTGCGTAAAAAACAAATGTACAGTCGCCTAAAATGAAAATGACGCGTCCATAAACGAACGCCTACCGTGAGTCGAGTTCCACATTTCATTTATCGGCTTTTGAAATGTTTAAGGATTTCTTGATGGAAATTGTTGGTTATCCCAAATGTGAAATAATACAATTTTTAAGTTCTTCGCAACGCGATGTTTCGACGCTTTGAGAGAAGGTCACAAAAATAAAATTGTTAGTTGGTTTGCAAATTTAATTTATTATTTGGTTGATGCAAAATAAGTTTTAGTGTGCAATTAAAAAAAACACGGCAAAACATGGATTCTTATTTCATTTTGTTTAAATGATCGTTAAATTAAATTTCGCGGATTGTGATGCGATCGCGAAACGATCACTTTGATATCTATTGTCCAAAAATTATTTCAATTCAAAATAATTATTATACTTAAAATCTAATTGTCACAAATTGTAACTAAAAATTTGATCGTCTTTGTAGTTTATTTCTGTGCATAAAACAAGATAAAATGAAAATATCGAAATCCAATTGTTATTTTAAATTTCAATACCTATAGAAAATTCCATTAAATTTTAATTCCTTGTTAAAAGCTAACGATCATTGATAACTTTTATTCTGAATATTCCAATTTTTTTAAACGTCTTTGTTTGATATTTGAAATACAATTGGATTACAATTTTTGCTTTAATAATGAATACTTAATAATTAAGACAATATTGAGTACGAAAATCTTAAGACAAATAAATTGTAATCTTAATATTCTAAAAATTGAAACCGCTCTCAAAAATAAAATCTAATTTTATTGTGTTGTATAATAAATAACTAAACTACTTATAATAAGTATTTAATTTTATTCATGAATTGGAAATAGTATTATAACATTGTTTTTTTGCATCAACTAAAATATAATAATAGTTATTTATTTAACGAGTTTGAGTGTAAATCGGACGTTTTATTTCACGAGTGGATTATCAAACCACGAGTAAAAACGAGTGGTTTATCATCCACGAGGTGAAATAAATGAACCGATTTACACGAGAACGAGTTGAATACAATATTTTATTCTTCGAATTAGACTCACCAAGGCTTAAAATTGATTTAAATCTGTTAAAAATAATCTGACGTTTCGTATTGAGAAATGCCAAACAGTTGTCAAAACTGTCTTACACAGGAGAAAAACCGGAATTTTTGACAGTGTCGAAGAATAAATTAAAATTATAAAAAAATACTTTTTTTTTGAACTCTCAAAGTGACGAAATGTGGCGACGAAGATGAAAATTTTTTTACTTCTCATTTGTCTTCTAAGAAAATTAATAAATGTTTGTTATGAAGAATTTGAAAATTCTTTCCTTGAAATTTTGGCCTTTAGTTATCCCCTGCAGTAAGGGTTTGTTTGTCATTTCCTGTGAACCTTATTTGCAGTAATGGGCAGAATCTCATTCGGGTATTTCCATGAATGAATTGCCGTAACGTCATTGATAACTTTTATTCTGATTATTCCAATTTTTTGAAACGTCTTTGTTTGATATTTGAAATACAATTGGATTACAATTTTTGTTTTAATAGTAAATGCTTAATTAAGACACGATTGACTACGAAAGTCTTAAAATAAAGAAGTTATAATTAACAAAAATTAGTGGTAATTCAATTTTGAAGAGGGAAACATTTATAGTGATCTTTTTGTGGGTTCTTCTAAAATTTAAACAAATGCAGAAAACAATAAAAATTTAACGAAATGGTATTCTAAATAAAATCAAATAAGACTTGGAGTGTTTATTTATTATAATAAACTTAGTTTAACTTATTTTGCATCAATTAAATAGTAAATTAAATTTGCAAAAAAACAAATTTATTTTCTTTGACCTCTCAAAGAGTCGAAACGTAGCGACGAACATGAAACTTTTTTTACTTCTCATTTGTCTTCCAAGAAAATTTATAAATGTTTATCAATTCGGAGAAGAATTTGAAAATTCTTTCGTTGCAGTTTTGGTTTTAAGTTATCCCCTGTGGTGTTACGGGTTTGTTAATTATTTTCCAGTGAATCTTATTGGCGGTAATAGTCGGAATTTTAATCCGGGTATTCCCATGAATGAATTGCAGTAACATTCATTGATAATAACTTTTATTCTGGCGATTCTAATTTTTTAAAACGTTAAGGGCAGGCTTATAAAAAGCTCCATTCAAATTTAACACGTTGTTCACAACGAACTAAAATTTAATGGAGCTTTCTATAAACCGGCACTAGTAAACTAAAATGTTCACAAAAACGATTGTGCAATTAATAATTAATTTAATTTAATTTAATGATAATTTAAACAAAATGAAATAAGAATTCATGTTTTGCCGTGTTTTTTATTCGGCAGATTTTAATTGCACACTAAAACTTATTTTGCATCAACCAAATAATAAATTAAATTTGCAAACCAACTAACAATTTTATTTTTGTGACCTTCTCTCAAAGCGTCGAAACATCGCGTTGCGAAGAACTTAAAAATTGTATTATTTCACATTTGGGATAACCAACAATTTCCATCAAGAAATCCTTAAACATTTCAAAAGCCGATAAATGAAATGTGGAACTCGACTCAAAACTAGTTTACGATCTCTAATGATTTACAGCAGGGGTTGCACGGTAGGCGTTCGTTTATGGACGCGTCATTTTCATTTTGGGTGACTGTACTTGGGGTTAGAAGGCATTAATCAGCTTGAGGCCGCAACCGCATGCAACAGCAGCTCTTTGTGCATTTGTAAAGTGTCGGTTAATATGTTACAACAGTTTTGGAGTTAGCGATTAGCAAGCATTTGGTCTTCGGGGTGTTGCGATTTTTTTGGTCTTGTCGTCAAATCCATGTTGATACCTCTTAGGGGAGTTTTCGTGAGTTTGATTTATCGAAGTTGATGCAGAAATCCGTTTTTAATTAAATCGTTTGTTTTACAAGATAATTTAAAGTATGATTAATGGAATGTTTGATTTATATGAAGCAGAAAGTTGTACAGCTTATCTTGGGACGAGTAAATGGGAAAGTTTTCCAGCTATTGTTCGGTTTTGTTTAATCACGTACTATTCCAATTATCGCTGTTTATACTTAACTCGAGTTTATGTCAGTGGTAGAAAAATATTGGATACGAATATGGAAACGAACCACGATTAATTGAGTCATTGTGCCGACGTCATCACTACAAAAACAAAGTGGGACACATCAACTTTATGTAAATTCCAATATACACTTGTTCGATGAGATTTATTCCTGTTGTTTTTCGGATTGTGAGGGATTTTCCAGGACGAATTTAATTTATTGCGCGTTTACGTTAACATTTTTTTTATTGGCTACAAAGCGATTTTAAAGCGAGCGTTTTTTTCAAATTAGTCACTTTCGACCTCGGATTGTGGCAGATGTCAGAGTCGGGCGAGTAGTTGTGCTGAACAATGGGCGACAAATTTAAAAGCATTCAGCTTTAAGTTATTGGGCGATTAGTTTATTCCGCATTGCAGGAGGTTCTGTTCATTGCAGATGCAGCAAGAACGAATCAGGATGAATAATGTTTATAGGCTTTCCTATATCTATATTTTGTTGTGTATCGTGGGCTTAGAGTGTAAATCTGCTAACTCCATATTATGAAATTTTTCAGGACAAACCAAAACTTCATAAAATTTATTCGAATTACTGAAGTGCAAAAAATAAAATTCGTAGTTATTTTTTTTGTACTATTTCATATTATTAAGTAAAAAAAAGAGGCAGATACCAATATTTAATTTTTTATGAGCATTTTTGTTACTTAGCAGGTTTTCTAAGGAAATTTTAATATATTCATAAGGAGATAGCTGGATTTTTCTGAGTGTGGTAAGTTCGAAGATTTATATATAACGGCAAATCTTTGATCTCATCAGAAGAAAAAAATAAGACTATAAAAAAATGAAACTTGAATGTTAATTTTGTTGAATAAACTTGTAAGAAATGAATTACTTATTGGACATGTAATTCAAAACAAAATTATTTTTGAAATCTTCAGTTTCAAAAGATTCAATAAACAATATCAAAATTTTTAAATCTTTAAAGTTTTGCCGACGAGTTTTAACGTAAAAATATAGATTGACTGAAGTTTAATATTTAACAGGATTTTGTAACATCCAAAGCAATAATAATACAACTTAGACTTTTTCATATTGTAAATTGGTGTAAAACTCAGGCAAAGACTTCTTTAAATAATGCAGATATTCAAACTTCCTTGCACTGATTTTTCTCTTAGTTTGGTACAAATTTTCTATCTCGGTAAAAGGCAACGAAGTAATCTGAGAGGATTTTCTTTGCGGAAATAATTGCTAGTCGTTAGAAAATTGTAGTTTGAAAATTATGTCTCCGTTTGGATTATACCGCAAAGTCTGGATATCTGTTACCTTATGCTTTTTGTTGTTCAAAAAGAAGTCGTGCGATGGTTTATTTGATGGACTTCTAAATACCAAATACCAAGAGTCCTTAAGAGGTGTTAAAATCCTCAACAGACTAACGTAGCCTGTTACAATATTTATTTTTTTATGAACATTTTTCTTTCTTGGCAGGATTTCTTAGTAAATTTTAATATAATTTAAGGAGTTAACTGGATTTTGCTGAGTGTGGTAAGTTCGAAGATTTATGTTATGACAAACGACAAATCTTTAATCTCATCTGAATAAAAAATAAGACAATAAAAAAATGAAACGTGAATGTTAATTTTGTTGAATAAACTTGTAAGAAATGAATTAGTTATTATTAAATTAAGTACTTAGCTGTTTTGAATAGCTGATACACTGTGTGTGTATAAGTATTGTTTAAACTGTATTCTTTTTGTTTAAATAAATTTAGTTTCATAGTTTTTTGTTAGTTATGCTTCTTGTTGTTGTTCAAAAAGATAAGCTTGATTAAATGTTAAATACCAAGAGTCCTGACACCTTAAAACAGTCACTAGTCAGCCCGGTGTTAAAATCCACATCCGGACTAAGGTAGCCGGCTACAATTATCCAAAGGACAAAAAGACAAAAATTTTGCTGAGTTCCTAATCACGCAGTTTTGATAACTCACGACCACTGTTGCATTTATCTATTTGGAATAGCCCTTCGAAAGATATAAATAGGTATCATCTGATAAAAAATACAAAAAATGGATTTGAAGGTTTACACTCTAAACCGACAGTATGTCAACTTCGTTTACCCTCAAGGATATTTTCTGTTATGCAAATGCTCTGATGTATAGTAGGAACCAGAAATATTTGAGATTGACTTATGCAAGCTTTATTGAGGGTTAAGCAGCTTTGCGGTTACCCTAACAATTTTTCACAGCTGGTGGCACCACCCTGAAGATTCACAAATGAGCCGTATTGAGTAATTTTCATAGTAAACTTTTCATTTATTCCAAACTAAAGTTTCAAAATTCATTAGATTAGTTAGTTTCTTAGATCCTCACTTTATTTGTGAACAAACATTTTAAAAATATACCTAAATATTATATTAATAAAATTGTATTAAATATTTGTTTGGTGAAAGCCCATACACAAATTTCTGTTACGGTCCATCACTCCGTACAAACGTTTGAAAGGTGCCTGCCCTAAGAAATGTAAATTTGTTTATGGCATCTTTACCGCAAGGGACATAAACCATTGTGAAGGGCAATCGGCTTATTCTATAATGAGTCTCAAATATTGTTGGTTCCAACTATAACCCAAGCTGGTCTCTTTAATTCAATTGTTTATTCTAATAGACCAGCCAAGTGAGTAATCCATCATCAATTGGGGTACAGGTCATTTCATCCAACTACTGTTGAAATATGCATCATATTCTAAATTAGTTGCGGTTGACGCTGACGAATAAATTATATCCATTTTTCCTCGGAAGCAGGACATTTATTAATAATAATTGCAGGGAGCAAAATCGTGCCTTGTCGTATGTACGGTGTATTGTTGTATTTAATATTTGCAATAGTGATAATAAACTAATCTTGAGTTAATGTGAGCATCTTATCACACGAGACTGGCGCCTGCATGTCTCTGATTAACGTTTAATTTGAATTAGTCCCTTTTGCGTTACGAAACTGAGAACAACAGACAAGAGCCACTAAGGAGGTCCCTCAGCTTCGAGAAACATAACGAAAACAACAGCAAGTAACTTTTGCCGTGGTAATGTCGTATAGTTCTTACACGAGTGTCCCCTGAGTACCATCTCGTCGTCCTTTTTCATCCTGGACGTCTTCCATGAAATATAAATTGAATCGGATATTTTAGGCTAAATTTACGCAACAACAGTCGATGATAATTTTGTATGTAGAGGGTGCGCTCGAGTCGATCATTCTCGGAGATATGTTGGCCTTTCTTCCGTTCTTTCACCGGAAAACGTCACGAACTCTCGTTTTATCGTCTAGTTGGAACCGTACTTTAACGTATATATTCGGAGGCAAATTTGCGCAACAATGATAAGTGTTTTTATGGAAGAGAGGGATTTATCATCCCGACTTGAGCAGAGAATGGGAAACGTAGCGTTTTAACGACATCGGAAGGTTCAAATAAGCGAATTGAAGGTTGAAATGAGAACAACGTATTGTAGTGGAAAAACGAGATGAGATAATTTTCGGCTTATTGCACAGTGTATTTTTTTGACCCCGACAAAGATAAATATCGTTGATTATAAAAGCAATCTGGAGTTGGGTAAATCGAATTGAGATTTTTTCCCGCATAATGGAATCAGAAACAGACGCGAGAAAAGATTAAAATATCCAATTTATCCGGATGAAATGGCAAATAGTGGACGGGTTTTATCTAAATGAGATTTCTAATTCATCATCGGCGCAAAAATTGCGCTCCGAGCAAACGAATGTTCAATTTCCCGTTTCGGGTGGAAAACTGGAGGCGAACGTGCACGCTGTTCGAATCTCAATACCTACCAAAATTATTCATTACGTACCTGGATGGTCGAGATAAATACAATAAGTGATTGTATCGCAAACGTTACTAAATCATCGATGAAATGAAACCCAAACGGTAGCAGGTAGAGGGTTTGATTTATATTTTAAATGGAGCCATCCAGAAATAGTACAAGCGACCCAGTTTCACATACTTCCAGGAAAACTCAGGAATTGCAACATATAAAGAGCATCGTTTTTAACGTCCCGAAGGTTTCTACGCTTATATGACCAAGAAGGTTCTGTTTTAAAGCTGTTATGGAAATAGGGGGCGGCGAAATGGCCGCACATGATTTGTGGAAACGAATATATTGCCAGAGGAAGTGATTTGTACTTAACATTTCTAGTCAAAAGTGAGGGTGCTTTAGACGAGGGTAATTACAACTTTCTGCAACGGACAATGATTGAAAATGTTACACAGTTCTTTTTTCTTTAAACAAGTATACTAGCTTCCATCTGCTAAACTTAAATTTTTTTGGAATGTATTATTTAGCTTTAGTTTCTTGCAAATTAGTTATCTAATTAGTGACTGGATTTTATTGTGATTAAAGACACAATAAATTGTTTCCAGATCTTATTTTTAAAAATTATAAAGACTGCAGTTACTATGATTTTTAATAACGAAGTATTTGAGTTATTTCACACAAACAGGAACACTACAGGTGTCTAAGGAAGGACAAAAAAAATGAAAAGATGAGCAAGTGTAATTTATTTGTAAACTGATGCGCTTAGCAAACAGGCAATGTGTGAAAAATGTTAGTTACAGTTAAAGAAGAAGATTAAATTAACGACTTACTCCAAAATATTCTATTTTTCTCCTTTTAACATTTGTAACTTTCGAATGAAATTGATTGTAAACTAAACACTGACAAAATTAATTTGCAGACACCAAAACCAGAAGGTCTAGTTACAAAAATTGTGTACACAAATGTATTATGAATCAAATTCTGAAATAAAACCTTTACGTTTACACTGTGTATTATAGTTATTTATTGTATAAGTGTTTTAGAAAGCATTTTATCCACGCAAGAATGTTTAAACACAAGGGCGTCAGCCTGAGTGTTTAACATTTTTAATAATAATCGAATGCGACTAAAACACGAATGCAATACAACGTTTTATCCACAATCACCACATTAACAAAATGGAATTAATCGAAGTTAAATTTTAATTTTTTCATTATTTCACTAGTGGAATAAAGTTACTAGCGGATAATTGAGTTACTTCACACAAACAGGAACACTACAGGTGTCTAAGGAAGGACAAAAAAATGAAAAGATGAGCAAGTGTAAATTGTTTATTTGTAAACTGATGCGCTTAGCAAACAGGCAATGTGTGAAAAATGTTAGTTACAGTTAAAGAAGATGATTAAATTAACGACTTACTCCAAAATACTCCATTTTTCTCCTTTTAACATTTGTAACTTTCGAATGATATTGATTGTAAACTAAACACTGACAAAATTAATTTGCAGACACCAAAACCAGAAGGTCTAGTTACAAAAATTGTGTACACAAATGTATTATGAATCAAATTCTGAAATAAAACCTTTACGTTTACACTGTGTATTATAGTTATTTATTGTATAAGTGTTTTAGAAAGCATTTTATCCACGCAAGAATGTTTAAACACAAGGGCGTCAGCCTGAGTGTTTAACATTTTTAATAATAATCGAATGCGACTAAAACACGAATGCAATACAACGTTTTATCCACAATCACCACATTAACAAAATGGAATTAATCGAAGTTAGATTTTAATTTTTTCATTATTTTACTAGTGGAATAAAGTTACTAGCGGATAATTGAGTTACTTCACACAAACAGGAACACTACAGGTGTCTAAGGAAGGACAAAAAAATGAAAAGATGAGCAAGTGTAAATTGTTTATTTGTAAACTGATGCGCTTAGCAAACAGGCAATGTGTGAAAAATGTTAGTTACAGTTAAAGAAGATGATTAAATTAACGACTTACTCCAAAATACTCCATTTTTCTCCTTTTAACATTTGTAACTTTCGAATGAAATTGATTGTAAACTAAACAATGACAAAATTAATTTGCAGACACCAAAACCAGAAGGTCTAGTTACAAAATTTGTTTACACAAATGTATTATGAATAAAATTCTGAAATAAAACCTTTACGTTTTACACTGTGTATTATAGTTATTTATTGTATAAGTGTTTTAGAAAGCATTTTATCCACGCAAGAATGTTTAAAAGCACAAGGGCGTCAGCCTGCGACTAAAACACGAATGCAATACAACGTTTTATCCACAATCACCACATTAACAAAATGGAATTAATCGAAGTTAAATTTTAATTTTTTCATTATTTCACTAGTGGAATAAAGTTACTAGCGGATAATAGGTCTCTTTATATGCTTCATAAGTGTGGATAAAACTCCAGTTATAATGTGATTGTGGATAAATGTTTTTTACATGACATTTACTTTCTCTAAAAAGGGCGAGCACAACATTTTGTGAATCAAAGAAAACCATTGTTTTGCCAATCTGATTTTGAACAAGTTTTAATGACAGGCTTTATGTGTTTTAAATTAGTACACCATTCCTATTTACTAAGAAACTTTAAAGCTTTATTTAACTGAGTCATTAAAATAAGAACGATTGGAAAAAATATGTATCAATAATAATTTAACTTATACATATATTTTTTTTAATGAAAGAAAAGCTATCTACGATTCTATAACATTTGTAGAATATGGGTTATACCGTACCTAAAATTACTATCAGAATGTTTACCTATATTCTAAAAGAGGCGTAGAAAAAATAACGTTTTAAAATTCAAAAAATACAACTAAAGTTTGTAACAATTAAGTAGTGGAAGATACTTTAAAATATTCTCATTTAATTTTTGCTCTAAGCCCCAGAAAATGTTTTTCTTTGTAAACTTTAACTTTTCACCATAGTTTAGTTTTATCGTGTTCGTTAAAGCACTCCAAACTTTATGCATTTCAGACCGCAGTTATCTTCTCCAACTTAACAGGTGTTCCGTATTTTTCATTTTTTTCCTTGAAAGGAAAGAATAAATAACAAAACTGCTACAAATTTTTTGCTTTTATTACGTTGGCAACTTCAGGAGCGTCACAAAAGCGGTGTTTTTCAGTTTTTGCGGCGAAAAACGGAGAAAGATCATCAATCCTGGTACTCGGCTGTTGACATAACTTCTCACAAAGGATTAAGGAATTATTTAAATAAACCTCAAGTCGGTAACTTTTCTTGTTATCCTGTTTATCGTAGGACACGTAATTCATGAGTCGCATCCGCTACAACTTGAACGATAGTTTTTGTTAATGAACGTACAGTTTAACGTGTTATTTTCAGGGCATCCATCAATGTCGCTTCTCTCTTCGTACAAAAAGTTGAGTTGAGTTTGGGGGAAAAATCGTTGAGAAGAATGCAACGCGTTAAGATTAACAGCATCGGTTTAATAAACACCGATCAATTTGTCAGTTGTATTGAAAGCTCACGTTGAAAGTTTTAAGAGTGGATGGAGAAAAGCGACGCGATAAATCATTCGTAAAAAGTTACCGTCTTTCCGGGGGTTAAATATACTCAGATTTTATAATGGAGAATTGCGAAAATGCGATATTTCTCCGTGTCGTGCGAGATTTTAAATAAAATATCAAATACGCATTTGTGGGGAGAACTGAGTTGTTTCATAAATCAGTCTGGGCGGGTAAAAAACGTCAGAAAAATAGAAAAAAAAATCTGATTAGACGATGATTTACGGGCACGGTGAATATCCGTGGCAATTTGTAGTACTGGCTTCCTGCAGGATCTCCGACATTATACAGTGAACATGACTCTAAATTACGAACGGACCAAGTGATGTCATTGTGGCCGACTAATGGTGATTCAGTAGGGATGCGTTGTTTAACCTCTTTGACCCAATGTGACCTCACCAAATGGAGCAGCACCAAGCAGTGTCAATTGCATCGTTCACACCAAAAATTCTATATCTTTCCAAATGCCAAGAACAATGTCGGATAAGCAATTATCGAAAAGCAACTACTCCTCTGTAGTAGTATTGTTTGTGAAACACGAACGAGTTTCTTCGACCACGTCAATTAATCGAAACTATAAAATGTCACCGACTTGAAAGAAAATTCTTTGCTAAATTTAGCCAGAGTTATCTTTAGGTACGACATCACGTACCCTTTTATTCACTTTAATTACCTATTTGTTACCCGGACACCTGTGCAGTGAACTTCCGAGTTAATTGTGAATGTTTTATACTGACATCTTGTGTGAGGTCTCCGGTTCTCTGTTTAATTAATAATATGTATTGCTAGTGTCGGATGCTTTTTAGCTTTGAGCAACAAGGACTAATGGATTATATTTCCACACAATGACCAAGCGTACAAAGTAAACATGCGATTTAATGTCGGTTTCGGATTATTAATGGAATTTACTAAAGGACTATTTTTACAACAGCTGCTGTAATTATCTCTGAAAAACTGAAAATGATGGATCAGTCAAGTGATTCGAACTATGTGTTATCAATTATACTGAAAAACGATGCTGTCAAAGCTCTGTATTGATAATAGACCGCAAATCCTATCTAACATTTAAAATTTCATCAATATCTGAAAGCGTTTTCATCAGCGATTCGCTGAAACCACTTTTGTCCGGTCTTAATAACGTATTCAGTGCTTTGCTGAAGTGTTTCAAATAAATGATTTATTAAATCAGCTTTCAGCGTTTTCTTTTGCTTTCGGTAGCGATTTAAAAATGTTACGAGGTTACAAATTTAACTCGTTTAATTTTTTTTTTCTTCTCAGCTGGAGTTAGTTAAAGTAAGTAAGTAAATAGTTTAATGTTTACAATTTTACAAAGAAAATTTCATTCGTCAATAAGAAAATAAATACAATGTTAATCATTTCTAAAATAATTGAAATATTCTTCAAAACTAAAGAAAGCATTGATCATTAATAAGTTTTTAACATATTTTTTGAAAGATTTTTGTTGTAATAATTTAATGTCTTTGGGCAAGATATTATGGCAAAATAGTTTTCTGAATTTCTAGTTTTTGATAATCTCAAGAAATCATGATATACCAAGATGTTCCAATGAATGGTAGTTGTTCACATTGTTTGTTATGTGGTACAAACATTGTAAATGCATGGTAATGTCATTATTTTTAGTTTTTTGAACGACTCCCTACAGTCACTTCGGTAACTTAAACCAGCTATTACCCGTATACATCTCCGTTGTAAGCTAAAAAGTCTTTTTGCATGTGCTGAATGTGCCATACCAGAAGTGCATAATTTAGTGTACTATGGAAATAACCATAGTAAGCCGCTATAACAGTAGAATCGGATGTTATTTGTTTTAATCTACGTATTAAGAATAGAAATTTACATAATTTTTTTTCTAATAATATTATGTGTGTTTCCTATGTCATTTTTATATCAAGATTCACACCTAATAGCTTTATACTGTCTTTGTCATTGTCTAGTTCTCTCAGTGAAAATTTTATGCTTTGTGTTTTATTAGTATGTAATAATAATTCATTACTTGCAAACCAGGATTCTATTTTTTTATATATCAATGACATACCATTATCTAGTTCAGCAATTTCACTAGAATGTCCTATTACAGTGGTGTCATCTGCGAATATGATTGAACTAAAGTTACTTTTTGAAATATTATTTACATGAATCACTACATTTGATAGATCATTAATATAGATTAAAAAAAGAATTGGCCCAAGTACAGAGCTCTGAGGAACGCCGTACTCAACCATTTTGAAACCAGATTTTTTTATTATTATTATCAGTGAAAATGAGACGGTTGGACAAAAATGATTGTATTAATGACCTACTGTCGTCATCAAAATTGTAGTGTGCCAACTTTTGAATTAGAATACTCTGCGTTACACAATCGAATGCCTTTGTCAAATCGTCGCAAGCTACGGCGGCATGTTCTTTTATTTTCAAATGCATTTAAAATGATTTCAGACAATTTATTTAATGCCATAGTTGTATTTTTATTGCTCCTGTAACCATACTGAGCTTCTGAACACAAATTATTTGTCTCAAAATAATGGTTAATTCGCCTTTTAAGTATTTTTTCAAATATTTTTGCAAAAATGGGTGTTATCGCAATTGGTCTATAATTATTTGGGTCATTTATTTCTCCCTTGTTTTTATAGATTGGCACTACACGAGAAATTTTCAGACAGTTAGGAAATTTATTGTTGTTGATACATAAGTTAAGCAATTTTGTTAGTGGAATATACAGGGTGTTTCAAGTTTTAGGTCCAGTCAAAAAATAAATACTTCTAGTATTCCAAAATAAAAAATATATATCGCAAACGATAGAGTTTCTAACACGCTTCAATTTGATGCTTTGCTGATATCCCAAATTTTTATGATATAAGCGTAAAATGCAAAAAACTACATTAAAAAATTTTTTTTTCAAATTATTACAATAATTTTTTTATAATAAAATTCCTCCTATTTTTTAAGTAAGACTTCCGAAACTGAAACAGTAAAAAACCCAAGGCGTATTGAGCAATTGAAATTTCAATTTGCAAAAAAAGGGCATTTTTTAATTGACAAGTAAAATTTTAGAGTCAAATGACGTTTCAATTTTTTGTGAATCAAGCAAAGACACGAGCTCTGTTTTTTCTCAAAGGTGACTAAGACAAAACATTTATTTGATCTTTTGCAAATTGAAATTTCAATTGCTCAATACGCCTTGGGTTTTTTACTGTTTCAGTTTCAGAAGTCTCACTTAAAAAATAGGAGGAATTTTATTATGAGAAAACGATTGCAATAATTTGGAAACAAAAAATTTTTTATCTAGTTTTTCACAATTCACGCTCATACCATGAAAATTTCGTATAACATTAAAGCATCAAATTGAAGCGTGTTAGAAACTCTATCGTTTAAGATATATTTTTTTTCTTTTGGACAACTAGAAGTATTTATTTTTTGACTGGACCTAAAACTTGAAACACCGTGTATATAAGATTAATTAGCGTCTTAAGAATTTTTAAATTGATACCATATGGTATGGTATGGTATGGTATTTAAATTGATACCATACTCTGACTAGCGCCCAATGCCGCTATAGTTTCTCTCACTTCTATAAACGTGCATTCCGAGAATGTAAAGTTACATCGAAAAGTATTGTTGTTCATACGGACTGTCTATAAAAGAGTGTAGGATCTCAGGTGGTTCTGGAATTTGAATTTGCCGCATTTAATTATTTTATTTCTATGAAATTTCTTATAAGTACTAATTTTTATCGATTCAGGCAACCAGTAAAACCATATTTTTCATATACTAACATTTTTCGCTTTTTCTGGAAAGAAGTGGCAGACTTTTAATACCTACTACGATCCTACATTCATTTATAGACAGGTTGTATAATTCAACGGATTCATATCATTAGAAGGTAAAGTGTTTCTTAAAGTTTTTGCCACATCTGCAAAGTAGTTGTTAAAGGCTTCTACATCCAAATTATTGCTTTCGGTGCTATGAGCAGTTTTATTTTTAATTAATTGCCACATGACCTTTTGTTTATTCGAAGATTTTAATATGTGCTAACTTTTTTTCTAATTGAATTTGTGATCTATACACTTTTTTATACAGGATGTAAGCGAAATAAGTACATTAATTTTAACCAATGGTAGAGCTCATCAAGACAAACACTTTTTCTATGTACCATTTTTTCAAAATCGCATTTTTGAAAATCATTTTTTCCTCCTACACATTGACGAACCTTTCATGAAATGCTCCAACAAAGAAAAGTAATAATAAATTTAATTTAATTTTCATGAACTTGCTTGGAAACGGTAATCTTATCGACTAGGTAACTTTGTTTCCAGTGGCGTGTAAGAAAATTGTGTAAGATTTTAAAATAATTTTAACTCAAAAACTAAAACGTTTTGGAAAAAAAGTTATTAGGAAAAATTGTTGGTCTTGGCGAGTTCTATTACCAGTTAAAATTAATGTACTTATTTCATTTACAGCCTGTATGTTTTGAAGACTAAATTTGGAATATTTCCCTGCTTACATAGAAATGTTATAATTTAATTTGACTGATGCTAATTGTTTATTTCATGACGGAAAGTTGATTGTCAAAATCGGGACGAGAAATTTTTAGTTTAGAGCCTTGATGCGGTTGTCACGTCAAATATTGACCTATATGCGGTGTAATTGGAGCGCTTTGATGGAAACCAAAATGCACAACAGGTCCTAATTACCAAATGGAAACTCACTACAACATTTCACCTTTAATCAGGATGACGATTTATCTCTCGACATCTCGGGAGAAGAGCAGCGACTTCAAAGCACTGAAAATCCTTTTCAATTTATCAGACTGTTTTCAGAGCATGATGGCTTCAGCCGCAAATTTGAGAATAATTGATCTCTATTAAGTAATATCCTAAACGGTCCAAGACAAGATTGATCATAGGACAGGATTGTTATTGGGCTCACAATTTTGCGCGTAGACTGCGAAAACCATTATCTCTTCATCCATAGGGAGCCATCGTGATGTGTTTACAGGTCCGGAAAGGCGTCCCACTGGGCCCGGACTGGATCTCGTTTATTGGCTAAATGAATTCTAGTCTTTTAATGATTCCGGTTTTCGTGCAAAAACAAGTCTGGATTTCGATGGCAAACACGAGCGTTCCTCTTGTATCGAATCATAATTTACATATCACTTTGTAAGAGACGAGTTCGTTGGTATTCACAGTGGGTCCATTCCTTAATGTACGAAAACTGTCGTGCCGCAACACCACGTGCATGACAGGAAAAATAAGGTCGCAACATGTCGACCTGAAGGATTGATTTTCTCCATTTTGCCTCGTTTTAATACAGTGGAACCTCGATAAGTCAAACTAGCATCTGCCACAAAAAATTTCGACTTATCGCGACTTCGAGTTACCAGACAAACATAAAAAATTTGTAGAACACAAAATATGTATTACATATGTGTTAACAAAATTAAATGGTTAACTACATAACTTAAATAAAAAATAAAAATTATTTTCGCTCAAAATAATCAGTAATTAGACTTTGATGTTGCCACATTGTTCCACCAAAGCTTGTAACAAATTTAAATGTCTATAGGTACTATTGTTTGGTGTATTTTCAACCGAATACATAAAAAGACGTAATGTTTCTAATGCATCTAGCGCCATTGATGTTGTTGGTACTTGGATCGTTTCGTTGGATGTTTCTTCGCTGTCTGAGTAGTCGGAGTTTAAATCTTCTTGCTGATTATCAGAAATATGTGTCTCAATTATGTCTTCGTCAGTTGGAAAGTCTGCTGTATAAATTTCATCATCTACATTCAGGTAATCTCTATAATTCTCTGCATTAGATGAGCCAATCAATGTTATCCATTTTTCATATTCAGATCTAGTCAGTTTCTCATCATCGTTGAGAATGTTGTCCTTAAGGAACACCAATGGTATTTCGTCTTCTTCATCCCACAAGCTTTTTTGAAGCAATTTGTAATTGTTTCGGATTTCACATTAATGTCCCATGCCTTCGAAACCTCATTTACACAGTCCATTAAAGTTAATTTTGGAATTTGTTGATTCTTCTCAAAAGCACTGATGGTTTTCATCAAAATTCTTCGTCGATAGTAACACTTCAAATTTTTTATTTTGCCGTGGTCAAGGGGCTGCAACTTGGATGTTGCGTTTGGAGGAAAGAATTTAAGTTCAATGGATTTTAATTTAGATTGCAAGTCTGGGGGATGAGCTGAACAATTGTCTATTAACATAAGCACCTTTCGGTTTTCTGCCTCAAATTTTTTATCCAACTTCAGCAGCCACTTTTCAAAAAGAAAGCCGGTCATCCAGGCTTTCGAGTTTGATTCATAGTCTACAGGAAGCCATTTTGTCCACGGAAACAACGGGGGTTTTTGCTTTTTCCGATTAACAATAATTTAATCTTTTCACTCCCATCCATGTTGGTTGCTAGTAGCAAAGTTACCCTTTCTTTACTGTGCTTCCCGCTATGGCACTTTTCATTTTTAAAAGTCAGTGTTTTGTCGAGAAGACATCTAAAAAATAGCCCGGTTTCATCCCCATTGAAGACGTCACATTCTCGATAGTTTTGTAACAAATTAGGCAAAACATTACGTTTCCAATTAGAACAATCTTCTTCAGATACATCTGCGCTTTCACCGCATGCTTTTTTTTGACAAATTCCATAACTAAAATAACGCGACTCATAATAAAATGTTAAAATTAAATTAAAAATATTTAACTGACCGTTTTTGCCAATTATTAATCCATCCGTTGCCAGCCTTAAAATTTTCTTGCCTTAACTGCTGTGTAAAATCTAATGCTTTTTGTTTCACCATTGCACCTGACACCGGTAAATTTTTTCCTCTCATAACTTTAAACCATTCCAGGACTAATTTGTCGGTTTTTTCATCCGTTTGTTATTACAGGTTTCACTGGCATTTTCCACTACCTTAATAATTTCAGCTTTTTTCTTAATTGTTGATACTGTGCTAGCTGGAATATTGAATTTTGCGGCTACATCTTTTTTCCGCATTCCACCCTCGACGTCTTTGAGAAGTTTATATTTATCATTAATTGTTAAAGTTTTTAAAACTCGTTTTGGAGGCATTTTGAGTAATAATATTAACTAAGTACACGACCATCAACAGTAACTTCAGAACTGAAACTGAACTGGGCCGATGGCAAAGACTAAACAATGAATTCGCAAAATGCAATCATTGCTTTTCTTGAAAAATTCGACTTATCGAGATCTGGCGCCCGAGAAATAATTTGACATATTGAGAATTTCGAGTTATCGAATAAGTTTTACATGTATCTGGTATACCTAAATGCTACTGCCATCAAAATTAGTTTGACTTATTGAAAATTCGTCTTATCGAGGTTCGACTTATCGAGGTTCCACTGTACCACCATCCGGAGGATTTCTTCTGATTGATGGCTTCGCGATTGACACGTGCACGGTTTTAGTACATTTTATTCAAATCCCGGCTGTTTTACGATCGCAATGCTATCTTTCCCAAAAAAGGCTTTTGAGTTTTAAACCTTGTGGCATACCCTTGAGAAATCTGATGTCGAACTCCGGCGGGATTTGCTCGGTTCATAATTGGTGGGATGAGTTCAGTGCATAAAAGCAGGTGGATGGATTTTTATTCTGCGAAATTGCGATAGAAATAAATTAATGTGTCATCGGATGTCATAAATGTGCCGAGACGTGCATAAGAAATGTTGGATGAAACGAGATATTCATGTTACTCGACATCGTGGGATCGTCAATGAAAGTAAAAACACACCACACATACCTAATGGGCGGTTGAGACTGGCAGATCATTCTAATAGGTCATTTTCATTCTTCAGGGTTTTTAGCACTAAAAATTGTGCTCAATTTCAAAATGAAATAAATTTTATCGTTGTCCACATCTGGAATGGGTGAAAGCAGTAGCCGATTTTTGCGACTAATTTGTGTATTTATATTCTGACAACATCTTAATTTGTTAAGCATTTCTCAGTTTTTTTCAAACTTTTTCAGAGATAGGAGCGGTATGTAGGCGACTCTTAGAAATGTTAGGAGATTCGTAGATAAATCACACTTGTTAATTTGATTTTTTCATCCATCCATAAATGAAAGTTGTCTACAATAGTTCTCTAATGAAACAAACACTGTACTTCCTATTTCAGAATATGGAATGCGTGTGTTTGTTACTTTTTTCAAAGCATCAGACTTTTACTAATCAAGATAGTTTACAAGTGGATAATAACAAAATGCTTTCGCCGAACCAAATAAATGTCCAAATAATGTAAATTTATTGCTTTCTTTCCTTTTTTCGTTGCTGATAAATGAACAAACTAAAGACAGAAGAACTCCGAAGTGGATTCATTAGGTGAAGCTAATTTATTAAAATTTTGTAAAAGCTTTTAAAAATGGCTAAACATTCTTTATTTACGTAAGTCTAAGTAACATTTCATTATTTGCATAAGATTAGATTAAAGGGAAAGTATGAGTTTTTTCTACATTTGTTATGTCTGTGTGTAATTGTTGCACAATTCACACTTGAACTACATACATTGTTCTAGGTTCAGTGCAAAAACTATTAATAGAAGAATCTCAAGTTTCAACTTATTATACATTAAATAGAATTTCCTGCGGTGTTGAGTGTTTTTGTTTTGCCTACAATGAAAATTAGTTTCGTCTTCAACTGTCACAATATGTTTGGAATGGACAATGCGAGCTTATCTATATACAGGCTGTAAATGAAATAAGTACATTAATTTTAACTGGTAACAGAACTCGCCAAGACCAACAATTTTTCCTAATAACTTTTTTCCAAAACGTTTTAGTTTTTGAATTAAAATTATTTTAAAATCTTACACAATTTTCTTACACGCCACTGGAAACAAAGTTACCTAGTCGATAAGATTACCGTTTCCAAGCAAGTTTATGAAAATTAAATTAAATTTATTATTACTTTTCTTTGTTAGAGCATTTCATGAAAGGTTCGTCAATTTGTAGGAGGAAAAAATAATTTTAAAAAATGCGATTTTGAAAAAATGGTACATAGAAAAAGTGTTTGTCTTGATGAGTTCTACCACTGGTTAAAATTAATGTACTTATTTCGCTTACATCCTGTATATAAAATTGCTTGTCCTGACTGAGACGGCTAAGGATAGAAACTTGAAATTTTTACAGTAGATAGCTTTTGTAACGTAGGGGTGTACTAAGAAAGGATTTTTCGAAAATCACCCTCTAAGAGGGTTAGGGTGTGAAAATTTGAATAAAAATGCGTCATTTTTTAAGTTATATCTTTGAAAATTAGTATTTGGGCTTTCGGTTAAAAATAAAGAAAGACTTGTTTCAGGATTTTTGGAAAATCAACCCCTAAAGGGATTAAATGGAGAGTTGAATTTAGAATTAGAGTTTAGAAAATCTGTCATTTTTAAAGTTACGTCCTTGAAAATTAGTATTTGGGCTTTTGGTTAAAAATGAAGAAACACGTGTTTCCGGATTTTCGAAAAAGCAACCCCTGAGAGGGTTAAATGGCGTAATAAAATTTCTATAAATATTCGTAACTTTTGAATTTACATTAATTGAAGCTGGTATTTGGGCTTTCAGTGAAAAGTGAAGAAACACGTGTTTTAGTTGGAAATACCAACCCCAAGGGGGTGAACAGGGTTAGAATTTGTATAAAAATCCGGAATTTTTAATTTGTATCCATGCAAATGGTACTTGAGCTTTCGGTTAAAGATGAATAACGTGTGTTTAAGAACATTTAGAATTTCCACCCCTGAGGGGGTTAAATATAAAAATCCGTAATTTTTGAACTTATATTTATAAAAATTGGTATTTGGGCATTCGGTGAAAAATAAAGAAACAGGTATTTTATTATTTTTAGAAATTCCACCCCCAAAGAGGGTTAAACATAAAAAATCGTCATTTTTGAAGCTATGTTAATGAAAAATGGTATTTGATCTTTCGGTTAAAAATGAAAAAAGACGTGTTTCTGGATTTTGAAAGTTCCATCCCCAAGAGGGTTGAATATAAAAATATGTCATTTTCGAAGTTATAACCAAGAGAATTGGTATTTGGGCATACGTCTAAATATAAAAAACGCGTGTTTCAGGTTTGTTGAAAACTCCACTCCAAGGAGGTTAAAAAAAATCCTTCATTGTTGAAGTTATACATATA
This sequence comes from Tribolium freemani, assembly GCA_939628115.1. NCBI lineage: Eukaryota > Metazoa > Arthropoda > Insecta > Coleoptera > Tenebrionidae > Tribolium > Tribolium freemani. The sequence continues at coordinate 1,829,827 of OW626785.1, read as the reverse complement.
AAAAATTCTTTATTGTTGAAGTTATCAATTGATATCTTAGACATTCGGTTAAAAAGGAAGAGGCGTATATTTCAGGATTTTTAGAAACTCCACCCCCAAAAGAGTTCAACGCAAAACTCCTGCATTTTTGAAGTCATATCCAAGAAAATTGGCATTTGGACTTCCGGTTAAAAATAAAGAAAATGTGTTTCAGGATTTTTGAAAATTACATCCACAAGAGGGTTAAACAGGGAATGAGTTGAGAACAAGCAAAATTTACTCGGGTTCGCATTGGGTCACGGTTTTAAAGTTCACAATAAAATTTTGTGTTTATACTTTTTGTTATACTAAGTTTTGCATTGTTTTTCTGTGTTTCAAAGTGGTTGTGGACATGCGTGCGAAGCCGTGGGCAACTGCTAGTCAATTTATAAATAAGAATTAAACAGTCTGGAGACTGCAGGAGAAATTTCCATGGCGCCCTTTTTTTGCAACGGATCTATCCTTTCTCATTATGGAATAACCGCCAAATGTCAGTTTCAAAAAGTAATGTAATAAAAAGTCGACCACGGAGTGATCCAATAACTCGAACATTATCAAGAGATCTCTCAGGGTCGGCTTTAAAAAATTCGTTTGCTCTCGAAACTAAACGAGAACAATCTCATCGAGGATATTTCTTGGGGTTGTAAAAACGAGTGATTTAACTTTTAATCTTACTGGTTTTATAACATATAACTTTAAAGGTTCGGAAAATTTAAAGAAGACTTTAATTTTATTTTCCCGCGTCTATTGTAAATTTATTGGGGGTCGTGATGCTTAATTACGTCCATAAATAAATATAAACGCCTACGTGAAATCGAAGCAAAGGGATATGAATGAGCGTCCCATTTTCCGACAAAAGCGAGAAGGGTATCGATTTGGACGGGATCCCGTTAAGTCGTTCTATAAATGATACAAGATTATGCCAATAAATAACGAGATTATTAGCTTATTTCCCTCAGTTCGTGTAACGATTTTTCGGGAACCCTTTCTACGCCGAATCTAAGATGAATTTTGAAACTGACATTCGGGACATTATAACGTCAATATAAATTCGGAATGACGCTCTTTCCAACGATAGATCACGATGCGATCAATGTTCAATTTTAATTTGCTCCCGAACGGAATACCGAACACCTGAAAAACTTTTTAAATATTTCCGGATCAATCAAAGAACGTTGACCTGGACCAGTCGGGTCAGAACTGTTTTATTCAGTCTGCAACCCTCGTGATTAAGAGCGGACACTGGAACAGCTGTTTGTCTCTTAAAAAGAGAAAAAAAATCAATTACAGACACATATACCGCACATTGTAGATTAAATTTTCTGAATGAAGGTAAAATGAACCGAAATAAAAATGTCGCCACTTGGAGGAAAATAGCTAATTGTCTGAATTTTCAACGGAAATAAATGTGTCCGCACAGGACGTGTATTGTGGAAATTAAATTATTAAAATATTTCGAATGACCTTTAGTTGTAATCGGTGTCCAGGGTCGGAAACTCCAGACAAACAAGCAAGGGCCATAAAGTGCATTAGATCGGGGAACCCGACTCTGTTTAAACAATTAAACTTTCAATATTTATTGGTGATATAAATTAGAAGTTATCTCGTAAAAACAAATACTGGGAGCTTCCCAGGCAGGAAATATATCTGTCAGTGGAAAAAAAAACAAAGAAAACATGACATGGAAGAACTGAAGGGAAGATTAGCATTACCGATATTCGAAGAGAATATCAAATTATCGAGTCGATTTATTAAACAATTTTTGGAGAGTTTGGCCCATTTCCAGCTTAATCTCCTACCGTCATCTGGAAAAATGGATCTTGGAAGATTCGTTATTTGTCGGCGATTAGACGGCACAAGATGATGAACTATCGTAGTAAAAAGAATATTGTTTCTAGTCACTGATAAAAATTTTAAGAATGTAATACTTGACTGTTCTTACTACATTCTCCAACATATCAGCTATTTCAGAATATAATTGAGTTAGTCTCGGTAAAATATTTGAAATACGACGTAATCGAGCTACTCGCTTCGCTTATCTTTAATATCTTGATGATTTCAGTTTTCAATATCTGGGGAATTTCCGCGATTAGAAGCTTAATTGTCGCTTTAGCAGTTATTACACAAGTTCTTTAATGATCTAATCCGAGCATGGGGTCGTCCTTTATGATTTTAAGCTGGTTATTAATTTTCTTCTTGTTGCTCAGACGTTTCACTGCATTTCCTTTTGCAATTTGTATAACTCGGACGGCTTTCTCGTGTACAACTGACATTTTTCAGATAGCGTTTGAATTACATCCAGACTTGTTATATTAGTCCGGAAGTTTAGAAAACAAAGTAGACAGTATGACGAGGTGGTGCCGGAACAAAAGTTCTAAAGGGAATTAGAGAAAATAGGAGGGCACCTGGCGTTGGCGGCGAAATTACGAAACTATAAACAACATCCTTAGAACGAATACCATATTATATGCAGAGAGATGTCCCATTACTTACAGCTCGCTCCATTCCGGGGCGGCTTCTTTTCTTCCGGAGAAATTATTTGTGTTTTTCCACAAAATATGAAACAGTTTTCTTAATTAACCAACGGGGGTGGCTTAACTTGTCGTTTTGATGGGAAAATGTGCGAATAATCGGCTAGAAAGTATTCGCATGAATATTCCATTAAATAATCACGTGGCATTTTTTTTGTCTTGATCAATTTTGACAGGGACAGAAGGGAACGAAACGAACTTTAATGTGTGAAGTTTCCCAATGTACATAAATCTGAAGGCACGGAATGACTTTTAATGAAGTTTGAATTGAAAATCCGGTCTATGGGTAGTTTTAGGTTCAGATTTAAGTGAGCCAAGTTTTCGGTTCATAAATTGTGGCCGTTTGGGGCTTGTTGCGGATCGTTACTTCGTTAACCACTACTGTCGAAGACGTGCCATTTCATATGGACATTTATTTTATTTAAGCCAAAGGAAACCAATTTCCTGTATAGGCCTCCAAATGGGCCTTTGTCATTATTTTTGCACCGAGGCAGTAATTTTTAGAAAAACACATGATTTTTACCGTAAAAGTTGCAAGGATTCTAAATTCCGTCAAGGAACTACAAACAGAATGTCCACCTTAGAGCAGATAAGTAACAAGTTTTACGACCTCAGCTTCTAAATAACACAAGGACATTTTCCATTTATACATATGAGGAAGCCCTAAAGTTCACTAAGGTCAACAAACCAAAATTGTTTATCTGCTATATTGCAGGAGGATTGTACGGAATTTTCCATTGGTCGCTCTGATCCCTTCTATTGATTTAGTATTTTTCAGAGTTCTCCGTTTAGTTAAAAATTCTTTGTTGGTAAGTTATTCTCGTGTAAAGGTTACCACACTGAATTAATTCCTACGTGGGTTGTAGAGATTACTGATAAATTGCACAGAAGCATGTTCCGGTAATTTCGCCCATGAAAACGTTTCTTTCGAAAAATAATTACGCCGACAGTTTACTTAATCTCCGATATCCTCTTTCTGTTCTTTCTCCGGTACTAAAAAGCTCCTTTTTCCTCATCCACTCAACTCGTTGTTTGCTTTTGCAGCGTCTTGGCTCGTTTTCCAAGGTGTTACTTAACGACTTTGACACGTTTCCATATATTGCCCATTAAAAAAGATGCGGCCCGTAAAAGTTACGGCTTGTAAATGGCCGAATTGAAATCGTAAATTTCTCAGTTTGTTAAGGGTCGGTAGCCGGCAAACGTATTCATTGTAAACTTTTACAGCATTCTGACTTTTATGCGTTTTCTAGAACGCGAATTAAGGCGTTATCCTTGTTAGACAACGGGCATTAGATAGATGTGCAGTGGCGTGCGGTTATCAAACTCCTTATTTATCTCTCTTGCAACACCCACTCTTGCCGAAAAGACGTGATATGCCCTGTTTTAGCCAAATTCCGAGCCATAAATTTAATTTTGGTAACAATGTTAGAGCAGTTCTTTTTGCCATTCTGAGCGCGTCTGACTAGTGATGTTGCCGTGAATTATTAGCTGAGAAGAATACGTGGATGGGAGATTTACGACATAATCCAAGCGGCTTCAATATGATCATTTGTGCCAATGAAGATTACATTTTTTGCATGTGGTTTTCGTATTTGTGTGATGTTTCGCAGCAGCACATAAATAACGTGAAATGGCGTGAGAGTGTGGTAAAATTGGGAAGTTCACATGGAAATATGACACCAAACTGCTATTTCGCCGGAATTTACATTTTATCCGACCGAAAACTAAATATTAAATGATTATGCACAATTAAAGCAGAAATTCGTCCCGACTCTGATTATGCAAATGGTATCTGTGCCCATTCATGGGTTATGCTGTCGAGCAATCAACGCTCGATTGTGCGGAAAATTCTCCTATTACGAGCCACCGATGGAATTATTATTTTCGTATGGGGAGGTACACCAATTAAATTTTACACTTTGGAAGAATTTCCTCAAGTCGCGTTCCGGCCTTTAATTAAAACATTGTTGGGTGGATTTTTATAATTAAACACTTCGTCTTCCAAGTTTTTTTAGTATCCACTCGTGTAAATAAGGGGCGGCGTTCGATCGAGCACGTCGTGTTAAGTGTTATTGATGAATTGTTAATGTGGTGATTAATTGCTGCAGTCCATTCTGATTTAAAATTGTCAAAGAGCCGGACAGAAAATCAATCGGGCGATCGTAAATCAACAGTGCATTAAAATTTGGTAGTGTGTTTCGCAGGATTTCTTCCCAATTGCTTAATTAAATTTACTTTGAGGAAAGCAAACTTGCACTGTTCAGGTGCATCGGGAGTTAAACACGTTTGCACAAAATGTATTGAACTTTTCCGGGATTTTTTGTGATCCTGGGAGCTAATTTTCGCAAAGTTTGCACAAGTTTGCTATACGAGCAAATAATGCTTTTATTTCGTGTGTTGACTCCCTCACTAGTAGAATAATACTAATTGAATTTTTCTGTTGCAGGTGATATTACACAGAAAGGATATGAAAAGAAGAGAACAAGACTTCTAGATCCTTATGTGCCTAAACAAAATACAAGTAAGTTGAGTCCCTGACGACACATTTTAGAATAAATGTATTCGAAAAAAGTACATCCGAGCGTTCTCTTGAAAAATTTACTCGTTTTGCAGCTGCTTGTTTTTGCACGACCTATAAATATGAAATCGGGTGAGATTTTTCAATGGCAGGCGTGACTAAAAACAATAGGATTCAATTCAAAATTGTATATCGGAAAAGCCTGACATGAATCCGGGCCAAAATCCAGGAAATACTATTAATTTGTGATGTCACGTGTTTGTTGAGGGCATTAGTTTAGAATTTTATTCTATTTGTGATTTTCAAACACTCTAATATTTATTCTTTTCTGCGTTTTACTAACTCTGTTTTTTGGTGTACGGTTTTAAACAACATGTGACGATTTACTGTTAGTGGGAGGACCGTCAGAAATTTGATTAATCGCTCTATTTTACGGTACAAAATATAAACTGCAATATATTATACGGAGCGGAATCTAGTTTCAAGAATTTGCATAAAAATGGGACATGCATCTTGAGGGAGAAAATGAACTAAAATGAACTTGTTTTGTTGCTGAAAGCTCGCCTCCTTATCTGCGACTATTATTAAATGGACAATAGTTTACAACAGGTTACTTCAGTTTAAATTAGCTTGTGTCATGAGCACGGGAATAATAAATCTTATACCACCATACTTTCGAATGGTTGTTGTTACCAAAATTGGTAGCATGAGTGATTTTTTGGGGTTTTCCTCGAATAAATTTAATGCAGGCTTGTTCAGAAATGAACATAGGAGAAAAGCAAAAGCCCACCTGCACCACCTACCCGTTTGATTTAATTTACTTACGCTATATTATTATTTAGCTAACAATAATAATAATGCAAGAAAATTTAACAACAAAAAAAGCAAATGCAATTTCGTATTTTTGGTTTACAGCCAAGTTCTGATTTCACCTCCAATTGCTGAACATAAAAACAGTGCAATAAAGTTACGTGTTCGTGTACGGATATTGTCGTAAATTGGGCCGTTTAATTGGAAGTAAAACTGTAATCGGTTTTATTTTTAGTGGGCAAATTTGAATTTATGACAAGGAATTTCAGCGCACCCATTTCGCGACCAGAAAGAAGTAGAAGATTTTTATCAGGTCGTAAATTGGATAGTGGATAAAGAATGGTTCATACATTATATGAAGAGACTTGTTTTCCTAAACGATTCTTTTAAGGTTTTGTGTCCTTAGTTGAGCCTTTTTGCCATTACTATGAAAATCTTATTTATTAGCTTTAATTTGAAATTACAGTGAACTTAAATTAGTTACTTTTTTATTTTTTTGGCTTTTCTCAACAGTTCTTTGATATACTGAAAACGTGAGTAGAGCAACTAGTGAAATGACAACGAGGTTATATAATTATAAAATACCGAAAATGTGTTTTTTATTTTTCCGCATATTGTTACACATATGAAGTAAAAAAAAATTTCTAAAGAATTTTTAACTTAAACTCCAACTTAATTCAGAATACAATGTTCATGTGTCAAGTTTATAGATAGAATTTATTTATAAACTATAACTAATCTAATAACACTAGTTTACAACGTTTTTTATCAATAGATGAAACCAATTTGTATCAGTCAGTAGAATAATTAACCCTAAGTCTGATACTGAAGTCGAAAAAAATTTAGGACGTCACATTTTTTCAATATTCATTATAAAGTATCCGTAAATTTTTGCAATATCAAAAATGTTTATCTTAATGTAGACTAGTAGTGAACGAGTAACATATTTTTATTCCAAAAACCTTAATAACTCTCTTCATAAGACTAAATCTTGATGGAAACATTCACCATGTTCATTAAGCTTAAGCTTCCCAGGTTTTGTTAGGATAAATTAAACACAAACAGAAAAAGTTGTTTGGGTCTAATTTACATTCACCTGATGATATTTTAAAGCAAATAAAATATTTAACAATCTGTTAATCATGTCAAAGACACCACAAACACATTGATTCAAAATTTTTGAAAAATTAAAAATGACAGATTGTTTCTTTTTTGCACTAATTACTGTCAGTTTTTATTATTGTAACCAGGAGTAATCGGCTAACATATTTTTATCCCAAAAACCTTTGTATATCTCTTTTCATAAGACTTTAAATCTTGATGAAAACGTTTACGTTTGATCGCTTAAGTTTTCCAGGTTTGCAAAGGATAATTTTACCACAAACAAAACTCAAGTTATTTGGGCTTAATCTACATTCACTTGACGATATTTTAAAACAAACACAGAAACAACGAATGTCAAACTAGACACTAGAAACAAATTTTCAAAACTTTTAGTGAATATATTAAAAAACTAGACTTGACAGATAAATGTGACATATACAGCGTGATTCTTAAATAGACCGATAAATTTCTACCGACGGTAGTTTCAAATGAGTACATGCTGGGAAAAATAGCGAAAATTCTTTGTATAATTGTTTTCGAAATAATAATTTTTAAAGTTATGTTGGAGAAAAGGCGTACGCCACTGTTGTGTTCGTAAGTGGTATAAGCTGTTTCAAAACTATAAAAACGCCAACGTCGCATTTTCTCTCTAAATTAGCTGTTATTAATTTTTCATGCACTTCAAAAAAATCATAGCTAATGTAATTCATACTTTCAACGAGAGATCTAATCATTAATAGCAATTTTACAATTTTATAAAGCTTATTTAAAAAAATAATTCGGTAAAATGCGACGTTGGCGTTTTTATAGTTTTGAAACAGCTAATAATAGCACAGGAAACGATGATAATCAATTGATGACAATGTACTTGATCAATAGAACAATGATCACTGTGTATTGTCAATATTCATGATGAAAACGAGCACATTTTTTTCAAATACAACTACTTTAAACTCATGAGCTTCGCAAGTGGCACGGAATAAGGGGTTTCTACCCCTACGAGAAAAAACGTAAATATGGTACAGATCGTCTCTACTTATCCTTGGAAAGGTGTGATAAAATTTTGTCGGTTTATTTAAGAATCACCTTGTATTTTAGTTAGCAGTGAGTAAGAAAACAAAATCAGTATAAATTATCTTTTGGTAAGAGAAAAACATTTTTATGTAAACTAGTGTAATATAAGCTCAATTTAGCAAATTTACAGGGAGTATGGAGGGTTTTTAATAATAATAATAATAATAATAATAATAATAATGATAACTTTATAGTTATTTACATGGAAATTCTTAAATACTTTTTATTTTAACAAAAGAGTTTGTGAAACAGATTTCTTTGCAGTGGTTCGCTGCATGGCTATTAGATTCGGCAGAGCCATACAAATGTGGACCACCATTATTATTCGATTTAATGTCTTAAAAGATGTAGGTATACAGGGTGTCCCACCGAAAAGGGCACCGCCCTCATAACTTTTTTATTTATTATTCAATTCGACCAAAATTTAAATTACACATGTTTGGACCAAAGGTCCACATTTTAAAGTAACCATTTTTTTTTGAGGAGTTTACCATTTGTGAGATAAAAAAATAAAAACCATGAAAAAAGATGCAAAATCCTTAAATTGCATAATAATATTAGAAGAAGCTATGTTACATTGCCGTGTTGGTAAACTTTTTTTCAACAAAAGTTATCCAGATTTCCTTAAATTCTTTTTTTAAAATCTCAAAAAAAAATGAAAATTTTGTGTGAAATATCATCGTCCATGGAGCGGTGTTGTGAGATTGCTGTAAACAATGACCTGTAAGATTTTGACAATCTGTTGAGAACTAATTTCAAAAATGTTATCAAATCAAGAAAAGCGAGAAATCATTCTAGTCTACGGTGAATGTGGCAGAAATTTACGACTCACAACGCGAGTCCTTGAAGAGCGCTTTCCAGACGTGCGTTACTCTTTGAAAAAAGTCCGCAAAGTCGTCCAATTATTTGAAGACACAAGCTCAGTGGTTAAACCTAAAAGGGTTTATTTTCCTGTAAGACACAATCCTGATTAGACAACATTTTTTGAGATTTCAATGTCAGAGTGACAGTATAAATTCACAGGTAGCTTTTACAATCTCACAACACCGCTCCATAGACGACGATATTTCACACTAAAAAAAAGATTTTTGGTGAGATTTAAAAAAAAAGATTTGAGGGTATTTGAATGACTTCTGTTAAAACAAAGTTTGTCAATACGTTAATGTAACCTGGCTTCTTCTAATAATATGAATGTTAAAGGTTTTATACCTTTTTTCATAATTATTAATTTTTTATAACACAAACGGTAAACCCCCAAAAAAAGTAGTTACTCCAAAATGTGGACGTTCAGTGCTAACATGTGTAATTTTAATTTCGCCTAGAATAATTGAAAAATAAAAAAGTTATAAGGGGGGTGCCCTTTTGGGTGGGACACCCTGTATATCTATTTAAAGTTTATCCGTGTTCAATAATTTGTTGGGTCGGATCAGTGTCAAAGATCCCTTTGAAGTCCTTACAATTAGTTGTAATTCTCTTAAACCAGCGACTCGAAACCTCTTTATACCGAGGCGTAAAACCGTAAAAGCAGAGCCGATTAATCAAAAGGATATGAGAAGTGAATTACTGGCACAAAGTGTGCCTTATCACAATCTGGCGCTTCTCATTAAAAATCCTGATCTCACCCAGATGTCAAGTCTTTCGCACCTAACAGCCGTACCTCTAACAGTAGTACCGACATCGTCCGTAAACTTAATGCAATTCCCTTGTACTAGAATCACCTAATTCGCTAAAGTGCGTGAACATCTCGTCGTAATTATCCGACAGGTGCGCAATTAAATCGCCAACACACTTGTAATCAAGTAGGAGAGTGTGATAAAACAAGCGATCACTAATCCAAAATTCGCACTACCATTTCCATGTCTCATCTACATTCCGATGTCACTAAATGCTTTATTAACACTCGAACTGGTGGTGTGTTCATTGTGTTGTGATGTTTAGCCGGAAGCGGTGGAAATGACGGAGGCAGCGGCAGCGGTGGTGGTGGCGGCGGCGGTGGCGGCGGCGGCGGCGGCAAACAACACACTAGACGACGCACGCAACGGCGCGTCACTCACAATGAGAAGAGATATCATTCAGGTTCGCTCATCTTCTCTCCATCATGATCTTTAACACTCCGCATGTTTCTTCGTTTGTTGGTGGTTGTGGTTGTTAGATGCTTCGCTTTTTTCTCGTCTAGTGGCGACAACACGTGACTTCATGAGGAGATCAACGGCGGGACGAGCAGAAATATGATTTTTATTATACAGCTCATTCTAAGTTTTACTGACACCCAAAAATTAAGTACATAAGACAAAATCTTTATACAGGGTGTTCCGTCTAAACCCCACATTAGAAGTATTGAAAGTTCTAATAAAAATATTGATCTGAGAGTTGGTACTCAGGCATAATTCGTCGAGTTCTGCTCAATGAAAATATTTTCAAGATGGCGGCACTTTCGGTTATACAGGAAGTCGCTATTAACTTTCTTATTTTAAATAGAAAGCTTCGTTTTTGGATTAGTTGAGTTAGTTTAAGGGAGTTTTTATCAGCTTTCCCTATACCCAAGTTTAACCGTTTTCGAGATATTTAGGATTTTTGAAAATTTTTAAATTTGCACCTGTCCCTTAAAAAATCGGTAATTCGCTTAGTTTTAGAGATTTCGAAATCATATTTGGAAAATTGAAAGGGAAAGCCTATATCTGTTGTTCAGTGTGTTCAAAATTGGAAACGAAGTTAATAAACCCAAAAATTTTAAGGTTAAGTTTGGACAACTTCAAGTACCCATAACTTAATTTTTTCAAATGGGATGTCCCAATTTTTATTTTACTAGATGGAGGAGAATTCTGCATCTATCTGTATTAGCATTCCCTATACCTATCTGTGATAAGTTTCAAGTTATGTTGTTTTTTTTGTCATTGTAGGAAATTTCTTACTAACCACAGCTATTTGTGCATAGTTTGCCATAAAAACATTTCTGATTAAACTTAAACGACAAACTCTGTTCAAAATTGTGTTATCAGACTGTGAAAACAAAATAAATTCATTGGGTGTTGGTTTGAAAAACTTTAATTTCTCACATTTTTGCACTCGTTTCCATCGAACGTATGAGAATAGACCTATGGCTAATGAATTCGAATCGAACAAAAAGGTATTGTAACTTGAAAACTATTAAACATAAGTATAGGGAATGTTAATACAGATCGAAGCAGAATTAAATTCTTTACCATCTAGTGAAATAAAACTTTTGGCATTTCATTTGAAAAAAATGAGTTATGGGTGCTTAAAGTTCTGCAAACTTAACTTTAAAAATTTGGAGTTTGTTATTCTTTTTTAGAAATTTCAAAACACCAAAGGAAAGATCTAGGCTTCCTCTTTCAAATGAGTTCAAAAATATTTCCAAATTTTTTAAAATGGCAGAGTTATCGATTTTTGAACTGGAAGGTGCAAATCCAAAATTTTTTTAAAAACCATAAATATTTCGTAAACGGCAAAATTTAGGTATAGGGACAGCTTATGAAAACTTCCTTAAAATAACTCTAGTAATTCAAAAACGCATTAAAAAATATAGCATTCCATTTAAAATAAGGAAGTTGATAGCGACTTTCGGTATAACCGGAAGTGCAGCTATCTTGAGAATATTTTCATTGAGCATGACCTAAAAGATGATGGTTGTACACAAATTTTCAGATGACTATGATTATTAAAACTCCCAATACCTCTAATGTGGGGTTTAGACAGAACAAACAGCCTGTAGGTTGTACAGGGTGCTGCATTTTGGATGTCCGAATAGGAGATCTCCGAAACTAAGAGGTTTAGAGAAAAACGAGTGACACATTCTCGGGTCCGTTTTTTGAGAAAATAATTTTGGTCAAAACCGCATGCTGCTATCATCTTTTGTTTTCGACTTATAAACAAATGTTGACATTTCAGCGAAATCTTAAAAAATTCATATCTTCCTTATTATAAAAGATACACATTTTAAACAAAAACATTATACTTTTTTACACTTTTTTACAGAGAATCTAATAATGTTATCAGCGATTTTTTTTAATCATTAGTTTAGCTGTAATAACAAAGTTTTATTTTTTTAAATAGGAATCATAGGCGGCTGTGATATATTTGAAAAGCCTATTTTTTTCTGATTTGATATGTCTATTTGTGTAATACATTATTTTTAAATATTAAAAAAAAACATAACATTTCGCTTTTTCTTTATAGTAGGCCATGAAAAAATTTTGGATTTTCAATTAAAACTATGAAAAATATATTACCCAACAAGTATTTATAATTTAATAATTTTTTAAACACTAATTAATTCAAAAACAGCATAATGAATTATTATTAGATCAAATTTTTGCAATTAATAAAAATTATTTATTTTTAGATTTAAAATGGCAAGCTTACTTATTACTATTCTATTTCCTAATTAAACATGCAATGTCGGAAAAAGAAAAATCTTATTAATTGTGTGATTGCTTGTCAATAAAATTTTATTTTACAAAAAAATGTCAATCCAAACACCAAAATCAAATCTCTTCTGCGGTAAAAAATCCATAACATTATCAACGTTACCTTCATTGCACTTCATTAAATCATAAAAATGTGTTATCAAATCGTAATGACACATCGTTTTCAATTTTCTGCACATTTTTTATGTAATTAAAATCTGCGACGATCGTATATTTGCTCAATTGAAAATAACTTTAACATAGCTATTTTTATAATTTCACATTTTTTACTTTAATAACAGTTCACAAAATTTCTAGATTATTCACACCTTTTATGTGAAATATTTTTTCCATGGCCAACTACTTTCAAATATTTTAAATACAGCGTGTTAGGGAATGGTTTAGCATAAATTGAAAGGTAGATAGAGAATGGCAAGACGAATCGATTAAGTAAATTTTTTGTAAATCGAAAATGCATAGTTTTCCCAAAAAATCGTTCTGAAATTAAAGTCCCAAATTTTGAGAACCGCTGAATTAGAATCATGAAAATTATCGCCAATTTTAATATTATTGACAAAACAGCAGAGGTAAATTAACTTCTTGATCCACTCCGTAATTCTTCTATTTCAATTTGTTTTGTGATCAAAATTTCTAAAAAAAAAAAAAAGAAATTTTTGCTAGAACGGGGGTCGAACCTCCCACACAAAAGCCCGTGCAATCTACAATTTTGAAAATTTCTCAAAACGTCCATACGCCACTATACCTACTTTGTTTAAAGAAAAAATTAACCACTAATAAACTACCATAAACGACACAGTGGCTTTCAACAGGTGGATTAATAAAATCTTTTGAAGAAAGTAAGCACTTTTTAGAAAAATGGTATAAGGCTTTTTAACTCGTCTGATCATGACAAATTCACTTACGAAATATTGCTAAACCATTCCCTAACACCCTGTATATTTTTTATCAAAAGTATATAAAAATATGAAACTGTATTTATAATGTTTTTAGTTCAAAAAAAAAATAGCTTTTCGAAAATGTCATAGCCAACTATGATTCCTATTTAAAAAAATACAACTTTATGTTATTACAGCTAAACGAATGATTAAAAAAATCGCTGATAACATTATTAAATTCACTGTAAAAAAGTGCCTGTATAATGTCTTTATTTCAAATGTGTATGTTTTATAATAAGGAAGATATAAATTTTAAAATGTCAACTTTTGTTGTTTATAAGTCGAAAACAAAAGACGATAGCGGGATGCGGTTTTGACCAAAATTATTTTCTCAAAAAACGGACCCGAGAATGTGTCACTCGTTTTTCTCTAAACCTCTTAGTTTCAGAGATCCCCTATTCGGACATTCAAAATGCAGCACCCTGTACAATATTTTGGAACAACAAAAGGCAGGTTTGAGTCGGCTCACGTCTGCTCGTCTCGCGAATTTCTGTTGGTTCCGTTTATTTTTAATTTGGATTTTTCGTTTCGTTCCGCATGGCTGAGTGTTGTTTTGCATGTAGATGTGGGTGATGGGCAATCCAAGGATGCCAGAGGCGTCAGTCCTGCCACAAGGGCAATGAGAAGGGGTAACCGTAGACTCACACGAAATGAAAGTCGCTACCATTCAGGTAAGAGCTTGCCCCATTCAGCCCCATTCTTTCATCAAATTCAATCGAGACAAAGACGATTTTTCGGGAGTTAACTGGCGAGAATTACGCGCTGTTGAAGCAGATGCCAGATCGTTATGCTCTTCGGAAGTGAATTGGAGCAGTATGTGCTGTTTAATAGGTATTATCGATCTCGCAATTATTAGTTGGATATATGGTGGATGCGCCGGGATAGAGGTGTTCCAGTTTTGAGCCGTTAAAATAGCGAAAAGTTTCGATGATTGAACGAAATTGCTAATCACAGCTGCGGGCGAGAACGGAAGTGAAACCGTCTACGGCGAAAGAAAGGAGTAAAGTTACGACAAAGTTTTTGGCAAAGTTGGAAGTTTGAAATTGGGCTTGTTATGCCGCACAAAGTCGGCTTCTATAAGACCTCTTATTATGTGCTTTATTGTTTCCTGGTTTAACCGATACTTGGAACTATACCAAAGTTTAATGGGAAATTACGAAAAATTGACGGGAGACTAATGATGATTAATAATCTCTAATGGACTGCACTGGCCGGCTTCTTACAAAATTTATAGTTTAATGGTTTTGTAGGAAGTTGGAGCAACATTAGTTAAAGGTTTATTAATGTAATAACTAAGTTGGAAACTTATTCGGCACCCTTTTTACGTTTCTCTGCCTATTTTTTCTGCTCACTTAGCTTTTAGGTTTTTCGTATCAATCTAATTTCTGTGGAAACGTTTTTTAGACATTATCAATCAGGAAATATAAAAACGGGTGGAGTTCCATCCTCTCGGAGTCACATGTTATAAATGTATTCGTAAATGGAAGTACTAATCAATAAAAGATGAGTGCCCCAACCACAAATTCTTAGTACAAACTAAACAAAAATGTAACTAAACAGTTACATTCACAACTTTCTCCATTATTTCAAGCATATTTCGAATGCACTTTTATTACGATTTATTTTTTTACTGTGGTTTATGTAAAATTAATACCAATCTGTACGTGAGTGTGTTTTGTCTTTTAGCTTAAGAAACGCTTTACTTGTTATTTAGTTTTATTTTGAATCATTTTATGTATACAGGCTGTTTTTTCTAAACCCCACATTAGAAGTATTGGAAGTTCTAATAATCATAGTCATCTGAAAATTTGTGTACAACCATAATCTTTTAGGTCCTGCTCAATGAAAATATTCTCACGATAGCAGCACTTCCGGTTATACCGGAAGTCACTATCAACTTCCTTATTTTAAATGGAATGCTATATTTTTTAATGCGTTTTTGAATTACTAGAGTTATTTTAAGGTAGTTTTCATAAGCTGTTCCTATACCTAAATGTAGCTGTTTACGAAACATTTATGGTTTTTAAAATTTTTTTGGATTTGTACCTTCCAGTTCAAAAATCGATAACTCTGCGATTTTTAAAAATTTGGAAATATTTTTGAACTCATTTGAAAGAGGAAGCCTAGGTCTTTCCTTTGGTGTTTTCAAATTTCTAAAAAAGAATAACAAACTCCAAATTTTTAAAATTAAGTTTGTAAAACTTTAAGCACCCATAACTCATTTTTTTCAAATGAAGTGACAAAAGTTTTATTTCACTAGATGGTAGAGAATTTAATTCTGCTTCGATCTGTATTAACAATCCCTATACCTATGTTTTATAGTTTTCAAGTTACAATACCTTTTTGTTGTTATTGAGAAATTCATTAGCCATAGGCCTTTTCTCATAGGTTGCCATGGAAACGAATGAAAAAAGGTGAGAAATTAAAGTTTTTCAAACCAACGCCCAATGAATTTATTTTGTTTTCACAGTCTGATAACACAATTTTGAACAGAGTTTGTCGTTTAAGTTTAATCAGAAATGTTTTTATGGCAAACTATGCAAAAATAGCTGTGGTTAGTAAGAAATTTCCTACAATAACAAAAAAACCAACATAACTTGAAAATTATCACAGATAGGTATAGGGAATGCTAATACAAATAGATGAAGAAAAAAATTCTCCTCCATCTAGTAAAATAAAAATTGGGGCATCACATTTGAAAAAATTAAGTTTTGGGTACTTGAAGTTGTCCAAACTTAACCTTAAAATTTTTGGGTTTATTAACTTCAATTCCAATTTTGATCACACTGAACAACAGTTCTTTCTTTCAGTTCTCCAAACATGATTTCGAAATCTCTAAAACTAAGCGAGTTACCGATTTTTCAAGGGACACGTGCAAATTCAAAAATTTTCAAAAATCCTAAATATCTCGAAAACGGTTAAACTTGGGTATAGGGAAAGCTGATAAAAACTCCCTTAGAATAACTTAAATAATCCAAAAACGCAGTAAAAAACATAGCTTTCCATTTAAAATAAGAAAGTTAATAGCGACTTCCGGTATAACCGGAAGTGCTGCCATCTTGAAAATATTTTCATTGAGCATAACTCAACGGATTATGCCTGAGTACCAACTCTCAGATAAATATCTTTATTAGAACTTTCAATACTTCCAATGTGGGGTTTAGACGGAACACCCTGTAGTGTAAGTTTGAAATAATAATACATGTGAGTATATTTTTATGTACGTTAAGATTAAAAATCATTTAATGGACACATCATTTGTAACTTTTCCGATCCTTTACACAAGAAATTCATTCTCCAAAAAAAATATTGTGACTAAGTCGCATTTTAACATTTGGAGTTTGTAACAGCTTCTTAAGCGAATGCTATTTGATTAAATATTTAGTGAATCTCGCTAATGTACGATTCAGCTCCGGTAATCGCATTTTTTGCAGTTTGTGCGCTTTTGACGTTTTAAGCAGCTCAGACGCGTCCGCAGAATCCGCTGATCGATATCTCTGCCATATTTTATGAAAGGACTAGGTACCGAAGAATTCCACCCGGATTTATTAACTTTGACGATTTATAATTAGGTCGTTCTGTTGACCGTTTGAGTTTGAACCGTCAAACCACGACGGATTCTTTGCTCCCAGCATGACAGACGTTTGAATAATGGAAGAGTTAAAATGTGGCATTTTATCGTGATCGTTAGTTTGTTGTGTTTTGATATTTTTCAACAATGTTGGATGTTTTTATGCATTGTCTGATGTTGTAGAGGTGCGACAAGAGGCTGTTCAACAAGCACTCGCCCAGGCTATGCAAAACAGGCACAAACCGTCGATGCCGATGCCGTCCAAACGCACATCCGTTATGGCCCGGAGCCCCGACAGAGACCAACACGATTCCGGTAGGTGACTGACACCGCAAGTATCTTCCTAGATAACATTGTTTAGTACCATCGCTGTGTTGTTAACGGACACAATAAGGGGAGATAACCGACTACAAATGACAATTGCGAGCTTTGCACAGATGCACATTTTCAAAAATATTAACAACAGTCGCAACTAGTTGTAATTTAGCACCTGGTGGAGCATTTCTTCATTTGCTCATTTGGCCCAAGTTTTGTCCGTGTCGGTTTGTCTTCTTCGGCGAACAATATGAGTGATGTGATGCTCCAGTCTCAGCTTTGTCAGTATGTTTAATACTTAAGTTGTTGACAGACATCGTTGCATCTTGAATTATTGTGCACTAACAAGCTTGTTATCCTCGCACAAATATAGATAGATAATGGATATAATCTGTAAATATTGTCTGTTTTTCATACCTGGCACTCTGTTTGCTCACTTAACAAATACTCGTAGGAATCAAATCATCGTTTATTTATTTATATTTATATTTTTATTGTGAATACACAGTGCTTTCAAGTCTATTAAATTTATTAAATGAATTAAACGAAGCAAAACAAAAAGGTTGCCAAATTAGTAAAGGCGTTATGCAATTTAAAGTTTGCTTCATTACCAAGATATCTTAATAATTTAGTTCTGCATAAAGAAATCGAAAAGGTCATAGTCATGACAAATTTCCCAAAAATAGTATAATTTATTTTGAATAAGTACATGTTTCGGCCACAAAGTGATGATCTTCACAATCGAACCTATTCTTATAAAATAAGAGATTTAAACGAATTTGTGATTTATTCAGAACCACTATATATTGCTACAGTAAACAAACAGTAATTAACTGTGTTGCTAAAAAAATAAAGCTTGATTTTCTTCTGTATATTATTGTTAAATTATTATTGTTATTATTGATTTGATTTTATTATATATATTAATTATACTTGTTTTATATTGTTGATCTCTGATAGATGAGAAGATTTATAGCTATACTTAAGTGAGATCAATAGATCATAGTACCAAAACTTGTTGGGCACACAACACACACAAATTCTCATTACTGCATTTTTCAATTACGTTTAAATTTCATAGGTGACTTTAATGCACAATAATTCCTGAACAGTGTGTAAAAAAAATACTTTTCTCTGTTACTAATACCATGCGATCATTTAAATTTATAATTAGAGTAGACGGTTTTGTGTCTTTGTGATTGAAAAACTAGTACAAATTGACGAAAAAAATATATTTTAATTAAATGTTACCATTCAAAACATTTGACCCTTCAGCTTGATTAATTATCACAATCAAGTTAAAAAAGTAATAAAGCCTACTCTAATTATAAATTCAAATGATCGCATGGTACTACAACATACTACTGCCGATAAAATAACATGAGATCGAAAATATACTCAATTAGAGCAAGCCTTGAAAGAGAAGTGTAACTTTAGCCACATCATATGCTGTATAAAACTAACATAAGACAACATAACTTAATAAATAAATAAATGGCTAAAATATGGCAAAAGTCTTCCAGGCATAGCTTGCTCTAATTGAGTTTATTTTCGATCTCATGTTATAAGCAACTATTTATTACATACACATATTAAATCACAGTTATACAATATATGAGCCTTATACAGGATGTTCCGTCTAAACCCCACATTAGAAGTATTGAAAGTTCTAATAAAGATATTTATCTGAGAGTTGGTACTCAGGCATAATCCGTTGAGTTATGTTCAATGAAAATATTTTCAAGTTGGCAGCACTTCCGGTTATAACGGAAGTCGCTATTAACTTTCTTATTTTAAATGGAAAGCTATGTTTTTCACTGCGTTTTTGGATTAGTTGAGTTATTTTAAGGGAGTTTTTATCAGCTTTCCTTATACCCAAGTTTAACCGTTTTCGAGATATTTAGGATTTTAGAAAATTTTTGAATTTGCACCTGTTCTTTCAAAAATCGGTAACTCGTTTAGTTTTAGAGATTTCGAAATCATGTTTGGAGAATTGAAAGAGAAGGTTTATATCTATTGTTCAGTGTGATCAAAATTGGAATTGAAGTTAATAAACCAAAAAATTTTAAAGTTAAGTTTGGACAACTTCAAGTACCCAAAACTTAATTTTTTCAAATGGGAAGTCCCAATTTTTATTCTACTAGATGGAGGAGAATTTTTTTCTGCATCTATCTGTATTAGCATTCCCTGTACCTATCTGTGATAATTTTCAAGTTATGTTGGTTTTTTTGTTATTGTAGGAAATTTTTTAATAACCACAGCTATTTTTGCATAGTTTGCCATAAAACATTTCTAATTAAACTTAAACGACAAACTCTGTTCAAAATTGTGTTATCAGACTGTGAAAACAAAATAAATTCATTGGGTGTTGTTTGAAAAACTTTAATTTCGCACCTTTTTTCATTCGTTTCCATGGCAACCTTATGAGAAAAGGCCTATGGCTAATGAATTTCTCAATCCCAACAAAAAGGTATTGTAACTTGAAAACTATTGAACATAAGTATAGGGAATGTTAACACAGATCGAAGCAGAATTAAATTCTCTACCATCTAATGAAATAAAACTTTTGTCATTTCATTTGAAAAAAATGAGTTATGGGTGCTTAAAGTTTTGCAAACTTAATTTTAAAAATTTGGAGTTTGTTATTCTTTTTTAGAAATTTGAAAACACCAATGGAAAGATCTAGCCTTCCTCTTTCAAATGAGCTCAAAACTATTTCCAAATTTTTAAAAATCGCAGAGTTATCGATTTTTGAACTACCTTCCAGTTCCAAAAAATCCAAAAAAATTTTAAAAACCATAAATGTTTCGTAAACGGCTAAATTTAGGTATAGAAACAGCTTATGAAAACTACCTTAAAATAACTCTAGTAATTCAAAAACGCATTAAAAAATATAGCATTCCATTTAAAATAAGGAAGTTGATAGCGACTTCCGGTATAACCGGAAGTGCTGCTATCTTGAGAAAATTTTCATTGGACCTAAAAGATTATGGTTGTACACAAATTTTCAGATGACTATGATTATTAGAATTCCCAATACTTCTAATGTGGGGTTTAGATAAAACAGCCTGTATAAAGGATGTGTCGTTATCAAAGAACATCTTTTCAATACAAATACATAACTTTTCTTCGTATGTTTATTAGTTACATATTTTTAGAGTGAGGGAAATTAAAGACTGGGGCCTTTCCGTTTTTGCACAATTGTTATTATTGATTCTGATATTTGAAGAGAGAACCAAACTGTATTTTGAAACATTTGCTTGCACATGTATGTGCGAGTAGTTCTCCCCTCTTTTTCAAAATTGCTCACTGCTTAACTATTTCAGTTCATCAGCGTCAACGTTTAAGTTGACAATTTTACTCTCAGTTTTATTTCTTCATTAAAAATGGTCATGACCCCTTAATTTACAGCGCTCATATGTTTGGTTCTAAAAATATCTGTCATATGTAACCAATAACTCTATTGTAAACGTGTTAGCATGCGTGTATTTTTATACTAAATATTTTTTAATGAGATACAAACAATAATTCAGAAGTGCACTTCTTCCGTCTTCATTATCGACATTCTTTGCTTAAAACATTTAAAGAAGTTACGTGTTACTATTACGTGAGACTTTCACGTCGCAATGAATTCTCGATGTGACTCATATCCAGTGGAACAGACCGAAACCAGTTATTTGTACAGTCGATTCCTCCCATTTCTCATTGTTGTCCAGGTGCATCTTCAATACAAAGACAATCGTTTTCATCGCATCCAATTTTCAGAATCTTCATCCGATGAGGACAGCATAGTGAACGAGGAAACCATCGAGAGCACACCGGAACGTGAGAAAGTCAAAGACCGAAATACCCCCCAAATGTTTCCACCACCACCATTATCCGACACTAGCAGTACAGGATCACCACCACCGCTACATCACAGGTCTCGAATGCCACCACCAAACAACTGGGACCACAGGAATCGACAGGAAATCACCGACATTACCGAAGTCATGCAGAATTTTCACCCATGTAAGAAAGTTATTGTGCTCTTGGTGAGTGTCAGCTTTTATTGGATTATTTGCAGACTCGCAACCGCCCGATGTCACGCACAATACGGCACAAGGCGGCCGAAGAACGGCCGCTGATAGAGTCAATAGATACGCTTCTTCGGCATCTGACGACACAATGGGGACGGGAACCGGAAGGTGGAAAGTCTCTGCTAAAATACAACAGCTACTAAACACGCTCAAAAGGCCTAAGCGACGACCGTTGCCCGAATTTTACGAAGATGACGACATCGAGTTGGAAATCGCTGCCAATCCCAAAGACCCCAATGCACCCAAACCTGAAGGTAATCCCATTCAGTTCTCATAAAGTGCTAGATATGTAATAGCGAAGCGAAAACAGCGAACTTTTAGGAAGCTAAACATTTTGGGTTTTATATTTCTAAACAATAAAAAATTGTACCGTTATTGCATACCTTTTTTTTTATATTCGCAACAGGGACACGAGGGCGGCAGCTCTTTTTGGTTGGTGGCAGGTCAAGGATTTCACTATTGATGGTTTAAGTTAGTTAAAAATTTAAGGGCGCTCTATTACGAACGAAGCTCCCAACTGAGAAGGAGATTGAATGATCAATTAAACTTCCGTATATTAAAAATTACTCTCGGGACAAGATGGTTAAATCAAATACTGACACGAATCCTTACGTTAGAATTCGCCAATTCGCTCGCTCACATTAATTTAAATTATAAGTTACAAAAAATTACTAATAGTTACATAAAAATTGAAATTTAAAAAGGGAAATTTTGAAAATTGAAATATTTTTGTTAAGAAAGGAAAATCGAATAATATTTTATAACGAAAAAATTGGAAGTCACGAAGAACTGATATTGTGGACTTATCTGCGTCCTGTCCTTGGCCGTATATGAGAATCCAGAAGGTATCATGCCAGGACGTGCGTTCCCAGATTGTGCGTTTTAGAGATTCTACCTGTTTTGGTGTCACTTTGGGCGTCAAAATAAATAGCAAAATTTGGTAGTACGTGTTCGTGCGTCGACCCTTAAGAAAATGTAATTGCATCTTACCCCCTGCAGTTTTTTTTTAATTTCAACTACCACCACGTTTACTTCTTGCAGTTTATAGTTTTTTTAGAATAACGATATTCAAGAAAACGTGTCTTCCACTTGATAATTATAAAACTAATATCATGGTACAAACTTTTTCATTTGGCACCACAAAAATTGTGAGTTGGAAAAAATGTTTTTATTAGCTTTTGTTGCTTATTAGTTATTAGTTATTAACTTATTATACTGATAAATTGTAAGCATTAATGGGTTTTTTTTCTAAAATAAAAAAGTGAAACATTTTAATAATGTAATCATTGTTCATTACAATAATTTATAGCTGATTGTGCACAATATGTTGAATATGAAGAAGCATATTATTATATTATTAATAAAAAAAGTGAACCTTGTCAAGAACACAGCAATTTTTTAGAATATTGGTACACTGCTATTTACATCATTTTTAACTTAAAAAGGCGAACATTAATTATTTAAAAAAATTCCACATTAACAAAATCTGTAAAAAGTACGGCTAAAAGTACCTATTAAATAATACATAAATAGTTATACCATGTGACCATTTAAATTTATTATTAGAGTAGGCTTTTATCAGTTTCTTAACTTGGTTGAAAACGCCGATTGTTATAATTAATCAAGCTAAAGGTTCAAATAATAATGTTTTGAACGGTAATATTGACTTAGAATACATTTTTCCCTCAGTTTGTACTAGTTTTTCAATCACTAAGACACAAAACCACCTACTCTAATTATAAATTCAAACGATCGCATGGTATTAAAGAAAAATTATGAAACTCATGCATTTGAGAAAATAAAATTTTTGGAAAATATAATCCACATCAATTAAAGAAAAAATAACTAATAGACCACTGGGTGAAGTAGTGCAATGCATGATAATAAAACGGTCCACGCACGAATCGGCACTGGGATCAGGTAGAGGTTTGGGACAACGCACAATATAGGAACATTTTTGTCCAAGTACGTAGTGGGAACGCACATCGTGGAACTAAATCTTCCAGAAGGTCACACCATTTGAGGAAGGGAGTCCTCCTCTAATCGACTTTAAGGGAGCCCTTCAGATACCAAATAATAGAAACTTTGGGGACCTCGGATTTTCCTCTGATCGGTTACGAAATTGGCGTGTCGGACTTTTGGATGATACTGGGGTTGAGGGCCTAAAATGGGGTATTAGGGATCGGAAAAACTAAATTTATGAACCTACTTTGGTGGTGTGCGCCCTCAAAAGTTACTTGATCGTTTTGAGTGTCGTATTTTTATCAAATAATTAACTAATTTAAGGTCACAGGTAATTGTTGCAGATGTTCTTAACTGGACCTCTCGACACCTACTGACCTTTCGACCTCTACCCCTACCCAAATATTTCGCGCATGATTTTATTAAGAATTTAAGTTTTTTTTAAACGTTACAAAATAATGGAACAAAGATAATTTTGACAATAAATCAAAGTCAATAAACATTAATGTGAGACCTATTGCTTTTGACTTTAGTTACAACATAAAACAAGCCCAATTTATTTATTTGGTGACCAATAAAATATACTCCATCACCACAGTAAAACTTTTATTTTGGTTTACAAATTATCGTTGAAAATTTATTACGTAATTTTTTGTGGAAATAGTACTAATAAATACGAGATATGATGTGTGCATTAAGATTAAAACGGTTACAGCTTTTAAAAAAGTCACTATTAAAAAGTCAAGAAGTTGGCCTGATAGTAGATAAAAAGAAACCATGTTTAGCAGCCACTCCAGATCGAATTTTGAGAAATTAATCTGTACTTGTGGAAACCAAATGCCCAGTGACATCAGGAAATAATACCTTGAAGAAGCCGGATGTTATAAAAAATTTGAAAAAATACCGCGTTCAAAAATCACAAAAACCTAAATTTTGACATAACATAATCCTAATTTATCAATAAAATTTCTAGGGACAAAAACATTAAAAACATGTCATTTCTTCACCAAAATTTTGACTTAGTGTAAACTTAGTCTATAAAGAAAAAGGAGTTTAAAAATTACGCATTTATGTCCCAATTTCAATGTCAAATCTGGTCAAATATTGATCTCCAACATGACAATATTATTAAATTATTAAATTAAATTAAATTACAATTATGTATTTAATTAAATAATTAAATTAAAGTCATTATTAAATGACTATTTAGTCATTTTCTACACCGAAAAAGTAAAGTTTTGGAGTAATTTATAGAGACAATGACATATGCGAAAATAATAAGTATAATAATAATCATAATAATACATTATTTTATCTCATTTGTTGTCATATGTTAAAAATTGATATGCACAATAAATAATCTTAGGTAAATCTCTACAAAGCAGTTATTTAAAAAAAATTGAAGGTGAACTTCAAGTTAAAATATCTCCGAACGGAAAAATTGCTAGACGTAAAGTAAAAATCATGATGAACAGAGTTTTGACGTGGCAGGTAAAATATTTGGACCAGTTTCTACCACCCGAGAGTCCCGAGACCTTCAATGATTGATAGGTCGTAAAATGGTACCTACCTAAGTCTGGTCGACACGACCGAAAGGAATTGAAATTTACTTAGATCTTATTTATTAATGATAATGTAATGGGACAATGGCATCGCATTTAATTAATGATTACAATTTTTTTTATTAAAGATAAAAAAATCTACATTCTTGCCTAAATTTTTTTGTATTTTATTTTTTAAACAAGAGTGAATCCATTTAGCTATTATTATTTAATAATTATAATTCATAATTCATAACAGGTCCAAAACTGATTTCAGTTTTGGACCTGTTATGAATTATAATTACCTTAATCTAATTAAACAATAGTTATTTTTGTAATTTGCCGCCATTTTCATACTTTAATAGGCCAATGGGCGTATTTATTGATTTATTACCAAAAACAATTGAGTGAAATTTGTACTTTACTGTTTTTGTCCTATACGTTTTTTCTAGAAGTTTGCAAATTTTTGCGATTTCGACTGTAATAGACAATTGAATTTTATCATCTATAAAATTCGTTATTTATAGGTAACTTTAATACATAGATTTTTTTACTATTTTTACCTTTGCATGTAAGCATTGTGCGTCGGTTTTTGAGCAGCCGGTACATAGTTTCTACATGTTCAACGAGACTGTAAAGATGGTCTCACAAGCATCTTTACATTCATTATAAGAAAAATAAAGTTACATTACGGATCTCTATTTTCTTACTATATGTAATTGTAATAATAAAAACAAACAGTTAAGAAGAATAAGAAGATTCGCTGAACTAAAATTGTTGGAAAATCTCATAGGGCCATACCGCTTATTTTGTATCGAATTGTTAGTTGTAAAATGTTAATTAGTAATTTCATTGAATGAAAAAATCTGTGACTTGCATTAATTTCTTAAAAAAAATAATGTAAAATGTACATGCAAAAATATCAGTGACAATTCGTATTTCACCTATCCACTAATTTTATGTATCCGTCCGCTAAACCTTGGTTGAAGCAGAATTATTGTCTTTTTTTTTTTCATTATAATTTGATTCGGTCTTTGAGTTTGATTTTGTAATTTATTGCGATTCCTAAATATATTATTCAGATCTCGCTTGTTCTTTATTAATAACCTAAATGGTAACAAACTAAATATAAAAGGGCATAGTTTCACAAACATCTTTATATTCGTAAGAGGAAAAATAAATCAAGCTTCAGAGCTCTATTTTATTACTACGTAATTGTAAGCACAACAAATCTTGCAGCTGAAATTTTGTGGTTTTCAAAAATGACCCTAACAATGATAGTTACAACTCTACCATAAATTTAAAAACCCAACACGGATGATCACCCGCTCAAACCCCAGGCCTCAAGAAAGAGAAAGCTTGTGAAGGATAGAAAACTTGGATACATCTTAAAATGAAAAATGTTGTAGCCGTTTTTTAATTAATTATGCACTTAATCATAAAACCAGAAATTTTTGTTAAAATCAAATACTAGTGCATGTAAATAAAAAAAAAAATTTATTTTTTTTTTACAAAAAAAATATTAACCTGTTTTATAACGCGATATATTAAATTTTGTAACATCTGGGCACTGCAGAAAAGCATACACTTTAAAGCTGTGAAAACAGAATTCAAAAATATTAATTCGTTTTTGGGTAATTAGCTTCGAAATTTAACATTGATTCTCCCTATGCTCACAAACGGGAGTGTCACCCTTAACTTTCTTCAAAATACACCTAGCGCTTAATTTAATTTCAATTTACTTTTCCCGCTTTACAAAATATTTGAAATGTTCGATAGGCGGTTGCATGAGTCCCGCAATCGGCGAACAACTCGTGGTACCTTCAGGCCTCCCTCGAAGTCTCGAAGCTGCAATTACAAGATACGGCAATGGCACGTTCAAGGCACCTGTGGCCACAGTTCTCGACCCCAACGGTAAACTAACAAACAGTTTGACTTACGGCAAGCTATTAAGTCGCTCGCACAAAATCGCCTACGCCCTTTTGACAAAAACCTTCAGCAAAAACGGCGACACAAGTCTAAAATCGGGCGATAGGGTCGCTCTAGTCTACCCCAACAACGACCCCATCAACTTCCTGTGCGCTTTTTACGGCTGTCTTCAGGCCGGGATTGTCCCAGTGCCCATTGAAGTGCCCATCACACGACGAGACGCCGGTTCGCTCCAAATCGGCTTTTTACTTGGCAGCTGTAGCGTCCAGGTGGCGCTAACATCAGAAGCCTGTCTTAAAGGACTCCCGAAGACGACGAGTGGTGAAGTCGTCCCGTTCAAGGGCTGGCCGAAATTGACCTGGTTTGTGACCGAACATTTGGCAAGGACGCCCAAAGACTGGACGCCTACTCCGAGACTGACTGACGAAACACCGGCTTATATTGAGTACAGCACGGATAGGGATGGATCTGTGATGGGGGTTACCATAACACGGGCCGCCATGGTCAAACATTGCCGCATGTTGACCATGGCTTGTAACTACACCGAGGGGGAGAATATGGTCTGCGTTTTGGACTTTAAGAGAGAAGTTGGACTGTGGCATTCAGTATTAACCAGCGTTTTGAACGGCATGCATGTCATCTACATACCCTATGCCCTTATGAAGGTCAATCCGGCAAGTTGGATGCAGATGATTACGAAATATCGCGCCTGTGTGGCTGTGGTCAAGTCACGAGACCTCCATTGGGGCCTCCTTGCCACTAAAGACCACAAAGACATCAATTTATCGTCACTTAGGATGTTGTTGGTCGCCGATGGGGCTAACCCTTGGTCGTTGAGTTCCTGCGACCAGTTCCTGTCAGTATTCCAGCCCAAGGGGCTACGCCCTGACGCCATTTGCCCTTGTGCTAGTTCTAGTGAAGTTTTGACCGTTTCGGTCCGAAGGCCGGGCCGAGGAGGCGTCAACGCCACCGGCCGTGGAGTCCTCTCCATGCAAGGCCTCAGCTATGGAGTCGTTCGAGTCGACCAAGAAAACAGCTTAACTTCCCTCACTTTACAAGACTGCGGCCAAGTCATGCCCGGCTGTGTGATCGTCGTTGTCAAAATGGAAGGCCCGACCTACCTGTGCAAAACCGACGAAGTGGGCGAGATTTGCGTCAATTCAGGGGCCACCGGAACGCAATACTGGGGGCTGCAGGGTTTGAGCAACAGCACGTTTAAAGTACAACCGTTAGGCGCTGACGGACTGCCCATTTCCGATGCCGAATACACACGTTCGGGTTTGTTGGGCTTTTTGGGGCCCGGGGGGCTGGTTTTCGTGTGCGGGTCTCGCGACGGCTTGATGACAGTCACGGGCCGGAAACACAACGCTGATGATATTATAGCGACGGTGCTTGCGGTCGAACCGATGAAGTTTATCTACCGGGGGCGGATCGCAGTGTTCAGTATAAGGGTGCTGAGGGACGAAAGGATTTGTGTGATTGCTGAGCAAAGGCCGGATTGTAGCGAAGAAGAGGTGAGTGGGTGATTTGTGAGGGGTTGGTTGTGATTGTTGTTGTAGTCGTTCCAGTGGATGTCGCGGGTTTTACAAGCTGTGGACTCGATTCATCAAGTGGGGATTTATTGTTTGGCCCTGGTGCCGCCCAATTTTCTGCCCAAAACACCACTGGGGGGGATACATCTGTCAGAGACCAAGAAGAGATTTATGGAGGGGACACTGCATCCGGCCAATGTGTTGATGTGTCCACATA
This sequence comes from Tribolium freemani, assembly GCA_939628115.1. Taxonomy (NCBI): domain Eukaryota; kingdom Metazoa; phylum Arthropoda; class Insecta; order Coleoptera; family Tenebrionidae; genus Tribolium; species Tribolium freemani. The sequence goes on along the minus strand of OW626785.1, from coordinate 1,801,243 downwards.
CGTGTGTCACGAATTTGCCCAAGCCGAGAGAGGTGCATACAGGTAATCATTTTTTTTTATTATTGAGGGGTTTTCTGGCATGAACTAGACTAGTAGAATTTTATAAGAAACTTATTTCTTGAGTAAGGAATTATAGAGCGGTATCTTTAAATTCAATCTTTTCGAAAATTTTCGAGATTATTCTGTCCACTGTTTTATATAACCATGTAAATAGACTAATTAATCCAGCTCAACACGGTTTTGTTAAAGGCAAATCTACTACCACCAACTTATGTGAAAATGTTCAGTTTATATCGAAAGCATTGGATAATAGAAATCATGTAGATGTCGTATATACTTTTGATAAAGCAGATCATAAAATCATGTTAAATAAATTAGATAAGTTTGGTTTGAGTAGTGACTTGTTACAGTTGTTTGAATCGTTGATGTATGATAGGAAGCAGTATGTGGAATATAAAAATGTTCGTTCTATTAGTTATCAAGCTACGTCGGGTGTAATCCAAGGATCAAACTTGGGCGCACTTATACAGGGTGTTTCAAGTTTTAGGTCCAGTCAAAAAATAAATACTTCTAGTATTCCAAAATAAAAAATATATATCGCAAACGATAGAGTTTCTAACACGCTTCAATTTGATGCTTTGCTGATATCCCAAATTTTCATGATATAAGCGTAAAACGCAAAAAACTACATTAAAAAATTTTTTTTTTCAATTATTCCAATAACTTTTTTATAATAAAATTCCTCCTATTTTTTAAGTAAGACTTCCGAAACTGAAACAGTAAGAAACCCAAGGCGTAGTGAGCAATTGAAATTTCAATTTGCAAAAAAAAGGGCATTTTTTAATTGACAAGTAAAATTTTAGTCTGACAGTTAATGACGTTTCAATTTTTTGTGAATCAAGCAAAGACACGAGCTCTGTTTTTTCAAAGGTGACTAAGATAAAACATTTATTTGATCTTTTGCAAATTGGAATTTCAGTTGCTCAATACGCCTTGGGTTTTTTACTGTTTCAGTTTCGGAAGTCTCACTTAAAAAATAGGAGGAATTTTATTATGAGAAAACGATTGCAATAATTTGGAAACAAAAAATTTTTTATCTAGTTTTTCACAATTCACGCTCATACCATGAAAATTTCGTATAACATTAAAGCATCAAATTGAAGCGTGTTAGAAACTCTATCGTTTGAGATATATTTTTTTTCTTTTGGACAACTAGAAGTATTTATTTTTTGACTGGACCTAAAACTTGAAACACCCTGTACATAAACGATTTACCAGACTGTTTAAATGATTCCAAACCTCTATTATATGCAGATGATCTTAAATTAGTAAAAGTTATAAGTTCGATCGAAGACTGTGATTTACTCCAGAAAGACATAACCGCAGTAACTGAGTGGTGTATTACAATTGAATATTGACAAATGTCATGTTATGTCGTTCTCTCGTAAAGTTACTAACATCACGTTTGAATATAAAATTGAGAACAAAATTTTGGATAGATGTGACAAAATTCGTGATCTCGGTGTCACTATGGACACCTCGCTCTCTTTTGTTCCTCACATATAGTCGATTTTTTTTATAATCTACCGTCAAAGAACCGTCAAGTTGGCATTACCATAGATAGTAATTTTTTTCAATTAACGTTGGTACAATTTTTTACCTAGAAGATTCAGTTTAAAATGTTCTGTAAATTTTTAAAATTTTCTTTAAGTTACAACACGTACAGCACATGGAGTTATTTCAACCATTAACGAATTCAAATTTCAGTGACTGCGTAACCCAACCTAATATGTACTTCCGTTTCGATTGTCAAATCTGGTGTGTAAAATGTAAAATACAGATACAGCTAGTTTCGAAAGTAGTTGGACATGAACTTTTAGGGTGATACAGTCTGGTCTTTATCAGAATTTTGACACTGAGTTGATTATTTAAAAAAATGAACTATAGAAATGATTTGTGCTCAAGCGAGTAAGATGTTAGGATTTATTATAAGAAATACCAAAGGCTTCAAAAATATTAAGTGTTTAGAAATATTATACGCCACGTTTGTAAGATCTCGTTTGGAATATTGTTGTGTCGTGTGGTGTCCGTTTTATTATAATCAAATTAATGCTTTAGAATATGTTCAAAGAAAGTTTTATAAATATCTTCATTATATTAAATTTGGCATCTATCCAGAACAAGGGTTCTCACATAATAAAATTTTACTAGACGAATTTAACCAAGTTGAGCTAGAGGTGAGAAGAAAACTTGATGTAATTTTATTTCTATATTAACTTATTAACAATATTATAGACAGCTCAGAATTACTATCTTTATTAAACTTTTATATACCTAGGATGAAAGGGAGATGTAATGTTACATTTTATTGTGAGTTGCCCAACACTAGGCATTACCAAAATTCTCCCGTGAACAATATGTGTAATTTATATAATTCGATTGTGTCTTCGGCTAGTGAGATAGATGTTTTTGGAGTCAATATAAATAAATTTAAAGTAGGGATCATTTTGATAATTAGAAGTAAACATGTATTGCGTTTTATGTTTAACTATTATTATTTTTTCTTTTTTCAATTATTTTATTATTTTATAGTATCTAGTTTCATTTTGTAACCACATTTGGACTTGTGTCTGTTGGTTAATAAACTATTATTATTATTATTATTATTATTGACAGTGAAGTCGAGTTTGTAGATACTTTTTTAAGGTTTAATTGGTTTATGTTCAGTTGTTTGTTAATTATCAAAAATACATCCTCAAAGCATTCTAAATGCCATAAATAAATTATAATTAGTAAGCCCTAGAAAAATTTGTAAAATTCTTGAAAAACATTTTTTGGTTAATAGATGGTACAGATTACACTAAACTTTCTTGGTCCTGTTTGTTTATGATACTCAAAAAATAATAATAATAATAACATATTTTTGCGTAGATCCGAGTTAGTTAAATACCTGAAGTACTTATTTTTTTAATACGCATTTCGAGTTCAAGTAATCATTAATATGGGAAAGCCCGATTGTATCTACTTCTTCAATGATATCGAAATGAACCAAATGGCATTGCAAATAGGAGACCTATACAGGCTGTTCGATTTTTACAGTGCAGTTTTTAACATCGTTTTTTAAATGGCACCCCTGTATATTTGTATATATTTGAATTTGGTCTGTTTTACGCTTTATAAATCCGTTTAGTTTTTGTAATTTGCTTTAACTCTTTTTGTCAAAATAAAATTTTGTATCTCGATGAGAACTGTATAATACATTTTACACGACAAATTCATTTTCACAAGAAAATCAAAACATGACATAAAATAAACGCCACCTTGACGTTGGTATTTCAGAATTTATTGTTTTTCATGGCACGGGAGGTAAACTAGACAAAAACTTCCTATATCCCATTTCAGTTCATAGTAGAATTTTGCAACCGTTCATTTGAATTTTTTGGAGAATAAAGCACAAATTAAAAGTTTCAGCTGTGTTAATCTAAATCCCAGCGACAAATTTTGAGCCCAGAAACTCTCAATATCACTCGAAAAAATGTAAATTAGTTGTTGCAAAATTCTACTATGAACTGAAATGGGATATAATACTAATAATAATAATATATTTATTTATATCAGTGACATATGCACATTAATGTGTGATACAAGTCAAGAAAAGAAAGAGTATACAAATTTGAATTACAAAAATATATTGATACAGAAACTCTCAATTTGTGCTTTATTTTTCCCTCCGAAAAATTCAAATGCGCTGTTGCAATTCTACTATGAACTGAAATGGGATATAGAGACGTTCTTTGGGCCTCCAAATTAGGAAGCAAAATATCATTTTCTAAAAACGAGGCGAAAAATAATCAAAAATAATATTAATTAATTAAGTATTATTTAGCAATTATGCTTCTAAAAATTAAAGGAATTTTACCATTAGAAAATACATCAATCACAAAAAATTTGCAAAATTGGTTTTTAATATCTCACTGCAATACTTTATTAATTTAATGAATTAATTAATTTAATTTTTTATTCGACTAGAAATATATATAAAACTTGGAACACCCTGTACTTGACTCATTCTGCCACACTCTCCAACGAATCTTTTAATGCACTTTGGAATTACCTACAATGTTGTTTTAAAGTAATATTTAAACCTTTTGCCTGATCAAACTTTGCTTATTTTATTTAGTTTGCAAAGTAATATACATCAGATACAATTGAATAGTAACTGTAAATTGTTGTGAGTGGCTTGTTTTTAAACTACAATTTTATTTTTTGTGACTTGATTAAATATCCGACTGATCACTTCACCTCACTATCCACCCTCATCGACTAGTAACTTTTCTGTCTAGTCTTGCACAGATCTGGTATCACTTGTGACTAATTTCTGTGTAACCGAGTGCAGCAATGTTGCATTTATACTAACGACTAGAAGATCCCTTTCGTAATGATACTGGTCCAGGTACACGCTACAACTACGTTCTCTCACTCTGTCCTAGTGAATAGTTGTAGTCGGCCCACCTGAACTAACAAAAAGCTTTTGCTTGAGTGATGCTACAGCATGTTGTTCCTCTGCATTTCAGCAACCGACTGTGTTTCAGACGTGGGTCCGGCGTCTGTAATCGTTGGAAATCTCGTTCAAGGTAATAGACTCGCTAGCGCTCAAGGTAGGGATATGGGAGGACTAGACGAGGAAAGCGACTCCTCTAAAAAGGTACTTCGTATATTCTTTCACACAAATCCAAAATATTGTTATTACGCTTTTCTAGCAACAATTCATCGCCGAAATCCTCCGTTGGAGGGCGCAATGCACTTCAGACCACGTACTTTTCACCCTACTCAACAGCAAAGGTGCCGTAGCCAAGGTGCTTTCGTGTTCGGAACTCCACAAGAGAGCCGAAAGAATCGGAAATCTCCTCAATGAGAAAGGGAGAATCAACACTGGTGACCATGTCGCATTGATCTTCCCCCCAGGTCTGGATCTGATTTGTGCATTCTATGGATGTTTGTATATCGGAGCCGTTCCGGTGACCATTCGACCACCTCATCCACAAAACCTTCAAACCACTCTACCGACAGTCAGAATGATTGTTGATGTTTCCAAGTCTGTACTGGTGCTATCCACGCAAGCTGTGATCAAATTGCTTCGTTCGAAAGAAGCGAGTAATGTCGTGGATATCAAGTCTTGGCCGGCGATTCTAGATACTGACGATATGCCCAAGAAAAAATTACCGGTTGTTTATAGGGCACCAACGGCTGAGATGTTGGCTTATCTCGATTTTAGTGTCTCGACGACTGGAATGCTGGCCGGGATTAAAATGTCGCATGCTGCAGTCACGAATTTATGCAGGAGTATGAAGCTGGCATGCGAACTTTATCCCAGTAGGCATATAGCACTGTGTCTGGATCCGTATTGCGGACTGGGATTTGCTTTGTGGTAAGTGCAGTTGGGTATTAGTTGACGTTATTCTGTTACCTAAACCATAAGAATAACTCAATTTTAACTTGAGTTACCACAACATTGAAATGCACGGAATATGGTTCAGTCTTGAACTTACTTATGAAATAAGATAATGTCATAAGACCCGCGGTTCCTTGATGTTAAAATGTATATTTCAAAACTATTAGCTGTTTCGGCAACGTCGCATTTTCTCTCAAAATTAACTTAAATTAAATTATTCATGCACTTCAATAAAAAATAATAGCTAATGTAATTTATACTTTCAGTGAGAAATCTAATCATCAATAACTATTTTACAATTTTATCAATCTTTTAAAAAAAATATTCGGAAAAATGCGACGTTGGCGTTTTTATAGTTTTGAAACAGCTAATAGTTTTCGAAGCTGTGGCAGCTTCATCTTCAGTGCTAGTTAAGTTAGTTACGAAAGAAATTTAGGGGAAGTACAGGCTGTTTTGTCTAAACCCCACATTAGAAGTATTGAGAGTTCTAATAATCATAGTCATCTGAAAATTTGTGTACAACCATAATCTTTTAGGTCCTCCTCAATGAAAATATTTTCAAGATAGCAGCACTTCCGGTTATATCAGAAGTCGCTATCAACTTCCTTATTTTAAATGGAATGCTATATTTTTTAATGCGTTTTTGAATTACTAGAGTTATTTTAAGGTAGTTTTCATAAGCTGTTTCTATACCTAAATGTAGCCGTTTACGAAACATTTATGGTTTTTAAAATTTTTTTGGATTTGTACCTTCCAGTTCAAAAATCGATAACTCTGCGATTTTTAAAAATTTGGAAATATTTTTGAGCTCATTTGAAAGAGGAAGCCTAGGTCTTTCCTTTCGTGTTTTCAAATTTCTAAAAAAGAATAACAAACTCCAAATTTTTAAAATTATGTTTGCAAAACTTTAAGCACCCATAAATCATTTTTTTCAAATGGAATGGCAAAAGTTTTATTTCACTAGATGGTAGAGAATTTAATTCTGCTTCGATCTGTGTTAACATTCCCTATACTTATGTTTAATAGTTTTCAAGTTACAATACCTTTTTGTTGGGATTGAGAAATTCATTAGCCATAGGCCTTTTCTCATAGGTTGCCTTGGAAACGAATGAAAAAAGGTGAGAAATTAAAGTTTTTCAAACCAACACCCAATGAATTTATTTTGTTTTCACAGTCTGATAACACAATTTTGAACAGAGTTTGTCGTTTAAGTTTAATCAGAAATGTTTTTATGGCAAACTATGCAAAAATAGCTGTGGTTAGTAAGAAATTTCCCACAATAACAAAAAAACCAACGTAACTTGAAAATTATCACATCAGATAGGTACAGGGAATGCTAATATAGATAGATGAAGAAAAAAATTCTCCTCCATCTAGTAGAATAAAAATTGGGACATCCCATGTGAAAAAATTAAGTTTTGGGTACTTGAAGTTGTTCAAACTTAACCTTAAAATTTTTGGGTTTATTAACTTCGATTCCAATTTTGATCACACTGAACAACAGATATAGGCTTTCTCTTTCAATTCTCCAAACATGATTTCGAAATCTGTAGAACTAAGCGAGTTACCGATTTTTTAAGGGACAGGTGCAAATTCAAAAATTTTCAAAAATCCTAAATATCTCGAAAACGGTTAAACTTGGGTATAGGGAAAGCTGATAAAAACTCCCTTAAATTAACTCAGCTAATCCAAAAACGCAGTGAAAAACATAGCTTTCCATTTGAAATAAGAAAGTTAATAGCGACTTCCGGTATAACCGGAAGTGCTGCCATCTTGAAAATATTTTCATTGAGCATAACTCAACGGATAATGCCTGAGTACCAACTCTCAGATAAATATCTTTATTAGAACTTTCAATACTTCTAATGTGGGGTTTAGACGGAACACCCTGTATATCTCCCCTGATTACATAAATTATTGATGAACAAATTAAAACAGTGAAGTGTCAAAAACTGCTTCCTGCCAACTTAAAAAATTTCGCAAAATCGCACATGATGACGTTTCGTTCGTTAGTGTCTATTAACTATTTCAAAACTATAAAAATTAGCTGTTATAAATTATTCATGCATTTCAAAAAAATAATAGCTAATATAATTTATACTTTAAATGAGAGATCTAATAATTAATAACTATTTCACAATTTTATCAATCTTATTTAAAAAAATAATTCGGTAAAATGCGACGTTGGCGTTTTTATAGTTTTGAAACAGCTAATATTAAAGCATCAAAATGGAAGCAAATTACATAAACAATAACAATAGTAATAATAAAGCCAGTGAATGATTTGATTTTTGCTGAATGCGATTTTCCTTTTATTAATGAAAATGTATTTGGCTTTGTCCCCATGGAACAAAAGCGCTTATTTTAAATATTAATGCTTTGAAATTTTATGTGGCCGGTCAGTGTCGGACGTTAATTTGCATTATTTTATTGAAATACTCCCAGTCGTATAAATTTAAAGCTTTTACGATGTCGTAAACTCTTTAATTAAATATTTATGCATTAAAATATTATGACGGCTTGTATGATTTAGAGAGCGGGGATATTCTCTCCGGTCGTTGGGAGAAAGGGTTGTTTTGCTGAAAACTCGATAAGTTTGCCGGTGAACTTTTAGAGATAGTACTCGTTGGATCGTTATGATAGTCATTTTGTAAGTTTGAACTTTAAAAGTTGAAAACTTGTCTTCAGTAGTTGAATGGCCGAAAGTTTTGCTTAAAATGAAAGCAAGGAATTAATTGCCACGACAATGATGGAGCAGCAATTAATTTTTTGAAAATATAAATTTTGCAGCAAATCAGTTTTATTATTTTCTTAAGTAAGGCAGTAGGGAAAAGGGTATTATTTCTTTTTTTAAAGAAAACCCTCGTACCTATATGAAAATTGTAGCTAATTCTAACGGTAGGGAGAGCGTTGTCGAATAATTCAATCTGCCGCTCATTCCAGCTTGTCAGCAATATAAGACAATTATAATTTCATTGAAAACTCAGCACCAAACAAGAGAAAAATTTTAATTATGAGTTTGGTTAGCGGCAAAACTTTTAAAGTATGTTGTCCTTTCATAAATCACTCAAAAAATAATTAACTTATTTTTGCCGGAGAGATGTATTTTCAAAGTTCCCAATGTTTTAATTAAGTAAGAAAAAAATGTAACCAAGTATTGAATTATTGTCTTACTTTTTTGAGATTTTCTCAATTGTTGGTTCGGTAAAATATTCATATAGCGAGTTTTGGAGTTTTTCAAAGAAAGAAAGAAAAAAACTTCTCATTTTATAAAAGTGCTGAGTAAACATTCTTTTATGCAAAAACAAAGACTAATTGCGAAAGTTTACCTCAATAGGTCTCATAACGAGACTGCAACCAGTTGCTTTATTCCTCATTACGTTTGTGCTAAACTAAATAATTCATTTCACTTGCAACTTTGTTGAAGTTTTCTCATCTGTTTAATGAACGAGGGGGGCTAAATAAGACTGTAAAATTAAGGCTGTAACGTTTATTAAGGGAATTTTATTTACCACCAGGAGAAAAACTTCCTCAGTTGTTAAATTAAACGTCATCAACATTCACAGAAAATTGGTATTTCTGATACAATGTTTCAACAAATTGAAATAAATAAAGTCTGCAGTTAAAAACGTATCACCTACAAAAGTTTGCGTCTCATGATCATATTTTATGATTAAAATTTTGTAAAAATCGGACTTTTAGTACCACACCTAGGCAAAAATATTTGTCGTAAAATGTAAAAAATAGACTTATTTTTAAATACCAATAGCAGAGCAGCAATAAGCTAGCCTTGTAAATAAACAATAACAGACGTAGAAACAGTTCTTGTTTTTAACCACAATTAAAATAATGCTCTTTTTTGGGGTAGTGAGAAGACAATTTTATTGTCACAATTACAAAAATTATTAGGTATGTACACAATGGAGCCCTTTCTATGTCAGTGTGACTTTTAGAGCTAGTCGAAGGGCAAAAGCTCTAATGTAATCGTAAATACTTTTTTGAAAATGTTAAAAAAAAACTGCCGAAAACTCACTAGCTAAATAGTTGAAAATACAGACTGATCCAGAAATACTGAATCTGTTGGCAACACTGGAATTAAATTTTAAAGGATACCAATGGAGTACGCTTTCAGTTCACAGCAAATCAACAATATTGTGGGGTTGTACGTCAAGTAAATGTCAAAAAAAATCGAGTTCGGTTGCAGTGTTGCAAATTACGAACAAAAGTACTTTCAAATCTGTTGCCAACAGACTCAGTATTTCTGGATCAGTCTGTAGTATTTTGGTTTCATCTGAGGACATGTCAGAAATAACCCATAAATAATTCACCCTGTATAAGACTGGCTGTGGTATAGGAGTTTTGGTATGTTTTTTATTTTAGATTTCGTAAGTGTAAATTTTTCATTAACTTAACAATGCGTATTAAAAACAAAACTCAACACAACCATGCACTTTAGAAATATGTCACAAAGCCCAGACATTTTTCGAAAGCAGAGCCAGTGTCATTGAAAAATTAGTTAAATCAAACTAAATAAAATAGTTATTGATATACCAGGGGAATAATAACGATGTTTAATTAAAAAAAAATGTCAACTTTATCGATTTATCGTATTTGGTTTAATAATAGAGTGATTAAAGCAAATTTAAAGGCTTTCTTGGTTAAATTGACACATTTAAAAATTTTTGTGAAATATTTTTTTAATAGTTAGGTATTTAATGTATAAGGGTCTTACAATGTATTTTATCCCCGCAAAGGTTTAAACACGAGAACGAAGTTCTCGTTTTTTATCCACAGTCAGACAATAAAGGCTAAATCAATATTTTAGAAAAATTTTATTTGACGTTTTGAAGTGACGTTTGTTATATTAATTTTTATTTGGCCAATCACGAGACGATTTTTTCATAAGACCCGAGTGTTTTATTGATATCATAAGACGTCTCCTAGTAGTGGTATTATGACCTAATAATAGACTGGCTGTGGATAAAATATATTTTCCTATCTCTGCTTTCTTAATCGAAACCAAACAACTTCTGATATCTAAATTGGCTTCCATTTTCACTTTTTTTTTTCTTGTAACACAAGGTGATGTATGATGTAATACATTCAAATAAATGCTACGAAAGTTCAGAAAGTCTTCTAATTTCATTGAATATACATTAAAAGGGGGATTTTTACAATTTCTAATAAAATTAGCACAGTCGTTACAGGTAAAAAATTAAAATTATTTTTCAATGGTCACAAATAATTTGGACTTTGTCCCTCTAACATTACGCTGGACAAAAATTTCAACATCTGCAAGATTTTATGCATTGTTTAAATAGAAAGTTATTTTTTGAAAAAAAAAATGGACTGGCTGTTGCCGCTCTCATGTACAGAATTGTTTCTGAAAAAAAGTAATTAGTGACTGCTAACGATTTTAGTTTGGAAACTCTTATCATGAGTTTCTAAAAATTAATTAGTTAAATGTGATTTTTGTACAATTTTGATTTTTGAGTTCGTACATTAGGTGCAGGCCTCTTAAAACTGTGTGAAACCCTCTTTGGTATTTTACTAATTTCGTCCGTTGAAAATTTAAAAAACGCGGTAATTTATCTAAAGAAATCATTATCTCTGTCATATTATTCGCTCTCTTATTTTAGTCTGTTGTTGTCTTTCTCTAGTTTCTCACCATCGACAATGGCGCCAATATGTCATCTTATTTAAATTACAATTACCCCCCAAAATATTGGACTAAAAGTTCAATTTGTTAACTAATAATAATTGCAAATTCGCCATTAATTTGCATAATCATATTACTATTTTACCAAAATCAATATAAACGTTCTGGTGAAGAAATAATAAGAAAAGGTGTATAAAAACGTAAACAATTAAAATGGGAAGTCGCAAATAGCAATTAATTGCAACGTAAAAATCAAGAACATTATTATGAACGAAAACCGCCCATATTGTGGGATTTTATTTATAAATGGTGCCGATAGAATGGAAACCTTCTTCACTGAGGGGCTGCAGAAGAGAGTATATTTCAACATCAGATTTTCCACTTTCTTAAAAGAAACAAATTATTTCCAAATTTGTGTAATATGAGCTCTTTACTACTAGATTTTAGATTTTTTATCATTAATGATTAACGTATTATTATTCTAAGTAAAAAATATAAAATAATGACAGTTGTAGTGCAAAGCACCCGACCGGTAACTGGAAAGACCTCAATTCGAATTCGTGTCGTGTTTTGTAATTTTTCCTGATTATTAATTGACAGTTTTCCCTCTAATAATTTTTGACAGTTCCGTTTCTGTTGGCAATACATACACATGACGTCACAACCTATGTGTCTCGTATGTCTGAGTATGGGTCGCTAGAATTTACCTCTCTTAATTTTATTTTCAATAGCAGTGAAAAAAAGAAATGTCATTTTTGTATCCGCTTTGTTCTTTCAGATTACTTTGTAATATTGAACTAACTTTCCTCTGTAAAACTGTTGTTAATTTTAAAAACGGCCTATCCTATAAGGATACCCTTTCAAGAAATTATGAATGATATTATACTATTAGCTGTTTCAAAACTATAAAAACGCCAACGTAAAATAGTTATTAATGATTAGATCTCTCATTGAAATTATAAATTTCATTAGCTATTCATTTTTTGAAATGCATAAATAATTTATAACAGCTAATTTTGAGAGAAAATGCGACGTTGGCGTTTTTATAGCTTTGAAACAGATAATACAACCCTAAATTCGTACTCAAAATTTTATCAACATGAGAAACAATCACTCTTAATACTGGTACCCGTTATTTTTTCAGGTGCTTGAGTAGCATATACTCGGGTCATCACTCCATCCTAATCCCGCCTTCTGAGGTGGAAGTAAACCCCGCCCTTTGGCTTTCCGCCGTCAGTCAATACAAAGTCCGCGATACTTTCTGTTCCTATGGTGTAATGGAACTATGCACCAAAGGCTTAGGCTCCTCAGTCAACCAACTGAAATCCCGCGGTGTAAATCTAGCCTGCGTCCGGACCTGTGTCGTAGTCGCCGAAGAGCGGCCCCGCATTAATCTCACGACCAGTTTCTCAAAATTATTCAGCGCTCTAGGCCTGAGCCCCCGGGCCGTCTCCACCTCGTTCGGGTGTCGAGTCAACGTGGCTATTTGCCTGCAGGGGGCTTCCAGTCCTGAACCCTCCACCGTCTACGTCGACCTCCGAGCTCTACGTAATGACAGGGTCAGTTTGGTCGAAAGGGGCAGTCCACATAGTCTCTGTCTAATGGAAAGTGGGAAGTTGCTACCGGGGGTTAAAGTGATTATTGCAAATCCGGAAAGTAAAGGTCAGTGTGGGGATTCCCATTTGGGCGAGATTTGGGTCCAGAGCGGGCACAGTGCTAGTGGATATTTCACTATCTATGGAGATGAAAGCGAGTATGGGGATCATTTCAATGCGAGGTTTGTGCCGCAATGGTTCAGTTTGGTTCCAAAATGCCAATTGGTTTTTGCTATAGGTTGGTTACGGGAAATACCGGGGAGGTGTACGCCAGGACGGGATACTTGGGATTTTTGCGACGTACTGAAGGCACCCAAGTCACGTGTCCTAGTGAGGAAACGATTTTGGGCAGGGAGAGTGATACAGAATCGCTCGGGTCATCCCAACACCTAGTCACATCCGATTCTCCGGAATTACACGATGCTGTGTTTGTCGTGGGGGCGTTAGATGAAACAATTATGCTCAGAGGGATGAGGTATCATCCCATCGATGTAGAGAATAGTGTGCTCAGATGTCACAAGAAAATTTCCGAATGGTGAGGATTTTACAAAAATGATTTTCTAGAACCACTCTATTCGTTTTTCTTCACATGAATCAAATGAGGTGTTCAATACTACAACGAAATAAGTCCATTATACGAGTTTTGAGTTACGAAGGTCTGAACTTTGCTGATATTTTGCAAATCTGTTTTATGTCGGAGTGGCTTGGTTTTTTCCAGAAAAAATGCAACCTGACACCGACATTTCAAAATGATTTTAAGTTGTTAGGTTGGTACTCCGGTGTTCCGGTTGGCAGTACTAATTCATTGTCAAAATTTGACACTTGGCACAGTAATTTCACATTGAAATTTTAAAAATGAACAGCCAAAAGTCTACAAAGAAGTGTGCAAGACTAAATATTGATGTAACACAGGCAATTATAAAATGCCACGCAGAAATCAAGCAACTTTGCCAGCCGTTTCGGAGAAAACATTGGAGACGAAAGTAAAAAACTTTTTCTCGGTAATTTTCCACACTTTTTCCCTTTTTTACCTACTACACCTGCTTGTTACCTAACCCGTGACCTAACTCTTGTTAATTCCTTTTCACCCGCCTGTGCTCAAGACCCCAATTCGAAAAATTTTAACGCAATATAAATTTTTATTAAAACAAAGTGTTAGTCTTGATACCCTGTCTTTACACCAGTCTCATAACTTCACAGATTTAATTTAAGTGAATAATTAACAGATTTTAAAAACTTTTAGAGCTTCTAACCTATATTTGTGGACTGTCAATTCTGACAAATTTCTCACTAGAAATTACCAGAAACAATAGCGCTCGGTTAAAGGCCGAGTTACATAAGCCAAATATAAAGAACTTACACTAGAACGTGGTTTTTATGAAAGTTAACCGACTATAGTAATCTTTTAAAATACACGATTCGGTTTATATTTTATGTACTTTGCGACAAAAGAGTTTTTGGAAGAGGATAATCATTTAAATTTAAGTAATTCATTGGATTCCAAAATTTACATCCATTGCCTTGTAGGCGATAACTACAACTGTTTTTTTTTTGAAGAATATTTTTCTAGTTTCTGGTAGTCCAGAAAATGGAAATCGGTAAGTAAATTGATTAATAATATTACTTTTTTATCTTTATAACTGTTGCTGTACCATCCGTTGTCACAAATATAAAACCTTGCTCTTATTTCTTACGTTCTTAAACAAAACCAAGAATTTTTAATTTTTAGTGTCTACTTTTAATATTGCTAAAGTCTTTAATAATTAAAACCTGTCTGAATAATTTTTTTAGAGCTATTTTCACACGTCCGTCACCTTATTCTTCAGTTTTGTGCAAAATTTTCAATAGATTCCATCTTTTACTCCAAAAATAGTTGTTGGAATTAGTGTCTTAAATTAACAGAATTTTATAACGATTGTTCAACGATAAAAATGTGAGGTTTTTTGTCATCAATTTGTATTTGTTTTGCCTGCTTGTATTTCAAGTTCCTATAAAGAAAATTTCACTTCTACTGATACTGAAAATAAAATCTAAACATGTGTGCAATCCCGTCCGTTAAAATGGAATGACAACACATAAACTATTCAACAACACAGTTGGAACATTGTAATATTTTGTTCGAAAAATAAATAAGTTAGTATAAAACGCGAATTAGAGAAATTTCTTTGATTTTGTTAGAACTAAGACGTGAACATGAGTTTCTCAAATTAGACACTCTTTAATTTTTAACCCTACTTCCACATAACTTATAAATCCGGGAGCTCGTAATAAAAAATTGTAAGGATTCTCTCTAAGCTCTAAATTTGAAAATAGATTATTTTATAGGTATACTTACTAAAGTCAGCGTTCTAGCAAACAGGACACCAGGAGTACCAACCCTTAAAAGTTTTAAATTTTTTTATACTTGTTTTTAAATTAAAACACCTTATACCCAAAAGCCAGACCGAAACACAATTTTTACAATTTTGTTTAATAAAAACAACCCCTATAAAAATGTTGTCTTTAAAGTTAATTTATAATTTTTATATTAATTTGTAGACTTGTAGAGAAAAAACGATTGATGGAAATGTTCACAAATTTTCGGTGTTCTAACCAAATTGTTCAACAACATTCTATTACAAAACCAATTATTGCATTTGAAAGAGAAGATTCTATAGCATACGTTTCTGTTTTTCTCAAAATGACTCAAATTGGAGTTATTTCGTTATAGCAGTGAACACCCAAATGTTTATGACCTTAAGGGGCATTTCATGTGAAGCGGACAACGCAAAAATATTTGACAACCTGAAATTCGGTCATATTCAGGATAATTGATCTCTTAGAAAGCATAATTGTAAATACATAATGATTTTTTGTGTGACACTTATTTGTGAAGATATTGTCTTCTAAATAATTGACGAAATATGAGTCACAGAGTTTTTCGAAGCTTTTATTCAAAAACCTAATGCATACCAAAATATTTAAAATAGTGCTTTATATAGAAAATTCTCTGTTCTTTTTGATTCTGAAATCCGATTTGGAATTTGAAATTTTTTTCATGTAGAAGTTTCAAATCCGAATTTTTGTTACTTGGACAATTTTTTTTGAAATAATAACAATTTTAAAAAAAAATTGTCCAAGTTACTAAAATTCGGAATTGAAACTTCACTTCCGGTTTTCTACACGAAAAAAATTTCAAATTTCAAATTTAATTTTAGAGTTAAAAAGAACAGTCTCTTTTCTGTATAAAGCACCATTTTAAATTTTTTACTATTTACTGTTTAATTAGAAATACAGTTTATAAGAACGTTCTGCTTAATATTTGGTCAATTTTTACAAGTCAATAACTCTTTAAATAAGTCGCTCATAAAAAATCATCACGTATTTACATTCATACCTTTTAGGCGAACAATTGTAACCTAATTTCAGGTTGTCGCATTTTTTGAGTTGTCCGCTTCACGTGAAATTCACCTCTGAATACCTAGTTGAGAGGTTGCAATTTTTTCACTATTTCATGGACAGTGTAATTAAATTACGAGTGTTAGTGAAACCAGGAGGATTAACAAGGAATTTCAGTAACCTCTTTACTCTTACTTTACTTACTTAATCGGTTAATTATAATTTATAATTAGTTAACCGCCACTACTTTTATAATTTTGCCCCTACTACACATCTTGTTGTACAGGGTGCTGCATTTTGGATGTCCGAATAGGGGATTTCCGAAACTAAGAGGTTTAGAGAAAAACGAGTGACACATTCTCGGGTCCGTTTTTT
Source organism: Tribolium freemani (assembly GCA_939628115.1). Lineage (NCBI taxonomy): Eukaryota > Metazoa > Arthropoda > Insecta > Coleoptera > Tenebrionidae > Tribolium > Tribolium freemani. Next base: position 1,784,784 of record OW626785.1, on the reverse strand, counting down.
GAGAAAATAATTTTGGTCAAAACCGCATCCCGCTATCGTCTTTTGTTTTCGACTTATAAACAAAAGTTGACATTTTAGCGAAATCTTAAAAAATTTATATCTTCCTTATTATAAAACATACACATTTGAAATAAAGACATTATACAGGCACTTTTTTACAGAGAATTTAATAATCTTAGCGATTTTTTTTAATCATTCGTTTAGCTATAATAACATAAAGTTGCATTTTTTTAAATAGGAATCATAGTTGGCTATGACATTTTCGAAAAGCTTATTTTTTTTTTTGAGCTAAAAACAATATAAATACAGTTTGATATTTTTATATATTTTTGATAAAAAATATATTTGAAATATTTGAAAGTAGCTAGCCATGGAAAAATTATTTCACATAAAAGGTGTGAATAATCTAGAAAATTTGTGAACGGTTATTAAAGTAAAAAAAGTGAAATTATAAAAATAGTTATGTTAAAGTTATTTTCAGTTGAACAAATATGCGATCGTCGCAGATTTTAATTAAATAAAAAATGTGCAGAGAATTGAAAACGATGTGTCACTACCACTTGATAACACTTTTTTATGATTTAGTGAAGTGCAATGGAGGTGACGTTGATAATGTTATGCATTTTTTTACCGCAGATGGGATTTCATATTAGTGTTTTGACATTTTTTTGTAAAATAAAATTTTATTGACAAGCAATCACACAATTAATAAGATCTTTCCTTTTTCCGACATTGCATGTTTAATTAGAAAATAGAATAGCAATAAGTAAGCTTGCCATTTTAAATCTAAAAACAAATAATTTTTATTAATTGCAAAAATTTGATCTAATAATAATTTATTATGCTGTTTTTGAATTAATTAGTGTTTAAAAAATTATTAAATTATAAATACTTGTTGGGTAATATATTTTTCATAATTTTAATTGAAAATCCAAAATTTTTTTCATGGCCTACTATAAAGGAAAAGCAAAATGTTAAGTTTTTTTTTTAAATATTTAAAAATAATGTATTGCACAAATAGACATATCAAATCAGAAGAAAATAAGCTTTTCAAAAATATCACAGCTGCCTATGATTCCTATTTAAAAAAATAAAATAACTTTATGTTATTACAGCTAAACTAATGATTAAAAAAAATGTTGATAACATTATTAAATTCTCTGGAAAAAAGTGCCTGTATAATGTTTTTGTTTCAAATGTGTATCTTTTATAATAAGGAAGATATGAATTATTTAAGATTTCGCTGAAATGTCAACTTTTGTTTATAAGTCGAAAACAAAAGATAATAGCAGGATGCGGTTTTGACCAAAACTATTTTCTCAAAAAACGGACCCGAGAATGTGTCACTCGTTTTTCTCTAAACCTCTTAGTTTCGGGGATCCCCTATTCAGACATCCAAAATGCAGCACCCTGTACAGAACAAAGGCAGACTATTCATTTGATTGTAAAATTGACGTCCTAGTATAACAATTCAAAAAATTTTTTTTTTAATGAACAAGAATGTCATTTTTGTTGGTAATTTATTTCGATTTATTTAGAAAATGAAGTAACCAGAAAAGTGTATATGAGTGTGTATCGTTTGTTCCAGCGCCGTGTTCACTTGGACCAACCTGCTGGTGGTGGTCGTGGAGCTGGACGGCAACGAGAGCGAGGCTCTGGACTTGGTTCCTCTGGTGACAAACACCGTACTTGAAGAACACCACTTGATCGTAGGTGTAGTAGTGGTGGTGGACCCCGGCGTGGTCCCCATTAATTCGCGCGGAGAAAAACAGCGCATGCATCTGCGGGACGGCTTCTTAGCTGACCAACTCGACCCCATTTATGTCGCTTACAACATGTAAAACGGTGTTTAGTAGAAAAAATTAACGAATGTTTTAGACATATTTACGAAAACATTCACAGTTATTGTAAGCATATCTGCCATGAATTCGTGATTTTATCATTTAGTGTTTTAGACTTTATGTTAAGTATTATCAAGAAATATTTTGAAGGAAATTTTTACAACTTCGATTCGGCTCAAGTTTCTAACGACGTCTGAACATTTTCACAGTAGGCTTAGTGATAATGTGTAGATGTACATATTAGCCTGCTCGGCTCTAATGTATAGTTTATTGTAATTCTAGACTGTACAGACAGGTCAGACTTTGCTTTCACCTTGTGCAATACGTTTCTGTCAATCCATCACTGTGTTTGTGATTGTTTCGTTTTTATCTTTCTTATTGTGATTATGTTTTATTAGTTAAGTTTATGTGTACATATTCGATACAACTATTATTTTATATTATTTTACGACACAACATTAAAAATGCGGATATAGTACTCTAGTCTATTTTTTACATATTCGCCTATGCATTTCCCCCTTTTTATATTTATATAGGAAATTTCAGGTTGTGTAAATCGATTGAATAACGAGCATATTTTAAGTCATTTTATTCCACAATAATTTTATGGGCTATTTATTTGTGTTCAGTGCTCAAACTATTAACACAATTATGCTTTGTTTTGCGATAGTTTGCACAAAATTCTGTGTCTACAGATCGTGACAATAGATAATTTTATGTACATATTAATGTAGTGTTGAGACTTAGTCATTGTATTTGGACGATTTTTGTTACGAAAATTATTTACGTAAATTGTGGACACAGTTGCAAATAAATAAATGTACCTTTATAAAAATTTCTTTATATCATCCACTCAACGAAGACACGGGTTTTCCAAACTTATCGTCCAGTCCCACTGCTCCCAACATTTGATTTCCTCAAATACCAAATACATACAAACTGAATAATAAATAGTAAATAACAAAATTGTGAAATAATACAGGAAAGTCTTGATGTGAAATAAATCGCTTGGAGAAGTATGAGATCTCCAAGCTGCAATAAACACTTGGACTAAAAAGACGGAACGTGAAAGTTCAGAAAAGAGAAATAGGAAACCCACACATTTGAAAAAAGTAAAAATTGACGAACTCCAGAGCCCAAGAGGGAGGAATGTTTGCACAAATGCTGAAAGAAATAAGGACAGTAAAAGAAAATCAACAAAAACAAACTAAAAAATGGAAAGTCTTGGAGCCACATTTGTGCATGAAAAATCAAATTTTCCATTTAAATGAAAAAGTTGCGCACTTGAAAAGAGAAGGTAAACGGACAGAAGCTCATTGTAAATGGAACAAAAAATGATAATGTAATCGTAACTAACACATCCACAACCTAAAAAGAACAACACTTACAAGAAATGAAAGTTCCATATTATATATCATTAAAAAACAGCTACAGAAAAATAATAGAAGATGTAAAGGTGAAAAGGGGGCCGAGCAACCAAAACATTAAAAGAAGACTAAGGAGAAAATAAGACGACAGAAAATGGAGCCAACAAAAAACTATAAAAATACATTAACTACAAGAAACAGAAGTTGCGACAAAATACGAAACATTAATCTATAAAGCAATGAAATGAAAAGAAGAATTTTAAGTATCAAAAGAACAATATGGTAGAGGACAAAGGAAATTAAGAAAATAAAAAAAAGGTGGCCGTTAAAACGGAGAAGCTATATGAAAAACTCCACGTATAAAAGTGAAGCAAATGGTGACAAAAGAAAAGAAAAAATGTTGGGAAAACTTTGGAAACAAGCTTGAAGCTGACAGCAAAGGAAAAGCTTTTCTACAAAGTACTGAAACATCTAAGGAAAAAAAAGTAAACAAGAATAAAAGACAAAGAGGGAACCAACATTATTACAAGCTCAGAGTGGTTTCCGCAAAGGCAGAACTACATTTTTACTATCAAACAAACAAAGAGCAATTCATCAAAAAATGTTATAATAAATATACCGTAACACCAGAAGCTATAACATCAGTAATAATACGTAATAATAGCACATCCGAAAAATTCACCACAAAAGAAGGATTGAGGTGAGAAGTGCTGAGCCCACTCCTTTTCAAATTGTACAGTCAGTCACTTTATTCAATGCATTGCTAGAGTTCGTAGATCCTCTGTATAATGGTAAATTAGACAGCTCTGTTAAGCGGTGTCACAACAGAGAACTGTTGCTAATATTCTATAAACGTAACAGAATAACAGAGACATTTAGAGAATACCACCATTAATCTCTTATTGAAAGTATAAATTACATTAGCTATTATTTTTTTTTGAACTGCATGAATAAGTTAAAACAGCTAATTTTGAGAGAAAATGCGACGTTGGCGTTTTTATAGTTTTGAAACAATTATACACGCCCAGGTGTGTTTCTGTCATTTAACAGACTCTAACACACAACACTATTAATTGTACAATCTGTTTATAAATGAATGTAGGATCGTAGTAGGTATTAAAAGCTTGCCGCTTCTTTCCAGAAAAAGCGAACAATATTAGTATATGAAAAATATGGTTTGACTTGTTGCCTGAGTCGATAAAAATTGGTACTTTTCAGAAATTTCATAGAAATAAAATAATTAATTGCGGCAAATTCAAATTCCAGAACCACCTGAGATCCTACACTCTTTTATAGACAGTCTGTATTATCCTATGTCCGGTTTTAAAAAGTCCATATTAATGCACTACAGAGTTCCATAGAACTCCCATAGCAAGTTTGGGAGGGCAAAGTCCAGGAAAAAACGTGGGAAAATATTTGCAAGAAAAGAAAAAATGTGGAAAGAAGCCACAGCAATGTTAAAACAGAAAACCATGGAGAGACTTTGTACATTACAAGAAAAATTGTTGATTTAAATTTTGTTGTGAAATCTAATGTTTGTAAATCCCTACACTACGTAAAATGGAAATTGGGACTCATAAGTCATTGTATTTGGACAATTTTTGTTACAACTTTATTTAAGTAAATTGTGGACACAGTCGAAAATAAATAAATGTAGTTCCTTTATAAAAATTTCTTCCAACATCACCCAATCAAGTGAGACGGGTTTTCCAAACTTATGGTCCCGTCCCAGCGCTCCCAACTTTTGATTTCTTTAAACAAGCAACGGCCGGGGCTTTCGGTGCTCCTGCACTGACAGTGCCCCAAAAGGGCGTAGTCTTCCGAAATGGCCCCAATTTTGACTCCGTGCCTAATCAGCTCCTGGGCCTTACGTAGCGCTACAGGCGGTGGCAGTTTCTGGATGTAGCACCCAATAAAACAGATACCGATGGACACAGAGTTGTACCCTTGGGTGTGAGCACCGACGGTTTTCCAGCCACGTCCCTCATAAACACTTCCTTCGGCTCCAACAAGAAAATTGTACGAAATGTCGTTCCATTTGCGGCTTTCGACATGAAACTGTTGGATGAGGCGAACAAGGAGGTTGTTATCCGTTTGAGTGTAGGCTTCTTCGCTTGCCGAGTGGCAAATTATCACAAATTTCGGCGGTCCTTTGAAGGATTTGATATCGTGGGGGTCCAGAGGAGGCTGCGCCAGCCAGGTTCGACGTGCAACAACAGGATAATCTAAAAAAATATCTTACATGTTGTTACAACTTTATTCTGTGGTAGTAATTTTAAGTGTATATCAAGTTTACTAACCGGACTGATGATCACTATGGAGAATGTTGTTGTTGATAATGAATAGGATAATGAATTAGACACAATTAGACGATGATGTATGATATATGGTGTCACAACTCCCTTTAATTCCCCATATAAAAATGCCAACTGAACGCAATGCTAGCAACATGGCAAGGTCGGGAACTTTTTTCAACATTGTTCAGCAGAGGCAGCTGTTTTATTTGACTATTTTTCAAATTTATATTATGATATAAAATTCCGCTATCTAAAGCTGTGTACCGTATTTATGTCCCTTCGAACCTATGCCAGGAATACTCTATTATTCAATGAATCACAAGTATGGTCTTTGAGATTGAATTACTTTATTTAAGAGCTATCATAAACACAAATTCATAGACAGGGATTTGGAATATACAATGAACGCATTGTAAGGTGATTGGCTCTTCTGCAAAGATATCAGTAGTTTGGTGTGTTTGATTACGCCGAAAACAACAAGGTATTATTTCGTTCATCACCATAGTCAAAATGATTCTGAACTCTCTATGTAGGAAGAATATTAATCAATCGAGTAGTAACCATCCTTGCTATCAAGCTCACTTAGGTATACCAACCAGCCCTTGATGCAATTTTTTCGTCGAATAAGAATAGCACATTACAATAGAAAAATATTGAGATATTGAAGTAAAAATAAATATAAATATGTGTATGGTGGTAATGCCATCACCCAAGTACCAGAGTATTCAGGTCGCATCTACAGCCTCTGACCTGACCACGGTCTTAAACTGGCAGGTCTGGAAACTCCATTCATAAGTACGTTACGAAAATGAAGCATTTTTCCTGGATCACGGTAGCTATGGAGGGCAACTATACCCGTGGCGCCCTCACACGGTAATTTATATAAGTCTCTAATATGGAATCGAATTTTTTTTTTTTAGATAATTCTCATCATAAAATTCTGTCATTTTGTTCATGTGACCTTTATTTCTGTGTTACTCACTTGCTTTTGGATATTTATCCCGTTTTTTGTCTACTTTACGTGATAACCCCTGGGACTTGATTCCCCCTTTTAAACTGTTATTTTATATTAAAAAAGGTAAGTTATTAATATCTACATTACTGCACAGAAAGTATTTTTAAAAGGAAAATGCAAATACACACTTGTGAACGTCTCACGTAGCCCTCCTTGCAGTTGTAAAAATCAGTTTCTTTTGATAGAGACTTTCGTTACATGGCACTAATTCTAGACGTAATATTCGAGTTTGTCCAATCATCTACCTCAAAAATTTGCTTTTGTTGAGTTTGGCTCATACTTAGGATAAAATAAAGGCCAAAAGACCGGCTAATGCACAAATAAGGTTTTGTTCCTACCTAAATATTTCCAGTACGCAAATGACTCAGAAACGTAAATAAACCCAACCAAAACCTGTCTACCACATTTATTACCACCGTTAAGCACAATTTGATTCCAATTTTGAGCATTTCTAATTACAATTCTATCCGTCACATTAATTTGACATTTGTCAAATATTACGCAAATTTCTCGTTTTTTTCATTCATTAAAACCCAGTTTCATCGTAGTATCCGCCAGGGGCGCTACGGGTATAGTGGCCCAAATAGCCACCCACGATCCAGGAAAAAAACTTCATTTTTGAGACATGAGTTTCCAGACCTGCCATTTTAAGACCGTGGACCTGACCTAACGACCACTAACTAGTAGTGACCGAAAGACGAGTTAGTTGCGATGTTATTGAAGTGAATTTGTTAGATGGTGACAACTATTTTGAATAACGAATGTATAGCGGAATGTTCTCTGTTTGGCTCTTCACATTTGTTTGTTTGTTACTAGAGTCCTGATGTAACACACAAATACTTTTTTGTACAGTTTTTCAACCTAAAAATGCAATTAGCGAATTTTAGAAATAACTCGTTAGAATACTCAGAGCGACCAGACGATTGAATTGCAGTGTGCTGCAACTAGTAGATCGTATTAATAAATAAATAAGTCAACTATCTTCAATGGTGCTTCACAAAGTTCCGAATTCACAGCAAGTGAAAACCAGTAAATCACGCTAAAAACACGAACAATCACAAGATAGAAGTTTGATGTGTCCGTGAAATGTTTATTACACTAGCGAAGACCAGTAAAAGAGTCAATATCTTTCTTTTTTCAATACATTAAATCTTATCCCTATCTTATGTGTCAAAATGTTACTGTGACCGAAGTCAAATTTGAAGTTCAAAATGTGGTAGGTAATGAAGATTCCCTTGTATCAGATTTGCGAAAAGCGCTATCTAATGGCCAATATGTGAAATGGTTCCCGACCTTGTTAGTTCGTTCCAGTTTAAAACAAATGAAGGGAGTTGGATCACCATACGGTCACCATACCTTCTGACACCACCAATTAGACATTATAATTGTACAATTTTAAATTGGGAAAATAAAGAAATTAAATTAATAAACTCTATAATAATCAGGTGTGGGGTAAAGGATTCATGTGCAGTGGTAAAGGATTCCATGTGCAGTGGTAAATGATTTCATGTGCAGTGGTAAAGGAATGAAGAACTTATGTGCGGAACTGAAGAAATTATGTGCCTGGATGTATGGAGAACATAGAATGGAGAATCAACAAGTATAATCATGAATTAATCTCAATCCAAACTGTCAAAATTAATGTGTAACTTTTGATTGAATTTTTGAACTGTTCTAATGTACAAAATTGAAATTAATGGCGAAGAAGCTCCGAAGACAACGAGGATGTCGCTGGACTTGTAGTCCCGGAAATCCACCCGGAACACCTTCTTCAACTACTTGTGATGATTCCGGAAAAAACATTGCGACTACAGCTTTGTGAAAGTGGCCGTAGACAGGGCAAAATGTTAGCATCTTTATTAATTATTGCAGCTAGATTTTCATAATGTTTGTAAATGCTTATGAATCCTTATGTGAACTAGGTTCTGTTTATGAATATTTATGTCTCATGTGAACTTGGTGGTTCAATATGTGAACATGGTGGTTCAATATGTGAACATGGGGGTTCAATATGTGAACATGGTAGTTCAATTTATGTCTTATGTGAACTTGGTGGTTCAATTATCTCTTATGTCTTATGTGAACTTAGTTCAATTTAGGAATGTTGATGGGCATTATGAGAATTTCGTTGTGCTTATGAAAATTGATGTAAACATTGTGCTTTTTATAAATTTTGATCGAGGTCGATCAACAGTCAGGTTGGCCGAATGTGGTAGTAATTTTAAGTGTATATCAAGTTTACTAACCGGACTGATGATCACTATGGAGAATGTTGTTGTTGATAATGAATTAGATATTATAATTGTACAAGTTTAAATTGGGAAAATAAAGAAATTAAACTAATAAACTCTATAATTCTCACGTACCTGTTCCGACGTTGTTTCTGTTGGTGTTTATTACAATATTTTGATTTATGGTTGGGGTTAGTTGATTTACGTAAACAGGTCCACTTATGTGAGTAACGTCACCAATGTGGACATTTTGCGATTTGTAAATTTGGATATTGTTGTACTGGTTTGGTTTTTTGCTTAGAACGTTGTCTATGGTCAGAAAGTCTTGCTGCAAACAATTAAAACAGGATGAATTTGATAGTTGTGCAAATATTTAGAAGGGGTAATTGTAAAGCTCAAAGACGTTAAAGTAACTCCCGGACCATCCAACTGAGTTAAAAGTTACTATGGAGAAAAAGCCTTTTTTCACGAGTTATTTATAGCACTTCTGATCATGTTCTCTTGAATTATTTATAATTAGCGGAAATGGCGGGCAAATGGCAACATTATTAAACCGATAATTCGACATTTTATTTCCTTGAGATAACTGATTCGTTCAAGTTGGTATTTTAGGATTTTTAGGACAGAGGTGATAAATAAACTCTCAAATTCGTCGTGACGTTTCGATATCGTTATTGTATTATTAGTTGTACCTTGACTGGGTATGCCTGAAGAAGATGCGAAAAGTATAGGGTGTTTGGGATAAAAATAAGTTTGCATTATTGTAGTTCATTTCTGAAACACCATGTGTACCTACTTAGAAATAATTTTAGGTGATGCCGGGGTTCGTATTTTAACATTTATTAATGGTCACACCATTAGTAAAATAAATAAACAGGTAATTGTTAATATATCATAAAATCAGTCGTTGTTGAGGATAAATTTCAAGGTGCAAGAAATTAGTAATTTGCACATATAGTTACGCGTAATTTGTTTTTATGTGTTGAAAGACATGCATAATTGATATTTTGTACTTACATAATGAATGGGTAAAATAGTTGCAAATAATTGACATGTTTCAAGTTGTACAGGGTGTTCCAAGTTTTATGGCCGAGGCAAAAATAAATATTTCTAATCGAGTAAAAAAATAATTGTATAGTTTATACGATAGAGAATTATTTACGCTACCATTTGATGCTTTGATATTTTTCAAAATTTTTAAGGTAGGGCTGTGAGACATTAAAAACCACGTTTGTGAATTTTTTTTTTTAAGTTATTGGGGTATTTTCTGTATGGGAAAATTCCTTTAATTTTTTGAGCCGTAATTGCCGAAATAGAATTAGGCGGAAGTTCATAGCTTTTGAGTAATTAACGGTTTAATATTGAACATGTAAGAATTTTGGTTATTTATTGCCAAGTTAGGGATGATGGGCTGTCAACCCCGTGGTCTCTTGTTCACAATGGAGCTGAGGCGTGATGGATTTATGACCCAACAGATGGGTCTCTGCAAGATTTCGTTCCAGTGAGCCGACGACCGCTTCACCCCGGAAAGGTTGTAAACATCATTGCGAACCTTTTTCCATTGTCAAGAAATTCTGACCTGATTACCAATTACCGCAAAGCCTGCCATAAATTATTCCGGCTTTTAGATCTTCAATATTAAAATGTTAATTATTCAAAAGCTATCAACTTCCGCCTAATTCTATTTCAGCAATTAAGGTTCAACAAATTAAAGAAATTTTCCCATATAGAAAATACGCCAATAACTTTAAAAAAAAATTTCACAAACGTGGTTTTTAATGTCTCACAGTCATACCTTAAAAATTTTGAACAATATCAAAGTATCAAGTGGTAGCGTAAATAATTCTCCATCCTTTAGACTATACAATTATTTTTTTACTCGATTAGAAATATTTATTTTTGCCTCGGCCATAAAACTTGGAACACCCTGTACATTTGAACTCTGGGAATATTTCTTGATTTTTGCGGTTAAAAATTCAGTTTTGATTTTACATCAACTGGATTCGCCGAATTAACAAGGGTTTACAGTAAAACAAGGAAGCAATTGAAAAATGTGTATTTATTAAAAAAAAATTAAATATTTTTAAAATTAAATCAAAGACTAATAATTATAAAGAAACAAGAGTTTGCAGTTAGAAATTCGAAGGTGAAGTGGAAACTAACTTGGATTTGACTCGTTTTAATTTTCGATCGTATTGTTACTGATGTCTACTGAAATTAAAGGGCAAATAGGAATTTTTTTCAAAAAAGTTATTTTACATTTCCGTTCCCTACTTCAATATTTGGCGGTTCTTGGCAAAATCGACATCAATACCCCAAAAAGTAACAAACTGCAGTTAGGCTATATTACCGCTTCACCGTCGACATATTCAAGTAAACTCATTTCTTTGGTAATTAAAAAGCATGTTCTATTTGCACTTTATACGTAAAATGTCTATAGATTACAAAAAATAAACTTTGGTGTTTTAGGTAAATAAAAGTAATAAATTTCAATGATTGTTTCATTTGTATTTGTTTTACGTAATAGAACGTATATGTCGTATTTCACGACAGTACTAAAGATAAATGTTTACAAAGTTTAAGACAGTAATTAAGAAATGCATTAAGAAAGTGTTGGCTAAAATAAAAATAGAAAATTGTTTTTCATATCTTTTGTTTATAATAAAGTTAAAAATAAATAAATTTCGTGTTGCAGACTGTAGATTATGTATTTGTTTAGATAGCATACCTATAGATTTCAATTTCGCAATAAGTTTGTTGTAATGAAAATTCCCATGTGTACTTAGGTACTTGCAATTTATTTATTGCGTAAAATAAACCAATTACTTTGAAATGAAATTCATATCAGTACACTGTGAACTGCCGTAAATCATCAAAAAGAAGAGTCGTAACCACACAAAACTAGAAATTAGAAATAATTTACCTATAATAAAATAACAATAAAAATCAATGGAGAGTATAGCGTCCTATTAGCTGTTTCAAAACTATAAAAACGCCAACGTCGCATTTTACCGAATTATTATTTTTTTAATAAGATTGATACAATTCTAAAATAGTTGTTAATGATTAGATCTCTCATTGAAAGTATAAATTACATTAGCTATTATTTTTTTGAAGTGCATGAATAATTTATAACAGCTAATTTTTAGAGAAAATGCGACGTTGGCGTTTTTATAGTTTTGAAACAGCTAATAGTTCCGTCATTGAGGGTTATATTCTATGGTTATATTATAGAAGAATCCGTGAAAAATAAAAAGAATATTGTTAGTAATGTTTGATTTTTGTATTTTTTAATACAGTCGTTTTTTTTTTAAATCAATTGTCAAATTGTTTCAACGTTAGCAACTCCATTTAAAATTAGTGGTCCAGGCTTCGTTCCTATGGTAATGTGGCAGGGTTCCAACATAATTTCAAAATTTTTGACACTGACAGTTGATTTAAAAAAAAAGAGGTATAATGACGGAAATTTATGTATTATTTTTTTGGATAATAAATCAAATAAACATTAAAAATTAAGTTAACGAGTCTGATTATCCTACAATTCCACATTAAAAGTATGCATTTTTGTAACTTTTACGAGCTACTGCACCTTAAATAAGAAGCAATATTTTTTTTTATTATTTTTTTAGTGGTCAGTAGGAATGCCACTATAGTATCTACTTTCTAATTAGTAATTAGTAATTACTCTTGAAATTACTAATGTGGAACCGCAATACATTTAAAAACTGATTTATAAACTAATTATAATAAATAATAAATGCGAATTATCGAGGTCTCACTGTAGGTAGTTCTTAAAACAAAATTATTTATACTTACGCTATTGGTCGCTATAATTTTGTCCGTAAAACAAATATTTTCGCTCTTGATGTTTAACACATTTCCTTCATTGTTTTCCTCCAGTGTTGATAAACACTCACCAGATGAATCACTTAATTTACACTTTTCTAAAATCTCTCCACATTTATTAACAGATGAGTCATTGTAATTTTCGTCTTTTATGAAATTTTTGCACTTGTCGCAATATTTATTTTTCGTCTCGTCTTCGCTTTGTGTGGCCATGGTTTCTTTATCACTCACTCTTGGACTCCTTCGATTATGTTTGTTTATTGTTTTGTAAACCGTAAGTATGTGACCATAAAATAAACAATGTGTACACCTTGGCGCGACTGCGCGAGTTAATTTTACATCAATGTGGCTACAAAGTGGAAATGCCGATTTTTGATAGCTAGAAGCTCGACAGATATCCGGTGTAGATTAGAAGTAATCTACCAAATTGTGTCGGAAGTCACTTATTTTTCTAATTTTAGACCTATACCAATGGACGAAGCTGGGTCATCATGAATTCCAATGTAACGGTACATCCACTCAGCGATCATCCCACAGCAGCGTGGAAAGAGATTTCGGAAACACAACAATACTCCCAACTTGTTATCAATAGTCCGTCCACTCCCATTGCAAATGACAGTGTTAGAATTGTGTGCATGAGTGATACACACAGCGAAAATAATAACATAAAATTTGAAATACCAAAGGGCGATATTCTTATAGTAGCTGGCGATTTCACAAGAATTGGAGCACCATCTGAAGTACAGAGATTCAACGAGTGGATGAGTACGTTACCTTTGTACAATACAAATTTTATTGTTCATTTATGTTTTTAGAAACTTTACCACACCAATACAAAATTGTAATATGTGGAAATCACGAACTGTCCTTTGACCAAACGTGCCAATACCTCAAAGGGTATTACAGAAGCGATATTAAGAACGTTTTGAGTGATTGCATCTACTTGGAAGATTCTGCAGTGACGATAAGTGGTATTAAATTTTATGGCTCCCCTTGGTAAGGGTAAGAAAATTAAAAATAACAACAAAACTTGTAACACTACAAATCTAGGCAGCCAGAATTTGGTGGATGGGCTTTCAACGTGCAGCGTGGAGAAAAGTGTCTCTCCAAATGGAATTTAATTCCGGATGATACTGATGTTGTGATTACACATGGACCACCATTGGGTTATGGCGATAAAATAACATCCAAGAGAAACGTTGGTTGTGTGGAGTTATTATCAACGATTCAAAAACGAGTCAAGCCTAAATATCATGTCTTTGGCCACATTCATGAAGGATATGGTTTATACACCGATGGAACAACATTTTTCATTAATGCTTCAACTTGTAACCGCTCCTATGTGCCAGAGAATCCCCCTATTGTTTTTGATTATCCTCTACCAAGTGGTCAGACAAAAGAAAATTACATCTGAGGAACTGTTATTGTTATTGTGATAGTGTTTTTAAATTTACCGCCCAAAATGCGGGGGCGTGATTACCGTTAAGTTTTTTTCCGCAAATAAATTATATTTTCTTTTAGTTTTGCTGTATTTATCCCCATTTTCGTATTAGGTCTTTGGTTCTTGTTTTCAAAAAAAAGGTTTTCGGTTTAAAGAACTATCTCACGCAAGATACGAAATGTATTTAAAAGTCAAACTTTACTATGTTGTACTATTAAAAATGTGGACACCCTACAGGAAATAATAGTCACAATTCATTTATTTCATTAATAATTATTTAACAGTGAGTATTTTCATTGTTTTCTTTCGGGCAGATCGACACTCCTGCGCAAACAGCTCGCCCTTGAGGCTGGCCGGCTTGGTGGTTTCTTAAACATTAAACAAAAAGAATCCAGGTTTTTAATTTTATCTTTATAAAACGAATTGCGTTAAGTTGTAGTGTTGGGTTAAATTTGTTTCGCTCCCAAATGGTGTAAATCACAATAAATCTTCCAATTCGTGCATAACCTCAAAGTGTGATGTCCTTGTTAAACTATGTTTTATCATTTTTCTGGAAGACTTCTGCTCCTACCGAAGCTCCTCTGCCCCTAGATGAGGCCTACAATGTAATTGCGGAATGTGAAGAAAAACTCCCAAATCAAGCATCTCAAAATGAAAAAGAAGAAGAAGAAATTGGAAGCTATGAGGTTTTCAGTAAAGTAGGCAAAATCACTCATATTATTGACGATGCGTTTAGAATAGATGATTTATACGATTTTAAAAGTGATCTAGACGGTCTCTTAGTCGGGACAAAGATTTCGTACCAGTTAATTAAATCAGCCGAAGGTGAAATTAGGATAGTTGACGTCCATGTCTTGGAAAACGACTGGAACGTGATAGATACGGGGAAAAAGTCGTGGCATGAGCGTATTTTAATTTGTAAAGTTGTAAAAAGGGACAACCGGGTGCTTACTTTAAATCCAGGAGACATCATTGTGAATCTTAACAGTATTTGCACTGAATTTATTCCAATAGAGGGTGACTGGGTTGAATTGGACGTAAAGTGCGAAATTGACGAAAATGTGGTCGACTTGAACGGAAAAATCATTGAGATTAATAGGCTGCAGCCTTTGAGACCTCAAGTTAAGCTCGGATATGTCACTCAATGGGATTGTGAAAATAGGTCTGGCGTGGTTGATAAAAACATTTTTTTCGATAAAGATTCTCTTTACTGTGGTTACATTCCCGTCAGGGGTGATAAAGTTATCGTAGAGATAATCGAAAGCAGTCAAGGGGCTTGTTCCTGGCGAGCCTTAAAAATTCTCCCAGATCACTTACATTTCAAGGAAAATAAAGATGCAATTATCACAAAGGAAGAAAATTGTTACGATACCCATGACAGTGTCAGTATTACCGATAATATTAGACTTACTTTCACCAAATTGGGCGAAAGTAAGCTATTTGCCGTTGAGATTGAGTCTCGAGAGGAAATACAGTTGATCTGCATTGAAATCCCTAAAGTGAACGGTCAGTGCCGCCTAAGCACCACTATTGACCACTATATTCTGAAACCAGCTCGCCCTTTAACAATTCGGGTGGAATGCAAAGCTAAAAATATCGGCGAAAGCCAGGAACTCCTCATTTTCCATTTTGAAACATTCAGAATAAAGCGTTGGGTCACCGTTAACGTATCCTCCTACAGGCCGAAAAATATTAGGGAAAGTAAGGACGTGCGAAAAGAAGTCGTGTCAAGGGACAGGAAGGAGCTGATCAGGGGACAAAAAATCCGCACAGCTACCCGGTTTCTACCACTTCAAATGCCAGACTTTACCGTTCCTGACAGACTCCTCAATTTAATCACAGCGAATCGAAACCAAACCAATTACTTAAAATCGGAGCTTGAAAGAATGAAACCATGTCTTGTTACTAGTTTAAACTACATGAATTTTGAGGACAAGTTTCACACCTTGCTTCACTTAGATGAAATTCATGCGCTTTTGGAGATGCAGAATTATGATCAAGAGAGGGTGTGTTTTGTGAAGAGTGGCGAATATTTGCTTCTGCAAATTGATAACTTAGCCGAGAGACGGCCATCTGTGATAATGGGTGACAGAGTCATTGCGAGGAGCATCAAGGATGCGAATAGTCCAGATTTTGAGGGTTACATCCACAAGATTGGGAAGAACCACGTTTTTGTAAAGTTTTCCCAAATGTTTCACGATTCGTACGATGGAGAGGACTACTCCATTTACATAAAGGCATCCAGAGTTACATACAGACGGAAGCACTTTGCTGTGAATTTAGCTGTGAGGAATTTGGGCAAGGATTGGCTATTTCCGACAAGAATTACAGAGAAGGAGCCTCAACTGGATTTTTCTTTTGACAACTATGCTGACTCTTTAAACGATTCGACCAGTTCAGACTCATCTGACTCTAAACCGTCTCATAACGTGCGGTCAAAGCAACAGCTGTTGGAGAAGATCCGAAAATTCAACGAAAGTACTGAAAAGCCTCTCCCAACACGTAAATTAGAGTGGCACAACAAATACCTCAATTATTATCAGAAAGAAGCAGTGAGGAATATACTTCTAGGCGTCTGCCGACCATTGCCGTACATTATTTTTGGGCCTCCGGGCACCGGCAAAACTGTAACTGTGGTAGAAACAGTTTTGCAAATTCTGAGATTGATGCCTCATTCTAGGATTTTATTGTGTGCTCCTTCGAATAGTGCGGCTGATTTACTAGCTCTACGTTTGATCGACTCAGGTGTTTTAAAACCTGGAGATTTAATTAGGATGGTTGCCATGACCGCAGTTGGTTCTATTCCACCTAGGCTAGCGCCGTTTACTGCTACTGCTAACGTAGAAAAGGAAGGAACCGAGACTTCTTTGCCTTTAGTTGGGCCAAATGGTCTAGTATTAGGTAAGCAAACAAAGAATTTTGCAACCAGAAAATATACATCAGCATTGTTCTAGGATGTAGTTCTACAGTATTAGGAAGACACCGACTCACTATTTGCACTTGTTCAAGTGCCGGTTTATTATATTCCATGGGTTTCTCTAAAGGACATTTTTCTCATATTATTGTGGATGAAGCGGGACAAACATCTGAACCCAGTGTTTTGATTCCCTTAGCATTTTTAGATGTTTCGACTAGTCAAGCGATTTTAGCAGGTAATTTTATTGCAGTGCTTTTCTCCGTTCGTGAGTTTCCTCTAAACCAGGTAAATCTTTGTAAGCCATAATTTCGAATTAAATTATTTCTCTATTGTGAGGAGCGAAGGGGTTCATTCTTACTTAATATAAGAGTGATCCTAAAAATAAGGTGTCCGGTTTAAGAACTAACTATCAAAACCAAAATAAAGCAAAAGCCGAGAATTGGTTCAATTACTTAATTTTTATAGAGTTCTGGTTCATTAGTGAGAGATGAGTATGTAATATAAGTAAGGTTTATAGATTTTTTGAGAGAGGAGGCCCATAATAATTTACAAACCTTACTTATTATTTCATCTTTGGATAAAATTAAGCAAAAGGCAAGAAATGGATACAGTTTAAAGATTATTAAATAAAATACTCCGATTTTTGCCTACTGGAGATTACTTTAATTTGCACAAGTAAATATTTTTGGAGAAAAGCTATTTTTTAATATTTTTCAAAATCAATAAAAAGGTCATAAAAGTTTCATTTAGGGCGTCACAATAGTACCGAGATTTTTACAAAAAAAAGTTATAAAATAATTGGAATCCAGTTTTAACAAAATAATGCAAGAGACGCGAAAATACTTTAGGTACTAATTTACTTTACTGATTATATTCTGGTCACATTTGTTTTAGTTGAAATCAATTTTAATTTAATGATAAATAATTATAGTTTTTGCAACACCGAACAAAGTGGAAAATAAAATAAATTCGATCATTTTTTGTTGAATTCTTGACCAAACTAAGCAAAATATGAGAAATGGATTCAGAGGAGTAGTTGTTAAATAAAACTCCTTATTTTAATTAAGTATTGTTGCTAAGGATGCTATTTTTTAAATCTATTTTCAAAGTCTAACAAAAAAAAGTTGACAAAATAACACGAAG
Organism: Tribolium freemani; assembly: GCA_939628115.1. Classification (NCBI taxonomy): domain Eukaryota; kingdom Metazoa; phylum Arthropoda; class Insecta; order Coleoptera; family Tenebrionidae; genus Tribolium; species Tribolium freemani. The sequence goes on along the minus strand of OW626785.1, from coordinate 1,766,686 downwards.
ATAAGAAATTATTATTTAATTTGTTAAAAGTTATTCAATGAAACACCACAGGAAATACTCAGTTGTTATACCACTGGTCGTTATTTAAATTAACTAAATTTAAAAAAAAACAAAAAAGTAATGTTTTTTTAGTAGGGAAAGCAATTTTTTTAAATAAATATGCAATATAATATTCGTGAAAAATTTTGATAAGAGCAGATAAGGGGGATAACAAATTCACTTTCAAATAAGTTTTTGAGCATTACACAAACGAAACAAAAGGAACTGAAAGTGACCATTCTTTGAATACCGTTTCAGCTATTAAAATTGTTTTTTGAAATTTTTTATTTATGCAATACTCTCTGGCCCACCTGTATAATTTTTGTGATGAAATCCATGTTGCTGGTGGTGTGGCGCTGAATTAAATATAAAAAAGGTAAATTCGACAATTTTTGATCGAATTTTGACAAAGTGAAGCAAGAGACGCTCTTGAATTTAACAAAAGCAAAGTATTTTCTTAAATTTTTGTGGGTAAAATAAATCCCTGAAAATTCTAATAAACAACGGTCGATCAACTTTAAATAGTGAGGACGTTTGAAAGTTTAAAAACAAACTTTTTTCTATTTCCAAAAAATTAAGATCTTAACTTTTGAGATTACCCTTGCATGAGCATGATAATCTCAGAGAAACGAAATGTTTTGGGTGCTGGATTCCGCATGGGCTTCAGTCTTAGAGGAAACATTTTCTTGAACGGACATCAGTCATCTCAAATACACTGTGATTTTTGTAGGCGATCCAATGCAGTTGGGACCCGTAATTTTGTCACATATTGCCTCCGAATATGGCCTTGAGGAATCATTTTTAGAACGAATGATCTCTCGCTTCCCCTACATGAAGGATTCATATGGTTTTCCCAAGACTTTCGGTTACGATCCACGAATGATTACCAAACTGGTCTACAATTATCGTTCCTTACCTAATATTCTTAAATTACCTAGTCTTTTGTTTTATAATGATGATCTAATACCAACAGTAAGTTGAAAAAATTATACGAATCTTGTCTATCATTTGGCGTAGATTTCAGAAGTAGACAGCAAAGAAGCATCAATTCTGACACAATTGGAAGAGATTTTACCACCCGATAGATACGGCAAAACAGCTTCGTTAATTTTCCATGGAGTGATTGGGGAAAATTTTCAAACGGAGGACTCGCCTTCTTGGTTTAACCCAAACGAGGCATCGCAGGTGTTTTTCTACATCAACGAACTCTTTAGATTAGGAGTGAAGTCGAGCGATATTGGGATCATAACGCCATATAAAGCACAAGTAATTGAAATGGTAATAGAAAAAATACAGTACTTATTATTTTGTGGCAGATAAAACAACTGTTGGAACTGTTCAAAGAAGCTGATTTTGATTTCCCGAAAGTCGGTACAGTTGAAGAATTTCAAGGGCAAGAATTCAACGTAATTATCCTGTCCACAGTGCGCTCAAACAAAAAACATGTCGCTTCGGATCTGAAATATACCATGGGTTTTGTGGCAAGTCCTCGCAGACTTAATGTTGCCATAACCCGAGCCAAAGCTTTGTTGATAATCATCGGAAATCCCAAATTACTATCCATGGATAGGAGTTGGCGTTCCGTTATCAATTACTGCATAGAGAGAGGGAGTTATATCGGATGTCCCTATCAGAACTAATTGTTTGGACTTATCTTGTTTTATTTTTGCAAGTTTAAATAAGAATATTTTTATACTTTACGAGGGTTTTTCATATTGTTGTATTGCCATTCAGAGACACCTTTTCCCGGCATCCCATTCACTTCACACTCTATAAATCGTTCAATCAATCGTGCTTCAATGTTGTTTCCTTTAAAATGGACTGATTCATAAATTACTTTAATTCTAGCATCGTAAGTCTCATTATTTGCACTGAACGAGAAAGCGTAACTGGTCCCAGGAGTGCCGTTTTCACCATGCTGGTATAGAAGTAAGTCGCAAGAATTGATACAATGGATTGACTTGTCAGGTAAGACTATGTATCCCATTTCCAAGAGCGATGTTGTGCAAGGTTGACTTACCACACCAAGGGACACTCTTGTACCATTTTTTAAGTACAACATGTGAAAAGCGTAACGGTGCATCAAAGTCCAGTCTCTTTTATAACCTAGGGAAGAAAATTACGACGGGACAAAAATCAAGGCGTTATACCGAAGCTATGGTCTCGGAAAGCGTCCATTTTTAATGTGTAGGTCTTATTCCCAACCTTCAGAGTCCCGCTAAAATAACCCATTTGTTCGTAGTGGGTTTGATGGGCACTGAAACGTACTAATAAATGTTGAAGCTATGGAGGACCATAGATTAGGAGACGAAACGAGGTACAAAATTCTTTCAGATGAAACTACAGTATCGTGTTTTTTAATAATTTCTGTTCCAGCACATACTTCCAAATATTCCTGTACTTTCAAAGTGAAACTTTAAACTTTTATGAAATATTTGATAATTATATTTGTTTAGTAATACTGACTGTAACAGACTTGTCTGTATGTAAAATAAGATGTTTATTTACTACATTTTACGTATTCTTCTGTTCCTGTTCTACAAAGTTAAAGCATTCGAAATGGAATTTTTTTAAAGTGTATTTTATATGCTCGAATCACCTTAATTAACTTCAGTTAGACTTAACAAAACCCTGATAATAGAAATCTTCATTTTTGTCAAAAGTTCATTTAACGTATTCATCAGATCCTTTTTTATCACCTTAATGTTTCAACTCTCTTTAATTTAGTTACAACTATAAAAAAAAAGAATAACTAGAGCTAGAAGTATCATAGCACCTCGAAGACGTTAATTTGTTAATTGGTTGTCAAATCCGTGGTGAGAGTCTAACTGAAGCAATAATTAAATTTTTCTTTTAACTCGAATGTATTTTTAATGAATTCCATAAGAAATCTAAAGAATTAAAGAAAAGATCTAAATTTTAGATTTAATAATTTTTTTTTCCGATTCTGGCCCACCGATAAAATGAAACGATTCTGTCGCTTGAAGGGCTTTGGAGTCTTTCGGACTTTTTTGTAGGAAATTAATTCTCTTCCTAACATTTTATGTATCTGTAAACACATTCGCAGCGTTTTAATAAATATAGGGTCAATGCGAATTGGTAAAAGTTTGAATTTTTTATAGATAGTTTGCGACTTAATTTATGCATTATTTTTATTCCTTACTATTGAAAATTTAATGTTCTATGTGCTTGTGTTTATTTTTGTTTGCCTTTTGCTCACCGTTATACAAATACAACAATTTTTTAAAATTCGTTTCGTATCCTAATCCGTAGTTGAAACCCATTTGAGTTTTACGATTTTAGGGCTTTAAAGAGCTCCTCATTCCAGGTCTCCCTTGCTATAGCCTTAGCCAGACATTTGAGATCTATGTCAGTCTCAAAGAGAAAATGAGGCAAATTTGAAGTCCAGTCTCCGTTCAGTTTAACGTTGACGAATTTATGGGGTTCTTTTTGTATCCTAGAATAGATAATTAGCAGTTTTTGCTGATTTTGAAGGAGTGATTACCTCATTTGTCCATTGAAAGCCACATGCCATTTTTTCATGGGCTCCAGCGGCGCGAAAGAAATCCCTTCCGCGCTGTAATCTTTAAGTAACAAAACTGACCCCGGGTCAGATTCGAGTAAAGTGCTTGGTAATTTCTCACTTTCCAGTAGCCCCAATTCCGGTACCTGCCAATCGTTGTGGTAATTTTAATCAAAGCTCTGATTATTATTTTACCGCTATATAGAATAACCCATTAGCTTTAGCTCGATGTCGTCGTTCGATACCGCCGCAAAAATAGAAACCATTCTGGGAAACGGCTTGAAAGAATGTTGCATCAAATGCCTGAAAATTGAATGTAATGTTCCATTAATGAAGTGGGTTTATGGGTATTTGTACCTTTTCATGGTCGGATAACGGTTTCATTTTTTCTAACTCATGGACGGGAGTTCCTTTACGTAATTTAGATTTGAGTCGTCTTGTCCATAAGAGGAGGTAGAATGCGGCAAATTTCAAATAAAACCATTTTCCCGGTTGCGAATATACATTGAAGATTTTTGGTGGGTTGGGTCTTTTGCTGTGGATGTAGAGGGTCGTCACAAGGAGCAATAGGGCGATTATTATCGGGAGAAACATTCTGTGATTTGAAGTAAATCTATTTGAAAACTGGGCGATAAGAACCCGGGGGCAAAGATAAGAGATAAGTGATGAGATTAGACAATATTTTGTCTAAATGTTGCATAATTTTTTTTATAATCAAACCTTTTTTTTTCAGTTTTTTTGAATTATCTATTATAACCAACTGTTGATTGTTGCATGCCGTAGCTGATAATCGAAGGCTCGAAGGACCATGAATTTGACTTGAATCTGTGAGTTTTGTGACGTCAGCTGAGTGCAGCCTCCCTGAATAATGCCCCATGTGGTCAGTTTAAACTTGTGAAAATTTGACTGTTTAATTGACATTAAACACCACATACAGAGACATTTTTTTCACTCTGAACATAGCCCTATGTAGAGTTCCTAGCCCTGTGTTCAATCTGAAAAAAAACAGATCAAGGCATTCCGAGTATTGCTAAGCAACTAATTATTCTACGCACTGTCAAAAATTTCAACTTGTCAATTAAATCTTCCAAGATTATTTAAGTAAAGAAAGATTAATTTTTTTGAAATTTATTAATCATCAGGTAATAGTAGCATGGAAGGAATGATAAATTACTTTAACAAATATTCGAAATCACTTCAAATTGGTTCAAATAACTCGGCATCAAATAATTACCTTTACGTATCGTTGGTAACGTAAATTAGATATGTTTTTTTTCAGATTCAACATAGGGCTATGTTCAGAGTTAAAAAAATTTCCCTGTATAATAGTATATGTTAAAATTTCTCTTCAAAAAAGTTCTAATGTTGCGTTACATTATATTTCTATTATAGGGTTTAACATTTGGAGCAAGGAGGAAGTTATAGTTCAAACCACCTTCATTTCCCCAACAGAAAAAATGTGGACGAGATTTAAAATAGATTTAAATCACATTTTGAGATCATTCTCTTAGCCCCATTTTTTTAATACTGTATGCCCTATTACGTGTCATATACTATACGAGTAAAATTATCTCCTTATATCACGAAATCTCGCACATGCTATAAGGTAACTTAAGTAGGTACAGTTTTAATTTACTGCCAGGAGTCATATGTTGAGTAGATTACAGAGATTAAGAGACTCATAAAACCGCCTTTCTTAATCGAAAGTGTTATAATAATGTCAGAAGTTGCACAAGTGATTTTACGTGTATTTTTAAGTATGTTATTACCTTCCATAATTTTTTACTTTTTTTTCCAGGAACTTATATGAAAAAGAAATACCACAAAAGTTGTTGATTCGTCATTTATTTTTACTTGTTGGCCGCTACACCTCTATGTCCATTTTCCATTATCGAGAGCAAAATAAAAATCGCATTTCCTCTAAGCAGGCAGTATAAGAAAATCCATTACAGATTCGTTCTACATACACACAATATCGACGTAATTATGATCTAATTGAAAGAGGGATCTCCACCATTTACTGGTGGCTACAAAGACCGTGAAATTGTATCGAAAGAGGCATTGCACTCAATTTCACGTGCAATCGATCATGATTAAAAGCGACTTTCGTGCATAGCGCGTATCTTTGAGTCTAGTTGCGGAGGAGTGCAGCATGCAAAACAATCGAGTCCGGCTTTCTCAGCATCTTGCAGCGTCTGCGGAAGATGCTGATTTAAGGTTTCCGGCAATAACAAGGAACAGGCACCACCCATCACCAACATCGTACCCATAATTATCAATGGGAGAGTCAGCATATCAGATCCCTTGAATAAAATAGACAGTTTGCCTTGTAAGCCCCCTTAAAGACTTACCAGATAGTTTACCAACGGGATAAACACCGGACCCAACATTCCCACCATTGAACTCACGCTCATACCCAAACCTCTAACCACGGTTGGGTACAGTTCAGAAGCCATCAGTGGTAAAACCACAAACGAAGAGGAAATCCCCATTTTGCCAATGCAGTAAAGACCAAGAGTGATCACAGAATCTGAAAAGTTTTCAAAATTTTGGCCCATTGGCAAGAACATGAATTACCATTTTGCACTAGGAAAGTTGCAAGACAAGCTGAGCCTCCAATTACCATACTGACGCAAAGAGACCATCGGCGACCCCATTTTTCCATTGCTGGCCAAAGGAAAAGATAAGTTGGTAATTCCACCGCACCAGCAAGGAAAAAATTCAAGAATTCATCACCTCCAAGAACCGGGGCATAGTACGACAAACCAACATAAACACTAGTATTAGTGAACCAAATGAATGTCACAATTATGGTCTTCCAACGGAGGTTTGGTGACTGAAACAAGTGTCTAATTCCATAATCAATTTGAACATGATTTTGATTGATATCCTGGATTGTTAGACTCGAAATAAAATTTTCCGGCAATTCTTTTCCATTGATTCTACAAAAATCATTACTTTTTTTTAACAACCCAAATTAGGAATCTTACTTTCCCATTTGAAGGAGAATTTTTTCAGCCTCTTTGACCCTCCCTTGTGCGAGGAGCCATCGTGGACTTTCTGGTAAAAGCCACCAGTGGAGGAAAAGAGACAGAAAGGGTAAAGTTGTAGCTAGAGCCAACATTCGCCACTCTCTGATGACCCACACAATTATAGCCAAGCTTACTAGTGCTAAGGAATAGGCTATGTTGATCAAAATTGTGACTAAGGTGCGATGTCGAGGACCCACAAGTTCAATTGCTGAAAACAAGCAAGGGAGCAAAGTGAAAAACAGAACGTTCCTTATCACTATTCGAGAGTTGGTCCATCATAATAATTTTCAACAAGAACGTAGTTTGGTTGGCCCCTCTGAAAGCTCCTAAATTTAAAAATTCATTGTAAATTATTGTTCCAATAATTTGGTTTGTTTCATTTGTTTAAACTAGCAGTTACCTGCGATTTTGTCCGCTTAAATTTTAGTTCAGACTGATTATAAATGTTTTTTTTTCATCTAGTTGATGATGGAATTCCTTGTTGTATTGTTGTAATTAATAATGAAACTTTTTTTTTGTATGAATGGGTAACACCGAACAACCGAGTCATTTGGACAAACAACGCGGCACAGAGCATTAGAATTACAAAGTTGATGTACATCTATTTTTGAGCAATGATAGTATTTGAAATTATCGTACAATGATTTTTTATTTTCACAAATATATGCGATTATTTTTAATAATGTTTATGTTGTTTTTTTTTAATTTAAAGCTTTTCTGCATTATTTGTATGGAATTGTCACTTATATAGAATAGAATTCACAAACGGCGTTTACAAGAAAACATTTCTGAACAGAGTACAAACTTTGATTTCAAAGGGCAGGGAGTAATTAAGTTTATATTTTTCGCGACGTTTCGATTTTTTATTGAATCTTCAGGCTGCAATATTGATACGTCTTACTTGAAGCTGACATGGTACAAACACTGACTTTTTTTTCAGGGGCATAAATGCCCTCAAAATTTGATTTAAAATGGAGATCGTGAATATATGCTATTTATCTATGAGTGTTATGATTTCGCTAACTCACATTAATGCGCGACCTTTTTTTAAATGTATTTGAATAATGTCTCAGAGACACATTCTCACAAAATTCAGAAATACTTATTAACAAAAACTATTTTGTAAGTTTTATGTGTTAAAATAGACTGTCCAGTCCTGTCCACTGTCCATCCACTTCTGTTTATCTGCCTCTTTAGCTTTGAAAAAAACTATCTTCTTATTATTACGAAGGATATCAGATTTTCAATCATGTTACTCTTATTCCTATATAGAAAATAGCAACATATCTGTTAGCTTGTTATTACTCAAGAGTAAACCTGTCCGACTAATTAAATGGCAACTGTGACAGGTTTTTTGACCAATCACCCTCTAATTTTTTTCTGTAAATTATCATAAACATTTTATAAGGTGAGGCTAAAATTTCTAAGAACAATGCATACCATCCCATTAAAAGTAATGTCTCAACTTGGACAACACCCTGTATGACTTAAAAATTTATACACGCTTTCATCCCCTACTTAGCCCCATTGCGATCAGATTTCCAAAAACCTTAAAAATATTAGTTTACACAAATATAACTGTAAAATATCATTTTTATATTTAACTCCTTGGGGTAGAAAATCCTAAAACACGTGTTTCTTTCTTTTGAGCCCCAATATGAGAATATAACAATTTTTTCATGGATATTATCTTAATGAATTCTCATACAAATTTTGACACCTCATTTAGCCAAAAATTTTGAAAAAATTTTTTTAACTGAAAGCCCAAATACCAATTTGCATGAATATAACTTCAAAAATAACGAATTTTAATATTTAACCCTCTTTGGGGTTGGAATTTCTAAAAATCATAAAACATATATCTCATTTCAGTTCATAGTAGAATTGCAACAGCGCAATTGAATTTTTTGGAGTGAAAAATAAAGCACGAAATGAGAGTTTCTGTATTAGAAAAGAATTTTGTGTTAAACTAAATCCCAGCGACACGCTTTGAGCTAAGAAAAACCACCAGAAACTCTCAATTTGTGCTCCATTTCACTCCAAAAAATTCAAATGCGTTGTTGCAAAATTCTACTATGAACTGAAATGGGATATATTTCTTAATTATTTTTCACCGAAAGCCCAAATACCAATTCTCATGGATATAATAATAAGTTCAAAAATGACGAAATTTTATATTTAATCTCCTTAGGGGTGGAATTTCCAAGACTTAAAACACGCGTTTTTTATCTTTAACCGCAATCCCAAGTACCAATTTGCATGGATATAATTTTTTAAATTACGGATTTTTATTTAAATTTTAACACCCCAGTTAACCCCCTCAGGGGTTGATTTTTCGAAAATCCTAAAACACGTGTTCCTTCATTCTTAACGTAAAGCCCAAATACCAATTTAATATTTCTTTAAATTTTAACACCCCATTTTACCCCTTTAGAGACTGATTTTTGAAAAATCCCTTCTTAGCGGAACTCTACACCCTCTAAGGAACGTATCTTCCAAACTTCATGTTCCTAGTTCAGTGGTTTAAGGCTAGGTTAAACGTATTCGTCTTATGGCGTTTCCAATGTAAAAGAATTGTGGCTATAACTAAGTCATTTGAAAAGGTATCAACGTCGTTTCAAAACTCAATGTATCTTAGAAATGATATCTACAAAATGGCTTTTAGAAAATTTAAAAAAATCTAGTACTTAATAAATTATGGCCACTTAAATAAACACGTTTTCGGACTAAATCTCTTATAAAGACACCAAGGCTTCAAAATGAAAAAACTCAAAAGGTAGTCGATAGAGATTTTTATTTTATTTTATTGAGGGACTATTGATAATAATGATAATAATTATGGGATTTTAAAAAATTTACACACGACTCCGTTTCGTCAAAAAATGACACCTACACTGTTATTCTTGATAAAAACCTAATTTACACTTTATTAATTTTTAAAATATAGCAAATAATATGCAAAAAGGGAATGTCTTACTTTTCAAGGGCCCCAACTGTGTACATGCCAGATTTTGACACTGTAGCAACATTTATGATGTCATTGGTTTTTGAACGATTTTTTTTATTTTTATTTTTGTAAATAACAACTGAGACTTTTGTTTACTGTTTTTGACAGTACACTTTTTATCCTTCTAATAGTAATAAAAAAAAAATTAAAATTAAGTAAAATAAAAAGATTATTGGCAATTGCATAATTGAAGCTCTTTGAACATAAAGGTTTTTTTGTTAATTTTCTACTTTATCAGTGACCATAGGTATTTAGAATGTTATTCGTTATTACACTTGTATATTATTGATTCTTTTCGTCTGTGATACGCATTATACAGAGTCGAATTTTTAACTGGAATAAAATTCATAACTTGGATATAGGCTATTTTTGTGAAAATTCCCGAAACAGGTCGATTTTTGTTTTTTCTTGTCCATCACTTGTCAAAAATGCACAGCCACCTCTAACTTTTTTTTTCAAGTGTAACAGTATGTCGATTGACACCTCATGTGAAAGAACACTTCGCAAGCAATACAACGCACTATTTGTTTTTTGAATATTGTCAAGGCCTACTTGATAAAAAAGTATTACCAGTGGAATAAAATAAAAAATAAAATAAAATAAAAAAATAAAAATAAAATATATAACTTGCACATAAGCAACTTTTGTAAAAAATGCTGAAACCGGTCGATTTTTGTTTTTCCTTGCGCATCATTTGGTGCACATGGTTTTTGTTTATTTGCTGTCACAAATGCACAACTTTTTTTTTCAAATGTAACGATATATCAAGTGGTACCTCTTGTAAAAGGGAATTTCGCAAGAAATACAACGCGCTATTTATTTTCTGAATATTTGCGAACCTGTACACAATAAAAAAATAAAAACCAATTTTTATAAGTTGAAATTAGGTAAATCACACTCGAAATGATGCGAAATGTTAGAAATTTATGTTACTATCGTTATGTTATTTCCCAGGAATGGAACGGTGCCCATTTTAAACATTTGTTGCATTAAATACTGTTCAACTTATAAAATTGGTTTTATTTTTCTATCACCTAGGCTTTGAAAATATTCAAAAAACAAATAGTGCGTTGTATTGTCAGCGAAGTGCTCTTTCCACACGAGGTGTCACTTGATATACCGTTACATTTGAAAAAAAAAGTTAATGCATTTGACAGTGCATTTTTGACAGCAGATAAACAAAAACCATATCCACCAAATGATGGGTAAGAAAAAATAAAAATCGACTTGTTTCGGGAATTCTCACAAAAATCGGCCATATTCAAGTTATGAATTTTATTCCAGTTAAAAATTCCACTCTGAAACCTGTTCATTATGCCCTAATAATAAGGCCATAATAATCGGGCATAATGATTACGCCCGGTAATTTGTGCTAATGCTGACAAAAAATACTATTATAACATATGTTTTAATAAATATATTATAGTTGTTTATTAACTTTAATTAAGAAAAAAATTAATTCAGTAAACCGAAAAATTGACAATCCAGAAAACCCCTTGAATTAGTTCCTTTTTATCGAGATTTACCTGTATTTTATTATGTTTTTACTTTTCTGTTAAATAAACACTTCAAATTTAAAATAAAACTGTTGAAAATGAGAAAATCTTGCTCGGGCATACAAATATCAAGTAAGACCAATCTAGGTAGTGTTGTAAATCACAAGTACGTCCTTTGTTGTGACATCAGCTTGACCACAGAATAATAAACGCCCTAAGCCGGTCGGGCCGATTTTATGATCGACACCCCGAAAGCGAGTTCGAGATTCCTTTTAACCTAGTCTTAAGCTGTGCGTTGTCTTGTAATCAAAAATTCATACATACCTAGGACATAAGGTGTACCTAATATTGCCGGCACCGTAAACCCAACCCCAATTCTAAAAATGGTCCAAGTAGCAAAATTATTAGCAAAGGCGGTTGCCGTGCCAAAGACGCATTGTATGAAGAGATAAATAAAGAAAGCAGGTTTTCGGCCGATACCATCTTGGACGTACCCAAAAAAATAATTACCAAGAAGGCCACCAAGGCCTAAAAGAACCAAAGCCAGAGTGGCCGAAAGGTCTTTATCGCACACTAAATCCCACTGAAAAATGTTTCCATGTTGAAGTCATTTTTAGGAGAGGCAACCTACCTCCGTAATAATAGTATTCTCATGACCTTCTTTATCATAAACCCATCCATGTTCGCATGGAACCGTCCTCACGTTGGTATAATTCACCGACTCGTAAAACTCCAAAGAATTCGTGTAATTCAAATCATACATTGTACACTGACTGAATCTTGTTTGTCCATCTAACAGGACTTCAGTCGGTATACTAAAATTATTCGGTGTTAAAAGATCTTATCGCGCTATTGTTTACATGATTAATTATAGTAAAGTGCCAGACGCTTGTTATAACCAAATCTCAATAACCTTAGCCCACCCGGAAGAGTCTCTACCTTATATTCCGCACTAATCTTGCATCGAATTCTTCCAACTCTTTGATTCTGCACCAATGGTCAGGTGTTGCCGCCATAAACAGCTGGTTATAAGCGTGAAACCCGCAAGGGAAAACTCCGGGGAGTAAAATAAACCACAAAACTAACTTTTGGTAACGTCCAAATTCGCCGACTTGTGGCAGGACGTCATCGAGATCCATGCTTCTGCGACTAAAACTAATCGGACTAGTCCTGATTCATAATGTAATCAAGTGAATTAATTAATTGGCTGCATTTACAGACCCATCGGTATTTAGGACGAAATGAGGATGTAAATTTTAATTAAATTGAGGAATTGCGGTGATTATCGTAAGTAAAGAGGCGACCGCTGAAAAATCTATTAATTCGCACTTAAATGCTAATAAATTGTAGTTGCGATTCAAATCTGTAATAATCGGAAGGCGATTCTAAAGCATTGCTCGCCTGTTTAGGTGAGTCTTGACTGACGCAAAAATTATAATTTAATCTAATTTTTCCAAGTTCATTTCCGCTCGCTATAATAACCTACCGCTTGGTTAAAAGATAATGTCTAATCTCAGCTATAATTGCGTTCGTTTGTGTCTTTATCACTCCTTTCGTTACGCTCAATAAACCATATTCTTCAACTTTGACTTCAATTATTTTGTGGAAAAAATTCGTATTTCCCTGGCTCGATTTGCAACGGCGTGCAATATGGAAATGACAATTTTCGTTCCGGTTGTCGGAAACGATTTGCCATCAACAAGTAGTGTTAGAAAAACTCGAATGGAAGTGATTTACGAGATTGAAGGAATTATTGAGTTGCACGTGTGGGAGGACGTAAATGCGTGTTTAATGTAGGATGATTTACGTTATTTTGCGCAAAGTTCACGGTGTCATTATGAAAACGTGAGTGTATGATGAATACTTACGTGGATAAGACTTGTAAATAAACGGTGGGTAATTTAGTCTAGCATTCTCAGGGGAGAAGGTGAAAAAAAACTAGATTTGTGGACCTTTCCAATAATTTATGCAGGGTCGCTAAAAAGTATGGATACAGTTAAATATTTTAAAAACTATTCATCAAAACTTATTGAAATTTGGTATCAGCTTTAGCTTTAGTTTTAGATGTTTATCAAGATCCTATCTTCTTTTGTTCTGGGGATACAAGGCTAACTTGATTTTTTTTTAATGGCAAGAAGGGTGAAATTAAATATTTTTATAAAGAGCATTTTTTTCTGTATTCAATGGTGTAACACATGCATACCTTATTTTAATCGAAACTTAAAAAAAATTATCGAACTAATAAAATTTTCAAAAATGTAAAATGTTATTAGCTTTAGAAATGTTAACTTTATCAATCGTTAGCTTTTTGCCGCTTGAACTTTGACCAAAAAATAAGTAAAAGTTAATAATAATTGTTAAAATAGCACTTTTAACTGAAAAAGAACACATTTTATTAAAAAAGCAAAACACGAAATACATGTTTTTTATGCTACAAAAGATGTTGCTCAAAATGATTTCCATTGACTTCTTGGCTTTCTGTTGCCATAACCAACCATCATGAGAATTTCTGTACACTCAGTTTCACTTAAATGTACTATTGTTAAACTAATTATTGCACACAAGTTTAATTTTTGGCTAATATACAGTGACAGATCGCTAATGACAGTATTTTCAAAGCTAACTTAGTTTTACTTTTGCAGAAATCCAGAATAAAATTTTTGATTTTTTTCTTTTTAATAAAATTAAGGTAGGAATATGTTACATCACTAAATTCAGAAAAAAATTAAAAAATGGTTTTTTAAAAATTATTAATTTTAACCCTTCGTGCCATTTAAAAAAAATCAAGTTAGTCTTGTATTTTCAAAATAAATGACGGTAGAAAATTAAAAAATAATCTGGGATGATAGCATTTAAACGCATTTAACTGTACCCCAAATTTCAACGTGCCCTATTGAACCGTTCTGAAAATATTTAGCTGTATCTATACTTTTTAGCGACCCTGTATAAAAACTATATTTTCTGAATTAGAGTAAGCTCTGAAAGTAGACTGTAACCTTAGCCACATTTTTATTTTTTTTTAAACACCGTATTGCAAAAGACAATGCAGGAAACGAAGGAAGTGTCCAGAAATACTCAATCTATGTTAGCAAATAAAGGTTTAAAAAAGAATATTCACCAATTGAACAACATTTCCACTTTCTATTAATTTTTTCACCTGTTCCAAAATAGCATTCTACAGTGTAGGCTTCCTTTGAATAATTATAATTATATTTTGTCAATTTTTGCATGTGGCTTACATTCCACAAGCACAACCTGCTCTAATTCAGTTCATTTTCGATCTCATGTTATAATTTAAGGTATTTGTTTTTACTTAAAATGAAACAAAAATGGAAATATTTTTAAGAAGTCTCGGTGATTCTGGGTTTTGTGAAATTTTGCAAAAAATGCATTAATTTTCGGATTTTCTTCTAAATCCGTGCTCACACCCAGAGCAATAAGGGCTACAAATTGTACACATATTAAAATAATAATAAAGCTATAACGACGGATTTTTATTTATTTTTATCACAAAACAACATTTAAGTAGGTATTGCTTGTTCTCAGATGCCACAAGATGCAACAATTTTTTGCAGCCACTTAACAGTAATTAATTAATTAATTAAATCTAATTATAAGGAATTGTAGAAAAAAAATCTGAAAAAAATTACAAGCATAGATAAAAAAAAAATTAAATACAAAGTACAATGCGATCATTTGAATTTATAATTAGAGTAGGCGTTTTTTTTTCTACAAAAACAAGAGCAAAGTGAGGAAAAAAATGGTATTCTACATAATTAAATATTACCCTTCGAAATTTTATTATTTGACTTGTGATTTGAATTGTGATAATAATCAGCGTTCTCATTCAAGTTAAAAAATACTATAGTCCATCCGGAATTACAATCAATTGTCAATGTCAAAATTTTTGAAATTATGTTGGAACCCTGCGACATTGCCATAGAAACGAAGCCTGGATGACTAACTTTAAATGGAGTTGCCAACGTTGAAACAATTTGACAATTGATTTTAATTAATGATAGACTATACAGTCTACTCTAATTATAAATTCAAATGATCACATGGTATTTGATAACAAACGTTGAATTCTGTCCGATTATTAGTTAACTATTATTAGAAACTAAATTCATGTAGAAATGTTGAAGTCAACTTTCGTTCAGTAAAAGTATCATGATGTTTTTTATCGTTTGACAAAAGCAACCTTTCCTCCATTTGAGAATCACGAAATTCAGTTAAATGTATTTTCTTGACAATTTCATCAAAATTGTGGTACATAATTACTCTACAATTGTTTGTAATGTTAAAAACAGTTGTAAAATTTACTGACTGAAATAAAGCATTTTAGCTATAACTCCTATAGTTTTTGCATGAAAGTTTTACGACTAGGTCTTATTCTATTTTAGTTCTAGCATAAGTTCTTGCACAATTTTACTGCAAACACTCATAAATGGTCATCAGAGATGTTACTTATTTACCTCAAGCCGTTATGTTGCTCTAATTATCTTTCGCTAGAAATCTGTAGAGAGGAAATCATCTTTAAATCACACCTGTGAAAATTTTTGAATTACGGAATTGAGAAAAGTGTTAATTTAGTTGTAAAAATTGCGGCTTCGGTTTAATCTTCCAAGTGGATGGCATTAGCTGTAAAAACTGAAAAAGTGATAGGTACTCAGAAATAATTGTAAGTAGAATAAATTACACTAGTCGGTCGCATATATCATCATTATTCAGTATACTCAAGCTATGCAAAATTAATTACGAACGTCATATAAGTTGCTCCGGAGTCCTGCTGCCAATTATCAGTTGTTAAATATCAATCGTTGCGGTCTTTTTGTTCACGCAATGAAGTACCGCCTATATTTACTGGTTGGTCAGCAGACAATGCCCTTATAAATCGCACACAATCATGAGAGGAGCAATTTAGTATTCTTTTCGAGACAAAGTGCTGTCCTCCGGGGGCCGGTAAGGTGCATAGAACCGAGTTCTCACAGGTTAGGGAGGCGTGGAAAAGCACGCCGCACTTGACCCACGTAATTAGAGCCCCTGAAGTCCGAGGTCACTCGTGATTCACATGTCTGTGGCCACCTTCGGGCTTTGCCACCCCCGATATTTGGTGTAATCGGTAATCACTGTTTTCGACAGGTTGAGATTGCCGGAGGGATGTGCTTTATTGACCGGAGCCGAGCCGAGATTTATCTCGTCAATAGTTTAACTATTTGTATTCCTATTGGAACTAAAACTAACAACAATGTTTATATCATAGCCGTTTTTATAGATTAATACTTTCCTCACAAGTAGCACAAAACATCTTTTTGGTTGTGGCAGCTAAAAAGTTGTTGCAGTAACGTTATGGCAACCTGATCTTAGTCATAATTTGGTTATTTCGTTAGGTTTTTAAAATGAAGTTGTTTTTTAGTTAGATTAATATTAAAAAAAGCTATAATATGCTCATTTGGCTTTATATTAGACTCCTAATAGTTGCCCCACAATTTAGCTTTAATTTGGTATCTACGTAACTAAATACTTATTTTTTAGGTTGCCATAATGCTTTTATGTCCATCGTAAACCCAAAATATAACCTTTTCACAGCAATTTAAAGTTGATATATTTTAGCTATCACACATATTTTATGACAAAATAATGTTTAAAATATTACTATTTCATGACCATTTGGCTATTCTGCCATATAGTTGTGAATAACCTATCTTATAACTATATTGCAAATTTCCGAAGTTGCCGCAACGTTTTCTTAAAAATAAAAAAGCTAAAATATAACGAAAATCTATCTGCAGAATGTGGCAATTTGGTAGCAAAATTTTAGTTGTCATTACCAAGTAATGTCTATCACTCTACCCTTTCGTAGCTACACAATAATTTTCCCATCATTTTAACTGTCAAATTTTATTTGTCGTATTCCGCATCCTATACCAACAAAAGTGTATTTTTTGTAGTGTGGAGTGTGAATTATGCCTAAAGTTGACATTAAACAAACTGCTTTACAGAAAATTAAAACGTCGAACGACTGACTCAACTTATTTAGTTTGTTTCGATTTAGTCATTATTTAGCCAGAAAAGCCCTCTCAAACGTAAAAAATAACTAAATACCATTTGGTTTTAACTTAGTCAATATTAGGTTTCTGAGTCAGCACGGAAACCATTTCGTAACCATCAGAGAAGACATACAAAAATGGCGATTTTTTTGACAAGTACGACAGCACAGACAGTGGCCATGTTAAATTTTTCTTATGTGTGTCAATTTTACAACTATTTTATAACCATTTAGTAACTTTGTCGTTGTCAGAATCATAATTACTGCTATTTTATAAAATTTAATAAATAAAAGTGATACATTTTTGTAACTGAAATTAATTTAAAAGAAAAACTCTCGAATTTAAAAAAAAATTAGTATGTTTAATAAATTATTGCTTTTTTAAGGCGCGTCGATTTTTTGGAAGCATCGTATTCATATTTGTCAGAGAAGTAAAGTCGCCAAACAAATTTTTTGCTTGGTTAACGAGTATTTGGAATTTGTGTATGCATTACAGTGATATATAATATGTTTATCGCCATCCATGATGTCTACAAGGATTGAATAATATAACAATTTCTTCGTGACTCTTCAGTGACCACTAAATTAACATATTGTTATATTTTGATCTTGATGTCCCACAATTTTTCCTAAATTACAACCAAAGATAAAATGTTATTTTGTAGTTGCTGTTGCGTTGTACTTTGGAAACGATAGCCAATTAACAACAAATCGGTGATTATTTAGTAAATAGTTGTCATTTAGTCATAAAATAGCAACAGCTTCCAGAGCATAACTTCGTTAGAGCTTTGAAACAACCAAATTGTTGGCAACTATTTGGTAATATTACCGTTATATAACCCAAAAATAAATGCCCATTTTTGATACGGTGATGTTATGACAAGTTTGGTGAAACGTTTTCCTCGATTGTTGCGGTGACCAAATAGTTATCATTTTTGTTGCCAAAATGTTTTTACAACTGCTAAATAACAATCTGTGCTACTTGGGCTCGCCAGGGCATTTGTTGCGTTCAAGTGATTCCAGTTGACGCTTTAATTTGAGGCACTTTTTGGAGAGCAAAGTGTTTACCTTAAAAATTTCAACTGTATTACAGAGATCTCGTTGTTTTTATTTGCAAATGAAAAACAAGATTCGATCTCCGTAACAATAAGTCTGTTAAAATTTATAACTTAGTGGTTAGTTCAGTGCCTATGGCAACATTTACAAACTCCGAAAATGGACAATTTTTATTGACAGGCATACTTTGGAAATTCGTAGCACTCCACCCCTCTTGTGACCTTAAATGAACTGCCAAACTGCTCAAAAAATGTTAGGGAAATTGGTGTTTTAATATTCACTGCTCTACAATAGTTAAAGAAATCTAACGATTCAATCAAATCCTATCAAGTTTCGAGCGTTGGAATCTGTTTAAAGAAAGAAAATCAGTATCTGCTTTTAACTAGCCATTTATTTTCTTTAAACTCCAGTACAATCCAATTTTTTTTAGTCAGTTTATTTGAATGAAATAGCAAACCAGGATTTAGGGCATGTTCTTTACAAATGAAAGATAATTCTGAAAATTAAATTAATAAATGTGAAAAAGTTCTTTCTAATTTCACTAAACATGATCTAGATTTTTAGATGTCTCCTTTATTTTCTAAGATATCTATTAAAAAATTACCCTCTACGTATTTAAGAAGTTTTTCTTAATGTTATAATATTACTATAATATTACATTGTCGCTGACTTTTTTCAAAGATATTTTTCTGTATTGTGTCTACTCATGCTTTTTCTACCATGCTCATCATAGGTACCTAATATGAATTGAAACTACTGAAACTACTAAAGACTTCTTAACCAAACAATTAAGAACTTACGAATAAAAAAAATACGATGAAAATTAAAAATCTGATCAATTGATTTAAAAAAATGTAACCCGTCTACAATTAGATATTTTTGCCGCCCCTAAAATTCTGCCGCCCTGGGCTATATGTAAATATGCCACTGGTTGTTTTGGTTAGGTTTGAATAAGTTTATGACATCAATACACAAAGTGTGTTTAAAAAATGATTCTCACTTTCGGTTCACTTTCATATTGTGGTGCAAATAGCTATTGGCGTTAATTTTTATATGAGTTGTCGTGACTACAGGTTAGTCATTTGCACTACAATGATTTTTATGAAAGTGAACCCAAAATAATTAGTTAACTTTCAAATTGATGTACATGTAAAAAAATGTGCCGTTTTACTCAAATAAATCCTTTGGCAATAATGGGTGTATCAGAAATACGTGTTAATTTGAACAAGTAACAGAGCTTTTCTTTATTTGTAATTTTTCGATAAAAGGTTCAACAATTTACTTAAAATTTGAAACAGATAACATATTGAATCGTATATCCACCTATGGGAACAAAAACAAGAGTACCTACGGAACTATTTTCGTTGTGATACAAACGGACAATTTGAACAATATAAAACAACAATAAAAATTGTTGCTATGAGTACAAACTAATTAAAGGAGGAAAACAGTGGAAATAATAAATAAGAATTTTGCAAAATGTTAAATAGAAAAGTTGTTGCGTTTGATGAGTTTTAGTATGTCGTGGTAAAATTAACACACGTATTTCTGATACACCCGGTATATGATCAAACTGTCAGGAAACACTTCATTTCATAAGAAGCAACTCGTTTTTTATAAACACAATAAAAATAATAAAAAACAATCGTCTTTTATAAAAGAAGGCAAGAACAGAAAAATAAAGCTTTGATGTAAAATTCTAAATAACTTTTTTCAATTTTTTATCTGTTTTTATTCTTTTTTCAAATTTTTATATACTTACCCAAAAGATAAAGGAATATAAAGGGTGGGGCAAAAGTAAAGTCACGATGTAAATTGGCTGCCATTTTGTTAAAAATAAAAATGAATTGATTCTGTTTTCTGAGAAATAAAAAGGTATAAAATTGATGACGCTAAGTTGAAAAAATAATTTCGGTCTGAGTTCGAGCACATTTGAGCTTATTTTACGGCATCTTTAACTGTTTCTCTCTAAATATCTAACTGCAAATTGGTGATTTCTTTTTCAACGTTGTCTTTCAATACTTGCAAGGTTGTGGTTTGTTTTGGTAAATGCGAGATTTCAAAAAGTCCGAAGGAAAAAGTTTAACGTCGTCATATCTGGCGATCTTATCGGCCAGTTCATCACCAAATTGATCAAACAAGAGGTATAACAATAATTCCGCATTCTTCAGGTGTGTGTTGCTTATTGACAACAAATTCTCTATCTTTAAACAACATATATCCCATTGTAGAATTGCAACAGCGCATTTGAATTTTTCGGAGTGAAAAATAAAGCACAAATTGAGAGTTTCTGTAAAAGAAAAGAATTCTGTGTTAAACTAAATTCCAGCGACACATTTTGAGCTCCATTGTACTCCAAAAAATTCAAATGCGCTGTTGCAAAATTCTACTATGAACTAAAATGGGATATAAGTATACAGGCTGATTCTTAAATAGATCGACAAAATTTTGTCACAGCTTTCCAAAGATAAGTAGAGACGATCTGACCCATATTTACGTTTTTATTTCATAGGGGTAGAAACCCCCTAATCCGTCCACTTACGACGCTCATGAGTTTAAATTAGTTGTATTAGAAAAAAAAGTGTTCGTTTTCATCAATATCGATAATACAACAGTGACCATTGTTGTTACATTGTCATCAAAGAATAATACTTTCCACTAACTGTGCTAATACTACTTACGAACACATCAGTGGCGTACGCTTTATCTTCAACATTATTAAAAAATATTCAGGCTGTAAATGAAATAAGTACATTAATTTTAACTGGTAATAGAACTCGTCAAGACAAACAATTTTTCCTAATAACTTTTTTTTCAAAACGTTTTAGTTTTTGAGTTAAAAGCAAAGTTACCTAGTCGACAAGGTTACCGTTGGAAACGGTTACCTTGGTTGCAGCTATTATTTATTGTTACTTTTCTTTGTTGCAGCATTTCATAAAAGGCTCGTCAATTTGTAGGGGGAAAAAATGATTTAAAAAAATGCGATTTTGAAAAAATGGTACATAGAAAAAGTGTTTGTCTTGATGAGTTCTACCACTGGTTAAAGTTAATGTACTTATTTCGCTTACATCCTGTATATTTCGTAAACGGTTATACAAAGAATTTTTTTAATATTTTTCCCAGCATGCACTGAATTGATACTACCATTGGTAGAATTTTGTCGGTCTATTTAAGAATCACGCTGTATGCCCAATGAGATTTGACGCCATTTGTAAAAATTATGACAGAATCAAACTTTTGCCCCAGCGTGTACAAATGCTAAAGTAATAAAAACTTTTGTAGGTACAACCCACCAGTTATATAACTTGTTCCTTTAAAAGGATTGGTTAAATTTGTTTCTGTGCATTTGTACCGTTCGATGCAGTTTGATAAATAGCAGGCATGGATGTGTCTCTTCAACTTTCGTAAGCCATACCCACCATGGTCAAGATTCGGCAAAAGCGGTCTGCGACCCGCACTCGTATAACACTTGCCGGATATGAACTCGGCTTCTGACGAATTCTACGTGACGTCTTGAATCAAGAAGCCAAGCAGTGATCTCTTATCTCATTTTGTTACTCTGATTTTAACGACCAATTACGTTAGTTTCTTTGAGTTATAATGCTTTTACGATCTCTTTATATTTTGACGTTCTCCTGAAACGTTCATTTACATATTGATAGCCGGCTGCGATAACTTAGCAGGAAGAAAATTGCCATAGAGCTGGTCGCCTGCTTATCTTATCTAAACAGCCAATTTGCGCACTCCACATTCAATCATATCCCAATTTCGGCCCATCATCATAAACAGCCGCATTCGGATGGAGTCTCAACTGTCTCTCGACTACCGGATGACAGATAAAAACCATTTGCGAAGCGGATTTTTCCAATCGTGGCTGTGATGGTAATGTTCAAGTTCTTCAGTTGGCGACTGCGGAAATAATGACGGTGCCAACAAAGAAGCCGTTCTAAAAGGCACGTCAGATACGTGCTGCTAAAGTATTTACTTAATAAAAGAATAAGATGTTCAAATACCAGAAGTAATACAAATTGTTACATTCCGCTGCTACTAATTATTTCTCTGACAGTATCAAATGGTGCATCAAGTCATTTTGCCAGATAATCCGCTAGAGTTTTTAATTAACAGCAATATCACTACTTATCCAAAAGAAATCAAACACCAAGAACTAATTAAATTGTTTGCTGAATTTTCCTTTAACATATTCCTTTAAAAATAAACTTTTTTGTGTAAATCGTATTTTTTTCATTTTATTTTTAATGTTTGTGTTTTTAAGAATCTTTGCTTGTTGATGAAAGCGTTTTAAACTCACCATAGTGGTGTCTATGCCTCCAAGATGACGAACTTAAAATATTCTTGTAGAAAATTCAAATTGCTGTGTTAAAAATTCTGGATGTTTTACAAAAACCATAGAAATGCAAGACCGCCAATTCACACTTTTGTCATTTAGAGACCATCACATGTCAACTAGTAGTGATTACTCTGATAATTTTTCATCAAATACGAACTTGTAGGCTCCGGAGCTACTCTTGTCATTTTGTCGTACATTTAACCCATGAACAACTGTATTATGAAGTATTATAAGTAAATATAAGTAAGTATTATAAAAGTAGTGTGTGCAGTTAAGACAACTAAAAAATACACTGTAACTCAAAATCTCGTCCAGTTGCATGATTGGTGTTCAGAAAACTCTAAACTTCAATCGGGAAAAAGTGTCGTGTAATTTCAACTCCAACAAACTCTAGGGAGTGTTGAATTTTACTTTACTATCGAAGATCTACACTGCGCTTGGGTGTATTAGTGTTAATTAGTATTAATCCAAAGTCTCTAATTATGCCTGTAAGAATAAGTTTTCAGTCCTCTGGAAAAAACATAGAATAGGCAATTTACAACTACTGGTTACATCATCTTAAAAACTGACTAAAAATATTTTTACCAAAAAATATGTAGAAAAGTTTTAGAAAAAAAACTGCGACTACACACTGGTTCCAATCCCAGTGAGATTAAATTCTGAATAGATGGTGAAAGTATAGCTATCATTATAAAATATATTTTTCTAAGATTATTCTCATGAATTTCATTCGTGCACCAGAAACTTAATTAGTACGTCTCTGGGTCTCTGGACAACTCTTTTTTGGTTCCAAAGTAACTTTTGATGCTTAAAATTCAATAAAACACAACATGTTTTGTAAGTGGTAGTTAATCTTAATTTCAGTTAAATTAAACTTTTAGTTAAAATTCCTGTGTAATTCAAATAAAAAGAAACTCTAAACAGATTAAAAATGAACACTGTTTTGAGATGTTCTGACTTTAGTTTTAAAACAAAGTAGTGATTTAAATTTTAGTAACACTAAAATTTATACTACGTTGGATTAAAATTCATACTTACAAAAAATACTTATTAAGGCAACTATTTTTTGAGTTAATATTCAATCATAACACGAAAATATAATTAGTACACAAACGCGAAGTGGTTTTCTTTTAAAAACATATTTTTGAAACGTTCGAAGTTTCAGGAAATTCAGGACCGCTGAAAGGCGAAAAGGTATTCACACACTTTTTAGATTTTTCGGAATTTCAAGATTGCAGCAAGGCGAAAAAATATTGAACATCAACATTAAAACATTAATGCAAATTTTCAGCAGAAATTTGCAGTTTCAGGGCTTCAGGAGCTTAAAACGCGAAAATGAATTTGAAATATTAAAAAAACATCAAAATTTGTGCTAAATTTGGACAACATTTCATTTAGAGGTGAAGAAGTAAAGTCTTATAATTTTTAATTTTAATTAGAATCAGGAATTTGAAGGTTGTACCTAGAAAGACAAAGAGAGGAGCAAAGAGGTATTCAAAAGAAATTGTGTTTAACAACATTTCGAATGCCCTATTCATTTCAGGAATCACGCATGACACACTGCAAATTTTCAGGAAAAATTAGCAATTTTCAAAAAGTCAGAAGTTTCAAGATAAAAAAAATTAAAAAATTATTGTTAAAAATAGAGAGATAGTCACGGTTGGTCTAAAGATGCTTTATTATGTTTAAAAAAATGTCCAAGTCTAATCTCAGTTTTTAATTATACATAATACTTTTCTCTTTACAACAGAATATAAAAGAAAATACTTCGACGTTTTTCGAAAAAAATTGGGACCTAGATTGATTTAAATTTAAATCGAAAAAAATAGCAGTTTTAGTAAATTTAATGGAAAAAACGCAAAAAAAGTTTAAAGTAGGTTCAAGTCTGTTATCAGATAAGTTTTGTTTTAATAACAATTTAAACATCAATTTTGAAAAAGCTAATGAACAATTTAAGAAAGATTTTCTTCAACTCAAAATAAGCATAACTCCTACAATTGTGCCACTAGTTTTAATATAAAAATATATAAAAAATGCTTTAAAAAAAAAGCTTTTATTTAAAAGATGCACTAAAAAGTAAAAAATAATGTATTTCAATCACAGAAGAATATTTTTTCTTACAGGTTAAAATTCTATAATTTATACAAGCTTTGGGAGTTGTCAACTGAACAAAGTAATTCTGTAATGCCGTAGTTTTATAACTCCCAAAGCTTTTATAAATTTTAGAATTTTAACTGTAAGAAAAAATATTCTCCTGTGATTGAAATACATTATTTTTTACTTTTTAGTGCATCTTTTAAATAAAAGCTTTTTTTTAAACATTTTTTATATATATTTTTTTGCTTTTTAGTCTTTATGTATTGCTGTGCATCTGCCGTGACGTCCAAATGACCAACATACCGTCTATGTCGGTATAAGTTACGGTATGTACAAATCGAGAACCCCTTTGTAAACATAACCTAAAACTTCAACACCCCATTTAACCCCTTTAGGGGGTATTTAACTACATGGAATTGCATTGTCACACAGATTATGTAAGTATGCCAAATTTCACTTCAGTGGGACAGCAGGAACCCTTTCAAATTTGGTTCCGAAAAAATAGCAGACAGACAGACAACATTGTGAGCTAAATAAAAGCTTTTAATAAATACGTAAACTGTTTTTGTTTTATTAAATACGTTTTTTGGGTGTTTTTTTTTCATTCGCTTTACGAAAACTTTTATTTTGCGAACATTATTCGAGTTGAACAGTGTTAATGTTGAACACTTCTTTACCGTATTGCATGCCAACGTGGATGCTTCTGTCCTTCAATCTAATCTTATCTCAAAAGGAGTTGGCCGCTTTACCGTTAGCTTTTTAATTAATTAGCCAATTACCATTTTAATTTTTTGGCAAAAAATTGAATTTTTTCCTTCCTCATCGTCAGCTTTACTTTACCACTTCTTGGTGTCCAAAAACCGGGCCAATCCAATTTCTCCTTCCCAATTAAATTATGCACTAATTAGGTGAGTATTCTTGTATCTTCACCGCGTGCTCATCCTCCAAGGGCGCATGCGTGTCTTGCACGCTGTTTTGATTCTTGTATGAATCCTCAGCACACGTTGATTGTCAGCGACATATATAAGACGTATTGTTTATCAATCAAACGGCGTGCTTGTTGTTGTTTAATTAAATGTTAAGCATCCGGTGGTTATAGCGAGCAACGATTTCAACCAGAAAAAATCACGAGTGTTAAAAGTGCGTCGGATTAACTCGAGTGTTATTATGTGCCCGGATTAGTTCTTCCCGGAGACTTCGATGCGAGGTAATGCGGCGAACCCTCGATTCCTTCAACGTAGCAATTAACATAAATAAATAAACGTGGGAAAGATAATTCACTCCGAAATTATAGTAATTAAATAGATGCGCGTTGGGCGCTAACTTATTTAATTACGCCCACACCATTTGAAAATTTTGGCAGAGTGGTTTATGGTTCGTCCACGCTGGTGATTTAGTGCCGGTTTTTTGAATTAAAAGCCGAATGGATCATTATAACCGTTCGTTGTGATTATTTATGGAATAATTTGTGGTTCTTGAGCGGGAGGACGAATTCGTGACATTAGTGTCGCTTTCGAAATCGGTTCTAATGTTGATTTATTGGAGCGATTAGTGACACTGGACAACATTTCGGTTATTAATGGAGCTCTTTGACTCTCTAATAAGAGCGATATTTTATTGTTGGTGCGTGTGAGAGGAGAGGACGAAAACTCTCGATTTGTGCTTTTTCTGCTCGATTACCTACTTTTAAGATCCCACGCTCATATGCATTTTTCAGTATTCAAGTCTATGTAATTATCTGCTTTACCTATTAAGTTTCTTCGTACTATCTTAATGGTGGATTTTTAATGATAGTCTTTCAGGTTTTTTCTACAGATTGATTTGAATACCGTTTTAAGCAAATAATTTCGGAAGCTGTACCGTAATTTAATTTCAAAAATTTTTGTTTAATCAGATTTGGTGTAGCCTTGAGCATCCTTACTTTATGTCAAGTTTCTAAATTAATTTGTAAACTTTACAAGGCAATAAACAAATTGTGACGACATAATTAATTCCTAAATTACTTTTATGAAACTGTATAGGAGTAATTAAATTTTTTATTTGAATTTCCATATAAGTTAATTTTTAATGCCATTTTTGCGTCATCAAGAGGGTCAAGTTTCAGCAGCTCTGGAAGTTGAATTGTGGGTGATCCTCATTTAAATGCAAAGATATTATCAACTTAATAATGAAATAATAATGTACAGCTAAGTAGGGAATAAATTAAACTGGTGTTTGCTCTATCGTAGATGTAAATTTTTCCTAAATCACTCAAATTTAGATAATTTGCATTTTTAAACTCTGATGTTTTTTTACACAGAAAATTGTAGGTGTTGCACCTATTTAACTAGTTTATCTAAATGAATTTATTTTCATATGGTATGTAACATATTATGTAGATAAAATGATTACTAATTCAACTGAAATTAATTAAACATAATTTAGAAAAGCAACATTTATTAGAAGATTTTTTTTTCTTTTTTTCATCAAACTGTGTTTGTCTGTGTTTTTAATCAAGCCAATTTTTTATGTCCAAAATTTCCTTATTTTATTTCAATGCTTGAAATTTTTTAACTTGAGATTAAGCTCAAGTTAAGTATTTTCTTAGATTGTTCGGATCCATGTGAGAGGTTAATTATGTAATTTTTAAGAAATAAACGGTCCTTCTCTCTCAAAATTGTGTTTATTAACATGTTTCGACACACATTCGTGGTCATCTTCAGGCCTATAAGAAAACAATAAAGGTGTTTGTAAGCTTAATTTAATACTTACTATCGAGAAAAGTTACACCAAATTTTTAATTCACCATTTTGTGAAGATTTTTAATTTGTTTGAGCGTGCGCGAAATGTAATTTAAATTTAGGCCTGAAGATGGCCATCGTCAACAAAGAAATAAATAAATAAACAATGAAACAAATAAATTTTTAAGACAATCTAACAATATTATAAAGTTAACAAACATTATCCGATGTATAAATTAAAATTATTAAAGGACAAACAACAAGCCTAAAACTAAAACTTTTAATTAAACTTGATACTTCGAAATTATTTTGATGATTTAGTGCGACTTTATTTTTGTTACTGTTTAATTTGTAAACTAGGGATCGAAAGCTAATAGTAGGTCATTTCTAGTGTGTTCAAATAAAATGGTAAAACCTGTGTTTATATCAAAATCATGTAAGTTATCCTTTAGGTGATTAGCAAAATGCGACTGTCTATTATCCACTTTATTTAAATTAGAAAGATGTTCCTTGATCCTTGTTTTGAAATTTCTATAGGTTTTTCCAACATAGTAAGCATTACAATCTTTACAGTTTAGTGAGTAAACTCCTGATCTATCTAGTTTGTCTTTTTTGTCTTTATTATTTAGAAGTTTTTTATTTAAGGTATTATTGGTATTAAATGAAATTATATAATCTTTGATAATTCTTTTTATTATTTTGGCAATAATCAAAGATGGGTTACCCATAAAAGGTAAGCTAACATATTTTTTGTTGTTTTGTTGAACTATATTTTGGGGGTACCTAAATAGAATTTCTAATTTTTATTAATTAACTTTTTTATCATTTCTATATCATACCCATTGTTGTTGCAATATCTAAAATAATTTGACAATTGACTTGAACAATTGAATGCTGTAATATTTTCTGTTAAAACCAGCTTTGAAACAAAACCTGGTAAATAACTAAAACTATAATCAAAGGCATGATGCTGTAGTAATTGTAGACTGAATAATCTATGAATTCTACGATCTATACATACGTTTGTGAAAGTTTCAGCACACTCTCACTCATAATTTCAAACACACAGCAAATTGTTAGTTCATAGTGCTATTTTTTGAAATTACTTTGTTGTTTTATAGACTCCTGTTAACAACAGAAAATATTAGCAGACATGTTTGTCTTAGCAAACATTACAAAATAACACCAAAAATTTTATTTGGGATACAAAGCTTGACTTTCCTTTCTTTGAAAATTTCTTACCTTGGTACACATTATTTTCATTTACCTATTCATCCGTTTAATGCCTCTTCCGTTGCTGTTTTCACTGCTTCCATGCAATTAAGTTTTTCACCTTAAATTGTGTCATGTTGTTATTTTAGTTTTCATTACCTCTTTAAGGTTGTAATTACATTCTGTGCTTCATATTCGTGTATAATTTAATTAGTATTTTTTCTAAATCTTTCTACCTTATTTTTTATATCTTATTAATGTTAATGATATACAGCGGTTTTTAGCAGTGCTTCAGACTTTTGTTTAAAGTAGCTTTGAACTTTCATATCGCTACAGTATCATCTACCTTCATTATAATTTAAATGTTTGTTTACGTTTTATCTCATCTAAGAGTGAGATTTATTATCTTTTTCCTAAATTTTTTCTAGCTCAACTTGCGTTTTTATTTGAGTTGATTTGTCCAAAACCACAGAATGAAATGTGAAATATTTTCAGGTTGCACGGATAAGGAAAATAGAAAGTGCAACACAAGTGGCATCCGGTAGATCCAATGACGTCTAGAACACGATAACTTAATACGAACCATGACGATAATTGTAACGGGCAGTGTAGTGGTTGTGTAATCTCGTGAACTGCAAGTGTCTGAGTGTGGCTAAGCGCCGAAGACGATGCCTCCAGCATGCTTTTGCCAGACGAGACGTACGAGCAGGGCGCCGTGGTCGCAGGACATCTCCTGGCCATGCTGCGGGTCTACGATGACTTCCTGGCCCGCTACCGGATCAGACCCGAGTTCTTCTGCAGGTAATTGTTCACTGTTGAACGCCCAAAATCCAGTTGTAGAAGTAGAGTACATTGAATAAAAAAGAATTTATCTTATCTTATTTTATCTTATACCACTGTACAGGGTGCTGCATTTTGGATGTCCGAATAGGTGATCTCCGAAACTAAGAGGTTTAGAGAAAAACGAGTGATTGAGAAAATAATTTTGGTCAAAACCGCATCCCGCTATCGTCTTTTGTTTTCGACTTATAAACAATAGTTGACATTTTAGCGAAATCTTAAAAAAATTATATCTTCCTTATTATAAAACATACACATTTGAAATAAAGGCACTTTTTTACAGAGAATTTAGTAATGTTATCAGCGATTTTTTATAATCATCCGTTTAGCTTTATAATATAAAGTTTTTTTTTTAGATAGGAATCATAGTTGGCTATGACATTTTCGAAAAGTTTTTTTTTTGAACTAAAAACAATACAGCGTGACCCAGGGGTGTGTAATCGGTCCATAACTTTTTTGCTATTTGAAATATTGCCATACCGTTTTTATTACCGGATAGATCAAGTTAAAGTCCACAAACTACAAATATTTTTATTACACACAGGGTGTTATATACAGAGTGGTGAACCAAACTTATATTTTTTTAAATGAAACACCTTATATATTTTTGCATAATTGGATTCTACGCAAAAAAATAATGTAACTTTATATAAAATATTATGGGTCTATCTTTTCGTTTCGGAATTATTCAACTTTTCGTTATAAAAAAGACCAACATTGAAAAATCACTGCGAAGTCGCTTATGAATATTTTCCGATAAATTTGCAACAGAAAAACTTAGAATACCTTGCAGTTTTAGTAAATAGTCGACTTTTAGTTGAAGCACGCAGATAATATACAGAGTGTGTCTAAACGCAAGAATTGAATAACTCATTTTTTTCAAATGGAACACCATGTATTTTTTTTTCATGAATTGATAAGCTTTCTAATGGTATAGGGTTTGCATAGCAAATTTAAAATATTTTTCAAGATTTTTCAAAAAAATGTATTTTAATACAAGAAAATTTGTTAGCCTAGAATCTAGTAAGTCAAATAGTAATTTATTTTTTGATGTGTACTAATGTGACTAATTACATTAGTAATTTAATTATTACTTGATACATAAATGAATTTCACTCATTAAGAATTAATAATAAAATAAGTAAAAAAAGAAAAATTTCTTTTTGAATTCTTTAAGAAAAATTTCAAATTTTCTTTACAAACCGCATATCATTAGAAAGCTTATGAAAAATGCTATGCACACGTGTGAAGAAATACATGGTGTTCCATTTGAAAAAATGAATTATTCAACTTTTTGCGTTTTGGTACACCCTGTGTGCGTGTTTCAAATAAAAGTCGACTATTGCTAAAACTACAGGCTATTCTGAGACTTTCTGTTTCAAAATTTGTCGGAAAATATTCATAGTCGACTTTGCAGTGATTTTTCAAAAATTGGTCTAGTTTACATAAAGTTACATTATTTTTTTGCGTAAAATCCAAATATGCAAAAATATATAGGGTGTTCCATTAAAAAAAATATAACTATGATTCACCACTCTGTATACAACACCCTGTGTATAATAAAAATATTTTTAGTTTGTGAACTTTGAGTCGATCTATCGGATAACAAAAAGGGCATGGCAATATTTCAAATAGCAAAAAAATTATAGACCGATTACGCACCCCTGAGTCACCCTGTATAAATACAGTTTAATGATTAAAAAAAATCGCTGATAACATTATTAGATTCTCTGTAAAAAAGTGCCTGTATAATGTTTTTGTTTCAAATATGTATCTTTTATAATAAGGACGATATGAATTTTTTAAGATTTCGCTGAAATGTCAACTTATCAACTTAACAAAAGATGATAGCAGAATGCGGTTTTGACCAAAATTATTTTCTCAAAAAACGGACCCGAGAGATCCCCTATTCGGACATCCAAAATGCAGCACCCTGTACATTATACCATTGTTTTCAGTGAGAGAAATCAAATTTCTCTCACAAGAGAGATAAAGCTGTCAAATTTACTGTTACATTTAGCTTTATCTCTCTTGTGAGAGAAATGTGATTTCTCTCACCGAAAACAATATAATGTACCTAAAAAACTGCACCTGTAAGATAAAAGAATTTTTGACTTCAATTTTTCAATCACTGTATTTTGTGTTCATTTAAAGATACAATATACTCATTTCATATGAAATATTCAATTTTTGTACCTACCTAGCAGTATGTTTGCCTCGTAACTACTCTGAAGCCCAATATTCTGTTTCTCACAACGCGTTCTCAAAAGCATTTTTTCATAATCATGTCGGCAAATTATCTTCACCAAACACCAAAATTTTTTGGTACGAATGAATGGCTTCAGCCCTATTAAGTGTCTTATGCTTACTTTTGATTACACTACACAACAAATTTGAAATTTTTCTTTGTCTTCTAAGTGAAACATAAATAGTGTGTTTCTATAAATCTTCTAACTTTAAATATGATGCCAGTTTGATCTCATTACGACAGGTTTGTAAATAATGTCAACAGAAATTTTAAGAATTTATTTATTGCTTACAAAAATATTTTTTTTTTACAACTGAACACAAATTAGCCCGCAAATGTAGCAGAACGAAATAATAATTTCGCTCAGAAATTAATTTGTCAATTTTTTTTAATAAACTAACAAAACATAAACGTTAAAAAAATTATAGAAATAAAAATATCGTAACTTTATGAGTGATAAATTTTTTATCATATTCGTGAAGTATAGGCCAAGCAGTATTAAATTGTTCAAAGGACAAAACTTGTGTTAACACCTCTATTGAATCAGGCCTGAAGTTTGTCGGTTGGATTGTGCCACACACTTTATTTTCATTGAAGTTAAATTTAGGAGATTAAATCGGCCGGCTGAATAGAGCTTGGGAATTTATTCAGGATTAAAGCGTCGCTTTGAAATTGCATATAATAATCCAATTAAGCCTTCAGCACGCACCGAAAAAATTCATCATTTCGCCTGGAATTAGATTAATTCTGAAATCAATTTCTTCGGCATTGTCGATTGACAGCCTGGAAATCCTTACAATGAATTTGTTGTCAAGTTGTCTGTTTCTATTAAACGGGCGTGGAGTGAAATATTTAATTAACATTTTCTAAGGATTAGAGAAGTCAAAGCGACCCGTAAATTAAATTTTTATTTGGATACGAGGTCTATAAACTCGTCAATTGTTACCTGAAATTTGTTTTAATAATCGGAATTTATTTCGGGGCGCTTATAAATCACGCAGTGACTTTACAGTTAACGATGTGGTAAATTGTGTCAGCATTTCTTTGCTTTATTAGTGTCTTTGTCTTAAATTGCACTTTCTCGGTATTGAAAATATTTTAACGAACGTAAATTGCGACACTGCACATAACTTTTCTTTTGTGCATAAATCGGAAGTTATCACTATGATAATTTTGCTACTATCAATAATTAAGTTGTAGTTTAATTGGTCGCACATTTTGAGACAAAAGTAGATTTTCTCGTCATTAATCACCACAAAATGCTAATTTATGATATTTAAGCACCAAGAAAACAGAACTTCATTTTACTTTAATTACTTATTAAAGGGAAAAAAAACGTAACTGTTTCTACCTAGATATTAGCCTCGTATTTACAAAAAAATAAATTACGTGCGGACAATGATAATTATCTCGGCGAGAAAACATTATTTGATTATCTCGCCCAAGGAGAATATTGAATAAGGAGATTTTGTATTTCCGGCTTACTATAAAGCCATCCATCAAAATTAGATACCCTAATTATGTGTCTATCATCCTAACTTTATCAATTAATTTTTTACTGTAAACATTTCACGAGAACGGCCGCTATAATTAGTTAGACATTAGCTGTAATAATATTGGAGTTCATTCCTGAGACTTCACTTAGTTTGATTTATTGCTGTCGACAATAAAACTCGATTAAATGCAAGTAAACACTAGCCCGGCTCTTAAAATGTTCTTTAATTGATTATTACTATTAATGATATGCATTTTTAATCCTAATCCCTGTCTTCCTACTCAAAATTAATCTCTTTTGAGCACTTGTATACGAATTCACTTTTAATTTCCTCTTCCGTCTATGTAATTTTGGCCTAAAATCCTATGTGAAAATTGTTATTCCCACAGCAATGCGAATTGAAATTGAACACATAATAAGTAGTTGTGTTCAGTTGGGCTGCTCCATTCTTAAATCACAGCCCGAGAACAGACTCTTCACATGCACGTCCGCAGTTGGTGTGATGGGTTATTGAATAGTTTTTTACTTGTCAGCCAAAATAAATATGCTTAATCATAAACATTTAGTGTGTTTATAAACGTTTTTCTCATACTTCTCTAAACATAGTGCGAGTTTTAAAAACGTATAGTATAATTAAAAGCTTTTATTTAGCTCACAATGTTATCTTTCTGTCTGCTATTTTTTCGGAGCCAAATTTGAAAGGGTTCCTGTTGTCCCACTGAAGTGAAATTTGGCATACCTACATAATCTGCGTGACAATGCAATCCCATGTAGTTAAATACCCCCTAAAGGGGTTAAATGGGGTTTTGAAGTTTTAGGTTATGTTTACAAAGGGGTTCTCGATTTGTAAATTTGAGAGGGTTCCTGTAGTCGCAATGAAATGAAATTTAACATGCTTAATTAATCTGCGTGACAATGCAATTCTATATAGTTAATTACCCCCTAAAAGTGTTAAAGTGTTTTAAGATTTTAGGTTATGTTTACAAAGGGGTTCTCGATTTGTACATACCGTAACTTATACCGACATAGACGGTATGTTGGTCATTTGAACGTCACGGTAGATGCACAGTGTAATAACAATAAATCTATGCAATAAATGATGACTAAAAAGCAAAAAATAAAAATATATAAAAAAATGTTTTTTAAAAAAAGCTTTTATTTAAAAGATGCACTAAAAAGTAAAAAATAATGTATTTCAATCACAGGAGAATATTTTTTCTTACAGGTTAAAATTCTAAAATTTATCTAAATCTAAATTATCATAATGTAAAGACTGCACATACTAAATTACACTTCTAATAAATAAGAAGTGCAAATTGATTTTAGAAACAGTTAAAAACATAAAAAACCGTACCCACTTATTGGTTTTATATAATTTATTTTCAGAAAATACAGTTACAAGAGGAGATTAATGCCTCAAAGGTTAAAACATTTGGTTATTTTAATTTTATAATATATTTTTTGACAACGTGATAAATTTTATAATTAGCTTTATAAAGTGTAAAGCGGCAGAAACTAATACCATGTCATCACATAAATATCCGGTATAATTAACATAATGCTAATATAATAAATTATTTCTACCAGAAATTAATAATTTTTGTTATAAAATAATTTGCAAGGCAAACGGACGTTAGCGGTAAAGCGGTGTTGGGGACCCTAAAACGACTGAGCAAAATAAATGTTTATAGGCTTCCTGAATTCAAAAATTATGCTCGTGGTTTAGCAGGCAAAAATGGTGGAGGCGTTAACTTGCAGAATTCCCATTTGGAAAAGAATAAAATCTGGTTTGATCAGTAAAAACCGATGTAACTGGCTATTAAGGCTCTGTAATCGTTGGTGGGTTAAGAATTTATGAACATGAAACATTTTTTGCAGATATCGCGAAAAAGAAGCTTTGCAGAAACGGCTTAGTCGCGTGGTAGAAGCAGCTTCTCGGAGCAGTAGGCGACATTCTAGCTCCCAAGGTGAGTAACAGCTAAATCGCATTTATTTTTGAAAAAATGTCCATTCATTTAGGTATCGTTTTACACAATAGCGGTTTCTGAATCTCTTATAATTACAATAATTTGCGACGAGTTGTTCAGCGGACATCTGATGTCAAAATAAACGTCCGCAATTAACTTGAGAATGAGGTGGAATAACAGAAAAGCGCATTTGACGTCGCCATAACTCACCTTTGTCCATTATCAAGTTTCACTTACGAGTCCGATCTGGTAAAAGTTTGAATTATCGTGGAGGCTCTTGAAGTCTACCGTTGGTAATAGTGGATGGCTGGCTACAAATTACCACTAATTTAAGTATGATGAAGTGTGACTGGCTTTTTGTTTGCGTTAGATGGTGATTTATATCTTTTGTGTCGTTGGACGTATGAATTTTCAACATTTTTATTGTTTCTCTCCAACTAATGAAGTCGGACGGAAGTTTTGCTATCTCGGGTTTATCGTGTAATAAGTCAGCATATTTTATGATATACTCATCTGACATCTCAATGGAAATCTCGAATCCTATATAATAATTAATACATAGACACAGACGTGTTTACAATCACAAGTGGACACTTGCTGTTTCAGAGCTATTAGAACGGTAAGTAGTGATTTTGCGGCGCTCTACCGGAAAAAAACTACCGGCAAATCCTGCATTGGTTCTTATTGATAATTTCAGCCAATAAATATCGGCCTTTCACACATTAATCTCCGACTTTATTCAAATCTTTTTGCCGTGAAACTTGTTCGCTATGTTTCTTCACAACAAACATACACAGTGGTAACAAAAAATACAAACCATAATTTTATTAAACATAAGAAAAAATACTTTTGATTTTTACAAAATAGAAAACATAAATACGTCCTTTGGCCTAAAATAGAATTGGACTAATGAACAATGTGGAATTGTTTTTTTTGAGTTTTGCACATTCAGTTTGCGACTGGAGTTCCTCTTTGTGATATTTTATATTTTATTCTGTAAACATTCGGAAGCGAGATTTAGCATACTTTGAGATACTCATTTAAATGTTTAATCTCTGATGTCACCCCAAATTAGAAGCGTCACAAACATCCGCAAAGTTTTATACTCTGTGTTTGGTAACCCTTCCTCATCCAAATAAATCTTTTTGATGTGAAACTTTTACGTTTCTTTGCCACATACGACATACTGAAAACATAAAATAAAAAAACGAGATGTATAGTTTGTTAAATTTCTCCTCAAAAGATTAAACATAAGAGAGAATACTTCTAACCTTTACTATAAATTAGATTAAAAATGATTCCTCTGGGCTGAAATAAAAACCTAATCAATGTAACTTTATTCTAATGTTTTTTTCATTATTTACAGTCCTCTTGAGCATTTGCACACTCAAATTGCAACAGTTGTTTCAGTATACAGGGTGTCCCAGCGAGTTGGTAAAGTCCATTATTGTTCTTTAAATTCTAGAAGATTAGTATTTTATTTACAAAAGTCCTAAATACCAACCCTCTGGCTCACCCAAAATTATTTTCAAGTATGTTTATATTTTTTTGAATGGAAATAGTTATTTATTTATTTGAGTGTAAATCGGGTTTTTATTTCACGAATGGATTTTTAAACACCGAGTGTTAACGAGACGTTTAATATCCACGAGGTGAAATAAATGAACCGATTTACACGAAACGAGTTGGATACAACATTTTATTCTTCGAATTAGACTCAACACGGCTTAAAATTGCTTTAAATCTGCTAAAAATAATCTGACGTTTCGTACTGACAGTTGTCAAAACTTCCTTACACAGGAGAAAAACTGTAAATTTTGACAGTGTCGAAGAATAAACTATATTTTTTGCATTTTTTGATGCAGCTTTGAACATTGAGGTTTTTAAGGTCGATTTTGCTTAGTTTTTTAAATACTTTGCTTTTTTGAGAAGAACACGCTCTTTTAAATATTTGTTACATCCAAACTAAAAATCTTCGAAAATTACACTTTAAGGAAGAAGGTTTTAACTTTAAGGATGTTTTTTTTTAGCTCACGCAATCAATAATATAAAAAAATGAAGATTTGTTGCAATTTGAATAACTTAAAAATTTTAAATCGAACAGAGACTTTTATTGTCTCTCTAAAAACATTAACAGTTAAATATCTCTTAATGATTACTCAAAAGGAATTTAAGTTTCAAAATTATTACCTGAAATTATTATTTCAGTAGTCGAAAAGTAAAATGTTCAGCTAATAATAACTTTACCTAATGTAACCCTTAGGCCATTATTCATCATATTATAGTAAAATTACTAAAATTTTAATAATCCAACAAAGTTTAGACAATTTAATAATCTTTGAGAAGCAAAAACAAAACACAGGGTATTTTAATTTTTTTAAGTTACTCAACTTTTAACGACCTCATCATTTTTATACGTTATTAATTAATGCGCTAGACAAATATATCCCATTTCAGTTCATAGTAGAATTTTGCAACAACTCATTTGCATTTTTTGGAGTGAAATTGAGAATTTCTGGGCTCAAAATTTTTCGCTGAGATTTAGTTTAACACAGAATTGTTTTCTTATACAGAAACTTTTAATTTGTGCTTTATTTCACTCCAAAAAATTCAAATGAACGGTTGCAAATTTCTACTATGAACTAAAATGGGATACAGGGTGTTTCAAGTTTTAGGTCCAGTCAAAAAATAAATACTTCTAGTTGTCCAAAAGAAAAAAAATATATCTCAAACGATAAAGTTTCTAACACGCTTCAATTTGATGCTTTAATGTTATACGAAATTTTCATGGTATGAGCGTGAATTGTGAAAAACTAGATAAAAAATTTTTTGTTTCCAAATTATTGCAATCGTTTTCTCATAACAAAATTCCTCCTATTTTTTAAATGAGACTTCCGAAACTGAAACAGTAAAAAATCCAAGGCGTATGGAGCAATTGAAATTTCAATTTGCAAAAGATCAAATAAATGTTTTATCTTAGTCATCTTTGAAAAAACAGAGCTCGTGTCTTTGCTTGATTCACAAAAAATTGAAACTGTCAGACTAAAATTTTACTTGTCAATTAAAAAAATGCTCTTTTTTTTGCAAATTGAAATTTCAATTGCTCAATACGCCTTGGGTTTTTTACTGTTTCAGTTTCGGAAGTCTTACTTAAAAAATAGGAGGAATTTTATTATAAAAAAATTATTGGAATAATTTGAAAAAAAAATTTTTTAATGTAGTTTTTTGCATTTTACGCTTATATCATGAAAATTTGGAATATCAGCAAAGCATCAAATTGAAGCGTGTTAGAAACTCTATCGTTTGCTATATATATTTTTTATTTTAGAATACTAGAAGTATTTATTTTTTGACTGGACCTAAAACTTGAAACACCCTGTATAGTAGTACAGATTTAAGTTTGAGCTTGCCTCTTTAAAGTTGTGAAAATCCCACTTTTCTAGAATTCTTAGGGCCGGCTTATAGAAAGCTTCATTAAATTTTAATTCGTTGTCAAAAGTTAGCAATGCGAATAGACCAATCAAATTGGTTTAGTTTGGTCACGTGATCAGTTAATCACGCATTTAATTGCGGATTAAATTAATGACGCTTCTATAAACCGGTCCTTAATTTTTGTGTAATAATTTAAAAAAAATACAAGTTTAGATCAAAATCATCATTACTAAAAGCTACATTCAAAAATGCAATAAAATTTAGAGTGACAGGGGGTTGGTAAATAAAAAATAAATTTGTGTGTTAATTTTCTAAAATTTAAAGGTCATTAATGGAACACTGTATAAATTGTGTAAACTTTGGACCGATTTTAGCACACTTTTGGAGGTGGATTGAGCGTCTCATTTAAATGTTTAATCTCTGATGTCACCCCAAATTAGAAACGTCACAAACATCCGGAAGGTTATACCTTTTGTGTTGTAATCTTTTCTCATTCAAATTTCACTCTCTTTCTCGGCGTAAAAGTGCGTAAAATGAAATACCACAAAACGATTCACATTGAGTAAAAAAGGCCACGGTATGTTTTGATAAAAGAATTCAAGCAGCGTCCGTTGTAAATTGTGTTGAGGCTATCGGCTGTCATGTTCTTCTAAGGAGTGAACATACCGCACGTTGTACTTTGTCTCGTTATCTGTGTAGTGTTATCGAGATTACCCTGTCCCGGATGATTTTAAGATACTGGCTGTAGAACAATGGATTCTATTCCTATATTCAGCAAAGCGCTATTTCGTCTTGTAAAATTCTATAATTAGCTATTGAAAGAGTGATTTTTACATCCAGCTGAATTCCCGCTACAGACATAACGCCGTTTAATGCCCATAACTGTGCATGCTCAATCGAACTGCTTTAAATTGTTAAATGCGATTAGCAACTCTTTCATTTTTCAATTCCCGAAGGTATTGTTTCCTTAACGGTGATTTAATTTACGGGAAGGAAGGGTATGACAATAATTGATTTTCACGTAATAGAATTATTTCTTTTGACCCATCAGAATTGAACTGCAGGGAGCGGAAATTATTGCCGCTGGTGCTTCTATTAATCTAAATTTTCAAACGACGTTTCACATTCGATTAATTTTGTAACAAAGTTGGTGAAGAAATAATTTAAACAATTAAAATTGAACCCTGACCGCACTTATATTCAAAATCGAAAACTGGCAATTTGCAATTTGACGATAGGAACACATGTCTTACATAAATTCATTTCAATTTGATACAAAACGGCATTCACAACATATCTGTAAATTAATTTTACAGGCTCTATTAACTACCAATTAAATTTATTGCGTCGAACTGAATAAATAACTAAGTATCCTTTAACAGATTGTGTATCTAGCGTATTCTCGAATTGATTAGCGCGTTTCATCTTCCTTAATATGGTCATAAGCCTAATTATTAATGATTCAGAAAAATTCCCCTTGTGTATGCTTCTTTGTAGTATGTAGTATGTAGTATGTAGCATGTTAGGGAATGGTTTAGCCAAAATTTGAAGGTAGATAGAGAATGGCAAAACGAATCGATTAAGTGAAATGCATAGTTTTCCCAAAAAATCGCTCTGAACTTAAGGCCCCAACCCCTAAATTTTGAGAACCGCTGAACTGGAACGATAAAAAATAGCGTGTACTTTAAAATGATTGACAAAACGGCAGAGGTTAACTTCTAGGTCCACTCCATCATTATTCCATTAAATTTTACAAAAAGAAATTTATGCCATTACTGGTTTTATATTTTATTTTTTTTTTAATTCTGAAAAACTCCATGCGCCACTATGCCCACTTTGTTTAAAGAAAAAATTAACTGATAATAAACTACCATAAAGCACATAGTGGTTCTCAATAGATGGGTAAATAAAAAATTTTGAAGAAAGTATGCACTTTTTGGTAAAATGATTTAATAGTATATTATTTAACGAGTTTGAGTGTAAATCGGACGCTTTGGATTTTTAAACGTCGAGTGATAGCGAGAGGTTTATCATCCACGAGGTGAAATAAATGAACCGATTTACACGAAAATGAGTTGAATGCAACATTTTATTCTTCGAATTTGACTCAACAAGGCTAAAAATTGCTTTAAATCTGTTTAAAATAATCTGACGTTTCGTATTGAGAAATGACATGCAAAATTTGGCTTAACCATTCCCTAACATCCTGCATATATTTAAAAAGCGTCCTTAAGAAACAAAAACTATGGCACTACAGCCAATTGTGAGCTTGTCGTTTGCTTTCATAAAATAAGCATTTGGTTAGCATTTAACATTATTCATGAATGCCACCAAATCTATTAATTTTTAAATCTATTTTCTATTCTATTAATTATTAATTATTCTGTTAATTAATTCTATTTTTTTTTCA
The DNA here is from genome assembly GCA_939628115.1 of Tribolium freemani. Classification (NCBI taxonomy): domain Eukaryota; kingdom Metazoa; phylum Arthropoda; class Insecta; order Coleoptera; family Tenebrionidae; genus Tribolium; species Tribolium freemani. Next base: position 1,725,715 of record OW626785.1, on the reverse strand, counting down.
ATTACTTCAAAAGAAAAAGTCATTCAAATTATTGTTTTTGAATTTGAAGGATAACATAAATTTACAGTTATCGATAAACATTATGGTATTTTATAACTTGAAGCCTTCAGTTTTTAAAAGCTTTTATTTAACTCACAATGTTGTCTATCTGTCGGTTATTTTTTCGGAGCTAAATTTGAAAGGGTTCCTGTTGTCCCACTGAATTGAAATTTTGCATACTTACTTAATCTGCGTGACAATGCAATCCCATGTAGTTAAATACCCCCTAAAGGGGTTAAATGGGGTTTTGAAGTTTTAGGTTATGTTTACAAAGGGGTTCTCGATTTGTAAATTTGAGAGGGTTCCTATAGTCGCAATGAAATGAAATTTAACATGCTTACGTAATCTGCGTGACAATGCAATTCTATACAGTTAATTACCCCCTAAAGGTGTTAAATGGGGTTTTAAAATTTTAGGTTATGTTTACAAAGGGGTTCTCGATGTGTACATACCGTAACTTATACCGACATAGACGGTATGTATGCACAGTGTAATAACAATAAATAAAGACTAAAAGCAAAAAATAAAAATACATAAAAAATGTTTTTTAAAAAAAGCTTTTATTTAAAAGAAGCATTAAATAGTAAAAAATAATGTATTTCAATCACAGGAGAATATTTTTTCTTACAGGTTAAAATTCTAAAATTTATAAAAGCTCTGGGAGTTATAAAACTACGGCAGGACAGAATTACTTTGTTCAGTTGACAACTCCCAAAGCTTTTATAAATTTTAGAATTTAAACCTGTAAGAAAAAATATTCTCCTGTGATTAAAGTACATTATTTTTTACTTTTTAGTGCATCATTTAAATAAAAGCTTTTTTTAAAAAACATTTTTTTATATATTTTTTTAACTAGCTGGAAATAAAGTCAATATTTAGTTTCATTGAACATTTAAATTTAAAATTTCCTATAGGTAGCCCGTTTGAGGATACTTACACATTTCTCAAAACATTAACATTAATTTTATAATTTTATAAATTCTGATCAGCACTGCACTCGTAAGTTGTGACAATAAAACCAATTAATTAGAAACTTGATGATATTTATGAAGATAATCCGTTAGTATCCAGTATTTAATGATTTTAAGTTTAAGTAAAACAGTAATAAATATCATCGACTGGTTTTTTATGACATTATGAGAGTTTAATGTGACTTTATTGCTCGTCAGTAATTTATGGGTTTATCGTACTGTAAGCAAGATAGTTCGCCCACGAAACGAAATTCATTACAAACACTTAGATATCGGATTAGTTTAATTAATTAACCAAACATTTACCGAATGGTAATTAAGTGTTTGGATTTCTTCCATTAAACTGTTATCGCCTTCATGTCTATTATGCAGAGCATTTGCACAAGCACATTCAAATCGAACGTTAAATTATCAACTATCTGATAATTACCATGGTTTCGACCGGACGACAGCTGGACAAAGATTAATTAAAGGATCTCGATGTAGACTAGTCTTAACGCTGCACGTACACCTTGTTAAATTAGTTAATCGCTAAATAATAATTAATTCATGTTGGTGGAGACATTATGCGCACCGACAACACTCATCCATATGGATGACTGGCCACAGTTACAGCCACGCTAACGTTAAAATTATAAAGTTTAAGGCATCCCGAACATTTACATACGATCCGGCTTCCATTAACATATCTACCAAGCAACAAACAAACGTCCGTCGGTCTATTTCATGTTATGAGCACACGACATGCGACGACATTCTTTAAGATCTGCACCATCCGAATTCCGATCAAAAAAATTACGACTCCCATACGGCTCCTGGAACAGATTCGAATTTTAAACAAATCGCTTTTTCGGTTTAGCGTTTTCAAGCACGCAACAAGAAATAGCACAGCAATGTTTTAGCAAGATTTGCATAAATTGAAGCTAATGCTACTAAATTAATATTAGGAATTTTAGCAGTTCTGCCGGTATTCCGATAAATAAGATAAACACCAGCTATGTGACTGAATTAATTGATTGAGATTCTACAAAATTGTGACAACTGTTAACACATATTTTGAGGTTTTTTGGTCGCTCGCTGTGGGTGTTTTACAAGTCAAAATACCGCAAACAAATAATTTTTCACTAAGATATTCTGCAGATATAATGTTAATGTTTGTATGTCAGCTGTCGATATTGTGGTAGTTTAGTTTCCAAACAAAAATTTTAAACTCCTTTAAGTAAAACCGGGGCATTTCATAATAAATAATAATGTTTAGAAGATTAATTTGTCCTACACAGACAGCAAGGGAGTAGTCTTATGTTAGACCAAGCCTTATTTCTTCAATTATTTCTCGTTATCTCGACATTTGTGGTTAGAAACTGTTTTTATAAATGCAAATGTGCCTAACAACTGAAGCAGATACATATCCGTAACAATTTGTTTTATTAGCTGGAGGGAGCCATAAAATAATCTGAAAAAGGAGGACGAATGCAATGCATTTTTATTCTTTGTTTAAAATAATTACGAAGCCCCTTTAAAATTAAGGCAAATTTTCTATCATGAAGAGAAGATAAAATGGCTACTTAACTTTAAGATCGTCTAGATGTGTAGACATTAAGTGTTATCCTTTTGTGGCTTAGTCGGTCTTGTAATGGTTCTGAAGAGTAATTAGGCAGTAACAACAAGAAGGCAATTTGTAAGACAAAATACTTTAATTGGCTGGTTCCTCGTTGTTTTGTATTCAAGTTGTGGCAACTGCTATAAAAGCTTTTTGGATGCGATCTTGAGTTCTTACTAAAAAAATATATATATAAAAATGATTTAAAAAAAAGCTTTTATTTAAAAGATGCACTAAAAAGTAAAAAAAATAATGTAGGTATTTCAATCACAGGAGAATATTTTTTCTTACAGGTTAAAATTCTAAAATTTATAAAAGTTTTGGAAGTTGTCAACTGAACAAAGTAATTCTGTAATGACGTAGTTTTATAACTCCCAAAGCTTTTATAAATTTTAGAATTTTAACCTGTAAACCTGTTAACCTGTGATTGAAATACATTATTTTTTACTTTTTAGTGAATTTTTTAAATAAAAGCTTTTTTTAAAAAACATTTTTTTATATATTTTTATTTTTTGCTTTTTAGTCTTTATTTATTGCATAGATTTATTGTTATTACACTGTGACGTCCAAATGACCAACATACCGTCTATGTCGGTATAAGTTACAGTATGTACAAATCGAGAACCCTTTTGTAAACATAACCTAAAATTTGAAAACCCCATTTAACACCTTTAGGGGGTAATTAACAATACAGAATTGCATTGTCACGCAAATTTCGTAAGCACGTTAAATTTCATTTCATTGCGACTACAGGAACCCTCACAAATTTACAAATCAAGAACCCCTTTGTAAACATAACCTAAAACTTCAAAACCCCATTTAACCCCTTTAGGGGGTATTTAACTACATGGGATTGCATTGTCACGCAGATTATGTAAGTATGCCAAATTTCACTTTAGTGGGACAACAGGAACCCTTTCAAATTTGGCTCCGAAAAAATAGCAGACAGAAAGATAACATTGTGAGTTAAATAAAAGCTTTTAAAAATGGATACTTAAGACACTGAATTTAACAATAGCTAACGCAATAGCTGTACAAAATTGTTGATGAGCTCATAAAAATTGTAATACCAAGTCGAAACAAATTGCCAAGTGTAATTGCAGGTTAGAACTTTGTGTCGAATTAACGTGAATTAAATGAAAGCTTATGTATAAGCGATGATAGTCCATGATTATTCACCGTTTTTTGTACATCTTTCGTTTTCTTGTTGATCTAAAAATACTCTTAATCCAAATGTGAGTGGTTCAGTGGCGGAACTAGCTCTTCATTTTTGGGTGGGCACATAGGTGGGCTAACAAAATTTTTGTTGGGCACATATTTAATTTCAGTAACAAACAATTTAATCTTTTTTCTTTTAAAACTGTCGAGATTTCATTCAATTTGTCTGTTAACAAAAAAAATCTGCAAAAGTTTGAAAAACAATATCATGTGTTTTCTCTGAAACTTTTTATTTTACCATTTAGAGTTGTCCCAGCTTTGTATCTTCCAGTAAAAATTTTCAGGCTTAGCAACAATTAATCTCAAAATGTATATACTTTGGAATACATTGAAATACTAATATCCCTACAATTTTGATTAGAAAAAATTTGATTAAAAGAATTAAACATCCTCGCAGTTTACATAGACTTCGCATCTTCGCAATTTCTGATTCAATTCTTTAATAATCAGAGCCAAAAATTAAGTCTTTCGTTTGTCACTGAATTACAAATAAATGTCGTACGACATAACGATGGTCTTCGTAATTTCAAGTTCAAATCTGAATCTGATGCAAAATACTTACCTATTATCGGTTTCAGTGAAAACCAACAAGTTTTAGCAGATGTTTTTTACCTTTTTTCACAAAAAACGTGGAACAATCTCTTAGGGAATCTTTAATTATTTATATAAATTTATTTTTATACAAAGTTGTAAAGATTCAAAATAAAACTGAGATAAAGTAAATTATACTCTGCAATAAATGTGTGGATATTTTTGTAAACGGGTAAGTAATGCATACAAAAATTACAAGAGTTACAGTGTAGACAATACCTAATAGTATTTATACAAACAATATAAAATTTCAGCATCTTCGACTTACTAACGAAAAATTAAGATTTTTTTGAATAACATATCCTAAGATGTCTTTTCGTGTCGTGGTGTCGACTGTGCTAAAGAGCAAGATTTTGGTATCATTAGCAAAGAACTTGATTTGCTAATTTAAAGCGGTTTGAAATTTTGAACTCATATGCAAATAAGTCACAATTTATTGGAAATTTTTCGGGTGGGCACAAGGGTGGGCCAGCGTTTTTTTAGGTGGGCATTGGACCACCCGGGCCCACCCCTAGTTCCGCCACTGGAGTGGTTTGTTTCTTTTAAAACTAGCAATCGGGAAAGATGTGTGATAATTTGAATGAGTTGCAATTGGCTCTGGAGTTGCTGACTGATTGTTTTCAGGAAGCAGTTCTTGAAGAAGACGGGCAAATGCTCTAGATTGAGTGAATTATTTTTCAAGTACCTATGCTGCATTTTGGATGTCCGAATAGGGGATCTCAGAAACTAAGAGGTTTAGAGAAAAACGAGTGACACATTCTAGGGTCCGTTTTTTGAGAAAATAATTTTGGTCAAAACCGCATCCCGCTATCATCTTTTGTTTTCCACTTATAAACAAAAGTTGACATTTCAGCGAAATCTTAAAAAATCGCAAAAACCCGCGATATTTGTATCAACTCCATGGTAGCACCTTAGTCAAAGTCGAGAGTCACGTCGACCTGGGTCTTGAGATCTCTTCCGATCTGTCGTGGACAAGGCACATTAATAGAGTAGTCAAAAAAGCTAACAGTGCAACTTACATTTTCCGCAAAGCTTTTCAGGGAACACAAGCGGCAGCTGTGATAAAACTTTATAAAGCGTTTATTCGTCCCATGCTTGAATTTGGCAATGCAGTTTGGCACCCCACATTGGTTCGAGATTCCAACTTGCTAGAGTCGGTTCAGCGTCGAATCACCAGAATTCCATTTGGACGAATTCGACCCTGCTACCCCGAAAGATTAAAAGTCCTACATCTGACCACCCTAGAAGATCGTAGAGTCAGAGGTGATCTGATTACTACCTTTAAGGCTCTTACAGATGCTGATCCTTGCATATGGAATCTTTTCGTGCTGCATGGTCAGGATCGAACTCGTGGACACCAGCTCAAACTTAGAGGGGAATCATTTAAGACCACTGCCCGACAGTATTTTTTACCTTTAAGAGTATTTCACAAATGGAACTCGTTGCCAGATAAGTTGTTAGACTGCACGTCGGTCTTACAATTCAAAATTAATTTGGACAAGTACTTAAACCTGTAATGGAACTACAAAGCTCTCTTTTTAAGAGGAACGGTAATTGAATTAGCCGTTTAATCAGTTATTGCTCATTCCCAATTGTAATACCATCAGCGCGGGCAATACAGGGTTTAACCCTCTGCTCGATCGCCCTTCTAATAATAATAATAATAATAATAATAATAATAAAATTCATATCTTCCTTATTATAAAAAATACACATTTGAAACAAAAACATTATACAGGCACTTTTTTACAAAGAATCTAATGTTATCAGCGATTTTTTTTAATCATTAGTTTAGTTGTCATAACACAAAGCTGTATTTTTTTAACTAGGAATCATAGACGGCTCTGATATTTTTGAAAAGCTTATTTTTTTCTAATTTGATATTTCTATATGTGTAATACATTATTTTTAAATATTTGAAAAAAACATAACATTTTCCTTTTTCTTTATAGTAGGCCATAAAAAAATTTGGGATTTTCAATTAAAACTATGAAAAATATATTACCCAACAAGTATTTATAATTTAATAATTTTTGAAACACTGATTAATTTAAAAACAGCATCATAAATTATTATTAGATCAAATTTTTGCAATTAATAAAAATTATTTGTTTTTAGATTTAAAATGGCAAGCTTACTGATTGCTATTCTATTTTCTAATTAAACATGCAATGTCGGAAAAAGAAAAATCTTATTAATTGTGTGATTGCTTGTCAATAAAATTTTATTTTACAAAAAAATGTCAATCCAAACACCAAAATCAAATCCCATCTGCGGTAAAAAAAATGCATAACATTATCAATGTCACCTCCATTGCACTTCACTAAATCATAAAAAAGTGTTATCAAATGGTAGTGGCACATCGTTTTTAATTTTGTTCACATTTTTTATTCATTTAAAAAAATATAAGTTTGGTTCACCACTCTGTATATAACACCCTGTGTGTAATAAAAATATTTTTAGTTTGTGGACTTTAACTTGATCTATCCGATAATAAAAACGGTATGGCAATATTTCAAATAGCATGGACCGATTACACACCCCTGGGTCACGCTGTATTGTTTTTAGTTCAAAAAAAATAAGCTTTTCGAAAATGTCATAGTCAACTATGATTCCTGTTTAAAATAATACAACTGTATATTATTACAACTAAACTAATGATTAAAAAAAATCGCTGATAACATTAGATTCTTTGTAAAAAAGTGCCTGTATAATGTTTTTGTTTCAAACGTGTATTTTTTATAATAAGGAAGATATGAATTTTTTAAGATTTCGCTGAAATGTCAACTTTTGTTTATAAGTGGAAAACAAAAGATGATAGCGGGATGCGGTTTTGACCAAAATTATTTTCTCAAAAAACGGACCCGAGAATGTGTCACTCGTTTTTCTCTAAACCTCTTAGTTTCGGAGATCCCCTATTCCGACATCCAAAATGCAGCACCCTGTACATGAATATATTTTTTTGTAAAATGTGTTTAATTTGAAAATTCAGTTCGTTTGTAATTCTCGGATGTGCATGTAGAAAACGTTTTCATTTCTCGTGATTCAGTCACAATGGCGGGCAGATCGGGCGATCCCTCGCTGCATTTGCAATTGATGCGTTCGTGGTCCAGGAGTCAGTGGGTTGCCCGGTGAGCCGGTGAACACCGACCTGGCATTGTTGCTGTTTTTGTGTCGGACAAGTTTCGCGACTTTAAATCAGACAGCTGGCAGGTCGCTCTTCTGCTGCGATCCGTCACTGCCCCACGTAATGAGACGACGCTGTCATTTCACCTATCGGTGACAGATGCTCCTGTTTTATTATAAGGCTCATTCCGGGCCGATCCTAGATTAGCATCTGCTATACTATTCATGATCTCGAACTGCTTTGCATGCAATAATCCGACGCAGATCCAAGAAATATTGCTATGGGAGCTCTTAATGTTTGATGCCAAGCGAAATCTCACTCAGTTTTTAAACCGAGATATTATATTATTTATGGTCCGTTTTTTTTAATAAACAATTGTCAGTGTCAAAATCAAGTATAAAAGTAGTTCATATCGCTTTAAAAGGGAAAATTGAGAAATTAGATTACGTACCCGGATTTGGGGTGAGCAATACACCTAGTTATATACAATATGCTGCTTCAGATACAAGTACACTACTTTATTAACCGTTTCAAAAGTATAAAAATGCCAACGTCGCATTCTACCGATTTATTTTTTTAATTAAGATTGATAAAATTGTAAAATAGTTATTAATGATTAGATCTCTTATTGCAAGAATAAATTACATTACACAGAGAAAAGCATTTCTTTAATTTTAGTATTTGTGTTTGTTTGAATCGCATTTATTTCAAATAATTAAATGTTATTTATTTTAAGAAAATTTAATCTTAGACCAAGTAAACTGAAATGTTTGATGAAAGTAATGCATTTATTTCATGATAGTTGATCACTATTATTATTTCAATGCAAAATAATTTTGAAGTAAAGAAATAGTTTCTTTAAATCAAATTAACTGTATATGTACTTGTAAAATTTGTATTTTATTAAGTCCAGCACAACGACAGTTTCCATATAACGAATTCGATTTCCAATTAAAGATATATTTGTTTGAATTTTGGACAACACTTGGGCAGTCAGAAGATTTTGCAAACAAGTAAGAACTTGTGGCGTAGTAGTTATGTGTTGCGCCATTTTGCATCAGAGTCGGAGGGCCGAAGTACTTAAGTGAAAACTAAAAAAACATTCTACTTGATACTGCGGCCTTTATTTATCGCTGGATTTAATTTTTGTATGCAGTGTTATAAAATTAAACTAAACTTTTCGAAAATAGTTCTACTTTCAATTAGGTCATCATGTGTAAAAATGACCTTTGGAATAAAATGCTCTTAAATCTAAAGATGGTACTGAACTGATTTTAAGCATAATCCATACAGAAACCTTTTTGATAAAATTTCTGTGTACCTATACCTACTCGTAAAAATGTACCTACCGCCTACCGTTAATTTTTTATTACAGTGAAACTTCCTTGTGTGACGGCACTGCAGCTTTCAGCTTACGACTGATAGAATAGAAAATTCAATATAAATAGTCGGATTGTAAAGCTGTCAGATAGTTCGGTTTTAGAACTCATAGACAGTTCAGTTGTAGAACTTATTGTTCCTGAATTGTAGTGTAGTGAATGAAGTGTCCCTATTCTCGCACATTCTACACATGCAACACAGTGTTTTTTTTATAAAATTTTCTTGTCCCAAAAAAAATTACCATTCAAAACAAAAAACTTGATAATTTTAGTAAAAGAAATATATTTTTAAAAGGAACAACTCAAGTCATTGAAACAACCCGATATATTGTAGAATCAAATAAATATGATTATTGAACCAGATAACACTTTTATGCATTAGAAGTAAATGTTTTTTTATATGAAAACTAAAGTTTTATTTAAAATTAAAGAAATGTTGTTTTCTTTTAACAAATTATTGTTTTAATATATACAAATAAATAAAACTAAAGAAACAAACAAATTTTTTCTTGCCCATATAGAAACAACAAATTTCTTTGAACTAAATAAATTTTGTTTGATACAAAATATTTTTTTCTCTGTATAGCGATAATTTTTTTGAAGCGCATGAATAATTTATAACAGCTAATTTTGAGAGAAAATGCGACGTTGGCGTTTTTATAGTTTTGAAACAGCTAATACAAATAATAACTTTTATTCTTCGACAATGTCAAAATTTACGATTTTTCACCAGTGTAAGAAAGTTTTGACAACTGTTTGGCATTTCTCAATACGAAACTTCAGATTATTTTTAACAGATTTAAAGCAATTTTAAGCCTTGTTGAGTCTAATTCGAAGAATAAAATGTTGTATTCAACTCGTTTTCGTGTAAATCGGTTCATTTATTTCACCTCGTGGATGATATAAACCTCTCGCTATCACTCGACGTTTAAAAATCCACTCCTGAAATAAAGCGTCCGATTTACACTCAAACTCGTTAAATAATATACTATTCTCTTATAGGTATTAATAATGTTGTTGCTTATTCCATAGATATGAGTAGAGGTAGTACACCTTTATTCTACAAGTGGTTACTATGGGACATTATTTGATTTAGTTATTTTTTATCTTACTCGATGGAATAAAGTGGCCAGTTGATATTATTTGGTGATTTTTTTGTTCTATATTCGGTGAAAAAAATTAACAAAAATTTATCAATGTACCTATAAGAGAAAACGCTGTATTATACACTTAAAGAAAAGTAGGCATTATCTGCTCGTGATTACTTTCTGAAACATATCACTCACAGATAATCAATTACAGATAATAATAAATGAGCCGTAGAATTCACTGGAACGAACCGTTTTGCTCTACGACTTTCAATTTTTGAGTTATGAATTTTTTGCTCAATAAAGTTTTCACTACGAAATAAATGACTACCCTAATTTTAAGCAAAAAAATTCAAAATTTTAAAGTTCGTGAAAATCTGGTATAATACAGAATATGAGCCGCTGGAACAAACTATTTTGCTCTACGACTTTTAGTTTTTGAGTTATGAAATTTTTTGTTGAATAAAGTTTTCCACTATGCCTAATTTTAAGCAAAAAATTTAGAATTTTTAAATCTTGTGAAAAACCGACATAGTATGTAAAATGGGCCGGAGAATTCACTGGAACAAACCGTTTTGCTCTACGACTTTTATTTTTTGAGTTACGAATTTTTTTAATGTAAAACTTTAAATGCCTCTGTTTCCGGAATTGCTGCCCGGAGCGGCTCCGGGTTTTGACGAGAAAATAGAGAATTTCAAGCGCTATTCAATGCTTTATCGATTGTTGCTCTAGGTCTTATAGTTTTCGAGAAAAACGCAAAAAGAGGTTACCATTTTCATTTGGTGTTAACAAATTTTTCAATTTTTTTATTATCTTAATTATGGCAAAACTATTCGAAAATGTGGAACTATTCTAGTATAAGCTTATGTAAAATAATCCGAGGAATCGATTGGCATCGAGAAAATCGCCATATTCCTAATAATTTTTTAGTTATGATTTTTTTTTATTTTACCTACTTTTGCGTTTTTCTGAAATTCTTTCGAAAACTATAAGTCGGAGAACAATAATCTTTATTGAAAAAGATAGATAATTAAAAGAGCTTTCCAACGATAATAAACTTCCATGGGTTATCTCTAATAATTCCGGAGTCAATAACTCGATAAATGCATAAAATGCATATTGTCGCATAAAATTGCGACAATAATTACAAAAATCAAAAATATTAACTTTTTTACTTTTAACAACTCCAGAGGGTTGTAAAGGCATAGAACAGTCCATAAAACTTTGCTAGAGTGAGTAAATTTTTTTTTATTTTTAAGAAGTGTCTTCAACAATAAAATTTTAAGCAAAAAAATTCAAAATTTAAAATTTTTAGCCGCAGAATTCACTGGAACAAAACTTATTAATTTCTAAGTATAGGTAAGCTTGACGGAAATGTGAACGTTCCAGATCCAAATTCAAATGATCTTCAAAAATTTAGTTTGTTTAAAATTTCATTAACAATAAGTCGGCAAAATCACTAAATAATGTGGCAAATTGAACCATACAGGCAATTATTTTGCAAAAACTTGTCAAAAACAAGATAAGATCAAAAAAAAATTATAAGTTCAAACGTTTCAAATCCTCACATAAAGTGGATTTTACAAACCCGCGCAGTTTAAATCCACTAAAATGCTTATAAATCTGCCTCTTGCGGCTTAATGGTATCGGTTAAATGAAGCCCATTTAGGTGCCATTTAATTGCTTATTAATTTACTGCAAAGCGGAGCTGCTCTGACACGAGAATTAAATTGCCTACATACCTACCACATTTGCGGAAAAACATTGCGCAAACCTGAAACTGCTGGAAAAGTGACACAACTTATTAGTGTTTTAAAATTGCAACGAGAGCAGAAAAAGTTGAGGCAAGCCAGTAGTGAGCATCGAATGCGTGTGTTGGGGTAATATGTTATAAATCAAATGTCGCTTCTGCACTCCTCGTTACTTAAAGGATTAATTGCTTGCTGCTTATTACTTACAAAGTAACATGATATCTCTATAAACAACGGTTTCATATGGTAGGAGCTTTGTTGGTGGCACACATTTTTCTGTGTACTTTACAACAACACTTGTAATTAAATTAAATTGAGGAAACATTTAGCAAATAGCTACAACAATCTTCTTTAATTTTAAAGAATAAAGATTGTAAGATAGCTGTAAATAAATATTTGTTATGTAGGCACTTACTGTTTATGTGTATGAGATTTTTTACTTGAAATATAATTTTCCTTCGGACGACTCTACTGAATAGAAATTTTACAAACATTAGTAGCGTTGTTTCTTCTTATAGTTTGCTTAGGCAAACGTGTATAATCACAAAGAGTTAACTAAATCAAAGCTACAGAATACTAATATTTATTATATACAATGTGTTTAAAAATAACAATGATAATAATTGTGATCTTTATTAGGTTTCGGCTGTGAACGGACCCAATGCATACGTAGCTGTGACAGACTGACTTTCCGTGTAAGAATTTTGTTTTGTGGTTACAATAATCTAAAACCGCAGTCTGCAAATCACATAACTAATTTACCAGGCTTAAAGATCTATTGCCTGTATAATTTCCTAAGAAACCGGAGATATGGAAATTTATTCAATGAAATTCTACACCTCGGCATTATAAATTACCTAGATTTAAATAAATGTGCCTACTTCCGAAGATAAATGATGATAAATCTGCAAAAAAAATAAAGAGAAACATTCGTCTTCCTGAAAAATATTCCGGGCATGTTCCCTAGGCAACCAGTTTTACACCTTCGATTATCTACAGAAATCTCAAGACAAGAACAGACATTCAACGAAAGTTGCCTACGGTGGACACAGATGGCGGCAGAAAAATGTTCAACAAACTTGTTGCAATATTTTCTCGAATAATGAATATGTATGGCCGGCTGAAATTTGTGCTGAAACGAAAAATTGCCAATGAAAGAAAAATGACCATTTTATGAGAATATATCGCTTGCCACTTTCTTCAAACGAAATTGGATATCCCCCAAGAGACAGCAACAAACACTTGGAGATTTAGTTTAGATGGAATAAATATTCCCTAAATGAAGCAAAAACACCAAGAATGCTTTAATGGTCAATAAAAACCCATTGGTAATCAAGAACTGTTAATACAAAAAATCTCTTTTATAGCCTTGTAGACTCCACGTTTTTAATAACTTGTTCGATTAATTTTTAGCTTCAATCACGTCCGGAGGTACAAAAAAGCCGTAACAAATTAATCACAAAGAACGTTTGCGATGGATATCCTAAAAGTAATAATTTAACGGATGAGAACCATGAATTAAATAATTTATTAATTAAGACGCCTTACAGTTGTACTCTATAAATCACCATCCTAACACTTTTTTGCAAATCTTGAATTTATGATTGTCGCAGATATTTTACATTTACGATTTTACAAACTCGTGTTGTTGAGGAAATCGAGGTCTTCTGCAGAGACTTCAACCAGCGATAAGGCGACGAACTTTGTCTACCGACCATAATTTGTAAATATAACGAACAAGTCGTTTTCGCTTTCTTAGGTCCGGTTTCCGGGAATTTCTCGGTTTATGTTGTAAGTCGGTTGTAAATTTTATTATAAGATCGAACACGTGTGCTCGTGGGAAACTTTTCAGGTCTGACCTATCGGATTTATTCTGGATTTTGAAGTGTGTGGCAATTAATTGACGGCATTCATTACAGAAATGTTAATGTGATGGCGTCCACGGGATGTGAGAGATTTATATCTATATCTGGCCCAGATGCTTGAGTTAAATCATGGACGAACCATAAATCTGTCGAGGAAATTGTGTTCAATTGAAATTTATCACGATAATGCGAAACTGGAGGTAACTAGATGCTGGACACTGGAATCGATATAATGAATCGCATATAGTGCAAAGTTTCTGGCTGAGGAACATAAAACCTATAAATAAATTCAGTTTCTCTAGCTTTATTATGTCTAAATCGTTTTTTTATGGTGATGTAATTTAATGTTTAATTTGCTAGTTAGCTAAACATTTGGTACTCCATGAGACGCAATTTTGTGATTTTTTCAACAAATGTCTGTTTAATGTTGCAAGATGCATATGATCTGAACGACCAAAAAATTACTAACCCCCAAGATCTAACTTTGTAGAGATATATCACAATTTTTTGCTCTTTTTGCACTGGCATGGGAACTCAGTTGTCTGTTATCCAAACCCAAGAGATTGTGCGAGACTTTTGAATCACTCTGTCGGCTACCAACGATAAAAAAATGAAAAAGATCTTTTACAAAACTCCATAAACCAAATTAAATAGTCATTTATTTATTTAAAAAAAAACTTGCTCGTTATCTGTGAGTGATGGGTTTCTGTAACGAGTAAACGTAGGACGAGTTTCAGAAAAGTTTCACAAGCCAGATTATGTCAAGTTTTCTTTAAATGTTTAGCAAATTCCGAGCTAGATACATTTTTTCTTTTGGGCAGTTATTAAAATAAAAATCAATTATCCCAATTGCGTCTATTTTCTCGTTATAATGGCAGCTGTAAAATTAAAAGATCGCCAAATTAATAGATAATATCTAATAATAGGAAGGTTCTTTCAAGGTTCTAATAGCTTGCACCTCTAAACAAATGGCTGAAACATAAAAAAGTCGCAAAAGACAGGGACTATTTTTCTACACACCAGTGGCCATTGAGTTACTAACATGAGATCGAAAATATACTGAATTAGAGCAAGCTTTGAAAGTGAAGTGTAACTTTAGCCACATCATATGCTGTGTAAAACCAATATAAGACAACATAACTTCAAAAGTGCGGCCGTAAATAAACGGCTAAAATGTGTCTAAAGTGTAAATAAACGGCTAAAATATGACTAAAGTTCTGCAGGCACAGCTTGCTCTAATTGAGTTTATTTTCGATCTCATGTTATTATAGGTCAATACCAGTTTCTTTAGTATCCTTTTTTTGAAACCATTTTCCGCTTCCTTCTGACTTATTTTACAAAAATTAAATAAAACTTTGAGATGCCAAATTCATATACAGGCTGTTTCACATAATTTTACGGGACCTGTGCCTGTAAAATGCATCAACACTACATATTCCGATACGAACTCGATTAAAAATTTTGAAAATTGTTCGCCCCTTCAAAAATTGCAGCATTTTATTATCCGTTTTTTTTAATAAACAATTGTCAGTGTCAAAATCAGTAAGAATTTTTGCTATATGGCTTTAATTGAAGAAATGTGTATAACTAGGTGTATTGCTCACCCCAAATCCAGGTACGTAATATAAATTTAATTTCTCAATTTTCCCTTTTAAAGCGATATGAAGTACTTTTATACTTAATTTTGACACTGACAATTGTTTATTAAAAAAACGGACCATAGTTAGTGATTAAGATAGATGAATTAGAATCAATTCTTGATCGAGGAATAAACTGCACCCCAAATTTTGTATACCAGATTTCTTGTAATTTACTCATTCCTTTGACTTCTCAACATTTCTCTAAGATTTTCCCTAATTTTTTAGAATGATTTCCCGTGATTTCCTCGAGATTTTCTCAATTTCGTGTGTCCTCTGCGGTCTACCCATTAACCCATTCGTTCATGATTATTGATTATTATTTTCCAAAAATTAAATAAGTAAATGTGTATTTATTGTATCTACACTTTGGGTTCACTTTGATAAAAACCATTATGGTGCAGATGACTAACCTGTTACCATAACAACTCATATAAAAATTAATGCCAATGGTACGCTATTTGCACGACAATGGTTTTTATGAAAGTGAATCGGTATTTGGTGACTTTTGTATATTAGGCGGATGCCTCATAAAGTTGTGTGAAACACCCTGTATCACAAAAAATCCTGTTAAGTATTGAATAATTTCAAATTCAGAAATGTGATGTCTTTGAATTTGTTTTTAATAAAAGTAAAAAACAAAAATTTTTTTATTTGGTAATTTCAACTTCAAAATTATCAAGTAAAAATTATAAAAAAAAAATATCAAAAAAATGGAAGATGAGAGATCAAAAGTCTGACCTTTTTAGAAATAGGGAAGTGATCTTATACGATTATACTTTTGTAGAGAGATAAACCTAATTAGAGAAAATGTGAAGCGAGCAAATGGTTTTATTTTGCATCGTGATAACGCACATTGCTCTATTTATTTGGTTTATTATTCTGTGACTTTTCTGAAACCAGAAATCGTCAATCACCAAACGTGAAAAATTTCTAAAACTGATACTTTAAAAAGTTGGAATAAGTGTATGAAAAGCCAAAGGGAATATAACGTATCGTATTTTGTGTTATTTGATCATTCACCGCAGGTAATTAAAGTTAGTATTTTAATTTTTGCTAAAGGCAAAACCTTTTTTATGTTGTCTAGCAGGATGCCAGTAACACTAAAACTCCCGGTTTTAGCGCAATAAAAATACAACGTTATATGTCTTTTGAGTTTCCTCCAATCCTTTTCAATGGAAATAGCCGAAATAAAAACCTACTTTGTTTTGAATTTATACTATAATATGATACCTATGTCTGCCTAATGAAATGATTTCGCTTCCATTTTGCAAACCTAAACTTCTACTCCTGTTTTTTCTAAATTACCCAGCTTTGTTTCATAACTTTCCCTAATAATCTTCCACAATATTCAAACAGAATGCTGATGAGGCCGATGTAACAAAATTTAATTACCTCCCCCATACTCGCAATTTTTAAGACAAACAGCAAAATTTGCTCAAGTTTTAATGAAGCGGGCTAAATATTTTTTGGAAAAGCATGTAAACGAGAAACATTATTCATTAATTAATACGCAACGTTGTCTTCAAATTGAACGATAAAGGACGTATAGTAGGAACCAGAAATATTTGAGATTGACTTATGCAAGCTTTATTGAGGGTTAAGCAGCTTTGCGGTTACCGTAACAATTTTTCACAGCTGGTGGCACCACCCTGAAGATTCACAAATGAGCCGTATTGAGTAATTTTCATAGTAAACTTTTCATTTATTCAAAACTAAAGTTTGAAAATTCATTAGATTAGTTAGTTTCTTAGATCACTTTATTTGTGAACAAACATTTTAAAAATATACCTAAATATTAATAAAATTGTATTAAATATTTGTTCGGTGAAAGCCCATACACAAATTTCTGTTACGGTCCATCACTCCGTATAAACGTTTGAAAGGTGCCTGCCCTAAGAAATGTAAATTTGTTTATGGCATCTTTACCGCAAGGGTCATAAACCATTGTGAGGGGCAATCGGCTTATTCTATAATGAGTCTCAAATATTGTTGGTTCCAACTATAACACAGGAATTTCACTGAAAATATTTTCAAACCAGGCACAAGGGGAATTTTCGCTGCTTTTAACCCACAAATAATTTAATATAATTAGTGTGCCAGTGAAATATGTAAACAGTTTTTCTTTGTTTTGCTCTTTCGTCCTACGTTGCAATTCCATTTTTGCCAGTGTACCTTTTCTATCGACCCACATTAGATGTTAAAGCGGTCCTGTTGGAGCGGCAGCCAATGACCTAACCATACAATAGCTACCAAACCAGCGCCATTACATTCTCCGTTCACGACCACTTGTACTTCTCTTTCCAACAACTTTTACGATGACATATTCTTGTAGCAAGACCACGAATTTGCATTTGTAATAAACACGTTATTAATCAAACGACCCACCTTGACGAAATTTAGAACAATCGCTGCTCCTACACAGTGGCGGAACTAGGGGTGGGAACGGGTGGCCCAGTGCCCACCTAAAAAATCGCTGGCCCACCCTTGTGCCCACCCGAAAAATTTCCAATAAATTGTGACTTATTTGCATATGAGTTCAAAATTTCAAAGAAATGATACCAAAAGCTTGCTTTTCTCGCGATACCACGACACGAAATGACATAGGATATGTTATTCAAAATAGTCTTAGTTTGTCGTTAGTAAGTCGAAGATGCTGAAATTTTATATTGTTTGTATAAACACTATTATCGTCTACTCTACACTATAACTCTTGTAAATCATGTTTAAAAAAATATTGTATTTAATTTATCTCAGTTTTATTTCGGACGTCGCGAGCAATACATACGCGATATTTTGAATCTTTACAGCTTTGTATAAAAATAAATTTATATACATAAGTAAACATTACCTAAGAGATTGTTCCACGGTTTTTGTAAGAAAATATCTGCTAAAACTTGGAAAACTTGTTGGTTTCCACTGAAACCGATAATAAGAATTTTGCATCAGATTCAGATTCGAACTTTAAAAATTATGAAGACCATCATCATGTCGTACGACATTTATTTGTAACTCAGTGACAAACGAAAGACTTGTTTTTTGGCTCTAATTATTACAGAATCGAATCAGAAATGGCGAAGTCTAGTAAACTGCGAAGATGTTTAATTCTTTTAATCAAAATTCTTCTAATCAAAATTATAGAATTTTGTTAGGGTAGGTGAGTAATTATTCAACGTAATTTATTACTTTAATAATTATTAACAATAGTTTTAAATATTACAAACTAGAAATTAATAGTATTTTAAGCAAGTAAGGATTAGGACCATATTAAAATGATGAGTTAAAGAAAACTAAACTGCTCGAAAAAAGTTAGTTATTGGTGATTCAATGTATTCCAAAGTATCGTCTACATTTTGAGATTAATCGTTTCTAAGCCCGAAAATTTTTACTGGAAGATACAAAGCTGGTACAACTTTAAAATGGTAAAATAAAAAGTTTCAGAGAAAACACATAGGATATTATTTTTCAAGCTTTTGCAGATTTTTTTTTTGGTAATAGACAAATTGAATGAAATCTCGACAGTTTTTAAAGAAAAAAGATTAGATTATTTGTTACTGAAATTAAATTTTATGTGCCCAACAAAAATTTTGTTGGTCCACCTAGCGTGACCTGAGAACCATAAGGTTCTAACTGACTTTTATAAAATTTTACACAACACAAAAATTTATGTTTGCAGTTCAATAAAAGTTGTTTATTATAAACTACAAATTAAACTATGACCTTAAAATAGACACATAGTTATGTTCTGCAGATGCTATTTCTTTGTTATCAGAAAATCATCTGCATAAAGGAGATTTTGCTTGCATATCTATGTCGTGCAGGCACTTAGAACCCTATGATTCTTTGTAAAAGCATATTCTGAAAAGATCCATATGGTTTTACCTTAATCAAAATGCGTTCTTTTGAACATTTTAATGAAAAATAAATATCAACACGTTTTTTTAATATTTTAACAATTTATCATTTGACAATTAAGTGTTTAAATTAATGCTACTGTACTCAGATAAATTCCTTGTCTTCCAAAGACATCCATCTAAAAGCAAATTTCACATCTTCAATTTTTCTTTCAATGGTCCGATACTTTTGAGAATAGAAATTCAGTCTAGGTACTCGTAAACAGAAAAGACAACATAAAAAGTAAAAAATTGTTTTTAAAGAAAGCTTTTATTTAAAAGATGCACTAAAAAGTAAAAAATTTTTTTTTCTATCACAACAGAATATTTTTGCTTACAAAATAGTATTTTAAAATTGATAAAAGCTTTGGGAATGGTCATAACACTACGGCATTATAGAATTACTTTCATGAATTGACCACTGCTCCCAAATATTCCAACACTTTAGTGGAGGTTTCATTCACTTCAGAAATTATAAACATTCGGATAAGGCAAGTTGAGTTATTTTGACTTCTTTTAAGCTTTACTATCACCACTTAAACTATATGTAAAGCAATCAAATTCACCCCGTATACCTCATTGAAGTAATTTTCAAAATTTGCACTTAGAACCTTCTTGTTCTAATATTACTGCACTTTTTGCAAATAGAACCAAAAGTTATCACGCATATCTTCG
Source organism: Tribolium freemani (assembly GCA_939628115.1). Taxonomy (NCBI): domain Eukaryota; kingdom Metazoa; phylum Arthropoda; class Insecta; order Coleoptera; family Tenebrionidae; genus Tribolium; species Tribolium freemani. The sequence continues at coordinate 1,705,881 of OW626785.1, read as the reverse complement.
TTACTTTTGAAGTAAATGACACCTCATTGTAATTTATTGTTTTGCGGTACCTAGTAGATTACTGTGACACATTATTTAAAATTTCCATAAATTGTCAGTTAGAATCTTCTGGTTCCCACCCAAAAATTAAGAGCTAGTTCCGCCACTGCTCCTACATGACATTCCTCCTGGATGTGTTGTGGGTATGGAGGCACGTATTTAATTTATCCGGAGGATGGCCGACGAAATGCTATCGTGTATGGTATAATGTAAATTGTGCCTCCTGACAACTTAAAAATTGCTATTTATTAATAAAACTTTTTTTGAATTTTTTGCAGAAGCAGAAAGGAGAGCCAGTCCTGACAGGAGTAATGGCTCGTAATTAGTTTGCTTACGTAATGTTCCTCTGGCGGGAAATGCTGAACCTCTTTGTGTCTGTTTTGCGACTGGAACCACACATTCCCGGCTCTCGATTTTTTATTTCAATATTCCTATAGTCCTCCAAATTTGGTACAGCATGTTATTATCCCCCTCATCACTATTGTAATTGTTGTACGTGTAGCGAATTGAAGAATAACGTTGAATACCAAACAATAAAATCATTGAAGCAGCTTTTAAATTTTGTTTTGAAAGCGTCTATTTCACAATAGACATTATTAAACAGAATTCTATGTAGGTACAGAACTGGGCACCCATTCATTAACACAACCGTAAAAGCGTCGTTTAATAATAATCCGACATGTTGGGAACTGATTAATCAGTCAACTATTCCACCAAACAGCATCCATCAGCCAATTACGCAACATATTATAATGCCGCAAATACACGCTTAAGATCCACTCCTTTGTAATTACATAAATCCAGTCTCGCTTATTCAAATTCATTAGCAGGGCCGTGCTAAGGTAGATGGCCGCCTTTGTGAAAACTTAAATGAGTTTTTTTTAGTATGAACCATCAGTAGACATAAAAAACTTGTACATCCAAAATTTGCTCATTGTGTATCAAACTTTTGAATTGTCATTGAAGCCAGAAATTGTCAGGAATTCAACGATAGCCGTTGGAGATCTTTGAACCTAAATAGATGCTAAATCAACTGTGTTATTTATCCAATCTTTGTAAATGTAGAGAACTGAACTTTAACTTAATTTTTCTGGCAATATCTCATTAGTATGTCACAATTTTTATAACCTTATTTGCAAAAAGCCAAAGTTACCCGATATAAATTTGTGATTTTTTGACTTATAAAATTGTTATGCTTGTACCACCGATGGTACCTACCGAATTTCTATTTATACTTAAGTGATAAGCTCTAAATCTAATACAAAATTCAAACATTTTTCAAAATTATTTTTTAAGTAATCAACAAGTATCATAAAATATTTCTCGAGTGGATTTTTAAAAACGAGTTGAATACAACATTTTTTCTTCGAATTAGACTCAAAATGGTTTATTAACAAAGAGCGATTTGCGAAATTTTTTTGATGATAAAAAGCCTAGGCACTTTTGGAAGTGTTACACTTTCTTTAAATAAAAGATTCAATCAAAATTGTGGAGGAAACACATAATTCAGAAAAAAACACTGACACTGCAGATGATGTTGGACAAGAAAAAAGCTTTTATAAAACAAAGTCTGTTATTAAAAGAATCCCTGGTAAGAAACTTGAAACGACTTTATGATCTAAATATTTTAACCCAATATCGTCATGCTGCTTGAAACGTTCTTTTTTAAAAACAAAATTATTTTTTTAATGATAAACGATTCTTTTGTATGCCCGAAAATTTACGTACACACAGGGTAGCTTCAAAAATGATAAGAACAAGCAAAAATAATAAACTTGCATCATAAGAATGTTTAGGTGTATTACATAGTGAAACTAGCAATAAGAATAACCTATTTTCTGAGATATAAGTATTTTACAGTTTCAGTCTTTTAAAAAAAACATCCTAAGCTAAGAAAATACAGCTTTCGTCTAGAAAAATATTAAATATTAAATATCAAACTCTAAAAATTGTGTGCCGGCAGTTTTTCCGGATACCGTTGCCGGCAGCTGGTATGGGCGCCGTTGCCGGCAGCGGGGACACTGCCTAAATTTTAACAGAGCTTTCTATAAACCGGCTCTTAAAGTTGCTTTAAAATCTGTTAAAAATCATCTGACCTTTTGTATTGAGAAGTGCTAAACATTTGTTTGACATTGTCGAAGAATAAAAAAATCCAAAAAAATGTATAACCAATTAAACAAATAAAAAACAAGAAATGACAATTCGGTATATAAAAATAATTAAAAATTAACTCGCCTTGCTTTTAAATTTGCAAAATAATGAATAATATATCACCTAATTCTAATAAATCAATTGTTTCATTTTCTATTGAAATAAAAGCTATATTTGACAACCTGTCTTGCAACACTGTAGTGCGTAAATAATTTTTAATTAGTTTTAACTTTGAGAATAATCTCTCGCTAGGAGCAAACGTTACAGATCTTTAAAGTAAAGAATTCTCAGAGCAACTGATAAATTTCGAAAAACTGGCAATAAATTGTTGACTGTTAAAAACTGCAATAATGTATTTATCAAAAGAAGTACAGTGTGATTTTAGTTAAATTTTGAAGGTTTGAAATGTTTTAATCTCTTCTAGCAGTTCTTCTTTCTAACACCTAGCAGAAGATAATGTAAAATGTTTAAGTACCAACACGAAATTAAAAAAAATATTTTTTTTAAACGGCTTAAAAATGCCGCCCTTCGGGGAAGCCGCCTTTGTGAATCCCACCTATTATGATTTAAACAACACGATTACGAATGTCGCTGCTGTCCTGAAATGAAGACAAAACCTGAAGACATCGTGACGTGACACCGTTGCCATAAAAAATACTGATTATAATCAAATTGCTTTATTGTCCGGGTTTTTAGGAGTTTTCTCGGAACGGATTCTTTTTAGTGGCCGGGTCGGGAATAAAATTTCGGTTTATGCAAACAAGTCGGATTTTTTATCAATCTTCAGAGGTAAACAATGTGATATTAAAATAACTGTATCGGTAATGCTGGAATTTCACTGGCCTCGAGGTGGGGCATTATCAGATGCGTGTGGTCTAGTCTCAATTTAACACGACCATTGTGAGATACAGGGCGTGTCCAGGAATAAGAAGAGCACGTGGATGGACGTCATTTTTTAGTTCTAGACTGATATTATTTGCAATTTAAATGGGGCATTATGGGGACGGTGAAGGAATTTTTTAATTAAAGCTTGAGGGATGCAAGAAGAGATTTGTTTTATATCTTTTCAACTTCGGGAGTTTCAGAGTTGTATATACTTAGTCTGTTAAAATATGCCAAATTCGCCTGTCCGGTCAACGCGTTAATTACAAAAATTCGGTTAGATCGAGCGATTCTCTCCTCATCAATTATGCATGCAATTAAAACACACTCCCTGCTTAATTTTATAACTCTTAACAACTTCATTTTACCAGATAAAGAATGTTTTATAGTTATACCCAACATCTGACTCTAGAGTAAATTAAATCCAGTGGCGGCTGGTGCAGGAGGGGCAAGTTGTTACTCCAAATGCGTGTTTAAGCGCTTGAAATCGAAAAAAACACATTAAATCTTCAATCTATTTCAACAACATGTTTGATATTTTTCGAGGAAATTTTGTAAAATATCTGAATTCGAAATGCATTAATAAAATACTGCTCTTAATAAACATAAAACTAAAAATATTTTCGCCCTAATTAGGCGATTTTTCGGTCTATGTTTATCGAAATTTTGCAAAAAATTGTATTTTTGGATAAAAAAAAAATTTTAGAATATAAAACGCCCCGAAGTAATGTCTTTTTTGATTCAGTTTTCAAACTTTCGCAAAAACGGTCGAATTAATTGCTTGATTTTTGAGTAATTTTGAGTAAATTTGTGAAACACAAAACAACTGCGTTTTCGAGTGAAAATAGGCTAAAACATGCTAAAAAACAAATAGTTTACTTTTCGATCCAATTTAGCTTTTTTTTTGGCTGAATTTTGAGAAATTTTGCGAAATAATTGCGTTTCTGTAAAACGAGATAAAACGTTTGAGATAGCAAAATATAAGGTTTCAATATTTATTTGAGTATGGAAAAAGGCAAATTTTTAATATTGAAAATTTGAAATTTTTCACCGAATTTTGCAAAATATTTCAATTCGTCAGGAAAACTTATTTTTATTATTCATGACGTGTTTTTTCATCTCAGTTTTACCTCCCGTCTAAAATGAAAAGAAATCTCTATTCCTATTTAGTTGCAAGTACAAATAGCTATTGACTTCTAGGCTTATTTTGAATGAAATTCCTTAAAAAATAGTCGCATTTCTAATTAAACAACGGTTAAAAGAAAAAAAAATATATTGAAATTTTTAGATAGGTTAGTAACTTTTCGTTCTATTTTAAGTAACTATTATTTTAACTCGCTTAAGGGGTTTGAAGAAAGCAAAAGTAACCATTTGCGACATAATTCTGCGATTTTTCGGCGTATTTTTTATTGAATTTAGCAAAATAATTGGGTTTCTAATTATTTCTGACTGAACAACACATGCTAAAACGCTTGAAAATAAGGAGAAATAATAATATAATTTTTATCTAATTTAGTGCCTTTTAGTTCTGCTCTAACAAAATTTCGCCAAAAAAAAAGTGTTTTGAAGTGTTTCAATTCTCCAAAAAGGCACAAATAACACCATTTTCCACCCAACTCAACAATTTTTAAGCAATTTTGACCCAAAGTGCAAAACATAACTATAGTACAGTTATTATAAATTAGTACATTATGTTTCAAAAGGGGGCGACAAAATATAAATGCACCCGGGCGTTGAAAGGACCTAGCGCGGCCCTGATCAGGGGTAAATTATACTAAGAAATTTTAATGTTGGTATGTACAATAACGCCATTGTAGGGTGATATGGAAATCTATTGAATTAAAAGAAATCTAAAATAAGACATATTTATTATGCAAAAGTTTTATTGACAAAGTGCATCTAAGTGTGCCCTCCCTGCTAAATTTATTACAAGCCGCCACTGATTAAATCACAGTTTTATAAAAATAAAAAAAGGTTGGTCCTGGTAATCTGTGACGAAAGAAAAGCAGACACTATTTGTATAACGTCTTTACAAAACGTATAATTTATTTGATCAAAGCAGTACAAAATGTTTTCCACTGAGAGTCGAGCACAAAACAACAAATAAATCGTTTTTGTCCCATCCCACATACCACCCACTGCTAAAAAAAGTGTACTATCCGCAGGAGTAGCACCAAATTATCATACTACAGCAAAAGTTCTGTTGAAAGGATGTGTAAAAGCCGCTGCTAATTAGATAGTTTTTCAAAAACTTGATGACCGTGTCGCCAAAATCCGCAATCTTAATTAAACAGGAAGAATTTACAACCATAAAATGAGTAAAATGTGATAATTTTCATATACGTCCAAATCTTGAATACGGTTCACACGCTCGATGATTAATGGACGTCTAACAAAAATTATAAACTTTCTCTTCGATAAGTTGTTGTTTTATTTGAAGCCGTCATGATTAATCTGCAGAATTTTCGGTTGAGTGGCACTATTACTGTTGATTAAATTTTTTTCAAGATAAATCATTAAGAGTTTGAAACATAGTTAAATAGTTAAACACATACTGCCACATCCTGGAGCTATTGTAAGTTTCCTATTATAGTAGCAACGAAAAATCATTAATGGTAATTGCTCCCTTAATTGTAATGTTCAAATTTTCATCTAACTGTTGTCCAAATGAGATGGAATAAATTTTTTAGGAGCAAAACGCTTCATACCATTGCGTTTCACTGATTAGTGTTTGGTTAAAAAAATCTCACTGTTAAAAGCATTGCAATTATGTATGTAAGATTCAAAATTCTTTCTTTTACAGTTCTGCAACTGTAATATTGAACGTTGAACGTTCACGCTAAATTATGATTTTTTAGACAATTTTTTTCAATATATTAGTGTAAATCGAGGTGGAAATGAAATATAGCAGATTCATTTCCTTTGCGTCCACTTCCTAGTAGGTGTAATTCACTAGTGTAAGTCGCTCTTTGAATAATTTTATGAGCGACTTAAGGAAGTTTCACAAATTTACACTAAGGGAGTGGACGCTAAGAAACTGCACGGATTTTAGTTATTTATGTATCAAGGCAGTAAAGTTTTATTAATAAATAAATAGCAAATAAAACACAAAATTGTTTATTTTATTTTTATATTATTTATTGAGTTTTACTATCATTTATGCGACCTGTCACAATTAAAACTTTTCTCGCCGATACAATGCAAAATATATTGTTTCTCACATTCAGCAAAAACTATCAATTCCTTTTTTAATTTTCAAATTATTATTTTCTCTTTTAGTTCTAGGAACGCAACTTTAATAATTTATTTAAGAAAAACCATTGGTTTAAAATTAATTTTATTAAAGTAGTTCTTTTTAAAGCTTAAATTTTTTTTTTTTTGAATAACTCGAAAACTAAAAGGAATTTCGAAAAAATTTATTCTTAAAAAATGATTACATTTTTAAAGTAGATTGATGATGCACTAATTAGTTTTTTTTAAGGTACATAGCTTAGGCACAAAAGGCTTGGTTCCATACTTTTGTCCAACGCTGTATGTAGTTTCTGTACATTTTCTTAAATTTTTTAATTAATTTTTAATTCATACATACATACATACTTATTTCTGTAGATCTATTTAGCTTTTGAAATCTTTCTCAGATCTCAAATTATAGACTTTGTATTCGTAAAAATACTACACCTTTTTCAAATGCATTTCAGAAAATCATTTGTAAAAGCAACTTATTTTTTCTGAAATACATTTGTTACTTTCGGAAATGAATCTGATACATTATTTTAAACCACAATTATTGGAAAAAGTGTAGTTCACACCTCGGTTCACACAATATCTGCTGACTCAAATCTGTAAGCTGTTTCTCATTCTCACTAATTCAAAAAATATAAAAAGTTTATTTTTATCAGCTCCATTTTTTATTGTTATGCAAAAGTAGGCATATTGAAGTTACTTATACCAATTTGGTACCTCTATTATGCACACCTATGTATATATCACTTGTGATATCACCAAATTGGCAGCTTGTGGTCAAATTCTGTCAGCTTTGAAAAAGGGATATTTAAGAGCATTCGGCAACAGAGGGAAAATAGTATTTTATACAGGATGTTTCGTCTAAACCCCACATTAGAAGTATTGAAAGTTCTAATAAAGATGTTTATCTGAAAGTTGTTGTTCAGGCATAATCCGTTGAGTTCTGCTCAATGAAAATATTTCTAAGATGGCAGCACTTGCGGTTATACCGGAAGTCGCTATTAACTTTCTTATTTTAAATGGAAAGCTATGTTTTTTACTGCGTTTTTGGATTATTTAATTTATTCTAAGGGAGTTTTTATCAGCTTTCCCTATACCCAAGTTTAACCGTTTTCGAGATATTTAGGATTTTGTGAAAATTTTTGGATTTGCACCTGTCACTTAAAAAATCGGTAACTCGCCTAGTTTTAGAGATTTCGAAATCATGTTTGGAGAATTGAAAGAGAAAGCCCATATCTGTTGTTCGTTGTGTTCAAAATTGGAATTGGAAGTTAATAAACCCAAAAATTTTAAGATTAAATTTGGACAACTTCAAGTACCCATAACTTAATTTTTTTAAATAGGATGTCCCAATTTTTATTCTACTAGATGGAGGAAAATTTTTTTCTGCATCTATCTGTATTAGCATTCCCTATACCTATCTGTGATAATTTTCAAGTGTCATTGTAGGAACTTTCTTACTAACCATAGCTATTTTTGCATAGTTTGCTATAAAAACATTTCTGATTAAACTTAAACGACAAACTCAGTTCAAAATTGTGTTATCAGACCGTGAAAACAAAATAAATTAATTTGGTGTTGGTTTGAAAATCTTTAATTTCTCATCTTTTTTCATTCGTTTACATGGTAACCTATAAGAAGGCCTATGGCTAATAAATTTCTCAATCCCAACAAAAAGTTATTGTAACTTGAAAACTATTAAACATAAGTATAGGGAATGTTAACACAGATCGAAGCAGAATTAATTTCTTTACCATCTAGTGAAATAAAACTTTCGGCATTTCATTTGAAAAAAATGAGTTATGGGTGCTTAAATTTCTGCAAACTTAACTTTAAAAATTTGGAGTTTGTTATTCTTTTTTAGAAATTTGAAAACTCCAAAGGAAAGATCTAGGCTTTCTCTTTCAAATGAGCTCAAAAATATTTCCAAATTTTTTAAAATGGCAGAGTTATCGATTTTTGAACTGGAAGGTGCAAATCCAAAGAAATTTTAAAAACCCTAAATATTTCCTAAACGGCTAAATTTAAGTATAGGGACAGCTTATGAAAACTACCTTAAAATAACTATAGTAATTCAAAAACGAATTGAAAAATATAGCATTCCATTTAAAATAAGGAAGTTGATAGCGACTTCCGGTGTAACCGGAAGTGCTGCCATCTGGAGGATATTTTCATTGAGCAGGACGTAACAGATTATGGTTGTATAGAAATTTTCAGATGACAATGATTATTAGAACTCCCAATACTTCTAATGTGGGATTTAGACGGAACAGCCTGTAAACTAGTGTAATTTTTGTTTAAAGTTTAAAATCATTAAAAGTAAAGTAAAAGTAAAAATAGTATAGTATTATCAGAACGAAATCAAACTGAACCCCTTGAATGTGTAGAAGAAATTGCTTGTAAAGATGGTTTTCTGTGCGGAGCTTAGTGCAGATGTAGGAATAGTATATTACGTCTCAAGGGCCGAAAGTAGGCATTAGCGGCCCGCAGCCGTTTGATGCCCGAGCGAAGCGAACTGTTTTTCGCCTACTTGATTTTACATTTAAAAATTTTTCGTCTTCTGTAACTGTGTAATGTGTAATGGTGACAATTGTGACAAGGATCTCTAGGAAAATCCAGACCGGTAGGGTGCTTTGGATTATTTGTCAGTTTGGCAGTTAGCTTTCACAAAATTTTATTTCTTGTAGCTTGTTTTTCCAATTAGCAGATACTGTTTGAGCTTAGAGATTGCATATAGAAAGGTAAAAAACGATTATATTTTTAAATTTTAGGTTACATTTTCAAGTAGACTTCCAATAAATTTGACAGAACGGGCCCGTAAAAATGGCCAAAAGCCCGCATTTGATCAGAACAGCCCGCTCATTATAGCAGCTATGATACGCTTTCGGTTCAAGTAGGCGAAAAATATTCTTCTCCTCCTATTCAGGTATGTAGCTTTAAGTCCCCGTGTGAAGCACTTAATGAAAAACAAGCCCAGTAAAGATTTGAGTCCCGAAACCAGTCATGAATGCGGCGGTCTCGTGCTGGACGCATCATTGAAGTCTCCTAATTGCTCCAGCGATGAGAAGCGTTCGAAAGCTCGCCCCTCGGTCCACCTCATGTAAATGAGCGTTGGTTGCCACAAATCTAGAGGAGAGAGAGCTAGAGGAGCAGTTAGGGCCTTTGAGACCCATGATATCCCGAAAAGCTGCATACAGGTGTAGCACAGGTGAGCGGGGAGCATCACGTGAGCAGGTCGCAGGTAGCGGCCGTCATCCGAGCCAGTGCACCGAAGTCTTCGCTTCGTGAGTGATTGTTGGTTGTGTTGTGTTGTGTTGTGATGTCTGAAATATGGCCGGGCGTGCTTTCAGCCCCTGAAATATGGCTACTCTAGGCCTCTCCAAAGTGTTCATTTTGGACAAATACTTCACGGAGCTGCAGAAGTTCTGGGAGACGGAGAAGAAGCTCCAAGGTGTGTTGGTTGTTGCTTATTGCGATAAGCTCTGTGTGGTGCTTTTGTGCTCAGGGTGATGGTTGCCTGAATTCAGGCGTTGAGCCGACCAGGCACCGGATTAAATTGCCGCCAACTGTGGGTGGCTGATTTGTGTCATCAACGGCTTCCTCCTGTGCCACAAACTGATAGTAATGCAGAAAATCCAGTTCTTAATGAATCTATCGATTCATAATTGACATGTTACACGCACTTGGCTCTTTCTTTTGCTACCTTGATGGATCGATTTTAATTAGTTCGCGCCATTTTTTATTTTGAAATTTTTTAATTTTAATACAACCTTTTCTCTTCTTTCATACAAATGCGTATCTTATTTAAGAGCAATTATTCCAGTTAAACAAATTGCATAAAATTCGCTTTATAAAACTCCATATTTTTCTGGAGGAAACATCTTTCCAAGTACATATTTTGTTTCAATCAATTATATTTATAAACTACACTGAGATGCGTTTTTTCGATTTTATTTCTTGTTTTGCGGATGCTTTGAAAGTGCATTTCCGAAAAGTTATTGAATATTACATTATTATCTTAAAATTTCTCTTGGTTTATTTAAAAGCGACGCTTAGTATAAACTCGTTGAACACTTACCGGGTGATCAGTTTCAACTGAACCAAAAATAACGCACAAAATTCATATCTTTGTTAATGGTCACTTTTCAAAAAAATCCTCGAACAGATCGATTCTATTTTTTTAAATGGTACATTTTGACATCATAGTGACATTTATAATGTCATGCGTTTGTGAGTTGTAACGTCATTTTAATTTTTGTTAAATGACAACCGACATTTTTGTTTACTGCTTTAAATACTATTATAGTTGGAACTAACAATATTAGAGACTCATTATAGAATAAGCCGATTGCCCCTCACAATGGTTTATGTCCCTTGCGGTAAAGATGCCATAAACAAATTTACATTTCTTAGGGCAGGCACCTTTCAAACGTTTGTACGGAGTGATGGAACGTAACAGAAATTTGTGTATGGGCTTTCACCAAACAAATATTTAATACAATTTTATTAATATTTAGGTATATTTTTAAAATGTTTGTTCACAAATAAAGTGATCTAAGAAACTAACTAATCTAATGAATTTTGAAACTTTAATTTGGAATAAATGAAATGTTTACTATGAAAATTACTCAATACTGCTCATTTGTGAATCTTCAGGGTGGTGCCACTAGCTGTGAAAAATTGTTACGGTAACCGCAAAGCTGCTTAACCCTCAATAAAGCTTGCATAAGTCAATCTCAAATATTTCTGGTTCCTACTATAGCTGTTTCAAAACGTCGCATTTTCTTTCAAAATTAGCTGTCATAAAATATTCATGCACTTCAAAAATATAATAATATATAATATATAATATAATCTTATTTAAAAAAATAATTCGGTAAAATGCGACGTTGGCGTTTTTATAGTTTTAAAACAGCTAATACACATCCTTATCTTTCTGATAATAATAGGAAAAACAATTTTTAAATGAAATTTAAAATAAAAAAAAATTGACAGTTAAACACAGAAGACTTTATCTTTTTGTTCTTGTCTTATTTTATAAAAGGCATTGTTTTTTATGTTTTTTTTTTAATAATTAGCATGCAAAACCTAAACCTAAAACCTAAACACCAAAAAATAAACAAAATAAACAAAAAACAATAACCCCTTATGAAATTAAGCAAGAACAAAAAGATAAGGCTATTTGTATAAAACTTATTCACGATTGTTTTAAACACGCAGCAGGCCTAGATATAGTTTTGTTAGGTTGGCTTCAGGTGCTGTCTTTATGACGTTGTCCTTTCAAAGATTCGCCTTGTTGTCAGTTCTAATTTTTGATAATTTAAAATGCCGAAAGTAATTTCTGTTGATAAGAAAATGTGAATAAAAAGATGCTTTGAAGAATAAACCGGACTTTTTATCTAATAATAATGAGTGAAATACAATAGATAAAGTATTAAATAATTATTTATTTAAAAAATGAAGCAAACTGACAACAATGCTTGGTTGTCATCAATTAGAATCTAAAATAGATTTTTTATGACAACTCACAGTAGTGCCAAATAAAATGTCAGATTTTCATAGATATCCCGAATTGAAACAATAGTGAACGGTGATACAATAACTTTTTTATTTAATTTATTTTATTTCCTTTTTTTTGAATTTTGTTTGCTTTATTTATTGGATTTTTTATGCAAAGAAAGATAACGATGTGTACTATCTAAAACGGTAACCAAAGATGTCGGTTGACATTTAAAAAAATTTAAAATGACGTCATTACTCAAATGTTAGTATAGTGTCAAAATGTAGCATTTAAAAAAATAAAATCAACCTGTTCGAGGATTTTTTTTGGAAAATGACTAATAACAGAGATTTGAATTTTGGGCGTTATTTTTGGTTCAGTCTGTGGTATTTTTTAATTTTTTCTCGTCTTTTGTTAAATTTTTATTATTTTTTTTCAACTTTCTACGTGTGTCGAATTTTTCGCAATACAAATTGTAAAACAAGTTTGGACTAGGTATTTTGGAGTATACTAACAACTTTATTATTTCACAAAAGCGCATCACCTACTTAAGAGGGGGCTATAGAACTGTCCAGGGGCTGAAATACATATGAAATACATATTCCATTATAAACCGTAAAGTTATTGTTTCAAAACAGTCAAAAGTCAAAACCACCTACTTCACTGAACACCTTTTATATGAAGAGGTTATAAATAAAAGGATTCTATATTGAAATATCATTTCATTACCTTTCAAGGGTATAATTTCCCTTTTCTTCAGATTAAAACATGTCTAAAGACTATGACACACTTTGAGTGGTGGAAGGAAGACTTTTATTTATAACCTCTTCATATATCAATATTGAGTTTAAGAAACCAACAAGTTTGAACACCTTTTAATTCCTTAGCTTTTACTTTTTCAGTTTTTATACTAAAAAAAAATTACTCTAAAGTATTACTTGGCTTGTAGTTATTTATGTATTGAGGGCATAGTCAGGAATATTAAGTTCAGTTCAGTTTGATTATTCGGTCATAAAGGGCATTTTATGTAACTAATAATTTTTTGCTCTGTAAATGTCCGTGATTTTTACCAATGCCTTCCTGCAACTAATTTTTAAATATGTTCTCCAGGATGTAGTTGCAGCGCATTTTTACAAAATCTCATTGTATAGATCAAAGATATGCAAAAATTGCAGGAAAGCAGCGGTAAAACCGCCTTGTCCACTTTCTTCCTTTCCGAGCGTGCATTTTTCAATACTCTGTCTAATAATTCTTCATCAGCAAGTCATTAATTACAGTTAGGTGTTTAACACGCAAATGTATTTTGACCGCCATTAAAATGTAAGCAGTAAATATTCGGACTTGCACACAAAAAATAGAAACTGCAACAGCCAGCACTGTAACGATTCATTTTTCCAATTGATATTAAAGTTTATAGCATGGGTGCGTATCGTGTTATGGGAAACCGCAAGAATACGACTTTTATTGCACCAGCATTATTGCTTAAAGTTTTTTTGCATATTTTGTGTCTGGTTTAATTGGTTCCGGTGGCTCGACTTGTTTATTGTAAAAGTAATAAGTTTCAAGAAAGTATTGGTGTGCCGATAAGTTCTCACATGACGGACTTTTGTAAAGTTTCTTCCAGAAGTTTGCCACTTATTCTTGCTCACAGTTGCTGTCGATGATTTGATTGTACTACTTTTCAACCTGATACTCAATCCGGAAAGCTTTTGTTTTCTCTTAAGGGTTACGTTAAAGCTGGAATTTAGTTCATTCCTTGTTTAATCGAAAGATAAATTAAGCCTCGTTTGGAGAGTAAATTCTCGTTTATTAAATCTGCATAAGAATTTAAAATCTTGTTATAGTTATAAGCCATGAAAAATGAGAAAATTCCAATTTTCGCACAAATAAATTTAATTAAGGACAAACATAAATAACAAGAGCTCTCAATGCTTGCTTTTATTTCTCTCGTTTTTAAACTAATTTATTTGTTAATCTTTCCGCTGTTTGAAGTCTTTGAGACATAGAATTTTTTTGCGTGTTTAATCATTGTAAAAAATCAATAATGGCTACTAATTTATTTGCAAATACTAGTGATAATGATTATTGGCTACATTAAATTCAATCGAAGACATTCTTGTATTGATATAATCTTCAGCCAGTTGAAGACATAAGATTTAAGTGCCTTAATAAATTTATTTATTGTCAACATCCTGTATATTTAATATGTACACATCCATCTATTGTCGGACGCCGTCTTTGTTAGTCTTCAGAGTTACGAAGTTGTTAAGTACATAAAAAATCAATAACAATTTGAGAATAAGCAATTATTTGCTTTGCTGTTTATTCCTTCAATATTCTGCAAAACAATAAAGTACAAAACATTTTTTCGCGTGATTTCATTTATGGAGCTTCTGAAACTTGATAAATATGTTTGCATGAATTTTCGAATGAAAGGTAATGTATTTCAGAGTTGACTTTCAATAAGCAAGAATCGCTGAATAGTTAATAAATCATTCTGCACATGCTATGTCGATTATATCAAAATTAATTATTTATACAGGCGACCGATACCTGCATATTACACAAATCATAACACTCTTATGCAAATAGTAAGTTTTAATTGCAATATTTAGCGCGGAGTTGTGGAAATTGTGGCACGGTTGCCGCTTACTTTGTCTTTAATTTAGAAGCATTGCAGGAATGGAATTTTAATTGATCTGATCTGAAGAAAAAACGTACACATATACATGAATGGGGCACGATCCAAGACTTGAAGTAAATTGCTCTACATCTGCTCGCAAACTCAAGCAAATTAATCACCAATTAAGGGTTTTTTGCAAAAAACCGAATTTTTGTACCGATTTCTTTTAATCCAACAAGTACGCAAGGCCAAACAGTTGATACGTCACCAATGTACAGTTAATCATGAAGAACAGCAAAGCAATTACTGAAGATGAAGGGTTTGTGAGCAGCATTCAAACTGCATGTGTAATTTAAAGCTTTGGTTCTCGGATAGGTCGCTAGTAATTACAAGCCTGTCCCAGGGTAATTAACTTCCTAACTATGGGAGACTTAACATTTCTTCTTGCCTTCTTAAGATGGTGTATAGGCAAACAACGGGCAATTAAATGTGTATATGAGGCTATCGAAATTATAAGAAGACAATAGAATTGTTGGTCGGTCACGACTTTGACTAGAGTGTCAAAAACTAGTTTTGGGAACTAATGAAAGAAGTGGCGTTCAAGAATGAATGAGGTTCTTATCAATGTTGATTTTCCGGTCTTTACTTTTAGGTTTTTGGTGCTGTTATTTCGAAATTATTGCCACGGATGCTTCAAGGCAAGCTTCAGATTGCTGCTAGTTGGTCTGGTTTATTTTCCCATAACTATAGATAATAAGTAACCATCGCGAGAAAGACAGTTATTAGAGGAAAAACGGAAACACATGCATTCTTAACATTTTTGTTCCTCATCATTTTTAAATACAATACAAAAACATATAGTTTTCTGGTGTTGTTTTCTACAAAAATAAATTCGTATTTAGATCTACATCAAACTTTAAAATATTATCACAATAAGCAATTTCATTTGCATTCACTGCTCTTTTGGATTGAATTGAATTGCACTAGTGGGACAATCTATCTATCTATATACAGGGTGATTCATATAACTTTACGACCCTAACGAACTTTAAATGCAACCCACTATACATTGAAAGTTGAATTGCGCTTAAATTGGCCAAAACAAAAACGCCAGAGACTGCAATAAGCACCTAATTCTTTAAGGTTCGTCAGAGACATCCAGTTCACAAACAAATTTATAATTATTAGTGTTTTTGAACCAAATTATAATTGAGTAATGTATTACTGGTTGCATTTAAAATTCGTCACGGTCGTAAAGTTATGTGAATCAGCCTGTATATAAAATTGCTTGGCCTGACTGACAAATCAACGCACAGCCTAGACGGCTAAGGATAGAAACTTGAAATTTTTACAGTAGAGAACTTTTGTAACGTTGGGGTGTACTAAGAAAGGATTTTTGGAAAATCACCCCCTAAGAGGGTTAAATAGGGTGTTAAAATTTGAATAAAAATCCGTCATTTTTTAAGTTATATCTTTAAAAATTAGTATTTGGGCTTTCGGTTAAAAATAGAGAAAGACGTGTTTCAGGATTTTTGAAAAATCAACTACTAAGGGGTTAAATGCAGAGTTGAATTTAGAATTAGAGTTTAGAAAATCTGCCATTTCTAAAGTTACATTGAACTTACATCCTTGAAAATTAGTATTTGGGCTTTTGGTTAAAAATGAAGACACAGTGTTTCCGGATTTTCGAAAAATTAACCCCTAAGAGGGTTAAATGGCGTAATAAAATTTGTATAAATATTCGTAACTTTTGAATTTACATTAATTGAAGCTGGTATTTGGGCTTTCAGTGAAACGTGAAGAAACACGTGTTTTAGTTGGAAATACCAACCCCAAGGGGGTTGAACACGGTTTACAATTTGTATAAAAATCCGTAAGTTTTAATTTGTATCCATGCAAATGGTATTTGAGCTTTCGGTTAAAGATGAAAAACGTGTGTTTAAGAACATTTGGAATTTCCACCCCTAAGGGGGTTAAATATAAAAATCCGTGATTTTTGAACTTATATTTATAAAAATTGATATTTGGGCATTCGGTGAAAAGTAAAGAAACAGGTATTTTATTATTTTTAGAAATTCCACCCCCAAAGAGGGTTGAACATAAAAAATCGTCATTTTTGAAGCTACATTAATGAAAAATGGTATTTCATTTTTCGGTTAAAAATGAAAAAAGACGTGTTTCTGGATTTTGAAAGTTCCACCCCCAAGAGGGTTGAATATAAAAATATGTCATTTTCGAAGTTATAACCAAGAGAATTGGTATTTGGTCATTCGTCTAAATATAAAAAACGCGTGTTTCAGGTTTGTTAAAAACTACCCTCCAAGGGGGTTAAACAAAAAATCCTTTATTGTTGAGGTTATACATATAAAAAATTCTTTATTGTTGAAGTTATCAATTGATGTCTTAGACATTCGGTTAAAAAGGAAGAGGCGTATATTTCAGGATTTTTAGAAATTCCACCCCCAAAACTCCTGCATTTTTTAAGTCATATCCAAGGAAATTGGCATTTGGACTTCCGGTTAAAAATAAAGAAAATGTGTTTCAGGAGTTTTGAAAATTACATCCACAAGAGGGTTAAACAGGGAATGAGTTGAGAACAAGCAAAATTTACTCGGGTTCGCATTGGGTCACGATTTTAAAGTTCACAATAAAATTTTGTATTTCTCCTTTTTGTTATACTAAGTTTTTCATTGTTTTTCTGTGTTTCAAAGTAGTTGTGGACATGCGTGCGAAGCCGTGGGCAACTGCTAGTAAATTATACAAAAATTTGTTCCAAGAGAATTTAACATTAGAATAAGAAAGAATAGAATAGAAAATAAATTGATGTAATTTTAGTTTCTCGTGTTACAAGAAGAAGAAAAACGATTTGAACTTTGTACATCGAGGAATAAATGAATCGTATCAGAAAGGTCATCTCTTGTGAGGAAGTTGAGTAGGTGTGGAGACAAAAATCTCACTGCATAACAAATTTTAAGTTTATAAAAAGTTGTGAACACATTCTTCTAAAGAACCAAACTAATAACAAGTGTTAAAATATTTCTCGAATTTCTCGAACTAATTTCAGGCTTGTATGGCATTTCTGAGCTATTTTTGCTATTTTCGTACGTAAAATTGTCTTTTTTTATTCCAAAAAGTGTCGATCGTACATCCCTTGGAATTTAATAATATTTATTTTCGCTTTGTTGAATTAATAAATGATTTTGTTTAACTAGCAGCCGGGTGTAAAGTTTCATAGGCCCAAAATCGGAAAAAACTCGGTAGACAAATTGAATAAGCAGATAAAACAACAGACACATTCACTGGATAAATCTGAAATTTTAATCGGCCTCATCTTCATTTTGATGACACGCCAAAGAATGCAGACACAAACAAAAACTGGTTCCGTCTGCATCCAAATAAACTAAACGTTGTCTTTAGCCCGATAAAGGGTCAGAAGCTTTACATAAAAGCGCAAGTGTATCAGACCGTTGTTGTTTAGTGACTTATGGCAGCATTAGGAAAATTGTTTAAAACGTGTTATTATCTACTTAAGCCGATGAGGGTTTCACTTAGGAAAATATATAGCAAGTTGTGTAGTCCACTCAAAAGAGACCGCCTCATTTCAAATTCAGACATGGGTTACTTTCCAAAGCGATTTATGTTGCACTGTTAATTTTAGACGGACCGAATTCTTAGAAAGCCACCAGAAAACAACAACTTTTCAGACCAATGTGAATTTTAGTTTACGGCCGATTTCATTGTTCAATCCGGAATTGTTTTTTAAAAGCATTCGGTGATTTATAAATAATAGGGGAAACGTGGCTATTGTACTACGTGGAAAGATTGATTGAAGGAATCTCTACGTGATTGAGTTTCTTTGATGTGGTGGTTTACGAATTTCCTGACAATATTATTTCAATTGAGAGAAAAGAATGAAAACTCTCTAAACAAAAGATATAAATGGTCGTGCAAGAGAAAATTAACGACTAAGCGAAAGCGTTCTGTCTAATATTTATTGAGCAGAAAATTGAATTGTTTGACTTTGCTTGCCCACTTTTGCAGGAAATTTTACACAGATCTCCAGGTTTTTCCTTTAGTTGCTCTTCCAATTTCTCGTGGCATGCTCTTCAGTAATTAATTTTTTATATCCAAGATCTTATTCATTTTTAATTTCCCTTCATATTAATATTATTGACAAATATCAGTCGTTACAATAATAATCAAGCACACTAACTTGTTCACATTTCACAAACTGAGATAGGTACTTTTTTAAATGGTCCTTACAACTGTGTAACTATAACAAAACAATTCAAATAACAATGATTGTATTAGCTGGAAATAAGTTATCGAGAAAGTTATTTCACCAATTAATGAAGTTAATTTATGGTAATTAATAATAATTATACTAATTTTAACATGATATCTTTCAGCTTTGCTTCTTACGTAAACCAAGCATAATGAATTATTTACTTTTAAAATTAAAGATGAAAAGTTAGATTTAGTTCTTTGTGTCCACTTTTTAGTTGTTAATTTTTTGAACTGTAAACTCATTATAAAACAACATACTAACGTACGCAATTAACTCAAGTAAAAAAATCTTTTGTACATTAAAGAATCCTTAAAACCTAAAAGCTTTTTCACTGATGTTTCCCTTTGAAGTACAGTGGAAATCTCCAGATCAATATTTAAGTAGATTTTGGCAACCCTCCATTTGCTGTAAAACAGTGTTAAGATGTTAAGATTATTTGCGTTTAGAATAACTTTTCCCATAGTTTTTGTTACCGTAATAAATAGTTAGCTAGTGTCCAGTGGAATAATACAAGGAAGTTCGCAATCTGGTTTCCAACTCGTACTAATAACAAATTTTCAGATTTTTCCAACACAAACTACAAATTACGGAACTTCATCTACTTAATTATGTTCTGGATTTTTTTGTTCCGCTCTTTGCTTCTACGACATTTCTTGCGTGTCTACTTCATCGCAAACATTTTTTTTTAGATAAAAATTCCTGCAAACATGGCAACTTAAGATTAGCATGAAAATATTTACGTTATATGATGGGTGGTCTCATAATTAACTGAACGCTTTGTTGCAAACTCTTTGATACATTAATGGTATAGATGATGAAAGAAAATTGTCTTTAATTGTTTTGAGCTTGCTTATTTTGGTGTTTATCTATTTATAGTATGCTTCCGGCGTAATGCAACCGTTAATTAAAGCTATAAATGCGAGAACTGTACACAAATTGGATTTTCATTCTGGAGCTTCCTGGTTGAGATTGGTCGATCAGGTCCTGTTAAAACACCCGGAAGCAAACAAAATTTTTATCTCACACTTTAACCAGCTTCGAACAACGTTGTTACAAAAATCTGCAATTTTAAATAAACCCGCACAAGGAGTAAATAAATAGTGCATTTCAGTGTAAAAGCTTTATATGATTTCTTGTCATTCTTTATTTATAAGGGTGCGGACCCTACTTTCCCTAAAGATCGCTTTCAAGTATCACTTTTTGCACTCAAGTCATATTTGGGCGCAAATGTGGTCATTTAAATTGACCATATGTGACTTGGAGAGAGTGTCATCTTTAATATATTACAGGCAATCGATCAAAACACGTTTGTGACCGGCTGACATTGAATTTCCAATTCGAAATATCCAATTAAACGGCAATTTTCTTTGAGAAGTACTCGGGAACGAATAATTATTTTCATCAAAAACTAACGGTCGAAAACGTAAGGAGAATCTGTGCCTGCGAGCAATTTCGCCGTGTTTTTCTCTCGATGGTATTTTCTTTGCGAAATGTTCAATTTAACTTACTGTGTAAGTTTCGTTAAAAAATCAATGTATACAATGGAGATAAAATAATTAATTTTCGATGGCGCACTGATGTCTCAATGGTCGAAAATTTTCAAAGTAGGTATTCTATTAAATCGAACAGAATAGCCTAGTCAATGTATTAAACAATTAACACTGAAAAATAATAATTATTATACGGACTGTTTATAAAAAAGTGTAGGATCTCAGGTGGTTCTGGAATTTGAATTTGCCGCATATAATTATTTTATTTCTATGAAATTTTTTAAAAGTACCATTTCTATCTACTCAGGCAACCAGTAAAACCAAATTTTTCATATACTAACATTGCTCGTTTTTAAAAGCTTTTATTTAGCTCACAATGTTATCTGTCTGTCGGTTATTTTTTCGGAGCCAAATTTGAAAGGGTTCCCGTTGTCCCACTGAATTGAAATTTTGCATACTTACTTAATCTGCGTGACAACGCAATTCAATGTAGTTAAATACCCCCTAAAGGGGTTAAATAGGGTTTTAAAATTTTAGGTTATGTTTACAAAAGGGTTCTTGATTTGTACATACCGTAACTTATACCGACATAGATGGTATGTTGGTCATTTGGACGTCACGGTAGATGGACAGTGTAATAAAAAGCTCACTGTTCACTCACTTAATGAAGAAATATATTAATACCTAATCATTTGTTATAAACAAATGTCGCTTATTGGTGTTAAAGTTTGGTTAGGTTTAAAGGGATTTTCGATTGGTATATACCGCATCTTACACCAACATACACAGTATGTTACAGTACATATTAGCTGTTTCAAAATCAAAACAATGTAAACGCCAACGTCGCATTAATTGTTAATTGTTAGAAGTGCATAAATAATTTATAACAACTAATTTTGAGAGAAAATGCGACGTTGGCGTCACTCGAGAAAATTATTTGAATAATAAAACAATAGAAAAAGACTAAAAAGCAAAAAATAAAAATATATAAAAAATGTTTTTTAAAAAACATAAATTTACTATTTTTTATTTTTTGCTTTTTAGTCTTTATTTATTGCATAGATTTATTGTTATTACACTATGCATCTACCGTGACGTCCAAATGACCAACATACCGTCTATGTCGGTATAAGTTACGGTATGTACAAATCGAGAACCCCTTTGTAAACATAACCTAAAATTTTAAAACCCCATTTAACACCTTTAGGGGGTAATTAACTATATAGAATTGCATTGTCACGCAGATTACGTAAGCATGTTAAATTTGATTTCATTGCGACTACAGGAACCCTTTCAAATTTACAAATCTAGAACCCCTTTGTAAACAGAACCTAAAACTTCAAAACCCCATTTCACCCCTTTAGGGGGTATTTAACTACATAGGATTGCATTTTCACGCAGATTAAGTAAGTATGCAAAATTTCAATTCAGTGGGACAACGGGAACCCTTTCAAATTTGGCTCCGAAAAAATAACCGACAGACAGATAACATTGTGAGTTAAATAAAAGCTTTTAAAAAAGTACCAATGTTACTCACATCTGGTGGAAAATAAAATATAAATTGAACAGTAAATATCGGTAAATGATTTTTAGTGTACCATTGTTTGCATAATAAAGAAATACTGTAGAGTGCAAAGTGAGTTTAATTACAAAGTTTAATTACAAACTGTTCAAAAATTGTTGTTTTTTTTGTCACCACTCTCAAATCTTTTGATTAATAATAATAACTAAACTTTTTTCTCAGTTTTTTCGAATTCCGTTACATTATTCCGTAAATTTGTTTCAAATGTAAGTTTTGTCTGGATCTGTGTTTTATATTTTCGTGCTTTTTGATGTTAAGTGTTCTTTTTTAGGTTTGAAGCCTTTTTTACGTACATTATTTTAACGGATCTGTCACTTTTTTAAACAACCTGTATTTTCTTTCTGCACCAACTTCTAATTCCAGAGTTATTATTATTGTATTAGCACACCATTAAAAAATTGGCTTCACCAGACTTTCGAAATTTAGAGTGCACATTAACTGTGAGGTGCTGTGCCAAGCTACATTTAATCAAGTGCAGACTTATGCATGGCATTCCCGTCCCATCCATTAAACACAGATTAAACAAGTTGTTTTACATCCACTGTAGATATAACAAAATAAGTGTCTTTGGTAGATAGCTGTATCCGTTTTACAACTTTACAACCAGACCAGGCTGTTTATTTTAAGCTGACATAAAACAATTTTAATTCATCTTTGCAAATGTAAAGAACAGTTTAAAAATCGTGGGAGCAACCCCTTGCCACTCCCTTGCACCCACCCGTTACCTTATAAACACAAAACCGATTTATAAATATTCATTACTGCTAAGTACATGTTTCCAATTTTTGTGTTTCTGGATGGAGCAGATTTCCCTATCACATGTTCACATGTGGGCCGTATTCTTATGCAAGTCTCGTCTCAGAAAATACCTATGGCACCTATAATTCAATGTATAGTATGTGCGAATAATAATACCATGGCATGCACGTAATGGGCTAGTGGCACGTTTCTTCTAAGTTAAGTAATATCGAGTTGTCGCGTGCTAGCTGAGCTCTCAGCTGCGTGCACAATAATTAGTTATAATGGCGATCCCGGAGTTTTTTCGTCGGAGAAAATTCATCATCCGACACTTAAGACGGAAGGGAGTTACGCGATCTGGAATTTTATAATGAGATAATGATACACGTAATACAGTGAAACCTCCCGACAGCTGAAACCCTCGAGGAACGACCTGTGATGAAAGATGTTCGCTTTGGATTGACATAAAGGGATTTGTTAGCCCGGAAAATTCGGCATAAGCCTGATTTATTTTTCACCAAATTTTAAAACTTTACCTTTATTTATTGTCAGTGGATATGTTCGCTCCGGATTAAAGGCTAAACGTTTCAGGAATTTTCCGGTTTAAATTTTCCAGTCAAGAAATTTCAACTGTTCGCAATTCACACGGCGATTTTCAGCACCAAGCAGACAACTAATGAATACCAGCACGCAAAAGCCTGCGTTACGAACTAACATTAATCACGTTAAAATGGTCAGTTTAACATTTGTGTCAAAGGGTTACAGCTGATCCGAAGATTCCAAAAAATTTGGATACCATAGGCAGATTAAATTCCATCAAATTAATTACGCTTTAGTTGATTCCTCAAATTACATACACTCTCATCAGGGACAGGTTTTCATAGAAGTGTGTGCCATACAGACAAGAGACAAGAAAGTGATAAATGATTGTACTTTCTGGATTAACAAACATTCTTAATTAATCAGATTTACGCCCAAAAAATTCATTAGAAATCAGTGACCCGAAATATAATTGTTTACAACAGTAGTCAAAAATAAATAACAAAAAATCTAAACAAAATTGAAAAAATACGTAAATTTTAGAATTTTAATCTGTAAGAAAAAATATTCTCCTGTGATTGAAATACATTATTTTTTAATTTTTAGTGCATCTTTTAAATAAAAGCATTTTATATAAAAATATAAAAACATTTTTTTATATATTTTTATTATTACTTACATTCAGAACCATCAACACAAAAAGTTACACAACAAGTGTAAAATAATAATTTTGGTCGCAACTCACTAAGCATTTGAATTAAGGTGATTCATGTAGGACACATGTCTCATTTGATTTATTTTGAGCATGTATTGTGTGTTAAATTTTACTTTTGTTAGGTTCGTGAATCACCTGGTATACTTTGACATTCGGAAATGTCTTCTCAAGAAAAGTTAACAAGTTAGATAATGAAAATATGGATGTGCGGAAAATATTAATCAAATTAGGGACTTTGAAAGCGAGAATTGTTTTTTTTTTGCCAAAACATGGTTTTTGTAACCATACCTACCATATACCGGTGCTCAGAAGAACGAGAAGAAAATTATAGTAAATCAAAGGTTTCCAGTAAGCTCCAACACTCGTCAAAATATCACCTTTTTTGTACATACATACACTTATAAATAAGTCTTATTTTAAGTTAGGATAGAATGTATTCATATGGCCCAGAATGATTGAATTAATTGGTACAGTCAAAATTTTATTAGCAATCTACTAGTATTGCTTTAACGTGTTATTACTGTTATTAGGAATACTCGTATGTGGTGACATAATTATCAGAACGTTAATATTAGCTGTTTCAAAACTATAAAAACGCCAACGTCGCATTTTACCGAATTATTTTTTTTAAATAAGATTGATAAAATTGTAAAATAGTTATTAATGATTAGATCTCTCATTGAAAGTATAAATTACATTAGCTATTATTTTTTTGAAGTGCATGAATATTTTATAACAGCTAATTTTGAGAAAAAATGCGCCGTTGACGTTTTTATAGTTTTGAAACAGCTAATAGGTATCAATTACTACTGCTAATGCTGCCAAATTTAAAAAACTAATAGGAGAGCCTTCTGGAAATATTTCTTTGCACGTGTTGAGATCAACAAGTTGATGGCGAAGGAAACTAGGGAAGAAAATGGAATCAAAGCCATTATACTTTGTTTCACTTTGCAAAATAACTGATAAAGCTTATTATTTGTAGTTTTTTATACTGTAGTCTACAGCGAGTGTTCGTTAATGTTGGAAATATCAGTAGACTCAGGTAATTTCCACTTCTAAAAATAACGAGA
The DNA here is from genome assembly GCA_939628115.1 of Tribolium freemani. NCBI lineage: Eukaryota > Metazoa > Arthropoda > Insecta > Coleoptera > Tenebrionidae > Tribolium > Tribolium freemani. The sequence goes on along the minus strand of OW626785.1, from coordinate 1,681,020 downwards.
ATATCGAATTATTCGCTTTCATGAAAACTGACAGGATTTCCAATGTGAATAAAATATTCCAAATTCTATTTTCATACAATTTTTTTATTCTGAATAACCTAAATAACGGTTAATTACAATTCTAAAAAGCGAGATTACTCGGAATATCAACTTGCCTAACCCAAAATGTTTTAATTAAAGCTAAGCTTTTAAAATAGGGATTTGAAAAGTTGATACAATGTTTAATAATAACTAGAGACCAAAATGAATCCTGAGCTGAATACGTACCTACATAGTGTGTCGTGACTATTAGCCACGATCATTCATATTAATACTTTGTGAAAAAAACTGCCTTTCTGTTTCAGTTACAATTTTCCTTTCCGGAGTGTTGTAAATCCGGAATTATGATTTTCAGGTGTGGTAGGAGTGCTAAAATAAGTTCAAAAAAACGATTTCCAATTATTATTTTATTGCCTAAGAAATTAACCAATGACCTTAATTTCCATATTTTTCGAAAACTATAGTACTTATTTTATTCTACACTACGCAGTACAATTTCTTATTTATTATCATATGTTGGCTCGTACATACGTATTAATTTTTTTGAAACATATTTACGCAAAGATACGAGTACAACATTATAGCAGTCTCTTCAGTTTCAATTTTTTAATTTGATTTGAAAGCAAGCTTTCAAATAGAATTAGCGCATCTGTCCATCTTGGCAAAAACCTAATCATCGGCGGTATCAACAAACCGAAATGATTTATAATCGCTCTCGCAGGATAAAATTACACAAGCGTGACTTCTCTTCGATTACACAACTTGAACGAATTAAAACAAAACCACACTTTGTCGGTTGAGACTTAGAAATAACCATATTGGTGTAGGTTTATCCACAACAGTTCCCCCGACAGCTTTCACAAAGAACCAACAAGTGAGGCGATTAATCCGATTCTTATCGATGAAAAATCGTAGTATTGCAATCGTGATCAGTCTCTGTGGCCTATTTGATTACACGTTGGAGCAAATTACTTTGCACACACCTTTTGTCAAGTTTTAATGAGCACTTTCGCAACGAGCATTTCAGTATTTAACAGCGCCATTAACTTAATCTTGGGATAATTAAAACTTTGGCTGATTTGCTCATGCTAGACTGAACTTGGCAATGAACTATCAGCGATTTAGGTTAGCTGAGTGATTATTAGAAGAATTTCCGGAGCCTCCGGTGAAGGCTAACGCGATCCCAATTACTCGAAGGTTGGAGATGATAATACTGTTCCGTTTAATCAAGCGGAGGAAAAAAATTGTTTCTCGGTTCCTTTGTACCAGTTGTTGAACAAGTTATGAGTTTTCTATTGACACCCACGTAACGTTCTCACAGAGTTGTACTGCTTTTTTACCATTGTACATGATAAATTTAGAAAGGTCGTAATTTCCTTCAGCTGCAAATCCTGTATTCGTGAGATGGTTGCATAATTAATGGGGTACACGTCTTATTCAGCTATTTGCGCTTTTGATCATGTAAAATGCAAATTTGTGCCTCGTGGAAAAAGCACAAAAACAGTTTATTAAACTGTTAACATAAATTTTGGTGATAATTCAGTCTACATCACAACAAACTGTAAATAGGTTTTTCGGTTTTTTTTATTTATGAACTTTCTATTTCATACTTTATGATCTGATAAAACAGATTCTATTGAAGTTCAGATGGGCAGTATAAAATCTTAAACTTTTATCGCCTGGTAAAGTGAATTTAAAAATTTATGTTGGAGATATTTCAGGGAAGTTTCAGGAAGGAGCTATTTATCGATGTGGCGTATTAAATAACAAAACAATTTATTTTTATTTCGGTAAAACTGAACAACTTTCACTATAAAACTTGATTAGTTAGGTTTAGGTAGTTTTATATTATAAAACACGCACAGGGCCATTCTTGGATTAACTGCATAAAGATTTTACCTACTGTAATAACTTTTGAAAAACAAGTTTTAGCTGATTTATGACACTATAAATCTACATTTATTACACCTGGATTGTGAATTAATCGGAGCTAGTACAACCACAATTAAAGTTCGGCAAAAATAGTTTATTTGTTAAGAATTAAAAACGGTAAGAACATTTTACCGGCATCTTTTGAGTATTGTATTCCAAAGTTGCTATAAACTAGTCGGTAACATTTGAGGTCCTGAAATTTAGTGGTGTATTTTTTTTCTTGTGATGAAAAGATATTTCTGACTGACGTCAGGACTCAGGAATTAATAACTTTCCGATAGGCATCTTATTATGCATTGTTTATCCTGTAATGTCACGTTTCTTGCACTACTATCTATCAAATTCACCATAAAACACAGCAATTCCTTTTTAAAAGCTTTTATTTAGTTCACAATGTTATCTTTCTGTCTGCTATTTTTTCGGAGCCAAATTTGGAAGGGTTCCTGTTGTCCCACTGAAGTGAAATTTGGCATACTTACATAATCTGCGTGACAAAGCAATCCCATGTAGTTAAATACCCCCTAAAGGGGTTAAATGGGGTTTTGAAGTTTTAGGTTATGTTTACAAAGGTGTTCTCGATTTGTAAATTTGAGAGGGTTCCTGTAGTCGCAATGAAATAAAATTTAACATGCTTACGTAATCTGCGTGACAATGCAATTCTATATAGTTAATTACCCCCTAAAGGTGTTAAATGGGGTTTTCAAATTTTAGGTTATGTTTACAAAGGGGTTCTCGATTTGTACATACCGTAACTTATACCGATATAGACGGTCACGTCACGGCAGCTTTTATTTAAAAAATGCACTAAAAAGTAAAAAATAATGTATTTCAATCACAGGAGAATATTTTTTCTTACAGGTTAAAATTCTAAAATTTATAAAAGCTTTGGGAATTGTCAACTGAACAAAGTAATTCTGTAATGCCGTAGTTTTATAACTCCCAAAGCTTTTATAAATTTTAGAATTCATTTATTTAATAAAACATTTTAGCTAAGAATCGCGATCCCCAAACTGTTTATTAGCTAGTTCCTAAAATGAAACTTTAATCTTCCGATACACATATGAGCCTAGGAAAGGTGCCAATAAAACGGTTATTTCTTTCTAAGAACTTGAAGTCGTTATACAACTTGGATTATGTCGGCCACTCGATCAACTAGTTATACGTAAGAATAACGATGAAGAGGATTAGTGACTCAATCATTCAGGAAATGCCAGTTGAGTAGTTCCTGTGATGGTAAAAAATTGCTCAAATTTTTTATTCCTTTGGCCACAAACGTAAACTCTAAAGGTTTCCATTTGGGAAATTGTGTTGGTGGGCATTTGTAGGTCACGCAACAGTTTTTCACCCACCTATTTCAGTAACATTTTTTGCACTGCCATAAATATCTGTCCGATATTCATTGCAAAACATATTTAATTATTAAAAATACCATTCCAAATTTTTATTTCTCTTACTCTTTTATAATGAATTTTCACCGAAAGCAAGTACATGATGAATTTTTCACCACATCTTTCATCAAAAATTGAGCGTTTCTGAGCGGAATTTTCGTTCCAGATGCGTCGTCTTCGAACGAAGCCGTCCACCTGCAGCAGCGCCTCCGCAGCCTGAGCACGGAGCTGGTGACCCTCCGCAACCGGCTCCATGTGCAGGGCGCGCCGGCAGCCCCCCTGAAGGGCGCCCCCGTGCCGGTGGTGGCGGGCACGCAGCCGGTGATACCCCCGCGGAGCGCGCCGTCGGCGCCGCTTCCCGTGGTGGCCGTCACCGACAGCCGCCCCCAGCTGCCCACCGCGGGGGCCGACCTGGACGACCTCATCCACCTGCAGGGGCCTCTCACCGAGGACGCGGTGATGAAGTGCCTCCAGGCGCGATTCAACGCTTCCAACTTCTACGTGAGTATTGGTCATTGAACAGAGGTGACCTTGGGCAGCACCTGTCGCGCTGCCTGGGGCCGGCCCTGTTTACGCCTGACCGTGAACTTGCCAACAAAACAACGACGGTTCCTCCTGCATTTACATACCGCAGCTTCAGCAGCCGCAAAGACCAACTGGCTGGTGGCTAAAAATCGAAACACTACAGAGAAGCATTCAATAATTGAATTTCATCTTTGAAAATACAGTGTGATTCTCAAATAGACCGACAAAATTTTATCACAGCTTTCCAAGGACAAGCAGAAACGATCTGCACCATATTTACGTTTTTATTTCATAGGGGTAGAAACCCCTTAATCCGTCCCACTTACGACGCTCATGAGTTCAAATTAATTATATTGGAAAACATGTGCTCGTTTTCATCATGAATATCGATAATACACAGTGATCATTGTTGAATTGTCATCAGATGATTACCATGCTTTCCGCTAACTGTGCTAATACAGGGTGTTTCAAGTTTTAGGTCCAGTCAAAAAATAAATACTTCTAGTATTCCAAAATAAAAAATATATATCGCAAACAATAGAGTTTCTAACACGCTTCAATTTGATGCTTTGCTGATATCCCAAATTTTCATGATATAAGCGTAAAATGCAAAAAACTACATTAAAAAATTTTTTTTTTCAAATTATTCCAATAATTTTTTTTATAATAAAATTCCTCCTATTTTTTAAGTAAGACTTTCGAAACTGAAACAGTAAAAAACCCAAGGCGTATTGAGCAATTGAAATTTCAATTTGCAAAAAAAAGGGCATTTTTTAATTGACAAGTAAAATTTTAGTCTGACAGTTAATGACGTTTCAATTTTTTGTGAATCAAGCAAAGACACGAGCTCTGTTTTTTCAAAGGTGACTAAGATAAAACATTTATTTGATCTTTTGCAAATTGAAATTTCAATTGCTCAATACGCCTTGGGTTTTTTACTGTTTCAGTTTCGGAAGTCTCACTTAAAAAATAGGAGGAATTTTGTTATGAGAAAACGATTGCAATAATTTGGAAACAAAAAATTTTTTATCTAGTTTTTCACAATTCACGCTCATACCATGAAAATTTCGTATAACATTAAAGCATCAAATTGAAGCGTGTTAGAAACTCTATCGTTTGAGATATATTTTATTTCTTTTGGACAACTAGAAGTATTTATTTTTTGACTGGACCTAAAACTTGAAACACCCTGTACTTCTTACGAACACATCAGTGGCGTACGCTTTATCTCTAACATAACAAATTATTTCAAAAACGGTTATGAAAGGAATTTTTTTACTATTTTCCCCAGCATGTCCTCATTTCAGACTACCATGGGTAGAATTTTGTCGGTCTACTTAAGAATCACGCTGTATACCTAGGTGTGGTCAGAGGCGGACTCCAAAATTCGCGCTGAAATTCGATCTACCAAAGAATCGATTGGAGCTGCTTTAGTTGGCTAATAAAGTCTCCCACGCACGGACTGATTTATGTGCTGGCGGTTTCTAATTCCATTTAAGAACAAAGAGTGTCTCAGCTAATTCACAAACTTATAACTTATTTAGTGGATTATGGAACCGCTACGAGAATTGTAACGAACTATGGGAATATGACATAAATTTAAGATGGGCTTTTTGAACATTAATTATTTACATTTTCAGAAAGTATTGTGTTATATTTATTGCGATGAAAGTAGGTAATATAAAATTTTAGTATACAGGTGATTCAATAGTGTCGGACAATTTCTCAGGTGGTGATAAAGGACATCCGAATAAATTAAAAGTTTCTATGGCAAAAAAGAGTTTGAGTAGTTTTTCACGAGATAGCTATTTAAAGTTGAACGTTTGAGTTAAGTTTTTGGTGTTTCATGTCATATTTTTTTTGACTTTACTTAGCGGAAACGATTAAACATACCTGTTGCAAAAAATCACCAATTAATGTCTTATGGCGTACAAAACATTTAAAAAAAACTTGCAAAAAAGCACAACAATCGACACCCTTGCTAAGGAAAACTAATTAAAAAATACATATTCAAAATTAAATTAAGTTGCTTAAAAAAAAATCTGACTTCATTTCTGTACTTAACTGAACGTCTTTTATTAACATTGGAGAGTTGGTCCGATACTTTAGAATCACCCTGTAGTTATTACATTTATTTGAGAGAAGAGACCGCAAATTCTGTTACTTGACTGAAATAGATTCCATGTCTAAATATAGGTTTTCAACTGAAATGGTTAGCTTCTCTTTTATGAAGAATTGATTTCCATAATTGTTTGCGACAAAATGAACGAATTCAAATGATAATTATCAGACAGAAAACATTCAAGACTTAAATTGCAGCCCCCAGTTTCTCTAGATTTGCCACGTTCTTGGAATATAAATGAACTTCCGATTCGCCTTTACACTGTTTTGTGAGGTGATAATTTTTTTGATAGGAGAGCTTAGTGTGTAAAAATTTTGGGGAAAATTGCGTTATCTTTATTTATGAGCTTCCTCCCATAAATAGATGTCAGTTTTAAATAACATTTTGTTTTGGAAGCGTTTGCGTTACAATAGATATTAGGGAAATACTTTACTCAATATATAAATACAGACATAAAAATATCGTTGTAAAAATAATCCAACTTCTTCTATCCACCTACTATAGACTGTTCAAAAATGTTTTGTTTGTTGAGTTTATCTCTGCCAAATGTTCAAATTACTAATTAATTATTCTGTAATGAGACCGTTAAAATTTGAAGGCGTTAATCGTTGTTAACTAATAAAACTCGAACCCGATTATAAATTTTGAAAAATCGAAATCTTCTGTAACTTGTACACGCCTTAAAAATAGCAACGTGTTTGACTGACTGTTGGTGAATTAATTATTATTAATTTGAGAACTCTTCAAGAGTTTCCAAAAATTAAATAATATTTTGATATTTTGGTTTTTATCTAGTGTATTTTAACTACGAATGTTAGGGTGCGTGGATTAGGCACAAGCTTTGTAAAATTATGTGAAGCTCGCTGTATAATTATTATTATTATTATTATTATTATTGATGTTTCCTGGTATTAGACTACAATACAACTATTTACAATAAAAATAAATATTGTTTCAAAACATAAATCACAAATTTATGACCTTTATTTGCACAAAATTAACACACTGTTGAGTAATTATTATTTAAATTGACAAAACTATGTCCTTAAAAATCCTAATTTGTTAGGTTCCCTTTGTGTTTATTTCCATTTGATTGAATAAACTAATTAATAAATTCGCTTCAAAAGATAATATCGATTCATTATCTACAATTTCATTACCGTTGTGTTTTCAACAAGCTGCAGAGGATTATATTCGATTGAATTATATTGAATTATATTGAATGGAATGCATCAAAATCATGCATCGGACGTGTCAGATAAAATTTTACACTTGATACCTATTGAAGCTAATACAACAAATTGGAATCACCAAATTAAATCAAATGAAAAATGATCTCATGTCAGTTTTCGTATCAAAATTCATTCTTGAATCTGTCCATACTCAGATGACAAATTGATAAATGAATCTGAGCACTTTTAACGTTACGAACTAATCAAATTTAGATTGCTTGATAATTACGTTCATTCAAGCTGCTAATCACACTCCTTCCGGCGATAATTATACTTTTTCTGATGTAACCAATTGCGGTACTTAATTAAACATCAGTGCATGGTAATCCGCTTGTTTTTGCCACAATAATATAAATAAGTTAGGTACGCAGAGCGTAGCTAATAATCTCGTAAAAGTAAGTTCAGCAATTTCGTCTGCAACTACGAGCTTGAATATTGGGTACTTCAGGTTTGTAATTAAAAAGGATTAATGAAAATTACAAGACATTCCACAATCAAAATTGCAACATATTGGCGCTTTAAAATGAAACCGCAGAGTTTTTGAATAGAAGACAGTGAATAGGAAACCGGCAAATAAGCCTCATTGAAAACCCAATCATCTCTGATTTTATTAAGAACAATTGCCTGAGTTACACAAATATTTTCTTCCGAGAATGGATAGGAGAGGATAATCAAATTATTACATCTCATCTTAAACACAATAGGAATAAATTTGAATCACAATTCTTTGAGAAACGTATTGGAGTCTTATAAATCGAATAACACAATTACAAGTGTATTTTCATTATTACAAGTTAAATGAATGAAATTGTAAATCAGTTTCCCTCCCAGAAACCACTTTTTATGTCAATCACTTTCATACTGTGTAGTAGAATAATAAAGGTAACAACAGCTTCGTTACGTCGAAAGAGCGTCCTCTTTCTTTTAATACCGTATAGGAATTAAACCGAGCAAAAAACTAAACTAGGTTGGACTTCATTTCCCAAAGTAATCTTAGAACTCCTTTGATCAGTTCCAAGTCGCCTTGATAACTTAAAACTCGATAATCTTAAATTTGTATTCCACAATAAGGACATTTACCTAATAAAGACTAATAAAGGGTAAGCTGATTGCATACAAAAGTACAAAACTTCGGTAAAAATACATGTTTTATTGGTGGTGATCATATGACAAGGGAAAGTGGCAAAGCTAATTTTGGAAAGGATCTTGCACAAAGAATGAAGGGTGGAGCAAATAAAAAGTAATAATGAGATAGCTACTTGAGTGAAGAGGCAGCTTAATAAAATGGGAAATTATGGCTAAAAGTTTTCTTCTTTATTATGTTAGAAGGGAAATTATGTATTTTTCCTTTAGAACCTATTCAAACAGAAAATTATAAACTGGAAGGTAGCAAACGTTATTTGTTAAACAGCATCAAGTTTTTTTATACACATCTACTTTTAAAACATTATCACTTTTTTTATTTGAAATACAAAATTCACTTTACGAAAAAATACATTGTTTATAAGTTTTATAACAGTTTCAGGCTACGTAATCTATTACACATTAGTAGATCCTTGGTTTCTTTACATTTAAAATTAAACTATTGATATTATTCGTTAAAACATAATAAATTACTTCGTCTTTCTTGAAATTTTTTAATATTCATGTTGTTTTTAAAAATAATAAGTCTCTACAATAAAAAACCCCATGACAAAGTTTAATTTATATTTAAATGATGAAGTTATTTTATGTAGTCATCTGTGTATTTTACATATTCATTCATACATAATTTATATCGTATCTATTTTAAATTAACATTGATACCTATTATAATTCTAAGAAACTGAATACATTGAATGAGAAAATGTTAAGAAGACAAATGACATAAACCTTACAGGTTCGTTTTCGAACTGTACTGACAATCAGCATAAATAATTAATAATTTAACTTAACAAGAGAAAATAAATTCTTAATTAAATTTGAGTTCACTTTATAGTGGTAAGTATATTGGCATAGTGGATGCAGTGGTTGCAGCAAAAGCAAATACGTTACTCAAGTAGACGCTTAATAATTCACAACAAAACATTTAGTGTATTTTTTCCCACTGAACGAAAAACAACTAAGTACTCACCGACAAGTCCATTGGGACATTCCTTATTATGCTTTATTACAGAATTTCCCTCCTACTTGTTTTTCCAGTTATATTAAACCTTCTCAACTTGAGCTTTATTATTATATTCACCGAGTTGTGGCGAAAATCCTCTTTAATAATAAAGACTGCGAAAACACGATGCATGAACACATAAATTTAATACCTACATGTTGAAAACGCGATTTTACTATGAGAACGTAATAATGCACTGACGGTCTTAATTAAACACCTAAAATTTAAAATGTTATTTCGCCTCGTTAGCAGCATGCATTGTTCCTTATTATCATGCCATGAAGTTGACAAACGAAAAGAAATTAGCTTCAAGCTCATGTAATTAAAAGATAAGCCAGATAAGGTAATAACATGAGCTCGACATAAAATGGATAATTGTTGGAGTACGGATAGACATCAAAACTGCATGGATTTAATTAACGATGAAAAATTTATACACTGTTGACACTGATTGGACATCCACGAATGTAAAGTTTTAATAAGGTGCAATTAAGATTCGACGCACTTTGGTTGTAACTGCAGGAGGGAATTTAATTTACCTACGTTTAAAGTTTTCCGGTGGAAATTGGAAAATCGTCACTTCTAAGGGAATTATTCCGCCACAATAGTTACCACCTTCTCTATTAAATTTTTGCATTTTGCATATACAGGCTGATTCTTAAATAGACCGACAAAATTTTATCCCAGTTTTCTAAAGATAAGTAGAGACGATTTGAACCATATTTATGTTTTTATTCCGTAGGGGTAGAAACCCCCTAATCCGTGCCACTTACGACGCTCATGAGTTTAAATTAGTTGTATTGGAAAAAAAGTGTTCGTTTTCAACATGAATATCAATACACAGTGGCCATTGTTGCAGATCAAGTATATTGTCATCAGAGAATTATAATACTTTCCTCTAACTGTGCTAATACTAAGGTACTGGATGCTGTCATGGACAGAGGTACTGCCATCATATGATTTTGACAATGACAGCGGCTTTTTGACCTTGAAAAAATGCCAAAAAAATGGCAAGATCTGAAAGATTTAGTGTCAGTGTCACATGTTGTCACAATTTATTGACACAAAAATTAACCTAAAATATTCATTATTGACAATACAGTCAATTTGACAAGGAAATTTTTCAAGGTCAAAAAGCCGCTGTCATTGTCAAAATCAAATGATGGCAGTACCTCTGTCCATGACAGCATCCAGTACCTTAGCTAATACTAGAGTTCCTATATTGGGAGAGTTGGGACACTGAATGTCAATTTTCGAAAATTTGTTTCGTATACGTCAGCTCGCACGTATAAAAAACGAATTGGGATAGAAAATCAATTTTTCAGAAAAGTCAAATAAATTTGTCAAAAATATTTCCCTTTTTCTTTGATTAACTGTGTTTAGTCTGGAAGTCATCGTCACCTTAACGTTTTTCTTGATATGATGATATGAACACCTAATTTTAAAAGAGATTTCTTTGTAAGTACAAGAATTTCAATTTCAATGTAAACATTTTTCAGTTAACTTTAAGAAATGGTACTAATCATCGATAAAACGGAGAGGAACTGTACCTTTTACATTTATTATTAACAAGCATTTAAAGAAGTAGATTGAAGTAAATTTTGGGAATGTGTCGCTGTATTACCAAAATACGTGAACCAAAAATTCTTAGAAGAGATGAATCTGTTGCTTGGCCGCCTTTAGTTTTAGATTTTAGATTTGTTCCAAATTATAGTTATTTGAATCCTCAATTTCTTTTCCTTTTTTTTTACAAAAAAAAGACCTTCAGTATCAATTTTTGTGAAATTTAAAACAACGCCGGAAAATATGGTGGTTCTTGATGACCATGCAACTATTGAGACTCGATGTTTAACCAAAAATTGTGACGAAAATAAAGACATTTAACAATGAAGTGTTTTAATTTATATATTCATTACTGGAAGGTAAATGTCGAGAAATTTCAGGTATGTGAACAGCAAATATTTGTAGGTATTCAATTATTTTTGTTTTTATACGGTATCCCAAAATTCTTAAGTTTCCTCCGTCCCTGGTTAAATTTGGCCTTAAAATAATTGTTGACATGATCTGACATAAGTTGCTAACAAAAATTTTAATGAAAAAGGATAGAACGATATACCTTATCCACATAATACAAAATTGGCTCGGTTTGACGTTCAGTGTCCCAACTCTCTAATATAGGAACTCTAGCTAATACTAAGGTACTGGATGCTGTCATAGACAGAGGTACTGCCATTATATGATCTTGACAAAGACAGCGGCTTTTTGACCTTGAAAAAATGACAAAAAAGTGACAAGATTTGAAAGATTTAGTGTCAGTGTCGGAATTAGTGACATAAAAGTTAACCTAAAATATCCATTTTGACAATAATGTGGATTTGACAAAGAAAATGTTCAAGGTCAAAAAGCCGCTGTCATTGTCAAAATCATATGATGGCAGTAACTCTGTCGATGACAGCATCCAGTACACATCAGTGGCGTACGCTTTATCTTCAACATAATTAAAAAAAAATATTTCGAAAACGGTTATACAAAGAAATTTTTTACTATTTTTCCCAGCATGTACTCAATTGGTACTACCATGGTTTTTATCCAAACTGAGACAGTAATCGTGTTTTTGAGGAAGAATAAGTCGTTTTCAGTCACTTTATAAAAAGTTAGCTAGTATGAAAGCAAGGACTTGCCCAAAATAAAACATTTTCTTCCAAACTGGTGCATAAACCCTTCACTATACGCAAGATATATTCGGTTTTAACTGACAAAAATAATTATAATAGTAATAATAATAATAATAAGAAGAAGAAGAAGAAGAAGAAGAAGAAGAAGAAGAAATAAGTTTTTTTCTTCCAAATTATAAATTGAATCATTCCTTCAAGCTAATCTAGAAGATCCTCAGTCTGTTTTATTAAATTATACTCGTTTCTTTTGAGCAAAAAGCAAAAAAAAATGGGTAGAATTTTGTCGGTCTATTTAAGAATCACGCTGTATAGCAGGAGTGAGTTATTGCGGCAACAAGTGTAGTAGCAACGTCTTAAATTTAGATGTAATCCCTTGTGAATCAGAGAATGAAACAAAGGATATTGGCTACTGATTTCATTACTAACTTGTAATAATATCTCTTGGCTTTTCTGGCAGTAATAACAAAATAAATGAAATATTATCGATTTTAGTATTTGGTTCCAGAGAAGTTCATAAGTCATCTTATCGACTTTTCCGTCAATATTTTAATAGGAAATTTCTAGGACAAATGTGAACGCGTTTCGGTCGTCCTTAACAGCTCTGCATACAAAACCCGTTGAATGATTATGCACTTTCGTTGTAGACAAACGTGGGTCCAATTCTCTTGTGTGTGAACCCATACAGAGACATCGGCAATCCATTAACACTGAACAGTACTCGCGGTCTGGCCTTGAGCCCCCAACTAAACAGGGTAGTTCAGGAAGCTGTCCGACAGCAATCCGAAACGGGTTATCCCCAAGCAATCATCCTTTCAGGTACGCCTCAACTAGTGTTGGGCACAATCGAATGATTTTGACTGAATGATCGAATAATCAGTTATCGAATGATTTCAACTATCGAATGAATCATTCGTTAAAATTCATTCATTCATTTGTCATTTCATTCGATCGTCTGAGCAAATGAATGTTAGTAGAGTAGCGAATGATCAATCATTGCATTGCACCTTGAGGGTTTCTATATAAGAAAATAATTCTATGTTAAAGAGAATTCCAGCGACAAATTTTGAGCCAAGAAAACCCATCAGTCAATTCAAGGAGAAAAATAATTATGAAAATTCAGTTATTGGTAAAGGTTAGAAACGAACCATGGGCCATACGCGTATGTACAGGGTGCTGCATTTTGGATGTCCGAATAGGAGATCTCCGAAACTAAGAGGTTTAGAGAAAAACGAGTGACACATTCTCGGGTCCGTTTTTTGAGAAAATAATTTTGGTCAAAACCGCATCCTGCTATCATTTTTTGTTTTCGACTTATAAACAAAAGTTGACATTTCAGCGAAATCTTAAAAAATTCATATCTTCCTCATTATAAAAGATACACATTTGAAACAAAAACATTATATGGGCACTTTTTTACAGAGAATCTAATAATGTTATCAGCGATTTTTTTTAATCATTTGTTTAGCTGTAATAAAAAAAGTTGTTTTTTTTTAATAGGAATCATAGGTGGCTGTGATATTTTTGAAAAGCTTATTTTTTTCTGATTTGATATGTCTATTTGTGTAATATATTATTTTTAAATATTAAAAAAAACATAACATTTCGCTTTTTCTTTACAGTAGGCCATGAAAAAATTTTGGATTTTCAATTAAAACTATGAAAAATATATTACCCAACAAGTATTTATAATTTAATAATTTTTTAAACACTAATTAATTCAAAAACAGCATAATAAATTATTATTAGATCAAATTTTTGCAATTAATAAAAATTATTTGTTTTTAGATTTAAAATAGCAAGCTAACTTATTGCTATTCTATTTTCTGATTAAACATGCAATGTCGGAAAAAGAAAAATCTTATTAATTGTGTGATTGCTTGTGAATAAAATTTTATTTTACAAAAAAATGTCAATCCAAACACCAATATTAAATCCCATCTGCGGTAAAAAAATGCATAACATTATCAACGTCACCTCCATTGCACTTCACTAAATCATAAAAAAGTATTACCAAATGGTAGTGACACATCGTTTTCAATTTTCTGCACATTTTTATGTAATTAAAATTTGCGACGATCGTATATTTGTTCAATTGAAAATAACTTTAACATAACTATTTTTATAATTTCACCTTTTTACTTTAATAACCGTTCACAAAATTTCTAGATTATTCACACCTTTTATGTGAAATAATTTTTCCATGGCCAACTACCTTCAAGTATTTTAAATATATTTTTTATCAAAAGTATATAAAAATATCAAACTGTATTTATAATGTTTTTACTTCAAAAAAAAATTAGCTTTTCGAAAATGTCTTAGCCAACAATGATTCCTATTTAAAAAAATACAACTTTATGTTATTACAGCTAAACGAATGATTAAAAAAAATCGCTGATAACATTATTAAATTCTCTGTAAAAAAGTGCCTGTATAATGTCTTTATTTCAAATGTGTATCTTTTATAATAAGGAAGATATAAATTTTTTAAGATTTCACTAAAATGTCAACTTTTGTTTATAAGTCGAAAACAAAAGACGATAGCGAGATGCGGTTTTGACCAAAATTATTTTCTCAAAAAACGGACCCGAGAATGTGTCACTCGTTTTTCTCTAAACCTCTTAGTCTCAGAGATCCCCTATTCGGACATCCAAAATGCAGCACCTTGTACTAGGCTAAATTCAGTAGTTACTAACTTCACTCATTTAGCTCATTCAATCGAATGATTAGAGCGAGACAAACATATATTAAAGTCACTGTACGCGACAAAGAAACCACGATAAGAAACGAATGATTTTATTCGATAGTGTGGTCATATTCATTTCTTCGTAATGAATGATTTTGAATGAATGAATGAATTTTCCACTATCGAATAATTCGAATGACAGACAACTATCGAATTATTCGTTAAATTCATTCGATTGTGCCCATCACTAGCCTCAACACCCAAAGACCTCCTTAATCAATTCAACTTTATAGGAACCAGCGGCTCCGGTAAAAGCCATGCTTCCATGTTACTTCTACGGCAACTTTTTGCCGTCGCTGGCGGAGGACCAGAAACGGACGCTTTCAAGCATTTAGCCGCGGCTTTCACAGTATTACGGTCGTTGGGCTCCGCTAAAACCGCCACCAACTCGGAATCGAGCCGAATTGTGCGTTTCCACCATTGTTTCTACGATGGCTTTAAAGGACCATAATCACAAGATTTAAAGACGCACCTTTAATGGGATTTTTCGATTTCAACCAAATTTGCATCGTAAACACAAAATACACCCCTAGTCTGTGCCCCCAACAATTCAACTCCATATCTGTGGCACAAGGACTAGTTTGTGGAAAGATAAAGGACTAAAAACATTGTTTTGCATAATTAATACAAAATTAAATATGTTTATCGGCTATATCGATATTTGTTCAACAAGTCAGCATATCCCTGAAATGCGGTACTTTCGGCACAGACTGTATTTGCATAAATTATAAAAATTAAACAAAATACTAGTAGCAAATCTAAATAGGTATATTGCAAAAAAATTCAACTCATTTACGAATTAGTTTACATCGTATTCTGATCTAACAAAGCAAATTGAGTTATGCCTAAAACTTCTATTTTTTGTTGAATTAATCTGCCCAATCAGAATCTCTAATTTTTACTAAGCCTATTATAAACTGATTACACTTTATAACATAACCCAATATTAAAAATATAATATAAAAAAATCTAATGTGAAGCAGTTGTAGCAGAATGCTATATTGGAATGAAAATATAGCACTAAAATAAACGTAAATACCTATCCTCATTTAATTTATACTTGCTTTCAACACATAAACTTGAACAAATTTTGCTGATGAAACAAATAAATGTTTTTGGATATTCAAATTTTTTGAGCAACTAAAGCGATGTCGATTTAATTTATTGTCGGTAAATTGCACTTTTACGTTAGATAAGAAAATTATAAACAACAACTTAAAAAGTCACCGTTTTCAACAATTAAAATAGCCTCGATATTGAACGCCGTACTTCGGATATTATGCACTAATAAGTAATAACGCAATACTTTGTTTTTGTTTTTTAATTTTAATAATAATTTTGCTTTATTTAAATACGTGGGAACATTATAATTTATATAACCTTAAAATTAAATTAAGAATAATTAAAACAATGGTATAATGTACAATGGTATAAGATAAAATAAGATAATTTGTCATATATCACACGTGATCGAAATGCCATTATGAAGCTTGCATATAATGATGCATTTGTACAGGGTGTCTCAATCTCAAACTGTCGAGCCTGATATCTCAGTTATTTCTCAACAGATTTTTATGAAATTTAAAATGCAGATATTTCAGAAAGTAAAGATTAAAATGCGCTTTTGACAGTTTTTTCAGTGTGCATTCCAAATTTCATAACAATCCGTTGACAAATAACTGAGATATAATAAGCTCTAAAGCCTTAAGTGAGACACGCAGTATATATTTCTATAACTAATACACTATAATGCGACGTTTAGCTGACATCAGAATTAAAACATTTTTTCATATAATTATGTAAAAGCGTTTTGCTTTGTCAGATAGGAATTCCTTAAAAAGGGCAGTTTCTAAGACGAGGGACAAAATCTGATTGGGCAGTTCAATTCAACAAAAAATAAGAAATTTTTTGGCATAATTCAATTTGCTTTGTCAAATCGGAATACGATGGAAACTAATTCGTGAAGAGTTGAATGTTTATGGAATATTTATTTCGATTTCCTACTAGTAATTTGTTTTAATTTTTATAATTTATATAAGTACAGTTTGTGCCGAAAGTACCGCATTTCAGGGATATGGTGACATGCTGAAAAAATATTTAAAAAAAATCTGACCTTCTATTTAGAAAATATACGCAATTTAAAAATTGAAAAAAGGCAACCCGAGAATTACCTTTACCTAGAAATACTTACTACCTATTATTGAATACCTAGGCCATTTTGATGCACTGGCTATGTTGCTTGTGGAAGTGAAGATTTTGATAACGATTTCAAACCCCAAATACAATACTTTCTTATTTTTTTTATTTTATGCTCTTCAAAGCTATACATTCAAAATAATAATTTGGTATGACAAAGTTAGATTATTTGTAAATTTTAACTTTGATTATTTTCGAGAGCTCGAGAAGATTATGGTGAAGTTTATTGTTGTGTTCAATACATAATAGTTTCGATTGAATTTCTGAGTTATTATAAGTGACAAATATACCTAAGCGTCAAAAACAGAAAAACAACCCAAGTAGAACACCTATATTTATCCAATATAAGTACAATATTTCTTTGTACGATGTCAGTATTGGAAGTATATTTGATTATAATATATTGCCAATAAATAATGTGGACTTTTGGCAATATTGTTCCAACATATTTTGCCCATCTTATAAAAATATTGTGTTTTTAAGTAGGCCCAATACCAAACATCAATATGTATTTGATATTAATTTATCATGTAGGGCCAATATAAAATGTGGACTTTTGGCAATAATATTTTAACAAGTAAAGCATAAATTGCATATCGTTGTTAGGTGTAATTTATTTTTCAAAAATATCCCCAAACCGGTCGATTTTAGTTATAAAATCACCCGGTATATTTAACCAGTATTGGCGTAACATTTTGTCAGGAACATTTTTTTATACCTATCGCAAATATGATTTGATTCAATTTACAGCCAATGTATGTTCTCCAATTTCAACTCTATTTTGGGTTATTATTCCAATAAATTTATTGTTTTTTATACGTACATATAATGGACATGCAGCAAAGTTTTTTCAATATTTAAAAATATTTATAAAATTGATTTTAAGGACTATAGGTTGTTTTATTTATTTAGATTTACATTTTTTTTTCTAAAATTATTTCAACATAAAAATTGTAACTTTACTCAAAACAGAAAATGCCTCCTAGGTAAACTGATTTTAAAAGAAGGATTTTAATTCATTGCACTAACTTTATAAATTCTAATGTCGACAGTTTTTATTTCGTTAGGTTTTGAAGAATATATTGTGAAGACGTTCATTCATATTTATTAATTTAAAGAAGATATAAGAAAGTTAGGTACTCTAAATGAAAAAGAATAAAATTATATTGTTTTTTTTTGGGCTCTCGAATGTATTTTTTCTCTCGACCCAACGGTCTCGACTAAAAAATGGAAACACACTTATATTGAATTTAAACCCGTAAACAAATATTGGTCGAATATGAAAGTAACGACAAATATTTTGGAATATTAAGCCAATATTAGATTAGAATTGGAGAACATATATTGGCTGCAAAATGTTAAATCATATTTGCGATAAATATAAAAAAACAATATTTCTGACAAAATGTTACTCCAATATTGGTTAAATATGGTCCGTTTTTTTTAATAAACAATTGTCAGTGTCAAAATCAAGTATAAAAGTAGTTCATATCGCTTTAAAAGAGAAAATTGAGAAATTAGATTTATATTACGTACCCGGATTTGGGGTGAGCAATACACCTAGTTATACACATTTCTTCAATTAAAGCCATATAACAAAAATTCTTACTGATTTTGACACTGACAATTGTTTATTAAAAAAAACGGATAATATATGCAATCACTCTTTTGTAGATCGTAAAAAAAAGAATGGCAAAACATTGTTGGTAATATATTGGTAACAAAACAAAATACAACATTTAAAATACTTTTTTACCCAATATTGGCTGTACAGGGTGTTTCAAGTTTTAGGTGCAGTCAAAAAATAAATACTTCTAGTATTCCAAAATAAAAAATATATATCGCAAACGATAGAGTTTCTAACACGCTTCAATTTGATGCTTTGCTGATATCCCAAATTTTCATGATATAAGCGTAAAACGCAAAAAACTACATTAAAAAAATTTTTTTTTCAAATTATTCCAATAATTTTTTTATAATAAAATTCCTCCTATTTTTTAAATAAGACTTCCGAAACTGAAACAGTAAAAAACCCAAGGCGTATTGAGCAATTGAAATTTCAATTTGCAAAAAAAAGGGCATTTTTTAATTGACAAGTAAAATTTTAGTCTGACAGTTAATGACGTTTCAATTTTTTGTGAATCAAGCAAAGACACGAGCTCTGTTTTTTCAAAGGTGACTAACATAAAACATTTATTTGATCTTTTGCAAATTGGAATTTCAATTGCTCAATACGCCTTGGGTTTTTTACTGTTTCAGTTTCGGAAGTCTCACTTAAAAAATATGAGGAATTTTATTATGAGAAAACGATTGCAATCATTTGGAAACAAAAAATTTTTTATCTAGTTTTTCACAATTCACGCTCATACCATGAAAATTTCGTATAACATTAAAGCATCAAATTGAAGTGTGTTAGAAACTCTATCGTTTGAGATATATTTTTTTTCTTTTGGACAACTAGAAGTATTTATTTTTTGACTGGACCTAAAACTTGAAACACCCTGTATATAAAAATCTTAGATACAATATATCAACATAGGCCCAATCTCATTACAGGATTTCGCCAATCATACGTTCTACCTGGGAACAATGAATGTGAAACTTATTTTTCATTTTATCATGAACAAAACAGTACCTAGATAAAATACCATTTTATTGTTTACAATGGAATATAACATTATTAATGATTTATTATTATTTTTATTTATTCACACATTCCTTGTTCCTTGTAGACATATCGATATAGCCGATAAACATATTTAATTTTTCATTTATTAATTATGCAAAACAATGTTTTCCACAAACTAGTCCTTGTGCCACAGCTATGGAGTTGAATTGTTGGGGGCACAGACTAGGGGTGTACTTTATGTTAACGATGCAAATTTAGTTGAAATCGAAAAAAAAAAATTCGCAGTTTAAAAAAGTTGTGTTCATGGCCCTTTAAAGCCATCGTATGTTTCAGCTCAAAATAACGAACTGTTTCAGGGCCAGTTCATCGAAGTGCAGGTCACAGACGGGGCACTGTATCGCACGAAAATCCATTGCTACTTTCTGGACCAGACCCGTGTGATCCGACCCTTGCCCGGTGAAAAGAACTACCATATTTTCTACCAAATGCTGGCCGGGTTGTCCAGTGATGAGCGTAGCAAACTAAATTTAGAAGGTCACACACCGGCTACTCTGAGATACCTGCAATACGGCGATACACGCCAAGATCTGGCCGAAGACTCCTCGAGGTGACTCATCCATTCATTGCAAATCCAAGTCAAACTTTCAATTTCAGGTTTCAAACGTGGAAGACCTGTTTGGGCATCCTTGGTATTCCGTTCTTGGATGTTGTGAGGGTTTTAGCAGCGGTGCTTCTCTTGGGGAACGTGCAATTTTTAGACGGGAAGGGGTTAGAGGTGGATGTGAAGGGCGATACGGAGCTGAATGCAGTGGCGGGGTTGTTGGGGGTGTCAGGGGCTGCACTGTTCCGAGGTCTCACCACTCGGACTCACAATGCCCGAGGGCAGCTGGTTAAATCGGTCTGCGATGCGAATATGTCGAACATGACACGGGATTGCCTAGCTAAGGCGTTGTACTGTCGTACTGTAGCTACTATAGTTCGAAGGGCCAATAGTTTGAAACGGTTAGGTTCGACTTTGGGGACTTTAAGTTCGGATTCGAACGAATCGGTTCACAACCAGGCAGAAGTTACAAGTCAGCATACTTCAACAGTGAATGGTAGTACCAATGCTGGGAGTAAGTCCATGGCTGCTCTTAACAATGCGGTACGACATGCCACGGATGGTTTTATCGGGATTTTGGATATGTTTGGGTTTGAGGATCCGAAACCAAGCCAGCTGGAACATCTCTGTATCAATTTATGTGCAGAAACAATGCAGCACTTCTACAACACGCATATTTTCAAGTCGAGTATCGAGTCGTGTCGGGATGAAGGAATAAACTGTGAGGTGGAGGTGGATTACGTTGATAATGTCCCTTGTATTGACTTGATCTCGTCGTTGCGGACGGGTCTGTTGAGTATGCTCGATGTGGAATGTTCAATTCGAGGCACCGCCGAGTCTTACGTATCTAAAATCAGCGTGCAACATAAACACAATAGTAGGCTCTTTGAACCGAAGCCGGTTGATCCGCGCCTTTTTGGCATCCAACACTTTGCCGGGAGAGTCGTCTACGACGCCACTGACTTCCTGGATACGAATAAGGACGTCGTCCCCGATGACTTAGTGGCAGTGTTTTACAAACACAATTGCAATTTCGGATTCGCTACTCATTTATTCGGCAGTGAATTGAAGGCTTTGTATTCGGTCGAAAACGTCCCTCGAGGAGTCAGCTTCCGGATATCGCCAACCTCCCACACTGACCTTTTAAATGGCGACGAACCCGTCTCTACACTAACTCAAGATTTCCATACACGACTTGATAATTTATTGCGGACGTTGGTTCACGCTAGACCTCATTTCGTGCGGTGCATTCGCAGCAACTCACAAGAGACTCCCAACAGATTCGATCGTGGAACAGTTGTCCGACAGATCCGCTCATTACAAGTACTCGAAACTGTTAATCTCATGGCTGGAGGTTACCCTCATAGAATGCGCTTCAAAGCGTTCAATGCCAGATACAGGCTTTTGGCCCCTTTTGCGAGACTGCACCGCACGGACGAGAAAGTCACCGATGACTGCCATCTAATCCTCCAATACGTTGTCGATTTAATTTCCAAACAACACAATACGTTAGTATCAACGAGTTGGGCTTTAGGCAAGCGACATATCTTCCTGAGTGAAGGGATCAGACAGCACTTGGAAAAACTCCGGACTGAAAGGCGCCAAAAAGCCGCAACGTTGATTCAAGCCACTTGGAGGGGTTGGCATTGCCGATACCGATGGGCTGCTCTACGGCGTGAAAAAGAGCACAAAACCGCTAATACCAACACTCTAAATAATCGAACTCCGATAGGGGGGGCCATTGCCAGACCCCGACCCCAACCTATCGCCGGGACGCCTCCACCCGACCCCAATGAGAAATGCGATGCCAAAATAATTCAACAGACTTGCAATCTTTTTGGACTTGATTTGGAACGACCTCCTCCCGTACCCCCGAGTCGGTCTTACACCGTTTCGGGCAATACGAAACTTGGTTACCCCCAAACTAGAGTCATGAAAATGTCGTACCCTGAGGATTGCAACGGAGAGGGACAAGTGTTGATGAAAGGAGAGACTGTTTTAGTTGTAGGAGCTTCACACCGTCGAGGTCATTTGATTGTCGAACATAAACACTGTACTTTCCACGTACCATTCCAGTTCTTGGAGTTGAAACAAAGTGTCAATATTTAAACTTGCCATTTTATCGTATTCTAAGGTGTAATATACTAGGTTTAGACAAATATCTTTTATTTCCATACTTATTGAGATGTGTTCATTGTATAGCGAAAATGCCGCCATAGCCATAGTTTTGCTGGTACTCTTGATTGTAATTATATGTCATAAGACACCAACGTTTTGTACAAACCGTAATTTAAATATACATAAAACTGTCCTATTTAATTTCAAAATATATTTTTATACTCTACGCTCGCTCTTTTATTTGCACCTCAAGCCCTCTTGTTTCCGAGAAAGAAACATTTTATTATGCTGTATTTTTCACTTAGCATAGCAGTAAAATACAACAATGAAATAAAACAACTGGTTATTTTGTATTAGAAAAAGAAACATACCACATATTTAAAGCACTTTTACAACATAAACACACCAAAAGGAATTTCAAGAATATTTTGCATTAAACTACAAGTATGTATAAGTTTGTGACTGTTTGCACTTTACAACTTTATAAAGGAACTAAGTGTTAAGATAATTCTATTTTACATAACTCTGGAGAGGATTCATTCGTATTCAAATTGAGTTTAACTCATAACAGTCATAACTGGCGCAAAAGATGCATCTCCTCGTTATTTTCAAACTGTCAAAGAAGTTCCAAATAGCGAGATTACTTTTAACTTTCTTTACCTACACGAAAGTGGTTAAACAATCTTTGAAAACTATTTGTCGCAAGTCAGAAATTATAAACGGACGTTTTAACACAGCGCCGCTTTTACAATCGTCGTGAAGAAACTTTATCCCCAGTTTTACAATCGCCCGACAAACTCCCGATAAGTTATTCGTGGTATAAATTTATACTTGGGATAACAGGCTGATAACGGGCCGATATCCATCAGATAACTTTTTTGTCTTTTACAATACAAATAATTTATCCATGGAATAATTGTGACATTTGACTTAATCGAGCATTATTGTAACAGTTACTTTTTAACTAAAAATTGCAAGAAGTTAACATATTTGAATCAGATAGCGAAGGCGAATTAATTGAGTATGTGAGCAAGTTAAAGGTAACTAAACAATGTGGTCCAAGGTATACATAATGTCCATAAAGTTTCCTGAAAAGCAAATGGCCAATGAGAGTAGAGTATAAATTTATCCCATAGTTTATCGGGTAGTCAAACGACCAGATAATTTATTCCGTAGTATATACCGTAGTTTGTCCTATCGGGGGTTCATCGGACGATTGTAAAACTAATTTTTTAATTTATCCTGGGGATAAAGTTATCGGGAGTTTATCTGACGATTGTAAAAGCGACCAGTAGGCATACAGGCTGTTTTGTCTAAACCCCACATTAGAAGTATTGGGAACTCTAATAATCATAGTCATCTGAAAATTTGTGTACAACCATAATCTTTTAGGTCCTGCTCAATGAAAATATTCTTAAGATAGCAGCACTTCCGGTTATGCCGGAAGTCGCTATCAAATTCCTTATTTTAAATGGAATGCTATATTTTTTAATGCGTTTTTGAATTACTAGAGTTATTTTAAGGTAGTTTTCATACCTAAATTTAGCCGTTTACGAAATATTTATGGTTTTTAAAATTTTTTTGATTTTGCACCTTCCAGTTCAAAAATCGATAACTCTGCGATTTTTAAAAATTTGGAAATATTTTTGAGCTCATTTGAAAGAGGAAGCCTAGATCTTTCCTTTGGTGTTTTCAAATTTCTAAAAAGAATAACAAACTCCAAATTTTTAAAATTAAGTTTGCAAAACTTTAAGCACCCATAACTAATTTTTTTCAAATGAAATGACAAAAATTTTATTTCACTAGATGGTAGAGAATTTAATTCTGCTTCGATCTGTGTTAACATTCCCTATATTTATGTTTAATAGTTTTCAAGTTACAATACCTTTTTGTTGGAATTGAAAAATTAGCCATAGGCCTTTTCAATTCTCCAAACATGATTTGGAAATCTCTAAAACTAAGCGAGTTACCGATTTTTTAAGGGACAGGTGCAAATTCAAAAATTTTCAAAAATCCTAAATATCTCGAAAACGGTTAAACTTGGGTATAGGGAAAGCTAATAAAAACTCCCTTAGAATAACTCAGCTAATCCAAAAACGCAGTAAAAACATAGCTTTCCGTTTAAAATAAGAAAGTTAATAGCGACTTCCGGTATAACCGAAAGTGCTGCCATCTTGAAAATATTTTCATTGAGCATAACTCAACGGAATATGCCTGAGTACCAACTCTCAGATAAATATCTTTATTAGAACTTTCAATACTTCTAATGTGGGGTTTAGACGAAACACCCTGTATATCTCCTACCTGTTTGAAGGTTTTACATTGAAGGAGATAAATATAATAGTGTATATTATAATACATACAACATATTTGTTAATTGTTACCTATGCCAAACAAATAATTTTGCTTTAAATCAACGCAGAATAAAATGTGTTTAAGTTCTTTACAAACAGTTCTTCAAAATATCTTGTGAAAACTTCTAAAAAGCTTTTTATATCTGTATAAGCATATTTCACACCCGAATAGGATTATCAGACTCGACGTCTTGGCAAGCGTGTTACTTAAGAAGAGAAAACTTGGATAATCCGACCATGAACCTGTCGACTGAAAATCTCTATTTCTATTGAAAATTGAAAGATGAGATGATCTCTAGAGCCTAGTCTATATTACACTTTGCACTTAGTCGGTAGGTACTCATTCACAAAAAATAGCTGAAACATTGTTGATTATCTTGCTTGTGGAGCTCCGTATTATTATAGCATTGAACCCAAGTGGATACATGCAACTGATCTTCCAGCTTGATGTTCTGCTGACGACAAATTGCCACTTCTGTGCATATGCAACTTAATATACATACGGTAAAGCACCCATTGAATAGCGTGTTACCTAGCATGTGTAGGAAGAACCAAACATTAATTAATTAATCTTTTCCTTTGATAAACAATGAAATTAAACTGAATCGATGGTGATACTAAAGTACATATTTGACTTTCTGCAGCAACGAAGCCACGATTTCTATGAAACTTGGTAGTTTAATTAAAAAACCACAAGCTCCGGGATAATGAGAACAGTTTTTCACATTGGATTTCTCATCATCCTGGTACAAAGTCAACTATTTTAATTAAAGGTAGGTCCAATTAATACAACAGATATGTTTGAACAATTTATGCAATATTTTCATCTCTGTTTTGATAAATAAAACTCAATCTCATTTTGTCTAAGTAACGAACAAACGAGCGGAATATAAATTCATTAGCCCGGAGCCATAGATTTTGCTATGAACATATTTGCTATTATCGTTGAAGCTTGTCGCTAAAGCTTTGTTCTGAATATAATTCAACAAACTATTACACAAATATGTTACAAATATTTTTTCTCTGGGAATGTAACATACATCCTACAGGATAACGGCGAACAATTTATTATGTCTTTCACACTGACCACATGAAACAGCCGTAATTCATTCTGTCTCTTGGTTTGAGTTTGAAAGTGACAGGAAATAGATAAACCGGAATAAAATCATCGTGTAAAGTGGCTTTTAAATAATTTTTATTGCAACTAGAAGCCCACAACTGTAGTAACCTTAGTCAAGAGCGGAATTTTAAAAATTAATTCCTTTAATTTAACATAGACAAGAAAAGTATTTTAGTCTTATCCAAAACAAGAAAGTACAACTGAAATAATAAGGCTGTTATCTCCCTTTTAATAATAAGAATAACCTTGATTACTTAATTGAACACGCTTTTCCAAATCCATTACCGCTAATTATTTGTTTTTCTCGTTTTTTGTTACCAATTTATTTCAACAAAAACGTTGGAATTTCTTTTAAATAGAAATATTCTTAGTTGCAACTGCTTAATTCCTTAATTAATTACGATTCTTCAAAAGGTGGGTGTCCTAATGACTGACAATTCATTTACACTTAAAAATAATAATGTGCTGATGCTTACTTTATTGGTGTCGGTTTTGAAGATTTATCAAAGCAAACTGTGAGAATAGAGAATGATATAAATTCTGATATGAAACGCAGGATTCTTTTAGTTTGATGGAAATGCTTGTAAAATAACGATCCGAATTTTTGCTCTAAAACAAGACGAGAAAAGTTCAAGGACTCCGTCACTAACACAGATTTCTCTCTCTATCATCGGGAAACCATTTTTTGAGTTTATTAAAGTGTAAAGAAGTTCTAAGATTGATAGTTATTTGAGGCAAGTCCGTGCAAATTGCAATAAAGTGGAAGTTCTCAGCAGGAATCTTGATAAGCATTTTTCTTTCTTAGCAATTTTATCTTTTTCTTTAATGTCTTTTGTGCCCTACACCAAATTCATTATTTTTAGGGCGTATCGCAACTTATCAGGTCCCTCGTGACCAATTTGATTTTCTCATAATTTTTTGGAAAATTTATACAAGTGTAATTTTTAAATAAATCTTTGTGTAAATATTTGTGGTGTGAGATTGGACTATAAAAAGAAAAGTTTATTAAAGCCAAAGCTTATGAAGCTTTTAAAAAAAGTCGAAACAAAGCTTAACACTTAAATCTTAAAGTGAGTTTTTATAAACTTTGGCCCTCGGTGTGGTCTTAAGAAAATTATATAACCCTAAGAAAACTAGTTTTTTGTATTTACGTATTTGTATCGATGTCACATGTGTTAGAATTATTTTTACATATTGAATTTTTATCGATTGAAAAGTGACTTGTAAACCAAAGACTTTTTCACTAAAAGAAACCACAAAAGATGATCCGGATTACGTCAACATATGTAAATGTCATGTTTTATACCAATTCGTCTCTGGTAACACCCGATCAATACATAAAGTGCACCTGTGTGCCTACAAACTAAAACAATTTCCATCTTTCCTTCATGTTCCTTGATCGTGCTTTGTGTGTAGCTTATTGTAGTCACATTTGAGCGTTTACGACTGACACTCGGGATATTTCTTATTGTATCATTTCATACGTGTAGAGAGGAAATAAGCACGCAATATTTTCAATTCAAAATTCAATTTGCAACATGTTATACATTTTCAGTAATACTCTGTTTATGGCAACGGGATGGAGCAGTCTCACCATAATAAAAGGTAATTGAATACCAGACGTGACTTTTACCGAACGGTGAACGAAATTGCTTTGATTCGCATTTTATCTCTAAATAATAGAAAGGACTATTGCCTGAAAATGTCGTCAGGTTCGGTATGGCCGTCAGATTCAGTGTGTAATCAATTTTAGGAATGGCGTCAAAATTACAGGGTGTGAAAATATTTACACAAGTTAAATATATGGAGATTAACTGTATTCACATGTTGGTTATAAAAACGAAAAGATAATTAGGTATTCCGTTTATTAATCACCTGCCAAAAACAGGAAATATGAATAAGTTACGGTAAAATATGCATGTACTTACCCAAGATTGATAAGCAACTTTTATGTTTACTTTTGTAATGAATTTTAATAATTAATCGTGTTGTGCTTTTTTGTTACAAGCATAAGTAGTTTTTTAAACTCATTTCTAAACGACATTTTTACCTAATTTAGTAATTAAACTTTAAAGTTTTCACACCCACTGGGTGTGCCGCTTTACATTATATAATTTTGTATATATACCTATATTATTACACCTACTGTATTAGTGTTACGTATAAAAGTACTTTTGAAAGACAAAAGAATTACTTTAAAAAATAATTAGTTCACAACTTTGATCCATTTTGTATATAACTTCATTCTTTCCCAAGAATGAACAAAGAATACGCTTGCTTTGTTGTTCTAGAACTTTATTGAGGGCTCTACTGTTACAACATTTTCGAGAACATTTTGTTAATGAAATTTAACTAACAACATATAACACAAAATGAGATCTTTTATCACTTTATTGAATAAAAATTAAATAAATACCCTGTTTTGTAGCATCTAATTAATTAACGGTCATAATAAGTACAGTCTACAAATAAATTTGTTCATTTATTTACAACATCCTATACATAAGTTTGAATAGTTTGTAATGAAATCCAATTTTCTTTTGAAACGTTAAAACACGGAAAATATGGACAAAACAGTTCCTTGAACACCGTCCGAAACTTCTTTGACATGATGCAATAAAGGATAAAGTTGATCGAAGAGATCGTCAAGGTAAGGACGTCTACGATATCACCTGAAACAAGAAAAAATCATTATCAATTTTTGATGGGAAAAATCCGGTTATACCTAACAATATCTGAGTCCTTCACTCATCATGTAATCTAAAAATATATGATTTTTTACGTAAATATTTACAGAAGTTTGAAAAGCAGCTCGCACATCCGCCACTTAATTGTTATTTTACAAAAAAAAACGCATAGAAATATCGCTGGTCTGCAGATCATCAGTGACTTTGGCTAATAACCAGAAAATTACCAACATATGCTTTATTAATTATGAAAGGAAGATAAACAATGTCGATATTAATAAGATATCGGTGCTCGTACTCTGGAACTGTGCAAATATTTTAGGGTTGGCAATTGACAACACTTAATTATAACAGAATATTGACGTATCCATGCGCGATTTATCTGTTCATAACTCACAACACCCACTTACATTATTTGTTAATAAAAAACCGATTTTACTTTCATTTATCTCTTCATCCAAATTACCAACCATTTCAATATTTCACAAAATGACATAATGTACATACATATTTGTTTAATCTTTTTATTTAGTTAAATCATACCATCTGTTCAAAAATGGTTGTTCATCAACTGGACTATGGAATTCAAATTCAATATGCCGCTTTGTCCAAACGACTATTGCAGTTTCTGTGTACTGTCATCTCTGCTAAATCATTGAATTAGCTTTAAACTCACTTTTTTGCATTTTTCGGCAAAGTTGTTTCAAGTCTAAAATTTGTCTTAATTTGTATTTTATATTTCTTTCGTATTTAGATTCGGAGCCTTTTTGCATCTTTTTGACGGATGTCACTTTGACGGCATTCACAATTTAAATTAAGCGGCACATTACGTTCAAATTTCATAGGTGACTTGAAAAACAACCATTTTTGAACAGTGAAAGTAAACAAAGCTATACACCATACAGTCATCGTGGTATTATCCTATAATCCGTACATGTTATTCTTAGCGTACTGAGGACGTTACCATAATGCGGATAGATATTGAGTTGTTGAATCATCGCAAATCTGCAATAATTAAATCTATTTTTACGTTTATAGTCCATGATGAGATCAGTAAAAATGGAATTGATCCTAAATTTTGCCTTTAGTAAACATACATTACAGATCGGCTATTGGAAAGTAAGAAAATGCTTCAGACATAAAAATTCGTGGAGCAATACTTTGCAAAGTAAGTGATTTTTTAAACAGGATATAAATCCAAGTAAATGTGCTATTTCTTATCTTGTCGCGTTTGATAGCACCTGGATTAGTGGACTTCCAATAATTAAAAGCTTTTATTTAACTCACAATGTTATCTGTCTGTTGGTTATTTTTTCGGAGCCAAATTTGAAAGGGTTCCCGTTGTCCCACTGAATTGAAATTTTGCACACTTACTTAATCTGCGTGACAATGCAATCCTATGTAGTTAAATACCCCCTAAAGAGGCTAAATGGGGTTTTGAAGTTTTAGGTTATGTTTACAAAGGGGTTTTCGATTTGTAAATTTGAGAGGGTTCCTGTAGTCGCAATGAAATGAAATTTAACATGCTTACGTAATATGCGTGACAATGCAGTTCTATTATAGTTAATTACCCCCTAAAGGTGTTAAATGGGGTTTTAAAATTTTAGGTTATGTTTACAAAGGGGTTCTCGATTTGTACATACCGTAACTTATACCAACATAGACAGTATGTTGGTCATTTGGACGTCACGGTAGATGCACAGAGTAATAACAATAAATCTGTGCAATAAATAAAGACTAAAAAGCAAAAAATAAAAATACAGGTTGTAAATGAAATAAGTACATTAATTTTAACTGGTAATAGAACTCGTCAAGACCACCAATTTTTCCTAATAACTTTTTTTTCAAAACGTTTTAGTTTTTGAGTTAAAATTATTTTAAAATCTTACACAATTTTCTTACACGCCACTGGAAACAAAGTTACCTAGTCGACAAGATTACCGTTTCCAAGCAAGTTCATGAAAATTAAATTAAATTTATTATTACTTTTCTTTGTTGGAGCATTTCATGAAAAGTTCGTCAATTTGTAGGAGGAAAAAATGATTTTCAAAAATGCGATTTTGAAAAAATGGTACATAAAAAAAGTGTTTGTCTTGATGAGTTCTACCACTGGTTAAAATTAATGTACTTATTTCGCTTACATCCTGTATATAAAAAAATGTTTAAAAAAAAGCTTTTATTTAAAAGATGCACTAAAAAGTAAAAAATAATGTAGTTCAATTACAAGAGTATATTTTTTCTTACAGATCAAAATTCTAAAATTTATAAAAGCTTTGGGAGTTATAAAACTACGGCATTACAGAATTACTTTGTTCAGTTGACAACTCCCAAAGCTTTTATAAATTTTAGAATTTTAACCTGTAAGAAAAAATATTCTCTTGTGATTGAAATACTTATTTTTTACTTTTTAGTGCATCTTTTAAATAAAAGCTTTTTTTAAAAAACATTTTTTTATATATTTTTATTTAGCAATTGCAGTTTGAAACTACATAAATTAGGTGGAGCTTGAACTGTCTGGAAATATATCTCAGATAACAGAGTGCTAAATGGCAGGCGTCAGAAGCAATGACCATCTATGTCGAATGTGGCGATCTCTAACTCGATAACCTTTGACTTCACCAACATGATCCTTTACAGAGCGAATTTACTCTAAATAAGCTTTGTTCTCCTTGTGCTAGGCCTGACCTAAGTTATGGACATAACAAATGGCTTACAACAGAAACTGAATCCATACTTTGACAAATATCACTCGTAATTAAAGCAGAAATCATTAATCCTGTAATAAGCTTGGAAACAATTCTATTTAAATGCGCCTTTGGCAATTCCTCTTCATGAAAAAAAGATTTCGGGTCGTCGTTTTGTACCTCCCTAAACCAATTATTGCCTGATTCAGTTTCCATTTCAGCAAGCTTCCCTTTACTGAAACTTTTCACTTTCAAAAATCGAGAGTTGTTTTGCAATTTCGGTTTATTTGTATTTCCACAAAAAGTCTTAAAATAGGCCCAGCCGTAAATCCGCTGAATTATTCGGAAAATCTAATCTCTCTAAGTACCGAAAGGAAATATATCGTGAGAAAGCCCGGTGTTTGCCTACCCTTGCAAGAGTTATTACAAAACATCGAATTGAAATGTCAATAAGTTTGTATGAATTGAATCGGAGACGTAAATTCCGCAACAGTGCTTCAAAGTCAAGTCTTTCATCGCAGCTGTTGCCCCATGTAATGAAATCGGAAATGTTCTTTCACATTATTTGTGTATTGTTCGAATCAAATTATTTCAAGAACCAGTTATTTAAACAGCCGTTAGCACTACATTTCACAAATAAGCACACCCAGCAATTTTCTTCGTTTAAAATTGGCTATTTTGCTCGATGATAACTCAGCCATCCGCTTCAATGGAAATTTTATATCATTTTTCTAATAAAAATGTCGTTTCGTATCGACTTTCTATCAAATAAACGAATCGCGAGTAATTTAAGACGCAATTTATTACCTGGATAGATAAATTAAGAAATTTCATCGGCTTACAATTGGGGCTAATTCCGTAAAGTGAATCTATTGTTCTTGACTCAGCATTGTTGTATCCACGTTTACATTAATGATGGCCAAAATTCTCATCTTCCTCACAAACTTTGATGAAATTAACAACCCCCTCTGGGGTTATATTAGACCCTCCTAGTAATCTTGCTACTTTAGCATCGAAAAATTGCCACATTCGGAGTGTTCCACAAGTTTTATTGAAATAAATGTTGGCTTCTCTTGCACAAGTCCTAATGTTAAAATACTGCCCATGTCTCACACCCTCACCATTTGCATTTAGTCAATTCATATTCATTGCAATAATCAATCAAAAGTTATACTTATTTTTCTTAAAATATATAAAAATCGACAATAAAATCACATTTTATTTGGCTGAAATTATTGAAATCGTTTTTGTCGTAAAAACGATTTAGTCTAACGAGGAAAATTGTGACTCCCATTACATGAAATAATGCGTTTTATCTTAATATAATAAAAAGCGAGACAATGTGTGAAATTGACACATCGATAAAGTGTAAAAGAAAAGTTGGAAAACGAACGATAACGGAACATGTAGATGTGAATTTTATTTCGCACTATAGTGAGATGCAGAAGCATAAAAGTGGATAAAATTGTTGAGTTAACAGACCACAAGTATATATAAAAGTTACCCGAAAGATAATAAAATGTAGAAGTGTGTTATAAAAAAAACATGGAAAACGAAAAAGGAAATAAATGTAGGTTCGTGTACAAGTGCTTATAAATGATGAAAACGTACACTGACTTTTATACATTTTTGTTATTTTATTATTTAAAGCGAGTTTAAATGTGCATGTCCTCACACATTTGTTCAATATTGGTTCTGGTCGTGGTTTGCTGTGGTTTTCTCTTTCTAGCATGAACGTAGGTTGCATGATAAGTTCATATGGTTTGCTATCAACTGCCTTATTTTTGCATTTAGGAGTTTTTGATAAAAATCACATTGCAAATCATAGACGTTCAAGAATTTACTCTGCAAGCGTTATCTCAGTTGAACGTGTGAATTTTTGGCCGCGGAGCACTGACAGCTGTCATGTGTCATTGTTTCCGAGACATACGTTTTTTGTGACAATTGCCACACATAGACGATCTGACTAGAACCAATATTGAACACTTGTTATTTTTAATATTTTTTAGGATGGGATGAAATGATTGAAATTTATTTTACATATTTATAAAACATTTACGACTGGTTTACAGAAGGGAAATTAAAAATAAATGTGCTGTTAAAACTGATTAAAGTTGTAAATTCGCAATTAGCCCATGAATCAGAGCGTCTGATTGGTTCAAGTTGGTCACCTGGTGAGCTTTATTAACACTTCTATACCTAAACCAAACCAAATTATAAAATATAAAAATTTCAAAAGCAAAACAAAGCATCTATGTACCCATCTAAATGTTTACAATATTGCGATAAATGATACTTTTAAAAATTAATAAATACTGGCATATTGGTAATTAAATTGGCAATAAAATTAAAACTGAAAATAATAAATAGCTAGCTATATGTGATTCATGTAAATCAAGTGGTAATCTTATCAATTTTCGTTTTTCGCTTTTGCGAAAATGTCACTTTATCCTCTGGAATAACGTTGATAGAACGATAGAAGTATGTATGTATGTAAGTATATGATTGATGGACCATCGCACCTAAACTTTAATTGCATTGATTTTGGGTGCTGATAGTAGATAAAAAATGAACATTATGATATGAGGGCATATTTGTAAAGCAATTTAGTAAAGCTGGTTTAATGAACGAAAAAATCACACATTTTAAGTAATAAATAATAATTCTCGTTTGTTGGGATGAATTGTTCCGAGTGTTCTAATAAATACGTCCTTGTTCCTTTTTGCAAGGAGACAATTGTGTTGTAGTCCAATTTACGAATAATTTCTTATCGAAGCTTTAAAAAATATCAATGAAATTAATTGGATAAAAAAGCTGTTATCGGTGGTAACTTGTCCAAACCAGAAGGTAACTTGCAATAAATAACAATCTCTGATTTATCGATAAAAACCAACCTTTTGTACACCACTCAAAAATATGCTTGTTAATTTAAGATATCTCTCACCAATACACCAATTATTCAGAAAGACGACAGGCGATTTTATTAAACATAAGTTCAACAAAAACTCAATAAACACATTTGTCTGGCATATATCGACTAAGGGAGGTCTCCCTAATTGTTGTAGTTTACTTGCAGCTTGTCCGTGTTGCATATATTATTTCCCAAGTCTCCCCTACGTTCAATTATAATTTTCACGAAATGAATCTAATTTTACTCCAAATTTCTGAATTAATCCTCATAGGATATTGACATTTCGATTCAAATTACATTTTTCAAGCAGTGATATAGAATCTCGATTAAAACTGAAGCTGATTATGTGCGCTAGTGACCCGCAATATTTATTCAAATCTGGCCAACTTTGAGATCTTTTATATTTAATTTTAATTTTTTTTATCACGTTTATTATGCATGCACGTCATTATTTTCATTACAGAACGTATTGTTGAATGTAATAAAAAACAAAAATTACTCGGTGGTATTAAAAAATGTTTCCACATATTAATTTCACTCTAACGAATCCAGTGAAGAGGAAGCATTTTAAAAATAACGTTTGTGGACGCTTCAGATACACGTACGTGTGTTTTTGTTTTGCATATAAATTTAATTTATTCTGCAAATTAAATATAGCTGAGATTTCCATTGGAAATTTTTCCATAGAACGTGTCAACGCCGACACAAACTGTCATTCGCGCTTGATTGAGATAATCCATTATGGAAAAATTAAATATCTGAATCTGAAATTGATATAAACATGTTTCTAGTCTAGCAAACGTTAAAAGCGAAATGGTGACCACAAACAGTGATAAAGAATTCAGAAGGTACATACCGATTTAGCTAATGGTTCCAAAGTGCTTTCTTTTGTAGAAAACTCTCAGTTTCGATTAGGTTAAAATGATACACTGCAAAAGTTCCCTCGTTATGTTTGCCTAAAACCGTTCGTAAATTTAAAGGAATAATTAGCTTGGTAGCAGGAGATCGAATCTTTTATTTATTAAAGTTAAAATTTCAGGGGACAATATCCATAAAGCTGCAGTGCACATAACTGTTGATTTATCTACTCAACTTCTCACAAACTAACTTTAATTTTAATTCGCCTGAAACTTCTCCCAAGTTTGGGTCGCTTTTGCCACAAATGACCAGTTTTGTGTAAAAAAGTAAACAATTTCTATTCTCTCTGCTGGAAATTAGTTAATTTGCTTTCAGCGAAATTAGTTTTTCAGATCGTGTATGTCGATAGATTTCGGAGAAAGTCTTTCAGAGCTTTCCCTCCAGTCACAACATTTGGAGTTTTTGATTAATAATCACGTTCGACATTATTTGCAAGGCAACGTTTATGCGTATGGAAAATCAATGATTCGCATCATTGTGATGAAAACTATGACCTTTGTGGGTTAATTGTGGTATTAGGTATAACTGTTTTGTTTGTTTAACAGACGAGACAGCTTAAATATTTTTTCGAGAATAATTTATACCCAATAAATATTTAAGTAAAATAAATAGCTTTTGCTATAAATAAATAAAATATTTATCCTAGGTATAAATTTCAATGCGGATGTTGCTGTTTCCTGTATTACACTTAACCAGCTCCAAATGCTCAGTTTTTGACTTTTGACATACTGGGTGTTTGTTCAGGGTACTCTGGATTTTTCAGGGAGGAAAATAGACAACATCACAACACGTGATTCTGTCTGAAAATGGTTAAAGACGCTTTATGTAGTATAATAATTATGTAACTATCAAAATTTCATATTGAAAATCAGCAAAGAAGTAATGCAAAATGCAACACACTATTGGTATTTCTCTGCATTAAAGCAAAAAAAAATTCTCATCATTTATTTTGTGTCATTTAGTTCAAGTTGTTAGACTTTCCAGGAGCCAGAAATGTTTGTATTCGTTATATCATAAAAATCAACAACAGCACTCCTTTCGTATTGGATTTTGATGCGTATCCGTGCGAAAATTTGTTCACTAGATAAATGGCACGAAATGGAAATGGTAGTTTGGCTAAATTGAGCAACATTTGGATCATGTGGAGTGAAAAAATCGCTGTTTCTAGTCTATAAATTTTTTTATTGATTACTGGGGTCTGGACCTAACAGATCCAATTTTAAGTAGGAACATTAGCCGATTGGTTTCGTAATACATGTCGTGGAAACTTTTTGAATTGACTATAAATTTGATACGATACGAAAAAATCAGAAACAAACTAACGTAAAAATCACAAGTGTTATTATAGGCTTTTATGTACTTGCATAATATTTAAATTCTAAATAAAAAAAACTAATAATAAATTATCTATTTTTATATCCCGACGAACTTGATGCCAATAGTACGAGTAAATATAAACATTAAAAAACAAATAACAAAGTGCAATAAATCGAATAAATGTTATTGCAATTATATTTGCAGGTAGGTAAACAGTTATTTTACATCCGAAGTTGGAGCAGTCCCAACTATTGGGCAATTAATTGTGACACAGTAAGATTTATAAAATTTATTAGTTATGTTTAGGTACACAGGAAAATTAAAGCTAAGTTTCAGTTGGCAGGATCGTATAAATTTGTTTTAAAATTAACGATATCCGGCTCCAAAATAATTTCGAGGATAAACTATACGGATTTTTCTTATTTCTGATAGTGGAGTAGAATCTCTGACAATTTATATGTTGGGCACGTTTTGCAATGATGTTTTATTAAATTTCACACTGGGAAACGAATTAAATTTAAAATTTATTACCTGGTGCGTTAGTATTACTATTAGACGAAGTGAAGTTTTATGAGAATATGTTCATTAGATTGTAGACTTTATCCAAGAAAGTTAATTAAAAGTCTGCAAGTGGCATCCTATTAAACACGAAAAAAGAAAACCATAATTAATTTCCTGGTCTTAGTAAAATTAAATTCGCACATAATATATTTATTTACGAGCTGCGCTATCTAATTTGTTTCATTATAAACCCTCCAGTTTAATAGATATGATAGCCCCTCAAACAACTTTTAATCGCTAATCAAATTTACTGCAAAATAACAGCTTGCGTCATAACCTGACTTATTAAGCCCTTCCAGACACCAAAAAAATGTAACACGCATTTAAAATAATCTAAAATTATGGGCAAAAATTATCATTTAAAGTGAATATCTAATTAACAACACGAGAATTTCAAACAGAGAAGTCTATTTACCAAGTTGTGAAGCCAATGTTACTGATACTGTTTCATTTTTATAAAATCTTTAAAATTATCGACTGTATAAGAATATCTTACACCATACAATAGATAATTATTGCTCTTGAGACACGCGTCCACAGCTTTGCTATAACAGTGAATTCAGAAAAAATCAAAATCCTCTATTTTGACTACAGAAAACTAAATACGTACTAGGAATCAACCAATAATCAATCAATAATTAAAAATTAACTAAAATATTAATTGTTTGGAAAAGGCAATAATAAGCTAAGAAAAAAGGACGTCCAAAATTTTCCCAACAAACATGAGAAAAAATATAGGTATACAAATTGACATTTTGCACCCCAACGTGTATTTTTTAAAATGTTACTACTACGGTTAAAGATAAATGAATAAATACAAGAAAGTGTAACAAAGTAAGTTGTAGAGAACTAAAAATGAAATCTCCGATTTTTTATTAAAACTGTGGGAAAAGAAATGTCAAAAATATAATGCTGTTTTCGAGTGTTTTTGTATTTTTGTAGTTAGAAAAATTTAGTCAAAAATAAGTCAAAAAAGCTACAATTTTTAGCAAAATTCCGTTAACCTAAGTAAAAAATCACTAAATCAAATCCAAAATTTCGTTATTTTTTAACGTTTTAGCAAAAATTTCCGCAGGAATAAGACAAAGAATTCAATTGGGACAAAAATAGTGTTATTTTTCCTTTATTATTGACTTACAAAACGTTCTTTAAACGAACTTTTGTCAAAATTAAGTCAAAAAGTTACTAATTTAGGTCGAAAATGCTGTAATTTTTACCCGCTTATAGCGCTTGTTATTTTCGAGTGTCTTAAACGCATTCATGGGAAGGAATTTTGTCAACAATAATTATTAATAATACAAAAAATTGGTGAATTGTGTCGAAAACTGAGTTAGTTGTGCCTTTTCCGAGCTAAAAATCTTGTCAAACCGACTTAAAAAAACATGAAATCAGACAAAAATGACATTTCGTCCAGGAACGCAATTATTATTTATTTTTAAAGAAAATTTATTTTTCTACAACTTTGCGTAGAATAGGTATACACTTTTTTCAGCATTTTGTTAAGTAGGTAATATGTAGTGCAAATTAATAGAAAAAAGGTGGATTTTTTTTACTTTAACTGTTTGTCTTGTGCGTTATTTAAATTACTATAAGCAATCTTTAAAAGCTTTTATTTAACTCACAATGTTATCTTTCTGTCTGCTATTTTTTCGGAGCCAAATTTGAAAGGGTTCCTGTTGTCCCACTGAAGTGAAATTTGACATACTTACATAATCTGCGTGACAATGCAATCCCATGTAGTTAAATACCCCCTAAAGGGGTTAAATGGGGTTTTGAAGTTTTAGGTTATGTTTACAAAGGGGTTCTCGATTTGTACAGGGTGTTTCAAGTTTTAGGTCCAGTGAAAAAATAAATACTTCTAGTTGTCCAAAAGAAAAAAATATATCTCAAACGATAGAGTTTCTAACACGCTTCAATTTGATGCTTTAATGTTATACGAAATTTTCATGGTATGAGCGTGAATTGTGAAAAACTAGATAAAAAATTTTTTGTTTCCAAATTATTGCAATCGTTTTCTCATAATAAAATTCCTCCTATTTTTTAAGTGAGACTTCCGAAACTGAAACAGTAAAAAACCCAAGGCGTATTGAGCAATTGAAATTTCAATTTGCAAAAGATCAAATAAATGTTTTATCTTAGTCACCTTTGAAAAAACAGAGCTCGTGTCTTTGCTTGATTCACAAAAAATTGAAACGTCATTAACTGTCAGACTAAAATTTTACTTGATTTATTTATTTTTTATTTACATTTATTTGATTTTTTGCAAATTGAAATTTCAATTGCTCAATACGCCTTGGGTTTTTTACTGTTTCAGTTTCGGAAGTCTTACTTAAAAAATAGGAGGAATTTTATTATAAAAAAATTATTGGAATAATTTGAAAAAAAAATTTGTTTAATGTAGTTTTTTGCATTTTACGCTTATATCATGAAAATTTGGGATATCAGCAAAGCATCAAATTGAAGCGTGTTAGAAACTCTATCGTTTGCGATATATATTTTTTATTTTGGAATACTAGAAGTATTTATTTTTTGACTGGACCTAAAACTTGAAACACCCTGTACATACCGTAACTTATACCGACATAGATGGTACGTTGGTCATTTGGACGTCACGGTACATGCACAGTGTAATAACAATAAATCTATGCAATAAATAAAGACTAAAAAGACTAAAAAAAATGTTTTTTAAAAAAAGCTTTTATTTAAAAGATGCACTAAAAAGTAAAAATAATGTAT
Source organism: Tribolium freemani (assembly GCA_939628115.1). NCBI lineage: Eukaryota > Metazoa > Arthropoda > Insecta > Coleoptera > Tenebrionidae > Tribolium > Tribolium freemani. The sequence goes on along the minus strand of OW626785.1, from coordinate 1,641,386 downwards.
TTCAATCACAGGAAAATATTTTTTCTTACAAGTTAAAATTCTAAATTTTATAAAAGCTTTGGGAGTTATAAAACTACGGCATTACAGAATTATTTTGTTCAGTTGACAACTCCCAAAGCTTTTATAAATTTTAGAATTTTAACCTGTAAAAAAAAATATTCTCGTGTGATTGAAATACATTATGTTTTACTTTTTAGTGCATCTTTTAAATAAAAGCTTTTTTTTAAAAACATTTTTTTATCATTTCAATCAACTTCACGTCTTGAAAACAAATGACGGAATAAAGCTGGAAAGATCACAGTATATCACAGCTTTTTAGTTAAAAATTACTAGTTGTAGATTATTTTTGCACAGAAATCAAAAAACGCAATTGGGACAGGTTATAGATTTTAAAACTGTCTCTATGTAAATATATTTCAGAATTGGATTAAGAGATAATCTGATTACAGAACATACCCAAGTTTTGATAACACTCCACTTCGAATTTCTTTCCAATGACAACATTGAGTAGCCCGAAAATAGCTTGAGGAAACTCCACCAGCAGGAAAAGAAGCAAAACAGCCAACAGCATCATTGTTGTCCTATCAGCTTGCTTGACCTTTTCTAGACACCTCTGACTGGGTTTCCTCATGGCAGCAGTCTCGTCCGCTTTGGGAGTCATTAACTTCTTTCTGCGTTCTTTGGCTTTAAGAATTTCGATGATTAGTAGCGAAGAGAGCACAGTTAGGAGGATGCACGGAACTAGCTTCATAGCAATGGCATATACAGAGGAACTTATGTATTGAGAATATTCACTCTCATAGTCTGTGACATAAATCGTAGCATTGTGGGTTCCAGCAGTTTTGGTTATTTTCTCGTTCTCGTCCACCGGCACCTGTCTCTCCCATATTTTCAGTGACACGTTCAGAGGGATGCAAATAACCGGACAGAGGATGTAAGTGAGGAGGATCGTGATTTTGGTTACTTTATTGCTGCACCATTTGCTGTTGTTTTGTGGAAACTTGATAGCAATGTACTGCCAAATCGCCAGAATGACAGTCAGACAGCACGAGATGAAATGGAAGGATTGAGCAAACCAGGCGTGGAAAATCACGAAAACTGCCAAATTGTAGGTGAAGTGAAAGGCGTGAGCCTTATCCCCATTATAGAGGAACACGAAGGGGAGATAGTCCAAGATCACCAGGAGATTTGCCAAGGCCAGCCCAGTCAGGATCATGTTCGTTGGACATCGCATCGGTTTTGTCGTCAACACACAGATATTTAACACATTGGTCACCGAACCGAAAATACATATTATCACACTGAGATAGTTATGGTACACCGAGAAAGTTTTTTTAACACTCATCAAATCGCAATAAGTCACATTGTGGCTAGTCACGTTCATTTTGGAACTTTTTAAAGAGTTTCGGTGTCACTGTGGGGCAGCAAAAGCCAATCCTGAAACTTGCTCAACATCCTCGCTACAGTTCAACATCGAGGACTTTACACCACTAACGCAGCTTTTCAAATGATGAGAAACAAAGTCCGCGAGTCGTAATTTAAGCGCGCGCAAGCGCTCCCTTTTTACAAGTTGAAATTTTTATTGCAAAAGTTTAATCAGGACCGTTATTTGTCTTCGTGTAATGAGCTTTGTCTCTTGGTGGTATCGATTGACTGCAAACAAATGGAACATTGCGATTGGAGGCATCAATAATAATATGCGATCTGCTGGAAAGTGACAAGAATGGGGAATTATTCTCACCAGGGCCGGCTCTAGGGGCGGACAAATCGGACCCCTGTCGGGGGCGGCAAATTGACTAAAATTTGTAAAATATATTTTTTAAAACATTATTTTTTAATAAAATACCATAAATAAATAAAAATAGAATAAATAATACAATACTACTACACAGCTATTTAAAAAATAACTTTCGAAATAAAATAATAATTACTTAGAACATTCTTGGAAGTAACTAAATACAGGGTGTCCCACCGAAAAGGGCACCTCCCTCATAACTTTTTTATTTATTAATCAATTCGAACAAAATTTAAATTACACATGTTTGGACCAAAGTAACCATTTTTTTTGAGGAGTTTACCATTTGTGAGATAAAAAAATAAAAATCATGAAAAAAGATGCAAATTCCTTAAATTGCATATTATTAGAAGAAGCTATGTTATATTACCGTGTTGGCAAACTTTGTTTCATAATAATAATTTATTTAACGGCACAAGTACCTTTACCCTTACAAATGCAAATAAAATACAAAAATATAAATACAAAATACAAAATTTAAATACAAAAGAGACACCTTATTAAACAGACGAACAGACCCTAAACACATCTAACAAGCTTATTTTTAAATTCATTGAGAGACACCGCAAAGAAATCTAACTCACCGCAGACACTATTACACACAGATAAAATTGAATTTAGTGGCGAGAACAAAGTGTAATTAGTACTGCAGTGAGGAATGTCAAATAAAGAAGCTACTCAGAGATGATATTGTGGAACATTAAAACCAACTTTCACAAGAATGTCAGGTGCATCACACATATTATTCAACAATTTGTAAACAAAACAAGCACAGTGAATTTTCCGACGAGAGTCCAACTCCTTCAGGCCAAGGTAACTTAAACACAAATGATAAGAATTCCTAACATTTATCGGTAACTTATATTTCAGAGAATTAATAAACTTTTTTTGAACACCTTCAATTCGATTTATATGTGAGACATAAAATGGAGACCAAATTATACAGTCATACTCCAGGATAGATCTTACAAATGCAATATATAAAACACTGATGGTACGAGTACTGTTAAAATCATTAGTAAATCTTTTTATACAACCTAACACTTTGCTAGCTTTCGATATTATATATTTGTAATGATAAATGAAAGATAGTTTACAATCAAGTATAATTCCTAGGTCTTTAATATTAGATACAACCTTAAGATATTTGCCATTGATTTTATATTGAGGGATTGTTGGTGTTAACTTTCTACTAAAATTTATGACCTGACATTTGTCATTATTTAATACCATATGATTTAAATCGCACCACTGCGATAATAAGCACAGATCATGTTGTAGATTATAAATATCAGTAGAATTTCTAATCACTTTATAAATCTTTAGATCATCGGCAAATAACTCAAAGTTGCATGTAAAATTATCGCATATATCATTAATGAAGATCGAAAAAAGGAGAGGACCTAATATCGAGCCCTGAGGAACCCCAGAAGGTACTTGCTGTTTACTTGAAAAATAATTATGCAACTTAACGATTTGAGTTCTATCAAGCAAATAACTACGAAACCAGTTTAACATACTACCTGATATCCCGTAAGCAGATAATTTAGTTAATAGAATATGATGATTAATTTTTTTTTCAACAAAAGTAATCCAGATTTCCTTAAATTCTTTTTTAAAAATCTCAAAAAAAATGAAAATTTTGTGTGAAATATCATCGTCCATGGAGCGGTGTTGTGAGATTGCTGTAAACAATTACCTGTAAGATTTTGACAACCTGTTGACAACTAATTTCAAAAATGTTATCAAATCAAGAAAAGCGAGAAATCATTCTAGGCTACGGTGAATGTGGCAGAAATTTACGACTCACAACGCGAGTCCTTGAAGAGCGCTTTCCAGACGTGCGTTACTCTTTGAAAAAAGTCCGCAAAGTCGTCCAATTATTTGAAGGCACAAACTCAGTGGTTAAACCTAAAAGGGTTTATTTTCCTGTAAGACACAATCCTGATTAGACAAAATTTTTTGAGATTTCAATGTCAGAGTGACAGTATAAATTCACAGGTAGCTTTTACAATCTCACAACACCGCTCCATAGACGACGATATTTCGCACTAAAAAAAAGATTTTTGGCGAGATTTTTAAAAAAAGATTTGAGGGTATCTGAATGACTTCTGTTAAAACAAAGTTTGTCAATACGTTAATGTAACCTGGCTTTTTCTTATAATATGAATGTTAAAGGTTTTATACCTTTTTTCATAATTATTAATTTTTTATCTCACAAACGATAAACCCCCCAAAAAAAGTAGTTACTCCAAAATGTGGACCTTCATTGTTAACATGTGTAATTTTAATTTCGCCTAGATTAATTGAAAAATAAAAAAGTTATGAGGGGGGTGCCCTTTTCGGTGGGACACCCTGTAGTTAATTTCAGTATTTCTTGTTATATTTTTCCGAAGTTCCTTTTAGTTTTCGAATTATTCAAAAAAAGATTTTTGTACTGGCATCCTACTACGGCGATTTTTTTGATACGTATTAGTTGTTTCAAAACTATAAAAACGCCAACATCGCATTTTACCGAATTGTTTTTTTGAATAAAATTGTTAAAATTGTAAAATACTAATTAATTATTATTGAAACTATAAGTTACATTAGCTGTTATTTTTTTGAAGTGCATAAATAATTTATAACAGCCAATTTTGAGAGAAAATGCGACGTTAGCGTTTTTATAGTAGTTTTGAAACAGCTAATATGAAAGATTATGCTCTAAAAATGATTTGTAATTCAATATTGTTGCTTTAAAGCAGTGTGTATTTTTTTACCTATTTTATGTTTTAAAAGAAATTGAAAAAATCCTTCGTTCTATACTAGTAGGTTCTTTTCAAAATTTCCTGCGATGAAAAATAAGCGAGATAATCGCTTCGAAAGAAAGATATCGTCATAACCGCTCTCAATCACCAAAAACGTGACAGATACTGAACATTTTTCACACATCTTTTACAAAATCAAAAATTAACTACTTTTTCGACTAATTTCTGTTCGAAATTGTCGTCTGAACTTCGTGAAAACATCTTAGGAATTTTGCCAAGTTTTGATAAACTTTGGCAGTGTCACTTAAAAGTCAAAAACCATTTGATCTTAATATTGGACCAAATGTTCGATAATCGGTTATGACGTCATATAATTTCAACTTTAAATCGAAATAATTTGAGATAGACAGCAGATCACTACTGTACCTAATAAGCGTTTACTATTATCTAAGACAAAGTTGTTTTTTAAGTTGCCAATGCCTTTAAATTTACGTTCCGAACTCATTACAAAGGTTTTTCGAACTTGGCCAAAGTTTCAAATTTTTTGCGAACGAAAAAACATCCATGAGTTTGGTTTTAGTTGTGTTTTAATTTCATTTACTGTTTTTAATTTATATTATGTTTAATATTTATTATTATTACAAGTTTGTTCGTTTTTCTAAGATTTTTATAACGAATAAAATTGAAAGACAATCAAATTTTTTTTATTTGACTTTCACAGTCACCACTGGAAATAATAATTTATTAATAAACTCACTTCTAAATAAAAAATATTTTTTATAGTAATTTTTATTATGTGAGGGCGGCATTTTACAGTTTTGTCCGGGGCAGCAAATCCGTTAGAGCCGGCGCTGTTCTCACCTTTTGTCGAATTTTAATCGAATCAACCGCTCCAAATTGAGTCTTTCTCACTGTCGTAATTAATTTACACGAAATTTTGCCGTTTAACAACACTAGTAAAAAATTAATGATTGAGTTAAACGTATTTTAGATTCTCCATTCATTTGTTGATATTAAAAATTATTCCTGAAGTTATAAATTTTTAAGTACACCAAGAAATTTATCGTTAATTTGAAAGTGTTATTCAAAATTGTAAACTGATTTCTCTTTGTTTTATTTTACTGTTAATATAAGTAAAACAACCAAATTTATGCACACCTGCTTTTTGTATTGTCAAGGATAATCAACAGAGAATGTTGAATTGACGTAAGTTATTCGCCTATTGTATTATTATTACTAGAACATTAGTATCAGTTTTATTTCATTTATGCTTAGTGCATAAAAAGTTATTGTTATGGGTGTTATTACTGAAAAACAAGATAAGGTCGTACACTACTACAGGGTGCTCAAAAAGTGGCGCACCAACTCAATGGTAAATCTTTGTATTAAAATTATTGATAAATAACAAATTTTAAATAAATGAAATGTGGCAACGTTGTCTAACAGTCGTGATCACAATAGAATTTGATCAACAATAAAAATGAATTAATTTTGAAACGGTTTCCTAGGAAATAATTCCCAGTGTTGGCACATCTACAAATTGTGATTTTTTTTGATGAATTTTAATTTTTTTAAATTCAAAAAACTGCTAAAGTCTGATAGTAAATTTAAAAATAATTATTCATCGTTTTGTTAGTGAACGATTACTTAGTGTGACACATAAAAACATTAAAAAATAATGAAAACTGAAGAAGTTAACAAAATAAGTTTGAAGCTCCAGATTTTTTAAAATATGACTAGGAATTTTTTCAAGATTTTTCCCGTAATCTACATATGTTTCTCAATAACATACTACTGAGTTGGTGCGCCACTTTTTGAGCACCTGTATATGAATAATGAAATGTGCTATTGAAATTATATTAGTTTTTAAATAGAACACCTTTACTAATATTAATTTAATTATAGCATCAAGAGAGTCTAAGTTGCTATAACGGTGCAGTTCTATTTTTAATAGCTCTAATTAGTCTTGATCCGAAGCTAATTGCAGAATTGTGTGTTTTTTCTTATAAGGACTTTGACATTTTTGTATTTTTATTCGCTACAAGCAGAATGTAATTAAGCCAAATAAGAGAACTGAATAATGTAGTAGAACAAGTTACTGTGTGAATTAAATTGAGTGTCTGTGTAATTAAAATGTTATTTTTTACCGAACTGTGCCCGCAGCTGTGGTCCGTAGTAATTAATGGTAATTTTTTTTTGATTATTTGAAGTTATTTGAAGCCACTTCGAATATTTTTCAAATAATTAATTATTATTTTTTACCTGTTACAGTTACCTGATAATTAATATATTTTACAAGAATTAATTTTTCTTCACTTGCAGGCTTTAATTCACTGTTTGCAAAAATTAGTATAATTAGTTTTCCAATTGAACTTAGGGAATCACCTGTACCTACGTTCAGAGTATTAAAAATGTCTGGGTATTTTTTATTTATATAGAGAGTCCAGAGAGTCCGGCAAAAATATAAAACCAAGCGTTTTTTGTCTAAACGATGTTAAAACGATGATCATGATGTTTGAAGAATAAAATTTTTTGAAATTCCTGTAAGTGTGATAAACGTCGAAACGCAATTTTCAGTTGCAAAGTTGAACAATAAATTGAGGAATAAATCATAAATTTGTAGCAGGCAATTTAGATAACCCTCATCAGTTTTTGTCCCTGTTAACGCGATACTGCAAAGTCATCACTAATTCGTTCCCTATTTTTAAGCAGTCCTTGGAATAATAAATTCATTAGGTTTCACTACCATGGTCCTAATTACTACATTCAAGTATCGTTGAAATATGACTTCACACCGAGAAAGTAAATTTAGCTCTGATGCTTCTTTGATGTTTTCAAACTTTGAGCCTTAAATTCTTGTTAACCCTACAACCTGTAACCTCATTAAACATCCTTTAACTTAACCAATTTGTGACATACTATCTGAAATTAAGCTCAAACTTCCTTATAACTATAAAGAGTAGGTAATAAATTATGGAGTGTTTTTTATTACCATTTTGCCGCAATTTTCTCCTCGAATTCTTCCTTCGAGGGCGTCTGTTTACTTGTTGCTTAATACCCTAAGTCGTTATCTTACACCATCATCGGCAGAAGCCTGTGGTTAATTACCATCTACATCCGAAACTCGATCTTAAAAATTAGAAAATGAGGAAATTTAACGTGTTCTTTTTCTGAGTGTATTTCCGAAAGCTACAGAGAGTTACACGTATTATGTCGTGGTGAAATAGTGAAATTCGGCTTTTCATGATATAACGAAGCATTTCTATATTTTAGAAATACAGCCTATAAAAGCTGTACGTAAAAAATTGTTGGTAGGTGTATTTGCTAGATGTCCATAAAAATCGAAGACTTGATAGCAAACTAAGTACAGATTATTACAGAAATTGCACCATCGATTTTAGGATTAAAGTGAAATATTTTTGCCAAAGCTCTTATCTTATATTTCATAATTTTGCATGTTCCATCGGGATGCTCATATATTTAGTATTTTTGTGACTCGTTGGAAAATTTTCAAAAGATAGTGTAATTATTTTATCCACAGGAATATTACAATTTTATAACTGAAGTGCTTTTTAATTGAGGTGCTCATGAATTATTGAAGAAGGGGTTTATATCCAAAAATAAATATGCAGAATGGAAGTGGCAATTTTTGTCACTGTTACACATTAATTAAGCATCAAGCCAATCGGAAAATCACTCTGCATATTTTTATTTCCCAATTGAAGCTTTTAATCTATTTTTAAATCTCATACAATTCGCTTTCTCAAACGGATACTATTTATAAAGCAATCTTACTAGCGCTTCAAGTAAAGCGAACCCCCTTTTTTGGGAGAAAACATCAAATTATTTTTTATACCTACAATAATATTGTATTATTATGATTACGAAATGGAAAAATTACACTACACGTTGCCAGAAGTTTTTTCCAAACGAGTAAAGTGTGAAGTAAAAATTCAAATGTCAGTGCTTTTCTCACTAAAATAAACTCACATTTAGCTTATTTAAAATCAACGTACCAAATAGGTATATTTATCAAGAGCAAGAGCTGTTGGATAAAATCTAATATTGTGTAGAATTATCTAGGGAAAAATCTTGTTAGTTAAAATGGAGCTTTTTTAAAAGCTTTTATTTAACTCACAATGTTGTCTGTCTGTCTTCAATTCAATTCAATTGGGACAAAAATAGTGTTATTTTTCCTTTATTATTGACTTACAAAACGTTCTTTAAACGAACTTTTGTCAAAATTAAGTCAAAAAGTTACTAATTTAGGTCGAAAATGCTGTAATTTTACCCGCTTATAGCGCTTGGTATTTTCGAGTGTCTTAAACGCATTCATGGGAAGGAATTTTGTCAACAATAATTATTAATAATCCAAAAAATTGGTGAATTGTGTCGAAAACTGAGTTACTTGTGCCTTTTCCGAGCTAAAAATCTTGTCAAACCGACTTAAAAAAAAACTTTAAATCAAAGCAAAATGATATTTCGTCCAGGAACGCAATTATTACTTATTTTTAAAGAAAATTTATTTTTCTACAACTTTGCATAGAATAGGTATATATTTTTTTCAGCATTTTGTTAAATAGGTAATATGTAGTGCAAATTAATAGAAAAAAGGTGGATTTTTTTTACTTTAACTGTTTGTTTTGTGAGTTATTTAAATTACTATAAGCAATCTTTAAAAGCTTTTATTTAACTCACAATGTTATCTTTCTGTCTGTTATTTTTTCGGAGCTAAATTTGAAAGGGTTCCCGTTGTACCACTGAATTGAAATTTTGCATACTTACTTAATCTGTGTGACAATGCAATCCTATGTAAGTTAAATTCCCCCTAAAGAGGTTAAATGGGGTTTTGAAGTTTTAGGTTATGTTTACAAAGGGGTTCTTGCTTTGTACATACCGTAACTTATACCGACATAGACGGTATGTTGGTCATTTGGACGTCACGGTAGATGCACAGTGTAATAACAATAAATCTATGCAATAAATAAAAACTAAAAAGCAAAAAATAAAAATATATAAAAAAAAAATTTTAAAAAAAGCTTTTATTTAAAAGATGCACTAAAAAGTAAAAAATAATGTATTTCAATCACAGGAGAATATTTTTTATTACAGGTTAAAATTCTAAATTTTATAAAAGCTTGAAAACTACGGCATTACAGAATACGGAATTACTTTGTTTAGTTGACAACTCCCAAAGCTTTGATAAATTTTAGAATTTTAGTCTGTAAGAAAAAATATTCTCCTGTGATTGAAATACATTATTTTTTACTTTTTAGTGCATCTTTTAAATAAAAGCTTTTTGAAAAAAACATTTTTTTATATATTTTTTTCTTTATGTAAGCACCGTCCAAAAAATCGTTAGATGGTCGTAGGCCAACAGTTACTAGTAACGTATGTTGTGTATATATTTCAACAAAGTTATAATATTTCACAATTTTGCAGAAGAAGTGATTTACTGAAAGCTCATGACATTAATACGACAAAATAACAATTTGTTATCCAAAAGTCTAGATTAGCTTTAAGTGGAAATTGCGTGTCAAGGAAGTGTGACAACTTTTCCCAGCAGCTCAGCACATTTTCCGTCCCTTGAATTGCCTAATTTGTGATTTTTTATCCCCCATAAATAAAGCTAATTTGAGGTTTGAGGAATTGAAGTGCCGCCACTCTCAATATTTTCTCAAAAAATATTTTCGTTTTATTTTCGGAGATATTTCCAGATCGCACATTCATTGATCAATAACCGGTGTGATTTTAGTGGACCAAAAATAGAACGATTATACTTTTATTACTCGAGATTAATGAATTATCTTATCAAAAATGTGTTAATTAGTGATGTCACATAGAGATACAGTCCTTGGTTTTTATCAAAGTACTACATGTATAATACGGCAATACGGAAAAAGTTATAAACGGACATGATACGTTAATTTTGTTAATTATTTGTCTCGCCGTATAAAAAACAAAATTATTGGAGGCATATGGTCCAATTATCGTATTTTCACAATCTGCTCGCAATTTTCCAGTAAAAATATCAAACGCAAAGCTTGTGCTTTCAGTCATCACGCCGAAAATACGTTGCGAAATCCTTATTGATATAACATAATTTATTTTTCTTTGTTTATTTTACAAAACAAATTAAATGTCACGAACAATAAAAGCACTGTCTTGCATCCTGTAATAATCATTTATTTTCAAGTAGCGACATTTAATACTGTTGAAATTGCAGCTATTAGAAGTTACATCGTGCTTTAGTGGGATCATGTCAGAGTTCAATTATGAAATGTAACTTTTCAAGCTCCAACTGGAACTATTTGGAAATTCCGTTATCAAACCCGTCAGTTGAACTCTACCCTGTTCCTGACAACAATGACAAATTGTCTATATGTTGTATAGTGTCGATATATCTGACAAGGTTTGTCAGGTTTCCAGATAATAAATTACAGTTTGGTGGTTGGCTTCCATTTCAGGGCACGTGAAACAGAAAAATGATGGAGAGAATTCTTTCAATGGTGTAACTCATAAAATAAAAACTGTCTGTTGTTCTCGATATATCTGAACTCCTTCTTCTATTTTCAGCAGACTAAGGACGTATACACTCCTATTAGTGTGTTTTCTTTGCCTCATTTCTCATTTCCAATTTGACATCTGATAGAGTTACGTTGTTTCGCATTATCCTTGAAGGAATTTTTGTCCTAAATATCGATCACATCCCTATTCATCCTTTTTGTAGTTATTTTTATAAAAAAACTGAAATATATTTTACTAACTAACTAGTTTGAGCCTCGGTTTGAACTATTTTCCGTTTTATACAAAAAGAATCTAATAATAAGAAAGCTGATTGCAGCTGTGCTACTAATGTTGGATATTATCTTCAAACTTTTTGTTCTGTTCCTCGCAGAAATTCCCTCGACTGCGATCTGCACAATTAATTGCTTCTAATATATTGCGGATTTACTTTTTATCCTCCAATAACGCTGAAAGATGTTTCATTATATTTTTGAATGCATCTTAAGGTTAGCAGAAAACATTTCACTAGTCAAAAAATGTGTTTTAAGTCTCAGAGTACCTATTAGCTGTTTCAAAACTATAAAAAGGCCAAAGTCGCATTTTCTCTCAAAATTAGCTTTTATAAATTATTCATTAATAACTATTTAACAATTTTATCAATTTTATTTAAAAAAATTATTCGGTAAAATGCGACGTTGGCGTTTTTATAGTTTTGAAACAGCTAATAAATATAAGCTTTAAGTTTTAAAAAAAATCTTACATAGACTAATTAAATGAAACGAAATGTTCATACCAATTAAAAAACTTCTTCCTCTGTTAATATTTAATACGATTTCAGGTTCAGGTTAAAAGCCGATTAAAACAGTAATTTCCAGCACAACTAAATTCGTAACTTGCAATTACATCCTTAATAGTTCAGCTCAGAAATGCTCAATATATTAAATATGCAGAACCTGGCATAAATTTCACATAACCTTAATACTCGAACATTAAACAAATGCACCGTGAAAGCTTTCTGGAATTACGGGAAGCTTTCGTAAAAAATGATTCAAACCTGTCTTCAGCAGTGTAATAAGATACAAATGCCGTCCGTGTTAACATAACAGTCAAACTCGGGTCTTGGAATTACAAATCGATAATTTCAAGCTTTCATAGGTTTGTGAGTGTTTACCTCAAAAACGATTCTCAAGCAAATTCCACCTAATACAGTTCGAAACCAGAAACCTTGTTATTCACAGATCAAGATGCGAACTTTAATCCTAATGCTTTTAATTGCCGTAGCAAAACAAAGAGTTTCCGCTTGATATCAATTTCAATTAAGTTGGCTTACCAAAATCTCGATTAAATCGAGGGGACTCTAAGTAAATTGATCTCGTATATTTTTCCTTGAGTTTAATTTGTTTTTGTTTTTATGTAAACCAACACATTTATTACAAATAAATCGGGCATATTAACAAAAATTTATAATAAACATCGATTGACTGATTTACAATTGTTTTGGTATGTAGGAGATCATTTGTATGGCAAAGTTTATTAAGAAATTAAATTAGAATGCGAATCCAATCTGAGAAACTAAGAGAGGGTTGCGACAAGTCCTTTCGTTGCATATTTATTCAGGATAATTACAACCACATCCATTTTGGTGTGAAAACTAAACAAACTGTGGCGTCTAAGCGCTTCATGTTCTTATGCAAAGCTGTTTTTATATTAATATGAAGCAAAGTTATCTAAATATTTATTATTATTATAGTAATACACATGTGAAATAGGTCATGCATGAACGTAAACAAGCTTTTCAATAACTGTCTTTGTTCGTTCCTTGGCACAAAATAAATAACTGCTCTATTAATCCAAGATTTGTCTGTTTGTAATTAATGATTGATTAAGCTTTTAGGTTGAGACTATAAATAAAATCTGAGATGATCCAAAGAAATGTAAACAATTTATACTTTGCAAATAAAACGTTTAAATATTTCCAAGCTATTGAAATTAACCAGAATTCATAAAGAATTTCTGGCATTTAATGCATTTACTGCTTACAATAAAGTTCGAATTATGTGGGTGCATTTCTTTATTTATTAGTAAAACATTTTCACTTTAATGCAATAAATTTGTTAACTAGGCTGAAAACTGAGCTTTCAGTTTCAATTTTCAGTTTAATGATGAACCAGACGTAAACGACGAGTTCTACTCATTTTAGAGGCAAACGTCTCTTTTACAAAAACTTATTTAATTGGATTCACAATATTTGCTTTGGTAAAACATCGCTTTGTAAAATGCCACATTTATCTTAAGAAATCAAAATTGGATGTAATTGTGTGTAAATTCCATACATAAATTATTAAGTGATCAGAGCTTGAATGTTTGTTTGATTTTATCAATGTTTACAAATCAGTGGAAATTATTCATAAAAAAATACATACACAAAATAAATGTTATTTCTACACATACACTAGTAATGTGCATTTAAAAAATAACTTCAACTCTACTTAAGGCTATACGTTTATTAAAAAATTAATTCGATGTGTTGTTTGTACAGCACAGTAGTGCTTGGTTAGGGCTATTAAATAAGATAAGTAAATAGACAAACTAGAGAGTTAATTGAAGCAGAAATGACGAACCAATTAAACTATAATAATGATAACGTTTTTTCTACGAAATATCTAATGACCAAAGAGTAAATAACGTGTTATTTTTTGTTACCTTTAATACACCAAGTTTCAATTAATTATAGATACTAATTACAATACCAATACTTTATAAGTCGATATTACGTAATCGGTTTATGAGTTTAATTCTTTCCACACTAAATAGTAATAGAGAATACCATGCAAAAGCATTAACTAAAATTTTCTTACTACTTGTACAAAGGGAATCCTAGTTAAAACGTGCAACATGAAAGATGTTCTAGTTCCTGGTTTTGTAAAACGACCTATATCTAGTTTAATAAGACATGTATAATAGAAATACTTTGCTTTTTATACAAACAAATTGAACGTCTCTTGTCAACATCAAAGAATGCTGGAATAAACAGGCACAAAGAACTCGAAGCAACATTTGACCTAATTATCTATTTTTACTTATTACATAACAAATTTTCGGCTTTTACAGAAAATTATTATATTCTTACGGGTAAATGTATAACCAGAGTCACGTTTTTATTATCGATCGGTTTCCCTTTTGCGTAAATCCATTTGTGTGAAGCTCTAATCCTCATTTTAAGATGAATACGCTCGGAATTAATTCCTATTTCTAAAGACCTTGAAGGTAATATTTAACTGCATAAAAAATTGCAAGGTAATTAAATCTAGTGTAAACTGTGGTTTTATTCAAAAAAGCTTGGTTTGGACCGTTTATTAATAAGTTGTCTGCAACTCATTTTCTATTAAAGCTTGACGTCAAGTAAGTACGTTGTTTAAGTTTCTCAATTTAGTTGGGTCTGTCTTGAAATTCTCAAAATTGTTTTCGATTTAAATCCTCATTTGAAAGAGCGAAAGCACGGAATAGAGCAAATAAAAGTAATGCAATTTTATGTAGTCGTGACGTTGCTGTGAGATGCAATTAGCTAAGTTAAAACCGACAAAAACAGACGAGATGGTGCGGTTTTAGAATCCTTTGAATTTTGAATGGATTGGCGCTTTAAGGAATTCGATCTGTTTGAGACTAGTTTTCAGACTGTTGAAGTGTTTAATGCGTGGAATTTTATTAAAAGCTTTTATTTAACTCACAATGTTGTCTGTCTGTCCGTTATTTTTCCGGAGCCAAATTTGAAAGGGTTCCCGTTGTCCCACTGTATTGAAATTTTGCATACTTACTTAATCTGCGTGACAATGCAATCCTATGTAGTTAAATACCCCCTAAAGGGGTTAAATCGGGTTTTAAAGTTTTTGGTTATGTTTACAAATGGGTAGACGGTATGTTAAAGACTAAAAAGCAAAAAATAAAAATATATAAAAAAATGTTTAAAAAAAAAGGTTTTATTTAAAAGATGCACTAAAAAGTAAAAAATGTATTTCAATCACATGAGAATATTTTTTCTTACAGGTTAAAATTCTAAAATTTATAAAAGCTTTGGGAGTTATAAAACTACGGCATTACAGAACTACTTTGTTTAGTTGACAACTCCCAAAGCTTTTATAAATTTTAGAATTTTAACTTGTAAGAAAAAATATTCTCCTATGATTGAAATACATTATTGTTTACTTTTTAGTGCATCTTTTAAATAAAAACTTTATAAAAAATTTTTTTTTATATATTTTTATTTTTTTTATACAGGGTGTTAGGGAATGACTTAGCAATATTTCGTATGTGAATTTGTCATGATCAGACGAGTTAAAAAGCCTCATACCATTTTTCCAAAAAGTGCATACTTTCTTCAAAAATTTTAATTAATCCACCTGTTGAGAGCCACTGTGTCGTTTATAGTAGTTTATTAGCGGTTAATTTTTTCTTTAAACAAAATGAACATAGTAGCGCATGGACGTTTTGAGAATTTTTCAAAATTGTGGATAGCATGGTCAGTTCTGGCATAAATTTCTTTTTTTTTTTAGAAAATTTGATCACAAAACACAAATTGAAGTAGAAGAATTACGGAGTGGACCAAGGAGTTAATTTACCTCTGCTGTTTTGTCAATAATTTTAAAATTTACTCTAATTTTCATCATTCTAGTTCAGCGGTTCTCAAAATTTGGGATTTTAATTTCAGAACTATTTTTTGGGAAAACTATGCATTTTCGATTTACAAAAATTTTGCTTAATCGATTCGTTTTGCCATTCTCTATCTTCCTTTCAATTTATGCTAAACCATTCCCTAACACGCTGTATATTATTTGGTAATAAATCGTGGAGGAATTTTGCATGCTGAGTAAGGCGGGGGAGTTTTTCACCGTAAATATTATTGAAAGTGGCAAATTTTCGTGAAAATATTTTATTATTCTGACGTTGTTGATTATTTCCTGAATAGATTCGTGCGAAAACGCGAAAACAAGATGAATAATGCTGATTCAAAGTTTGATGTTTGGGAATAATTGTATCGGAAATAACACCAAATATACTACAGGCGAGATTTTTTGTTATTTTATGAAAACTGCACCTACAGTAAACTGAAAATTAAAAAATACTTTAATAAAATTTTCTTGATTTTCTTGACTAAAAAGTTTTAAACTAATTTAGCGGTTCAAAATCTTATTATACATTGTTGAGAATAGTTTTAAACTTCTTACAACTTGTGTAATTAAATTTTATATAGGGGGAAAATAATTTTTGTGGACTTTCTATACACAAACCTTTGCCTCAATTCAATACAAGGGTTTTTTAAACCTGAGGACATGTTTCATTAGAACATCACTCAACGAATCCGAAATTTCAGGCTTTCAGCAAC
Source organism: Tribolium freemani (assembly GCA_939628115.1). Classification (NCBI taxonomy): domain Eukaryota; kingdom Metazoa; phylum Arthropoda; class Insecta; order Coleoptera; family Tenebrionidae; genus Tribolium; species Tribolium freemani. Next base: position 1,624,957 of record OW626785.1, on the reverse strand, counting down.
CATCAATCATCGAAGCAACATCTTTCCCCAGTTATTTTCCTTACAAATTCTTTCACATTTCCATAATAAACGTCTGGAAATTATCACATTTTTTCTTCGTGTTGTATAAATATATTTAAAACAAACTACTTGGATTAAGTAAACAAAAACAACGTCTAAATCGAATTTTTAGCATTCCCTTGTGTCAAAGAGGATAATAAAGGGTGACACTTCTCACACATTCTTACGTGATGTTCCAATCTCTTTCCAGACCCACATACATTTTTCTATTTTTCAGAGCAGACATCTTGTTGTTTAAGTTTGGTCATGTCTGTCTGTAGTCAGCGACACATTGCATTTTTGTTTTTGTTCAATATGAGGAACAGAATTTTTATGAGGATTCAGATCACTTCAGGTGAGTTTCAGTGTCCTGTGATATTTTTATAAAATTCTCAGAAATGTAGGTATTTCATAAAAAATATTTGCATGTTCATGTAAATAACAAATTTCCATGAAATCTTTTGTGTGCTGGTGTATCTGCGTAATGCGGATACATGTATCCATGTGAAGCGTGTCCTATTAAATCATATTTGGTAGTTATTGGTTTTCTGATATCGATTCAAATAACTCGCACGTATGAATCTATCGTTTTGAAGGCACGTCAGAGAACAATTTATTGAATAAAATCGATCTCCTTCCCGTGATTGTTTCGCTAAAGTTAACAAACATTAGGATAAATGTGTAAATAATTCTATTTGGTTTAAATAAACCAAAGACGAGTGATCGATAGACAGTAAACAAAATTTAAAACTGAAAGTTCTAACATAAATAATTATTGATCAAAGAAATTACAAACTGTTGCACCAAAATAACTCTTGCTAGAATTCGTCCTATGTTCATCCAATGAAATGTTCACTCTTTTAGCACCACCTTGTGTATAATTTGAGATGTTTTACGCCTTTTCCAACAAAATAAATCTTGTTGAATCTTTAGAGCCACTTGAAATCTACTCTGTCAAAGAAAGTTTTTTCGGGAAAAACCTTTAAGGGAACTTCTAAACCGGCATAATTTATGATGATAACTGTTCTAAAACTCACACAAGGTGTACAATTTATTTGACGTTTTATAAGGATTATCGAGTAATCCCCGTATTATGACATCAGTAATTTATTTCTTCTAGATTTCATCCTTCAAGTAAAGATCGGAAGTTGTTTTCCATTATGGTCGAGTTTATAGGGGATGAAGGACGGAAACGGAATTAATGTTATGCCGATGGGAATCGACTATTGTTGATTCAAGTGTAAATTAATGTCCTAGGCGTGTATTGTAGAAATCCACTCGAATGTGCATGGGATTGACCCAAAATTTAGGTGAATTTGAACTATACAACGAATATAAAATCTGCAAATGCGACATTTTCCCAATCATCGCCCGTTTAATTAAACCAATTTTTCATATCGCTAAATTTTACAGCGATTTTATAAATTAACCCCAGTTCGTGCCAATGTTCGCAAAAATACAAAACGGCGAAAAAGGTTTTGATTTATTTCCCACTTTTAATAAAGGCCTAACACGTTTAGGGTGGAGTTTTGCTTTTCCCTTTCACCCGTATTAAATCATTAATTCCCATTTAAGCGAAAAAAGCGATCGAATAATCGTGTTATAGAGCCATAAAATAAAATAAAGGTTTTTATAAAATAAAATTGTCTAAAATTCTAAATAAGGTTGTTAACCGTCGAGCGATTTATTTCCATTAAATAACCAATCAGAGGATTGAGTCCATTTACCGTTTGTTCGGTCCAGCAATTTTAACCAAATTAAATGCTCCACACTAAAAAGAACCCGATAAAACAGATTATTTTTACATTACAGCCTATAACATAGTTTTTTTAAATGGTACCCTCTGTATATTTGTACATATTTCAATTTGCACTTCTTTAAGCTTTAAAAATCCGTTTAGTTTTTTCAATTTGCTTTAACCGTTCAAAAGATATTTAATTTTTTCTTCAATTTAGTGCGTCTGCAGGCACATTATTAAAAAATCGCAGTACGCTTGGTTTTCGTGATATCAAGTTGGGACTTTGTCCACATGTAAAAAAAAGCGATCGAATAATCGTGTTATAGAGCCATAAAATAAAATAAATGTTTTTCTAAAATAAAATTGTCTAAAGTTCTAAATAAGGTTGTTAACTGTCGAGCGATTTATTTCCATTAAACAACCAATCAGAGGATTGAGTCCATCTACCGTTTGTTCGTTCCAGCAATTTTAACCAAATTAAATGCTCACACTAAAAAGAACCCGATAAAACAGATTATTTTATTTGGAATTCGATAAATACCACACGTGCCTGTGTTACTAAAAGATAAATTGATTGCCGGCTATAAAAAGGATCACCTTATGTACCTAATTCCTCTTATTGAACCTACAATGTTTCGACCTCTCTTGTGACCATTTCAAATTTTATTACTTCAGTTTATACGTTGATACTTGTTATAGTATACTATTCAATTTGTAGTTTTATTAAAACAATGAGTATCATTGAGAACGCGTTTTAACGTCTGAAGCTTTTGTGGTTTTGGACACAGAGTATTTAATAGTAATTACGTTTTAGGTTTTAATTAAATTTATAAACTTTAAAAGTGTTTTTCTTACAGAAAAAAAGCCAAGTTTCCAGTTTCTTTATGTCATTATAAAATTATTAATTAAAATATTATCAAAAAAGTCTAAGAAAGGCCGTGTAACTGTAGAATTATTTAATTAATGTAGACAAAGCCTGCTAAAAATTTCCACAGACTAAAATTTCCGACGTAAACAAATTATTACATTAGAGATATTGTTAGAAAATGACCCAACAAGTCATCTATCATCTAACACCCAAATCACTCAATTTCATGTTTCATATTTTAACACATTTGTTAATAATTAATCTTGAACAAAGTTTATTCATACATATTTTATAGCAGCTTCCACTAATCCCACTCATCTGACATTCTGACAATTATATCGTCCAGAGTAAATTGCAAAACTGATTTGTTGTTATTTCCACGTAATTAAATGGCATGTTTGTATTTCAAGAATCTTTTGGAAATACACCATGTAAAATTATTAGGTACTTAGTCTCCTCTCTTCATCAAATCAATACTGCTTTAATATATAGGGCTGACCCAGCGAATTGCCCATTATTGACCGTTAAGTGTTAGAAAATTAATCTTCTTTTACAAAAGCCGTAGATACTAACCCCCTGACTCATCCAAAATTATTTTCAAGTACATAGGATGTTTCCAAAATTAGCTACACACGCTTTTTAAACAACTTACATAACCTACATAAAAACTAAGAATGCTAGAAAAGTAGCATTTTCACCTATCTAAAGTTTAAACTTTAAGGATATATTTTTTTAGCTAAGAAAAAAAATTAAGAAGTTTGTTGCAATTTGAAAACTTTTTTTTTAATGGAACAGCATCTAAAAGACTTCTAAATTGTGTATCTAAAACCATTAATAGTTAAGTGTCTTTTACTGATTACTCAAAAGATACTTAACTTTAAACATTAACAATGTTACCCTTATGCCATTATTCTTGATTATTTACAGTGATGTAAATAAAATTTTAATATTTATGGCAAATTTTTAAATCCCCAAATAAACTCCAACAAGTGATCCCTGATAGTTATTATATGGTTTACTATGGTAACAACAATGCTCATGAATAACGTGTATTGTTGCTAAAATTAAAAGTGAAATATCTTTTTAGTTATTAACTTTAGCCATTTGAAAGTTTATTTTTAGATAGACAATTTAATAATCTTAGAGAAACAAAAACAAAAAATAGGGTGTTCCATTTAACTTTTTCAAGTTATTTAACTTTTAACAAACTTTTTAATTTTTTTACGTTCCTAATGGCAATGCGCTAAACAATTGGTGCAGATTTTAGTTCTTTGTAAAAAAAATCAAATTACTACTTCAAAAACTAAGCAGAATAATCGACCAATACAAGTTTAGATCAAAAGTATCAGTATTAAAAACTAGATACCTCCAAAAGTGCAATAAAATTTAAAATGTTCTATTTAAAAAAAACATAAGTTTGTATTGTAGCTCATTCATTAATCATTTGAAAATAATTTTAGACGATACAGGGGGTTAGGGCTTTTGTAAAAAAAACATTTTTTTTAATCAATTATAAGAGATCGAAAATGTACTGAATTAAAGCAAGCTTTGAAAGTGAAGTGTAACCTTAGCCACATTTTTTTTCAAACCATCGTGTGGTTTGTGGAGTGGAGGAAACTAAGGAAGTGTATAGAGATATTGTTTCTTTGTTAGTAAATAAACGTTTAAAAAATTCTTAGAGAAATTTCTCCCGAAATTCTGATAAGCATTTACCATTTGAATAGTAACATGAGATCGAAAATAAACTCAATTAAAGCAAGCCTTGAAAGTGAAGTGCAACTTTAGCCACATCATATGCTGTGTAAAACCAACACAAGACAACATAACTTCAAAAGTGCGGCCGTAAATAAACGGCTAAAATGGGGCTAAAGTGTAAATCAACGGCTAAAATATGGCTAAATTTCTGCACCCACAGCTTGCTTTAATTGAGTTTATTTTCGATCTCATGTTATTTCCACTTACCATTGATTTTTGCACCTGTTTGGAAATAGCGTTCTACAATGTAGCCTTTTTTGGGGGCGGAAAAAACTTTCGAGATAATTTTGATTAAGCAAGGAATCAATTTTTGTTTCTTTTTTAATTCTGATATGTCAATGACATGCGGCTAAAATTCCGCAGACACAGCCTGCTCTAATTCAGTTCATTTTCGATCTCATGTTATTATTTAACGAGTTTATCATCCACGAGGTGGCATAAATGAACCAATTTACACAAAAACGAGTTGAATACGACATTTTATTCTTCGAATTAGGCTCAACAAGGACAAGGCTTAAAATTGCTTTAAATCTGTTAATAATGTGATGTTTCGAAGAATAGAAAGGACAAATGGGTGACTGATCATGCTCGGATATTTAATCGCTTTTATTTTTGGAATAAATAGATACAATAAAATAAATATAAAATAAACAAACACTATACGCGCAATACTCCACTATAACAAAATACCACTGAAATCACATAGTACGTATATGGTAACAATCATGAAAACTAAGTAAAAAATTATACATAACACATTGAATCCTAATTTAAATTGTCATAACGACTTGTGCCAGTAATTGCAAACTTACTGCCCAATAATTCTCTCCACTGACAAAACAAGCTTCTACGTTCAAATCGCTAGATAGAAATGTAGTCGCTTTTAATTCGATAAGTAATAAATATAGACCATTTGGTTGCGTTTCCATCCATACTCCGAATCTCCTAATTATATTACAACGTGAGTAGTTAAACAGTATTTGGTTAGCTTTGGTTTAATAATAATTCACCCTACAAAATGTCCAAGACATTGAACAATATACAGGGTGTTCCGTCTAAACCCCACATTGGAAGTATTGAAAGTTCTAATAAAGATATTTATCTGAGAGTTGGTACTCAGGCATAATCCGTTGAGTTATGTTCAATGAACCGGTTATACCGGAAGTCGCTATGTTAATAACAAAGTTAAGAAAAAATAAGAAAGTTATTTCTTATTTTAAATGGAAAGCTATATTTTTCACTGCGTTTTTGGATTAGTTGAGTTATTTTAAAGGAGTTTTTATTAGCTTTCCATATACCCAAATTTAACCGTTTTCGAGATATTTAGGATTTTTGAAAATTTTTGAATTTGCACGTGTCCCTTAAAAAATCGGTAACTCGCTTAGTTTTAGAGATTTCGAAATCATGTTTGGAGAATTGAAAGAGAAAGTCTATATCTGTTGTTCAGTGTGAGCAAAATTGGAATTGAAGTTAATAAACCCAAAAATTTTAAGGTTAAGTTTGGACAACTTCAAGTACCCAAAACTTAATTTTTTCAAATGGGATGCCCCAATTTTTATTCTACTAGATGGAGGAGAATTTTTTTCTTCATCTATCTGTATTAGCATTCCCTATACCTATCTGTGATAATTTTCAAGTTATGTTGGTTTTTTTGTTATTGTAGGAAATTTCTTACTAACCACAGCTATTTTTGCATAGTTTGCCATAAAAACATTTCTGATTAAACTTAAACGACAAACTCTGTTCAAAATTGTGTTATCAGACTGTGCAAACAAAATAAATTCATAGGGTGTTGGTTTGAAAAATTTTAATTTCTCACCTTTTTCCATTCGTTTCCATGGCAACCTATGAGAAAAGGCCTATGGCTAATGAATTTCTCAATCCCAACAAAAAGGTATTGTAACTTGAAAACTATAAAACATAAATATAGGGAATGTTAACACAGATCGAAGCAGAATTAAATTCTCTACCATCTAGTGAAATAAAACTTTTGTCATTTCATTTGAAAAAAATGAGTTATGGGTGCTTAAAGTTTTGCAAACTTAATTTTAAAAATTTGGAGTTTGTTACTCTTTTTTAGAAATTTGAAAACACCAAAGGAAAGATCTAAGCTTTCACTTTCAAATGAGCTCAAAAATATTTCCAATTTTTTAAAAATCGCAGAGTTATCGATTTTTGAACTGGAAAGTGCAAATCCAAAAAAATTTTAAAAACCATAAATGTTTCGTAAACGGCTACATTTAGGTATAGGGACAGCTTATGAAAACTACCTTAAAATAACTCTAGTAATTCAAAAACGCATTAAAAAATATAGCATTCCATTTAAAATAAGGAAGTGCTGCTATCTTGAGAATATTTTCATTGAGCAGGACCTAAAAGATTATAGTTGTACACAAATTTTCAGATGACTATGATTATTAGAACTCCCAATACTTCTAAAGTGGGGTTTAGAAAAAACAGCCTGTAGTAATATGCTACACATTTTCCGAACAGAATTGAGCAAAATGTGAGAATAAGGCTCCGTAATGAAATCAAACGGGCTGGATGTGGATCACATCAATATCTCCAATACTTCTGACACGTCTGTGCTGCTTCTTCTTCCGGTGCAGACTGCCACCAATAAAATTCCCAAAAAGCTTCCCTTTCTCGCTCTTCGATATGTTATCAACATTCTGCGCGCTTTTGGTGATTTCGTACTCGTCAATGGACCTCCTGTTCATGTAACTCTCGTATTCCTCCGACCTCCGGTTGTAGGCAAAAGGGGTCGCGTAAATGGGCGACTCGCCCCCCGACCTAGACGACCTGAAATAACTCAGCGGAGGACTCACTCTGCTGATCACCGAGGAGCTTTCCGAGCTCGAGGTGGGCGACTGCTTTTCCCTCTCCCTCTCGGACTTGCTTTTGGTAAGGCCCAAGGCGCGACTTAGTGAGCCCTGAAAGCAAACATTCATAAAAACGGCCCCCGGCTTGAGAATTGTCCCAGCAAACACCAACTATAACAGTTATATAACCTAGGTATTACAACATTATGTAACACATTTATATTACAGTTATATAAATGTTATGCAACCTCTTGGTAACAGGTTATAGTTAATGTTATAGGTTAACGCTGTTACTTTGACGTTACATTACGCAGTAATATTGTGGTTATATAACGTTAACAACAAAGTAAGTACGTTGTTATATAACATTAACACAACGTTGTTACATAACATTAATACATCCTTGTGATAAAATTTTCGGAAATAACGTTCGTGCGTTTTCGTTATGTACCAATAGTCAGGAGATCTGCTCTGAGCAATCAGATATCTGATTGTTTGTCTGAAAAAAGACATTTCCTTGCACAAAGAAGTTTAATAGTTAAGTGCGTGTTTAGTTTGTTGTTTTAGTTTAGTCTTTCCAGTCTTCTGATGTTAATCTTTTGGTGTTGTTCTGCTCATATTCTAAAGGTAAGTGAGAGACTAAAATGTTCACAATTTTTTCTGCTCTTGTGAAGATGATGTTAAAGGGTTGAGGCCGTTAGATGAATTTAATTGTTTTAAGTACAAACATTTTATGCAAAAGCTTAGAAAGCGGGTAAAATATAATGCTAAACCTTTAGAACAAGTTGTTGATAGATTTTATGAGAATACGAACTTTCAATACTTTTTAAAAACAACGCGTTGCGCCTTGCTTGGACCTTAAAAGGGGATTCAACCCGTATTATTCTTATGGGAATCACAATGTAAAGTTTATCTAAAATATCTCGATAACTAATTGGAATTTTTGCTAAATTTTTTTTTTAAATAATACATATATGTTATACGCACGGGATCAATTTTTGTTTTTATCGAAAAATGTTATTATTAATTTTTTAACGAATTAAATATTAAAAAAATTGTTTTTTTAAATTTTTCAAAAATTGAGCCCATAACAAATAATTTAAATAAGTCATTTGCAAAATATCTCTTAAAAATTTAAAAAAACGTAAAAATGTCAGCGAGTAGAAATAATAATTTATCAAATTTCCGTCACTATAACTTTTCTCTTTTCCACTGTAGTACCTGCGTTGGGTTTACCGGAGGGATCGACCGACGTAAAGGGTAATAAATGCTTACCACAACTGACAATAAATGCCAAAATTGCGAAATAATCCTGATATTTACTTTATTGGTGACATTTTACAAAATTTATTCATCAATGAGTCAATTGGTACCTTTGAGGGTAACAATTAAAATTGAAAATAATTATCAAAAATGTGATCGCCTATTCGGTGACAGACGAAAAAACCATAGCTTGCAAAAAATTTATTAGTGTCAAAAATTAAATACGGTTATTATTATTAAAAATGTAATAATCACTTAGATTACAAAATAAAACATAAAAATAATTATTATACAAGCAAATACTATGCGATCATGATCGCATGGTACTATCAAGTTATAATTTAATAAAATGGGCCTTATTGACCTTCTTGTTATAAGATAAGAAAAATTTTACCACCTATTGAAGCTTCTTATCGTGTTGGAAATTCCGGTGCACTTCAAAACTTTTGGAAAGACAATCTAGGTACCTTTGTTTCCTTCAAGTATCGGTACAAACCCAATGCAGTTTTTTATAAAAATAACCATTGGGTTAAAAAAATATTTGAACCAGTGTTTTTTCATTTTACCTGTCAACAAGACTTTTGCCAATATTTTACCAATGCTCCGTGATTGTTTTATTCATTTACTTGCTAATTAGTGTTGCTCTTTACTTTTTACCAATATATTTGCGGATAAAATAGTGTATTTTATTCGGAGTAAATGTGAGTTTATATGGGTCAGCTAAATTATTTGCCTCATTGTGTTCGGGTAAATAACCATTGAGCTTTTTGTTATAAACTATGACAACAACATAATCTATTACATTTGTATTTTTTTTTGTATTAAAAAACATTAAAAAACAAAGTGACAATGTTTTATATAAATTTACGTAATAATAAAATGCAATTATTGCAAATAAATATCATGTTACAAGTTCATATCTGAATCAAAGCAATTTTGATCGCCGATAATAGCATGGAGTTCATCATTTGTCAAACTCATGATTCGCGAAGATGCCATGAAAACTCAAAATCATCAAATCAAAATTTAGGCCTGAATAGAACCATTGACTGTAATAATTTTTTTTGCTTAACCAAAAAACAGTTGTTTATTGTCTTACTTTCTTTGTAAAAATTACGCCTGAATTAAAACAAAACCAAGTCTAAAAGCCCAAACACCAGATTTCCCTCAGATTATGTCTTTTATTCATACCTGGAAACCGACCAAACTATTTCCATTTTATGGGCCTTTTATTGCTCATCCCTCGCCCACCTCTACGAAATGGTATCTCGTTTAATGTTTTCTCCACGGTGACGCTTTAATTTTCTCTACGTCAACAAGAGACATCGCTTCTTCAAATTTACCGTTAGGTTTTGGGTAGAATGCCCTTAAACAGGCAGCGATTACTCAAATTGATTAATTTTTTTTCTAAATAACAAAAACAATGCCAATGCCTATTTTTAAAACATCTGTAAAATATTCTATTGCCTAGAGAGGGACTATGACTTTTACCGCTGAGAAAAATCGTTTTTAAAAATTCTCAGGACAAGTTGTTCACAAAATTCCAAATCAAATAAATAAGAGTGTTGTCGAATTTTGGAAATTAAATTTTAAATTAAATTAAATTAAATTTTAGAGGATGTTCTAAAGAGAGAAAAAGTATAAGAAGCTGTGATTTAGATAAAGATAGTGATAAAGATAACTGCAGGTAATGGGTTCGGAACTTCGTCATTTTTACGGTCGCTGCAACAGATGTTTTTCAAATGTTAATTGTTTCCGAAAATGCTGTAAGGGCACCAAGGCCAAACGCATATTGTTAGGTTTAGTTTAGTTTTATTTTTTAATGTGTTTCTGACAACATTAAAGCCTTTAACATCGGTACATTTATTACAAATAATTTTAATTTTTAATTATTATTATTATTTTAATAATAAATAATAACAAATTTTAGATAATTTTGCGTGGTTTAATGGATAACCGGGTGGATAACTTTATAATACAATGAAGAATTTAAAAAGGCCTCGTAATAATTGTGAACAAAGTATTATTTCGTTTTGTATTGTTTTCTTATTTTAATGTAACTATTTTTAAACCTGGTTATTTTTATATTAAGTGGTTTAATTACATGTACATATTTGCAGAACCGATTACTGGGAACCATTGGTGTCAATCATCTAAAAAATTTCGACGAAAGTGTTTTAAAACGAAGCATCCATCAATTATTGCTGCAAAGGAGTCAGGGGGAATATTAGAGTCAGTAATTTGCAGATATTATCTACCACTTTTAAAGATACTTAATTTTAAAAATTTTAAGTCATACTGTTGATTTTATACAAAATCTGTTTCAGTTAAATAGTTTAATTAAAATTTCGATTTGTGCAATGGAAGATATAGTATACGAGTATTTTATAATATTTTAGATAATCCATAATTGTTTATTTTTTCTCGATAATTTTTAGTTTTTAGGATAATTTTTTTTTAGAATTTATTTTGTTATGTTAAATTTGACTTGGTTTTTAGATTTTAATGTGGTTATATAATTATAATTATAGAAGAGTTGCGAGAAGAGGTAATAACCGTACTTTCTTGAGTTGATAATACTTTTCTTTTTATGAAATTTGTATTATTTATTTCTATACTGGTTATTTTTTATAGACGAGAGTACATATCTGGAAATGTTTATATTCATCGGTTGATTATAGTACACTAATAGGTACGCAGTTATTTGTGAGCCCAAAATTAATTAGAGTTTTAATAAACTCTGGGACGGGATCGATCTTGTTTCTTATTATATTTGGTAATTTATTATTAGAATGTAAAATGTTTTAATTTTGCAATACTTATTATAATAAAGCGTATAAAAATAAAACTATATTGTTTATTTACCTATCACAACTAAAAAGTGTAATATAAATAAATATATAACATAAATATAACTATAACATTCACGTTATACTGTTGTTATGTTGAAGCAGTATTTCATTTATGTAACATTGGTATAACAGAGTGATATAACAGTTATGTTACAGTTATACAGGCTGATTCTTTTAAGGCCTACATTATAAACTTTTTAACTTCTAGTATAGCTACAGATTTAAAATTTTGTATACGATCCAAATCGACCATTCTGAGTTCAACTAAATTATTTTCAAAACGACTGAACTTTCGGAACGATGAGAAATTCACGCCAACTTTGAAATTTTAAATAGTAACCACCTATTTTTATTGCATTTTTGAATTCGCCTTTTGAAACTCATTAAAATTTACTCAGTTGTTAATACTTATCTGTCATAGTTTTTGACGTATGTCATTTTTTTATGCAAATTTTTATTTACAGGGGTTCATTTAAAATATCACAGCTCTTGAACCCTTACAGTAAGTGAATAATTCTTTTCGCATTTGATAACCAAAGGTTCGAAGGGTCTTCTAAAATATTCAGAATTGTCAACTGTCAAATTGCAAGGTTACTATGATTTTTTGAAAATGATGATCAAAAAATAATTATAACACAATTTTTTCAAATGGAATGACCCTATTTTTTCAATGGCAATCAAAAGAACATCGATTTTTATGGAGACTTTTATCAACATTTTCTATATCTATCTCTTACAGTTTTTGAAAGAATCGCAAAAAACGGAATTTTAGCTCATTATTTTCATTTTTAATCGAGTAAACTTTCGAAAAATACACTATTAATTAAAAAAAATGTTCGATTTCCCCATCATTTCAGTTCAAAATTCGATGGCAGACTGACTGAGTTATATCCTATTTCATTTCATAGTAGAATTTTTTGACAACGCATTTGAATTTTTTGGCGTAAAATAAAGCACAAACTGAGAGTTTCTGTATAAGAAAAGAACTCCGTGTTAAGCTAAATCCCAGCGACCAATTTTGAGCCAAGAAAACTCATCAGAAATTTCAAAAAATGCAAATGCGTTGTTGCAAAATTCTACAATGAACTGAAATGGGATATACTTTACACAATTCACTAAGTTATAATAAACCATAATTAAATATTATTGTTTTATTGTTTATTCCATAATAAACCAGCTACAACTAAATAAAATGTTGAAGTTTGACAATTGTTGACCATTTTGCAAGGCCTACTTGATTAACGATGAAAATTACAAAGTAAAATCCGTTTTTTGTGATTATTTCAAAAACTGCGAGAGATAGGTATAGGACGTGTTGATAAAAGTCACCATAAATGTCGATGTTCTTTCGATTGCCGTTAAGAAAATAGGGTCGTTCCATTTAAAAAAACTGAGTTATAACCGTTTTTTGAAAACCATTTAAAAAAATCCTACTAGCCTTGAATTGTGACAGTTGACAATTTTGAAAATTCTAGAAGGATCTTCAAACCTTTAGTTATCGAATGTAAAAAAAAATTATTCAATTATTGCAAAGGGTTCAAGAGCTATGATATTTTAAATAAACCCCTTCAAATGAAAATTTTAACAGAAAAATTGACATACGTCAAAAACTATGACAGATAAGTACTAACAACTTAGGTAAATTTTATTCAGTTTGAGAAGGTGAATTCAAAAATGCAATAAAAATGTGTTGTTACTATTTAAAATTTTAAAGTTGGCGCCAATTTCTCGTAGTTTCGGAAGTTCAGGCATTTTGAAAATAATTTAGTTAAACTCAGGATGGTCGATTTGGATCGTATACAAAATCTTAAAGCTCTAGCTATATTATAAGTTAAAAAGTTTCTAATGTAGGCCCTAAAAGAATCACCCTGTATATTATGTTATACCGATGTTATGTGGCGGCAATATATCATTTATATAACATTAGTATAACGGAGTTATATCACAGTTAGGTTAGTGTTATATTCTTTGAGGCGGAAATTTTAACATAAATGCAATATACCAGTTACGTTTACGTTATATTACATGTTACATTCCATGTTATAATGTTATGTTGCGGTTATATAACTGTTATATTTTAGTGTTTGCTGGGGTGTCAGTGCACTTACCCTAGTTTTGCAATCGTTCTTCGTTGCAAGTAGGTTCAATTAGTATTGTTGGTAAATGTCATGCAGGGAGCATGCGAGGAAAGGGCGAGATTTACTTACCCTAAGACTGGCTCTATGCGACTCTGCACTAGTGACTGACGGTGGTCCTACAAGTCCTGCACAGGAACGGGAAAATGAGCGGCCTAGGGACCCTCCCAGAACACGCGATTTCGCCCTGACTCGAACATAGTGCTCTAGTGTGGATCTAGCATAACAGTGCGAAATCAAAACGATGAAAAAGCAGTGCGGGAAACACAAGCATTCTATGTTGGTTCGGTTCTTTGGGGAGGACCGGCTCTGCTTTATTCTAGCCTATTAGACAATTGACACAGAGGAAGTACGTTCTCGATGGGATTTTTAGAACCAATTCAAAAATTAAGGCTGATATTTTTACAAGATTTTATTAAGGTGGCGAAAGTCGATGAGGGCGACACTTATTCCCGCACAGGGGTCGCTCAAATCGGAATATTACCGAAAAGGTTTGAGCCTGAAATGATTTATAACAGGGCTGAGTTTCTCTGTCTAATAATTTACAACCCCCTCGTAAGCTCATGGTCCCAACTTCAATAAACGTTGGTACTTCGGACAGGGCTAGTGGCTTGTTATGAATCGAAATATTTAAAATATTACTCATTGTTCTTTCACGAGGAATCGGTCGTTTCGTTGTGCATCGTATCCATGTATTTACGAAATATTGAGAGTTTATGCAAATTTTTGCTAATTATAATTATTAATTTTTAAATTGTTATTATAAAATTTTTAATCAAATAGAAAAAGAAGATAACTGTTGGCAAAATTTGTTATAATATTCCTAAGAATATTGTATATTTTTTTTCTTTGTGAATCATAAACTAATGCAAACTGAGGGAAAAAATGTATTCTAACTAAATACTACCTGTGGAAATGTTTTTATTTGACTCTTCAGCTTGATAAATTATGATAATCAGCGTTTCCATACAAGTTAAAGTATTATTATTATTATCGATAAAGTAATAATTATTATTATTTATCGATAGACTTCGTACAAAACAGAGTGTGAATAAATTAAAAATTATTTGATAAAACTTTTTGTAAACGTTGCATCCGCAGGGTTTCAAGCAAATTATATTGACCAATGACAACCCGTTTGAGAAATGTTTTGGAAAATAATGTTCTTCTTTGTCGAACTCTCGTGTAGTATTTGATGAGTAATTTTTTGTTGTTTCAATAAGACACTTTTTTCGATTTTTTAAATTTGTCATAGTACTACCCATGTCCCAAAATTTGTAGGTTTGGTTGAACAAACGTTAATTAAAAAAATATTCCTAAGAAGTTCCTTATCATTTTTACTTTTTTTTACATTTGTCAACTTTATAAGAGTTATTTTTTTTAGAATGCTAAAAAATTGACGTTTTACTAACTGAAACGAGTATAAAAACATTTTCTAATCGAATTTCACAAAAATCCAAAAAATCAATAGTTACAGCAAAAAATTAGTGGTATAATCTGTTAAGTGAAAAATTACTACTAGGGGTCGGTCAATTTATAGAAAGTGAAATTAAAATTTAATTTTAACACGTATGGATTTTAAATCCGACCCAGGCGGAATCAAAATTGTAATAATGAATTTGAAAAGGATTTTATAAATCAATGTAAATCCTTTTCTAAAGATCAAGCACTGAGTACCGAAATCATCTTATTTGCCACTCCAACTTTGCCACAACAATGAGGACAAATAAAATTTACAATGAAGGATTGACTCTCCACTACCTGAAGGGACCCCAGGTGATATTTTGCCTTAGGCGACAATTCAGACAGCTCATATTTGAAGCGACAACTGGTGGCCGGTGCCAGAACTAACGAAAAATTGTTTTTTGAGATAATCTCGTGAACGAACAAATATTTTTGAAAACGGCAAACGCCAAATCGTTTCAATCGACTATATCTAGTGAGATTACCAACTTTCTACAACAAATTTCGTTTCTTTCACAAAGATATCAAACGTATTTTTTTAATTTAAAGTCAATTTTTTTCGGAAGTGTGTAACAAATTTTGCGTTCACACGCTTGCTTGTTTGAAACGTTTCCCTCCAAACGTTCTCAATATAGTTCTACCTTAAGTTTCTATGAAATCAAATAGTGAATACAAATTGAAATGACTTTTTTAAAATTTAATGTCTAGATTTTTCGAACTGATATTATGCACAAATTACTAGAGTGAAGTTTTGAAGCCTGTAAATATCAGTCGACTTTTAATTTTTAATTTTAATAAAACTCACGATTTATACAGTATTTAAAATATGAAAATGAAAGTTTTTTTCATGAAATAATATTAGTACATGACGGTTACAAAAAAACGAACTCTGTTGAATTCCTTACAACTCTGGAACGTTTTGAGGTAGCGATATTAGCTTTTGCATTCTAAATTATTCTAAATTATTATTGCCGAATTCAAATACATTTTTATATACACTTTCTCGTACATCTTTTCTCCCCATCGGTGCAGATCAGCGTGTGGGTAGTTGATTTTTTGGGTAATATTTGAAAAATTTTGAAAAACATTAAAAAAAATTTTGTTCAAGCCCTTTTTTCTAGAATTTCCTGACTCAAAGCGTTCCAAGAAGTGAGGACGTAAAAGATTCGTTTTTTTAACTCAAATCATGTTTTTTACATTAATATTTTCATTTAAAAAAACAACTTAAACTTGTGAGTAAACACGTGACAAAAAATACAAGAAACAAAAAGGGTTAACCAGAGTACTGTCAGTTTTTATAGGAACAAATTTGTTGGTTCCACATAGTTTAAAAAAGTATGGTAAGGTTTTTTCCCACATTTTAGTATAAAGTTTGCTCCAATATAATATAGTTCTTATTACTACACCTTTTCCAACTGAATTCAGAACGTATCAAATGTAGTTCAGAAAAGTAAAATGAATTGTATTTACAAATGCTTTTCTGAAATACAATTGGAAAAGGATTGCGTTATTGGAAAAAATCTAAAAATATAATAATGAATTCCTTGTACCAAGCTATTTATTCTTCCTTAGAAAATAAAATCGGCCACCGGTTATTATTAAAATTTGCTTCATCGAGGAACCCTCTGGCACAATTTCGGTAGAGAACTCATTTTGAAACACAGTGTCAGGTTACTGGTTTGATATAAAAATTCTGTTATAAAAACATTTCCGCCGCTGAAAAGCCATCTATAGGAAATGAACGATGCTAGTCTAAAAAATGGATATTGTTTCAATTTAGTTCCAAAAGACTAAAGTACATATTTCCACAATAAATAATTTTCAAGTCCAATAGATGGTTTTTCCCCACAGGTTTGATCCTTAGCAAATCCCATGATGTGTGCCTTCTTAGTCGGTAAAATTTTGTCGTTTGAATTAAATTTCTAAACTAACATATAGCATGCAATAACTGTGTAACATTAAAAAACACCGAAGTTCGAACATTGTCTAATTGTTGTTCTGTGCTCTAACATTGAAAATGGCAGTGCAAAGCATAAGCAACATAACATAGAATGTTCGTGTAGAATGTCCCCAGTGTCATTATACAAAAGAATCCACATTTCACAACCTTTATTTTAAACTATTTATAAACAAAATATTATAATTTGATTATGGATTCAATAAAGGCAAATAGTTTGATTAAATTGAGTAACATAAGAATTAAATGCACAATCATCATCGCAACTGCGCCAAAATTATCTAGACTACAACGAATCAAACCGAATCTCTCTGTCTAAATAATTCTGAACACTTGACTAAAAGGCGAAAAAACTTATAATAATTATTATCAAACATGATTGTTTATCTGCCGTGTTTAGATATAACTCTTGCAGCTTCTGCTTGGAGTTCCTCCATTTGACAGAAAATGACGTACCTTGCTGGTAACACCAAAGCTTCAAGCTCGGCGTTTAAATGCCGTCTTATAATATTTTTACTAGCGGGGATTCCCAACGCTGTTGCCATAGTATCGCCGTTAAAAGATGGCTCTAACACGACCAACCCTCCATGCACGCCACTATCTGCAATAAATCAAACAATTCGAGACTTTTGGCAATTTTCACAAGCTTTACCCTTTAAGTTATCTGCGTATTCAGTCAGATCAATACTTCGCGCCCAACGTATGAATCTTTGATTAGTCCAGACCAGAGGATCTGCATCAATATTTTCGCATTGATGTCTTCGAACGGCCAGTGCCTTCAATCAAACATGAGTCAGGGAAATACCAGCCTTAACAATGCATTACCTGCCGATCATATTTCATTATACGAAGCAAATGAATTCCGTGAACGATAGACGCTTGATGGAATTTTCGAGTAACTCCTAAATATTTCTCTAATTCTTTTTTGCTAAGGTGCTCCAACATACGCGCATCGACCATATTGGCAGTGAAACTCTCGGAATACTGCAAAAATTTAATCCATCCACAAGTAATTCGTTAACAGTGTTGTAAAACAACTTTTTTTAATTTAGTTAAGCTCAACTGCAATATTAAAAACAACTTAAATACCATTTTTTTTTTAATATATTTAACTACTATACAGGGCTTTCATTTCAAAAGGAGCCAGTCTCCATAACTTTTGACATTGAGCAAATCTGTTTTCAAGCAAAAACAGGTCGATTAGGATCGCGAGGGGGAAGTTCAAAACCAACATTTGTTACATTTTAGGTTTCATCCCTTAATCGCTAGCTACCCCTACTTTAAAATTTTAAATGGCACCCCCTACTTTTTGAAACATTTTCGGAAAGGGAAAAAATTTGCGGATCGAACTGTCAAGGGAAAATTTTTTTCTCTATTTGTTTCTTAGCTAAGGGTGGTTTTGTTTTTAAAATTTTTAATCCTAGTAGCCTTTGATTGGAGGCCAATTTAATTTAAATAAAAAAAATTGTCGATTAGAGATGCAATGAGAGAGTTTAAATCCAACATTAGTTACATTTTAGGTTTCATCCCTTAGTCGCTAGCCACCCCTAATTTAAAATTTTAAATGGCACCTCCTACTTTTTGGAACATTTTCGGAAAAGGAACAAATTAGCGTACCTAACTATCAAAAAAATATTTTTCTATTCTTTTTTTAGTTGGGGGTGTTTTTATATTTGAAATTTTTAGTTATAGTGGCTTTTGATTTGAAGCCAATTTTATTTAAATAAAAAGTAGGTATGTTGTTTTGGATTGTACTGGGAGAGCTCTAAACCAACATAAAATACGTTTTAAGTTCCATCCCTTAGTCGCTAACTACTGTTACTTTAAAATTTGTAATAGCACCCCCAACATTTTGAAACATTTTATGTTGGTTTTGAACTCAAAAACGAATCGAAAAAAAATTCTGCTTTTACAGTTAGATAAGCTTTTTATCCCCTTTCCAAAAATATTTAAAAAGTTGGGGGTGCTATTTCAAATGCTAAAGTAAGGATGATTTGAAATTTGGGGATGAAATGTAAAATGTACTTTATCTTGAATTTGAACTATTCCATTGTACCTCTTATTGACAAATTTCTTATTTAAATTAAATTTGCTTCAAATCAAAGGCTACTAGGATTAAAAATTTCAAAAATAAATCCACCCTTAACTAAAAAACGAATCAACAAAAAAATTTTTTTCTTTGACAGTTAGATACGCAAATTTTTTCTCTTTCCGAAAATGTTTGAAAAAGTAGGGGGTGCCATTTAAAATTATAAAGTAGGGGTAGCTAGCGATTAAGGGATGAAACCTAAAATGTAACTAATTTTTATTAAGAAATTAATAATTTTGGGGGGGAGACTTCCAAAAATTTTAGAATGGTGAAGATATTGAATGAAACTTTTGTTATGTTAAAATACATATTTAAATAAATTTGCACAAAATTTAAGCCCAAAAAAACTTTTTTCCAAAAAATTTTACAATGTAAATTTATGTTTTCTCAAATAAAACACCCTACTTGTTGTGCATTTTTTGGATACTCATAGGCAGTTGTTGATCATAACGTTTTTTTACTAGTCGGTTTCGCTAAGTTTTTGAAATAATTAGTTCTCATTGACAAAAACAACACACTCTTTTTAATTATTAAAAAAACTACAACATAAAATACAACAGGCAATATTAATTTACATACAGTTGTTTAAGT
This sequence comes from Tribolium freemani, assembly GCA_939628115.1. Taxonomy (NCBI): domain Eukaryota; kingdom Metazoa; phylum Arthropoda; class Insecta; order Coleoptera; family Tenebrionidae; genus Tribolium; species Tribolium freemani. The sequence goes on along the minus strand of OW626785.1, from coordinate 1,605,384 downwards.
AAGTTTAAGTAATAAAAAATTCTGGACGTAAAAATTTCTAAGCAACTTTCTTGTTTTACTTTTCGAGAATCTTCGCATAATATTATATTAAGTAGTAATAATTTATTTTCATTGAAAGGAAAGGTATTTGGTATTTTTTTCTATCAGCTAAAAAAAATACAACTTTCTAGAAACGTTTCGATGTTAATTTAATTTTCTTTAGGCCGTCAATTGTTTTTTATAAACGGATTGAAGAAGATTAAATTAAGACGAAACGTTGCCAGAAAATTGTGATTTTTTAAGTGATAGTCTAAAAACACCAAAGAGGTACCTTTCTTTATACCGAAACTAAACAAAATGGACACAAACACATTAGAAATTAATAATTTATATATTTATTTATTAAAAAATGTGCATTAAAGACTTTTAATGTGATTATTTAAAAAACATTTGTTCATTAAGTTTTTATATTATTTATTAAAAAAATAAAATTGGTGAATTGGTGTTTGGGGGGGAAAAAGGGGGATTCGCCCTTGTTGAGAGAAACCCTTCAAATTAATATGTTGGACTTTATAATTTTAATAAAATAAAATAAATTTAAAACATTTTGTCTACTCAAAAAAATTGATAAAAAGATAGTTTAACATCTGCACATCTGCTATAGACAAAATAAATATTACTTGGGTATTTATTTATAGTTTTATAGGACCATTTTTATGTACTCCATTTTTGTGACAACCTATAAGTTATTTGAAATTATTCACTAATCAGTAATCACAGTTTCTTTATAATTTAAAATAAGATAGCTTATAGTTTTTAACTACTTTATTTCAAAATCTAATGAACAAAATTAACTGAAATATTTTGAAAATTCAAAGGACCCGGGGCACCTCAAAACGTTTATCTACAATAACTATTCACAGTAAGAGTGAGGAAGGTGTAGCTTTCAAATTTTCATTGTTGTATATTAGAACAGCTTTTAGTAACAATGTCATGACCAATTTTCGATTTCTCAAATATTCACTCCACTCTAGTCCCTACTCCACAGTCAGGTCAGGTCAGGTCACCTAACTGTCCCTACTCCTCAGTAAGGTAACAAACTGTTGTTCAATAAGTAGTTAAATATTTAGAACAAATGTGGTGAAATGTAATTAAGTTACCACGGTTGAAAAAGTAATTAAATACGTATTTAAATACATGAATAGTGGTTGAACACTTACTTGGGCCAATCCCAGATCGGGCAACCACTCACTCGCTACCCAAGTGTGGCCCAACTGAGCAATACAAGGGTACCTAACTAAAGCAGGTTGTCGATGTTCCTCGATTGCCAACCGGAGCTTTTTCCGGTGCATGGGATGCGTTATGCCGAGCCCACATTCCAGCTCCAAGTCGCTCAATTCTAAGAGCACCTGGCCATGCAAAGGACCAATCTATAAGATTTATTCACCGTTTTTACCCAGGAAGGGTAAATTCGATAACAATGAAACTTGCCTTTCCACTTTTGATGTTTTCAGCACATCGGGCACCATACTGGGGCATCCCTAAAGCCACCTCTAGCCAGGCTAGAACCGTAGGTGCCCTCCATCGCTCCATGGGTATCGAAGCAGCTTCCCGCAACAAACGGAGCTTTTCGGCGTAACCTTCCTCGGTCAGAGGAGACCAACTCCGGTAAGACTCAAAATTGTGCTCACAGTTTTCTTGGAGAGAGTTGGTTTTGTTCCTGTGTCTGGATCGGGCAAAGACTCGCGAGATGCTTCCCCAAGTGCCCCCACGTCCTCCGCCTGGCCTCCCGTGCGGATGCTTCAAACGTCTTCCCACTGGTAACGGTTCCGGATCGAGAGGCGAACTCAACTGCTCCACGGATCTGGAATTAGTTTTTCTTTCGTAGAATTTGGAGTTAATTGAGTAGAAATTTCGGGTTTTTATTGGGACTTACCGAGACAAAGCTCCAGTATCTATAGATCTGGAGAAGGTGTTAGCGTTAAGAGGCGATAAAGTAGGGCTGCAGTCTTTAGTCGATACAGCTGGAAAAACATATTTAGTAACATGCTCCAAACTACTCATTAGTTTTGTTAATTCTACATCTACTTGTTTCGGGTGTTGACTACGGAGGACTATAGATTAGGAGACGATACGAGATACAAAATCGCACGATTTTCTGTACCCCAAAAAGCAGTGGCGGCTCGTGGGTTCAAAACTAGGTGAAGAGCTAAAAATTTTAAATTTTTTTGTGAAACTGTAATGGTTCTAACGGTTAATTTTTAACCCTAAAGAATAGGTAAAGATTTCATTTACCAAATCATATAATAATTTTTTTAGTGGAGTTCATTATTAAAAATAACAAAATACTGTACATAACACTAATTACATAACAAATGCATAAATAAACGGTATTTTTACCAAACTGCACACACTAAGACCTACCTATTCTGTAACTTGATTAAAGGGCTGTTAAAAATTTAACACACTTAAAAAAATAGCAAACCTCGCAATTTTGTTGATTATTGCTATAACAACAACGACTAATAAAGCTCCATAAATTTTAACAGTTTTAGTTTTTAGTACAGAATACGCCTCAATGTCGTTTATGGCAATCATTTTAAATGTAAAGTTTCTGGAAATAAAAAATTCAGTCATAATAGAGACGTCCAACGCAAGCGCAGAAACCAGGTGAAGTCGAGCACTATAGCTCTTCACCTGATGCCTGCCAGATATACGCTTATAATCAAGTCGGCGTCGTCGGCGTTGTCATGGTAACGAAGCAAAATACGCATGCGTTTTCCATAGCACGTCCAGAACGAACGGGACCAGAAACGGGACGAAGTCACCCAGTATAAGAACTCGACTTTGGGACGGTGTTAAAATTTAGGTCGAACGAAAGTATAATATTTTATTTTGGAAAAAAATTGACCGTGTTATGTGTTTAATGTACTTTTTACTGTTAATTTAGTTTATTAGAATTCATTATATATTCCTGTGAATAGGTACAGAAGTGGCACTTCACCTACTTCCCCTGGCGAGCCGCCACTGCCAAAAAGATAGTATGGTAGAATAAAAATGAGGGCGCTTAAACCCTCTCGGGTCCAAATCGTTTTGATTAATTTAAATTCAACCAATTCACTAATTACTTGAAAAAAATGGAGAAACGTTGAGCTTTGTATTCTTAATAAATTGAGAAAACTGAGGACTAAAATTTTCACAAAAGAACCATGTGAAAGAATTATTTAAAACTTAAAGATACAAGAAAAATGTTAGGAATAAAGTTGTAGAGAATAAAAATTCCTTTAAAAAAGTCGCTAAGACCAAATTTCTACCTCATTTTTTAGGAAATTTAATTCTCTACAACTTTGTTCCGTACAGTTTTTTTTGTATCTTCAATCGTATTCGCAGTGTTTTGATAAATTAGAGGCGTTGTGACCTCAACAAATTAAACATTTTTTTCGATACTTTAATAGTTTCTGTTCAGGGAGCTTTCAAATATTCCTTTACTTCCAAAATAAAAATATTTTTGTAGTAGGGTAGAGGCGGGCAGGTTCGGACATGGGGCACCTCCGGACATTTTCTATTTACCGCCTTTCGAATGCTTTAAAAATCTGGCGTCTCTTGATTTGCTACCAGTGGTAGTTAAAAATTTCTACAGAAAAATTTGCACGCTTCAAGTCGACAAGTTTTTTTTTAATTGAGGTTGATATTTTGCAGTGTTAAAAGTAAGTATCCGATACATTAGTCCTAGGACTATCCATTGTTTTGTGTGGTCATATTTCACTTTTTAACTAAGGCATGCCTAAGTATGGACATTTGTCTTGTATTTTAAAAGACAGAAACATGTAAAAATATTGGTTAAGCTGTTGAAAATATGTTTAAGGCAAATGGGGAAGATTCGGACACATCAGCTGGGACACATTCGGACTGTCCGGAACTGCCCTAGATACAATTCGATAGCACACCGTTAAGTTTTTTTTTAAAGAAAGCTAACCTTTTTTTTAATACATACTGGCATTTTGCATGTATTTTGTTAAAGAAAAAAGTTATTCACTGTGTTGGGCAAGTGATAGAGCTAACTGAAGATGGGGAAATTTTAGTTAAGTTTTTAAGGCATTACAAAAATCAATAATTTCCCATCTGCAGACGACATTTCTACAGTTTCTCGAGCTGACATAGAGTCGAAGTTACCGAAACCTACAGCCACTGCACAGACATCTCGATTAGCAACCTTCTTAAAATTTAATGTTAATTTTAATGGATTTAATTTAAAGTAATATGCATAACATTGATATTTGTGGCAGTATTTTAGTTATTTAATTTTAATACCTTTGTCCCAACCAACTGCAGACCTGTCCGAAACAACCCCATAGCGGGGTACATTCGGACAAGTGGCAACTTTTTTTCAATATATTTTTTTAATTGAAGATGGTTATCATTTATCGACTTAACTGACTAAAAAGTTTCACAAAATGACAAAGTACTCGTAAATGGTGGAATTGTTAATGTGTATTTGTATTTTACAAGTCTGGTTTAGATCTTCGCTTAACTAAAACTGCCCGAATCTGCCCCCCTCTACCCTATTACTGATTTTAAAAGATTTGTCGGACTGTAAAATAAATTGTTTATTTGCTTAATAGTATGTATCCTTCTATTCTACAAAGTGCGAGTAAGTGGAATTTTTCAAAATTATCTTTTATGTGCTTAAATAATCACCTCTGATTAAATTAAATTAAATGATTAAATTAGTAATTATGTGAAATACATTAATTTCACTTTGCTCATTGGAACAAAATCTGGCTATACAGCGCTTTCATTTCAAAAGAAGTTAGACTCAATACCTAATTTTTAGCATTGAGTAAATGTATTTTTAAGCAAAAACAGGTCGATTAGAATCGCGAGGGGAAGTTCAAAACCAACATTAGCTACATTTTAGGTTTCACCACAAAAATGTTTCAAAAATTTGGGAGGTGCTATTTTAAACATTAAAGTAAGGGTGGTTAGAAACTAAGAAATGAAACTAAAGAATACAGGGTGATTCTTAAATAGACCGACAAAATTTTATCACAGTCTTCCAAGGATAAGTAGAGACGATCTGTACCATATGTATGTTTTTATTTCGTAGGGGTAGAAACCCCTTAATCCGTGCCACTGACGACGCTCATGAGTTCAAATTAGTTGTATTGGAAAAATTTCCTCGTTTTCATAATGAATATCGATAATACATAGTGATCATTGTTTCTACTAACTGTGTTAATACTACTTATGAATACATCAGTGGCGTACGCTTTATCTTCAACATAACATAACGAAAAATATTTCGAAAACGATTATACAAGGAATTTTTTTACTATTTTTCCCGGCATGTACTCATTTGACACTACCATGGGTAGAATTTTGTCGGTCTATTCAAGAATCACGCTGTATTTGAACTTTCCCTCACGATCCTAATCTACCTGTTTTTCAAAATCAAAAGTTATTGAGAGTGGTTCCTTTTGAAATGAAAGCCCTGTATAATTAATTTAAAACTTAACAAAAGCCTAATATATGTAAATCTTCATTTCTGTCAAAAGGTTATTGGCGAATTGGAATCAATTTTCTTATAGTTACAATTTGAGTTACAACTAGAGTTACAAGTGCCCAGCATCTCGAAGGCATTAATTTGTCAATTGGTTGACAAATCCTTGGTGAGAGTCAACTGAAGCGGTACCTAATTAGACTTTTCTTTAACTCAAATGTATTTTTTATCTAAATTTTTAAATAGACTTCACAAACAAAACAAAGAATCCAAGAGACAGATCGCAAATTGAGAATTTAATTTAATAATATTTAAACCGAACTGTTGAGGATCGTATCCTAACTTATACGTGAAAATTGACAATCAAAATCTTCCCATTGTACAATCTACTAAATGCCTTGGATTGATAATTGACAAAGATTTAAGATTTACTAATTATGTGTCATCTGTTATTAAAAAATGCTATGTCGCTCTTAAACTTCTGTACTCCAATTACAATATATTAAATTTTAAACTTCGGAAAAAACTTTGTGAAACCCTTGTGCTTTCGTTTATAAATTATGGACTCACTATCTACTACCCTTGCTTAGACAGTCTAATAATTGCTGCCGTTTTATTTTTGGTTTGAAGAAGCATGATCATGTATCGGAAAAAATTAAAGAATTGGGATGGTTAAAAATTGATAAACTTTTTTTATGTCATTTGTCTGTGTTTATTTATCGTTTATTCTTAACATCGACACCTCTCTACCTAAGGAGTAAGATTCATTCTAGAAAAAGCCTTCTGAATTTCAAAACAAATCTTCGTAATTTAAATGAGTTTCGTACCACATTGTATCAAAGGTCATTCACGTATAATGTAATTAGAACATACAATAAATATATCGAAGTCTTTAATTCTGGAAATTCAGTGTTCACCTTCAGAAGTAAAATTAAGAATTTGCTTTTTAATAATCAACTTTGCACAACGAATAGCTGACTGTTGGTAATAAATGCTAAAAAACTGTTTTTTTTGCCTTTCATCTTCCATTTTAAAGAATTCTTTTTTATTTCTGGTTTCTTGAGACTGGCAACGGCTTTTCTTCTGATGGTTCTTTCTCTTATAGTGTTTCTTTTAGTTCTTAAGTAATTTTTAGATTTATTTTTGCTGTTAAATTATTGTTTATATATTTTATTTTATTTTATTTTATTTTTTTTATATAATTTTTATTAATTTTCAATTTAGGTTAAGTTGAATAGCTATTAGCTAGACTTCGCCTCTTTTTCTGTTTTTATTGTTTACATTTTGTTTTCTTTCTCAATAAAGCCCTTTATTATTATTATTATTGTTATTATTATTATTATTATTATAGTAATCTGTAGTGTTGACACTCACTTTGGTACATGTGGGGCGGTGGGACCGATGAGACAATAGACACTGAATCCACTTCTACATTGCTCCCTTCGACCGTAATCGTCGGTGTTCCATCGGTAGTTGAATCAGATAAGTTTCCAGCCACTGATGTTGCCCCACTTTCCCTGTCAGAACTGACTCTAACACCGGAATCTGCACTACAACTGCCCCTATCACCTGGCAGCAAACCCAACCCGTGATGTCCAGATAACAACCCACCCGATCCAGGAGTGAGAGCTCCGCCGTTAATACTGTGTCGAGGTAATGAGGCTAGAGACTCCTGATCTGATAGACATCCACTCGAGGCTAACTGTCTCCGAGCCTAAACATCAATCATTCAAGTGAAAATTAACCGACACCCAAACTTACATCTTGCAGCTGTTCTTGTGCTTGTTGAAGTTGTAACTCTTTGGCGTTAAGTTGAGCCGCTAAAGATAAACTGCGTTCAGCTTCATCTCTCGCATGTCGCAATAAACTCCAGCGTTCCCTTTCACGTTCCTCACGTTCCGTGGAAAGTTGCTGCAGAGAAGTTTCGTTCTCCCTAACCCGCTGAAACAAATTAACTAGGTAGATGGGAAAACGCAACAAGGAATAATAGCAGTGAAAGTAAAACGTTGCAGTCAAACCCCTACAGTCCAGAGATGGGCATATTTGTATTCGTAAATACGAATACGAATATATTCACAAATAATTTTACTTGTGAATACGAATATGAATACATTCGTATTTACACGTGTGAATACGAATACATTTGTATTTACAGGTATAAATACGAATACGTTTTTATTTATGTTTACCTCTAAATATTCGTATTCGCATAGGCGTATTCGTAAACTGGCGTTTGCTTATCACTTATCAGTCACTGAGGGGCCTTTGGATATTCGTAAATAAATACGTACCTCGATAAATACCAATGTGAATACGTTAACAACTAACGTGATGTAAATAAGGGATTATACAGGCTGTTTTGTCTAAACCCCACATTAGAAGTATTGGGAGTTCTAATAATGATAATCATCTGAAAATTTGTGTACAACCATAATCTTTTAGGTCCTGCTCAATGAAAATATTCTCAAGATAGCAGCACTTCCTTATTTTAAATGGAATGCTATATTTTTTAATGCGTTTTTGAATTACTAGAGTTATTTTAAGGTAGTTTTCATAAGCTGTTCCTATACCTAAATTTAGCCGTTTACGAAATATTTATGGTTTTTAAATTTTTTTTGGATTTGCACCTTCCAGTTCAAAAATCGATAACTCTGCGATTTTTAACAATTTGGAAATATTTTTGAGCTCATTTGAAAGAGGAAGCCTAGATCTTTCCATTGGTGTTTTCAAATTTCTAAAAAAAGAATAACACACTCCAAATTTTTAAAATTAAGTTTGCAAAACTTTAAGCCCCCATAACTCATTTTTTTCAAATGAAATGACAAAAGTTTTATTTCACTAGATGGTAGAGAATTTAATTCTGCTTCGATCTGTGTTAACATTCCTTATACTTATGTTTAATAGTTTTCAAGTTACAATAACTTTTTGTTGGGATTGAGAAATTCATTAGCCATAGGCCTTTTCTCATAGGTTGCCATGGAAACGAATGAAAAAAGGTGAGAAATTAAAGTTTTTCAAACCAACAACCAATGAATTTATTTTGTTTTCACGGTCTGATAACACAATTTTGAACAGAGTTTGTCGTTTAAGTTTAATCAGAAATGTTTTTATGGCAAACTATGCAAAAATAGCTGTGGTTAGTAAGAAATTTCCTACAATAACAAAAAAACCAACATAAATTGAAAATTATCACAGGTAGGTATAGGGAATGCTAATACAGATAGATGCAGAAAAAAATTCTCCTCCATCTAGTAAAATAAAAATTGGGACATCCCATTTGAAAAAAATAAGTTTTGGGTACTTGAAGTTGTCCAAACTTAACCTTAAAATTTTTGGGTTTATTAACTTCAATTCCAATTTTGTTCACACTGAACAACAGATATAGGCTTTCTCTTTCAATTCTCCAAACATGATTTCGAAATCTCTAAAACTAAGCGAGTTACCGATTTTTTAAGGGACACGTTCAAATTCAAAAATTTACAAAAATCCTAAATATCTCGAAAACGGTTAAACTTGGGTATAGGGAAAGCTAATAAAAACTCCCTTAAAATAACTCAACTACTCCAAAAACGCAGTGAAAAATATAGCTTTCCATTTAAAATAAGAAAGTTAATAGCGACTTCCGGTATAACCGGAAGTGCTCCCATCTTAAAAATATTTTCATTAAGCATAACTCAACGGATTATGCCTGAGTACCAACTCTCAGATAAATATCTTTATTAGAACTTTCAATACTTCTAATGTGGGGTTTAGACGGAACACCCTGTATAATCCCTTATTTACATCACGTTAGTTGTTAACGTATTCACATTGGTATTTATCGAGGTATTTACGAATACAAATACACCCATCTCTGCATTACACCGACCAAACTTACACTTACTTGCTCATAGTTTCTGATAAAGTCTCTAAGCTCCTTTTCTTTGTCTTCTAAAGTGGCGTAGAGCTGTTTCATTTGACTTAACAAATCGAATTTTTCTGCCTTCAATCGGCGCCGATCAGATTTAAGAGCTGCAAAAGTTTCATTTCAACACGAATTATCGATGCATGGTTGAGTCTTACTGATTAGGGCTTCTTTGGCTAGTTGCAATTCCATTTCGAGCACGTTCGCTTTGCTATCGCTACTATTTTCAGTAGGAGTTTTCTTTTCAGCTAGAACGGAAGAAGCTCCTGAAACCACCAAGCGTCTCAGTCTTGTTACTTCCGCTTGTAATCTTTCATTTTCAAGCCGCAATCGTCGAATTGCTGATGCGGCTTTCGGATAACTCGAAGGTGAAGGTAAAAGAGCGGTGAGTTCGTCACGATTTCCGTCGGAACTTCGAGGCGAACGCGGCGAAGAAGAATCTGAACAGGGATGGGCGAGTAAATTACTTGACGTAAAATACATCGTTTTTTACGCGTAAAAAATACGTAATTTACACCATCTCTTTAGATGTAAAAAACGATAAAAACGTAAAAAACGTCAAACGCTAAAAAAATACAAAATTTTTACTTAAAATACAAACAACGATTTGCAAAATAACTCAAATAAAATTCTTAAAATGAAAACAAAAATATTATTCTAAGAATCAACGAAAAAACAAATTAACATAATGTAGTAGTAATTTTAAGTGTATAGCAAGTTTACTAACCGGACTGATGATCACTATGGAGAATGTTGTTGTGGATAATGAATTAGACATTATAATTGTACAATTTTGAATTGCGAAAATAAAGAAATTAAACTAATAAACTCTATAATAATCAGGTGTGTGGTAAAGGATTTCATGTGCAGTGGTAAAGGAATCGTGAGCAGTGCCTGAAGAACTTATGTGCGGAACTGAAGAAATTATGTACCTGGATGTACGATGGAGAACATAGAATGGAGAATCAACAAGTAATCATGAAGTAATCTCAATCCAAACTGTCAAAATTAATGTCGTGACCTGGGAACCAGAAGGTTCTAACTGACAATTTATGGAAATTTTAAATAATGTGTCACAGTAATCTACTAGGTATCGCAAAACAATAAATTACAATGAGGTGTCATTTACTTCAAAAGTAACGAAGATATGCGTGATAACTTTTGGTTCTATTTGTAAAAAGTGCAGTAATATTAGAACAAGAAGCTTCTAAGTGCAAATTTTGAAAATGACTTCAATGAGGTATCCGGGGTGAATTTGATTGCTTTACATATAGTTTAAGGGGTGATAGTAGAGCTTAAAAGAAGTCAAAATAACTCAACTTGCCTTATCTGAATGTTTATAATTTCTGAAGTGAATGAAACCTCCACGAAAGTGTTGGAGCAGTGTTGGGAGCAGTGGTCAATTCATGAAAGTAATTCTGTAATGCCGTAGTGTTATGATATGACCATTCCCAAAGCTTTTATCAATTTTAAAATACTATTTTGTAAGCAAAAATATTCTGTTGTGATAGGAAAAATTTTTTTTTACTTTTTAGTGCATCTTTTAAATAAAAGCTTTCTTTAAAAACAATTTTTTACTTTTTATGTTGTCTTTTCCGTTTACGAGTACCTAGACTGAATTTCTATTCTCAAAAGTATCGGACCATTGAAAGAAAAATTGAAGATGTGAAATTTGCTTTTAGATGGATGTCTTTGGAAGACAAGGAATTTATCTGAGTACAGTAGCATTAATTTAAACACTTAATTGTCAAATGATAAATTGTTAAAATATTAAAAAAACGTGTTAATATTTATTTTTCATTAAAATGTTCAAAAGAACGCATTTTGATTAAGGTAAAACCATTTGGATCTTTTCAGAATATGCTTTTACAAAGAACCACAGGGTTCTAAGTGCCTGCACCACATAGATATGCAAGCAAAATCTCCTTTATGCAGCTGATTTTCTGATAACAAAGAAATAGCATCTGCAGAACATAACTATGTGTCTATTTTAAGGTCATAGTTTAATTTGTAGTTTATAATAAACAACTTTTATTGAACTGCAAACATAAATTTTTGTGATGTGTAAAATTTTATAAAAGTCAGTTAGAACCTTATGGTTCTCAGGTCACGATGTGTAACTTTTGATTGAATTTTTTAACTGTTCTAATGTACAAAATTGAAATTAATGGCGAAGAAGCTCCGAAGACAACGAGGATGTCGCTGGACTTGTAGTCCCGGAAATTCACCCGGAACACCTTCTTCAACTACTTGTGATGATTCCGGAAAAACATTGCAACTACAGCTTTGTGAAAGTGGCCGTAGACGAGGCAAAATGTTAGCGTCTTTATTAATTATTGCAGCTAGATTTTCATAATGTTTGTAAATGCTTATGAATCCTTATGTGAACTAGGTTCAGTTTATGACTATTCATGTCTTATGTGAACTTGGTGGTTCAATATGTGAACATGGTGGTTCACTATGTGAACATGGTAGTTCAATTTATGTCTTATGTGAACTTGGTGGTTCAATTTATGTCTTATGTGAACTTGGTGATTCAATTATGTCTTATGTGAACTTAGTTCAATTTAGGAATGTTGATGGGCATTATGAGAATTTCGTTGTGCTTAGGAAAATTGATGTATTAGCTATTTCAAAACTATAAAAACGCCAACGTCGCATTTTCTCTCAAAATTAGCTATTATAAATTATTCAGGACTTCAAAAAAATAATTCCTAATGTAATTTGTACTTTCAATGAGAGATCTAATCATTAATAACTATTTTACAATTTTATCAATCTTATTTAAAAAAATAATTCGGTAAAATGCGACGTTGGCGTTTTTATAGTTTTGAAACAGCTAATAAACATTGTGCTTTTCATGAATTTTGATCGAGGTCGATCAACAGTCAGGTTGGCCGAATTGTAGTAGTAATTTTAAGTGTATATCAAGTTTACTAACCGGACTGATGATCACTATGGAGAATGTTGTTGTGGATAATGAATTAGACATTATAATTGTACAATTTTGAATTGAGAAAATAAAGAAATTAAACTAATAAAATCTATAATAAGTTCACTTTTAGTCCAGATCCTCGTATAAATTATTTCCTGGTCGAGGCATAATCGTGAATTTTATTAAAAAACAAAAAATCAAAGACAACCTAACCTTCAAACCAATATTTTACGTTTTTTACGCATTTTACGTTTTTTACGCATATTTTACATGTAAAGGTAAAAAACGTTTTTTGCGCCTAAATTACCATCCCTGAATCTGAATTCAGTAGAGGATAATTAAGCGTTTCCTGGACTTGTTGTGTTATTACCGATTTCTGGTTGGTTGCTACATCCCGGTTTTGGGGATTCTAGTCGTTCGGCGTTTTGGTTTTCGGGGGAAGACCTGTCCTTGGCTGGACTGGCTTTTTCTTCGACTGTCATCACGTTTTCCTTTTTGTCACTCGTTGTTTCGGTGTTTAAATTTGGACCCTCGCATTTCACTGGGTTAGATTTGGTCTTTTTGACGTCTTTTTTGCCTTTGACGTCGTCGCTGGATTCTACTGAACTAGTATTGCATAAAGATTTACTTCGACGTGATTCTATAGAGTTGGGGCGGGAGGATTTGTAAATGTCTTTTTTCAGTTCCGTTATACACTTAACATCTAAATCACAAGCGGCGTTTTCTTTTTCTTCAGTGCCAAGCAAGGGTTTTACGAAATTTACATCGATGGGAGAGCCGGACGAGGAATCGGTCAGTTTCAACTCTTGGGAAGGACAAGTGGTGTTGGAAACGGGGGGAGGGATCGAACTGGGATAATCGGAATCTATCCGAGCGGTGAGATTAGCAGAGTGTTCCTCTACCATTCTGCGAAGCTTTGCCTGCAAAACGGAGATTAAAAACGTGTAGTCAAATAAGCCTTTAAATCAAAATGTTGGGAATAAGCTTGCACTTTTAATATACGAATAAGTTACTCTGCCATATATCGAGTGTGTCAAAAGTCACGGATAGGCTCTTCATAGCAGCCAGATAGAGCTATACAGAACACTAATTTCGATTAAAAAAAAATTACAAAACCCTTCATTTGGTTGGCATCAAAAACAAAAAATTGCAATTTTTACATATCGTCGGCTTAGAGTGTAAACCTGCTAAATCCATTTTTTGTATTTTTTGTAAGATACCAACTACTTAATGCCCATAAAAAAATGAATATTGATATCTGCTTCTTTTTTATATTTAAATATATAAAATAGTGTTAATAAACCAACTACGAATTTTACTTGTTGCTCTTAAGCAATGTGAATTAATTTTATGAAGTTTTTTGATTCTTCTAAAAAAATTTTTAATATGGAGTTAGCAGGTTTACACTCTAAGCCGACGATATTTAGAAAAATATTAACCAAAAATATTACTATGGTAGCATTACTAAAAGTTGTTGCACTTTTAAACTGGTGTTTTTAGCTCATTTTAAAAACCAAAGGAAAGATATGTTTCTACAATTCTTTTTGAAAAATTAGACAATAAATCAAGTAAACATTAAAATAAATCTTTAAAAATAAAGTTAACAGGTCTGCTTTACCTACAATTCCACATTAAAGTATGATTTTTTGGCAACTTTTACGAGCTGCTGCATCTTAAATAAGGAGCATTGATTTCATAAGCACATAGATTTTTTTAGTAATTTTACCATCATACAGCGTGATTCTGAAATAGACCGACAAAATTCTACCCATGGTAGCCTGAAATGAGTACATGCTGGAAAAATAGTAAAAAAATTCCTTTCATTACCGTTTTTGAAATAAATTTTTTTAAAGTTATGTTAGAGATAAAGCGTACGCCACTGATGTGTTCGTAAGACCTATTAGCACAGTTAGTGGAAAGCACGATAATCATCTGATGACAATGTACTTGATCACTGCAGCAATGATCACTGTTTATTATCGATATTCATGATGAAAACGAGCACATTTTTTCCAATACAATTAATTTGAACTCATGAGCGTCGCAAGTGGCACGGATTAAGGGGTTTCTACCCCTACGAAATAAAAACGTAAATATGGTGCAGATTGTTTCTGCTTATCCTTGGAAAGCTGCGATAAAATTTTGTCGGTTTATTTAAGAATCACTCTGTATAAACATCTCTCTACCACATAGGGGAGAGTGTTCTAGTAAAAGGGTAAAAGGTGTCATCTATAGTCGTAGAGCAAAAATTTTCCAATATTTTTTCAAAGGTAGATAGATAGTGTTCTATCTCAGTTGCTGCGACGATTCGAGGAAGTAAACCTGTGATTGGTAATATTTAGTGTTTTAGAACAGGAGTTTTGTGAAAATTGAAATATGTAAGGGTATACATTAATTAATTGCCATTTTTTTACAAATATTAAAAAACTAAATTATCAAATCAAGAAAAAGTTATTAACAAAAATCACTAAACATTTACAGCAGACACCTTGGGACATCAGCTGTTTTTGTAATAGGCATTTGTTCACTAAATACCAAAATATTTGGTGAAGATAAATTTTTAAGTGCCTTTATAACAGGTCGTCCAAAAAATGACAATGAAAATAAAGTTGTAGAACAGATTTGCGACTTTATGTGTTTTAATATGTAAGTTTTACCTAATAAATAGGTTTTTATATTTTGGGCATTATTATTTATTTATTTGTTGTCCTAATGTGCATTAGTGTTGTACCTTAGGACAATTTGCAATTAACTGTTTCCCTTCAGTTATCAATAAGTAAATACATCATTAATTTTTTGAGAGTTTTATTCTGAATAGATGAAGTAACACTAAGCGTGCTAGTCATAATTAGATTAATTTATTTTAAAAAAAATAGGACATTTTTTTTATAAAAAAACGTCCCAAGTTACAACACTCTCCCCTACCATTAAGTTGGTGTGCCGATTTTTAAAAGCTTTTATTTAACTCACAATGTTATCTGTCTGTCGGTTATTTTTTCGGAGTCAAATTTGAAAGGGTTCCCGTTGTCCCACTGGATTGAAATTTTGCACACTTACTTAATCTGCGTGACAATGCAATCCTATGTAGTTAAATACCCCTTAAAGGGGTTAAATGGGGTTTTGAAGTTTTAGGTTATGTTTACAAAGGGGTTCTCGATTTGTAAATTTGAGAGGGTTCCTGTAGTCGCAATGAAATGAAATTTAACATGCTTACGTAATCTGCGTGACAATGCAATTCTATATAGTTAATTACCCCCTAAAGGTGTTAAATGGGGTTTTAAAATTTTAGGTTATGTTTACAAAAGGGTTTCTCGATTTGTACATATCGTAACTTATACCGACATAGACGGTATGTTGGTCATTTGGACATCACGGTAGATGCACAGTGTAATAACAATAAATCTATGCAATAAATAAAGACTAAAAGGCAAAAAATAAAAATATATAAAAAAATGTTTTTTAAAAAAAGCTTTTATTTAAAAAAAGCACTAAAAAGTAAAAAATAATGTATTTCAATCACATGAGAATATTTTTTCTTACAGGTTAAAATTCTAAAATTTATAAAAGCTTTGGGAGTTATAAAACTACGGTATTACAGAATTATTTTGTTCAGGACAACTCCCAAAGCTTTTATAAATTTTAGAATTTTAACCTGTAAGAAAAAATATTCTCCTGTGATTGAAATACATTATTTTTTACTTTTTAGCGCATCTTTTACATAAAAGCTTTTTTTAAAAAACATTTTTATATATGTTTATTGACCCTGTAACTTCATAAAACTAATATAACCTGTAACTTATACGCTCCCCACCGGAAAGGTGCATATAGTTTAGGCAATTCTGAAGCTAAAGTTCCTTTACAAAAAAAGTCTAACTCTCTGCGTTTGGGAGATAAGAACGTTTGAAAATAACCAATCACAAAAGACCTTGCTCTGGAAGACTACGGGAACAAAACACGTTGCTAGGATATCAAAAATATGTGGAACGGACAATAAAAAAGTGCACTAGAGTTATTTTTCATTCCTTAGTAACGGATGTACTGTATGCAATACACCTAGCAGAGAGTTTCTGGGATTGGTCACTT
The DNA here is from genome assembly GCA_939628115.1 of Tribolium freemani. Classification (NCBI taxonomy): domain Eukaryota; kingdom Metazoa; phylum Arthropoda; class Insecta; order Coleoptera; family Tenebrionidae; genus Tribolium; species Tribolium freemani. The sequence goes on along the minus strand of OW626785.1, from coordinate 1,588,983 downwards.
TGAAATCTCTGTATCTCCCAATGAAGAATAAAAGACCTACTTTTTTGCATTTTTGCCATCCCCATTGCTGTTACCACTAGCACCTTTCCGGTGGGAAGCGAGTTCTGATACACGCTGTACAACTTATGTAACTTATACGGACTGTTTATAAAAGAATGTAGGATCTTAGGTGGTTCTGGAATTTGAATTTGTTTTCTGAAAAGTACCAATTTTTATCTACTCAGGCTACCAGTAAGACCAATTTTTCCATATACTAACATTGTTCGTTTTTTCTTTAAAGAGGCGGCAAACTTTTAATAACTACTACGATGTTACATTCATTTATAGACAGATTGTATAAAAAATGCGAGCTTTTGATTTTGATTTAAAAGCTTATTTGACTGGCCTAGAAAGGGTGCAATATGCAGGAGCACCCGGAATTGGCATTCCACGATCGCAAATGCGCAGAACTATTGCCATCCAGGGAAATAAGCGCTGTTATGAATGGCTCGAAAGTATGACATTAACAATAAAGAATGGGGTTTAAAAGAAGGGCCATAGTATACCTGAGCGTCTACGAATAGACGTCGCATCAGCAGCGCCATGGCGGCGTGGCGGCGAACAATGCATGTAAGCCCCCCTCCATAGTTGCCCCCCTGACCATTTCAATCGGGGCTGCGTTCCTGCAACAAAAAACCGCAACGTGAAAACTGCACATCCAACCATCAAGTTTACAATTTAGTTACGTCCGGTGCGCAAATAACCGAACCGAATTAAGCTCTCTCTGTTCGGTTTCGAGAAGGTCGTTACCGTTTTATTTAAATTTGATGCATTTTAGATCCGGGGCTTGCATTAGCGTGAGCACTTTTATCGATTAGCACAACGATGGTTTGTCAATATTGCCATTAAAATTCCTCGTGCCCTTGTCAACTCGCCTGACCGAACAAACTCCGACTTGGTCGTATGCAGGATTAGGAATGTTGAGGGTGAGGGTTATTGCATTCGGCAGAGGGGTGATGTGGAACCACTGGACGTGCAATATCGATGCACGCACCCCTTGATAGGTTAACGTACGGAGGCGGCGAATTTATCGCAAGTTGCTCTATCATGCGTGTCGGTTGCTCCAGGTTCCAGACATCAACAGGACTTTACGACTTCAGGACGCATTAGTTTTAACGAAATTAGACGAAAATGACAATTTTAAAAAATACAGGATGTAAGCGAAATAAGTACATTAATTTTAACCATTGGTAGAACTCATCAAGACAAACACTTTAAAATCATTTTTTCCTCCTACAAATTGACGAACCTTTCATGAAATGCTCTAACAAAGAAAAGTAATAATAAATTTAATTTAATTTTCATAAACTTGCTTGGAAACGGTAATCTTATCGACTAGGTAACTTTGTTTCCAGTGGCGTGTAAGAAAATTGTGTAAGATTTTAAAATAATTTTAACTCAAAAACTAAAACGTTTTGGAAAAAAAGTTATTAGGAAAAATTGTTGGTCTTGGCGAGTTCTGTTACCAGTTAAAATTAATGTACTTATTTCATTTACAGCCTGTATATCTATTCTATACACAGGGCTTTCATTTCAAAAGGAGCCAGTCTCAATAACTTTTGACATTGAGCAAATCTGTTTTCAAGCAAAAACAGGCCGATTAGGATCGCGAGGGGGAAGTTCAAAACCAACATTTGTTACATTTTAGGTTTCATCCCTTAATCGCTAGCTACCCCTACTTTAAAATTTTAAATGGCAACCCCAACTTTTTGAAACATTTTCGGAAAGGGAAAAAATTTGCGGATCGAACTGTCAAGGAAAAAAAATTTTTTGTCTATTCGTTTCTTAGTTAAGGGTGGTTTTATTTTTGAAATTTTTAATCCTAGTAGCCTTTGATTGGAGGCCAATTTAATTTAAATAAAAAAATTGTCGATTAGAGATGCAATGAGAGAGTTTAAATCCAACATTAGTTACATTTTAGGTTTCATCCCTTAGTCGCTAGCCACCCCTAATTTAAAATTTTAAATGGCACCTCCTACTTTTTGGAACATTTTCGGAAAGGGAACAAATTAGCGTACCTAACTATCAAAAAAATATTTTTCTATTCGTTTTTTAGTTAGGGGTGGTTTTATATTTGAAATTTTTAGTTATAGTGGCTTTTGATTTGAAGCCAATTTTATTTAAATAAAAAGTAGATATGTTGTTTTGGATTGCACTGGGAGAGCTCTAAACCAACATAAAATACGTTTTAAGTTCCATCCCTTAGTCGCTAACCACCATTAATTTAAAATTTGTAATAGCACCCCCAACATTTTGAAACATTTTATGTTGGTTTTAAACTCAAAAACGAATCGAAAAAACATTTCTGCTTTTACAGTTAGATAAGCTTTTTATCCCCTTTCCAAAAATATTTAAAAAGTTGGGGGTGCTATTTCAAATTCTAAAGTAAGGATGATTTGAAATTTGGGGATGAAATGTAAAATGTACTTTATCTTGAATTTGAACTATTTCATTGTACCTCTTATTGACAAATTTCTTATTTAAGTTAAATTGGCTTCAAATCAAAGGCTACTAGGACTATAAATTTCAAAAATAAAACCGCCCCTAACTAAAAAACGAATCAATAAAATTTTTTTTGACAGTTATTAGAAACACTCATTTGTTCCCTTTCCGAAAATGTTTCAAAAAATAAGGGGTGCTATTTAAAATTTTAAAGTAGGGCTGGCTAGTGACTAGGGGATGAAACCTAAAATGTAAGTAATGTTAGTATTAACTCTCTCATCGCATCTATAATCGACAATTTTTTTGTTTAAATCAAATTGGCTTCAATTCATGCTACTAGGATTAAAAATTTCAAATAAATAAATATTCGTAACTTTTGAATTTACATTTTTTAATTGAAGCTGGTATTTGGGCTTTCAGTGAAAAGTGAAGAAACACGTGTTTTAGTTGGAAATACCAACCCCAAGGAGGTTGAACACGGGTTAGAATTTGTATAAAAATCCGTAATTTTTAATTTGTATCCATGCAAATAGTACTTGAGCTTTCGGTTAAAGATGAAAAACGTGTGTTTAAGAACATTTGGAATTTCCACCCCTAAGGGGGTTAAGTATAAAACTCCGTAATTTTTGAACTTATATTTATAAAAATTGGTATTTGGGCATTCGGTGAAAAGTAAAGAAACAGGTGTTTTATTATTTTTAGAAATTCCACCCCCAAAGAGGGTTAAACATAAAAAATCGTCATTTTTGAAGCTATATTAATGAAAAATGGTATTTGATCTTTCGGTTAAAAATGAAAAAAGACGTGTTTCTGGATTTTGAAAGTTCCACCCCCAAGAGGGTTGAATATAGAAATATGTCATTTTCGAAGTTATAACCAAGAGAATTGGTATTTGGGCATGCGTCTAAATATAAAAAACGCTTGTTTCAGGTTTGTTGAAAACTCCACTCCAAGGGGGTTAAACAAAAAATCCTTCATTGTTGAAGTTATACATATAAAAATTCTTTATTGTTGAAGTTATCAATTGATATCTTAGACATTCGGTTAAAAAGGAAGAGGCGTATATTTCAGGATTTTTAGAAATTCCACCCCTAAAATAGTTCAACGCAAAACTCCTGCATTTTTGAAGTCATATCCAAGAAAATTGGCATTTGGACTTCCGGTTAAAAATAAAGAAAATGTGTTTCAGGATTTTTGAAAATTACATCCACAAGAGGGTTAAACAGGGAATGAGTTGAGAACAAGCAAAATTTACTCGGGTTCGCATTGGGTCACGGTTTTAAAGTTCACAATAAAATTTTGTGTTTCTACTTTTTGTTATACTAAGTTTTGCATTGTTTTTCTGTGTTTCAAAGTGGTTGTGGACATGCGTGCGAAGCCGTGGGCAACTGCTAGTTTCGAATAAAGAAAGCCATTGGCAAAAAGTTCAACAACATTTATTAAAACAAATACTACGTTTATTGTGCGAATTGCAACAAATTTCAGCATGAAAGGACCTTAAGAGTCGTGGCAAAGTGTGGGTAGCAAGTAGCAACAAAGAAAATAATTGTATTTGTTCTAAAAATTATTGTTTTCGTCTTCCCTTCATGTACATTTTTAAACAATTCTGAAACATTAAGTGGGTCAAGAACTAATTTAAGTGCCGAACAGTGGAAATCGATTTCGCTGAATGCGCAAAACTTTGGCGGAAAGAAATTGGATTCAATACATCCATTGGGGAAGAAACGAGAAAACCATTAGTTATCAGTTTAAAATTTAATTCAGGCCAGACATTTATCCCCTTTTGTTTGCTTGTTTTTTTTTCTAGTCATAAATGCACTATAGCGTTGATTTTGTGTTATTTTGTTGTATGTATTTGTGCCGAAAAGCAGTCGTTTGTAAATTGCACTTCATTGATTTTAAGCCAGTATGTAGCAAAGCTGGAGTTGTAAAGATGCAGCTAACTACATTCCCTGAATAATTATTAGGTTCATTTTCCAGAAACTTCCACTGAACTTTACGAAATATGCTATTACGAATAGATAGTATAATTTTACATTGCACCTGCAGATCCTGGTTTTAATTAAGTTTTCTTCGCCTGTAACGTACTAGCTCATCAGTTCGAGTTAATTCAAACTTCAAAGTGAGGTAATTATTTTCTTTAGAAAATCCTGAAACTTTCGAAAATAAACAAGTTAATTGTTTAAATAACATGAGATCGAAAATAAACTCAATTAGAGCAAGCTGCGACTGCAGAAATTTAGCCATATTTTAGCCGTTTATTTACACTTTAGTCACATTTTAGCTATTTATTGACGGCCGCACTTTTAAAGTTATGTTGTCTTATGTTGGTTTTACACAGCATGTGATGTGGCTAAAGTTACACTTCACTTTCAAGGTTTGCTCTAATTGAGTATATTTTCGATCTCATGTTATATGGGTCTAAAATCACACTAGTCTGCAAAAAAATACTTTTTTTACTTTGGTTTCACAAATTGTTCATTGTGAAACCGAAATTAGAGAACATTTGTGCAACTGCTTTTAGTAAATTTTTAGAAGTTGTATTGGCAATGCTGCTCTAGGTGTCATCAGTCATCACTGTAATTTAGTGTGTGATTTAACAGCGTCAAGTCTTTTATTGCTAAAGCCCGAATAATCAACAAAATTAAGAGGAAATACTTTGAACAAATTTTGATAAGTTAAACTAAACAAAAAAAAACAAACAACAAAAATAGAAAGTAAAAAAAATAGTATATTACAGTTGTTTTATAAGACTTAGAACTTAGAACGTCTTGTAAAACTCGTACAATAATATACTATTCTTTCGTCCTTATTATTATGCGTGATTATTAGAAATTTTATTTCTTACTAAACTATTGAAGTCAAATATTGTCTTAGTTACAGTAACCATAAAGATAGTCATAATTCCCTCCAACACAATTTTCTTCAATCATTCAACTTTGCCAGAACCAAAGCAGAACGTGTTTTTTCGGTTTTTGCTGAAATACGTGTGTTAATTTTAACGCGTAACAGAGCACAACAATTAAAACATTTTTTCTATTTGTAATTTTTCAATAAAAGTTTCGCAAATTTAGTTAAAAGTTGTAAAAGAAAACATATAGAAACGTGTACCTGCCTATGCGTACAAAAATAAGAGTGCCTAACTAACATGTGTTCAATAATTGTTCTGGTCGTGGTTTGCTGTGCTTTTCTCTTTCTAGCATGAACGTAGGTTGACGTGATAAGTTCATATCGTTTGCTGTCAACTGTCTAAGTGTTGTCTTATTTTTGCATTTAGGAGTTTTTGATAAAAATCGCATTGCAAATCATGATAATTGTATGCAGACGTTCAAGAATTTACTCTGCAAGCGTTATTTCAGTTGAACGTGTGAATTTTTGGCCGCGGAGCACTGACAGCTGTCATGTGTCATTGTTTCCGAGACATACGTTTTTTGTGACAATTGCCACACATAGGCGATCTGACCAGAATAATTATTGAACACTTGTGTTGTGATAGAAACGGACAATTTAAACAATTTAAAACAACAATAAAAATTGTTGCTATGTATACAAACTAATTATTAAACACTGACCGGCTAGTTTGCACAAAAAAAGGAGGAAAACAGTGAAAATAATAAATACTAATTTAGCAAAATGTTATATAGAAAAGTTGTTGCGTTTGATGATTTTTATTACGTGGTAAAATTAACACACGTATTTCTGATACACCCTGTATTTATACAAGAGAATTATATTTTAATGGGTCCTCAGACCCCCACACGCCTACTGATAGGGTGGTTACATTTCGTCTCCTGTAATAAACCTTCTCCTTCGGTTACCTCAATTCGCAATCGAGTCGCGTCATTGTAATCTGTCCCATTATCGATTGATGATTGCTTGGCCGATAGAATTTGAACGGTTTAAAATGAGCTTTGAGAGCATGTCAAACATTTAAATAGAGCTTAATACCGCCATCATAAAATCGACGACAAAATAGTTTACTGCCGATAAGCCTAGTCCCATTTTTCTCAACAAATGAGACAGTGAACTTTTCAGGTGCGGAAGGAAGCAATATTTTGGAATTATATGGAAGGAGACACTTAACGTTATCAGATACGGTGACTATTATTAGCCTAATTAATGATAATGATGAACATGAGAAATTTGCTCATTTCATATTCTTGGTAACGTTGCTATTGCGCTGAATTTATTATTTAACTGCACAGTATACACAAGAGAACGGAAACGCGAAGGCATAATGACTAGAGAAAATGTGATTTGAAATATGATTCTTATACAAATTATTAAAATCTTTAGTGTTCTTGTTTACTATAAAACTTCGTCCTAACAACAATACCTTTCGTAATTCAACGTCTTTTTATTTCTTCTAACACAGCTTCAATTTCAACTTCGCCATGAATACAAAATTAGATGTTGCTCTCGTAGGGTAAAAAACAAAAAAAACTTTAAAGATTTTTATTTATTTATATTTCACAATGTCACTGTTGCTTCATTGAAAGAACAAGTGGCTCAGGCAAAATTGCAGATAAAATTATATTTTTGAATTAGGTAGGTACATTTAATTCCGTGGATTCCACTTTTGTTATTTTTTCCGGCTGAGCCACGATCACAAATACCGCTGTGTTGTTTCATTTGTAGAGTAATTTTAAAGAACTAAAAATCGTTTTTTATAATCTTACATTACCTTTTACATCAAAAGCTCTAAAGCTTTAGCAGCTTTTACAATCGTGTGCTAATGTAGTTAGCATCCTACAACACGCTTGAGTAAAACTAGGTAAAACTTACAAGTTTATCCCATGCATCTTGTAACTAAAACAGAAATTTAATCAAAACCGACATGAAATAAAAGACAGTAACGCTTCTGTTGAGCAAACAAAATTCAACTTAACACTTGACATCTAAGACATCCAAAAACCAATAAAGCACGCTCTGTTGCTTTAAGTTAGATCTCTCTCCAAGTGAACTTTATCCAATTTTTTAAACAATAAATAAGCCAAGTTGAGACAGCAAATTTAAAGACGTGCCAGCTGTTCCGAATGGCAAACTTTGGTTACATGTTGCCATACATTTGCATTTGCTTATGGAGCGACGGAGACGTGGCTATTTTACCAATGAGAGTGTCTCCGGCAATGAAAATCAAGGAAATGCTACACAGACAAGCGTAATTAATCGGTATTGTAAATTGCTACTTTAAAAAGCGTGAAGGATGAATACAACGCCATGTTGGAAAAAGGCGCTTTAATTTGTTTCAGGATTTCAGCAGAAGAGCGTGCTTCAAACTCTACAATCGGCTGAAAATTAATTTTAGTGCAGGATTAAAGATAATGGATGGAACAATTACTACTCTCCCGAATGGATTTTTCAAACTGTAATTAAGTGGTTCCAGGTTTAAGGTCTTTGTAAAAGCTTTCAGGATTCGCTGATAAAGTCAAATTAAAAGTTATGAAAAAAATTATTCACCATAATGGCGACTTTCTTAAAATGAATAAAATTAAATAAAAATTATTTAGTTACCCATAGACACCTCATTGAATTAAAACGGCATTTATCTGTTTTAAAGAAGATTCATTTGCTAACCTTTACAGTTGCAAAAGTTGGATAATTAATTCAACTCAAAGTTCCACAACAAGATTTCGTATTCCAAAAGTGCACACCAAAAGTAGCAAAGTTTGCAACTTAAATTAAGAAAAAAGTAGTACTTATTTAATACAGCCCACTCTCACCAAACATCCAAACAACAACTTTGTCGTTTCAACAATCAGCTAAGTTTCGATTGCATAGAATTGCCGTCATTATAATGATTGTTGTGTATCCTCTATTGTTCAAAGCCACATATCAGACCATTGATTAGATGCCATCAATCATGGGAAATGTTGCAAGTGTGCGTTTTCCTTTGCTCGTCTCATTAAAAAATAGAAATGAGCTGAAGTTTGAGTAATGGCTAAATAATGCGATTTAAATGTGCCACGTCTGAAAATGAAACGTCTATTTTGGCCTAAATTTATCGTTGGCAGTGATCAAAAGTGAGAATGGAAGCACATGTTTGTTACCACAGCCGTATCTCTTTTATCACTGTGTCGCTTTGAACAAAACAGATCGTCAACGTATCATCAAGACACCAAGTTATAAAGCAATAAAATGATTTTAAGAATATTCACGTTTATTCACGTTTTGATTCAATTTTTTTATTACAAGTAGTGTAATGAGTTTTTCACAAAAGCACATATTCCTATACGAACTCGATTACAAATTTTGAAAAATTAGGTAATTTTCTGTTCACCCCTTCAAACAGTTACAACGTTTTTGGGTAGTTATTGATTAAGATAGTTAGATTAAAATCATATTTACTCCGTCTCCTGATTCATGACTATTGCTATTTGCCAACTACTATCATGGGTTTCCAAAAATTAAATAATTAAATGTTAATCTTTTGTATCTGTTGTTTAGTGATTTTTGTATATTTGATGGGTTCGTACCCTGTATACAGGCTAATTCACATAACTTTACGACCCTGACGAACTATAAATGCAACCCATTATACATTATTCATTTATAACTTGATATCCTTAGTTAAATTCCATTTCATTTCATAGTAGAATTTTTTGACAGCGCATTTGTATTTTTTGGAGTGAAATAAAGCACAAACTGAGAGTTTCTGTATAAGAAAGAAAAACAAAAAAACACGTTCTGTTTTGGTTCTGGCAAAGTTGAACTACTATCATGGGTTTCCAAAAATTAAATAATTAAATGTTAATCTTTTGTATCTATTGTTTTGTGATTTTTGTATATTTGATGGGTTCGTACCCTGTATACAGGCTGATTCACATAACTTTACGACCCTGACGAACTTTAAATGCAACCCATTATACATTATTCATTTATAACTTGATATCCTTAGTTAAATTCCATTTCATTTCATAGTAGAATTTTTTGACAGCGCATTTGTATTTTTTGGAGTGAAATACAGCACAAATTGAGAGTTTCTGTATAAGAAAGAAACTCTGTGTTAAGCTAAATCACAGCCACAAATTTTGAGCCAAGAAAACCCACCAGAAACTCCAAAAAATGCAAATGCGTTGTTGCAAAATTCTACAATGAACTGAAATAGGATATATGTTTAGTTAGCATGAAGTCCGGACACCCCTAACATCAATGACAATTACACTTTCAATTACAATTACTGGTTGCATTTAAAATTTGTCAGAGTCGTAAAGTTATGTGAATCACCTTGTATATGATGTATTAAGATTGATTTTAAAATAATGTTAGAACTAAATTGCAAAATGTAAATAACAAAAAATATATAAAAAAATGTTTTTTAAAAAAAGCTTTTATTTAAAAGATGCACTAAAAAGTAAAAAATAATGTATTTCAATCACAGGAGAATATTTTTTCTTACAGTTTAAAATTCTAAAATTTATAAAAGCTTTGGTAGTTGTCAACTGAACAAAGTAGTTCTGTAATGCCGTAGTTTTATCACTCCCAAAGCTTTTATAAATTTTAGAATTTTAACCTGTAAGAAAAAATATTCTCCTGCGATGAAATACATTATTTTTTATTTTTTAGTGCATCTTTTAAATAAAAGCTTTTTTTTAAAAACATTTTTTATATATTTTTATTGATTTCTATAATTAAAAATTACAGCTTTTAATTAATTAATTTTTATAATTAAAAATTACAACTTTTAAAATTCACTTATTTAATAAAACATTTTAGCTAAAAATCGCGATCCCCAAACTGTTTATTAGCTAGTTCCTAGAATAAAACTTTAATCTTCCGATACATATAGGAGCCTATGAAAGCTTTTTTTAAAAAACATTTTTTTATATATTTTTATTTTTTGCTTTTTAGTCTTTATTTATTGCATAGATTTATTGTTATTCCACTGTACATCTACCGTGACGTCCAAATGACCAACATACCGTCTATGTCGGTATAAGTTACGGTATGTACAAATCGAGAACCCCTTTGTAAATATAACCTAAAACTTCAAAACCCCATTTAACCCCTTTGGGTATTTAACTACATAGGATTGCATTGTCACGCAGATTAAGTAAGTATGCAAAATTTCAATTCAGTGGGACAACAGGAACCCTTTCAAATTTGGCTCCGAAAAAATAACCGACAGACAAATAACATTGTGAGCTAAATAAAAACTTTTAAAAAGATTGCCTCTAATCTCAAATTTAAATATCAAGGAAAAGCAATACTCTTATTTTATTTTTGGTGAGGTTAACAAGCTTTTAACTTTCTGTTAACAACTTGAGAAGTGACCTAAATCCTCTCGTATCTCGAAGGAATATGAGTACTTTAGAAATACGAATGCGGTCGTCTTTACGGATAAAGCTGGAAATGGAATAAACTACAAATTCAACAGAGGCAAAAAAAAATTAGCTAAAACCTTATTTCCTGTTAACAATACTTTTAACATTGGGGTATAAATCCACAAGCTTTTGTAAAGCCTTGTACCTAATGATGCTAATCTAAAGTTTGAGAATTATATTAATTTAGGGTCATTTGTGCCATCATTTTGTGAGGTATTGTAACATAATAAACAAGCTCTCATTACCCAAATAGGTCTGCGAGTGGGCGTTAAAATAAAAGATAAGTTATACCAAAGTTTTGTTTACACCAAATTGCTAAAGTTGGGTTACAAAAACGAGGAACATTAAAGTAACTTTTATTAATTGAAGAGATTTGCGAATCAAATTGCTAAACAAAAATTTATTGAAAATATAAAAGCATTTAGAAAAATCACTGTTTGTGTGATAATTTAGACAATTGTATTTATCACTCGTCGGATTAATCGAATTAGAATGAGAAGGAGAATTGCTAATAGCGTCTAATTCCGTTCAGTACCAAGAACAAAGTTTTGTGGATTTTATAAAACTTTACGAAACCTGAACCATTCTTGGCCTGTATATTTCATTTCCGCAAACTGTGGGCGGAAATGTTCACTTCCTCTTTTCCATTTTTTGTTTAATACAATTCCCCTGTCTAAACATTTCCTGACCGTTCAAAATTAGAACCTAATCTGCCTGATTCTTTATTCCACCCGCGTGTCTCCCACGCATGGATTCGATTCAATTCCACCTTCCGGCAAGCCCGGAGTTTTTTGCCACAAGTCCGTGACTGCGACATTGTGCTTCTTATCAGTTTTCCCGGAGCAACGTTTTCGAAACACATTTGAGTAAATTCAGGAGCGGGAATTGTCGCCTTCGAGGCGGGAGTGTATATCGAATATGGGAGCTATTTAGAAGATGTGCGAAGCGAGAAAGCTTGTGACCTAAATACGGTACAAAAGCGTCTGTGCTTTGTTAATGCATAAAGATATGCCTCTGCGTCCCCAATGAAATAAACACGTCACTATCACCCAAATTGAGAACTAGTCGACAATGGGGTGTTGTTCATTTTGGCAAAGTTGGACCGCTTTGTTTCCTCGATTAATTGTTTATGGCAGGTTTGAGCAAATCGAGGTTTTTATCGATTGGGAATCGATTCTATTGTGCACAAACATGTTTGCCGGGAAATGGAGACGCAAAGCGAAATAAAAATTTTCAACCATGTAATAAAGGTGCACTGGATTGGATACAGGTCAAGAATGCTTTTAAAATTCTAGAAATCGGGAACGACAATGTGAACAAAGTTTTAGTGAAATAAAATTGAATCAAAGCAAAACCTGCCTCTAACAATAGCTCCATAAAGTCAAGATCTCTAAGATTTCTAATTTATACGATTATTACTGATCTTAAAATACTTATATCGTTACGACTATCTTTCGAAAATAAACTTGCTACAAAAAGAAATTTAATTTTTAATTTTGGCTTCTTCTTCGATATTCGATATCTAACGTTTTTATGATATTTAAAAATCTATAGCTGTTGTCATGAGTTTGTGAGACTTTTTAATTTTGATTATTGATATTATCAATCGCTGATTAACAAGATAAGATAAGATAGTTCTGTGATAAGAGGCGGTTGTAACTTACTAATCTTTTTTTTTGCTTTTCACACAGATCATGAAATTTGCAAAAATACCTCGCTTAGGTATTTTAGGTAAATTTCATCGCAGGGAATTTCGAAGAAACCTACTGACATAAAATGAATATTTTTAATTTCCGTTAAAACACAATAATTTGTCAATGAATGCTTTTAACTTTTGTTATAATTTTTAATTAAAACTGTATTTAATTAAGCATGTAATTGAAAAGCAATTGATACATTATTATTAAATCACTTGCTACTGTTGGAGAAAAAATAACATGTTTCATTAGGATTTAAATTGGTTTTGTGCCTAGCAATTATTATATAAACTAATTACTCCTCGAACAAAACGCTACTTTTAATCCTCATAAAACAATCTACTATTTTGTACTCATAGCTCTTAGACAGCTATTAGCTGTTTCAAGACTATAAAAACGCCAACGTCACATTTTCTCTCAAAATTAGCTGTTATAAATTATTCACGCTCTTCAAAAAAATAATAGCTAATGTAATTTATACTTTTAATGAGAGATCTAGTCATTAATAACTATTTTACAATTGTATCAATCTTATTTAAAAAAATAATTCAGTAAACTGCAACGTTGGCGTTTTTATAGTTTTGAAACGAATAATATTTCCCGGTTATCTCCAGCGTGTGGGAAACGAACTTTCCCGCACTGCGGTGTTTTTTACTTTGCAACAATGGCTAGGGAGATTTAGTAGGTTGGTATCGCTATCGTTGAAATGGACACAATTATTTTTTTACGATAAGTGACAGTTCATGTCAATTTTTTGTTTGTTTGACCTGTTACCAACCCATTAGTAAAAAAAAATAAATTATAAAAAATAATGATTTTTAATTTTTTTTTAAAGATTCGTTACAAAAAATATTGTACCTAACTTGTTTGGAAAACAAGGTGCTCATGTGGGAAATTGTATTTTCCAAACACATTAGGTAAATAACTATTTTGGCTGGGTGAGAAGACTCGAATGCACTATTACCATAGTATCTATTACCTACTGCCTGATTCGATTTAGACCCCCTTTTAAAGGTGGCTGCAAATGTACTAAACAAGCTGATATACGTATAGATTAATTGAGAATGCTCCAGGATCAAGCATTTTCATATTAGTAGGAAAAAACTATGAAAAACTTTCGAGTAGTTGCCGGTTGTTGCCCTTTTTCGTGGAAGTATTCAAAAATAGCGTCTTTATTGTTTCAAAATGTAATAGACATTACCTTTCTGGAGGATATCACGTATGAATGACTGATGTTCGTCTAAAATGGGACTGAAAAAGTGCATAGCCATATTGCTAAGACCTTCTTTTGTAAATTTAATCACCCGAAGTATATTTTTTAAACTAACGACATCAAACTATTCTGGGCTTTCTCTCTTGGTTACAGAGACAGATTGGTATAACATTTTGAAACACGAATTAAAAAAGAGCGTATAGGAACACAACTCTTGTACTTTTCGTTTAATTCACGAAATTTGGTGTAGTTATGGAAGTAAACATTTTTTGATTTGGATATTTGAACCGATACTTGCTAAAAATGCAGGTAGTTATTTCTTTTTTTTGCTCATTTTTGTAATATCAGTGTTTTGTAAACACACCCTGTCTATTCATAATTTTTTTTGAATGGAACTCCTCTTTTGTTGTGCAAACAAAATGTCCCTCTGTATTTAATTCCGCCTCTTGTTCCGCAAAATATCCAATTCGCTGCAATTAGCCGAACCAGGGCTTTGCTACGTGTCACTGTATTTTATTGCAGTTCCAATTAATTCGATAAGAGTAATCATCAAGGGTCCTGGCAGGTATGTATGAGTCATCCTTGTAAATATTGAAGCTAGCTGTTTAAACAACAAATCGAATTTGGGTAATCATATTGTAAGAGGGGAGCCTGAAATGTTGCCTTTGGGGTTAGCAGGTGGTTGTTCTCATAAAAGGGGAGACACAGACGGCAATTCCCTTACATGAGTAGGCTGGAACTTATGTGAGGGGCGGTGATGCCGCCATTACACCTGAAAGGTGCTACTAAATCCTTTTCCATATAAATTCTTAATCGCCCAATAAACAATACTACCGCAAAGCCCAATGGATTCTTGCCTACCGTTTAAATACTTAATACCGCAAAGATATAAACCGTGCTCAACGGCTGGAGATTAAAGTCATCAATCTGGAAATACGGGAAGAAAGTTAGGTACAGTCACCCAAAATGAAAATGACGCGTCCATAAACGAACGCCTACCGTGCAACCCCGATCCCTTGACCGCAACCAACCCCTGCTATAAATCATTAGAGATCGTAAACTAGTTTTGAGTCGAGTTCCACATTTCATTTATCGGCTTTTGAAATGTTTAAGGATTTCTTGATGGAAATTGTTGGTTATCCCAAATGTAAAATAATACAATTTTTAAGTTCTTCGCAACGCGATGTTTCGACACTTTGAGAGGTCAAAGAAAATCAATTTGTTTTTTGCAAATTTAATTTACTATTTAATTGATGCAAAATAAGTTAAACTAAGTTTATTATAATAAATAAACACTCCAAGTCTTATTGATTTTAGAATACCATTTCGAAATAATGAATAAAATTAAATATTATAAGTAGTTAAATTTTTACTGTTTTCTGCATTTGTTTAAATTTTAGAAGAACCCACAAAAAGATCACTAAAAATGTTTCCCTCTTTAAAATTGAATTACCACTAATTTTTGTTAATTATAACTTCTTTATCTTAAGATTTTCGTAGTCAATCGTGTCTTAATTAAGTATTTACTATTAAAATTAAAATGTCTTAATGCAATTGTATTTTAAATTTTAAACAAAGATGTTTCAAAAAATTGGAATAATCAGAATGAAAGTTATCAATGACGTTACGGCAATTCATTCATGGAAATACCCGAATGAAATTCTGACCATTACTGCAAATAAGGTTCACAGGAAATGACAAACAAACTCTTACCGCAGAGGATAACCAAAGGCCAAAATTTCAAGGAAAAAATTTTCAAATTCTTCATAACATAAACATTTATTAATTTTCTTAGAAGACATATGAGAAATAAAAAAAATGTCATCTTCGTCGCCACATTTCGTCACTTTGAGAGGTCAAAAAAATGTATTTTTTTTAATTTAATTTATTATATTTTTGTTGATGCAAAAAAAACAATGTTATAATACTATTTCCAATTCATGAATAAAATTAAATACTTATTATAAGTAGTTTAGTTATTTATTATACAACACGATAAAATTAGATTTTATTTTTGAGACCGGTTTCAATTTTTGGAATTTTAAGATTACAACTTATTTTCGTACTCAATCTTGTCTTAATTAAGTATTTACTATTAAAACAAAAATCCAATTGTATTTCAAATATCAAACAAAGACGTTTAAAAAAATTGGAATATTCAGAATAAAAGTTATCAATGGTAGTTACGGCAATTCATTCATTCATGGCATTGATTAATTATTAATCAGTTTGATTGGTCTATTCGCGTTGTTAGCTTTTAACAACGAATTAAAATGGAACTTTCTATAAACCGGCACTAGTAAACCAAAATGTTCACAAAAACGATTGTGCAATTAATAATTAAAACCATTAAGAGTGTAGACGTCTTTGCTCGAAATTTAAAATAACAATTGGATTTCGATATTTTTATTTTATCTTGTTTTATGCACAACTATTATTGCAATAAGTTTTATATTCTTAAGAAATAAACTATAAAGACGATCAAATTTTTAGTTACAGTTTGTGGCAATCAGATTTTAAGTATTATAATAATTATTTTGAATTGAAATAATTTTTGGACAATGGATATCAAAGTGATCGTTTCGCGATCGCATCACAATCCTCGAAATTTAGTTTAATGATAATTTAAACAAAATGAAATAAGAATCCATGTTTTGCCGTTTTTTATTATGCAGATTTTAATTGCACACTAAAACTTATTTTGCATCAACCAAATAATAAATTAAATTTGCAAACCAACTAACAATTTTATTTTTGTGACCTTCTCTCAAAGCGTCGAAACATCGCGTTGCGAAGAACTTAAAAATTGTATTATTTCACATTTGGGATAACCAACAATTTCCATCAAGAAATCCTTAAACATTTCAAAAGCCGATAAATGAAATGTGGAACTCGACTCAAAACTAGTTTACGATCTCTAATGATTTATAGCAGGGGTTGCACGGTAGGCGTTCGTTTATGGACGCGTCATTTTCATTTTGGGTGACTGTACCTGGTTGGGTGCAGGATTCTTGCACAGTTCGACTTTGTGTAATCCTGCCAAAGGATTCTTTGGAACTTGGTGAGGCGAGTGTGATAAATCATAGTCATCAAGAAAATCCCCATGATAAAACATACAGTAAGCTCGAAGATGAGGGCTGTTTACGGGTTTGCACAATGCTAATCTTTGTGAGTTTCAAATGTGGTACGAATTAACCTCACGACCCTCATGACATGTACAAAAATACTTATGCCTTCATCAGAAAAAAACATTTTTCAACGGATGCAAATGTTTGCTAAGCTCATCAGAGGAGCTTTTTATTTCGTCCTTTTGAAGTCGTTTACACTCCTTCTGTTTGAATTTTTTATAATAAACAATAAACATTTCCATTTTTATTCACACCTTTTGATTAAATATTACAATCAACGTGACAGGAACTACAGATCCGTCTGGACAAATGTCCTCAGAATGGAACAGTATGGCTTAGGTCACAGCTGCTTTTCCCCTCGCACCCACAACTTGTAGCCTTTAGGAATTAAGTCGGCGGAAATATTAAAATTTCTCCTTACTTCTCCAGACTCGAGTTTTGTTTTTCATTTAGTAATGTTACATTTTATCTTTGATGAAACTCGATGAAATAGGTTTTTGTTTGAGGGTCAACAGTACGAGCCCTCACGCAAGAAATAATCTGGGGTGTCCTATCTCATAGTGTCAGCCATGCTTTAGCACTTCGGAAATCGTATACACAGAAAATAATTCACGTATGTACACATTTAGGAACAAATTATTGCAATGTAAATATGTGCAGATTTCATTTTACTTTAGTTAGATTCACCAAAGCAGAAACGTAATCATTTCCTGTCACTATTGATCTTTTTGAGTCAGTATATGATGCTTTCAATTTATCAGTGGCATCGATTCAACCTCCCTTTTGTGCGTTCTGGGAGAATTTTAAGCAGATATTTTTGAATGCCTGGGTATATTAGACAACCTGCCAAAATAATACTTTTACAGAAAATGTAAAAATTTAAATCGGAAGATATGTATGCGTAAGAAAGGAAAACAAACAAAAAGTTTTTACGTATCAGCTCTTTAGCTTTAGCATTCAATAGACTACAAACAATACATATACAAATTGGCGCATAAGAATAATAAAAAAATCCCTTTCGATTATTCTTAGCACTATTACTAAAAAGTAAGGTGGAGAAGTTTTTCTCTTAATCTCTAAAAATATTTCTAATTGGTGATAGAACCAAGAAAGGGCCAAGTTCCTCTGTCACGTTAACGAAATTGAAAATTATTTATAATAATCATCAACATTAAATTTTCAAAATTGCCATTTTTATATCAGAAAGCTGAAAAATTGATCTGGCAACATAGTACGAAAAATTCCATAGTAACAATTGTAACTAGTCCACAACAATTAAAATAGAGGAAAACACTCAAGTACTGACAATAGTGCCAATTTTACCAATCAGTTTTGCCTTGATAACTTTGTTAAAAATGATAATGAATTTTTTATTACATTTTTCCAGAAATCTTACACCCTATTAAGCCTCAAGCCTTAAGCCTTTATTAAGCTACAAAAACACATGTTGAATTATGTTCTTTTTTAAAGTAGAGTTAATAAAGTTAAAAACACAAAAAGCAGCCAAATGACGTTGAGAATGGTGAGAACTTTACTGTACACACGCACATATGAAATATTTAATAAGCCTTTTATCCCTACAGTTGAACATTTTGGCATAATTTAATTCAAACGCAAAGTAAATCTATATAAATATTTTATTAGGTCAAAAGTTGCCTACCGTTTAGTGACAAAATTATAATCGAATTAGTAATTCTACTCAATTACTTGTATCTATAATTTATATTACAGTTCGGAAACATCGATAATTTTAGTCAAGTAAGTATAATTAAAGTGTAAATCATTTTATACGCAAACACAAAGTGTTCATTACTCCATAATTAGTTAGTCGATAGTTTTTGAACCATATAGATTTTCTCTGCATGAAAAATGTGTCTAAATAATAAATCACAACTGTTTTTAATCGCTGACAGCTTTTCATTACTGGTTTTGATAAAGTGTGGCTATACTGCACAATGTGATTCCAATTTACTACAAATTTAGACACTTGTGCAACACTAACCAATAATTTATTTATTCAAGTAAAATTAGGATGATTGCGTTGTTAATTGGTGTCGATTGAAAAATTACAATTTTTGTTAACTACTACTATTTAGTTATCACAAATGCGTGAATAAAAAGGCAATAAAAGAAACCATTAAACCCCAACTGCCGTCAAACATACCCCCAGTATCGATTTTCTTATTAGGGGACGACGAAGAACTTGTTAGTATTCGTACAGTTTGGAAGTTTACGATCCTGAAATTTGAACAACAAAATACCATACATAGCGATAGTCGATAATGTGCCTCGTTTCTGAAACTTATCTCAGGTGATGATCCTTCTCAATCCTCAAAGAAAGCAATATGGAAATCGCCCACGCCTCAAAAGCTACATAAAAACCATCCAAAACAAATCGAAAAGAAAATATTCAACGATTGACTAATTTCGCAAAATCGTCCAGTCAGTTTGGGTATAGAGTGCAGGTGCTAACGCAATTTCAAAGTTTCAAAGTATCCTCTGGGATAATGTCGTTGGCAAGAGGGTCTGTTAAAAAAAGGAGCACGTAGTTTTGCCTTGAGGGATGTTTCTTTTACTCATCTGATGTTTTAGAATAGAAAAGTCGCTCACAAATCTCCCAAAATTAAATTAAAATATTATGAAACGGTTTACGGAGTTTAATTAAGCTGAGTATTGCTTCCTGGAATATATCTTTAAAACCCGGCATGCTTTCAATAAGGAAAGTGCCGTCTGCAATTCAGTTGCCGTGTACTAACAATTTACTCGGATTAAAACTATTTTTATTTAGTTCAGTTAGTGGCTTGCAGCGATTTTGAGCTCTCATATTAGTTTTCAACAGTTCGTACTTGGTAGGTATTTCAAAAAAATATATTTTTAACTCCTAATGTTATGATAAAGTAGCAATTTTTTATTCAGAGTAGGTAAATATCATGCATATGAGTATGAGATATTCTTGCAGCAACATTGGCAAATATTATGGATTTCGAAAATGTCCAGATTATCCTTTTTGTGTTGGTATCCTTAAAAATAGAAAATCCCTTACCTACCCTTAAAATCAAAATCGTTGAAACACATCGTAGGTAATATTTTTTAAAAACTACTTCTTGATTAAACGTTATTGGTCAGTGTTGAATGCTTATCTCGCTTAATCAAATAGGTTTGGTTATTCAAAGATTTATTCAAAGCTTTTGCCGAGGCTTTTTACCTACAACATTTTAAATGTAAATCACAAACTTGTTTTCAATCACTAACAGCTCTTTATCACCACCGCAATATAAAGTTAGGTCATTTATGATTAATTAAAAGAAATAATTTTGTTGGTTTCATTTGAATCCTAAAAAATCTTTTTCCGACCTGGAAAATACTATTCCTCTGAACTCACTATTAAATCTCATCTCTCAACCCCTCTTTTTGGATTTGGCATTATCTTTTTACAGATCTTTGCCGAGTTGAGTTTTAGAAAGAGTTCTGATAACGAATTTATGGTGTCACAAAATATCCGACCGCACGACCTCAGTAATAATAAAGACGTAAGACTTATCCAAGGCTTTATCAAACTTATTAACAGGTTTTTATGATAGCAGAAACAAAAACTTTTTATAAGGACGTACTGCTTATATTCTAAATCGTGAAAGCTTTTTAAAGGCGCCAAAGCAGATTTGCGTTTTGAAGAAATCGATAACACGACTTGGCATTTGTACTGTTTGGGTTATAATAAGCTTTATTTATCCGCAAAGAAGCCATGAATGTATAATTGTAAAGATTAAAGCTTGGATAAGCTCTGTTAACATAGGGAGCTTTCGTTTCATAATTTCAGCCGTTTCGGCTGGCTAATTATGAAAATTTTAATGAAATAATATAAGTTAATGAAGTAGACATTATGAGGAGGGTCTGCACTAATAGATTGTTCGAAACAAACTCCACATTCATTATGCAAGAAAGTTCCAGCTTTAATAGGAATTACTCCAATAATTTCGGCCGTTAAGTTCCGTTACTTTTTCTTAATTGTACAAGGAAGGGTAGTTCTGGATTCAACATGTAATTTATTTCTCCTAGTTGCAAACTTGGTTATCGATTCTCATAGTCTGTTTTATTACGCCGAGAGTTAAAAAGCGACCACTGAGTGTAAATAATTTTTATATTACGGTGCAAAATCTCTATTTCGTGACGATTGGCAGTATTAAAAACTATTATTAAAGATCGTATTTTAGCAGGCAATCGATAACGGCAAGATTGAAACACGAAACAGCTTTGAAACCCTCTACCATTAATTAATATGTAGTTGGAGTGTTGAGTTCGAGATCTTTACGCTCATCTGCTGAACTTCCAACGAGTGTGTAATGGAATTTTAGGTAGATTGCTGCAACCTTTCGCTTAATTACCCCACTTTTCAAAGGAGCAAGTTGCTGGTGAAATAATTGAAACAATAAACTGACGTTACGTCATTTAATAAAAATGCCAGTTCAAATTCAAGTATAGATGCACAGTTTTTGAATAGATTAGGAAAATGAGCAGCGTCCGAAGCGCCAGTAGCCACACTTACTACTCCAACACGCGAGTAAGAAATGGAATATCTTGAATTTTAATTAAAATGTGGTTTCCAGTCTCATCTCAGCAATGACCAGGAACATCAGTCTCTTCCGCCCCTTCAAGTTATCCTCGAGGAAAAAAATCGTGTTATTGACAAGCTCAAAAAACAAGTCCACAATCAAAGAATCCAGCTCGAGTTTTACATCAAGAAGGAAATGAACAGTCCGCTTATGGTTGAATTTGCCAAAACAGTAAGCCGATTCAGAGCTTGTACAAATCCCCTAAAACGATATTTTAGTGCTTACCTGAACTCACGGACGATAATATGACCGTAGCTTTAGCTATGAACAAATTCTACAGAGAATTAGGAATGAAAAGCCGGATAATGGACCTTTATGACCGTGTTTGCAACATTGCTGGCCGAACGAATTGTATTATACAGACTCAGGAAGTTATTCTCAATGAAATCATCTCCAGTATGAAACAATACATGAGTCCAGCCGAAATAAAAAAATTCTTAGGGAACTTTGACATCAATACAAACTATATCGAGATATTTAACAGTCTGCTGGACACGACAATAACTTTAAAGAGTTCAATGAACAGCTTTAGGAAATGTTGTGATCGCTTGATCAACGCCGAAGAGAAACGTAACGAAATTGGTAAGTTGTATGTCACCAAGTGAATATTGTTGTCTACCCAAGTAGCACACACATTTTTTATTTGGTCACCAAAACGTTTTCGCAGCTATTTGGTCACCAAAACGTTTTCGCAGCAAAATGAACAGCCATTTAACTTTAACAGCTATCCACAGGAGCGCTTCTGTGACGTTGCACTGACCAATTTGGCGCACCATTTTTTGGCATTTACAGCTTTAAAACAGCCATCAATATTTGTTGAAATAAATTTGGCTGTGAGAATTGCAAAGTAGCAGCTTTTAAGCTTTTAAAGCTAACAAGGTAAAATGTAGGAAAAAAAACTAACTAGCCATAAAAACATCTTTTCAACATAATTTGCTCTTATGGCCAAATGGTCAAAATATTTGTTTATGGGGAGAAAATGGTTATATTGTAGATAAAGAAGAGCAAAAACTTGTAAATGCTGCTATGCATCCATCCAGAAAACTAAATAACTACAACATGGCTACACCAGATGTAAGACTCTGTTATAGCAATGGCGGATGATGTTACTTTTTTTGTGTTCTTGATAAATAATATTAGGCTTGATATTCAGTCCCAGTAATATAAAAGTTTGTGCGAACTGAGGTTTATTGACAAATACGCATAAAAAACATCCGAAAAAGTAATGCGCGTTCAGAATAACAGAAAATACAATAAATCTTTCATTGTTGCAATTTTTTAATACTTCTTTAAAAAAACATTTAATTTGAAAAAAAATGTTTACATCTTTAGTAACGTTGCACTTGTATATTGCGACGGTAAATTGAATAAATTTGCTAGAAATTTATTATTTGCTATTCTTTTTTAATATTAAAACAACATGGAGGATCTTTCGCTTTCATCCAACATGTCCTCCTGCTCCCTTGTACCGCCATTTAAAACTATGAGGCTGTGATGTAGAATAATATGCTAGTTTTCAGCTTAATTTTCCCTAAAATGTATTTTACAGCTATTTGACTGAAATCTGGCGGGCAGACCAAGAATGATACCTGCAGTTATCTCTTTCTAACTTTCTAATGTCTTACACTTTCTCTTTCTGTCTGCGCCTTTGGTTGTAAATTCCTCAAAATAGCGGGAAAGACCTGTGACAATGAGATGAGGCAGATGGCGCAAAAATTTAGGTATCGAAAGAACCGCATTGTATCGTTGTGTTAGAAAGAGATAACAATAAAACCACCCCAACGTGGCTGAATGACATGAAAAGTTACCAGATTTTAGTGACTTTCTTACTAACTCGATTTTGTTCTAATCCGCATTTATTTATTTTTGTCCTTTGTCTTCCAATGAACCACGAAACGATACAAATCAAATTTTCCACTTTCTTATACTGCCCAAAGGCAATTATATTTTGATATTTGATAAAAAAATTGGTACTAAAGTGTGCTTAATAATCTTATTATGCTGTAACCTACTTTGAGCTTCAACAAATTCCACAGCATCGGTTATGTCTATTGGCCACAAATTTCTTTGTACTTAATTTTTGTTAGGTAGCTATAAAATGTAGCAGTTAACTCGAAGCATATTAGCCTGCATAATTTATCAATAGCTAAAATGTTTAAACAGATCCGTAACGGTATATCACAGCGTATTGGCTTTCATTGCTTACTAACAGCTAATATAACGAAAATAAGGTTGTAATAAGACTGTAAGCAATATTTTGGTCAACAGACTTTTTAGATAAAATTAAGTATAAACAGCCATTTTGTTTACTAATTCTAAAATTTGGCTAAAATGCTGCAACACTGATAACGCAGCGTATTTGCTTTCATGACTTATTAACAGCCAAAAAATTTTCACAGCTATAGAACTGTAATATGGTTGCAATAAGGTTTAGGAAATCTAAGCAAATGTCTCAAAATCAGCTATTTGGCTGTAGCTGTATGTTGGCATTTTTTTGCTGGAATCGATATTTTCTGGCTTTACTAAATGGATCATTAGGCTTTTGCTGTTAACTGGCTTTTATTCCTTTGATGACACTATCCAACTTAAAAATGGAAGATAATGCTGTGGCTGCATTTTGGCTTAGACATGAGTTGAAATTGTATGATTTACAGCAATAAGGTAATTCGCAGCAAAGAAAGACATTTGATTCGGTTTTGATGACGTTTTCATGACTATCTTTTGGCTGAAATTGCCAAATGGTTGAAGCTGTGCTACTTGAGATATTATTATTTGAATTACAGTGGAGCAGGTTTACTCTCTACCTCAAGATGAGCGCACTATCTGTAACTACTTAGTCAACGTGCAGATGGAAAAATTCGAGTTGGAAAACTTGGTAAAACAACTCTCCAAAAAACATAAAACACTGGACCCCACTGTCGATGAGATCGACATAATCGAGAATAACCTCAAGCTCCTTCATGACAATTTCGACAGTTTGCAAGAACAAGACGAAACTGGTGGGTCTCCCCTTCATAAAGTTCTCCTTTCACCTAAACCAAAAACTTACAGATTATTGTGTCACAAAAATGTTGGAAAAGGTCTACTCTCAAGCAATGTCCCTCTTGTCACTCTCCCGCGAACAGCGCGAGAAATACAACAAAGAAGTGGATCAACTCAAGGAGGAGAACGAGAAACTCCGGGAAATAATCCAACACATTGACAACAGAAGCTCGGCCGGAAAATGCGTAACAACCGATTTGAACGACATCGAAAAGCTACACAACGTCATCAAGAAAACTATAAGTGAGGCCCGCAAGTTCGAGAAAACGAAAACAGAAGAGCTGAAACAAAAGTCACAAGAGTGTGAGGATTTGAAAAAGAAGTTGAGCGAAGTGGTGATGCAAAAGAGGCAGCTGCAGACGCTTCTGGATTCGGAAAGTACTGAAGAAAATGAGGTAGTTTGTTATCGGTTTGAATAAAGAGGTTAAGCAATTTAATTGTAGTTCATACTGGAGCATGAGAGCCCAAGTCTTTCGTATAAAGCGCAAGTGGAAAATCTGCAAACGATTTGTGGGCGTACAGTGTGTGATGGGAAAATTTAGTGTTTGTTTGTTAAATAAATTTTGTCAAAAAAAAGCATTAATTAAACATATAAAGTGCTCGTTTTATGATCAGTGCCATGAACGATTACTGTGTTTGATTTAGCAGGCCCTGAGCTTAAAGTCTGCATGCGAATGTCCGAGAAAGGTCCAGTCTTAAGACGATTTTCCGAAAACGAAAATGCCCAAGAATCTGGAAGTAATTAATTAATTGTGCTTTTATAACGCGAGCTACATTTAAATACCATATTGCGTACACTGATCTTGTTTGCCTAAACCTTTGGGTTTACATACGAGTCTTCTTATTATACACGGATTTCCCAAAATAATTCCACACCAAAAAGCCCCAACGATCCAAAAAATGCATGTGGTAAAGCCGGCTTGTGGTGGAAGGGTCATAGTTAAAATTTGAGGTGAAATTTCAGACCCGCAAAATGTGTGTGCAAGTTGCTCATCAAGCACATCTCTCCACTTTTCATTAGTGCAATCCCAAGGATTGTTTGTGGCTATCAGCGTGAAATTGTTATCTTTTTTCAGCTTATTTACCACACTCACTGGCAAATATCTCATCTGATTGTTTGAGATATCAAAAACTGCGAGCTCCGGCAAATAATCGATATCAAAATCGTCAATATCACTTAATATGTTATAAGAGACAACGAATTTCCATAATTTGCTCCCAGGCCTGAATATTTTCTCGCTCAATTTCGAGATAAGATTTTTCGACATGTTAAGTTTGGTGAGTTGTGGCAAATCGTAAAAAGCTCCATCGGCGATCGAATTCAGTCGAGAGTTTACTATATTCAACTCTTCAAGTTTCTGATACTTGTTAAAAGTTTCTCTCTTTATCATCAACAAGTCGCTATTGGCTAGGTTCAGCCTGGTAATATTTTCATAAGTTGGACAAGTAATCGCGAGACTGCTGGAAAAACGTTTTCTGTCGAATTTACGATGAAAGAAAATCAATTATCGCTCACCAATCCACGAAGAGTATGGTAATGAAATATTGAAAATATGGCATCGTTTGACGTTTGACAAAGCACCCTCAATATCAAATGTCACGTACGATTTAAGCCAATCTGATTTTTTGTCTCCATTCCTTTTTCTAAAATCGCATTTCTACTCAGACTGAGAATTTACCAAGTGAAACGGACACTTTTTATGATTACGCGCTTTGGGATAGCTTTTTGTCGAATGGATGATACGGACACCTTACAAAGAATTTTATCCAAACTTTGCTCGTATCGACACCCATTATACCAAAAAGTTTCAAATTGAAAAGTGACCTTTCATCGAACCGCTCTGATAGGCATTTAATTGAAACTGGAGAGCATCGAATCAAAGTACCAGAATCGACAAATGTTCCCCTTGTAACACAAGTTAGAAGCCAAAACTTTTCTAAAAAAACTACGATTTTAAAAGAGATTTATTACAATTTACGTGCAGAAACAGTGTTCTACACAAAAACGGGAAACAGTCTCAAGCTACACAAGTGAATTAATATTTAAATTCGATCAACTTGGAGCAACAATTCGAGTGATTTTAAAATAGCGAAAGATTCTTAAAAAATGAATTTGAAGACATCGAGACAAATTTCGCAATTGATAAGGTGCTGCACTTTCCCCCTAATTTCCCACTTCTCTCATTTTCAAAGATTCTCGGATGGAGATGAGCAACTTCCTTAGGGTAGATTTGGAAGGTTTACTGTCTAAAAGCTGTTTAATTGTTGAGGCTTGGTGTCTATTGTCCATTTTTCTGTTTCAAATGCGTAATCTCACCAGAAACTCTGACTTTATTAACTTAAATAGAATTACTGACAATGAAGACTTTGAACCACACGAATTAAACAAGAGAAGTGTGATTAATCATTGGAAGTTTAAACCAATCACAAAACGTGTTAATAATTAATTAAAGCAAGTTAACATCACGATTCATAATTATATTATCTTGGAATTAGTTAAGAATTCAATTATATACAACGTTATTTAAGCGTCAATAACTATTAAATTGGTAGAGCACGAAAATTTAATACATTCAGAAATTGGTTATCAAGATTTATGGATGCTGTAGACAGCTTATTGTTGGTTTCTTTTATGTTTTCTCAAGACATGTCGTTAAAGTCGCTTCTTAATTAAAATTCAGAGTCTATTCCGAAAAAGGAAACCGAGACCTAGGCCATAAAAAGCGTTTTTCTCGAAGAAAATTTAGAACGTTGTTCCTGCAGTATTATCGCCTTCGAATCGTTTGAGGATGATTACGGGAGCAAGTGGAAAGATCCCCAAATGCGATATTTCAAGAATTCTCCCGTTTAGTGGCCCATTTCAATCCCTTTGTCGTTTCAAATTGAAAACAGACGATACAGAACAAAATCTCTTAATATCGTTGGCCCAAATCTTTAACTCTACCAGCTTACAAGAAAAAAGAAGTCAAAATTTGACATATTGATTGATTAATCGTCAGTGATCATTATTGAAGTTAAGATAGGGAGTTAATTGAAGAACTCCGAATTTGTAAAAAAATGTTTTTAAGTCGTTTCGAGTTTACCTTAACTCTTATTCATAACTAAATAAAAAAAGATATTACACCAGTCACTATAAAAGACAGTTATAAAAGATATAAATTTACCTCAAAAATTTTTTCAAATGTTAGTAATTGTTTTTTGTTCTTTAATAATGTTATTAGAAATAAGACGACATAGGCATGGATGTTTTTATTAACAAATATAAACAACAATACAGGGTGTCCCTTTTTCGAGCTCCACCATGGGGATCTCCGTTATTATAAGAAATACGAGGTCGGTTAAATTATGGCAAAGTAGCGCATTTTTATGCTGAACAATTATCTGAAAGAAAATGTGATGTGTCATTTTCAGTTTTTGAATTATTGGAAAAAAAACGGAAATTTGTAATTCTTGTTTTTATTTTTTCAAACGAAAACCAAAAGAACTAGACATTTTTAACTAGGACATTTTTCAGGCACTTTTTTACAAGGAATGTAAATTTGTCATCGTGTTTTCCAAGGTGTTCTTGATGTCAGAGTTACAATACTCAACTTTGGTTTTTCTTATGGAAGCCATTTTTGTTTTATGTATTTTGAAAAAGTGTTTTTATTCCTGATTACAACGATGTATCACATGATATGATCGAATCTTACATGCTGATCAAAATGGAGAAAAAAGCGTTTTTGCGAAGAGTGCTTTGGAAAAAACCTCAACAATTTCGTTTTTAAACAAACTAGATTTTTAGAGGTTAAATTGAATTTGGATCTGGAAGGTTTACATTTCCGCCATGCTTACTTATTTAAAAATTAAACGACATGATAAGCTAAAATTTTATTCTTCACAAAACAAAACAAGACAAAGTTATAAAAATTCTGCTCGCATATTTAAAAGAACTGTCAAAATTTAGTTTGTTAAACAACATTTTTGACGTTTTTCCCAAAAGCACTCTTTCCAAAAACGCTTTTTCCTTAAATCTAATCCGCATGTAAAATCCGAAAAAAAAAACAAAAAGAGTTTTCAAAATTACAAATGTCAAATATGACGTCCATAAGAAAAACCAACGTTGAGTGTTGTAAAAAGCGATGACAGATTTAGATTTCTTGTAAAAAAGTGCCTGAAGAATGTCGTACTTAAAAACGTCAAGTTCTTTTGGTTTTCGCTTAAAAAAATAAAAACAAAAATTTAAAAAAAAAGATTTTTCTCAATAATTCAACAACTGAAAACGACACTTTAAATTTTCTTTCAGATAATTGTTTAGCATAAAAATGCGCAACTTTGCCCTAATTTCACCGACCTCGTATTTCTTATAATAACTGAGATCCCCATGGTGGAGGTCGAAAAACGGACACCCTGTATAATTATTACTTGTAACAAATAGAAAAACCACCATTTAAGGGTGAATTGATGGTTGCAGACTCCATTTAATAAATTTTCTTCCATCTTCTAGTATACGTACAGTTAAGATCAAAAAGAATGATGCCCCTAAGATCGCAGCCACAAATCTTGTGTACGTTTGACTAGTTTATAAACCAGCTAAATATTGTGTAAACATTTGTTGAAATTTATGACCTAAAAGATTTAGTCGGACTTTCGCTATCCGGCTCGGTTGGTAAGGGTGTCATTCTTTTTGATCGTGACTGTACCATCAAAAACCTCTTAAATGGCGAATTTTCTTACAGGGTCCATCAGATTCTAGTTGTAAGTAATTAACTAATTATAAACTAATACACTATTTTAGATTTTCATAATGAATAATTTTTGTATACAGGATGTAAGCGAAATAAGTACATTAACTTTAACCAGTGGTAGAATTCATCAAGACAAACACTTTTTCTATGTACCATTTTTTCAAAATCGCATTTTTTTAAATCATTTTTCCCCCCTACAAATTGACGAGCCTTTTATGAAATGCTCCAACAAAGAAAAGTAACAATAAATAATAGCCGCAACCAAGGTAACCGTTTCAAACGGTAATCTTGTCGACTAGGTAACTTTGCTTCCAGTGGCGTGTAAGAAAATTCTGTAAGATTTTGAAATAATCTTAACTCAAAAACTAAAACGTTTTGAAAAAAAAGTTATTAGGAAAAATTGTTTGTCTTGACGAGTTCTATTCCCAGTTAAAATTAATGTACTTATTTCATTTACAGCCTGTATATCCATACCTACCAATTTTAACTTTTTTGAGGTAAATTTATATCTTTTATAAGAAAATAACTGTCTTAGTAACTGGTGTAATATCTTTTTCGTTAGTTAGTTAGTCATGAAGATAATGGTAAAAGGACAGTGTTTCAACTCCCCCCCCTTCCCTACGCCAAAATTCAACTGGGACTTGAGAAAATTTTGGGACCATTTGAAAGTGTTTCTGGTAGATGGCGCTATTTTGTTGACACTTATAAAAAATTGCCCACGTTCCGTAAATAAAATCAGAGTTTAAAATTGTAAAACTCAAAACAGCAAGTGCACTGGTAATACAATTGGCATTATCAATAATTTTTTTTCATATTTGAGTTGTGAGAATGTCACAGCGACCTCATGCGTCAGGTTTCCGAAATGGTCCCACAATCAAAGAAAGTTATAAAAAACGGTACAAATAAAATACTTTAACTACGTACGCAATCCTTTGGCACTTTAATGTAAGAAAATTACCAAACAAATATTTCAAATAAAGATTTTCGTTTTTTTTTTTTGTATTTGTGGTGGCGGCATCTACCAACAGTTTTCTGAAATGGTCCCATCTTTGTGCTGTGCCTAAGTTGACAGATTTAGGGGGGAGTTCAGACACTGTAAGTCTTACATTACCGTCATGAATAAGAGTTAACTTCTTCAATTAACTCCCTGTCTTAACCTCAAGAAGTCAAAATGTTAGAGGTTTTCAATCAACTGCAAATTTATTCAATCGCCTGCTAATTGCTCTATTTTGTTAATCTTGATGACATTCCCTAATAAGCGGCTATTTGTACGTCGACTTCAAGTGTCGTAAATTAATTTAGTCGATGAGATAAGGCCACACATTAAAATAATAGCCATGCGCAGGTTCTCCTGCAATAAAAGTTAATTACCTCTTTCATCAGGCCTTTTCCGACATGCGGAGGGTGTCTCGTAATTAAAACAAGTCTCGAATTCTAGATTGAACGTTTATTCTTCGATTTAAAAACACAAAAACGAACTCACACATGAAAAATCGTCCATTAACAAAACCTGTGAT
This sequence comes from Tribolium freemani, assembly GCA_939628115.1. Taxonomy (NCBI): domain Eukaryota; kingdom Metazoa; phylum Arthropoda; class Insecta; order Coleoptera; family Tenebrionidae; genus Tribolium; species Tribolium freemani. The sequence continues at coordinate 1,558,244 of OW626785.1, read as the reverse complement.
GAGTAATGTCACCAATCACGGAATGTAAAAATATACGCGGCGATTAATTATTTTTATTAACTCAGTCGGAAAGGTTAAATAGGGAGGGTAATGAGTCAAATTGCGTTATTTATAACAGTGCCGCGTTCCTACTCATTTATCTTCGCCAAAATGTCATTCTCTCTGTAGAGGTAATAGTCCTGCTTTTCGTCATATCGAACCTTCGTTCCTCCATAATCCGGAAGTAAAACAACATCGCCCACTTTAAGACAGCAGGGCACACACTTGCCTTGGTTATTGATGGTGCCCGGACCCACGGCAACGACTTTGCCCTTTGAAATTTTCTTCCTCCATCCTTCGGGAATCACAACACCGCCTTTGGTCTTGGATGCGGGATCGACTTTTTTAATCAGAATGCGGTTTAGGAGAGGCACAACGTGTTTTGACATTTTGTTAAAAGAATAAAAAATTCTATTGAGATGTCAAATGCCCAGACACGTTGATATAGTAATTGCTTATCGATTGGACTCTTTTTACGGTTTATTGGTATTTACGGGGGGCGGAGATTAAAGATCTGAATTGTGAAGGCACGAAAGCTTTTGCATTTATTGGACTTGATGGAAATATTTCCTCTCTCTATATTCTACTACTCGCAGATACTTTGAAACACAGAAAAACAATGCAAAACTTAGTGTAACAAAAAGTAGAAACACAAAATTTTATTGTGAACTTTAAAACCGTGACCCAATGCAAACCTGAGTAAATTTTGCTTGTTCTCAACTCATTCCCTGTTTAACACTCTTGTGGATGTAATTTTCAAAAATCCTGAAACACATTTTCTTTATTTTTAATCGGAAGTCCAAATGCCAATTTTCTTGGTTATGACTTCAAAAATGCAGAAGTTTTGCGTTGAACTCTTTTGAGGGTGGAATTTCTAAAAATCCTGAAATATACGCCTCTTCTTTTTTAACCGAATGTCTAAGATATCAATTGATAACTTCAACAATAAAAATTTTTTTATATGTATAACTTCAACAATGAAGGATTTTTTGTTTAACCCCCTTGGAGTGGAGTTTTCAACAAACCTGAAATACGCGTTTTTTATATTTCGACGAATGCCCAAATACCAATTCTCTTGGTTATAACTTCGAAAATGACATTTTTATATTCAACCCTCTTGGGGATGGAACTTTCAAAATCCAGAAACACGTCTTTTTTCATTTTTAACCGAAAGATCAAATACCATTTTTCATTAATATAGCTTCAAAAATGACGATTTTTTATGTTTAACCCTCTTTTGGGGTGGAATTTCTAAAAATAATAAAATACCTGTTTCTTTATTTTCCACCGAATGCCCAAATACCAATTTTTATAAATATAAGTTCAAAAATAAAAAAATTTTATATTTAACCCCCTTAGGTGGTGTAAATTCCAAATGTTCTTAAATACACGTTTTTCATCTTTAACCGAAAGCTCAAGTACCATTTGCATGGATACAAATTAAAAATGACGAATTTTTATACAAATTCTAACCCGTGTTCAACCCCCTTGGGGTTGGTATTTCCAACTAAAACACGTGTTTCTTCACTTTTCACTGAAAGCCCAAATACCAGCTTCAATTAATGTAAATTCAAAAGTTACGAATGTTTATACAAATTTTATTACGCCATTTAACCCTCTTAGGGGTTGATTTTTCGAAAATCTGGAAACACCTGTTTCTTCATTTTTAACCAAAAGCCCAAATACTAATTTTCAAGGATGTAAGTTCAATGTAACTTTAAAAATGACAGATTTTCTAAACTCTAATTCTAAATTCAACTCTCCATTTAACCCCTTTAGGGGTTGATTTTCAAAAAATCCTGAAACACGTCTTTCTTTATTTTTCACCGAAAGCCCAAATACTAATTTTCAAAGATATGACTTAAAAAATGACGGATTTTTTATTCAAATTTTAACACCCTATTTAACCCTCTTAGGGGGTGATTTTCGAAAAATCCTTTCTTAGTACACCCCTACGTTACAAAAGCTATCTACTGGAAAAATTTCAAGTTTCTATCCTTAGCCGTCTAGGCTGTGCGTTGATTGGTCAGTCAGGCCAAGCAATTTTATATATATAGATTTCCAAATTTTCTGTTGGAAATTGTAAAATATGGGGAAAATAAATTACCAGGTTTGTTGGAGTAAGTTTTGCAATATTCAAGACAATAAATTTTGAATTTACCAAGAAGTTATAATCCCCATGTAATTATTAAACCTAACAAACCAAAGGATTAACTGAAATTATTTACTGGATAGTCACAGTTTCCTGCTCCCATTTGCGTGAATATGAGTCTTGCTTAATGGGGCTTTGTTTATTAATTATAAACTGCAATCGAATCTATTAAAACAATACATTTTAAATTACCTTGCTTTGTGTACTTGTTACTGTTTGTTATTTTAAATTTAAAATTTAATTTCAAATGCAAAATGTGAAAAAAACAACACAATTTAATTTTGCATTGTATTGTAAAAAAAACGATTCGATTCTAGTCCAGATAGTATGTATAGCTTGCGCTTTGTACAAACTACAGGGATAAAAAAAATATTAGATAAATCAAAAAAAAACTTTGTGACCAAAAGCTGTTATGATATTTGTAATAAAAAATAAATAAAGCCAATAATTAAAAAATATAAAAAATGCTTTAGCTTTGAAGCTTTAGTGCTCTCAAAATTTAATTTTTGTGATTCGGTTATAGATTCTGTATTGATGCAACTGACAACAGTCACAAAATACACTGAATGCAGCTAATTGAAAACTCGCCTGTTTACGTTTAATTTTTGGCATTCGTAAAATACTAGACATTTATCATAAACATAATGAATTTGGATGGTTAATATGCATAAAAAATCGCCGGTTTCTTTATGCAACTTTATTTTTCCATAAAATTACGAGTAAGTATTTTTTAAAACATTGTGGTGCAAATAGCGTACTCTTGGCATTAACTTTTATATGAGTTGTCATAGTTACAGGTTAGTCATTTGCACCACAATGGTTTTTATGAAAGTGAACCGAAAGTATCTATTTGTATACCAAAAATTGGATTACCAAATTAGCTACCCTTTTATTCCTTCGTATACGATAAAATGTTATTTTATCCACTGTTTCCTTCAACGAAATTTTAACGTCTAGAGAAATATGGTTCACAACCATTGTTGCTTTTCTGTTTTTGACGTTTTTTTTCATTCTCGAATTTTTTTACGTTTATAACTGCCAATCAAAATAATTCAGTCGAAATAATGAAGGATGGAATAAAATTTTGTATTGTACACAACGATAAAATTCACCATTACCTTCTCAACCGCTCTCGAACATGAAATAAAATTGTATCGTCTTGTAGGTATAATAAATAATTATTGCATATTGATATAGTTATTTACCTAACGTGTTTGGAAATTGCTTTCCAAACAAGTTAGGTACCTACAATATTTTTTGTAACGAATCTCTCTCAAAAAAAAAATTAATATTTTTTACAATTTACTTTTTTTTTGCTAATGGGTTGCTAACAGGTCAAACAATCAAAAAATTGACATGAACTGTCACTTGTCGTAAAAAAAATAATCGTTTCCATCTCAACGATAGTGATACCAACCTACTAAATGTCCCTAGCCATTGTTGCAAAGTAAAAATCACCGCAGTGCGGGAAAGTTCGTTTCCCACACGCTGGAGATAACCCCGAAATGTCCAAAAGATATGAGTACAAAAAAATACTATTTTCCGTTATTTATTTTGGTCATAACCTTCACGATACCTTGTCACATAGCTTCCTTGATCAATGAAAGGGGTTTCAGGTTCAAAGCTTTTCGATTTTTTGAATTCGTACCCATCAGTTGGTTCTTCTTCAATGTATTTAATTTGCGTTATCGACTCGCGGAAATAATACACTTTGACTGTGTCCTTGTAAATTAACAGTTTCTATTAATTAAATTTATTATGTCCTTTTTTGAATTTTCTTTCAATCTAAGTGTTTGGAATCATGGCAAGCCCTAATAAATCACTACAAAATTAATTTTCCAACTCGGGTGAACATTTTAGGATTTAGTTTCGACCAGTTTTCAGCGTTCAAACAAATTTGCCTGGCAAGCCTCTGTGAAGTAATACGACAAAAAACGAGCACTTATGATATTGCTTTTGAATATTTAAAACGCGCCAAGTCGTATGCATATTAAAAAGTCAAATGGAAAATTCGAGTCGGGATTTATCTAATTGATATTTGTGTGTCGTTCGTGTAACACAAAGTCCTGAATAAGCCCTGCATTTACTGCAGCAGTGGTGAATAGCTGGCCAACTCTCAAATCCAGGATATTATACCCAAATTTAATTTATCTGATACTGTCCTGTAAACCTGTCATGTGCATCCAGCTGGAAGTGTTATTTCAACTTTTCAGCGTTGGCAATTTCGTGTACATTTATCAGAAAGGAAGTCAATTTTTGGATTTCCTGTTATCGGAGATTTATCCAGAACCCTAAGACGAGTTCCTGGAATAGCAGCAAACTTACAATTAGTGCGCTGTCCAGGGACCAGTAACCAGATATCGAAGGAAAAAGTAACCCGTTTTATGTAAGTTCCCGGCTTTTGAGCCAATTAATATCGAATAAAATGAAGCTGAAATTCGTGATTTGCTAGTGCCATTCTACGCGTTTTCTCATTGTGTGCGTGCGGATTTGCCGCATAAATAATACAAGAACGTAGGTAAAGGAGTGAATTAATGTCAGTCACACACATACAGCAGGAAATGGACCATTTATGAATATATACTCGCTTATTTAAATGTTGGATGTGTTCGCACAATGCGTTTATAGTAATGAAAGCGGTTTAAGCAATTATTGCACAACGGGTAATTGTTATGTTGCGAAAAAGGCACCTTGTGGCTGCTTACGCTGAATTTCTTACTTGCCAACGGAAATTACCCCACTTTAAACCTTATACGATCATGCTATTTGCCACTTTTTAGCATAATCGTGCTAATGCTAAGCGAAAAGCGTCCTGCCTTAAATTGCTTCAAACGCATTGTTTGTCACAGGTCATTAGTCAATGTTGACTTTTCATGACGTTATCAAGGCTCTCCCTAACGCGGGTTTCCGGAAAAGCAACAAACTCACAAAATAAATAAGATATTTGTTTTTATTTTACAGTTTTGCTTTTTGCAAAGCTTAATTTTTACCCGAAATAAGTTGCTAACTTCTAGCAACATACCTACGATTATTATTATTTTTTTAATGGGTAAAAACTAGATAAATTTGTTGTTAACTTGTGGACAATGAGAGTGGTGTAGATTGTACCTGCTGTTATAAAATTGCAAATTTTGGAGAACTTCTTTGTATAAATAATTGAATTCGCTCATAAATTGGTGTAGTAGAGTAATACATATTTTATTTTAATCATTTTGTTGGAAATTTATTACGCTAAAGAAGCAATTTGCACAACCATCAATTCTTAATTAAGAAACAAAATTTATTCCTGTGTAATTATTTACTTCTTGACGTTTAAATTGGATCTCAAATAATGGATTTACTCCTCATTTCATAATAAATTCAGAACTGTCAGTTGTAAAGTAAAACAAAAGATTTAAGATTTTAATTTTTTTAATAAAAAAGCTAGAACTTGTAAACCTCGTATTGTTTTGAATCTCTTTTAATTTATGCTATTTTCTATTCCTTTTTATTCATAGTGGATATTAGTGCAAAATTAATTTTAATTAGTTTTCCGTTTTATAATTTTACTTAAGTGAATTTGCATTTTAGAAAGACAGTAAGCGAAGAAAACTGCCGAAGGCAAAAAGCGAAAAAGCTCTACCCTTCCACTGTAATTTAATACTAGAAATTTGCGTTTTATTTGTTTTTGGTAACGAGGACTGCTTAACGGGTCGCTTCGATAAAAATTCTAATTACGTGAGTGTTTTCTGTTAATTAAAGTGTACAAATGAAAAAATTAATGATAAAGTAGGTGCGAGACTAACAGTTTAACAGTTTTCTAAAATCTACTAAATTCTCTCTACGGAATATTAATTATAGTAAACAAAGAGTTAAATTAAAAAATTATAAACTTTGTGAACCCAATTAATTTTAGAAAAAATCCTTGGTTGTGGTTTCAATCTACTCTAAACTTCATTAGATAAGTTCATTTCTCTGGGGCTTCTTGCTGAAGTTAGATCGCTTGACCATTCTCTTTATCCCTGCCCTTTGAGCAAGCTTATGTGCATATTACAAACAAGCTAAACCTTTGCGGGTCCCTTTCCCATGTTTACTTCAATATTCACTGTTTGCTTACTGAAACAACTTTTTGGGCTCAGTTTCTAAAAACTGACCAAATATGAAACACACCTGGAATAAACGTATCATTAATTTTGCAGATAACTGTACTTTGCATTACACCGAGAGCAGGAAATAAGAACAAAACGAGTGTTTTCATTTCGATTTCGCAACTCCCTTTTATTTGTTATTTTTACTCCCTTATTTTAAGGGTGGCATTTCGCACTGTATGATTTATGTGGGTGGTTCACTCGCGTATCTTTATTCATAACTGTCATATCCTTGTCCTTTATTTTCATTTCACTTGTATACGTCCGAATTTATATTCATACACCAACTGCTACTTTTTCATTCAATTCGACAAAAATTTATAAGTCTAGTCAATGCGCTCGCATTTTAATTAATTAAAAACGAAATTTGATTGAAAAATGTGCAGTTATTGTTTTTTTATTCCAAAAATTATTTTTCGACATGTTATTTGATTAAAATTTAAATTACCTTGGCCTGTATGTAGATATAACTTTATCGAAGAGGGTTGAAAGGAAGTGATGTATGCAGAAAAATCATATTGGCAGTATTGACTGAAAGGCAAGACTATTAGGGATTCTTTAATTTCTTCTTCGGTCTTCGGTGATGTTCAAAATTATTATTTACTGAATTTTAATTTCAAATATAAAAAAAATTTACTCAATGCCTGTAATGAGAATACTTTACTGGCAAGGTAATATCGGATTTCTACTTTAAAAGAATGAAATTTCATTCAAAGATTAGTTGTGGAATTAAGATCAAATGACCGAAATCTGTACTTAGAAGAACTCTCTCCAATTTAGCAAAAATTCAACGTCACAATATCTTGCATAATAACTTGCATAGAACTAAGGTAACATATTCGAAAATGCACTTTCTCCAAAATTCAAAATTGCGATATTAAAACAAAGTTTTACTCGAAAATATTCTCTCTGGAAATTGAAATTGTTCTTTTCCATTATTTCCTTGCCCCCAACGGGATTTCTGTTCTTCGGGCAATAATTACAAAGTTATAAACTCATCCAAGTCCCCGAGGACAAACAGTTTTTCACTCAGATTAAATGAGGAGTGATTATTTTTAAGTGACAAGCATACAATCGGTGACAGTATGTACTAGGTATGTCGTGATTTAATCAACTCTTCAGCCCAAAGCTAACTATTTACAATCATGAAACAGATTATGTATATTGAAAATAATATTAAAATGAGGATCATTAAGCTTAATGGTTATTTGCCTTATGTATGTTATAAATTGAGGCATACTTTATGCTATCGATTGCTTAGGTCGGGGTTACCACGAATATTAACTTGATCAAACATACCGTAAAAATAAAAAAATATGGAATAGATCGAGACATGAGATAGGAACATGTGAAACGTTTCGTTAGTATTTCCCATAATATTTTTGTTACATAATACGTAATCTTGTCTCTTTTGTTGCACAAACCTTCAAGGTAAAAATTCCGTAAAGCTTCTTTATTTACTACTTAGTAACTCAACTATTTCATAGTCCACTGCTTGTGTGTTACTTTCAGACATTCCATTTTAATGGGCAAATTTTTGCATTTTATTTTCAAGTTTTTACGAATAGTATCAGTAGAAGTGAATACAATTAGAGCCACATTTTTAAAATTTGGAATACGAGCAGGAAAAAATTATATAAAAAAATGTTTTTAAAAAAGCTTTTAAAAGATGCACTAAAAAGTAAATAATAATGTATTTCAATCACAGGAGATTTTTTCTTACAGGTTAAAATTGTAAAATTTATAAAAGCTTTGGGAGTTGTCAACTGAATAAAGTAATTCTGTAATGCCGTAGTTTTATAACTCCCAAAGCTTTTATAAATATTTGAATTTTAACCTGGAAGAAAAAATATTCTCCTGTGAGAATAAAAGCTTTTTTTAAAAAACAATTTTTTATATATTTTTATTTTTTGCTTTTTAGTCTTTATGTATTGCATAGATTTATTGTTATTACACATACACATACCGTCTATGTCGGTATAAGTTACGGTATGTACAAATCGAGAACCCCTTTGTAAACATAACCTAAAATTTTAAAACCCCATTTAACACCTTTAGGGGGTAATTAACTATATAGAATTGCATTGTCACGCAGATTAAGTAAGTATGCAAAATTTCAATTCAGTGGGACAACGAGAACCCTTTCAAATTTGGCTCCGAAAAAATAACCGACAGACAGATAACATTGTGAGTTAAATACAAGCTTTTAAAAAGAAATACAAATTGATGATGGACGGAACACAAAAAAGACCTCACATTTTTACACTTTTTTAACTAATTCAAACAACTATTTTTGATTTGTTTGACCTGTTGAAACTTTTGAAGTCACAAAACCGAAGAATAAGGCAATGTGCAACGATTTCTGATTAATTTACTTTTTGTGTACAAATGACGGACGGGACAAAAAAATCTAGTGTGTGAAAATAGCCCTAAAGAATTTATTCAGGCAGATTTTAATTACTAAAGACTTTAAAAATATCAAAATTTGACAGTGGAAATTAAAAATTCTTGGTTTTGTTTAACAACATTTTGTGTTTGCGATAACGGACGGGACAGCAAAAGTTATAAAGATAAAAAAGTAATATTACTAATCAATTTACTTACCGATTTCTATTTTCTAAACTACCAGGAACTAGAAAAATTCTCTTCAGAAAATATTCAACGGTTGTAGTACGTCTGTATTTTATGTTACCGACTACAAGGCAATGTAATGTAAGTTTTAGAATTCAATGAATTATTTCATTTAAATGATTATCCTCTCTCAAAAACTCTTTTGTCTCAAAATACATTAAATATAAACCGAATCGTGTATTTTGAAAGATTACTAAAATCATTTTGAAATTTCGGTGTCAGGTTGCATTTTTCCTGAAATGGCTGTTTTATATCCAAACGTACATGGTGTTAAAGATTTTAGAAAAAGAAGTTACAGTATTGGCTGAACACCAATTCGTGATGTAGTTTTATGTTCTTTGCACTGTTTGATTGCATCGACTGTAGTGTGAGGTGTAGTTGACTTCAAACACTACTTGAATTTCTAATCAAGTTTCAAAAACGTAAAACCATAAAAACAGTCTAATAACTCTGCAGCAGTTTAACATTTTGTTAGAAAACTGCAAATGTAGTAAGTAGCAAGAAAAATCCTAGCGAAATGCTTTTCATTTACACTTGTCTTTCAAGTTAAAAGCACTACTCATTATTTTTTTACTTTAGGAATGAATGAATAAATTATTTAAAACATTTAGCGCCTCAAATGCATTACGCTCCGTCTAATAGCTCTTATAATTCATATTCCAGCATTAATTTTCCAGACGGCCTCTCAAATACATTTTGAATTTTATTAATTTTAAATAATGAATAGGTTTGAGTATAAATATGGAATAAAGGGGAATTTACGAACGTATTAGCTTATTGAACCAATTGCATTGTAAACAATGGAGCTCAATTATTTGTCTTTTGGAAGCAAGGTGCAAAATATTTCGGCATTATGTGACAGCAAAAACCTCAATTTATTATTTCCAAATCCTTTCATTTGTGGCAATGCCCTTTGACTTTTTGCTGAAACGTTGGCTTGGCCATTAAGTCCCTCCCGTATTAAATGTGCTACATTCTCTTCCTTGTAAAGTGATTTAGAGCTTTGAACAAAGCAAAAGAGTAAAACCAGAAGGAGAAAAAACAATAAAACTTTGCCAAGAAGGTGCCTGACGAGATTAATTGAGTGAGTTCAATTGTGCTTTTATCACACCCACCGGCCGCAATTTTGCTTTTGTTATGACTCATTAAGAATGGAATCCGTCGGTCAAAAGTGGAGCAAATCTTCGCTTCGATTCCCAGCATCAGTGGTGTACTGAGCAGGGTTCCGTGAGTTCCGCGGAAATTACAATTAGAAGCAAATTTAAAAATGAGAGTAGAAAAAAAGTCAATAAGATCGATTTTTAAGATATTGATTTTTCAAATTTTGTCGAGATTTTGGTCGGTTTCCGGAACCCGGAACATTTATAGAGCAATAAGTCCGCAACTATTGGAGATAACTCATGAGGTTTATTATGGTTAGAAAGCTCTTTTAATTATCTATCAAAAAAGGATCATTGTTTTCCGACTAATAGTTATCGAGAAAATTGCAAATAAAAGAAAAAATAGGTAACATGAAAAAAAATCATAATTAAAAATACTATTGGGAATTTTGTGATTTTCTCAGTGCCAATCGATTCCCCGGATCATTTTATATAGGTTTACATCAAAATAGTTCCACTAAGTATTGCCGTATTGAGAAAATAAAAAAATAGAAAAAAAGTGAAAATTGCAACCTTTTTTTGCGTTTTACTCGGAAACTATAAGACATAGGGCAAAAATAAAAAAAGCCTCAGATAGAGCTTGAAATTATTTATTTTTTTGTTAAAACCTGGAACCGCTTCTGGCAACGGTTCCGGCTACAGAGCCTTTTGATTTTTTTTTATTAAAAAAATTTATAACTTAAAAACTAATAGTCGTAGAGCAAAACGGTTTGTTCCAGTGAATTTTGCAGCTCATTTTACGTATTATATCAGTTTTTTTCTACCTAGCTTACTCGAAAGCTTATTTTTTAAAAAATATTTTAATTTAAAAATGTCAAAAATTAAAGATTATTTTTTTATTAGCTGACAAAATTAGATTATTTTGACAGAAAAATTGTCTGCATGAGACCACCAAGACTTGTCCACTTATACCGAAAACATAATCAGAAATGTTGGATTTTCTTTATGTTACACATAAATTAAGAGTATGTTCTTAATTTAGTTTCACAACGAATTTATTGAGGTGTGTATCGTCTGAACTGTGTGCAATTATTGTGTGTGTACGTGTACCTATTTTGGAGTAATTTAAGAAGAAGTTTATTATAAATATGATACTGAAGACATCAAATAAAAAAAACTTGTCCCTACAAGGCGGTCTTCTGGAATACAAATATTATACCAACAAACTTTTTAAACACACTCAAAATCAAAAGCCTAAGTTGGGGATGACTAACTGTACCATAGAAAGCAAAATTTTACAAATTATCTAAATTACCAAAGCGAAATTCAAAATACCAAGTAATCATTTGAATTTATAATTATAGTAGGCTTTATCAGTTTTTTAACTTTGATGAAAACGCCGATTGTGATAATTAATCAGTCTGAAGGGTCAAATAATAATGTTTTAAACGGTAATATTCAAATTAGAGTATATTTTTTCCCTCAGTTTCTACTAGTTTTCAATCACAAAAACTCTAATTATTATTTTTATTTTTATTATAAATAATTATAAATTCAAATGATCGCATAAAAGCCGCAAAGCTTTTTACACATGCCTATCAATAAATGAACAAACGCGATTTATTGAATAAAAAAATAAAGTTTTTTTAAGTGGGGAACATCTACAAAAAAAAAAAGAAAAAAAGGGCTTCTCGATAAAAACCCTTTTATTCGACTGTATCATTTAATAGTATTTTTCGGCCTGAAAATCTGGACGAAAAGCCTTCTTTCTCGGACGTAGCCGAGAAATATTTTTCGTCCGCTAAGATATTTAGTCTCAAATCTTTGATATTATGCCCTTTCATAAGCTTCTTTTGATTTTGGCGGAAGCAACTCTTTAGAAACTTGATTTGCGGAGGAGTATACATTAACTCAATATTCACTCAACATTTTAAAATTTTGCTAGAACATTGACAACCATCATTGACACTATAATAAATATTTCACGGCAATTTGATTACTTTCTTTTTTTTTCATTTTGTAGTTTGTAAAGTTCTTGCCTCTGATCTGTGATTCTTGCAATCAAATAAAACTCTTTGCTGTGGCTGGACTCGGCGTTGCCTCGTCCAGCAAATCGTTCAAAATATTTTGTTTTTCGTCCTTATAACATAAAATAGTATTTTGTTGACGATTCTCGTAGGTAACTCAGAACGAAATAGGTGAAGATTTTTTAGGATTTATGTTTTTTTAAGGACTGGACATTATTGCTCAAATAAAATTATGATGAATCTTTTTACATAAACAAAATATACAGGCTGTAAATGAAATAAGTACATTAAATTTAACTGGTAATAGAACTCGTCAAGACAAACAATTTTTCCTTATAACTTTTTTTTCAAAACACGCCACTGGAAGCAAAGTTACCTAGTCGACAAGATTACCGTTGGTTGCAGCTATTATTTATTGTTACTTTTCTTTGTTGAAGCATTTCATAAAAGGCTCGTCAATTTGTAGGGGGGAAAAAATGATTTTAAAAAATGCGATTTTGGAAAAATGGTACATAGAAAAAGTGTTTGTCTTGATGAGTTCTACCACTGGTTAAAGTTAATGTACTTACTTCGCTTACATCCTGTATTTAATTTTAAAATTTCAAAAACTCAAATTTTATTATATTGCCATGGGGGCAATATGTTAGGAGGGCCCGCATTGAGATGATAAAACACAGGCCCGTTAAGGGTTCACTACGCCACTGGTTGGAGGTCGTGGGAATGTGCGAGATCGGTTCCGCAGGATGGGATTTAAGGAAAAATTCCGGTACAACTTACCTCTTCCTGCTGGTAATATTTAGGTCAGCATTGCTCCTGCAGGGAGACACACCCTCATTTATTGACTATTAACGACAGCAAACTAATAACTACAACAGCAGGACTGTTTGCACACTAACACCATATCACTCGTGCGAATCGCGCGAGCTTTTCGAAAATTCGCCAGTGCTTTACCGTAAACGAAAAAAAGTCGGCAAAAACGGAACGCTTTCACTAAAACGATTTACGCGGCTTTCAATTCCTATGTCATAAGTGCAAACAACAATTAAAGCTTACATCGGCCAGTTTATAATTAAATTTGATGGTCCTGCGATTTACGTTGTTAGAATCCGGGGACTCGAAACGGACTAAATTCATTCATTGACTACACTTTTGCGCAAGCGCTCTTTATCTTCGCCGTGCCACGTTTGGTTCGAATAAAGATAGATGGAGGATCATTTTTAGGGTGTCTGACTGAAAGGAAAGCTCCGAAACTGTTTGCAGGAGAAGGACATGCAAGCAACGACTGAGGGAACAAGGAAGCGTGCTAGAAAGCGCTCTCCCCTCGAAACTACAACCAGGGGTGATGTAGTAGTTTTCATTATTGCTCGAAGTAGTGCCATTATTTCTCGCATACGTTGGATCTTTATTTAATGAAGAAGTGTAGCCGCATTTTTGGACGGTGTCCTGTAGGTACCTGGAATTGGAAGCGTCGCGACGCCATCTGGCGCAAAAAAATCAGACCGAGTCCTTGTTACAGTTGACCTCACTTAAACTGTTTCCTACGAAATTTCGACGATTTATACCGTTCATAACTTATTTTGGCTATTTTCAAGTAATCAATAGTAATCAATTGGTGAGGGAGTCTGCGCAAGCAGATGTCGAACATTCAATTATTGGCTTCCTGTAATCACCTTTCCGCATTTACCAACCTGTGATTTTAAATAATGTTGATTGTGCAAAAAATAGGCTAACCCAGTTTCACACATGTATCAACGCCAATTAGCAAATGGGGACATATGTTTTGCTAATTACGTGCAAAATTATTTTACGTTACAATGCGTTTTTAAATGTAATTGTGGACTTGATTTAATTAACGGGAGGAACAGAGAGAGGAAGGACGCCACATGTTATGTATTTAACTAAAATCTTCTATCTTCTATGTCCCTAAAATATAGAAGCTAAATCTTCTATATTTCGCGAGCGAGGCCTTTCATGATTGGCACTTTCAAACGTTCTTAGATTGCAAAAAAACCAGTGGCATATTTGCATATGGGCTAAATGGGCTATTATCTTTATTTTTATTATCTTTATCTTTATTTTGATTTAAAAAAGATACTTAAAAGACGGGTTGCATTTTTTTTTAAATTAATTGATCCGATTTTTAGTTTTCGTCGTATTTTTTTACTTCTTAAGTTCTTAATTGTTTGATTAATGAGTTTTAAGAAGCTGTTAATAGTTTCAATTCATATTGTAGAAAACTCACGATGAATAATGGTAGAAAAAGCCTGAGTAGTAAACAATACAGTAAAATGTCTTTGAAAAAAGTCAACGGCAATGTAATATTATAGCAAAAACAAAAACTTTTTAAATAAATATAGGCTGATTTTTTTATAATATTTAAATAAAGTTAAGGATATTACTGAAGTTTTGAAAAAATCAAGTGAAAAAAAAAATTAAGTTAAAAGCAGATACATATTTACTGAACTAATTTGTTTGATGTTATACTTCTTTAACTGTTGTAGAGTAGTGTATATTAAAACGTCAATATCCCTAACATTTTTCGAGCAGTTATGAAGTTTAGCAGTTCATTTGACGTGCACAAGAGGAGTGTAGATATCATTTAAAATTTTGAAGGGTTATTTGTATTTGAAGTTCGACAAAAAATGTCCTCCTGTCAATAAAAATTGGTTTTTTTCAGGATTTGTAAATTTTTTCTTATTTTCTGAATTAACCAATAGGTTTTTTTTTGAAGAAACGTTGTCATAGTCAGAGGCGGCGAAATTAAGTAGCCCAGGGTTACTTTAAACTCACTCTATATAAGTAAAGTAATGAAAAGCGGAAAAGTTGCAATGCTCATTTTAAAACGATGTCTTATAATTTTTTATTATGTATTTTATGTTTGTTGGAATGGATTTAAATTGATGATTAATTGTTCTTATCTAATTTCTTTGTTTTCATTTATCTCAATGTTAACTTTTAATGTATTATAGTAATTATAACATGAGATCGAAAATAAACTCAATTAGAGCAAGCCTTGAAAGTGTAACTTCAGCCACATCATATGCTGTGTAAAACCAATATAACTTCAAAAGTGCGGTCGTAAATAAACGGCTAAAATGTGGTTAAAGTGTAAATAAACAGCTAAAATATGGCTAAAGTTCTGCAGGCACAGCTTGCTCTAATTGAGTTTATTTTCGATCTCAGGTTATCTACTTAGGGTAATTATTAAAAAATGAAGCTTTTGACTTTCAGGTTTTTTTTATTAAAAAACAATTTCACGATACAATACAGATTTGAGGACGTTTCGGCATAAAAATGCCACCATCAGCTCTAAATTACAATTACGAAACGAACCAACGCCATAACACATTAAATGCCAAATTCGAAATGGCTGTCTGTCCATAAGTAACTTTTTTTAATCACTTAATGTAATTACTTAATTAGTTACAAATGATTTATTTGAATTTTCTATATATTTTGTGAAACTTCTATATTTTCAAGTGAATTCTCCTATTTTAGACATTTTGATATCTGGCAACCCTAGTTATGTATGAGAAGAAATGCAACCCTCAACAAACGGCAATGATAACACTAGTTAACACGATTTCTTACCTTAATTGAAAGTCATCATTTCTTATAGATTATGACTTATCATGAGGCACTAAGTTCAAAAAAAATCCATCACGTCACATGTAAGAAATACAAAATTAATTAAAAAGCAAGAGTAATTCAAAGGCATTGGCAATTTAAAAAACAACTTTGTCTTAAATGATAGTACTGGAAATGCTTATTATAGTAGTGAAAACCGTTTCTCTGTATCTGCTCTCTAACTCGAGTTATTTCGATTTAAAGTTGGAATTATGACGTCCTAACCGCCTTTTGAGCATTTGGTCCAATTTTAAGATCAAATAGTTTTTGACTTTTAAGTGACACTGACAGAGTTTTGTTTCTGAGATGTTTTCGCGAAGTTCAAGACAAAATTTAGAACAGAAAAAAGTCGAGAAAGTAGTTATTTTTTTATTTTGTGGAAGATGTGTGGAAAATGTTCAAATATCTGTCAAGTTTTTAGTGAATGAGAGGGTTCAGTGATAAGAGGACTCTGTGATGAGAGGCGGTTATGACGTCAGGATTTCTTCCTTTCGAAGTGATTATCTAGCTTATTTTTCATCGCAGAAAATTTTGAAAAGGACCTTCCGACATAAAATGAGCCACATTATCAATTTTCGTTAAAACATAAAATAGGTAAAATAAGTTGTCAATGCCTTTATATAGCCAAACAACAAATTAAAAGTGAATGCTTTTATTCCGTTTTTTGTACTTTTTTGGGTCAGTTTTCCTTAGAATAGTCCGACAATAATCTCCTAACATGTTTTCATCTTAAAAGCCGCCTTTATGCCGATCTTTGAAAACCTTCAAAACGCTCACCCTGTTTATTCATGGGTATATTGCCTAGGTTTTTCGGAAAGAAAGCTAAATGTAAATGAAGAAAATGAATTTTTTGCGACACATTTACGCCTATCTGATGATAATTATGCAATAATAACTCAGCCTGATTAGTTAAGGAAAAACCAAAATACTGATTTTAGTGCTTCTAAGAGAGGTCTTCCTTTATTTGCAATTGATATAAATTGTCCGCAAATGTACCAAAAACAATCAGAAGCTAATCTACATCCTCTATTAGACACTGCTTCTGGTACTGTCGTATGTCTTAAATCGTAGGGATTCCTACAGGTAAGGGAGAAAATAATCATTTGTAAAAAAAATTGGGACGTGATAAAAAAAAATGCCTGCCTTTTTGGGTTACCAGAGGGTAAGTAATAATTTGATTAAAGGTAGTTTTTATTTGTAAACTAGTGCAATTAACTCTTAACTCGATGTAGACATATTCCACAATCCAAAATTTAAAGAGTTTATTTAACAAAATATCCAGTTTTCCCCTGAGAGTCGTAACATCAGAGGGTGGCACTTTCGTATGCAGTGCTTGCATAAGAGGGTAACTGAAGAGCTGTTGTCACCTTCCAGAATAAGTTCACAATGTCAACGAAGGAACAGTGTTTTCTTGTACAAATTATTGGGCAAGTTGAATTCTTAAAAAATAAATTAAAAGATTTCCAAGTTGTGGTCTTTTACTCTGCGTGAGTTACCGAAATTGAGCATTATTGATGGATCTCTATATTAGAGAGATAACAGTTGTGTACCTTCAAACATTTATAAGCACACAATACGCAGATAATTGATTTTCATGTAGATAGTGTAGACACTGTGTAAGCAATCTAGTGAGAACATAGTTCAATGTAAATTAAAGTCAAAAACGTATAGAGGGGTTTATCGATTTTCTACATGGAACATTAAAATTTCTCGTAAAATACGACAATGTAAAGACTTTGTGTTACAGCTTGTTTAATCATGCGTGGATATTACAATAGAACTGCATTTGCTAAATTTGAAACCTTAATTAATGTTGAAGTGCACATTGTTTACACAAATCACATAGTGCAACAATAGTTATGGCTCTGTGATTCAGTATCCATCAGAATGTGTCAGTTTCGAAATACTTATACATGCTGAATTAAAATAAAAAGTGAAGAAACGTTGAGCGTTTTATTTATTTTTAAAATAATAATTATTTTAAAACAAATCTTACAAAAACAACATAAAGTAAAACATTATTTATTCGTTTTAAAAGAATTTACAACTACAACTTTTTATATTTATAGTTAATTCGTAGTTAAACATAATTAACAATTTATCTTGGCAGAAGCAGAAAGAATATTATACCCTAGAAGATAAATTTTCTCGATCTATGCCTAGCTCAAAATTTGGAGCTACAAAATATTTTTTTTGGCTTCTTCAGTTCACATTATTTTTTACACTTTACTCTAAGTTATAGTTCCGTACCTATTTCTAGGTGGGATGATTGATAATTCGTGGCTTCACATAGAAAACAATAATTTAGCCAGACATTTTTTTTTACTTTTTAGTATAATCTCTTTCAAGTTGCACTTAGTCAATCGATGTTCCGAAGTCGATTCTCGTAACTCTACAGAACAGCTTTTTGTAGCTGTGATTTCTTCAAAAATTGCATTATATTTCTTTCCAGCGTTTTTTTTTTAATTGGGGAATAGACTAAAGCTCAATTGTTATAAACTGGCGCATAAAATCCATTAGATTGCGCTAAAATAGCTCCAAACATTGCTCAAATCTCATTTTGCCAGTGAGCTTTGCCATTTTTTTATACCCAAACTTGATGAAAGATTTGATGTGTTTGCTTTTTAAAATTTGATTCCTTCTAAAGATTTCTTGATTCCATTTTTGTTAAGTACTACTGATCATTAAAAAAATCTTCATTATTTTGAAATACAAACAAATGTACTATACCTCTTAAATATTTAATTTTTTTTTATAGATTATTCGATTTTCTTAAGTTTTTCTTTTAAGGGGCAAAATACTTAATTTGTTACGAATAAGTACTTAATAAAATAATATACTAACAAATAATAAAAGTGTAATTTTTATTTCTGACCTCTTTATGATATGAAAAAAATAAAACAGCTGCTTTTGAAAGAGTGTACGTAGTTCACAATTTTCCTATTTATTAATCGGATATTATTAACTTATTTCACAGGTTTTTTACTAAAACGTCCCCATTTTTCTTGCAATATATTTAGCATCGTAATATTTTTTTATTTTCACAAGAGGAATAATATGTCAGTAAATGGGTTTTCATTAATAATTTTAATAAAAATCTCCAAAGTTTATTTATTTGTTGGCGGATAACGAACTTAGAACTAATGATTCGTGTTCTTGCCACGGGGGCGCCACGTGCCGGCAATCACTGCCCGCCCTTGACATTGAACGTTTTATACAAGTTATAAAAACTCTAAAAACAAATAACAGATAAAGCAAACAGGTTTCAAATAAATTTTCAGCTGTACGTTTACGATTTCTGGTATGGATACCGATACGTATGGATTTATTACACCAGCTGTCGGTTAAAGTATGGCAGCTGATTGCTGTCGTCTGATTGGTCCGTTTCAAAATTGCAAATCTTCAACTGTAACTTCAAAGGAGACGAAGCTTTAACTCGTATATTTGTTGCGTTTTTCGCAAACATTGAGTGTTTTTGTGCTTCAAATGTGTAACAAGTTGCGTTTCAGTTAACTATATAAAAATGTGTGACACTCCGTTTAAAACACCTCTACCTTATCGAACCCCCCGAGCTGACATGTTTGGCGAAAAAGGAGTCTCCGACAGTGATGAAAGTGTAACGTCGTGTAATTCTGATAACATGGGTACGGGATCAGGCCAGTCTTCAAACGGGGACATTTCCCTGGCAGCACAATTTGACGATTTGATGCGTAGTTATCGCCCCTTTAGGAACAATGAGCTGGATACTCTCCCAGCGTTTATTGAGTTTGTCGAAGAAGTCAAGTTATTGTATGTTGATTATTTTCAAGCTCTGGATGAGTGTAGCAGATTGCAAAATGTTCTTGATGGTAAAGTAATGGAGTGTAGTGATTTGGAGAACAAGTTACACACAGCTCGAAAAATGCTTGATAATGAAAAGTTAAAAGTTAGAACGGTTAGAAAGGAGAGGGATGAATTGGTTAGTGTTTTGTCTCATGTGAACATTTTTTATCAATTTGTTGTTCTTAGGCTTCACAGATAAATCTTGTCAAAGACCTTCTCTTCAAGGATAAAAATACTACAATCAGGTTTTCAGATGAAATGAGGCAAAAATTTTCATTTTTACATAATAATAACTGGCAAAGCGAGTGGGATATGGCCAGTGCAAATGGAAATGATCATCATCATCCCCAACTTAGCGCCATCAAAGAA
Organism: Tribolium freemani; assembly: GCA_939628115.1. NCBI lineage: Eukaryota > Metazoa > Arthropoda > Insecta > Coleoptera > Tenebrionidae > Tribolium > Tribolium freemani. Next base: position 1,538,350 of record OW626785.1, on the reverse strand, counting down.
GTTAATTCAACTGGTATTACTGGAAGATATAAAAAATGAACATTGTTACACTAGTTGTTTTAGGATCCATGTTATCAGACTTTAGTTATTCACAATCAGAAGATGATTTAGATCATTCTCGTCTCTCTGGAGTTGCTTGGAAAAAACACAGACCGAGCACAGGCGTCTCTGCCGAACCTGCAATCAAAAAAAGACGTTCTTCTGGTAATAAAGTTGTTGAGGTAATTAAGTTGGTTCATATTTACATATTATAATCCATCTTTTTGGATAAAGGGATTAAAGAGGGTAGATATACAGGCTGTTTTGTCTAAACCCCACATTACAAGTATTGGGAGTTCTAATAATCATAGTCATCTGAAAATTTGTGTACAACCATAATCTTTTAAATATTTTAAGGTAGTTTTCATAAGCTGTTTCTATACCTAAATTTAGCCGTTTACGAAATATTTATGCTTTTTAAAATTTTTTTAGATTTGCACCTTCCAGTTCAAAAATCGATAACTCTGCGATTTTTAAAAATTTGGAAATATTTTTGAGCTCATTTGAAAGAGGAAGCCTAGATCTTTCCTTTGGTGTTTTCAAATTTCTAAAAAAGAATAACAAACTCCAAATTTTTAGAATTTAATTTGCAAAACTTTAAGCACCCATAACTCATTTTTTTCAAATGAAATGACAAAAGTTTTATTTCACTAGATGGTAGAGACTTTAATTCTGCTTCGATCTGTGTTAACGTTCCCTATACTTATGTTTAATAGTTTTCAAGTTACAATAACTTTTTGTTGGGATTGAGAAATTCATTAGCCATAGGCCTTTTCTCATAGGTTGCCATGGAAACGAATGAAAAAAGGTGAGAAATTAAAGTTTTTCAAACCAACACCCAATGAATTTATTTTGTTTTCACAGTCTGATAACACAATTTTGAACAGAGTTTGTCGTTTAAGTTTAATCAGAAATGTTTTTATGGCAAAAATAGCTGTGGTTAGTAAGAAATTTCCTATAATAACAAAAAAAACAACATAACTTGAAAATTATCACAGATAGGTATAGGGAATGCTAATACAGATAGATGAAGAAAAAAATTCTCCTCCATCTAGTAGAATAAAAATTGGGACATCCCATTTGAAAAAATTAAGTTTTGGGTACTTGAAATTGTCCAAACTTAACCTTAAAATTTTTGGGTTTATTAACTTCAATTCCTATTTTGATCACACTGAACAACAGATATAGGCTTTCTCTTTCAATTCTCCAAACATGATTTTGAAATCTCTAAAACTAAGCGAGTTACCGATTTTTTAAGGGACAGGTGCAAATTCAAAAATTTTCAAAAATCCTAAATATCTCGAAAACGGTTAAACTTGGGTATAGGGAAAGCTAATAAAAACTCCCTTAAAATAACTCAACTAATCCAAAAACGCAGTGAAAAACATAGCTTTCCATTTAAAATAAAAAAGTTAATAGCGACTTCCGGTATAATCGGAAGTGCTGCCATCTTGAAAATATTTTCATTGAGCATAACTCAACGGATCATGCCTGAGTACCAACTCTTAGGTAAATATCTTTATTAGAACTTTCAGTACTTCTAATGTGGGGTTTAGACGGAACACCTGTAGTTTTTTTTTCTCAAGTTATTCACACTGAAATTTTTGTTTTTTTTTATTAGATCGGAGCTGCTGACACTGTTAGAGCAACCACTACTCTAACTCTTAACAAAGATGGTCCTATTACTGCCACGTCTATTATCGAGTCCGTCCCTAAAACTCCGGGAGCCCCGGAATCGGCCCATACGGTTGTATTATTTGTTGTTTTTTTGCGTTTTTCTTACTAAGCAACTTTAGGTCGACTCATACCCAAGTGCCCCTCCAGCAAACCTAGTTTTTGAATCATGGGCTCGTGACAGTCCACGCAAATCTCATCATAAATTAAACGGCAAAGAACATTGCTTCCAACAAAAAACTCTTGTAATGCCTGAAACTTGCACATCTTGCGATAAACGAATTCGCTTTGGTAAGAGCGCTTTCAAGTGCAAAGAATGTAAAGCTCTGTGTCATTTGGAATGCAAGAACAATCTTCCTTTGCCATGTATTCCTGTGGTACATACACCAAATCAGCGAAACGGATTGGTATGTTACTAAAAAGTAAGATTAATTATTGTACTAATGTTTAATTGTGAAGGGAGTTATTGGTGATTATACCCCAACAACTCCCCCAATGGTTCCTGCTATTCTCATCCACTGCATAAACGAAATTGAATTGCGGGGGCTATCAGAAGTTGGTTTATACCGAGTTCCAGGCTCAGAGCGTGATGTTAAAGCTTTAAAGGAGCGGTTTCTGAAAGGCAAAGGTGCCCCATGTCTTAACCAAGTTGACATTCCTGTGATCTGTGGAACTGTCAAAGACTTTCTTAGGGGTTTACATGAACCAGTCATAACTTATGGCTTGTGGAAAAAATTTGTACAAGCTGTGAATGTTCAGGATCCAATTGACATCCAACCAGCTCTATACCAAGCCATAGCAGAGCTTCCACAACCAAACAGAGACACTCTCGCATATATGATTTTGCATCTTCAGAAGTAAAACAGACAATTACAAGTGGAACAAGTTTTGAAAATTTTATTTTTAGAGTGGCAGAGGCCAAAGAATGCAAAATGAATATCGGTAACCTTGCCAAAATTTTCGGACCGACTTTAGTGGGGTACTCGTCCGATAATCCAAACCCGAATAATTTGTTGGATGAAATCGTTCAACATAATATGGTAAGTTTTGCTATGTCACAGATTCAAGTTTGAGACAAGTAATCTTGTTAGGTAATGGAACATTTGCTTAATATTCCGTCTGATTACTGGTCTGGTTTTATCAATATCGAACCGACTTATCAACGCGGAAAATTGCAGCAAACTCCAAGCACTGATTCATTATTGCGTCCTATAGCTCCAAAAGGACTTTTCACACCAGTGAGCGCTAACAGGTTGTCTTCTCACTAAAACAAACATCTCGGAGTTTTCTAATTATTATTATTTTGCAGAAATTTTGCGAAAAAGAAGCAGAAGTATTTCCCTTCGCCCAAGAATTTCCGTTAAATTATTGCCAAGTTTTTTAAAATTTTATTCTGAACAACTATTATTTTCTAAACTTTAACCATATTTTATATGCCTTTTATATATACCACTGTTTATTGTACAAGTTGATCCGACAGGTTATTTCAAAACTAAGTGGTGTAAAATATTTATAAAAACCTAATTTACGTTAAAATATACCATATTTTGGACTACATTGGATTATTACTTTGAGCACCTTTTATTCTTGTTTGTAATTGCACCTTGGACCAACAAAATAATCCTAATCACAAACCTGTTATGTACGCGGGTAATCCTTACAAAAACTAGCCTTTTTGCCATATCCCCCTGTGTGGTTTTATTTTTGCGATCGCTTGAAGTAATCAGTTTTCATATTTTTCAAAAATGAAAGAAAAACACGAGTTTTGTGCGCTTTCATAATTTAATTTAATAATTTTCTTGTGAAAGGCAAAATATCAAAAGAAATCAAAGCCGAGTTGGTTGAAGTTCAATCTGCACCAAGTTTTTAATTCCGGTCAATGAGTTTAAGTATATAAGCAAGCAATTTAAAAGTTGGGCAAATGCTCTAGCCTGTTTACATAATATTAACTTATACGAATAAAGTTAAATGTTATTAGGGAATGATGGCATTTGCCAATAATAACGAATGGTGAAAAAAATTCTAGTAGTAGTTATTTATATACCATGGGAATTATAAGGGTCTTAATGACCGTGGGCAACGGGTTTACAATCCAGAGGACCGCTTGGCTGTTGTTTTACAAAAATGCGTGAAAAAAGCAAAAACTCTGACGAATTACAAAAAAAAAAAACGAAGACAACACGTTTAAAGTATGAAACAATGTACAGGAATGAATGAGTTGAATGATTGAAAAAAACTGGTTTCAGGGGAATTAAGGATTCATAATTACCTCCTATTACTCCCACAATAGATTAGTAACAAATAAATGAACCAATGGGATAATTTCACATTTGCACAGTGATAAAGCATTTGCACGTATTGGATTTTTTGAAACAATTAAGTTCGTAATTGTTTGGCTAATAAGTTTTAAGAAATTTTTTAGTAATTTATTTTAATGTGTATTATTATTCACTGGGAGAAACGGTTGAAACAACCTAATTGGTACACATTACAGAGAATTTCTTTGAAAAACAAAAAAAAGCAAGCGACAACGTAATATTGTAGAGAAAAAAAAGTGCACAGAAACTTCTTAAAAAAGTACAGGTTGATTTTTTAATCAATACAGGGTGATTCACATAACTTTACGACCTTGACGAATTTTAAATGCAACCAGTAATACATTACTCAATTATAACTTGATTCAAAAACATTAATAATTATAAATTTGTTTGTGATCTGGATATTCCTTGCAAACTTTAAAGTTCGTCAGGGTCGTAAGGTTATGTGAATCACCCTGTATTTAAAAAAATTAACGAGATAGTTGAATTTAGAGCATGAAACTTGTGCTTGAACTGGTTTGCTATATTTTATTAAAATAAACTGACTGCAAAAAGTTAGGGATATTATCGAATTTTAAAGAAAATCTACAAAAGCATAAAATACACCATAGGTTTTTTCTGTGAAGTTTTTTGTTTTATCGTTTCAATTTGTATCCGTTTGTACTTTTAAAAACGAATACTCTCAAAATGTAAATGATACCTGGAATGATTTGTATTACAAAGGTGATTTTCTGAATTATCCAATAATTTTTTTTCAAGAAAATTATTTTATAATTTTTTGTATTTTATTAATACAGGGTGATTCATATAACTTTACGACCCTGACGAGCCTTAATGCAATCCATTATGCATTGGAGGTTGAATTGCGCCTAAATTGGCCAAAACAAAAATACCAGAGACTGCAATAAGAACCTAATTTTGTAAGATTTGCAAGGAATATCCAAATCACAAACAAATTTAAAATTAATAGTGTTTCTAAATCAAGTTATAATTGAGTAATGTATTACTGGTTGCATGTGGTCGGGAGGGGCGACCAATTAAAACTCACTGTATTATTTGAAACAATTAACCTACGAGTCTTAAGGTATTTTACTTTTTATTAAAGAGCCATTTTGAAGGGTGTGTATAAAACTTGAGTCATCTGGTAAAACACAACAAATTTTAGGGAATATAAACTGGTACCTACTTAACAATTCCTAACTGAATTTGAGACTACTTTGAAGTGTTATTATTCGGAAACATTTTCGTTCTTTTAAGATAAAACGGTTTCATGTCCTACGTGCCCAATTCGAAATATACAAGAAATTGGATAACCGTTTTAATAATAATCAAGTGAAAAAAAATTAGGTTTAAAGCGGTTTTAGGTTTGCGGTAGAGCACGGAAAAATAAAGATGAGATTGTATTATCCGCAATGACGAATCGCCCTCTCGTTTATGACAGCACGATGAAAGACATAAAATACGTCAACGTCATGGGGAGTGATTAAACAATACACCTGAGGTCACGATTTGGGGCGACATTCTCAACCTTACATAAGAATTGTAGGGATAAAAGCTGACTTAACAATGGGATTCCAGGAAGATGAGCTCAACATTATGGCCTCTGAGACTTTCCGATTTATCATTTGTCTTCTAAGGATAATGACAAGGTAATTCGTTCCAGTTGAGGCTCTTCGACGTGTATAAATGTGTGCATAAGCGTCAGGGGCAACGACAATCTAGGTCAATTAACTAACCGTTGACCAAAGAAATAAACGACACAGCTGACACTATAAACTATTTATCTCACAATAAAATATTTGTACACTTACTCGCTATACTTACAAGGTAATACATGAGATTAAAATATGGTAAATTGATCAGTCATTCGTTGTTATTTTACAAAAAATGGCTATTGCATAATTAAGTAAAATGGCTAACATTAATCACTACGGAAATATATCGATTTGTACAATGACAAAACTCATTTAATTCTTTATCAGAGATCACTCTTCGCAGCTTATCGAGCGCAAAAAGCAATAAATAGGACCTAAACAATACTATTAAATAAAAATGTTTATTAATACATCATCCCGGGATGTACAGCATTTCCTCTCTGGAAATAGACATTGGGGTTACTACTTAAAGTCGGCTCTAGGGTTGTGTAGACGTTGCCATCGTCAGGCCGCAAAAACACGCCACCTAAAAATAAAAATAAAATTAATTAAACACAATCATTTGAGAGTAATTTAAAATTTAACCACCACCACCCGTATGTGAAGATTTTTTGCCTGGGTAGCTCGGTAGATTGCGTCCACTTTTTCCTTCATTATTCGAGTACATTAAATAAATTAGCGTATCATGAAAGCGCTTTTCCGGCCTTACCGGCTAATAGTTTTGAGAAGCGGGCGCCAATTACCATAAAAAACCACCAATTTGTTGTCGAGCAATAAAATGATGAATTATCATGTTGGTCTCAGTATCATTATCAAGCAAATTAAATCCGGTAATTTATTACACTTACTTACTAATTGTTTAATTAATAAATTCAGCCATATACGGCCTCAGAATTTCCCTAATGAATTTTAAATTGCCTCTATTGGAGTCCACGTTTACACTTTACTTTGTCCGTAATGAGTTAACAGTACGTTAACGGTTCGGTTTAAATTAATTTCTGTAGAATTTTTTTCGGCATGTGTGAGACCTAACACTGAAAGTGGAACAAAACAGCAACATTTTAAAACATTCTCGGTTGCAGAATGGCAGATTATATCCGGTTATTGTGATCAACAAGTCAATAAATGGTAATTTACTTTGATTGAATGCTCTGTCAACAGTAATGTAAGGAAATCGCACCACTAACATTGTTGATATAGTTACAGTTACTTAAATTACCGTCAATTTCTATAATATTCAAAGTGCAGACAGCATTTCAGGTGCTTCACAAACGTTTTGAAATCTCATCTCCCTACGCACTAATTGGATTTAGCAATCTTGGCAAGGATTCAGAGCTTTGAAATTATCTCAAGGATCATCCAGACACAATTTTAGTTGCCTACATTTAATTTACGAGCGCAATAATCATAAAATAAAAGGTGGGCTTCTGGATTTTTTAAGAGTTGGAAAGCGTCTCCAGCTCGGATAGAATTTATCAATTCGTAGCTAATTTACGAATGAAATTGTGGTTGAGAAAAGTGTAACTGATGTACCTAAAACAGAAACGCTGTCAATTAAAATAAATGGCAAGCTCTTTGGTACTGTTTGAGGCAGCAAAGCGTCGACCTCCGAAGACTATAAGCCAGGCACAATTTATACACCGATGTTGACTTTTGTCGTAAACGAGGCAGCATTTACATGTAAGGTTTTTTTTCAAAGCTTGCGGCAAATCAGTCAAATTAGAATATTCAAACTAACTCAACAGTTTTAGATTAGGGACAACGATTTAATTTAACAAACGTTGTTCGCTGATTAGTCACCAGGTATGCTGAAAGCAAAGACTTCGTGCGGGTCAACAGGTCATTTATTCAACCAAAACGCGATGTAAAGACAATTGCCGATGCACAACAATTTACATTCTTGGGAAGAATTAATTTAATTTGCATTAATTTGTACGTTATGCGGGAGAAATTATGGCACACTATTGAACTGACAACATCTATTAAAGATAGCGAAAGTAACCACTAGGGTGGTAATTGTATTCCTAACTTTTACTATACAACACTGATTCAGTGAATCACATGAAAATGCCTGGATGACAATAGCTTGTTAACAAAGTAATACTTATAGAAAGTTGAATAAATTTGCTTAAAGTGAAATGTAAATAATTTCCTTTGTGACATATGTTTACAACTCACTTCCCTTTCGATGAAAATGACACTTTGTTATTTACATAAAACCGCGCATACAACCGAATGCTTGGAAGTACAGTCGGAATATACGTAATAATTTCTACAATAGCAAATCGGTAACTGTTACAGTGACAAAACTTTTACGCAACAGTGTTTAGGTTTTTTCTCGTTTTTTTTTAAGACGGTGATTAATAGTCATATATTTAGATTGCACACTTCTTTTGAGAAACCATTATTTATTATTATCATGTATATCATTTACAGAAAAAATGAATACTATACTATCTATCTATCTTAATCACTAATAACTAACTAAAAAACGTAATATTTAAGAGGGTGTACAACTATAGAAGATTATCCAATTTTCAAAATTTTTAATCGAGTTCTTTATGATTCTTATGAAACTAAACTTTTAACACTTGTAGTACTTGTATACCTACTACTTTTCAATTTTAATTTATTACGATTGGTTAATACTTTTATTAACATTTTTATAACTTAAAATGCACAGTGGGCCAAAAAATGAGTACATAATATCAGACATAATAATAAACTCTCCAGATAATATTTTGTACACCAGATTTCCTCAAGATTTCCCGAAGGGGGTGTACAAAATTGAGGAAATCAAGGGAAATCTTGAGTAATCACTTTAAAAACATTAGGGAAAACGGGGAAAATATCTCCATAGGTTCTTGTTGCATTATTAATAAAATGATGAATAATAATTACAATTATTTTAAGCCAAAAGGTAAGGAATATGTAGATATATCCCATTTCAGTTCGTAGTAGAATTTTGCAACAGCGCATTTGAATTTTTGGAGTGAAATAAAGCACAAATTGAGAGTTTCTGATGGGTTTTCTTGGCTCAAAAAAATTTAGTTTAACACAGAATTATTTTCTTTTACAGAAACTCTCAATTTGTGCTTTATTTTTCACTCCGAAAAATTCAAATGCGCTGTTGCAATTCTACTAAGAACTAAAATGGGTTATACTATCTTAATTTTGAACCATTGCCTCCATTGAAACGACTTTTTGAAAGTTTTCATTTAAAAATTAAAAGGATACAGGAATAGGTATTTTTCAATAAACATCTTTACCAATAATAATTTGTCGTTTTATGTTGTATTTTTATAACTAAGTTCCTGCCAGTCACTAATGCAATGACAAATACAGGGTGAGTCAGTGGGTTATTTCTGATTTTTTTTAATATGCAACCAATAATACTGATTTCAGCTGACCAGATCGGTAATGGTTAAAAAATTTCAAAATTAATACACTATTACATTGTTCTGGGTATTGTCAAGTTTGTCTTCACAGTTTTGCTAAAATTTTATTATAAACTATTATTACTATATAAAAAACCAACGTTGATTCAATTAATATTTTTAAAAATTGAACGAAGTGTCCAAGTGGTAAGTGCAATTAGTATTTTTGGTTGCATCTTAGAATATGTCAGAAATAACCCATTATTGACTCACCCTGTAATTATATTTTAAAAATAAAAAAAATATTAGATATGTTTATTTTTTTGTACAAAATAAAAGTTGAAAGTAAATACTTAATTGTAAGCAAGATTACCTAAAAACCTAAAGTATGGCTAATAATTTACTGACTCTCCAACTTTTAAATGCATTACAGATATCATTACATAAATTCGAGGAATTCTCAAACATTGCAACAAAAACTAAATTATAAATTTCAATTGCTCCTTTAAAATATCCAAAATTTTTACAATTCATCAAACCGTGTCACAACCGTCAGTTACAACGGTCGTCGCTAATAATTATATTATTGTGGATGAAGATGTCAATTTAGAAATTGTTGATTAGATGATTGCAGGTTGTGATACATGATTTAATCACGATGACAGCTCGACTAATAAAACTGTTAAAGCTCTGTTAAATTTATTACTTTATTTTTATTAGCGCTGCGAGCGAGAACGGTTCGAATTAATTTTTGAGAAAAATGCGTATTTAATGGCATACCTCCTTATTGATTAAGTAATTGAGATCGTTGAAGAGAAACTTTTGAACAAAACTTTAACCCTCATTAATATATTAATTATTTGCACATGGCATGTTTAGTTCCAACTTTTGAAAGAAACTCTAATTACAAGTTTACTAGACAATTTCCAAGTTGTGCAGTGTGTTACTGTGAGAATAGTGAGAAACGCATTGTAACAATTAACGTGTACGATGTATTACTAAACTACTAAACATAAGTTAATACATAATTCATATTTCCCACGGTGTATCGCAAGCTATTCATACAATTTAAAAATGATTACTGCTTTTACCCGTATAGCAAAGAAAGTAAATAAGTTGCGAGAAACACAATGGTTGTTAGAATTACATGCGTAACTTTGTGAGAATCCCTGTACAAAAATCCGCCATATAACTATGCAAGTTGCAATTATCGTTTCCTTCATCATAATAAATTTTAATAAACGCACCGAGACCGAGTAATTTACAGTTGACAACTTATTTCGAAAGTCGACACTGATAGATTCGATGTATTTATTATTGTTTACATAACAGAATAGAAACCATTGTAGGTGAGCCTTAAGGCTAAATGCTTAAACAATGAAGCAGGTTCCGCAGTTTTCACACACCAAGGAATATGTAGAACTAGAATTAACCCAGTGCCGGCGAAATATTATTACAATTTAGCTTTTTTGCACGTCGAGAGATATCGTCTGATAATAATTGACATCTGGAGCATGCTAATCTGACCGGACTTTCCACTCGAAATTTGGCTGCAGCCTGCCAAGAGCCTGCTTCTTTCAATTAATCAGAGCTCTGCTACAAACGAGTTAAAAGTTTCACGGTACTTATTTTTTTTGTAATTTTGAACAAACTAGGTACACAGATTCTAGGTATAAAAAATTGTTATACACCTTTAGAGGAAAAAATGAAGTGGTGGGTGATGATTTAAGCATTTAAAACCGAACTTTTTCCTTAGCAACTGTGTTGCTCTTTTTATTACTAATCTTGTTGGATTTAATTTATTGTCGAATTTGCAGGTTTGTTATATGTTTTGTACACCACAAAACATCATATTACTTAATGTTTTTTTTAACAGGAATCTGTTTAATGTTGCGAGCTCTGTGATTTTTGTCATATAGACTTTTAACTCTGCTGGATATCTTTTGTCATTAGTCATTTACCCAGCAGATGGACTAGACTTTTATATCAGATTTCTTTAAAAAAAAATAAAGTCTGCAAAGATATTATAGTCTACATTAGAAATTTTTTAAATTTTGTTTACAGTTTAAATCGACCATTCTGACATTAACTACATTCTTTTCAAAATGGCCGAACTTCCGAAACTATGAGAAATTGGCGCCAACTTTCAAATGTTATATGGTAACCACCTATTAGCTGTTTCAAAACTATAAAAACGCCAACCTCGCATTTTACCGAATTATTTTTTTAAATAAGATTGATAAAATTGTAGAATAGTTATTACTTATTAATGACTAGATTTCTCATTGAAACTACAGGTGCTCAAAAAGTGGCGCACCAACTCAATGGTGTGTGGTTGAGAATTGCTTACATACAAAGGTAAAAATAGTAAAAAAATTCTTTGTATTAAAATTATTGATAAATAACAAATTTTAAATAAATGATATGTGGCAACGTTGTCTAAGAGTCGTGATCGCAATAGAATTTGATCAACAATAAAAATAAATTAAAATTTTTTTGATAAATTTTATTTTTTTTTATTCAAAAAACTGCTAAAATCTGATAGTAAATTTAAAAATAATTATTCACCGTTTTGTTAGGGAACGATTACTTAGTGTGACACTAGGAATTTTTTCAAGATTTTTCCCGTGCTTCTCAACAACGTACCATGAAGTTGGTGCGCCACTTTTTAAACACCCTGTATAAATTACTTTAGCTATTATTTTCTTGAAGTGCATGAAGAATTTATAAGAGTCAATTTTGAGATAAAATGCGAGGTTGGCGTGTTTATAATTTTGAAACAGCTAATACTTTTATTGTATTTATTGTATTTTTGAATTCGTTTTTTCAAACTGACTAAAATGTACTCAGTTTTTAGTACCTATCTGTCATACTTTTTGACTATGTTAATTTTTTGCGATAAGTGAATAATCTTTTTGGCATTTGATAACCAAAGGTTCGAAGGGTTTTCCAAAATCTTCAGGGTTGTTAGCTGTCAAATTACAAGGTTAGTATAATTTTTTGAAAATTATGATCAAAAATGGTCATAAGTTATAAGTTATATTATAACACAGTTTTGTTAAATGGAAACCAAAAGAAAAAAAACATAATTCACCACTATTTCTACTGATTATTCGATAATGAATTAATGAATCAGCTAAAAACTAAATAAAATGCTGAAGTTTGGCAATCTTAACCTTCGGTTATCAAAAACTGTGATGTTTTAAATAAACCCCACAAATAAAAACTTTGACAAAAAAATTGACATGTCAAAAACTATGACAGATAAGTACCACAACTTAAGTAAATTTTATTCAGTTTGAGATGGCGAATTCAAAAATGTAATAAATATGTATGGTTACCATTTAAAATTTCAAAGTAGTTTCGGAAGTTGAATCATTTTGAAAATAATTTAGTTAAACTCAAAATGGTCAATTTGGGTTGTGTTTAAAATTTTCTAACCGTATAGCTAGCTACACTGTAAAGTAAAAAAGTTCGATTGTAAGCCCTGTGTAAAGATATTATTATTTTTAATAATTTCATAATAAATGCAATAGGTTTGAAATTACCTCCAATTTTACAATTAAACGAGCAGTTAAACTATTTCATTACACAAGGTATACAGCGTGTTATAATTTTAAAAGGCCTGCGGCCTGCGTCTGCATGACTGTATTGAACTTGATTCAAACATTTCTGAACCCTCTGTATACCTATTCGCCTTAATTTACAAGCTCATTAACAAATTAAGATTCCATTTTCCTTTCCACAGACTTTCTTGAAAAAATTTATCTTTTCTAATTAGAAGTAGGCAAGTAATTATTATTATTTGAATACAAATCACAGTATTTCTTATTTTTTATTTTGTTCAGTCTCAGGTATAATAAAAGCACTCAAACATTTATTTTTTGCCCTTAAAATGTTTGCTTAGTTGCGCCCTCGGGTTGCCGTCACATTTTAACCATCACACGCTGGCGGGATTTATTTCTATGAATCTCATTATAACGTTAATTACTATGCAAATATTATGCGAAGAACATTCGATATTATAAATTACACGCGTTTTTGTTTGGGTGGTAGCTAATTACAAGAGTGCGTGCTGTCGTTTAGCTTCTTTTGGTTAGTGTGAAAAGGAAAGTGTTTGGTTAGGAGAGAAGGTACGACTATACGACATGTGCTAAAATCTAAAATCTACATCTACATCGTGCACTAAATATAAATATTTCCATGCCAAACAATGACCATGCATATCTTACAGACCTGGAAGGTACCGTGTGGAGTAGTACCCCGGTGGGCTGGGGTAGCACTGATATTGATACAGACGAGTATAACTCGGCGGTGGCGGATACAAGGCCAGATCTGAAATATACACACCATTGTGCAGTCTATATACAGTGCACCATTTACACTATTTACATATTTACATTAAAAATTAAAAGGGAGACAACAGCTAAAAGGTTGGAGAGAAAAAAATTGTACAAGAGAGCTTGCAATCTTGTTAAAAGCTCTCCTCCACTTTGAACAAATGCTAACGTACTACTGTATGTAAATTCAGTCGATGAATAATCATCAGAAGTTTGCTTTTAAGAGTAAAACAAGTACCGTGTTCACCCTGTATTTACATATATTAATTGAAATTCATAAAGTGGGCATGTATTCAGCTAGCAAAGTTCTATGAATATTATCAAGATGAATAACTCGGTGTATGTACTACGTACATGAAAAGTTCCTCCGCGATGTTTACATTCATTAGATTCGCTACAAAAATTGTAGATACGTATCGTATCAATTGAAAATTACCAACAGCTTAATCAAAACATCCGTCTTCGAATTAGAATTTCAAGTGGTAAAGCTACTGGAACTGCAATGTTTTATATCTGTCTCGGTGTTCATTAAAAACACTTTGCTACTAGCTATGTACCAGAAGCGATGTTTCAAACAGGACAACAAGGATAATCATAGTATGTTCTTGTAAGAATCACATGTTAATGATGCCTTCCCGTCTCCGGTTCCCATATACAAAGAAGATTAATTTCACTGAGAGAGAATAAGTGACAGGAGAGGTATGGAATTTCCCTTAACTATATTCCATAATATGTTATTGTGAAAGATGGACACACATTATTGACTGACAATAATTATCATTTATTTTGCAATGCCTGATGGATGAATTATAGGAACAAAACCCAATGAAACGAAGACAAACAAAGAGCTCACGACCACTATTTTATTTTTTAAAAAGCCACCTTGAAAATTATTAGTAAACCGAGAAGTGTGCCTCAAAAAAGATTAACAAAACATTTTGGTCTGTATACGTAGATACACACCTGGAACACGTGTTTTTGCATGTTATTTTTCGCTGATTCATAAAGCAATTAATTTATTTAAATTATTTTTGACACAAGTTCAAGGGGACTAAAAAACTATGGAAATTTCAAACTATATGCATTATCAGAAGCATATGGCTGTTGTAGCAAAGAAACTATGAAAATTCACCGCACAAAGCGGTTGCTTATTCAGATCTAACCATATAAGAGCTATTATGTCGAAGAAAAAGCATTAATATACTGACATAATAGCGATATAGTCCTATCTGATTTTGCATAATGGGTATACTTTGAACGGTACCGATGTGTAGTAATAACACAATAAAATTAAAAAACTTTGAACAGTTATATACATATTTCCCATCACAACTATAAGCGGTTGTAATCTCATAAAAATTCAACTGCCAGGTAATTTATTTCTCTATTCATCATGAAGACATCACCAGAGTGCGCCTTATTGCTATTCAGGTGTGGTGTGTTTTATTATGTGCACACTAAAATGCCGCCTGGCTTTGTGCCACCCTTCTATTTCATTACTTTTTAAAATCATTTATTTCAACTTGCAATTCAAAACGGAGATGAGTTGCCAATCATTTTTTTTTTAATATAAAAAAATTAAATATCTGTTTTTTCACAGTTGTTTTTTCTGTTTTAATTAGTGGGTTTTCTTGGCACTAAATTTGTCACTAGAGTCCAATTTTGCACAGAATCGCACGGAAACACAGAAAGTTTTAATTTGTGACCTATTTGACTCCAAAAACTGTAAATGCGTAAAATGTAATTTTTGAAAAATAATGTAAAAAAATATATAAAAAATGTTTTTTAAAAAAAGCTTTTATTTGAAAGATGCACTAAAAAGTAAAAAATAATGTATTTCAATCACAGGAGAATATTTTTTCTTACAGGTTAAAATTCAAAAAATTATAAAAGCTTTGGGAGTTGTCAACTGAACAAAGTAATTCTGTAATGCCGTAGTTTTATAACTCCCAAAGCTTTTATAAATTTTAAAATTTTAACCTGTAAGAAAAAATATTCCCCTGTAATTGAAATACATTATTTTTTACTTTTTAGTGCATCTTTTATAAAATATATAATATATAATTTTATATAAAAGCTTTTTTAAAAAAAACATTTTTTTATATATTTTTATTTTTTGCTTTTTAGTTTTTATTTATTGCATAGATTTATTGTTATTACACTGTGCATCTACCGTGACGTCCAAATGACCAACATACCGTCTATGTCGGTATAAGTTACGGTATGTACAAATGGAGAACCCCTTTGTAAACGTAACCTAAAATTTTAAAACCCCATTTAACACCTTTAGGGGGTAATTAACTATATAGAATTGCATTGTCACGCAGATTAAGTAAGTATGCTAAATTTCAAGTCAATTGGACAACGGGAACCCTTTCAAATTTGGCTCCGGAAAAATAACCGACAGACAGACAACATTGTGAATTAAATAAATGCTTTTAAAATATGAAAAGAATGTCAAGTGATGTGGAACACCCTGTATAAAAATAAATGCTCCGTTTATGACGTGACTCGTGGTTTTGAAACATTCTAACATTATCAGGCTATAAATTAGCGGAACTGGCAATTTGAGATAAACAAAATACATTCAGAAATACATTTTAAACAATTTTTTTAACGTAGCCAAGTTTGTGAAAATGGGTCACTGCTGTTTAAGGTCGTGTCCCAGTCAATGTTTGAAAAAGAGTTTGAATTTTTCAATGGCATAGTGACGCAATTATTAATAATTATTGACATTACTGTCCGTGATATAGGTATTATTATCCGCGTGTCTTTAAAAGGCATAATTGCCAGTTTAAGTGCGAAATTTCCACCAGGAATAGACGTAACCAGTCTATAAATTTTATTGCAGTACGCGAGTTATGCTACTGGTAACAATTTAGCCAACTTTATAATTTTAATTGTTCCACAGAGGCAAATTTAAATAGCGGTAAAGTAGATTTCAAAGACCAGAAAGAATGAAGAGTTTTGATACGGTTTTGTGAAGAGAAAATTACTGTCGACTCGTTTTGCTAGACAAATCTTAGATGTTCCTAAAGACATCCGTCAACACTCTATTTGTTACTTTTACTTACTAAAATCTGGGTTTTCGAGGTTAATGAACAATTATTATGTGTTCGCTAAAATTCTAATCAGCTAATTAAGTAAATTGTTTCATATCTCTAATAAATATGAAAATCTGGCCCAAATCGTACGCAAATTTCTTATTTATTTTCACTCTGCACTAATTAGGAAGTCTAATAACAGACACGATGAAAAGCGTTATTTATGATTCTTTTGTGTGTGTTTAATCATAACTGAAGATGCTTTACCGGCGCCTTTTGCGGAAATACATTTGCACCTTTCGCAATATACTAAAGTGCTTTTATCCGAATTTGCAAGATAAACACACCCACAATTATTGGTCAGCTACTATATGCCAAGGCACCTCACTCATACCATTTTGGAGATTACAAGAATAGTAGGTGTTTATCTCGATTTTTTAATATTTTACGACTGGACATAAATGTTAAGTGGCGTAAAATTGCCATTTAAAAATCAGATTTTTATTCTTGTCGCATTGACAGCCTGAAATGAGTGTGAAATTAGTTCTTATATGAAAAAATTATTATTATATATTTTCGTATTTAATGATATACGAGTACAGTGCAAACGTTGAACACGAGATTTTCCCAAATTTAATCTTTTTAAGTAATTTTCTGAGGTAGAAACCAGAACAAAATAAAAAAGTTAATACGTGTCTGTAGCACCATATATGAGATATTCCTTGAGGCTACCAACTTCCTTAGTCTGGCCATGAGATTGCGGTTAGTGTTTTATGTTTAATACTTTATTTCTCTATTTGTGGTTGCCCTAATAACATTCATTTCATGTTTGTTTTTCTGAAAGAAAATTAATACAATTTTTGTTGTGGTTTTTAGAACATTATTATAGTTATGCTTTTTATTAATCTTGCCCAATCACCGACCTTGATTTTACATAATACTTTGGTCAAAAAACCGATCTGAACTCTCGATTCATTAAATCGCAATAATGAAAAAAATGCATATTTTAACCTACTTGCACAAATGTGAAAAATGGCACTAAACTGGTTGGTTGTTAGACTTAAGAAGTCAAAACCAGTCTCCAGTTGTCAAGAGATCAGTCGTTAATTCATTGACTTCTATGCACTTGTAGACTAGTTGAGTAGGAAAAAGTCCTGAACGGATTCTATGAGCTATTACAGTTGTTCAATTACATGCTTGAAAATACGGCATAAGCAAGTGGAATCTTCCAGTGCTATAATCAAGATTTAAGAGTAAAATAACGCACTACGAATTCATTTGAAAGGATGTAATAACAGCAAGGACCTTATATGTAATAAGCGTAAAATAATTACAGTAATATAAACTCAAACTAAAATAAAATAAACGTAAATACTGTGTTTATATTATTGCAGGATGTAAGTTTTAGTTACCTGCATAAAACGGTCAGTGGTAAATGAGGGTTATTTATGATATGCTCATCACTACTTAACACGCCAATAATACCACGAAATTAAATGATGTTTTGTCTTTATCTTCCTTAATGTAAACATATAGAGGTGTAGGGTGTTTGGAATGAAAAATTTTACAAGCCTATGTAGTAGTGGCAGCTTGGATTTTAATTAAATGCAGAAACAGAAACTTTTAGTTCCATCGGCGCCGAAAGTTAGGCATTAATAAAATTACCAAATGATCAATAAAATAAACCTTAAATACGCCATAAAAGAGCTACCCCCTAACGCGTTTCATTTAGGTTTTCAAACGTGTTATTAAACTAAATATCCACAAATTAATATTTTAGTACCAAGAAATGAGAGCGGCAAGGTCACATTAGACGATTTTATAGTTTTGAAATGAAGTTTAGTGGTAATTTTGGAATTCATGTACACATTTACCAAATTCAATTATAAAAAAATCGGTAAACATCTAAAGTTACGTAATCATTATGACTCAAAATCACGTATGAAGGTTAATTTATTACTATTATTGTATAGTCATGTAAAAAATTAAAACTGTAATTAAAAATGAATAAACAAGCTGTTGCCTCAAGATTTAAAGTTGTATTCACGCCATTACACAATACAGTACAGGGTGGTGCATTTTGGATGTCCGAATAGGGGATCTCCGAAACTAAGAGGTTTAGAGAAAAACGAGTGACACATTCTCGGGTCCGTTTTTTGAGAAAATTATTTTGGTCAAAACCGCATCCCGCTATCGTCTTTTGTTTTCGACTTATAAACAAAAGTTGACATTTCAGTGAAATCTTAAAAAAATCATATCTTCCTTATTATAAAAGATACACATTTGAAACAAAAACATTATACAGACACTTTTTTACAGAGAATCTGATAATGTTATCAGCGATTTTTTTTAATCATTAGTTTAGCTGTAATAACTTAAAGTTGTATTTTTTTAAATAGGAATCATAGGCGGCTGTGATATTTTTGAAAAGCTTATTTTTTTCTGATTTGATATGTCTATTTGTGTAATACATTATTTTTTAATATTAAAAAAAAACATAACATTTCACTTTTTCTTCATAGTAGGCCATGAAAAAATTTTGGATTTTCAATTAAAACTATGAAAAATATATTACCCAACAAGTATTTATAATTTAATAATTTTTTAAACACTAATTATTTCAAAAATAGCATAATAAATTATTATTAGATCAAATTTTTGCAATTAATAAAAATTATTTGTTTTTAGATTTAAAATGGCAAGCTTACTTATTGCTATTCTATTTTCTAATTAAACATGCAATGTCGGAAAAAGAAAAATCTTATTAATTGTGTGATTGCTTATCAATAAAATTTTATTTTACAAAAAAATGTCAATCCAAACACCAATATCAAATCCCATCTGCGGTAAAAAAATGCATAACATTATCAACGTCACCTCCATTGCACTTCACTAAATCATAAGAAAGTGTTATCAAATGGTAGTGACACATCGTTTTCAATTTTCTGCACATTTTTTATGTAATTAAAATCTGCAAAGATCGTATATCTGTTCAATTGAAAATAACTTTAATAGCTATTTTTATAATTTCACATTTTTTACTTTAATAACTGTTCACAAAATTTCAAGATTATTCACGAAATAATTTTTACATGGCTAACTACTTTCAAATATTTTAAATATATTTTTTATCAAAAGTATATAAAAATATCAAACTGTTTATATTGTTTTTAGTTAAAAAAAAAGCTTTTCGAAAATGTCATTGCCAACTATAATTCCTATTTAAAAAAAATACAACTTTATGTTATTACAGCTAAACGAATGATTAAAAAAAATCGCTGATAACATTATTAAATTCTCTGTAAAAAAGTGCCTGTATAATGTCTTTATTTCAAATGTGTATGTTTTATAATAATAATAATAATTTTTTAAGATTTCGCTAAAATGTCAACTTTTGTTTATAAGTCGAAAACAAAAGACGATAGCGGGATGCGGTTTTGACCAAAATTATTTTCTCAAAAAACGGACCCGAGAATGTGACACTCGTTTTTCTCTAAACCTCTTAGTTTCGGAGATCCCCTATTCGGACATCCAAAATGCAGCACCCTGTACATACACACTGTTCAGAAAAGGCTATTCATCAAGTCACCTACGAAATTTGTGTGCCGCTTAATTTAAATTGTGAATGCCGTCAAAGTGGCAGATCTGTCAAAATGATGCAAAAAGGCTTCGAATCTAAAAACGAAAGAATACACCACAACAAAAATGACGGAAATATAAAATACAAATCAAGACCAAATCCAAAAAAATGAGTAAAAAGCTAATTCAATGATTTGACAGAGATGACAGTAATCAGAAGTGACGACAGTCATTTGGACGATTTGAATTTGAATTTCATAGTTGATTTGATGAACAACCATTTTTGAACACATTGTATTTGCTAAAATTAATGATTTTTTTGAATCTCTGTCCTTAATTGTGATTTATTTAGATCAAGTGCAAATCTGTCTCGTCCGTCCACGTTTGGTGTAACTGCCTATCGCGTATTTCCACCAACATAGAACTAGTTTTACAGACATCCTTCCTGCTGATGATACTAGTTCTAGTGCTAACGATAAAAATCCTGTATACGCACGTGACAATTTGCCGGTTTTTGCTATTTATAGACATTCTTGTAAGGTGAACAATCTCATCGGTCAGATGAAAGTACTAATTACAGGTACCGGAAGGAAGTGTTACGCCTCGTCTCTCGAATCTGTCCAACTCGTGGCAGATTTTAGTGCAATCATATTTTGTTGCAGACATTGACATTATTTTAGAAAAATACTATGAACGTTCATTTCTCCGCCCAGTGGTCGTGAATTATGCGAAATTAATTCAAATGGTGGGCAATTAGAAACAAATCCATTTAGCAATGCTAAGGAAAAGTAGACTAATTTTTTGTAATAATTGTTATTTTATTTATTTTGGATTTCTCTAACTATCTAGCTCGATATGTTAATTTAATTAGAATTGCATTCACAAGATGACTTGAAATAGGTAACTAAAGACGGAAAGAGTTTACTCCACATCGAGAACTAACTAACTAATCAAATATTTACAGGATAGGTATAAATCACTTTGCAAATTTTGAATTTAAACCAATAACAATATCACAATTAACAATTGTAAAATTGACCGATTTTTACCAAGAAAAGATGTCCCACAGGATAACGACCTCTCTGAATTTTTATTCAAACACAATTGACGAATTGAAAAAATACCACTCGCAATTATCATACAATAATAAATTTATTATAAGGATCAGAATTGTCGTAAAGATGTGCCAACATACGGGTACAATTAAAAATGAAGAATGAAGACATTAATCGAGTTTTACGTTCATAAAGAGCTTACGAGGAGCATTTCACACGATTTTAACGGACTTATTTATTTAAATTTTTGTTTACATTTATGTAACACTGTTTCCTAGTTTACCCACATTCTTTACGACATTTGCCTTGAATTTCAAACGAACATACGAAAACACCTTCAAATGAAACGCTGCATTAAAAAAATTCTTTATACGTAAATCCCGTATTAATTAGAATTGAAATTATACACTCTGTTAACAAACATAATCATGGCTTAAATGTATTATAATTTCCTCCAATAAGTCCAGTTAATTATTGTATAGTGACTAATGTGCAATCACGGTCGTGCACTAGTTTAATTGATGTGTAAACATAAGAAAATTTAAAGTTTGTGGGGTCACGTTGAAGTTTTCTGTTCTTGTTATAAGATAGCCCGAGGATCGTCCAATTCTTTTGCACCTGCACCTGCTCGCCTTACACCACATCTTTCGTTACGTTATGAACAAATATTAGATTTCACTTGATTAGGTAATAAAAATTGGGCACAATCTACAAAGTGTCACAGTGTCAGCTGTACTTATTTAATTAACGTTTCACGAGACAATTTAGTTTTTCCCAAGAGTTGGAATGTGAATTCCTCGTGATTACTGCCGTCTACCTAACATTCTCATCCAGTGTAATCTCCCATAAATTAATTCAATAAATTAGCTGTTGATTATGTAATATTTAAATTTTGCGAGATTAGTATAAAATACGGCAGACGTTACGATTTTTAAAAAACTAGTAGCCCGGCTCTTTAGATCATCGTGTCATAAAAACTGTTATAAGTAGTGGATTTAAAATAAGTTGAAAGAATTTAAAACTAAAATTGTTGATGATTAATTAGTGTAAAGTGCACTTAAACTTTCTCATAAGTAAAAAGAAGTTTTGTAAAAACCCACTAAAGTAAGTACGTTAAATGAAAACCACGTCACGAATATGAAAATTAGGAAACGACACAAATTTAAAAACCTCGCGTGATTTTCGACACGTTTTCGTTTCTCTTCTTGCAATAAGGTTAATTTCAGTAAAGTGTGCGTTTAGCAGATGATTAAAAAATTGTCTATGCTACTCTATGACACATAAAAATACTTTTTTTAGATTGATGAGTATTATTATCATAATCCATCAGTGACCACATTTTACTCATCCAAAGACGAGAAAAAAAACATAAATTGTATGTAATTACCTAACCAGTTAATCACTTAACGAGGTATCTGCAAGTTTTTTGAACAAATATCCGAATAAATGTACAAACAACAATTTTTTTGGGGCTTGAATGTTGTAATTATTAGAGTAAATCTGTCAAAAAAACCCTATACTTGCGGAAGATTAATGAGTTTGTTTTTTGGAAATTTGGGAAAGACGCTACTATTCTTTGTTTGCATCAAGAGTCAAGGCTAAGTCGTCTTTTCCTTGATCGAGTTGACGGCCAATCATTACTTAATTAAAAGTACAGGTGTACTACTTACAGGTGTGTGGTTTATTTTAATAAAATTATTGCTTCCGTTTTAACATATGGTAGTACTACTTGTCGGCAAAATTAAATTTGAGTTGGAAGTGGGAAAATTGGAAGAAAACAACAGATGGAGAAGACTAGCTAAGAAGTGTTCAATTAGCCAGTGGCGTAAGTTTCGAAGAGAAACAGTCGCAAATTAATTTTTTTCTTGACAACACAACTGGGAGTAAAAATTAAGTGTCCATAAATACCTAATAATTTTAGGTTATTTTAAAACAGTATTGAAAACTAAAAACAGGATGCGCAAAATTATGGAGTAAGCTTAAAACTATAAAGTTTATTATACAAGTAATGAAAACTTGTTCATTATCGGTGAGGAATCACGAGCAGATAGTGCCAACTTTTCTTTACGTGTATAATACAACGGCTTCTCTTATAGTTACATTGATACATTTTAATTAAATTTTTTCACCAATAGAATAAAAAAATCACCAAAATGGCCATTTTATTATATCGAGTAAGATAACTAAGTCAAATGATGTACCATAGTAACTACTTGTAGAATAAAGGTATCTACTCGTATCTACTGGTATCTAAGGAATAAGCAACAACATTATTAATACATGTAAGAGAAACTGAACAAATATCTAATTGTTTTACTGCAAAAATACTTTTAACGAAGATTTTGGCGAAATAACATTGTCATTAGGTCACTACTCAAAAACCAAAATGTGAAAAATTTTAAATTTTGTTGAGAATGCACTCAGCAAAATGATGTGTTTGTTATTACTACACTTGTAATAGTAAAAAAAGTACGATATATGCAACTCTTAAATATGTTATATGGTAACAATGAGGTGGTTATTATTACTACTAGAAGTGTAGATGTTACTAATAAAAAATAGTTCTAGTGCGAGGTAAATTTTACTACTATAAATAGTAAGTTAAACTCTTTTTTCTTGTGTAGATTTTACGAAGCAAGTGAATAGTAAAATCAATTGCAATTTAGGTGTAGAATTCACTACTACAAAATATTATATTCCAACTTGATCACAACTTAGCTGTAATATTTACCACTACAGAATGTATAAAGTAAGTAAGATACACATATAGGAGTGATAGAACAACAGAAGCTCCAATTGAAGAAGTGTGATTGACAATGACGGTCATCTTAAGTTCTTATATATTAGTATTCCCTGTCATGATTGATAGTAATTCTAAAGTTGTGGTGATCTGGTAAAGTTTGCTTTGAATGGTATTTAAAATTTTAAAGTTAAAATAATGGAAAGTTATGCTGTATGTTCACTTATGTGAAGACTGGAATCATCAAGAATTCTTTCCGTATTTCAGCAGGGTAAGTAAATTTTTGTTATTATTGTAATTTTTTGTATTGTTGATGTTATTATTATTTGTATGACTGATCGCATTTTAGATAAGTTTTTTAACAGGTACAAACCCGAGACAGTGTCACTACTCTGCTGATGAGGACGCCACCAAACAGTTAGAAGTACCATTAGTTTTGCTTCTAAATAAAAAATAACTATTTCATATTAAAAAACCTTGTAATTTTTTTTTCTCATTTTGTTTGTTTTGTTGCATTCTAATGTTTTAATAAATGACAATAAGTGTGTATATAGTTTTATAGAGTACATATAGGTACCTAGGTATTTAATGTATTTTTTAATAAAATAAAGTAGAGATATTTATAATCACTGTGTATTATTATTACCTATCTCATCGAACTGCAAAATATACCCATCAAAATTTAATAGTAACTGCCAATCACTCTAATAGTAACATCTACTATAGTAGCATCTACATAAAAAAAATAGTTGGTTTAACACATCGTATAACGTTAAATTGTACTACATCTGTAGTGGTGAAATATACTATAAGTCCAGTGTAAAAATAACAGCTGGTAGGTGTAATAATCACGAATTTATAAAAACTATTTTGTACTGGTAAAATTTGCGGCACAAATAGTTGAGGCCTATTTCACTACTACAAGCGTAATAGTAACTCTTTTTCGCGTATTATCTACACTTTTTTTTCTTTTCAGTTTTAATAAGATTATTCCAAAATTTTGCAGCTCACTTTGATGTTATGCTAGTCAAGAATTCCACTTTGGCTGTGTATTGTTACGCTGCTGCATTTAGCACTTTAAGTATTTAGATTTGAGAGAAATTAGGAATCAGACAATGGTGAGCAATTTCTTTATGCAAGCGCCCAAGCAAGAACTCGAGGAAGGTGTACTATTAAGTCCATACAAAATTATTTCGTATTTAGCTTATCTAATTTCGCAAATTATTCAAATTTATTCGATTCGTATCACTTTCGCTCCGCTAATTGTACGAACCTTCCTCGGTGTAATCGATTACCGGAAGATAAACGCCCTGATTGTGGGTGTTTATTGTGATTTGGTGTATTTTTTGCTTTATACCTCCTCCGATGGTGGTGACGGTGTGTTGATGTTTATGCGAGGTGCCATGGCCGAGCCCATATTTCATGGGTTTGAAATGAAAAAACGACGGGGAATAACCCGAGCCTGCCCTACTCAAAGAACTAAAACGTTCTTCTCTGTCCTCAACGTAGACGCCTTCTTTGCCCATGGCGGCTAGCTGTCTTCCCTTCGGCATAAACATGATGAGGAACACCAATGCCGAAGAAATAACTAGTCCGAAAGCTATGCAGGCGTCTCTGTGTCTCTCGCTGACCACGAACCCACTCAAGATCCACACTAACCACGTGGGGATGCTACATCCAACGGAAAGTCCGATATAAGTCGCTTCCCGATAATTGTCTCTGATCCCGCGGGACTTTACAGCTAAGACCGTCACAAATAGAATCAAAAAGATCACGTAGATCAACGAGAGGAGGATGTCGAGGTAAGCGGTTCGGCACAAAGGCAACACCGTGGGATGGGCGACATCCTCAGCGGTCACCAGGAGCCGGTGCTTGCTGGGCACGGCCTCGAACGTGACGTTGTCGACAAGCGGCGGGCTCGTGAGCAGCCACTGCGCCCCGATGGCCACCTGGATGAGGATAGCGAAGAGCAGCAGCAGCCCCTGGTAGGGCGCCGGCAGGTACACCCCCCCATTGAGACTGATGAGGAAGACGCACTTGACCAGCAGCGAGGCGAACACCACGGCGTAGGCCACCCCCGTGCCGAAGCGCACCACCGCGCAGGTGAGCTGCGTGGGGGCGGCGGCATAAACCGCCCCCAAGCCGGCGCAGGTGAACAGCCCCAGCAGCAGCATCTGGCCCAGGAAGAGGTGGCGGCGGCTGGGGGTCGTACGCCAGGCCTTGCACAGCACGAACACCTCGAAGCCGATGATCAGCGCCATGGTGACGGCCGAGAGGGTCAGCACGGGGATAACCCAGGCCTCGTTGCGGAAGACGCCGCCGATGCGGTCCAGGCAGCCGGTGCACGCCGTCACCGTCGTCGGGGTGCCGCTCGCCGGCACCAGGAAGAACTCGGTGCTCATCTCCAGACGGCGCTCCAGAGGTCCGCGGTCCAGGTCGCCGGCTCGCTTCTGGCGCTCATCTGCAGCCAGCGCCAAGCATGTCGCGATCGAGGCGAACACCACGACGGATCGAGCCATACTAACTCCACTTCGCCATCGCCCTCCTCTTCACATCTGCAACATCATCTCATTAACAGCCGGACGGACTCACCGACGGTTTATTCGACGTTTCGACGGACTCTTGGAGAGACGCACTGTGGTATATACAAAATGCACAAATCCGTGCGCAAAACCCCAAATTTTGACTTTTTTCTATGATGTTCAAATTAACACATGATGTTCATATTATCCTAATTTAACTTTTGTATAACTATAGCTTTCGTCACAAGATCCATATCAGAGCTGTGGGCACTTAAAGTTTGTGAACTTTAACAGTAAAAATTCAACATAAAAATGCGCTCGGCGTTTTACGTGTATAAGCTAAATAATAACAATAATAATAATAATAATAATAATAAATAGTCTTTATTATGGGCGAAGTTTAGACAAAGCTACTCCAACTTAACCCGATAAAAAAAAATACAGAAAAACAAAATAATAATAATAATAATAATAACAACAAAAATTAAGGCGATAAACAAAATGAGTTCAAAACAAGAATAACAATAAGAATGAAAATAAAAATAAAAATAGGAAAGTAAATATTAATAGTAAAATGAAAAATAATTGACTTTTATCCGCAAACGTCACAAAACTGGCAATATTTGTCACAGAATGGCTCAGGTAAAAGATCTAGTTCTCGGACCACTTTTTTCGGACATGTGGTGAATCATTTTTATTTGATAAAGCATTTTTTATTTTTCTCTGTCATCATGACTTACCATTGTTTTCACTTTCTTGTGTCTTTCGCTGCTTCGCTCAAGAGGTGACGGATTTGAGCATTTCGTACCACTGTGAGACGTGGCTGAGGGGACAGCTCAAACGGTAAATTCGGAGACGATTCGCACAGGTGACAGATTTGGATGGATTTACGTGCTATAGCGCCGATTTTAGGTCAATGGTAGCGGACAGGTCATTCTCATTTTTGGAAATATTTGCTATTCGATTCGTGACGTCAAGATTAAATTTGCTTATGTTTTAATCAAACAAAAAATTCATTTTCATAGATTTTACATAAAATTTTACTAACACATATTTTTTCGTAATTAATACTGTCAGAAACTTATTTTGTAAAAAATTTATTAACGAGCTTCTGCTAAAACCAAATTTTAAAATATGCTTAAGATCAAATTAAAACCATCACCTTTCATATCATACTCTTTCTTACATTACAAGTTTTATTATTTGACATTTTTTTATTCAGTAACAGAAAATAGTATAACATAAGGTTACAGCCTGAATTATTGAATTTATTTAGCGGAAATTAGTGTCTTACGGTGTTTCAAGCATTTAATAAACTCGCAAATTAGATAATAAAATTAAATTTGACAATATTGGAAACAAAAGAACAACAATTTAAACGGTTACTAAGAAAAATAAGTTTAAAAAAATATACAGAGTGGTTCACAAAATTTTACGATGCCTGCGCCTGTAAAATGCCACCAAGAATACATATATTAGTTGTTTCAAAACTATAAAAACGCCAACGTCGCATTTTACCGAATTATTTTTTTAAATAAGATTGATAAAATTGTAAAATAGTTATTAATGATTTGATCTCTCATTGAAAGTACAAATTACATTTTTTTTTGAAGTGCATGAATAATTTATAATAGCTAATTTTGAGAGAAAATGCGACGTTGGCGTTTTTATAGTTTTGAAATAGCTAATACCTGTACGAACAAATTTTGAAAAATTAGTCTTCTTCATTTTGTCACCCCTTCAAAAAATTACAACGTTTTTGGCTAGTTAGTATTAAGATAGATATATCAGAATCATATTCATGCCGTCTCTTGACAGAACACATTATAACTGTTTCTAAAAAATAGCAATTCATGACTATTAATGAGATAGTGATTAGTACAACTGCTGTCATGGGTTTCCAAAAATTAAATAATTAAATGTGAATTTTTTGTATCTAGTGTTTTGTGATTTTTGCGTACGTTAGGTGCATGCCTCGTAAAGTTGTGTGAAACATCCTGTATTAAAAATTAAAAATCAAGTTGCTTGGAAAAATCTGACTTTATTTTAAGTTTTACTGAACGTCTCTTATCACCATACGAGACTTGGTCCAACACTTTTGATTCATCCTGTGTATTAAATACAAAAAAAAAATTGGTTGCCTATTAACTAATGTTTTTTGCTACTTATTATTATAGCATTAGGTAGTACCATCAAGGGTACATACCTATATATACTACATACACATACCGGGTGATCAGTTTCAACCTGAACACCAAATATAAAAAGCAAATTTAAAGTCAAGAGTAATAATATTTTTATGTAATGTTTGGAACTGAAACTGATCACTCGGTATGTGTGTCCACGTGTAGGGCCAAAGGGGCCAAGCCTGTTCCTAGTAAGTATGTTTATAATTTTGTATATTAATATTGTAACGTGAGATCGAAAACTAACTCAATTAGAGCAAGCTGTGCCTGCAGAACTTTAGCCATATTTTAACCGTTTATTTACTGCCGCACATTTGAAGTTATGTTGTCTTATGTTGGTTGTACCAGCATATGATGTGTTCAAGGCTTGCTCTAATTGAGTATCTTTTCGATCGCATGTTATTTATTGTATTGAATATTATTGTTGGCCGCTCTTTAATCCTGAAACCTAGGCACACCTATGATACCACGAGTAAAATGTGAAACTTTGTGTAGATCTGAATAAAAAAAATAAATCAAACGAAATTCTTATCTGATCATGCCATAGCTCAGTTGACGAAATATGTGTCACTGGAGACTCGATGTAGAGGCTTATAATAAAAGTTCGTTGTTTTGCTTGATATATATTTTCAAATTTCACTTATGTACGTTACTTTTTTGACAGGTTTACGTAATACACTCTTTTTGAATATTCTTTCTATAAATGGCCCGGCATGGTCAAGTTTAACATGCCACTAGCTATCATTCGACCGAGTGTAGGTAGGTTTGGGGGCCAATCGATACGTACACTTTCTCTTCAAGAGAAGGAAGTTCTATTTAATTTTCTTTCCTGATTCCATAAAGATTCCATATGATAAAAACAGTTTTTAATTAAAAACTGTACGTTCGGTTACTTTCATAAAAACCATTGTGGTGCAAATAGCGTACTCTTGGCATTACATTTTATATGAGTTGTCATGGTAACAGGTTAGTTATTTGCACCACAATGGTTTCTATGAAAGTAAACCGAATGTATAAAGTTGATTTTTATTGTTAGTTAGTTCAAAATTTTCCAGTAGGCATGTATTTATAAAAAAAATGTAGCTCAAAAATACGAGGTAAGTATGGAGTCTTACGAAAGATATAAAAGTTTACAACTTAATCCAGAAATACTAAAAATATAATCGGTGATAAAACATTTTTTCTGTAAAAGGTAAATAGAAACATTATTATACTCTGCCTTAATTTTCTTCGAGGAATTTCGAGCATCGCGATAACACCAAGCTACAGGAAATGTTTTATATTGTATTTATCTACTCTTGTCATGTAGTGTGACTGTAGATGGTAGATGATGTTAACTGTTAACTGAAGCAAGAAAATAGCAGACAATATGAGAAGAATACTATCAGTGCTACTGTAAAAAATGTTTGCTAATTCGTACATGTGTGGTAAATTTTAACATACTTGTATTTACCAAATTATATACCAAATTCTTATAAATAGAGATAATAATCTGTCGGATCTACTTCTGAGTGTGGTTATAGATAACCCAATACTTTAATTTGTGGTCAAACTTCCCGTTCTCGCCCATAAGTTTCTTTGCTAATCAAAACAGATGGCTATAAACTATTGTAAACACCGAAGATTATTTTGCCAGGTGACATTGTGATGTTAGCTCTCATGTGATATTAGGTCAATGTAATCGCTAAGCGGCTTACGGCGCTTCGAAGAACGTTAGATGTATTATTTTATGCATCACAATTAGGTATACATGGCAATTGCCTTGTAAATTGTCTTAATAAGACCGTTGCTGCAAATACTTTAACGTCATTTTAATTTTTATAACAACCATTATTGCAACTATTATCTATGCTATTTTAACACCGTGAAGAAATGTTATAACTAAATCTGTAAACTGGTTTCAAAAATCTTAATTGTCATGCGGCGATAAATGGGTTAATAAGCACAATCCTCCACAAATAGTTGAAATATATGGGAAAAAATCGAAAGGAGCACAACAGGAGGCTTCACTCACGAAGCAAAGAACATTGGGAACAAGAAGCTCACGACAACACCTCAGGTACAATCTCTCGAATTTTTAAATAATAACCAATAGAAAGTTGACTATGATCGATAGGCATTATACGTGAAATTGTTTTTATTTATAATTTTAAAATTTTCCAGTGAAAATATGTTACTTGTATTTAATCAAAACTCAACATCATTTACGTCTACGTGAAAAATAATAATAGGAATAACTTTTCTTTAATTGACTTGTTGTGTTCATTGATGGTACACCTACCTAGTGGAGACCGCTATTCTTGTAGTTATTAATAAAATGCCTTGAATGAAAGTGTTTTGCATTAATTTAAGTGACGCAATCGGAAGATATTCCAGTTCTTGATTTATTAGTTATGAAGCCATTAACATTTTTTAATGGTGATCCATCTTTTATTATCTTATTTTTGATTCTAATTTTTCTTTATGACTAATAAATAATACCCCAAAACGGTGCTGCACGAGCAGGTGCAGCATACGAATACAGTTACATAATAAAGTTTGGAGGAAGTTTAAAAAACATCATGTAGCAATATTTTCTTAATTATATTTCTGGATTTAAGATAACATCTTGAAGCGGACATTTAAAATCATGTAATTTTGTTCCTGGAAGAGGGGTATAAGACATCTATTTGGTTCGACGGTCACGATCGGCCAAAAAACAGGTATTTTTGAACGTCGTTTAAAATGATCGGTAATTCAGAACATAGCAGACTACCAAAAAAGACAAGACGTAACACTAACTTATTAAGAGTTTCGTTTTGTTCTTAAACCGTCTGAGGCAGTAAAATTTTAATTGAACTTCACTTCGAAATAAATTGCCAATTAAGGCGAAAATTTTCATTTATGGTTCAACTACACCAAATCATACGTTAATAAAACGTGTAACCGTTTCGGATAACACCATTTTTATGGGCTTACATGTTTCACGCACTTCCTAACGGTACAACTTTTTTCACGTTTAATATCATTAAGTTTTTTGAGACAATTTCCGATCAAAGCATAACATCTTTCCACGAAAACATAAACCATTTTAATCCACCACACTTAATTAATGCCATTTGCAAAAATTACGACCAAATCGATTTTTCTCGGTATAGTTTAAAATAGTCTAAAATCGCCAATTAAATCAAACAAGATCATTAGCTGGACTTTATTGACACTAAATTATTCCACTTGTTACTAGTTTAGAGGAAAGGTCAACATAACGCACGACAAAATAATTTGCACATGAAAGCTGATAATTTTGAATTTTTATTGTGGCCAATCGGGAAATAACTACCTCCTGTCTTGTACTCTCATTAACTATTTCCAGTGCCCGATAATTAAACCAGATACTTATTGTAATCAATCAAAATCTTTAAATCCTTAATTATAGCCGCATGTCGTGTAGCTTATATTTCCAACCATTTTTTCTCGATGAATGAATGTTTTGACAAGATGACGTGCGGTTTTCATTATTTAAAACGGAATTTATCGTCAGGTTAATAGTCGATTTCAATTTGGTAATATGTAAAGCTGCAGATTAACGAATTGATTGCCAATTTTTTGCGGAGAAACAGGTTAAAAGATTAGCACAAAATAAGTTTTTGAATGGTGAACAAGATCGGTGGGAGATCTATTATCCGCTGATTAATTTTAATTTGGAATTTGGAGATAAAATAAATATATATAAAAAAATGTTTTTTAAAAAAAGCTTTTTAAAAGATGCACTAAAAAGTAAAAAATAATGTATTTCAATCACAGGAGAATATTTTTTCTTACAGGTTAAAATTCTAAAATTTATAAAAGCTTATTATAATTATAATTTTTAAATTGTTATTATTAAATTTTTAATCAAATAGAAAAAGAAGATAATTGTTGGCAAAATTTGTTATAATATTCCTAAGAATATTGTAATTTTTTTTTCTTTGGAATGATAAACTAATGCAAACTGAGGGAAAAAATATATTCTAACTAAATACTACCTGTGGAAATGTTTTTATTTGACTCTTCAGCTTGATAAATTATGATAATCAGCGTTTCGATACAAGTTAAAGTATTATTATTATTATCGATAAAGTAATAATTATTATTATTTATCGATAGACTTCGTACAAAACAGAGTGTGAATAAATTAAAAATTATTTGATAAAACTTTTTGTAAACGTTGTATCCGCAGGGTTCCAAGCAAATTATAATGACCAATGACAACCCGTTTGAGAAATGTTTTGGAAAATACTGTTCTTCTTTGTCGAACTTTCGTGTAGTATTTGATGAGTAATTTTTTGTTGTTTCAATAAGACACTTTTTCGATTTTTTAAATTTGTCATAGTACTACCCATGTTTCAAAAATTTGTAGGTTTGGTTGAACAAACGTTAATTAAAAAAATATTCCTAAGAAGTTCCTTATCATTTTTACTAATTTTTTACATTTGTCAATTTTATAAGAGTTATTTTTTTAGATGCTAAAAAATTGACGTTTTACTAACTGAAACGAGTATAAAAACATTTTCTAATCGAATTTTACAAAAATCCAAAAAATCAATAGTTACAGCAAAAAATTAGTGGTATAATCTGTTAAGTAAAAAATTACTACTAGGGGTCGGTCAATTTATAGTAAGTGAAATTAAAATTGAATTTTAACACGTATGGATTTTAAATCCGACCCAGGCGGAATCAAAATTTTAATAAGGAATTTGAAAAGGATTTTATAAATTAAGGTAAATCCTTTTCTAAAGATCAAGCAGTGAGTACCGAAATCATCTTATTTACTCCAACTTTGCCACAACAAAGAGAACAAATAAAATTTACAATGAGGGATTGACTCTCCTCTACCTGAAGGAACCCGAGGAGATATTTTGCCTTAGGCGACAATTCAGACAGCTCAAATTTGAAGCGACAACTGGTGGCCGGTACCAGAACTAACAAAAAATTGTTTTTTGAGATAATCTCGAGAACGAACAAACATTTTTAAAAACGGCAAACGCCAAATTCAATCGACTATGTCTAGTGAGATTACCAACTTTCTACAACAAATTTCGTATCTTTCACAGAGATATCAAACGTATTTTTTTAATTAAAAGTCAATTTTTTTCGGAAGTGGGTAATGTCACTAGATATTTTTGTGTGTTTTCAAATGGTCCCAGTCCGATTTATCTGCATATTATGGTTCTTAAGATTATCTCGATGAAGTGTTGAAAACATGGATATTTTGTGATTTTTTATGTCAATTGTTTTTATATGTACATAATTGAAATTTGGTAAATACTTAGTGAAAGATGTTAACAGTAATATATACAAAAATCAAAGTCGTATCTCTTATAGTTTAGTAGATATTGGTAGTTGAAGTTGACCAAAATCAGCACTTTTTCGCAGAGCGCCACCTTAATAAAAGGGGATATTGAATTTTGACTATAACTTAATTATGGATTCATGTTTAAATGCTTTGGCTGCGCCAATGACTGTAATAAAATAATTGACTAGTTTAATAATAAATAATTGTATTACATTAGAAGTTAATTTAAAAAATTAGAGTTGATTGTGGTGTTAACTACAATTAACGTTTTAAAACGGCCTGAAATGGTGAGAAAAAATGAAGTGCTTTTGTTCTGATGAATTACTAGAACAAAAAATAAATGAAATTAGTTCAGGGCTTTAGGTCCGAACAATTTGAATCTCCAACTTTGGAGCCCCATAATTCACTTGGTCGCACCTCGTGAGATCCCTGTTGAATATCTGTATTCAAATAAAGTCGAAATGATATCGTGGGAGATGGTATCAATAGTTGAAATGGGCGGGTGAAGGAGTTAGCTGTTTATGGAGTCAGTACA
Organism: Tribolium freemani; assembly: GCA_939628115.1. NCBI lineage: Eukaryota > Metazoa > Arthropoda > Insecta > Coleoptera > Tenebrionidae > Tribolium > Tribolium freemani. The sequence goes on along the minus strand of OW626785.1, from coordinate 1,503,972 downwards.
TGAAACGCGGATACGTGACCACCACTCACACTGAAATTATATGCAATCGAGCTACTGCACTGCTCGTAGATCCACCAGCAATTACAACCTAGCGCAGTCCTAGTCAGGGATTGCGCAATTCATCAAACCTAATTGGCGGAAGCTGCTTTCGGTTTTGCGTTTTTACCAAAACAGGTTCACTTTCCATAAAGCTCCATTTAAATGTAAATGTTGAATATGTGCATTTCCTTTCGTACTTATCTCAATATCTTACGCACATCCACACATTCGAGCTTCCGGTCAGATGTATGGGAGAGGTTAATGTCTTGATTGGTGTCAATGCTTAAGAATTTTTGTGTGTGTTGTGGCGTGAGGTGAGTCCACATTTTCAGGATTAAAACGACTAATCATCGCATGTATAAAATTAATATCTTATACCGAGACGTGGATGGAGTGTATTTGTTATTTAAATTTATTAAGAAAAATTTTAGTGCGTCTTTTCTCACGTTACAACGCATTTTAAGCGAGAGGTTGCTTCATTCTTTAATAGATGAAGCGTTTGATGCATAGGCACACCTAGACGAGATTAGACCACCATAATTTTCTTACATCTTAAAAATACTTAGATTGTGTAACTTAGGTGTTCAATAGACAAAGTTTTGTAAAGGCAAGTAATCATATATGACACAAAATGAATTCTTAAGAGAAGACTGTAAACTTAAAGACGTTTGTGGTCTGTTGTCAAAATTAAATGGACGTTTATGAATTCCTCAATTTAATTGAAAACTGTATGGTCAAAAGCACAACGCGACCACCATCAGGTGAGTTATTTGAGCGAACTATAGGTGCTCCTATTTCAGAAAATAGCAAAAATGGCGCGAAAATAATAAGTGACACTACACCTTTTTCAAATCATCACATGTAATTCAGTTAAAATTCAGAATAGTAAACTGAATTTCAGAAAAGATCACATGTATTTCAGATTAGTCAATTTAATTTCAGAAAACGTTAATTGTAATTCAGATTAGTCAACTGTATTTCAGAAACTGTTAATTGTAATTCAGAGACCATCACATGTAATTCAGATCCAGTAACTTACTTGCATGATACTTACTATGTATACATAACCAAAAATATTTTATTTTCAAAATTAAATTACATACACATTAACAATAACAGCATAAATATTTAGCGCCCTAACATTGTTTCCAAAGGTAGGTATTTTAATAATTTAATGTTTAAATGAAAATATGGAATTCTGAATTACAATTGACGAATTCTCAATTACAAATGACGAATTCTGAATTACAATTAACGCTTTCTCAAATAAAAGTTACTAATCTGAATTACAGTTAACGTGTTCTGAAATTAAATTGAGTAATCTGTATTACATGTGATGTTTTCTGAAATTCAGTTTACTATTCTGAATTACAATTAACACATTCTGAAATATATCTTACGGTTTCTGAATTACAATTGAAAAAGGTGTAGTTATAAAAGGCTACGACATACGTTTTATATAGCTCTTATCGAATTCATTTATGAATTATATGGAGAATTATATGGTCTATAATGCACCACAAACATTCAAGTGATAAAGCAAATGCCAAGATATACGACTGATTATTCGACCGCTTGCAATGAACATTGAAAATAGTTGCGTATTTTTTTTTGGTTCCCTATAAGTTAAAGGTTTTCTATTATAAATCTAATGTAATTTATAAATTAATTAATTTTATTGAATAATAAACACTTTTAAAGATCAATAAGAATGACACCCTTAAAACCGCAAATCTTTTCGATATGATACGGTTTATGTGTACATTTGGCTGGTTCATAAACTAGCTGGATATTGTGTAAACTAGCTGGACAGTTGGCAAACCAACATGTTTGTTGTTTGTTGTTGCCCGGTTGGTAGAGGTGTCATTCTTTTTGATCGTGACAGTACATACATATATATTCCGCATTTGTGTTTAAATTATGATGTGATCCTAAAACAATTCGGAATTATGCTTTATTTTGATTTTTATGCGATTTTGCGTGCATGTTGGTGTGTACTGCCCACACCGAAGAACAATCAATTATTATCGAAGTCTTATTTTACAGTACACACGAGAAAGGAAAACATGCATGCACAGACGAAACGACTCAATTTTCATTTTTTGACAAGAAAATTTTGATTTTTTCTATTTGGGTTACCAACTTTGTTACTTTACTCGTACTTTTTCATTATATCAAACAAAACACACAAGTGTTTTTGGACTTATGTTTTATTTTTACATCTCAGACACGCAGTTATCCGGTTCTAATATACCTAGTACCCGGTTTTAGGAGACTCGGTTGAAGTAACCAGGTTACTTTGCCTAGAAAAGAAACGAATCCAGATTAAAAACGTTTGTCGAAAAATGGTTTTGGCTTTTGATAGTGAAAAATATTGTCTTATGAGAGCTGTAAAATAAAAAATGCTAAAGAAATAACTAAATCTAATTAATAGTTATAACCCACCGTTATAACTATTTTCTTCACTCGTATCTAAGGAATGAACCATAACAGTACTTGTTTGTAGACGAAAATACTTATTAAACTGTGTAACGACAGACTAAAGGCAACTTTAGAGAAAAAAAAATTACATGCTCATTGCTTCTGCTCCATACTTCGAAGAAGTCAAAGGATTTTTGTTTTGGTTTAGGAGAAAAATCTTCATTTTGGATTCAATTTTAAGGAAACATGATTATAGTTTTGAGGGCATAAAGTAATAGTTTCCTTATGTTATTGGGTGGAAAAAGTGCATTACTGACCTTTCCCACCTGGTTGAAACCGTTAAATATATTCCGGAATTTTAAATAAGAGACAGCAACATTCCTCGTTTTATGTAAAATCTGCCAGCATAAATGCAGCAATATGTGGTAGAAGTCGCCTGGAGGCATTTAGTAAATTGTTTTTGATTAGATATTCCCAACCCATCATAACCCAGATCCTGTTATGCTCTTTTAACAATTTCTAATAAAGCGAGGTTTTGACCCTGTCCGGCGCTCTTCCTCAGGGTTACTGCAAACAAAACGTAATAGACTACTCAATTTGTATTGCGTAAATCCCACGCTACGATGAACATCCTGTATAAAAGCAAGATGCACACCTGCCTACTAAACGGATAATTGCGTTAACATTTTATTGCTCTGACTATGTGTTGAGTAGCTTATGCCCGACGCGATTATTCCTTCGTTTCTTATTAAATTAATCCCAAGAGTACGATACGGAGGTAGAAAAACGCATAAAAACGCGAATTACAATAAATTTATTGATTAGCCATGGGCTCGTAAACACCACTCATGTGATTATCAGGTGTCCGAGGGATGTTATTACCTTTTATTTACGATCATGTATCGATGACTTTGAAAATTATGTGTCATACTGCCCGCTGGGGTCGTGGTCGTATAATATTCCTTCTCATATGCGCCAATAATAAAATTGATAGTCAGGAGATGATGTGGGAATGTGGGATGAACAAAGGACTCAAACAAAACTGATCAAAATAACAAGTGTTCAATATTGGTTCTGGTCAGATCGCCTATGTGTGGCAATTGTCACAAAAAACGTATGTCTCGGAAACAATGACACATGACAGCTGTCAGTGCTCCGCGGCCAAAAATTCACACGTTCAACTGAGATAACACTTGCAGAGTAAATTCTTGAACGTCTGCATACAATTATCATGATTTGCAATGTGATTTTTATCAAAAACTCCTAAATGCAAAAATAAGGCAGTTGATAGCAAACCATATGAACTTAACATGCAACCTACGTTCATGCTAGAAAACCACGACCAGAACCAATATTGAACACAGGTTACCTTTATCTGGAAGACTAAATGAATTTAATTGCTAGATTGATAATTCCTATCTTTGTACCTTACGATGCAAAAATTATTTTTTCGGAAATTATGTCTGTTAAAGCACCTTTTTATTACACATTAAAGTTACGTTAACTTTTATTGCTTTTAAATGACCACTTTTATTATGTAAATTGTGACAGTAAAATTTTTCTTAAAAGTAGGTTACTGTTATAATCATATTACTATTTTATTATGTATATCTAAACTCTAAAGGTTTTAAATTTGAAGTTTACTACTTGTACGTGGATGAACTGATACTTAATTAAAGATTAAGTTAAATATAATATACAGGGTACCAGCAAAAACTGCTCTTTAAAGGAAAACATGTAATTTATGTAATAGTACGATGCTCGTGTTCTGTCGTATACACGTTTTCAATAAGTGCAAATTTCCGTAATTTATGTGAGAAAATCATGTTCCCTGTATATCGAAACATGCATTTAAGGTAAATTATATTTATTTTTGCGATTTTTACAAAATTATATTGCAATTTATCTCATAAAACGTTGTTTAATATAATGCAGCATAAATTTTAATAGTGAACACGGAGATGTAAACATCATGTGCTGTAGGTATTCCAAAAAAGCAAAAATCAACTCGGAAATCAACGAAAAGTGGGAGCTGAACTGCTAAAGTATTAAATTCTCTTGGATAAAATGTGTATTTTCATATTATTTAGATAAACTTATACTTTTATAAAGCTTTTTGACATTTTCAAATAAAATATTTGAATCAAGTAGTAAAGCCATACGCCAAAATCGACTTCCTTTATCCCGAAAATTATATTTTCGAACAAATGGAAACACTGTTACCCCTAGTATTTTAACAGAAGCAGTTAGAAAATCGCTAATTAGACAGCTCTGTACAAATAGGTATTAAACAGGAAGGGTTTAAATTTTCTCGAATTTATTTGAAATGAGCTCAGAGTTGAAGCAAATTCTAAATTCTGCTTCAGCTTTAGTAAGGTATTTCTAAGTTGCACCACTTAAAAGTTAGGTGGTCCCAAATATTTAAAAATTATTTATGTTTTTTTCGGAGTAATCCTTTATTTTAACTTGAGAAATCCCAGGTTACTTTATGTCGCTATCTTTTTGTTACACGCTGCAATTTCACTCAATTTGAATATTGAATATTCTAGTCAGAATAAAACGTTGTAATGTATGAAAACCATATTTGCCGATTATGGTCCTTTTTGCTAATTGCACTTACAAATTTAATGGTTTTGGTTGTTACAAAATTTTGGGAATATTCTATTACGAGTAGCAGGTAATTAATTGCAAAACTATTTTAATTAGTCAGCTACCAAAGGTTGTCACAGTCATCTAGTGCCTGGTGTCATCGTGTCGTTAATGGATCGTAAACAAATAAATAAATGTAAATTATCGTAATCGTTAACATTTTATCTATCAAAAATATTTAATGAAGGCAATAAACCCTAAATTTTATCCACAAAATTGCTCAACCCGAACAATAATTTTACAATAACGAAAATAATTTATCCAACTTAACCGTCAAGTAAGTTGGAGGAATTCTGAAACGACCGTAAAGATGCAAAGCGCGAAGATTTCATCTGGAAAATGGCTCTGTTGGAAATAAAGTAGAAAAATAAATTAATTAAAGAAAAACGTAACGAGATCGCGAGTTGGTTCGATTTTTAACCATCAGTCCCTGTCTTGTAATGAAGATATTTACAATAATTACCGACATTAATTAATTAAATTTTGTCCGCTTGAATATAATGTCTTTGATATTGCAAGGATAAGACGTCATCTCGGTAAGCTAGAAATAAACATGTCGGTTCAGATTTACTACTGGTTTATTTTATAAGAGCAAACACGTCTCGTTTTTGTAAAAATAATTAATTGAGTCAACGAACAAACCTGAGGTATTTTCCGTCCGTAGATGCAAAAATTGTACAGTAATATCGACGACTGCGTATTTATATGAAATGGCTTAATTGGCACCCTGGTGCTTAGATACTTGATATCTATTGAGAGCTGCAAGACTTAAATCACATTTATTTTCCCGCTTTCAATAGCCGAGCAGACTTCCACTCATTTATCGTGCAAATGCAAGGCGAGAAATTACGATTTAAATTTAGTCATTAATTGAAAGAGGAAAGCAACGGATTTGCTCCACTGACACGCATAACACTTGCCAGAATCAACAGCCTAATCGAATTAATAATTGTAGCAAAGTCAAAGCAAAGCAACAAAACTAGTCCGGTAATTGAATAATTGAAAGTTATGAGTCCTGCAGTAAAGAAGAACAACTTGAATAGCCATTATTTGCCACGTTTTGACCGGGATGGAACGGCGGCTCATGATTAAACTAATATAATAGTCTGCAAGTGGAAGTCGTAAAGTATAATTTATTCCTTATAAATTGTACTGGAACAATTGCAGATATTCAGAAAAACAAAACACGGACATAAATCAAATCGCGGTTTTGTTCGTGCCTCAGCCTCGCCATTTCAGGTTTTATGTAAGACAGCTTGTAATGCCTTAACCGCAATGAGTAGGCACGCATCAGTCTTTACGCAAAAGCTCCGCCGTTTATTTCGAAATTAACAATGTTCCATTGCCGGTGGACGACACACACCACTTTATTCTCCTTTTTTTATCATTCCATCGTTGCAAATGAAGCACAAAAAGACCACTTCGTGGGCACACTTTTTGACATTATTGTTCTTTACAAGTTTCCGGTAGCAAAAATTCACAGAAAATTGCATACCCGATCGGGTATGAAAACAGGCTTTTCTCAACATCTTATTAGGTAATCTGTGTTTGTGGTTTTTTAAAATTCATGATATTCCAATAAGTTGTTGGTTTTATGTTCTTGTCTGCTTCGCGCTCGACGTCCTCGATCATGAAAAACCTAGAAAGCTCACTTTTCTTCAGTGGTTTAGTTGTTTCAAGAACTGGTGCAACGTTTCTGAGTTCTCTTCTAAAGGCATTTCCGCTAACACGTTTTTATCAATTTTTTTTTCGAAGTGATTATTCGTATTATACTTAAGTACAGTCACCCAAAATGAAAATGACGCATCTATCAACGACCGGCTACCGTGCTGTCATAAATCATTAAAAGATCGTAATTTTGGGACAAGTTCGACATTTCGTTTAGTCCTTTGAAATAATGATAGATTTTTTGTTCGAAATGGTTGGTTAGAATATAACAAATCAAACCATTTTCAAATGCGTCGTGACGTTTCGAAAACGTCAAAAAAATTAATTTGCTGATTACTTTGCAAATTAAATAAATTATTTACAAGATGCATAATAATAAGTTTTATCCACAGCCAGTCTATTATTAGGTCATAATACCTCTACTAGGAGACGTCTTATGATATCCATAAAACACACGGGTCTTAGGAAAAATCGTCTCGTGTTTGGCCGAAAAAAAATTAATTCCACAATTAATTCAATTCAAATAAAAATTGTTTTATCCCCTTAGTTAAAATTAAAATAAAAATATATAAAAAAATGTTTTTAAAAAAAACTTTTATTTTAAAGATGCACTAAAAAGTAAAAAATAATGTATTTCAATCACAGGAGAATATTTTTTCTTACAGGTTAAAATTCTACAATTTATAAAAGCTTTGGAAGTTGTCAACCGAACAAAGTAATTCTGTAATGCCGTATATAACTCCCAAAGCTTTTATAAATTTTCGAATTTTAACCTGTAACAAAAATATTCTCCTGTGATTGAAATACAATATTTTTTACATTTTAGTGCATCTTTTAAATAAAAGCTTTTTTTTAAAACATTTTTTATATATTTTTATTTTTTGCTTTTTAATCTTGCATAGATTTATTTGTTATTACACTGTGCATCTACCGTGATGTCCAAATGACCAACATACCGTCTATGTCGATATAAGTTATGATATGTACAAACCCCTTTGTACCCCTTTGTAAACATAACCCAAAATTTTAAAACCCCATTTAACACCTTTAGGGGGTAATTAACTATATAGAATTGCATTGTCACGCAGATTACGTAAGCATGTTAAATTTTATTTCGTTGCAACTACAGGAACCCTCTCAAATTTACAAATCGAGAACCCCTTTGTAAACATAACCTAAAACTTCAAAACCCCATTTAACCCCTTTAGGGAGTATTTAACTACATGGGATTGCATTGTCACGCAGATTATGTAAGTATGCCAAATTTCACTTCAGTGGGACAACAGGAACCCTTTCAAATTTGGCTCCGAAAAAATAGCAGACAGAAAGATAACATTGTGAGTTAAATAAAAGCTTTTAAAAATTAAACCTTTGCGGGGATAAAATACATTGTAAGACCTTTATACAATAAAAAACAATAAATAATGCGATTTAAATATGTCGTGTAACAAGCAATATATCTTATTCTGTAACTTTTTTAACGAGATATTGGAATTTAACATTGGTTAGAGTCGCAAATCTAAGATATTTATTGGTTATTGCTATAGCAGCAACGGTTTCATTACAGAATACGCGCTAATGAAGCTTATTCCGTAATAAAACTGTTAAAATTTAATTGCTGTTAGGTAAGCGTTGTTTTTAAATTTTTAGATATTGACAGCCCTTTAAAAAGGTTACAGAATAAGACTTCAAACATGGATTTATATTTTATTTTGTTTAAAATCAACAAAATTGTTAAATGTTAATTGTGTACAATGACCATTTTTATTTCGTTGTTCCGTATGAATCACCTTGTATGTTCTGGTTAAGAATTTATGATTAAATTGAGCAACAGTTGAGCTATTTGGATTGTATTTGATAACTTAAGTCAAAGGGAAATTTCAAATCAAAGAGTGATTACACATTATTATTTGAGAACCTGCTTTTTCAGCACTAAATAATTTTCTCTGTTTAATGAGCCATCAACCGTAAATGGAAAGACACATCTCTCTAATTGAAAAAAGCCGCTTCATTTGGTTGTTCTTTAGCAATTTAATTTTTCCACTCGCATCTATAAATACCTCCTGGAATAAAAGAGACATAGAATTGTCCATTTTATTGATATTTCAGCGTTTACCCGACGTGTTTATCAGATCGAAGATGCACTTGGTCTTGATATAAAGTTTTTACTGTTTTAATTAAAGTTGTAGGGTAGAATATTATTTTAATATCTTGTTGGTTTCCCAGACATAAAAGCAGAATCATGGCGCCTATTAAATCTTTATCTTAAATCTGGCAAATATTTTGCAAACGTCATAAAATTTACAGGGTGGACCATCAGCACACTTCCTCATGCCAAGACCAACCATACATTTAGATTAAAACTATAAATAGGCAGTAATAGCACGCTATAAAGGCATCCGAGCCAAACCTAAGTTTATTAGTAAAATCACCAAATTGCGGAAGTAATGCCTAAACACTAAATATGTAAATGCAATTATTTATTTAAATTCAAGCACTGAGACTCCTGCAAAAATTCCTGGCTATAAATCAAACCGATCTGTACGTGCCCGCACCTCATCTATGCAAATGATGATTTGTAATGCAATCAAAATTTATTGCTAACCGGAGAACCATTCCGGCGTTGTTGTATTTAGAAGATATCCGATAAGAGAGCAATTCGTCAAATTTTCATCTGCAAAAAGTGCCGCCATAAAAGGCACCAGGTGAGAAATGTGGCGGGTTTGCTAAAAGCTACCTACTTAAATTTATAATTTCTCCACGAAAGATTGGTACAGCGGCCTGTAATCATTTTCCTAATAAGGAAAATGACAGTAATAAATATGAGTATTCCGACTTACTCATTACTAGCATCTTGCCATTTTACAACGGAGGAAATGTTGCTCTTAGTGTACTTCATCAATTTAACGCCAATTCCCTTAATTCCTAAGCCTTTTATTATTAATGGGACGCTACTTTGGGATTTATTTGACTGCAGTGTAATCGTTATTAGTTGGTGTGGATGCGGCTCAAAGTAGTTAACTACTTAACCTAATCGCCTGATTCTTATCACTTGCAATCTCTGATCCTCAAGATAAAATTACTGAGGAAATGACAATTGTTTAAAAATTATATTCTCCATATTCCTGAAGTACACACCAACGACTCTAACCAATAAATCATAAACAGTTAATTCCCATAAATTATGAATTCTACAAGGCAATGCACATAACTTGACATTGGGAAGGTCTTCCGTTTACGTTTACAATAAGTTCCAGTACAAAAATTATTATGCACATCCGTTACACAAAGAGGAAGTTTGGTACATTTGCAAAAATATTGATGAATTGTCTTTTAAAGCTCATAGATACATTATAAGAATGATGGATGGCAGTGGACCGGTGGCTTTGCCTGTGACAAATTTGACGACCTGCAAGTCGATAATGCCTGACCTCTACATCCTAATCTCTTGTAGGAAGAGCTGAGTATAATCTATGATTTATTATTATAAGTTTCTGCTGAAGAGTTAAGCATTGACTAATGCTCAGCAGGAATAGATGCGATGTTATAACATATGCAATATATTTTATGTTCACTTGATAAAACAAGTCCAAGTAGCATCAAATGTGTACTGCACTCACATTCAGGCTATTATTTGCAAAAGTTTACCATGCATACATTATAATAATGTATTAAGTTAAGAATATTATGTGTCGTTACTTGACAGGTAGTGAACGATGAAATAAAGAAAAAAATGCTTACATAATATGGCCAAGAATTGTTTCCAAATTTGAACAAATTACTTTTTAGACGAGATAATTACTCATTACCAAAGCAAAAGCCTATTTTAAGAACCTTCAATTACATACAGCGTGACCCAGAGGTGCGTAATCGGTCTATAACTTTTTTGCTATTGAAAATATTGCGATGCTGTTTTTATTATCCGATAGATCAACTTAAAGTCCACAAACTAAAAATATTTATATTTTATACAGGATGTTGTATACGTAAAAAAATTATGGTACTTTGTATAAACTATTATAGGCCTATCTTTTTATGTTTCGAAATTATTCAACTTTTTGTGCTAAAAACAACCCACATTTAAAAAATCACTATAAAGCCGCCGCTGAATATTTTCCGACAAATTTGCAACAGAAAAACTTAGAATATCTCGTAGTTTTAGCAAATAGTCGACGTTTCGTTAAAACGCACAGATAATGTACAGGGTGTGCCAAAACGCAAAAAGTTGAATAACTCATTTTTTCAAATGGAACACCCTGTATTTGTTTACACCTATCAATAGCATTTTGGATAATCTTTCTAATGATATGCGGTTTGTAAAGCAAATTTAAAAGATTTCTCGAGATTTTCAAAAAAAAATTATTTGATTACAAAAAAAAATCTATTTTTCAAATAGGCGGCTGCCACAATGCTTTTAAAGTGAGACAGTTATTTATCCGCTAGTGTTATTAATTACTTGATACAAAAATGGATTTTACTCAGCAATAATTAATCAACATGGTTTACTGTATTGGTGAAATGTTCTGCTCATGTTAGAAAAAAACTCGAATTTAAGCACGCGGGAAATTTCTCGGCAAACAGATATTTCACAGAGCAGTGTCAACAGGATGATATTGAAACATAGATTTCATCCATACCATTTAAAATTACATCAGGAATTGCATGGCGAAGATTTTCGAAAGAGAATAAATTTTTCTGAAATTATGCGTAATTTGATTGCGGAAACAGAAATTTTATAAACAAAATTCTGTTGACCGATGAAGCAATATTTAAAAGTATTTGAAGTGTGAACAGACATAATATGACTACTACTCAGTTGAAAATCCACACTGGGTTACGACAAAAAAAATGTATTTTATTACAAAAAAAGCAGTTAAATTTTTCAAATAGGCTGCTGGAGAGCAGTGAGTGAATTTATTTTTCACAAGAATTAATTTTCTTAAAATAACTGAGAATTAAAATAACACAATGTTTATAGCAAGATTAATATTCATCATAATTCCTATAGAAAAACAATTCACAATAACAAAAATTAACATTTTTTATAAAAAATATTAAATAATAATAAAATATTAAATAATAAAAATATTAATAATAAAAAATTTAATGTAAATGTTCAAATAAACCATCGTTTTCCTCGTTACAAAACGCCAATTGCCTTTCAAAAGACAATTTGACTCTTGCTAACGTGTCTTAGCGGATTGACTAAAATGCTTTAGAAATTCTATTCCTCATAAATGTCGCTTCATCGGTAAACAGAATTTTGTTTATAAAATTTCTGTTTTCGCCAATCAAATTAAGCATAATTTCAGAAAAATTTATCATCTTTAGAAAATCTTCCCCATGCAATTCTTGGTGTAATTTTAAATGATGTGGATAAAATTTATGTTTCAATATAATCCTGTTAACTTTGCTCTATGAAATGTCTAACATTAGCAAAACATTTAGTTCATTGTCTTGGATCAGTCCTCCCACCTAGTATTTCTTTCTTTTCCTATTTAGTACTACCAGAGTTCTCTAATCGATCTTTTAGCTTCTGAAAAGAAAGAAAAAGGATATTTTTGACGATAGATTCTGCTGGCTAACGAAACATTTCGATCGGCTTCACCAATACAGTAAACCATGTTGATTAATTCTTGCTGAGTAAAATCCATTTTTGTATCAACTAATTAATAACACTAGCGAAATAAATAACCGTCTCACTTTGAAAGCATTGTGGCAGCAGCCTATTTGAAAAATTGATTTTTTTGTAATAAAATAATTTTTTTTTGAAAATCTCGAGAAATCTTTTAAATTTGCTATACAAACCCCATATCATTAGAAAGCTTATCAAAAATGCTATTGATAGGTATAAACAAATACAGGGTGTTCCATTTGAAAAAAATGAGTAATTCAACTTTTTGCGTTTTGGCACACTCTGTACATTATCTGTGCGTTTTAACGAAAAGTCGACTATTTGCTAAAACTACAAGATATTCTAAGATTTTCTGTAGCAAATTTGTCGGAAAATATTCATTGGCGGCTTCACAGTGATTTTTTAAATGTGGGTTGTTTTTAGCACAAAAAGTTGAATAATTTCGAAACAAAAAAAGATAGGCCTATAAAAGATTAACCATTATTTTTTCACGTAGAGTCTAATTATGCAAAAATGTATAGGGTGTTCCATTTAAAAAATATAACTTTGGTTTATCACCCTGTATACAACAACCTGTATAAAATATAAATATTTTTGGTTTGTGAACTTTAAGTTGATCTATCGAATAATAAAACCTCTGGGTCACGCTCTATATGGTATTTCTTTTTATTTAAAAAAACTATCAAAGTATTTTGTACTACGTTTGTTTTTAGTTTTGTATTTTTTGTACCAATTCCAGGAGGGATATTTAGATATTTTTATTCTTGTGAATACTTGCATCATGCAACTATTTTCTGTAACCATACGGTACTTTAATATTTTCAGGAAATAACTGAACATTTTCAGAAGAGCAGCGCATTAAATTTGAAAAACATTAGTTTCTTCAATTGAGCCATTAGCTCCTAGTTGATTTTCCATTACGATGCTGAGACACAACTAGAGGTTAGTCCTGAGACAAGAAGTGACATAAAACCCCGGGAATCCAAAGAAAACATTGGCTCTTTATAGCTGTTTGTGTGGTAGCTAGTAGTGCTTGTGAAAAAAACGAAGTTGCACACTTTAGATTGTCATAGCCTGAGAGCATTAAGCTACCGGATGGCGTCATTGCCGGTAATACATTATTACGAGAGTGTGAAAGAGATTAATCATGTTCAGTGACAAATCACAATATTCGATTAATGAAACCGAATTCGAATTTTGACCAGCCGCCTGATTTATAACGCATTGCCCAACAACACTTAAAATATTCTTACTCAAGTCTCGAATATTCTTGATTCGGGTGTGTTTGAAATAGATTTTACACGATGTTGTAAAGCGTGTCCCGTTAACAAATGCCTGTATTTATTGCGAGAGATCCGAGATAACTCCCATTTGGAGGTTTTGAAGAATGTGCGTGCATTTATTATATCTCGAACAGTGGAGCCACTCTTGCATCTATTTACATTATAATTCTAACATTGTGTGGAAGCTAGTAATGTTCAGCTTCAACAAAAGGACTTAACTAAACAAACTGCAATATCTCTATGTAACAAACATTTAGCATGTCTGCTAGCAGACATTGAACTTGGCTATGACAAAGGGCTATTATATAAATTATATATTATGTCCTTCTGCACACATGAAGAGTTCGCTACACGTAGAGGAGCTTTCGGACGTGCGTCACAATACACGATGGAAAATTATAGACGACTTTCTTTGTAATTCGTGGGTAGTCCGATGCAACAATCAAAATGCATGCGGGGTTTGCAAGAGCCGCCACCAATTTCCGGACCTCTTCAACTATTACATTGTTAAATGCGATCCAAAATATGCAAATTTATATTATACAGGGTTGAGTTAGACCGTTAGGATAGTCTTGTTAGCAAGGTATTGACAGGTTTTTTCTAATTTAACAATTTACATACTAATATAAGTTTGATTACATTTTGTGTTCCCATGGTTGTTAGATTTAGATATGACATACAAAAGTACCATACTGGAATTTAAACAACTAACAGTTCCTTTAGGCAAAGACATTTTATGCTTTTCTGCAACTAATGCAGTTAGTTGACCCAACACGTAATAAATAAAGCCGAACAGTCTTACACGCGAAAGTTAACATAAGACAAATATCAAATACTGAATACTGTTACTGAACCAAAATAGTATTCTGTAACAAGTTTGGAATAAGGAAGTTTGACACCCGAGCCGAAGAGAATGTGGAATATGCCATTCCTGTTTTTTCGGGTGTAGATAAATTTTAAACATCATATCTATTTATTTTATTTTTTATTAGAAAAATTGATACTTAGTAATATTAGTTATTATGAAAGGTTAACTGAGTATAACAATTATTATTTAATCGTTGAGGCAAATATCGTACTCTTGCAATAATAGGTATATAACAAGTGATGGAATATTAATATTTAGAATATTAATATAAGAATGTGGGTCATTTCGTACACAGGGTGAGATATTCAGGGTGGCTCGTTTTTAATGCAAAACGTTGGTAAATAATCGCGTATATTTATATTTAAAATGAGCAGGTTTATGTTTACATTACTTTAAAAAAAATCAAACGGTATAACTAATGTCATATGCGAAGTCATTTCATGACTTTCGCCGTAGAAAAAGTATACTTAGTGTTTAACTAGTCGACTAGCAACATTTTTTTTAACTGTTAACCGTTGTCTCGCTTAAAAAATGCTGCTTACGTCACTCGTTGCACAACAGGGGCGGATCCAAAAATTAATTTTGGGGGAGCATCCAAAAATTTTTATAATGGTAAAGCTATTGAATGAAACTTTTGTTATGTTAAAATACATATTTAAATAAATTTGCACAAAATTTAAGCCCAAAAAACTGTTTGCCAAAAAAATTTACAATGCAAATTTATATTTTCGCAAATAAAACACCCTATATGTTGTACATTTTTTGGATATTCATAGTTAGTTGTTGATCATAACGTTTTTTTACTAGTCGGTTTCGCTAAGTTTTTTGAAATAATTAGTTCTCATTGACAAAAAACACACTTTTTAATTATTAAAAAAAACTACAACATAAAATACAACAGGCAATGTTAATTTACATACAGTTGTTTAAGTAAGTTTAAGTAATAAAAAATTCTGGACGTAAAAAAATTTCTAAGCAACTTCCTTCTTTTACTTTTCGAGATTCTTCGCATAATATTATATTAAGTAGTAATAATTAGTAATAAAAATAATAATAAAGGATTGAAGAAGATTAAATTAAGACGAAACGTTGCCAGAAAATTGTGATTTTTTAAGTGATAGTCTAAAAAACACCAAAGAGGTACCTTTCTTTATATTGAAACTAAACAAAATGGACATAAACACATTAGAAATTAATAATTTATGTATTTATCTATTAAAAAATGTGCATTAAAAAGACTTTTAATATGATTATTTAAAAAACATTTGTTCATTAAGCTTTTATATTATTTATTAAAAAATTAAAATTGGTGGATCCGCCCTTGTTGCACAATATACTATATACAATGTGTTTTTATATTGATTCTCATCTAGTTAACTTTGAAATTGGTTTACATGTAAAAAAATTGTGCCGCTCTGCTCAATTAAACCCTCTGTAAATAAATGTCAAAATTGTCGGTTGTGAAATTCACAAATTATCAATTTCGTTAAAATGCAACTAAATTGTTACACTGTGCAAGAAAACACTTTTATTATTGAGGCTTATTTCCGAACTGGAGACTTAATAAATGGAGAATGGTAATATTTGATGTCTAAATGCCTGTCATTAGTTCTACAAAGCGGCATTTCTGATTTTACATGTGAAATTCACAGACGTCTAGATGACAATCATTCTAATATACCTTGTACTATTTACATTTAGCCATTAATTTTGTGATTGTTACGTTTATATACCTACATGACAACAGAAAGCTCAAAAATATAAAGCACAAAATAGGAAAATATGAATTTTGTTTTCAAAAGTTTTTCTGAGATTAGTAATCTTTCCAGTGAATTCATAAAGATGACCTTGCGATCCCCCTAGCTTAAATTTCTATATCTGCATTTATGAGCGGCCGATAAAGTGTTTAGATACCAATAATGGTAATGAAAGTGACACTTTAGTAACCTTAGTTCTATGAATTCACATATACTCTTTTTCAAATTAAATGATATCCCAGTAGGCTGTGGAAATTTGAATTTAAGTTGGTTATACTGCTATTTTTAGTATCTTCACATATTAGTAGTTTGTATTTGTTTTCCAACTAGATGTCTCAAAACTTTCAAAAGATTTGTCACTTTTGTAATGGATTATTCATTTTGAAAATCAAAGCGTTTTATAGAGTTTTAGTGTTCTTCAAGCACTGCGACATTGCTTTTTCTAGAGTAACCTCAAATTTTGTTTGACGTTTTGAGTTTTGACGAACAAACGTAAACGTAACTTTATCACTTCTAGTTACAAAACGTAAAGGTCGTTTTACACAGTCATGGCTTACCGCGATATCTTTTATTTTGAAAACGAGTATACACCTACAGAGTGGTCCACAACTTATTCCCCACCGGAACGGTGCATAATAGTCTCGACAATTCTGAAGCTAAAGTTGCTTTGCAAAAAAAAGGTCTCGCTCCTGAGGACTACAGAAACAAAACTAGTTGCTAGAAAAACAATTAATTGAAATATTTGTCACTTCTCAGTAACAGAATTACTGTATACACTACACCTTGTCCAGAGTTTCGGGTATTTGTTGGTCATTCTGAATTTTCTAGGTACTACTACAAAAAAAAACTAGTTTTTTACTGCCATTTCCGTTGAGGAGGCAGTTGTGGACCAAGATGTAAGTCACATTTTATTAGAGTTTGAAGAAACAGTAAACAGACTGTTTCTTAAATAGACCGACCAAATTTTACCCATAAATGAGTACATGCTAGGAAATGTAGTAAAAAATTCTCTTGTCGGTCGGTTTAAGAATCAGCCTGTATTATATACTGCTTCTTGAAAACACGGTTTAATCAATTTGGTTATTTTTGACTTAACTTCTTCACTGTACTGTGGGCAGCAGCAAATTATTACAGAAAAAACACAATTTTGAGAAAGTAATAGGCGATGCAAAAAGAAGGATTTTAATGAAAGTTTCTATGTTCATTTGAAAGGGACACAGTACGTGCCAATTAATTATGCTAGACTTACACGTTTTAATGTTTCGGCAGATCATTTGTAACACGTTTGCTTAAAAAGGTTTATTAAGTCACGTGCGACTGACTTCCGAGTTTTACTTTTCCAAGTTTCCATCAAGTAACCAAGTAGGTAGTAAAACTAAAGCGTGTGAGTAAATTTGAAGGGATATCTCTAAAGGTGGAGAGTTAAATTGCTACAAATGGTGCAATAAAGTGAAGCCATGTAACATTCCATTTCTTAGCATTAATTCTAATTTGCTCTCGGTGACAAATAGATCAAGTTGTGTGAAAATAATTATCATTGCAGCAGCATTACTGAAGTCTAATTAGCAAGTCAACTCTCGACTTCCTTCCACTTTTTCTCTTTTAATTATGAATTAATAAAAAAACAACCCAAGTAGCACAAAACATCTTTTTGGTTGTGGCAGCTAAAAAGTTGTTGCAGTAACGTTATGGCAACCTGATCTTAGTCATAATTTGGTTATTTCATTAGGTTTTTAAAATGAAGTTGCTTTTTAGATAGATTAATATTAAAAAAAAACATAATATGCTCATTTGGCTTTATATTAGACTCCTAATAGTTGCCCCACAATTTAGCTTTAATTTGGTATCTACGTAACTAAATAGTTATTTTTTAGGTTGCCATAATGCTTTTATGTCCATCGTAAACCCAAAATATAACCTTTTCACAGCAATTTAAAGTTGACATATTTTAGCTATCACACATATTTTAATGACAAAATAATGTCTAAAATATTACTATTTCATGACCATTTGGCTATTCTGCCATATAGTTGTGAGTAATCTATCTTATAACTATATGACAAATTTTCGAAGTTGCCGCAACGTTTTCTTAAAAACAAAAAAGCTAAAATATAACGAAAATCTATCTGCAGAATGTGGCAATTTGGTAGCAAAATTTTAGTTGTCATTACCAAGTAATGTCTATAACTCTACCCTTTCGTAGCTACACAATAATTTTCCCATCATTTTAACTGTCAAATTTTATTTGTCGTATTCCGCATCCTATACCAACAAAAGTGTATTTTTTGTAATGTGGAGTGTGAATTATGCCTAAAGTTGACATTAAACAAACTGCTTTTCCCTTAAAAAGATTTAGGAAAAGCAGTACATATTACAGAAAATTAAAACGTCGAAAGACTGACTCAACTTATTTAGTTTGTTTCGATTTAGTCATTATTTAGCCAGAAAAGCCCCCTTAAACGTAAAAAATAACTAAATACCATTTGGTTTTAACTTAGTCAGTATTAGGTTTCTGAGTCAGCACGGCAACCATTTCCTAACAATCAGAGAAGACATACAAAAATGGCGATTTTTTTGACAAGTACGACAGCGCAGACAGCGGCCATGTTAAATTTTTCTTATGTGTGTCAATTTTACAACTATTTTATAACCATTTAATAACTTTGTCGTTGTCAGAATCATAATTACTGCTATTTTATAAAATTTAATAAATAAAAGTGATACATTTTTATAACTGAAATTAATTTGAAAGAAAAACTTAATTTATTGAAAAAAAAATTAGTATGTTTAATAAATTATTGTTTTTTTAAAGGCGCGTCGATTTTATCGAAGCATCGTATTCATATTTGTCAGAAAAGTAATGTCGCCAAACAAATTTTTGCTTGGTTAACGAGTATTTGGAATTTGTGTATGCATTACAGTGATATATAATATGTTTATCGCCATCCATGATGTCTACAAGGATTGAATAATATAACAATTTCTTCGTGACTCTTCAGTGACCACTAAATTACCATATTTTTTAATTTTTCTTAATAATTCTTCCTAAATTACAACCAAAGATAAAATGTTATTTAGTAGTTGCTGTTGGGTTGTACTTTGGAAACGATAGCCAATTAACAACAAATCGGTGGTTATTTAGTAAATAGTTGTCATTTAGTCATAAAATAGCAACAGCTTCCAGATGATAACTTTGTTAGAGCTTTGAAACAACCAAATTGTTGGCAACTATTTGGTAATATTACCGTTATATAACCCAAAAATAAATGCCCATTTTTGGCACGGTGACGTTATGACAATAAGTTTGGTGAAACGTTTTCCTCGATTGTTTCGATGACCAAATAGTTATCATTTTTGTTGCCAAAACGTTTTTACAACCGCTAAATAACAATCTGTGCTACTTTTTGTGGTGTGCGTCTGCGGTTGAGCAAGCAAAACTCTTTGAACAAATCCAATTTGGCTCTGTATTGTACCTATGAACTGCGTAGGCACATGTGGCGTGATGGATCGTAATTTATGCCGGCCAAAGTCCTCGGCCTGAGACTGGGTACATACAAAAAGGTTTTTTGAAAATAGAAAGAAAAGCAGTGGGAAAAAAGAGCGTCTTCTGTGCTGTCCACCAACATCCCTCGAAGATGTTGAATGGTACACATGTACGGCCGGTGATTTAATGAGGCAGAAACATTGAAACTCGGTTAAACGGTCAGATAAGTCGTTGATCAAAGCGATGGGGCCGTGTTCACGAGCCATGTATCAATGTCTCGCCAAAGTTCCAAGAAACCAGACCCACAAGTATGCATGTGGCGGCGGCCACTCGGGTCCAAATCGCCAATTGTTGAAAAATGCACCGGTGCAGGTTTCATGCACATAGAACGGCGCTTTTTGCCACAACACAATACTTTGCATAACTCGTTCATCGAGATAGTGGCGGAAATCTTTGAGCCCAAAGTGAAAAACTTCGCCCAGCCTATGGGGCGCCATCTCAACGTGAATGCATTGAACAAAATAAGAAGAAACAAAAACATGTTCTTTTAAATTAATATACCTAAAAAAATGGTTTTTAGAGAAAAGCTTTTATTTAAAAGATGCAATAAAAAGTAACAAATAATATTTTTCTATCAGAGGAGAATATTTTTGTTTAAGAACAGTGCTCAATTCATTTGTTGAGTTTATGACCGCTCCCAAAGCTTTTATAAATTTTAGAATCCTAATCCTCTGATAGAAAAACATTATTTTTCACTTTTTAGTGCATCTTTTAAATAAAAGCTTTTTTCTAAGAAAACATTTTTTTAAATTTTTTATTTATTGCTTTTTAGTCTACTTATTCTAAAAGTCTTTTTCTCTGAGATTTATTAGTTTCGCTTTATTATTGTAATACCTACTATTATTTTGCTGATTTGTGCAAACTTGTTTAGCGGTTGGTATGTGATAGAAAACAGCTGTTAACATTTGGAAGCACATTCTAACCACTGTTCTGTGTCTATCGTTCAAGATAAATGAATTAAAAAAATAGAGACATTTGTTTGTAACGAATCGTAACGAAAATAATTAGGTATTAATATATTTCCTAATGGCCAACATACCATTTATGTTGGTATAAATTACGGTACATATACACATCGAAAACCCCTTTGTAAACATAACCTAAAACTTCAAAACCCCATATAACCCCTTTAGGGGGTATTTAACTGTATAGGATTGCATTGTCACGCAGGTTAAGTAAGTATGCAAAATTTTAATTCATTGGGACAACAGGAGCACTTTCAAATTTGGATCCGAAAATATGAAACAGACAGACAACAAAGCAAGTTAAATAAAAGCTTTTAATAAAAATTAAAAAAAAATGTTTTTTAAATAAAGCTTTTATTTGAAAGGTGCTCTAAAAAGTAAAAAATAATGTATTTCAATCACAGGAGAATATTTTTTCTTACAGGTTACAACTCTAAAATTTATAAAAGCTTTGGGAGTTACAAAACTACGGCATTGCAGAATTACTTTGTTCCATTGACAACTCCCAAAGCTTTTATAAATTTTAGAATTTTAACCTGTAAGAAAAACTATTCTCCTGTGATTGAAATACATTATTTTTTACTTTTTAGAGCATCTTTTAAATAAAAGCTTTATTTAAAAAACATTTTTTTAAATATTTTTATTTTTTGGTTTTTAGTCTTTATTTATTGCATAGATTTATTGTTATTATACTGTGCATCTACCGTGACGTGCAAATGACTAACATACCGTCTATGTCGGTATAAGTTACGGTATGTACAAATCAAGAACCCCTTTGTAAACATAACCTAAAATTTTGTAACCCCATTTAACACTTTTAGGGGGTAATTAACTATAATAGAATTGCATTGTCACGCAGATTACGTAAGCATGTAAAATTTCATTTCATTGCGACTACAGGAACCCTCTCAAATTTTCAAATCGAAAACCAAGGGGTAAACATAACTTAAAACTTCAAAACCCCATTTAACCCCTGTTAGGGGGTATTTAACTACATAGGAGTGCATTGTCACGCAGATTAAGTAAGTATGCAAAATTTCAATACAGTGGGACAACGGGAACCCTTTCAAATTTGGCTCCGAAGAAATAAGCGACAGACAGATAACATTGTGAGCTAAATAAAAGCTTTTAAAAAGAATTAATTGGTCCGCATAATTTTAAGAACAAATAATTCCAACCAATATACACAGTGCAATTCGTTCTGAAAATATCTTCCCTTAACACATCGCAAGGGGGGTTAAGCAAAATTTCAACTTTTTGAAAATTCGGTTAACGTTTCGTTTGTATTCAAGTTTAAGTGCCAGTCAAAAAATAAATACTTTTATTTGCCCAAAAGAAAAAAATATATCGCAAACGATTGATTTTCTAACACGCTTCAATTGAACGTTATCCCAAATTTTCATAGTATGAGTGTGAAATGCAAGAAAACTACATTAAAAAAAATGTTTTCAAATCGTTTTTTTTTATAATAAAATTCCTCCTATTTTTTAAATGAGAATTCCGAAATTGAAATAATAAAAAATCCAAGGTGTTTTGGGCGCAATTGAAATTTTAATTTGGTATTTTTGAGTTATTATCCAATACATCCAGACATTTTTTTCTGAAGAGTAAATACAGGCGGGATAAACTTAAAATTAAAGATTTTGCATAAGCTCATTAAGAGAAAAGATAAATTAACATATGAAAAGTCTACTAATTCGGTTGTAAAATAAGAATTTGTTCTTTTTTTTTTCACATACCCAGGTATTTGTTGATTTTTAGTATTCAGAGAATGAATAAAAAAGTGGACCGAATGTAAGATTAACCTAGGGGCTTCCAAAATCTGAGACCGGCCTGGTAGCGCGAATGCACAAGAGTTTAACCACAATCTCGCCTATAATAAAGAATATTTCATCGCGAACCTTTTATTATTATCTTTATCAGCATCCCAGAGGGTGTTGTTGGCGTGATTTTATTCTGAGTTATGAAAAGGCGTGTAAAGACTATTACTTTGATTATAGTGTACATTTGTGGCTGCATCTCTTGGTTAATCGTATAAATATTGTTATCTACTGCTGACACACACCACTAATTTTTAATGAAAATCTCCACGACCGGACGCTTTGACAAATTTATAAAAATTTATGTACATTCTTATTAACTCACGGCGATATGATCAAGTAACGCATTCCTTCGACCGTTTAGCCGGTTGTTTTGCCTGTTTTAACAGAAATAATACAATATATGCATTGATTTTACGATTATGCTGTTGAAAACGCCGTTTTTCGATATCACATCGAGTCGAGGATTAAATTACTGGTTTAAGAAGTCGACGACCTCATTGGTGGCTATGCTGATGGGTGGCGGGATAAGTGAAGAATTCGAGCCCACAGGCCGATATGCAGATATTCGGACAGAGCTGCACAGCCGAATGCAAATCGCAATAAAATATTGCCCGGCTTCTGATACCACCGCTGCGTAACCATAGAAAAAGACATTTCTCATTTTCAGCACCGAAAAACTCTCCTGATGTTCTATCAGCAACCACGAACGGCCTTGCACAGTTTAAATTGTCTTAAAAGAAAGTAAAAGAAAAACTTCAGAAATATTTAGCAATACTGTGTGGCATTTAAATTAGGTAAATAACTTTTTTTTACCAAACCATTTAAGGTGGCGCTCTGCGAAAAAGTGCTGATTTTGGTCAACTTCATCTACCAATATCTACTAAACTATAAGAGATACGACTTTGATTTTTGTATATGTTACTGTTAACATCTTTCACTAAGTATTTACCAAATTTCAATAATGTACATAAAAAAACAATTGACATAAAAAATCACAAAATATCCATGTTTTCAACACTTCATCGAGATAATCTCAAGAACCATAATACATAGATAAATCGGACTGAGACCATTTGAAAACACACAAAAATATCTAGTGACATTACCCACTTCCGAAAAAAAATGACTTTTAATTAAAAAAATACGTTTGATATCTGTGTGAAAGAAACGAAATTTGTTGTAGAAAGTTGTAATCTCACTAGATATAGTCGATTGAAACGATTTGGCGTTTGCCGTTTTTAAAAATGTTTGTTCGTTCTCGAGATTATCTTAAAAAACAATTTTTTGTTAGTTCTGGCACCGGCCACCAGTTGTCGCTTCAAATTTGAGCTATCTGAATTGTCGCCTAATAAGGCAAAATATGTCCTCGGGTCCCTTCAGGTAGTGGAGAGTCAACCCCTCATTGTAAATTTTATTTGTCCTCATTGTTGTGGCAAAGTTGGAGTAAATAAGATGATTTCGGTACTCACTGCTTGATCTTTATCAAAGAATTTACATTGATTTATAAAATCCTTTTCAAATTCATTATTAAAATTTTGATTCCGCCTGGGTCGGATTTCAAATCCATACGTGTTAAAATTAAATTTTAATTGAATTAAATTTTAATTTCACTTTCTACAAATTGACCGACCCCTAGTAGTAATTTTTTACTTAACGGATTATACCACTAATTTTTTGTTGTAACTATTGATTTTTTGGATTTTTGTGAAATTCGATTAGAAAATGTTTTTATACTCGTTTCAGTTAGTAAAACGTCAATTTTTTAGCATTCTAAAAAATAACTCTTATAAAGTTGACAAATGAAAAAAATTAGTAAAAATGATAAGGAACTTCTTAGGAATATTTTTTTAATTAACGTTTGTTCAACCAAACCTACAAATTTTTGAAACATGGGTAGTACTATGACAAATTTAAAAAATCGAAAAAGTGTCTTATTGAAACAAAAAATTACTCATCAAATACTACACGAGAGTTCGACAAAGAAGAACATTATTTTCCAAAACATTTCTCAAACGGGTTGTCATTGGTCATTATAATTTGCTTGGAACCCTGCGGATACAACGTTTACAAAAAGTTTTATCAAATAATTTTTAATTTATTCACACTCTGTTTTGTACGAAGTCTATCGATAAATAATAATAATTATTACTTTATCGATAATAATAATAATACTTTAACTTGTATGGAAACGCTGATTATCATAATTTATCAAGCTGAAGAGTCAAATAAAAACATTTCCACAGGTAGTATTTAGTTAGAATACATTAGTTTGCATTAGTTTATCATTCACAAAGAAAAAAAAATTACAATATTCTTAGGAATATTATAATAAATTTTGCCAACAGTTATAGTTCGGGAGCAGGCCCCTCATAAGTCGCTTATTTAAGAAGTTGGTCCGGACTCGATTGCACACGATTACTGAAAACTGCTTCTTATGTAAAATTTTCTGCTGAAATCGAATCTGTAGGTCGCTTTTTGATTTGGAAAGACGTTTTTCTGAAAATTTTTGAAAAACTAAAATTGCGCAAATTTTGTCTTTACATCGTCATATTTTTCTTCTGAATAAAGCTAGAAACTTCATTTTTTTACACTAGATTTCCCAATAAATGTAGATTCCAACGTATATACACAAACTTTACTTTTTACAAAAGAAAACTAAGAAAATTACAATTTTCTTGATACGTGTCATTTTTGTGTAGTGAGATGCAAGAAATTTTTTTATTTTAAAAGATAGACTCCTACATAATCGAGTTGAAATTATGTCAATAGTTCAAATAAGTTTTTGGTGCAAGAATCATTTCGATATCTGTAATATTGACCAAGTTATTGCAATTTAAAATTATTGCGATATACGCGCGAGGTGAAGATCGACGGCATTATCACTATTATCTAAGGACCGCAATTGACTGACTTTGTAAAGTTTTTCATTAAGCATGGAAACTTTCAAGAGCGAACAATTCCAACTTTATGAGAGAATTTTAGATTGCATTCCTCTTATTCCTGCTGCCACTTGACTTGAATCGGCTTATTGATCATAATTTATAGTCGTTTTATCCATTAAAGTGTTTCAAATAGAATCGAGGTAGGTGTGAGGTCGAAGGTTAAATAGTTTGCCTGAAAACATGAAATTTTGTATTACTATATGCTATAAGATGGCTACATCCTGGTATATCGGAATTTTGCAATAGTTAATATGTTCATTAAACCGAAAGCTGTGGCAAACCCTGAAACTTTCCTGTTGTATTTTTTCAATGGTCGGCCATAATTTAGCTAGCCGCTGGTCTGCTGGCAGTATTTATTAATAATGTATGAGCGCGCCAAAGTGCTTTGCTCTTGTTTCCCAAGAAGTAAAATAATAATAATTGTTAATCGCGGTCTTTGATATGTAATAAAGTACGTTAATTTGTCTGGAGAACATAAGAACTGAACATAATATATCAGTAATTCAGGATTTGCTTGAGCCGTTTAGGTCGTGCTATGCTCCGGAATAATTACAAATATTAATCAGTACATGAAATAGTGTGGTTGTTGAGTTAATCAACATCACAGTTGGTATCAAATAACAAATGCCTATGGTTTGTATTTATATTTCATTTATCCATCCAACCTTGTTTATTTTATTTATGCTTTACATGCCCACATTAAATCGCCACTTTTTAAAACGTGTAATTATAGTAGTAGTAATTATTTATTGACAACCACTATTCAGAATGAATTAATAGAACTGTCGTTAACTTAATAAGGGATTAATTACATTAAGATAACGCCACGTCATCCGATGCAACATTTATCCCGACCGCTCTTGTAATTCCACGTCAATTTATCCGCAAAGGGATTTTTTTTAATTTATTTAAACCTCACTGATGTCTTTATACATATTCAACCGCTTATTCAACGTCGTGTCTTTGCATAACATCTACTCACCTCCACAATTATCAAGAAATTATAAAAGCGTTGAATTCATAATGAATGTAACACACCACTTGCATTATCTTTTCACACATTGGTTTAAATATCAATTTAATCAACTGTGGCATTATTGTGTTGTTGAAAATGTCGACAAGCAGTGTAATGTGACTAGAATATACAAGTACAAATTCATCACGTAATCTTAATAAAATTTTGGATAGGTACTCTAAATAAATAATACAATGTGTTTAAAAATGGTTGTTCATCAAGTCACCTATGAAATTTGAACGTAATGTGCCGCTTAATTTAAATTGTGAATGCCGTCAAAGTGACAGATCCGTCAAAATAATGCAAAAAGGCTTTGAATCTAAAAACACAAAACAACAAAAATCACGGAAATATAAAACACAAATCCAAACAAACCCTACACTTGAAACAACTTTCCCGAGAAATGCAAAAGTGAATAAAAATTCAAAGATTTGACAGAGATGACAGTACTCAGAAACTATAATAGTCATTTGGACGAAGCGGCACATTGAATTTGAATTCCCTAGTCGACTTGCTGAACAACCATTTTTGAACACATTGTATTTAGTTTTTTGTTTACACAAAAATGTAAAACTTTGGGAAATTTGTAGATGAGTTTTATTCATATTACCTACCAAGTGGTTCAAAGGTAAAGGTGTAAAGCAGATTATTGTGATTTGAGTTTTGAGAATTTCAAAAAAATATGATTTGTTACAAATGTAATAAAAAATTGTATGAAAATCTTGTCCAAGACTTGTCGATTTACAGTTTACAGCACTTTACTGATGCAACTTTTTAAACAAAATGCACTCTGTCTGTAGGTGCACATGTCAAATAGGTCACAAATAAAAACTTTCCGTTTCCGTGTTAAAATGAACTCTATAAATCCACTGTGAAAAATATTAGTTGCTTTTATAGTTTTTAAACAGATATTATTATGATTATTATACAGGGTTATACACCTAAGACTACGACTAACCAGTTAAAAAGTAAAACACTCAATACATTTCTTAAAGGTAACTGGATTCCCATTTTATGTCATCACTCCTCATGGATCAGAACGTATTCGTATACATTGTAAACCGTATTTTGCATTTGCATTTTTAGCTGGTCAGGCGCGGAGTCTTATGTGAATAACCCTGTATAAAGTGCTTTCATTCAATAGCCCAATAACTTTTGGGATTGAGTAAATAACCTGCTCGTGCATTATGAAAAACCTCTGAAAAATAACAACTTTGTAGAAAATCGAAGGGTAAATGAAAAAAAAAGAGCAACTTAGAGCTTTAAAAAAAACGGTAGCGAATTATGTGATGGTGGTGATTCTTGATTGAATGAAGGCTATGAAAAATTTCCGAAAAAATCTAAATAATAGGTGTATAATTTAATAAGAGTATGTTGTCTATGCAAGTAATTCGTTCATTTACAGTTGTTGATACAAAAGTATAACAAATATTTCCAAACATATTTTACTGTTGTAATTCTCCTGTCGTGCTATCAAGATTGCTTGAGCAAATATTTTAAATTTATGTGCCAGAATAGATGTCTTATTTTACTATCGTAGGTTGTAACATGAAAAGTAAATAACGTTAAACAAATATTTACAGCCTTTCTAAATAACAATATAGTGCAACTATTAGAGTTCTCCGGTTAAAAGCACCTCAGCCAAATGCATAATAACCAAAATACACACTGGCGTGAAATTGTTAGCAAACTGAAACCAATTATTACATAAGAAAAATTCGAGTTGATGTTTCTAGTTATCGCACCGCTGTAAACTGTGATTTTTAAAACATTTCAAAAAGAGGTAAGAATGTAAAATTTCATATTCTAATCAGCCTTTCACAAGATCATCGCTCATTAATTATGCTTTAACAAATTAAATTTATCCGCCCACAAGATAGCCTAGAAGCAAAAAATCTCTTGTAGATAATCAGGCCTTTGGGTGAAATGAAGTCTTCAAGTGTGCCAGACTCGTGTCAATTTGCATAATCAAAGTCCCACTTCCAACATGGTAAAAAATAGTCGGAAAACGATCACGCAGTTGAGATAATCGCCCATTGGGTTTTTTCGCATCCGAGTCTGCCATTACTTTGAAATTTATTTATTTAGTGCATAACGTGAAGGTCAACCAGAAAGCGTCCAGACTTTGCCCATTAATTAGTACAATTAACGGCAATTTATGCCTCTGCAGGGAGGGACAGAGGTGGCACCTCCACCATTTTTACAAAGCGGTTACTTTGATAATGGGTTTGCAAACGTGAAGTGTGCCAATGGATTTTCCTCGGATATATTTAATTGTCCGTTACGATTGCACGCTTGAATGGCTATAAAAACTAGGACTTTCTTCATAAATATTGTCGGCATGGTTGTAATGAATTCAATTTACAAATAGTGATTTTCATCAGTCATAGTCGGATGGACAAATGAGGCTCAAGTGAAGCATTGTGCGATTTTCCGATCCAATTGACAAAGCATTTTTCAAGGCGGAAACCATCACTTAGGTTTTTACCAAAGTTGTAAATTTAATAACATCCGTAAACACAACAAATGGTCTTTTACAAGAAAGGTTGCATTTTTTTACGTTAAAATTGTCATTGGGATATGGAAAACAAATTGTTGAGAGACATGAGATGTATTGAAAGGCTCTGTTAAACGGCAGTGGGATCACGTCCTGCAAATAAGGAAGTGGCGGAATTTGAAAGGATATAAATCAAAGGACAAAAATGAGGCGTCAAAGGAGAAGACGTGTCCCACCTAAAATGGTCGCAACTCCTTAGAGTCTAGTAATTTATATGTCACCGACGTAAAAATATAATTTACAATGTTGTGTTATTACAGGATGTGTTCAATAAAATGATAATAATATGTCTACATGTGTTTGGAACGAGCATTGCTTTATGGATACTCATACATTACACTTTATTATACGAGCTGGATATCTCAGATACAATGGTGCAAACGCAGTGAAACACACGCACAATAAACGAACTTTTATTGTTCTATGCGAAGATTAGAATATCAAAAGTAAATTACAGTCGTATATAATTTTTCCAGTTTACCTGTTTACAATGTTACGGCTTTCGAGCTCTTCTTGACATTAAAGATAAGTTAATGCAGAAAACTTGTTTGTACTATTCTCTGCAACTGTCACTATAAACTATTTTCGATAAAATACACCATCAGCTGATTGTCCCATCGAAAATCGACAGCCGAGCTTCCGTTGGTTTAACGGTACAAAATTGTTGACTTATCAAAATTTTCAACCAAACGAAACGGCTGAGCTTTTGGAATCATTTGCATTTTGATATGTGCATAATTGTTTTTTAATGGGTATTTATATCGACACAAATATCACACAAGAGTGAAAATAAAACAAAAAATAATTGACATAACTTTTCGAAAAAGTGTTGCTAGGTATACCTCTTTTTTTTTAAATCAACCGTCAGTGTCAAGAATTTTGAAATTATGTTGGAACCCTGTCACATTGCCATAGGAACGAAGCCTGGACCACTAATTTTAAATGGAGTTGCCAACGTTGAAACAATTTGAGAATTGATTTAAAATATATATATATATATATATATATATATATATATATATATATATATATAATGTTTTTAAAAAAAGCTTTTATTTAAAAGATGCACTAAAAATTAAAAAATAATGTACTTCAATCACCAGAGAATATTTTTTCTTACCGCTTAAAATTCTAAAATTTATAAAAGCTTCGGGAGTTGTCAACTGAACAAAGTAATTCTGTAATGCCGTAGTTTTTTAACTCCGAAAGCTTTTATAAATTTTAGAATTTTAACCTGTAAGAAAAAATATTCTCCTGTGATTGAAATACATTATTTTTTAATTTTTAGTGCATCTTTTAAATAAAAGCTTTTTTTTTACTTATTTTTATATATTTTTATTTTTTGCTTTTTAGTCTTTATTTATTGCATAGATTTATTGTTATTACACTGTGCAGCTACCGTGACGTCCAAATAATCAACATACCGTCTATGTCGGTATGTTACGGTATGTACAAATCGAGAACCCCTTTGTAAACATAACCTAAAATTTTAAAACCACATTTTCCCATTTAACCCCTTTTGGGGGTATTTAACTAGATAGGATTGCATTGTCACGCAGATTAAGTAAGTATGCAAAATTTCAATTCAGTGGGACAACGGGAACCCTTTCAAATTTGGCTCCGAAAAAATAACCGACAGACAGATAACATTGTGAGTTAAATAAAAGCTTTTAAAAACGAGTATATTTTCACGAAAGCCCGTAAGGCTCGAGTGGAAATTGCAACATTTTTGAGAAAATTTTTGGAAAAAATTTATTGTCACTGTGGTTATACAAGTAACAATTGCACATGGTTTGCTTTTTTTTAATAATTCTTACATCTTAATTTTTTAATGAAAAGCATTTGTACTAATATACACAAATATTGCCCAGCCACTGGGTGAAAACACTGGTGCTATTATTATGCTTTGGTGGAAAAAACAATATAAAATCATTAAAATCCAATGAATTGTAAAGCTTCTGGTAGTTTGATCACTTGAATGGACGTAAATATAGTAACACCAAGCGTTTTCCTGTCACCTACATTTGCAAACTGTTATAACCGTAATAAAAATGTTGATATTTATACAAATTGCTCTACTTTATCATTAATCTCAACGACTAATCGCAGATGCTCTGCAAAAACTTGATATAACAACTTTCCCGCTTAAAACACCCATCAGCGACAGTGGCAAAAAATTTACAGTTTGCATTAGCCATCATCAGTGCATAATTGTTATTAATTTTACTACTTACACATTGAATCTAATCCCAAGACGTTGAAAAATTGTTTGAATTAATTATTCGTGTCCAGCACAGATGGTAGACGTATCAGTTCAAAATTAAAGTTATATAGTTTAATGTTATTTTTCGATAAAAATGATTGATGAACGTTCGAATAATAAATTGGATCTCTTGAGCTATCACGTCGAGCATTTTGAGTGGGTCCTGTCAACTTCATGGCTCGTTTTCGCAACACTTATCTAAATATAATGGCTTACTTAATGCAGACAATAATTTAATTTCGTGTACACATGGGAGAGGCCATTTCTACTTCCAGTTAATCCCCGTTAGCTTTTGCAATTTAACACAATGGCTTAGTGGGCACAGTCAAGGCTTTACATAACAAACTAACCCATATTTGCCGACTTTCCTACTCAGAAAAACTCGCGCAATTTCATCAATAAATAGCGATTTCAAAGCAGCGAGAATTAATCCGTTAAGTGGTTTACGAGCAGAAATGTGCATTAGGTGCAAATGGGCGGCAATTAAAGCATTGTTTCAATGTTACGTGTTCTTGGAGTGGCCCAGGGCAAGCGACCGCTTTCACTGCACCGGCCCACGCACGTCCAGACTGTACCAACGACCCTGCTGGGTCACATTGTGGTAATTGTGCGCGTGATGGGCGAAAAAAAGGACCCAAATCGGGGTCGGCAACCCTGGCCACCAAGGGCGCAGCACTACATATTTTATTCTTATTGCACTAGTTTACAACATTTTTTACCCATAGATGAAACTAAGGTACAGTGGCGGACACGGAATTTTGGACACCTATGACATTTCGTTGACATAAACGTATGGAATACTCCATACCTTTTGACAATGAAATGACAGAAGCGTCCAAAATTCCGTGTCCGCCATTGTACTAGACGCTGTCATGGACCGAGCTATTGCCATCATATGATTTTGACAATGACAACAGCTTTTTGATCTTGAAAAAATGCCAAAAAGTGACAAGTTTTGAAAGATTTAATGTCAGTGTCACATGCTGTCACAATTTGGTGACACAAAAGTTAACCTAAAATATCTTTTTTTGATAATATAGTCGATTTGTATTAGCTGTTTCAGAACTATAAAAACGCCAACGTCGCATTTTCTCTCAAAATTAGCTGTTATAAATTATTATTCATGCACTTCAGAAAAATAATAGCAAATGTAATTTATACTTTCAATGAGAAATTTAATCACTAATAATTATTTTACAATTTTACCTTAGATACCTTAGATGAAACCAATGTATTAGCTGTTTTAAAACTATAAAAACGCCAACGTCGCATTTTACCGAATAATTTTTTTAAATAAGATTAATAAAATTGTAAAATAGTTATTAATGATTAGATCTCTTATTGAAAGTATAAATTACATTAGCTATTATTTTTATGTAGTGCATAAATAACTTACAACAGCTAATTTTGAGAGAAAATGCGACGTTGGCGTTTTTATAGTTTTGAAACAGCTAATATACAAGCTGTAAATGAAATAAGTACATTAATTTTAACTGGGAATAGTTGAAGACAAACAATTTTTCCTAATAACTTTTTTTTCAAAACGTTTTAGTTTTTGAGTTAAGATTATTTTAAAATCTTACACAATTTTCTTACACGCTACTGGAAGCAAAGTTACCTAGTCGACAAAATGACCGTTTGAAACGGTTACCTTGGTTGTGACTATTATTTATTGTTACTTTTCTTTGTTGAAGCATTTCATAAAAGGCTCGTCAATTTGTAGGGGGAAAAAATGATTTAAAAAAAATGCGATTTTGAAAAAATGGTACATAGAAAAAGTGTTTGTCTTGATGAATTCTACTACTGGTTAAAGTTAATGAACTTATTTCGCTTACATCCTGTATGTACCAGTAGAATAATTAATCCTAAAATGGATACTTAGGTCGAAAAAATTGGGATGTCGAGTTTTTTTAAATATTCATTATCAGCACCTATTAGCTGTTTCAAAACTATAAAAACGCCAACGTGGCATTTTACCGAATTATTTTTTTTAAATAAGGTTGATAAAAATCTAAAATAGTTATTAATGGTTAGAGCTCTCATTGAAAGTATAAATTACATTAGCTATTAATTTTTTGAAGTGCAGGAATAACTTATAACACCTAATTTTGAGAGGAAAATGCGACGTTGGCGTTTTTATAGTTTTGAAACAGCTAATATTAATGTTTAACAATTTTTGCTAAATCAAAAATGTTCCAGAGCAGTTTTGTGTTTAGAATAATTTTACTACAAACATAGCAAAAGTTCTGTGAGCTTAATTTTCATTCAATTGAGAATATTTTAAACCAGATAAAATGTTTAATAATAAAAATTAGTTTATCACAGTAATAACGAATGCCAAAGAACACCACGTAGAAGATTAATTCAAAACTTATGTTAAGAATATTTAAAAAAAAACTGACGTCATAAACGTAATACACTGAACATGACATATACACAAATACTATTTATCCTATGTTCAATTAAAAAAAAACATTTCAATGCATTAGTACATCATCAACTACTTTAAAAATGTGATCATTTTTCAAAAAATTTTTTTTTTCAAATAGCTCCCTACCACGGCGATTTTTTTGGTAAAAGATTATGCTCCAAAAATAACTTCTCTTTTAATAAAAATAATTTTAAACCAATGTTTTTTTTAAATAAATTATTGAAATTGCGGTCCGAATTCATTACGAAGATTTTTTAAATTTGGCCGAAGTGATTGTATCCATGGATGCTTTTAATCCACTAATTTGATTAGTGATATTTTTCGCAAATAAAAACATTCATGGATACAACCACTTCGGCCAAGTTCGAAAAACCTTCGTAATGAGCTCGGAACACAACTTTAATAATTTATTTGAGAAAAACTACTGGTTCAAAATTAATTTTATTAAAATAGAAGTTATTTTTGGAGCATAATCTTTTACCAAAAAAATCACTGTAGTATGGTGCCATTAAAAAAATATTTTTTTTGAATAACTCGAAAACTAAAAGGAATTTCGAAAAAGTTTATTCTTGAAAAATGATCACATTTTTAAAGTAGTTGATGATGTACAAATTACTTTTTTTGTAAGGTACATAGTTTAGGTACAACATACTTTTGCCCAACGCTGTATGACAAAATACAGGGAGCGGCAAAATTATGGAACAATCTTATTAAAACAAAAATATTTTGTTGTGGCAACAATGCTGGAACAGGTCAGTTTACATTTAAAAAAGTACACCAGTCATAATTAAATTTGGGATTTTTTACATTTTGTTTTTTGAGTAATGACTAATTTAAAAAAAAAACACGGATAGACCTAGCTACCTACATCTCAGAAAATAAAGGAAAAATAAAAAATTCCCAAGTCAGGTCAGTTTAATTGAGAGGGGGGCACTTTTTGAAATCACTCTGTTTGGTGCGATCTTCACTGATTGGGATAATTAGAGGTACGACATTCAAATTTCGTCTTTTTCCAGGCAGTGAAGTCCGACATGCACCAAAAACCTGCGCTTGATCGGTGGAACGAACTTGGCCTTGTATTTATTTGGAAAACTTTCACCTGAAGATACATCTGCTGGGGTCAAATTTTCAACAGTTTAATTAAAGTAATAACTCTATTAAATTATTTCCACAATAATTATTATTAAAAATAACTGGAAGGCATTAACTAATAACCACTTAAGGAACTATTAATTACAAAGTACATAATTTAACAGATAATCTAGTTAAGAATTAATTAATTTAATGTGTGCGGTAAAACACTGGCGGAATTTTTCAAATGAAAATAAGATCAGTGACTTCCAATGATTTGCATTTTTGTTTTTAATTTTAGCATCCATGTTCCTTTGCACCCATCAAAACGCCTACACTATTCGAAGAACGATCCTCAACGATTCAATAATTCTTGTTTTATGTCGCTTTTGTAGCTTGTCGTTATGTTTATTTTTTATTGGCAAATTTTAGTGTATTGTTTTCCTCAAAACAAATTAAGATGTTTTGCTTATGTTCCGAAAGGACAATCAACGCCAACGGCTTAACACTTAATTTGTGGAATTTATTTTCTTGTCAGCTTTTGTTTTTTTCTCGAAGCACTTTATTAAGCTGCCCATTTTTCAGATAGATTTTTACCCATTTCAAAAATTCTTCTCACAAAGAAGATAAAAGCTAACAGGTCAATTAAGATTAAAGAATTGCTTTCAGTTATAGTTTTTATGACATAATGAATCTGGTAATGCTGAACATGATACTATGTGCGGTTTATTAAATACGACATTTGATTTAATAAGTTCATTGGCACAAAAACTACGACTACGAAAAAAGAAAATTGAAACTACTTACAAACTCGTAATTGGGAAACAAAAAACATTTACTATCTGTGTTATAATTATAAACACTGGTAACCTTTTAAAGCCAAGGGGCTCCAAAAAAAGTGAAAACTGACAAAATTTTTATTGAAAAATAACAAAGGGCAGTTACCTAATAATAATTTTGAAATACCTAATGGTGGTATTCTCTAAATGTCTCTGTTATTCTGTTACGTTTATAGAATGTTAGCAACAGTGCTCTGTTGTGACACCGCTTAACAGAGCTGTCTAATTTGCGATTCTCTAACTCCCTCTGTTAAAATAAGGGTAACAGTGTTCCCATTTGTTCGAAAATGTAATTTTTGAGATAATGGAAGTGGATTTTGACGTATGGATTACTACTTGATTAGGACTGATTCAAATATTTTGCGAAAATGTTAAGAAGTTTTCATAAAATTATTATCATTTCGAGCTTGGTATCGCATAAAGTTGCACTAAAATGTGAAAAGAAAGCGAATGCAAAAGATGAGTCTAGATCAAAGCAAAGAATATCTTTGTTTATTGGGAAAAATTTAATTTTTTGTTTTGGGACAATTTCTGTGGGATCTCGTGTCGCATTAGCTAACTGAATTGAATCCAAATTATTTTATTCTGTGCTGGAGAGAACTTATAAGCAAAATTAAAGAGAGAAACAAAAGTTGGAAGAAAGAAAATTATTCTTGAAAGCCAAAAATGAAATTTGAAATAAATAATTTAACTTTAAAAATTTATATTTTATTTTTACGGAATACTGTAACTAAAATGAAGGGTACTCAGTGTTAAATTCTTTATTTATACAAATTTCGCGTTTCTGGAGATTTGTAAGTGGCGTTCATTGCCACAGATTAACTTTGCAACATTATGGGGATTATACCAATTGATTTTTTTCTAGGATCGATCTCTCTTTCTTCGTTTTCTAACACTTCAAAAACCAAAGATAGAATTGTATGCGTAATTCAAAGCTTCTACTTTTATTCCTTATCACATTTTTAATACAATTTCTTATTAATTTGGTAAAACATCGCAAAAATTCACAATCTGTCACTGTCACTGTTAGTTTATGGCGAGATTTTTGCCGCTGTTATTTAACAGAGAATGTTACTGTAGAAATGTTGCTAACAGAGGGTAACAGAGTTTACGGAATACGAATTTAAATAACAGCTGTAATTTTTACAGTAATAGAGCAATAACATAGTAACAGAAGTTAGGGAATAGCATCACAAGTGTGAATTTGCCCTTTTATTAACATAAATTTGAGTTTTGGCCTTAGTTTTGATGCTTCCAGCACAGATAATTCTACTGGTGTAAACTAGCCTTCCATATAAGGTACATCATGCACTTTGTGTTGTTTTTATTGCCAAGTAACTTAAAACCATCGATATTACCGTGTAATCAGATGATGCAATAAAGTCTCCTGTTCAAGATACGATCTAATCGTCTGTCAATCAGCAATCTGATCATCAAACATTAAATTATTATTTGCTGGACAATATTAATTCTAAACAATTTTTGATTAAAACAAAACAAACAAAGAATTTTAATTGAAAATAATGAAAAATTCTACATAATTAAAAGCTCGTTAGATATCAGATTTGTTGTTGTTTTTTTTTCATCAAGATTCATTACAACGTAGCGGTAATATTTATAAGCAGGTAGTGCCAATTTTTCAGTCTTATAAGGACATTCTTTCCCATAACTGGAAAGTAACAGTACCCGGATGATGTTTCAAATAGCTCGTCTAGTTCTGTCAACAAATAATTGCGATCACAAGTTAGGATCGCTTGTAGCGCTATAGTAAAACCACGATTTAATTGGCCATTATTAGCGTTGAGCAGGTCAGGAAAAAGAATATACGATAAATCCTCATCTGCGGTAGTTCCCAATGGCCTGGACCCGACCCCATTCGTCACTTGTCCAGCATCAGGAGGAAACTAGAGAAACTCTCCGATCGCAGCATCTGGTGACAAATTATTAGCGCCTGATGTAACTAAGTACTGCTGTTGGCAAGTACCGGTTTCGATATCACTGAAACCTATTACAATAACACACCGCGAGAAAAATTTCCAGACTTATAGTCGCTGCTACATGATGGGATCACGACCTTTTGGCGAAATATTTGAAAAATATTGGATGAAAATGTACCGTAATCGCATTTGTGGTGGGTTTTTTGCCCGGAGATGAGCTGCTGAGAAAAATGACCGGTCTTGCTAATCTCATTGTTTCAGTCCTTTTACGGCGCGATCGCAAAATAAAAAGATCGCCAAACTGTTTCTATCTGCCATCTATATGGATATTTGAGATCTCGACACGAGATAAATATGCTTGTAATGATGGTAAGAGTAATTTGAGATCTTCCGATCTTGATGACAAGCCTGCACACAGTCAATCAGCCATCTTCAATAATCGCCGCATACCAAACAAAGGAGCTCACCTTGGGGTCCTCGGCCCAGGCAATCGGTCTATACATAAGTACATCTGGGAATGACTGAGATCCAGGAACAGAAATTGAAATTTTGTTACTTAAAATTGACATCAAATCGAAAAAAATCTCCAATGACAAAGCTATTAACTTTCAAATATAATTTTTTTAATTAAATAAATATTACTATTGTGTTTCATTACAATCCAAAAAATTCAAATACGCTGTTGCAAAATTCTACTATAAACTGAAATGGGATATAGATGTATTATTTGTATACTAAAATTTAGTTCTCATTGCATCACTTTAAAAAATATTGATTGATAGCTTTCCCTATACCCAAGTTTAACCGTTTTCGAGATATTTAGGATTTTTGAAAATTTTTGAATTTGCACCTGTCCCTTAAAAAATCGGTAACTCGCTTAGTTTTAGAGATTTCGAAATCATGTTTGGAGAATTGAAAGAGAAAGCCTATATCTGTTGTTCAGTGTGATCAAAATTGGAATTGAATTTAATAAACCCAAAAATTTTAGTTTGGACAACTTCAAGTACCCAAAATTTAATTTTTTCAAATGGGATGTCCCAATTTTTATTCTACTAGATGGAGGAGAATTTTTTTCTGCATCAATCTGTATTAGCATTCCCTATACCTACCTGTGATAATTTTCAAGTTATGTTGTTTTTTTTTGTTATTGTAGGATATTTCTTACTAACCACAGCTATTTTTGCATAGTTTGCCATTTCTTATTAAACTTAAACGACAAACTCTGTTCAAAATTGTGTTATCAGACTGTGAAAACAAAATAAATTCATTGGGTGTTGGTTTGAAAAACTTTAATTTCTCACCTTTTTTCATTCGTTTCCATGGCAACCTATGAGAAAAGACCTATGGCTAATGAATTTCTTAATCCCAACAAAAAGGTATTGTAACTTGAAAACTATTAAACATAAGTATAGGGAATGTTAACACTGATCGAAGCAGAATTAAATTCTCTACCATCTAGTGAAATAAAACTTTTGTCATTTGAAAAAAGATGAGTTATCGGTGCTTTTAAAAATTTGGAGTTTGTTATTCTTTTTTAGAAATTTGAAACATCAAAGGAAAGATCTAGGCTTCCTCTTTCAAATGAGCTCAAAAATATTTCCAAATTTTTAAAAATCGCAGAGTTATCGATTTTTGAACTGGAAAGTGTAAATCCAAAAAAAAATTTAAAAACCATAAATTTTTCGTAAACGGCTAAATTTAGGTATAGCAACAGCTTATGAAAACTACCTTAAAATAACTCTAGTAATTCAAAAACGCATTAAAAAATATAGCATTCCATTTAAAATAAGGAAGTTGATAGCGACTTCCGGTATAACCGGAAGTGCTGCTATCTTGAGAATATTTCCATTGAGTAGGACCTAAAAGATTATGGTTGTACACAAATTTTCAGATGACTATGATTATTAGAACTCCCAATACTTCTAATGTGGAGTTTAGACAAAACAGCCTGATGTATATGCTGTGTAAAACCAACATAAATCAAAATAATTTCAAATGTGCGGCCGTAAACAAACGGCTAAAATGAGGCTAAAGTTTAAATAAACGGCTCTGCAGGCACAGCTTGCTCTAATTGAGTTTATTTTCGATCTCATGTTACTTTGTAAGCATGGTGCTTGAGTGTAAAACAGACGATTTATTTCACGACTTCACAAGTGGATTTTTAAACCACGAGTGATAACGAGTGGTTTATCATCCATGAGGTGGAATAAGTGAACCGATTTACACGAAGACGAGTTGAATACAACATTTTATTTTTCGAATTAGACTTCAACAAGGCTTGAAATGCTTTGAATCTGTTATGATGTAAGTTCCTTACACAAAAAAAAAACTGGAAATTTTGACAGTGTCGAAGAATAAATGAAGTTTAATGCGTATATTCTTAAATTTTCACAATAAAATAATGTCATGTAATGATGTAGGTATGAATATTATAAATCGAAATTAAACAATAAATTAACCATTAGAAAACTGCTCTACGGTGAGTATAAAAATTAATTACAAAGCATTTATAAACCTTCTGATAATAACACTAACTACAACTATAATAACACATAATTATCATGTTAAATACGAAAATAAATAATAATCTTCTTTTAAACTGACAAATGCTATTAGTTATCTTTGTCATGTTAATTTTACTAACTCGAAAGCCTTATTATCTTGATATATTGCATAAAGAGTGCCAATACACTGACTATACCTAATAAATTTTCTTACTCATGAAATCGTAAGTGTAACATTTCAAATCTGTGTTATGGTACTTAATATTGCTGACTTCCTTTTTAAGGGAAATGGATATAGTTCTTAGAGCGACAATACTATTCACTTGATAACGTTTAGACAGAATTTCAATATTAATTATTATTAGATATCCATGTTTACCAATTTACCAATGTATAACATATTTTCTATACCTACCTGTTCTCTGAGCTATTTAAATTAGTTTTCAAGATCCTCTCACTTTTAAAAATTTGTAGTTCTCTAAAGTTGTTTTTTATTGTTGCTGTCTTAACGTTGTCTGGGAGAAGAATAATATCGAAAGATGTGCAATCAGCAAAATATATCCACAATAAAGAGAAAAGAAAACGGAATCTACTGGCGATGGCTGTGCAGAATTTATGTCCCTTTGTAGATAAACCCGACCAGATGACAGAACAAGAGAATACTAATAATAACAAAAAGAGAATATGGGGCCCAAGGTCGCTCCTTCTTTTTTAAGAAATAATCACGATCGTAAAAAGATTCTGCATAAAACAGTTCCATGTCGAGTACAATGCAAGGATACGCGAATCACTGCAGATATTTTACTGTCAAACCAGTACCACTGTAATTGATGGTAGGATAAAGTTCGATAGATGCATGACTATAACCTCATATATACTTCAGGCCATCGTGGGTGTGTCTGTGCATACTTCCTCAGACAGCTGTACTTAAACACGTCAATATCAATTGCTGAAAACATACCAGACCTGCCTTCCTGTATTGCCATTTGGAGAAATTTGAGAAATTTTTCAACCCGAAAAAATCCACATCATCACAAATAATTTGCATAACAATACCAGAACCGTTCTCAGTTTTTCTCCACTGTGTTCAGTGAAATTAATTGAGATAAAGGCAATAATCGTGCCGGGGATCTTGATCATTGACTCCATGACTTGCCAAATCCGGGAGTTGTGCTGAGGTTGCTGCAAATCCACCCATTGCAGGAAGGGGAATTCTCTCTGATTATACTGCCAGGGCCGTTCCTAGCGGGTGTGCACGCACAAAGGCGGCCAATTTTAAGGGGCGGCCAAAACCAAAAAAAAAATTATATCAAGTCTACACTGTTTATATTCTTGTTATCATAACAAAAAAATCCTTGGAAAATTGTACAGAGTGGTTACAGGAGACTTTCGTAACATATTTTCTTTGCGAGAAACTATAAAGTTGACTATCTGCGAATCGCGAATCGATAAATAAGCAGAATTCTGCCTTATGAAAAGTAACTTAATATTTAAAAATCGTAAGTATATTTTTGTTAGCTCTCAAGTAACTTAAAACAAAAAGGTCCTGGTTTCTATCGCGTTAAAGTTGACAACAAAGATAGAGATCAATGATACAATTAAACAATTTTCAAAATTTGGATAATGAGGAATTGCAAAAAAAAAATTGCAAAAAGCCTGTGCTTGACATTGTACTTAAAGATGGTGAATTGAGAGATATCATTGCCTCCGAACTTTTTCAGGAAATTGTTACTTTTAAAACATTGATTAATATAATTGATCCCATTGAAATAATAAAATATTTATACAGTAACAATTTATTTTCATCTTTTCCAAATTTTGTTATAAGTCTAAGAATATTTTTAACAGTTTCGGTTACGGTGGCATCTGGGGAAAGTTCTTTTTCTAAATTGAAGATTTAGGAGCATTGCAGCAAATGTTAATTTTATTCCAACATTTATTTTTACTAGAATCTTGCTATGCCACTTGATTTACCAAAAATTTGCATTTTTTTCCAAGGGTGCAGGCCGCTAACTGCTAGATGAGTAGTAGAGGATAGCTACTGTAAAGTTGCTGTAAAGGACAGATAATACACTGCTCGCATTAAAATTTCAAAAGTTTATTAGAGATAAGTTATTTAAACTATTTGACAAAAATTAAATTAATAATTTTTTATGGATTTCCGAAAACAAACTGTTGTAGTCTATAGTCTTAAAAATTTTAAAAAACAATTTTTTATTTGCGTTCTTCTATGGGGCAAAAGAAATTGAGAGATCTAGCTATTATTTCAATTGAAAATGAAGTTTGTGAGGCATTAGATTACACAAAATTAATAGATGAATTTGACTTTGCGAAAGCCCGAAGAAAGACTTTGCTTTGTCTGTAACTTGTTTTTGTGTTTGTTATATATTTATTGTTTTATGTATTTTTTTATATTATATACAGGATGATTCTTAAATAGACCCACAAAATTTTATCACAGCTATAAATCACAGCGATAGATAGTACGATCTGCACCATTTTTACGATTTTATTTCGTAGGGGTAGAGCCTCCTTAATCCGTACCACTTACGACGCTCATGAATTTAAATGGAAGAAATCATGTTTGTTTTCGTCATGAATATCGATAATAGACAGTGATTATTGTTGCAATGAACAAGTACATTGTCATCAAATGAATACCATGCTTAAATTAATCTGTCCTATCACTACTTACGAACACATCAGTGGCGTACACTTTATCTCAAACATAACTAAAAAAAAATTATTTTGAAAACGGTTATTCGGAAAAAAAAATTACTTTTTTTCCCAGCATACAGTCAGTGGCGTACTGAACAGGGTTCCGTGGGTTCCGCGGAACACGGGTCCGGGCCTCCAAGGGGCCCACAGTGGTCTTTTCCGTTGTCCAATTACAAATTACAATTGGGAACAAATTTTAAAAAGTCAAAAGTTAAAAATTATTTTTTGGATTAGCTGACAAAATTAGATTGTGTTGACAAAAAATTGTTTTGTCTGCATCAAAGCACCAAGACTTGTCCATTTGTACCGAAAACGTAATCACTAATCAGTAATCAGAAATGTTGGATTTTCTTTGTTACACATAAATTATGTTCTTAATTTAGTTTCAATTTATTGGAGTGTGTAGTATCGTCTGAACTGTGTGCAATTATTGTGTGTGTACTTGCTGCAAATTTCCCACAATATTAATTAATTAATTAATTATGTTTTTGTTGAAAAGATCTATACCTATTTTGGAGTAGAAAAAGTTTATTATAAATAAGACAGTGAAGATATCAAATTTTAAAAAACTTGTCTCTACGAGGCGGTCTTCTGGAATATAAATATTATACAAACTTTTTCAAAATACTCTCAAAAATCATTTTAACTTTAAAATCAAAAGCCTAAGTTGATGATGGCGCTAAAGCCTTTAATATAGTATTAGAATCGTATGAAACGAAATTTTTGAATAATGTACCATAGAAAGTAAAATATTACAAATCATCTAAATTATTATTTTAAAGCGAAAATCAAACTATTATGGCAAAGTCTCAAAACTTTTTACAAATGCGTATCAACAAATAAACAAACACAATTTATTGAATTAAACAAATACATTTTTTTTAAGTGGGGAACATCTACAATATTTACACTAAAAAAGGCTTCTCGACCAAAACCTTTTTGTTGACGAATCTCGTGGGTAATTTTTATCAAAATGAAATAGGTGAAGATTTTTTAGGATTTGTTTTTTTTAAGGGCTAGACATTATTATTGCTCAAATAGAATTCAAAATCTAGATCAAATGGTATTTATTACATAAACAAAATATTTTCAATTTTAAAATTTTAAATGTGCTCAAGTTTTATTAAATTGCCATGGGGGGCAAGATGTTAGGAGGGCCCGTGTTGAGATGATGGAACACAGGCCCGTTAAGGGCTCACTACGCCACTGACTACAGTGGGTAAAATTTTATTATAAAAAAAGTGTTTATAGTGTTTATACCGGGTGACTTTTAATGATTGAAGCAAAAAAATCATTTGGCAACATTGAGTTATTGGCGCCCCTGCTAGCTTGTTATGTGGAACCGTTTCACCCTGATTGCTATCAGTCGGAAGTGAATGACAATTAAATATAAAATTTTGACATTTAAATTTGATAGTCAATGTTGCCAAATTCAGATTTCAAATTAGTTGCCAACCTGACGACAAAAATCACAATCTTTAATAGTCTCTCGGTAGTTATTTCAATTACATATTACATAACAAAACCTAGAACTTAGTAATTAAAAAAAAACTTAACATGGGTCATGTCATGAGGGCGGCATTTTTAAAGTTGGCACAAAGGCGGCCAAGCACCTGGGAACGGCCCTGTATACTGCCATCAGTCTGTGGAGTCATTCAATAACTTTTCGTTTTCCACAAAATTTGATCAACAAATTGAGAGACGTCTGTTCTTAGGTCAACGAGCTTCGAGAAAGCCCGCCGCCGTGTAATTACAGTGGCAAAATCGTGAGTGACACACGTGCTGCCTTCCTGACGTGCATCACATACCAGATAAAATACTTTCTTGTACCGTATTCTTGTCAAGTATGATCACTAACCGGTAAAAAAGCATCGAAATTAATCTAAATATGGCACACTAAATTGATACAGTTCTGACACCCAATTAATACAAGTATTTTTTTCGCCAAGACACACCTGGCAGAACCTTCTTTTTCAACACATAAAAAACCAATTCTTC
Organism: Tribolium freemani; assembly: GCA_939628115.1. Taxonomy (NCBI): domain Eukaryota; kingdom Metazoa; phylum Arthropoda; class Insecta; order Coleoptera; family Tenebrionidae; genus Tribolium; species Tribolium freemani. Next base: position 1,459,045 of record OW626785.1, on the reverse strand, counting down.
GTCTAGCTCCAGTCCTATTTGGGTTCAGCAGCCCGTGATTTTTTAACAAGTCATAATCGATTTGCTTCACTTTTGTCATTGCTTTGGCCGAAATCAACGTGTGTCCCGATTGACTTAATAATTGCACAACCCGCTTTAATGATGGATTTTCGACTGGTTTAGTCCAAGTCAAATTAAGAACCACCAACGTTAGCTCGTAAAATTTAACACTAGCAGGTTCCGGTAATACATTTGGACATTAAGTGGCGATAATTTAGCTGTAATTAATTTTTACATTTATGTGGTTAGTTCCTTTGTGGAACTTTTCCTCACGTGCGAGGAGTTTAGAGTAGGTTTGATTAGCTTGAATTTTTATAGCGATGATTTTTTTAATTAATTACTTAAAGTGTTTACGAACATTATAGATGTTCCGAGTGATAGCGCTCGGCATGGATGAAACTCTGTCAGATATGGCTGTGGTCATCACGCAAAACAGAAATCTGAAACGGTGTAATTCCTTTGTTTGAGATTTCTTCCTCAATAAAATAACATGCAAAAAAGCTAAATCAGGTGAACTTTTACAAACACTTAAAAATTGGGTTTCCACCTGTCGGGTTTTCACCCGGGCAGTCCGGATATCAGACGATATGTCCGGTGTCCGGATCAAATGTTAAACCGGACAGTAATTGTCCGGTTTTCTTATATTATAGTAATTCAAATTTTGTTGTGCCTAAAATTAAAATTAACGAAAAAGTTTAGAAATTTTACGTTATTTTGAAACATTGTCTTAAAAAAATTTTTTAGAGGAATTGCAAAATTTTAGGTATACAATTTCTAAAAATTGATCAATACATTTTGTGGGATGAATTCTATAATGAATTTACCTTTTTCACATGTATCAGCGGATATAATTTTACTAAAAAAACATATTCCGAAAGGTGGCTTACTTTTTTGCTTGCCAAATAGAATGAGATTTGTGAAGTTATAGATGGAGATTGTTTTCAGTACTTATTATTTTTTATGTGGCTTTTTGTCATATTTTTTATATATATACAGGGTGATTCACATAACTTTACGACCCTGACGAACTTTAAATGCAACCAGTAATACATTACTCAATTATAACTTGATTCAAAAACACAACAATAAATTTGATTGTGATTTAGATATTCCTTGCAAACCTTAAAAAATTAGGTTCTTTTTGCAGTCTCTGGCGTTTTTGTTTTGGCCAATTTAGGCGCTATTTAACCTCCAATGTATAATGGGTTGCATTTAAAGTCCGTCAGGGTCGTAAATTTATGTGAATCACCCTGTATTTTGTAGTATAGTATATGAAAATAGACTTAATTCTTTTACTTTTCTATTATGAAATCAATTTTTATTAAACTAGGTAAAAATTTCATGAAAAGTCAGGTAAGTCATAATTACCAAGGTACGCAATATACCTACCAGAAATACGTCTGTAATAAAAATGTAAGTTGTTATTATTCCTATTATATTTTGGTGTCCGGGGTTAAAAAAAGTTCAGGTGGCAACCCTACTTAAAAATCAATTTAAGATACAAGGTGTTCCAGCGAGTTGGTAAAGTCCATTATTGACCTTTAAGTAATTGAAAAATAAATAAATATTTTTTTAGATAAGCCGTAGATTTCAAATATACAGGGTGTTTCAAAAATGAGCTACAATACGAACTTATGATTTTTTAAACGAAACACCCTATTTTTTTTTAATAATTTTATTTCTTTGACAAAAACACACTTTTTAAAATAGCTATTTATTATACAAACCGATAAAATTTGATTTTATCTTTGAGGGAAGATAATATTGAATTTTATCGTCGTGTACAGTACAAAATTTTATTCCATTCTCCATTATTTAAATTGAATTACTGAGTTATTTTGATTGGGAATTATAAAAGTCAAAAAATTCAACAACGAATAAAATGTCAAAAATCTTTAATTTTCTAGACGATAAAATTCCGTTTTACCATCTACGTCTATAGAAAAAAAAATTTTTTCTAAAATTTAAAGGTCAGTAATGGTCTTGTCAACTCACTGGGACAGCCTGTATATTTTCAAGTTAAAAAAGATTTCAAAAATTTTAGTTTCTGAGAGATTAGCAAAATTTGCGACGTATTTATATGACCTTCTAGATGTGTTTGCTAATTATTTCATATTAGAACACTTTTGTCTTGTTTTATGGCTTAGATATGCCGATACTCCATTAAAATAAAATACAAACATGACATGACCGGCGTTATCACTTTCTAGAAGAAAACGGTGTCATGGCATAAAATTGTATTTATAACTTTGTTTACACTCAATCGTTTTATTTTGTCTTTTTCTGTACGTGTCATAATTAAAGTTCTTCATTTCTCTGCTTTCGTATGAAGATAAGTTTCAGTTTCATCATATTCAGGAATGCAAGCGCCTATCTCTTTCTTATTTTTGTACTTTCATAACTGAGCCCATAAATTCTTGATAACCAAAGGAAAACTACTCCTACCGGTTCATTCAAGCTTGTCCTAGTAACATGTTCAACTTTCTTCGTAGACTTCCTTCATGCAAACTAGCAAAAATCAGTGATCAAAACGTTATTTTCAGCTCCGTTTCAGAAGGAATGCACTCAAATTATTTAAATTGCATCACTTATCTAAAGTGCGGATAAATCCACTTTCTCTTTCAGTCAAACTATCTAATGGTGACAAACTGACGGTTAAACAAGTTAAAAAATTTAGTGTTATTTGAGCTATTTGATATGCAACTTTGATAGTCAATATCGTTTTTATTTCCTAATTGGATTAAGTAAACTGGACAATGATTGATCGGTTGCTGGAGTCGAACATTTGTCAAGTGATCACAATTCTATTGTCATTCCTCAAGAATGATTGTTCATGTGCGATAACAGATTCCCGTAAATTACTTTCTAATAATTGTAAAATTAGCAATTAGTTATAATTGAAGCAAACAGCATCAAATTTAATTCTGTTGTTCCTGACGGGTGAAATGATGTGAAAAAATATGAAAAATTATTGAAGCTTAAACAATACTCCGCTCCCATCCAACTGACAGAAATTTATATTCCATATTTAGATATGTGTGGCAATATTTTATTTACAAGACAACGTCATATCCGAGAGAAAAATTTTGTAGACATTTAGGTAGGTATAGAAGATAAGTGTTTGAAATATCTCTGGCACGCTCTTATTTTATATTATCTAAATGTCATTGTTCACTTTTTTGCGTTAATAATGAACCAAATCATCCAACGCTGAGGAATAAACTTTGCTACGGTTAGGAATTTAATATATTTCTAAAAAGCTAATATGAGGACTTAAAATTCCATTCCATTGAAATATTGCCAGAGTGGAGTTGTTTTTGTGTGAATTCGAGCAAAAAATTGACAACACTTTTGATTTATAAAATCTATTCGGCCGCACTATAAATAATGGGAAGAGTAATGGAAAAAGCAAAAAGTCAGTCCACTCTTTTACAATTTATTAGCCAGATCTTGTCCAGCACTTAACGTAGCTGAATCTGATGTTATAAGCAAAAATTACCAAGTTAATTACGTTTTTATAAATATCTAGTAATTTGTGTTTGTGTTGCAAATATGCAAGAAATGCTGGACAAATTTTATGAGCCATTAACATTCAACGAGTGGCAAAAATGGAAAAATGTGAGATTTGACTGAATTTTTTACAGTTTTGATTGAGGCTACTTTACAATTTCAATTTTAACTTAAACAGTCTTGCTGAAAGTTATATTTACCATAATTATGATTTTATTCCATATTGTAACTTTATTTGATGCTAGCTTGAACATCAGTTTTACTTTTAATGAAAAGTATTTTCTGTATTTGCAAGGACCATATAATAAGGACGTAAAAAGCTTCTTTCATTAAATTTCTAATAAATCAAACAAACCTTAACCCCATTTGAGTCAACCCGGAAAATCGTTTTAGTCGATTCGTTTATGTTGCAGAAATTCCGAGCATTTCCCATGAAAGCGTTTGTGGAATCCAAGACTGTCATGTCTTACATAATATGTGGTAAACCGAAACTTTGTAAAAATGAAAGAAATCAAGTGCGAGTGGGACAAACTCAACAAGAAAATTTTGAATTAGAGCACGACAACTAATTAGGAATAAAACATGAATATGGAACGTTACTCTGTTAATAAACTGAAATATTCACCGGCTGTATGAAAACAAATAGAATTACTAGAGTAGAAAATTCGCTAATGCGAATTCAAACAAGAACGAACAATCACTTATCGCACACCTAAATGTCACAATTTCAAAAAAAGCTTTCAGTCTTAATTAGCAAAACAAAAAATATAACTCATCGTACTTATCACGCACTTATATATACCTTAATCTTTTTGGAAATTATTCAAATTTGTGGAAGTTATAAGTAAAACAGTAGTTTTAAAACACCATGATGAAAGCCTTTGCGTTTTTTATTATTATGTCTGCGTTAACGCTAACATCCAATGCACAAGCACCGCCAGGTAGGTCCAGAATAGATAAATATGAAATTATAAAATAAATAAACTTCTTAAGGTGTAAATTATCGCTGTTTTGGACTACCATGCCCTCCTACTACCGTCTTCTGTCAGAGACTTCAATACACATCGCTCAATAACACACTTATGGGGACGGCACTTGACTGTCTTGATAATGATTGTAAATAATTAAAACTTTATTACAGATTTTTAAATTAAAATTTCAGTAACGATACTCAACTCTTCCGCAAACATTCAACCGAATCCGTTTGGTGACTGGAGCTATCAGGCCCTTACTAGGACTCTTGTCCAAACCTCCTAACACCTATCACTATTCACTATCAGGAACTTGAACTTGTACATCAGCTACAAGCTCCTAATTATGGTCAAATACACAGTGTTTCTATTATATTCAATAAAATGGTGATGTACTGATGTTTGTGTTTTCTTTTCATAAATATATAATACTTTTCTACTGCTACAACTGTAATAACTCTTATTACTGACGCAAAATATTACCTAATACTACATAGGGGAAGCTGGGAGACAGTGGACATCTTCAAATTATTATTTTATTCGCACTGTTAGCCAAACCCTATCGTTTTATTTAAATTTAGTTGGTTTAATTATGGACTCTTTCCGGAACATTTAATTGCTATCGCTTAAATTATCTTTAAATTTTACTTATGTAGCAAAAAAAGTGTTGATAAAAAGTATAGCAAAATGATCCAGTAAATTAAGCACAAATTTTACGAATTACCTAAATCGAAGGTTTTAAAAACTTTAGTAATTTGTGTAATTGGAATAATCCTGAGGAAGTCCAGGACGATTTAAAAAAGTGCCCACTATACAGAGTGGTCCAGTCCAGCTCCCCTCTTCTGTAGCTCAGTTATTGTTAAAGTTGGACTTTTGATATTTTGTAGTTGTTTTTGTAAATCTAGGACGCATTTCAGGAAAATATTTTTAATTATACAGTAATTATTCCGCATCAAATGATGTAAAAATAAACAAAATAAAAAGCTCCAAAATTTAAAAAGTTTGGAAGTAAATTGTAAACATCCTGTAGTAATTAAGATCAAGTAAATTTAATTAATAAGTCTGCTTGACCTTGTTCAATACGTACCTATAGTCGATTTTTTTTTATAATCAACTGTCAAAGAGTCGTCAGGTTGGCATTTCCATAAATAGTAATTTTTTTGAGTTAAAGTTGGTACACTTTTTTACCTGGCAAATTCAGTTTAAAAATCTTTACAAATTTTTAAAGTTGTTTTTAAGTTCAACACGTTCAATACATGCATTTAAGTCAGCAATTTACGAATCCAAATTTCAGTGACTGTGTAACCCAACTTAAAACTTACGTCCCGATTGTCAAATCTGGTGTACGAAATGTCATATACCGTATACAGCTAGTTTCGAAAGTAGTTGAACATGACCTTTTAGGGTGATCCAAGGGCGGATCCCCCCATGCCCCCCCTCCCCAAACGCCAATTTTAATTTTTTAATAAATAATATAAAAGCTTAATGAACAAATGTTTTTTAAAGAATCACATTAAAAGTCTTTTTAATGCACATTTTTTAATAAATAAATACATAAATTATTAATTTCTAATGTGTTTGTGTCCATTTTGTTTAGTTTCAGTATAAGGAAAGGTACCTCTTTGGTGTTTTTTAGACTATCACTTAGAAAATCACAATTTTCTGGCAACGTTTTGTCATAATTTAATCTTCTTCAATCCGATTATAAAAAACAATTGACGGCCTAAAGAAAATTAAATTAACATCGAAACGTTTCTAGAAAGTTGTATTTTTTTTAGATGATAGCCAAAAAATACCAAATACCTTTCCTTACAATGAAAATAAATTATTACCACTTAATAAAATATTATGCGAAGATTCTCGAAAACTAAAACAAGGAAGTTGCTTAGAAATTTTTTACGTCCAGAATTTTTTATTACTTAAACTTACTTAAACAACTGTATGTAATTTAACATTGCCTGTTGTATTTTATGTTGTAGTTTTTTTAATAATTGAAAAGAGTGTGTTGTTTTTGTCAATGAGAACTAATTATTTCAAAAACTTAGCGAAACCGACTAGTAAAAAACGTTAAGATCAACAACTACCTATGAATATCCAAAAAATGCACAGTATGTAGGGTATTTTATTTGAGAAAATATGAATTGGCATTGTAAAATTTTTTTGGAAAAAAGTTTTTTGGGCTTAAATTTTGTGCAAATTTATTTAAATATGTATTTTAACATAACAAATGTTTCATTCAATATTCAATAGCTTCACCATTCTAAACAATTTTGGAAGCCCCCCCCCCCCAAAATTAATTTCTGGATCCGCCCCTGGGTGATACAGTCTGGTCTTTTACAGAATTTTGACACTGACAGTTGATTATTTAAAAAAATGAACTGTAGTCATAATGTTATCAAAAAAGCACTGTTTGTATTTTTTATTAATTTTTAAAACTAAAAGTGTAAAACCTAGTCATTAGTAGGTACATTATCAAGAATAGAATTTTTCGAAATTCTTTTAGTTTTCGATTTATACAAAATTTTATTTTTTAAACAACTTTTCTTTTCTTGGAATATAGCGAGGAGCATAGCAAATTATAAATTATCAATATATTTTTGTCGCATTTGTGTCATGAAAACAGTAAATATCTAGAATTGAAAAAAAAACATCATAAAATTTAAATTTGTAGGGAGCAGAAAAGGGGGAAAGTTTTTCACTTGGAACTTTGTTTAAATTGTAAACCGCACTTCTAAGAAACAGAAAAACTTTCCTCATTATGGCATTTATCCGTTTTGCTCGAATCTATTTTAATATCAGATGACAAAGTCAACTGAAAAATGAAAAAAATCAGCGACTCTATCAAAACGAATAGAATTATTATTATTATTTGAACGAGAACGTAGAAGAATTGCTTATTATCAGACAGCAAAATGTCACAATTTCAAAAAAAGCTTTCGATCTTAATTAGCAAAATGTTTACAAGCAAACGTAAATATTACTTATCGTAAGTGACTCATCACGCACTTATATATACCTTAATTGCCTTGGAAATTATTTAAATTAGTGGAAGCTATAAGTAAAACAGTAGTAAACTGCGCTACAATGAAAGCTTTTGTGGTGTTTATTGCCATTGTCTTAACTCTAACATCAAACGCACAAATACCAACAGGTAGGTCCAAGTTTGTAAATTTGTAGTTATAAATGAGCTTTCCAAGGTGTTAATTACTCATATCGCTGTTTCGGACAAATATGCCCTTCTACCACCGTTCTATGTCAAAGACGACAATACACCACAGCAAATGACACTTTATTGACGACGGAAGTTGACTGTCTCGATAATACTTGTAAGTTATTAAAAATGCAATGAAACTGATTTTTAAAATTAAGTTTTCAGTAACAACAGTAAACTCCTACAATAACTCTCGGCCTAATCCATTTGGCATTGACTGGAGCTTCCAGGGTCTTACTGTGGCTAATGTGGTTGTAGTGTTTCAGAAAAATTTGACAACTATCACTCCTAGTACTCCAAGTACTTCTACTACTTCTACTACCAGAAGGAGCACCACTTCTAGAACGACTACCACAAGGTCATAATAATTATGGTAAAATACAAAGTGTAGTTAGATATTCAATAAAACTGTGATGTGTTTGCGTTCTCTTTTTGCACAACATTTCATTGCTATCAAATTTATATTGGCGTTTAAATCAGCTTTACGTACGTTTTTTTCGAATGAGTAAGTCAAAATGAATGATTAAATAAGTTATTAAAAATTCGTTAAAAAAATGTGCTAGTTGAAGAAAATTGAATTTAGGACGACCTAAAAAAGTGATCAAACATGTATTTGAGCTGAAACGCTATTCAATAGTGGATATTTATAATTATAACCTCGAATATAACGAAGAATCTTAAAAGAAGTATGAATACTGTTTCAACATTTACTAATTTGGATTTAATAATTTGCTTTAATTATTTCAATAGTGGGTATTGGTGGTTATAATTGTGGGAAGACAGTAAATTTTCAACACAATTCTTCTAAATAACAACTGTCAGTGTTACCTTAATAGAAGAAGTGCAAAAATGGGTATAATTTAGTGAATCCAAATTTAAAAATCAATGTAATAAAAATACATGATTATGCAAAATTATTCTTTTGGCTTCTGACTATATTTTTTATAATAACCACAATTATTTTATCATTATTCTTTCTCTTATTTTTCGTTGTCATGAGTGACTGCACACAGATATAAGCATTTCACACACCTGTTTGTAATTTTCGGTAGGTAAATAAATGTAGCTTAAAAAATTAATTTAAAATAAAGTGGGCACACCAAAAAAGGAAGTAATTGAACGTTTATTTGAGTTTGCGTCAGCAAAAACATAAGTAGAAAAGAATATCTCGTTAAAGACTTTTTCTAAGTAACAAATCGAAACAACAAACAAAGAGATGCCGACGTTAAATATTTAATTTAAAAATGAATAGCGAAAGTAATGGACTTTTTAAAAATGGAAGTAAAGATAAACGAAATGGAAAAGTTATCTAATAATAAAACCTAAATTATGTATCTGCTTATAGTAAGGCTCCTTAAAAATGTTTATGTTTTATTCAGGAAAGAACACACATGAATCTGTGTGTGGGTTGCTTATAATAAACAAATATTTGATTACAATGATTTCCAAAATTTGCATAAAACACACTTTTGTTTATATTGCCGTCACAAAAGGTTATCCATCAATATTATATTCACAACACCGGACTTTTATAACCTTCATCAACCTCCCAACTAATTTTCGGAGTTAAAAAAATAAGTGTGCACAAAACCTACTCTTTTATGTTCTTGTGTTTTCTCGAAAATTCAGTAAATAATAAAAAAGAAACCATGATAATAATATTTTAAGAATTCAATGTCACAGGATCATGAACTTTATCCGAGACTCAATGCAAATGATAAGTTCCAGCGATTTGGATCCAATAAATAAATCTCGTGACAGAAATCCAGTATTTAGATGTCTACAGTCAATTGAGTTGATTCGGAAAAAATGTCGAAAATTATTTTAGTGCTTTTGGTGGCGGTGATCGCTCAGTGCCTCAGTTCACCCGTTTTTCTTGACGGTACGTAGGTATTACATAACATGGCACTTTTTTTTGACCATTTGTTGTCAATAGACACAGTTAAATGCTACGACAGGGAGTGTCCTGGAACGACTGTGGCTTGCAAAAAAACTATAAAAACCAGTGATGATAAGAAGCAATTGTCAACGATTATTGCCTGTTTAGATGCTCAAGGTATTGTCTACGGAGAATTATAAATTAGGAGACGAAACGAGATACAAAATTGCACCATTTTCTGTACCTAGAAAAAAGTACGACAGAGGGCGCTTGTGGCGCCCAATCTTAACGACTAAAATTTTCACGAGAAACATGAAAAATAAATTATTACCTTTTGACAACGAAATGACAGAAGCGTCCGAAGTTCCGTGCAGCATATTTGTATCTTCAATGTTTTAAGTTTAAATTAATTTTATTGGTAATTGTGGTCTAAGATCGGGAACGAAATTTAATTCTCTACAAATTTCTTCCGAACATTTGTATCTGTAATCGTATTCGATTGATAAATAAATATGGGGCAAATTGGTTTAAATTATAGTGTACTCTACAGGGTGATTCTTTTAAGGCCTACATTAGAAACTTTTTAACTTCTAATATAGCTAGAGCTTTAAAATTTCGTATACGATCCAAATCAACCATTCTGAGTTTAACTGAATTATTTTCGAAATGGCTGAACTTCCGGAACTACGAGAAATTGGCGCCAAGTTTAAAATTTTAAATAGTAACCAAACATTTTTATTGCATTTTTGAATTCACCTTCGCAAACTGAACTGAACTTGAGTAAAAGTTACTCAAGTTGTTGGTACTTATCTGTCATAGTTTTTGACATATGTTAATTTTTTCTTGAAAGTTTCATTTGCAGAGGTTTATTTAAAATATCACAGCCCTTGAACTCTTTGCGATAATTAAATTTTTTTTTGCATTCGATAACCAAAGGAAGAGCCTTCTAGAGTTTTTAAAGTTGTCAACTGTCAAAATTCAAGGCTAGTATGATTTTTTTTAAATGGTTACCAAAGAACGGCTATAACTCAGTTTTTTCAAATAAAACGACCCTATTTTCTTAACGGCAATCGAAAGAACATTTATGGTGACTTTTATCAACACGTCCAATACAAAAAACGGATTGTATTTTGATTTTAATAGTTAATCAAGTAGGCCTTGCAAAATGGTCAACAATTGTCAAACTTCAACGTTTTATTTAGTTTTTAGCTGGTTATTTGTGGAATAAGCAGTAAAACAATAATATTTAATTATGGTTTATTATAACTTAGTGAATTTTGTAAAGTAACTCAGTCAGTCTAATTTTGAACTTATTCAATGAAAATAGTGGACAAATCGAACATTTCTTTTAATTAATAGCACAACTTTATCGTATTTTTCGAAAGTTTACTCGATTAAAAATGAAAATAATGAGCCAAAATTTCGTTTTTTGCGATTCTTTCAAAAACTGTAAGAGATAGATATAGAAAATGCTGATAAAAGTCTCCATAAAAATCTATGTTCTTTTGATTGCCATTAAAAAAATAGGGTCATTCCATTTGAAAAAATTATGTTATAATCATTTTTTGATCATTATTTCCAAAAAATCATAGTAGCCTTGCAATTTGACAGTTAAAATTTCTGAAGATTTTAGAAGATCCTTTAATCTTTGGTTATCAAAAGCAAAAAGGATTATTCACTTACTGTAAAGGATTCAAGATAGATATAGAAAATGCTGATAAAAGTCTCCATAAAAATCTATGTTCTTTTGATTGGCATTTAAAAAAATAGGATCATTCCATTTGAAAAAATTGTGTTATAATCATTTTTTGATCATCATTTCCAAAAAATCATAGTAGCCTTGCAATTTGACAGTTAAAATTTTTGAAGATTTTAGAAGATCCTTTAATCTTTGGTTATCAAAAGCAAAAAGAATTATTCACTTACTGTAAAGGGTTCAAGAGCTGTGATATTTTAAATAAACCCCTGCAAATAAAAATTTGCATAAAAAATTGACATACGTCAAAAACTATGGCAGATAAGTACTAACAACTAGGGTATATTTTAGTCAGTTTTAAAAGACAAATTCAAAAATGCAATAAAAATAGGTGGTTACTATTTAAAATTTCTCGTAAGTAGTTCCGAAAGTTCAGCCATTTTGAAAATAATTTTGTTGAACTGTTGGATCGTATACAAAATTTTAAATCTCTAGCTATACTAGAAGTTAAAAAGTTTCCCTAAAAGTGTCAGCCTGCATTATGCAGCCATTTTTGGACGGTAACGTAACAATTGCGCTCTCTGGGACGTTTTATTTGTATGCCGGTTCGTATCCTAACTTATAGTAGTCTGTAGTCTTACTTGGGAGTGTTTAATTTAAGACATAATTTTAGATATGACTTTGAAAGACTTTAGAGAAGATGTGGAAAATCCTTTTGGTCCATCGACGACATTCTACAGCTCATCGTTCTCAGGAACTTACGTCTCTCACAGCAAAGGACCAGTTCATGTGAATATTAATAACGAGATTGAACCAATAAACAATGTAGAAACATTTGAATAAAAAAATTATAAATTTAATAATAAAGACAAGATGTGGCTAACTGAGACAAACCAGATATTCTCCATTTTGAGTAGTGTACCTTACCCAAGTTAAAGCCTTATAATTACTCTTCTCAATCACTTTCATATACTTAATCTGTAAGCCAGAAATGGTAAAATATGGGATCATAAATTTAACTTGTATGGGTTTCTTGTCGTCCTTTTCTTCCCCTCGTATCGTCGAAAGTTTGAAACGAACGTGCAAAAAGTTCTCATTTCCTCCCGGAAAATATTTGATCTTCCACACCACTGCTGCTTTTTCCGGGACATAATTCGCCACCCCTACCGTTGTCCTAAAATCCGGTGTGTCAACATCTTGGCAAACCGGCAAAGTCACTTCCACATTATTCGCCGTTGAAGAGACCTTAAATTGAGCGCTGAGTTTGACCGTGTATTCTATTTTGCTCGCCGATCCCTGGACCACTTTACTCCTGACCAAAATCAAAGGCTTAATCTCCGTATTCATGCGATAAGACATCAGCTCAAAGTCGCCATCAGGTGGGATAAAATAAACGTTTTTATCGCAAATCCGCGATAATTGGACGCATTGATGGAACTTAACGTCTTCGAAAGTGGCCGATTCTTGGCCGCTTGATTTAATGGCCAAAAGAATCTTGTCGCTCAAGCCTAATCTTAATTGGGGCATTCCGGACAAATGTACCTTCATTTTTACGCAACCGGAGACTTCGTTTCGGAGAATTGCGCCAGAGGAATTTACTGATAAGTTTACCGATTCGATTACATCGATAAATAGCTCATTGCGATGGTATTTTATGCCTTCAGGCCGCCACGAGACCACGTTTGTCACCACGGCCGGAATTGTGGGGGCCTTCTTCAGCTTGTAACTCTCTTGGAAGATGTACGTTTGGAGAATTTTCGAATCGGTGGTTTGCGGGTAGCCAAAGTCCATTATCTCGTCCAACAACTCGTACAGAATCACAAAATTGTCTCGGATACTTTCTTCCTCGAGTTTGTTGAAGTATTGGGTCGCGATTTCAATAAACTTGTATAAGAAAGTGAAAACTAGGGCAATGTTTGCGTTTTTTTTCATTACACTTGTTATATACAAGCCGTCGTGTTTTACAAAAGCAAAAGAAACTTTGGCGTGGTGAAGCAGAGGAGATGAGTTTCCTAGTTCTTCTTGTTGGTTTAATAAAGGAAGAAATTCCTCGATTATTTCTTTACCGACATCTCCACGATAGTCTCGAGATATCAGGACTATTCCATTTGAATCCAAAATAAAAATCGATGAAAGGACCATTTTGACACTACTATGACGTCTTTCATTCTTTCACTAAAATATTCACAAAGCAGGTTTTGTTAATCTACTAATAAAAGGAGCAAAAAGAAGTAATTTACATTTTGCCGCCCCTTTAAACCTACTTACTGTATTCTAAAATGTTGCACTCACATTAAAAATCACACACCTCACTAACTTGGCATAGAAAAAATTAAAATTCACTCTGAAAATAAAAGAAAATCAAAATTAGTATAAATTTATAAATTTTCAGTCAATTATCAGTACGGATTTATATTTTTTTTAATAAAAACATTGCCCACTAACCCTTTAATCCTGATTCTTGTAGCACGATTAAAGCATCCAGTTTCCCTGAAGATCTATTCCATTGACACTTTAATCACTCAAAAATATAGATCTCAAAAATTAAAAAATCGCGCACTATAATGTCTTAAGCACTAGAAAATCCACAACCTTTCGGTCACTCAAGTTATCTGAAACAAAAAATTGGAAAAATTATCCAAAAACAAAACCAATTTTATAAATTGAAATTACTCAAATCACACCCAAAATGTTACAAAACGTGAAGAATATTATTCTGCTAGTTGCCAGAAAAAGAAAGGATTCAATTTTGAACATTAAACGACTTATAGAATTGGTTTTAATGTTTTTATTACATAGATTTTGAAAATTTTCCAAAAACAAATCACTTCACACGCCGTTACCTTTGAAAAAAAAAAGTTATAAGTGGCTGTGCATTCCAGGCAGCCGATAAACAAAAACCAGATATACCAAATGATGGACAAGGAAAAATTAAAATCGACTTGTTTCGTAATTTTCCACAAAAATGGCTTATATCTAAAATATTAATTTTATTCCAGTTAAAAATTCCACTCTGTATAAAACAATTACGTTATCCCTCCCGTTTTCGTGAAAGTTTGGAAAATCATGAAAAGGACATTATTTCGGCCATGCATTTTGAAAGTTTATCATCCAAAAAAATATATAAAAAAATGTTTTTTAAAAAAAGCTTTTATTTAAGAGATGCATTAAAAAGTAAAAAATAATGTATTTCAATCACAGGAGAATATTTTTTTTACAGGTTAAAATTCTAAAATTTAGAAAAGCTTTGGGAGTTGTCAACTGAACAAAGTAATTCTGTAATGGCGTAGTTTTATAACTCCCAAAGCTTTTATAAATTTTAGAATTTTAACCTGTAAGAAAAAATATTCTTCTGTGATTGAAATACATTATTTTTTACTTTTTAATGCATCTTTTAAATAAAAGCTTTTTTTAAAAAACATTTTTTTATATATTTTTATTTTTTGCTTTTTAGTCTTTATTTATTCCATAGATTTATTGTTATTACACTGTGCATCTACCATGACGTCCAAATGACCAACATACCGTCTATGTCGGTATAAGTTACGGTATGTACAAATCGAGAACCCCTTAACATAACCTAACATTTTAAAACCCCATTTAACACCTTTAGGGGGTAATTAACTATATAGAATTGCATTGTCACGCAGATTACGTAAGCATGTTAAATTTCATTTCATTGCGACTACAGGAACCCTCTCAAATTTAGAAACCGAGAACCCCTTTGTAAACATAACCTAAAACTTCAAAACTCCATTTAACCCCTTTAGGGGGTATTTAACAACATAGGATTGCATTGTCACGCAGATTAAGTAAGTATGCAAAATTTCATTTCAGTGGGACAAATGGAACCCTTTCAAATTTGGCTCCGAAAAAATAACCGACAGACAGATAACATTGTGAGTTAAATAAAAGCTTTTAAAAACGCAATTATTTTGGAAATTTTCCATAAAAATAGACCGAAAAACCACCGAATTGGACCGAAAATGTTGTTAGTTGTACGTTTAGAAGCGATAATGCAATTCGTTCATATAGTCGATGAAGTATTTTACAAATTAAAAAAAAAAAACATCAAAAATTTCGTTAAAATTATTTAATATTTATGCCTTTTTGTAGATTTTAAATCCGCATTTCTTTAATAAAGAGAAATAAAATAAATTACGTCATTCATAAATAACTTTTTTCAGCTTAATGGCACCTAGTAGTCGGGTCAAAAAGGTAAATAATAATCAAAATTTTAATGTTTGTTGTTGTTGGTTTGGTGTGGTTTTAATATAGGCAACCAAATAAACCAGGAAAGGTAGTATGGCTTTTATGTAGTATGGAAACACAATGCAAGAAGACTGCGCATGCGTAAAACATAAAATTTTAAAAGCGAGACAGACTTATACCAACTTATTGCATCCAAGAAAGATAACAAGATTTAATTCTTGAAACAGAAGACGTTTGTCTCTTTCCAACAGTATTTAGAAATGTTATGGAAATGTTAAACGATCGATCTAAATATTTATGCTAGTACGTCAGTACACCGTTTCTCTTTAAATTTTATCTTTTAAACGATTAATTGTAGACACAATCAGCTATTTCTGCTCCAAATTTACCGCGAACTTCTACAGAAAATGGAAAATCTAAGGTGAGTCCGCCCCATTCAAGTCATGTTAGTTAAGTGTTGTAATTTTTGTTTTTTAGATTATATCTGGGCACCTACAATGTGGGTACTAGCACCCCCGATGTAAAGCTAAACTCGTTATTAGGTTTGCCTGATGACCACAAAAATGATAAATTGCAACTACCAGATATTTACATTTTGAGTTTTCAAGAAGTGAAAGCGCAGCCTCAAAACATGCTTCTTGATGCACTATTTGACGACCCCTGGACTTACGCATGCAAAGAACTTCTTGACACCTTCAACTATGTTAAAATCAAGTCAGTTAGGCTTCAGGGTTTGTTGCTCAATGTTTATTGTCTCAGGAAACACCTACTCAATATTAGGGAAATTGAGTCTGACTACACCAGGACAGGGTTGTCTGGAATGTGGGTTAGTTGATGACATTGACCACTCGTTTAGTGGTGGTTTAATTGTGTACATTTTTAGGGTAATAAAGGTGCAGTTAGTGTTAGACTCAGTATTTATGGCTGCTCATTATGTTTTGTGAACTCTCACCTCAGCGCCCACGATAATCAACTCAAGGATCGCGTTGAGGATTATAACAATATTATTAAAGATCAAGAGTTTCACGTTGAAGAAACCACTGAAATATTTTTCCATGATTATGTATTTTGGATGGGTGATCTCAATTTTAGGCTGCTGGAAGAGTTTGATCAGACTCCTGAAGAGATTGAAAGGGATATTGTAAAAAATGAGTTAAAGAAGCTTTTTACTTTTGATCAGCTGAGATACGTAATGAGGAAAGGAGAGGCTTTTAGTGAACTTGAGGAGAAGGATCCGGAATTTCCACCAACTTTCAAATTTGAAGTGGGCACCGACAGATACGACTACAAGTAAGTGACGTCATCGTCAATGTATTGATTGTTTTTTTATTATTTTAATCATTATCGGTAAATCTGTAATTGGTATCAATTTCTAAATCTATGCTCAGAAGTAAGCCACATTTTGAAAGTAGTTCGGAAAATTAACAGAATTACATTTAAACTTGAAGCACTCTAATTATTTCTTTGAAAGAAATTATCTTCAACACATTTATTTTTGTAGATGTAGTCCGAAGGGAATTAGTATTTTTTAGTAGATAATGCAATCAGTGCAATCTTATCGTCGTGTTTAAATTATATTTTTTTTCTGTAGCAGAATTTACCGAAAAACCCAGAAATCTCAGTTAAATTCATCATAGTGTACTCTCTGTTTCAAAACTTCGGTAATTCCAACGTCGCATTTTTCCGAATTATTTTTTTAAATAAGCTTAATAAAAATGTGAAATAGTTTAATGATTAGATCTGTCATTGAAACTGTAAAATACATTAGCTATTCAGTTTTTGAAATGATTATAATACTTACCGATTACGAGAAAAATGCAAAAAAATATTACTTTTGATCTTTGAGATTGAATACATTTTTTAGCACACATAGGATCGGTGGGGATTTTTGATATTTTATTTATAATAGTGTACCTAAGATCTGTACCAATTTTCAGCTCTATACGAATTATTGTAAACTGAAATGTCTATTTTGACCGGACTAAATGGTCATCCTTAGAGAATTAATTATTTTTAAATTTGAAAACGCAATAGGGGGTAAAAGATGCATATTGCAATCAGTAACAACGCATTTATTTTGTTTTATTTTTTTAATTAAGTTTTATGCCCTCTACCAGAAGCTAAATGTTAAATTTTTTAATCACTTTAAAAATTTCAAGATTGAAGAGTATATTTGAATTAATTTAATTTAATTAAAAAAGTAATATTTTAAAACAAGTAGCGACAATTTAAGAAACAATAATTATAATATTTAAGCGATTTAGTACTTATTCTTCTCACATATAATTTTATTCGAACTGTAGTAGTAACTCCATCTCGTACTTTTTGGTCTATGACAGAATTGGATTCTTCTGTTGTAAGCTTTATACATCGTTTTACAGATAGTTTGTAACATGGTACACTAAGAAATTCTGGAGACAAAGTATTTAGATTTCCCCTAAATGTCACAAGTTCTTCGTTAATAATCTTTAATAGAACAGACAGTGGTGACATAATGTAACTTCTTTCTAATTTGTTTATTCATTTTAAACAGTAGCGTCAAAATTAATTGCTTATTCTGTAAATTTTCGATTAATACGTGGTTTCTGTAATAATCCTACTATTAATTATGTGTGTAAATTATTTTATAAAAGATGATGATTTTGTTATAAACCGATTAAAGAGCAGTAAGAATGTTGACTACAGGCTACTTTTATCTCATTTTTAGTAAATTAAACCAATTATTATGCATTTATTAAGAACCCATTTAAGAAAATAAAAAATAATCTTTGAAACAACTGAATAAGCGGTAGAGGGCAGATGATGTCAACCAATTTTTTTCTGCTTTTGCGTAGAGAATTAGTTTGGTAAAAGACATAATTTAAGGGGTATTGCATTTACAAATTTTAGATTTTGATTTTTCGGCCCACCCTATTAGAGATACAGTTGTCAGGGTTACAAGTTTAATACTAGGCTACGGAATAGACGAATAAAAATAAGATTTTAATTCGAAGTAATTTTTGCGTGGGTAATAATATTTTCTTGTTAAACAAATTGTGGATTTTTTATTTAAAGATTATTTTCTTATCAGCAACAAATATTGTTAAATGTCATTAAACACGGAACGATAAAGCAGGTACACATTTTAAGCTTAAGTTAATTGCAAAATAAATAAATAAATGTGTAATGTGTAACCAGTATTTGGTGTTACATTTTTTGTTTTGCAAATTATGTAAGTATGAATTACGTATGAGTATGAGAGATACATGGAAATACGAGAACATACGTATTATAAAAAGTTAATTGGTCCAAATATCGACCAATATTGAATCAGGATTTATTGAAAAGCAACTAGTAAGTATTTCGAAATCATTTGTGGATCATAAAATACAAAAGGACACACCTTTGCACTTTATTCGGATATCTATAAGTATTAAGGATTTATTACGGTAATAGTACGTGGTAATACCAGGCGAACGCCGAGTGATAAAACATTTAATCGCCTTAACTTAAATCTATTTTTAGATTTATTTATCTTAACTAGACGTTTAATTTAAATATGACAGTTTTAATTTAATGTTAAAAATAAATGTGGAATCGTAACGTACAGACACAAGTTTTAGTTTTGGGAAAAGAGAACCGAGAAAATTGCAGTTTTCTGGTAAAGTTTCATACAGGGTGAGTCGATAGTGGGTTATTTCTGAAGTTTTTTTAATATGCAACCAATAATACTGATTCCAGCTGACCAGATCGGTAATCGTTAAAAAATTTCAAAATTAATCCACGATTACATTGTTCTGGGTATTGTCAAGTTTGTCTTGACAGTTTTGCCAAAATTTCATTATGGACTATTATTATTTAAAAGATAAAAAAAACAATGTTGATTCAATTAATGTTTTTAAAAATTAAACCAAGTATCCAAGTGGTAAGTGCAATCAGTATTTTTGGTTGCTTGCATCTTAGGACATGTCAGAAATAACCCACTATTGGCTCACCCTGTATTTGTGTAGTGAAATTTTCTCGGTTTTCTTTTATCAAAACTACATTTATTGAGCATTTTTTTGCAAAAAAAAAGTTTCTAGCTTTGATAAATTAACTTCTCAGGCGTCGACCCGCATGGTGCGACCGAATACTATACAGGGTAAACCAACACAACTACGAAAACGTTACCCTCAAAGTGGACCAATTATCCTACAAACATCATCCTTCATACCAACTCAGTGACCACAAACCGGTCACAGCCGAATTCAACATTAAGGTGTGTATTTTCAATAGAAAAGTCAGCAACATAGTCATTCATAACGCTTTCGCGGGAGTGTTAGTTCAGTGCTTTGCCTCATTTCATCCTTCAACAGTGTATAAAGTGGCCATGTTGTTACTTATCAGATCCCAGCTAAACATTTGAGGCTTTCAACCCGTGTCTCCGTTGACCAGGTCTTTTCAGATTATTCTGAACGGATTGTTGAGTTCGATAAAATTGTTAGTTGGAATCAGGATGAGGAGAACAAGGCGAAATATAAGATCACCAAGGATATCCCGGCTACTAAAGACGACTGGATTGGATTATTTAAAGTACTTTCTTGAAACAATAACAAAGAAAACATTAATTGTGATGGTTTTAGGATAATTTCAGTAGTTTGGACGATTACGTGAGCTACGAGTATGTGAGTAAATGCGCATCGCCGACTCCTGAGAAGAAGAGTCCCATGAAAGGAAGTTCGTCTAAGAACGAACAGAAATACGAGATTACTTTTTCGGAATTGCCGAATCGATGTAGAGGGAATTATTGCTTGGTTTATTTCAGCCAGTCTGAGGATAAAGTCATTAGTGTGTTGGGGATTAGCAATAGTTTCCCTATCGTTAAACATGATAGCGACTAGAAAATGGTTCCATTACAATTCCGCCCTTTGTAATAATTGTTATTTAGTTTTATTTTCTTACTTTGAAATTTTATTTTGATTGAGTAATTGTGCCTTGTACAACTTTCCACTTTTATTATGTAAGGGAGTATCCTATTGTTGATTTTATTGCATCGTTGTGAACAAGTTTTTATATTTTTTATGCCAGTGCTAGTCAAAAAATCCACTTTTTCACCTTGCCTCCAATAGTATTGACAAAACTGAGCCTTTATTATGTGATACGTATGTAGAACTTGCTCGACTATTGTTTTACCGAATTACACTTAATATAAAAACGAAACTATAAACAGAATGAAGGTTGAGTAGTTTTGTTTTGACTCTTAAATTCTATTTTTTTAACATCGTAACATTTTTTTTAATATAGTGTATCTAGAGTCGGTAGAAACGTAGTCAAGAATGCTATGAAAAAAGTCTTAACCTAACGTTGGCATTTCAGTAGTTTTTTTTCCTAAGCATTTATTTGACCACGTTTTTGTGTAGACTTGTTATATTTTCGGCAAAATTTATATGAAATGTGATTTAACTTCTGTGGTGTACTAACTAGAAATTAGGAAAGTAGCAAAATATTCATCCATATACAATTAGACTAGGGGTAACACAACACCAATTAGAAGAATTGAAGTTTAAACATGACATTACGAGCTCATTTAAGCACAGTTGTTATCCTCTATCAATTATTCTGTCAGTTATTAAAATAATACTCTCTAAATTCGGACCTAAGTTTCTAAGTCACAAACATCGTAGCTTTTTGTGATCAGACGAGACCAGCGTTTATATATTTTTAAATTAATAAAATTATGCATAACTATTTGCTGACACACTGTTTAAAAATTAAAGTCTGAATTAGATGCTTACTGTACATTGATAGATGTTTATGCAGAGTTGTTGTTTACTTCAAATGTTTACATTTAAAGGCTTCTGAGGGAAAAATAAAATATATTCTCCTAATATGTCTTTTTCATTTTTGTTCGCAGCAAAATCGTAAAACTGGGTTAGGAATTAAAGGTTTTAAAAACATAGTTGTTTATTTTATACAAAATAAAAATAAAATAACTCTTAAGTAGGAACGAAGTAAGAAAACAGTAAACATAGTACTAAAAAAAGTATAAAACAAAATTGGTATACAGCTCATACTAGCAGTGGTGGGAGGCGGTTGTGAGAAATTATAGCGCGATCGTCTAACAATATTAATTAAGGATACGAACAAACACATTCAATTTCTTGCTTTGCTTCAGAATAATAGAAAATCTATACATACAATTATGGACTTGCATTAGTAGTGGCATTGATTATATTGGTAAACGCTTTCCACATAAAAGGTAAGTATGTAAAGTTTCTTTTTACTGTACTATCTCAAATAGTATATTTCATAGGGAATGTGGAAAGTTGCGAAGTACAACGCATTATTCTCTATGCATGTGATTTTTTTCAGAATTTTTGTACAATTTTGAATGATTAATATTTCAATATTTTTATTATGCGGAATTGTAGAAAACTTCTGAAAAAATTCTTATGCATAGAAAAAAATATAATTGTTATTTATGTACCAAGGGCATAATGACGATGTTTATATAGCCCAAGGTTTTGTAAGTTGCCCGAGATTTAAAACATCGAGTTATGCCAAAGGTTCATAAACGTTTTATTTTTCACTCTAAAATTAATTGCTACTCCTTAGCCTTAATAATTATTATAACACCCGCTTATTGTGCCCTAGGGCGAAATGAATGAGTAGTGGATCGGGTTTCACAGATACAGGGTGTTACAAAATTGGCGAATTCCGAGTTCAGAGCGTTGTAGTAGTAAAAACACTTTGAGCAAACTCACCTTGTATACCGATAGTTTATTATCTGATGTGGACTAGAAAAACAAGAAATATTTCTGGTTTCAGGTTTCACATAATTAACCGCCAATTATTGTTAGGTACGTAGATATACAAAATATTACATATTTACAATAAATTAAAGAAACAATTATTCAACTATAATTTAACTTTAATAAGCAAATTAACATTATTTACCATTATTTTGCTTTTTTCATTATAAAACAAAGAATTAAAGAAACGAGTGCCGCCAGGCTTTATGCACCTCAATATAAAAATTAAAAAAAAAAACTAACTCCCGGTTTCTTGAACGATTTTTCGTTAAATAAATTTTGTCGGTTGGATAGTTGCTAAGACAGAGATGATCACTATCCTGGAAATCCTGGAAGCGATAGAATTTATCTAACAATAACTCGTTCAAGAAAAGAAACCGAGGTTTAAACAGGTACAATTAAATAAAAATGTATATCACAAGACAATTAATCATAATTAATAAAATAACACATTTAAAAATTCATAAATACTGTAGAAATTCCCGTTGCAGCAATACATTTTTATCGCTAATTTACTAAAGTTTTTTCCGGTACCGTAAGCACATGAAAACCACAGATGTAACAACTATTAACATACCAAGGGTTATTAAAGGATTTTAAGACATCTAAGGCTGTTATGACATTCTTACATCCGCGGTTTGTTCAAGATTTTATGGAATTCTGTGGAATGAGTTCATTGACATCAATATTGTAAATTGTGAGCAAATCACAATATGGTTATGCAATACTTAGAGTTACCAGACTATTTTTTGTGTATGTAAGGTAGCTCTTAACTGACAGAATCCGATACAAAAGTTTTACTAACGGTAGCGGAACACATGTAATAACAAAGTCGTTAAAAAAATAAATATAAATGTCCTCTTAAGTTGTTAACAACCAACCGACCATTCTGATCAGGGCAAAAACTACATAAAAAATATTGCATTGACATTTGTGCCCTTGACATTTTTGACGGAAGAAATTGTTTTTGGTTGTTTAGGGCAGGGAATAAACTACACTTTATATTATTAGCGACGTTTCGATTTTAATTAAATCATCATCAGGCTACAAGGAGAAACGTAAGGTAACGTAAGGACTTTTGCTGACTTTTTTTGGTCTCACAGCCAATATTTCCAATATTGGCTGTGAGACCAAAAAAAGTCAAGTGTTAAACATTTATAAAAGTAAACAAACCTTACGTTTCTCCTTGTAGCCTGATGATGATTTAATTAAAATCGAAACGTCGCTAATAATATAAAGTGTAGTTTATTTCCTGCCCTAAACAACCAAAAACAATTTCTTCCGATAAAAAATATTTTTCATGATTTCAAGCACTCACGTCGGCTTTGATGACATCATAAGTTCCACTTCCTTTGAATGGTTTAGATTGTGCTTCCGTCTTCTTTTTTTTGCGATACTTTTTCGAATCTCTTTTCTTGTTTGTTCATTCAGAACGAATAGTAATAGAACAAAAATTCCTTGAGTCGCCTCAAATACATCAACTACTAATAACATACTATCATGTCCATAACTTAAATAAAGCACTAGATCAAAAATCCTTAACGTTGATGTTATAATAAGAACCAATAAATGCTTTCGCCACCTAAAAAATTCAAACGTGAGTGGAATCACAAAAATAGAGTTAAATGAGTGTTGTTGTGCAAGTTAGTAAACAGAGGTAGGAAGAGACTGGAATGAAGTATTTACTTTATGATTTGTCATCGAGTTTATCATTCAAAATTCGCAACTCGGTTAAGCCCATTTTTATATCAGGATAAGCTCTAGTCACTATTGATTTTTATGCACACGATAAAGTGCCTGTCGTCATATTTACCCTATTCGTGATTATTTTGTCTTAAAGGATTCATTTCGACAGGTGGTTGTGTTGTTTGACGTCGTGTCTCCAAATATGCGGTACCGTAATGATGCATAGTGAAAACAGCAACAATTAGAACACCCTGTAAAGCTTCGAAAATGACGGCAGCTTTAAGGATGCCACTAGACTCATCTAAGAAACTCATTAAAACATTCGAGATCCAAGAAATAGTCATAATCACTGATGTAATAAAGCATTGCCTAAACCTGCAACAGATGATGCATGCAGGAAAGACAAGTTTTATCAAAGGAAAAAAGAGCAAAAGAAGCACCAATGCGAATGTACAGCGTTAGTAAGTGGGGCCCAAAGCGTGTGATTCGCACAAATTTTTGTAATTTTGTACTTACATGAATTTGTATTTCGTTCCGTTTTCGATCCAAAAGAAATCGTTTAATCTTATACGATCGTACCGTACGATTATGTATTTTGCCACACCCAGTGAAATGCCACTTACGATCATTGAGAAAATTATAGGAACATAGAAGAATGAAACTCTTTGGTCTTGAGCTGAAAAGAAGTATCTAAACAAAGAACAGTTGTTAAAAATATTTTGTTACCTTCAAAATAGCAAGCATTAGTTTGATACTGAGGTTTGAAAAATGAGTTTGGTACATCTGGTGTGAGATTTCGAATTAATGAGATGATTAGGAACAAAAAAGGGACCAAAAAACCAATACCAAGTAACCAAACTTTTCGTTTTCGTGGTTCAATATTGTTGTCAATGTACTTAATAATGATGCAAATGTCTACACATAAAATGGCCAACATTACAAAAGACGCAACCATGAAAAACTGGAAAATAAAACCTACAACAATGTTAAATAAAAATTACTAAGGTTTTATGTACCTACCAAAAACTGAACATCCAGTGCCTTCCACATGTCCCACTTGAACTACAGTCAGAGAAATAAAAACAACAGCCATGTCAAAAACATAAGCTGTAAACAGGATTCTGTGGGCGTCTTCTATGTGTGACAGAAAGAAGTATATGAAGAAAGTAGCAGCAAGACAAAACATCGAGATAATTGTGACTAGAAATCCAAAATAGTTTATCTTGTCTTTGTAAAAAGTAATTCACTTACAAGTTATGTAAGTGTAACACATTGCTTTCTGTATTTGGACTTCGGGGACACAAACAAAAATTCTCATTTGTGTTAAATTACTCTCGTCTATTACGTTGTCTAAACAAAAGTTTTCCTGTGACCAGATGCCTTTCCCGGCTGCTCCCTTAATAAGTAAAGAGCCATTAATCAATAGAGCAAATTCTTCACTTGACTGATCTAAAGGAAATCTACAATAGCTTAGTAAATCTTGCAGCACATCTAAGTGAAGCACTTACTTTCCAGCAGGGCACTTCATTGTGGAATCGTACACTTTAAACTCCACCTTGTTTGGATCCAGTGATTCATTTCTAAAATGTGTTGCATTGTGTTCGTAGATGTTAAAGTTTGGTACAAATTGTAACCGACCCTTTTCCTCACATCCACGACTAGTCATTACAGCTGAAGAAGAGCAGCACTTTGGTACTATCACCTCAAAGTTCCCTTCACTTAATCGTTTCGTTTTTTGTTCAACTTCTGGCGCCTCACTAACTCCTTTAATAGGAACATAGCCTAGGCTAACTGCCTCGTCAATTGACCAAACGGCTAAATAGTCGATATTGTCAGTTGTCAGATTTTCTGGTAAATGAAGCTTCACATTTTGTCCTTGATAAGGCCCAAGATTTTCCGAAGAATTTTTCTCGTCTAAAAGAGCAATTCCGAGAGAGGAGGGTTCGGTGCCATTGCCAACCCAAAACCGCACATTTTTGTGATCGCCCTTGTAGCGAAAATTTGGAATAAAGAGAGTTTTTTTATCGAGTAATAATACAGGACCGGATGTAACTTCATTGTCGAAGTTGAAAGTTTGAGGTGATGATGGTACAGTCTGCAACAAACGAGTCACCAAAACTGACAAACGATTTCTTAGATCGGAGTACTTTTGTTAAAAATACAAAGCCTAAGTTTTCCTGGGTCGTGGGAGAGAAAATTGCCAACCAATCGATATCAACAACTGTTAAATTATTAGGCAGAGTCAAGTCGATATCTTCGTTATTTAACGGCGGTAGATTGTCGGAACTTTCAGAGTAAGGTACTAAAGTTCCGTTTGCAGAAACTGTGCCTTTGCCGACTATGAAGTAGGCATCGGTGACTTTTCCATCAAAGGAGAAATTGGTTAGGTGAAGAGTGTTGTTTCCGGTTGTCACAATTTTTCCGGAAGTCACACCCAATAACTGATTAGAAAAACCATCCACTGTTCGCATAGATGTCGTAATATTCTGGAAAAAGTGTGATAAATGATGAGATAAATTTGATGCGATTAAACAAACAACATTCTACACAGATATGGATAAGCAGGGACGTAGCAAGGGGTGGGCCCCTGAGAAATTTTAAAATGTACTCCTGAAATATCGTTGCCTATACATAATACACCGATAACAGTACTTAAATTGCTGAAAGTTGAACTAAAACTAGAGGATCAGTTTATCAGTAATTAAGAACATTTCGAGAGAATGCTTAAAAGAGCACGTAACATCGGCTATTGGTTATAAATGCTTAATTTGACCCGAAATGTAAACCTCATACACACATCAGATAATTTTTATTTTCGTGTAAGACCTTAGCTCAGCTAATTCTTGGTTTTACTTAGTCACTGTAGTATTTCGCCCACAGTAAAATAAAATTTATTTTAAAAATGAGTGGCAAAATGTGATTAAAAGGGCTGAATCGACCAATTTGCCTACAGTATGAACTTTAAAAATTAATAACCAGTGTAATGCAATTTATTGATTTATCGGAAAAATTTAGGAAAGTATAGTAGTTATTTTTGAGACTCACAAATTAGCTGAAATCGAGGATGAAATATAACAAATTGTAAGAATCTAGGTCTCCAGTGCGGGATGCAAAAAGATATTTTTTTTAAATTGCCATTTTTAACATCAAAAGGACTTTTGGCAAAAATTTGGATAGAATTGAAAACATAGAAATTCTTCTTAGGTAAGTTTTTGTTTCTATTAGGTAAATTTTTTTAAGATCTATGATGGTAGTTTTAAACTCATTATTAATATGTTTACGAAAATTCATTGTTAAATAATAATGATGCCAATAGGAAAATACAACAGCGTTTGTAATTTTTGTAACAAATTTAAACATTACTAACATAACAATTGAGAAAATACGATGACAATACTTATAAAAAGTTGAATATGATGCCCACCCTAAAAAATAACTTGCCCACCCTCGGCCCACCTTATTTTTCAATCCTAGCTACGTCCCTGTGGATAAGTCAAAAAATACAACTAACTACCAGACAGCTGCAACATATTTCTTAGCAATATTTATTTAGGTTTAGATCTAAAAACGTTTGAAATGAAACAAACTATTGAGATGTTATGCATATTGTAACGTATCCTTGAGAAAATATTTTTTATTTATTATGAAAAGAATTTCTTTTCATAACCCGCTTAATATTGTTTCCACGCTAGTACAGCCTGTTCCAAGTTTTAGGTCCGAGGCAAAAATAAATATTTCTGATCAAATAAAAAAATAAATTAATAGTCTACACGATAGAGAATTAATTACGCTACCATTTGATGCTTTGATATTCTTCAAAATTTTTACGATGTTACTGTGAGACCAATTTGGTAAAAATTTCGTTTAAGTTATTGGCGTTTTTTCTATATGGTAAAATTCCTTTAATTTTTAGAGTCGCAATTGCTAAAATAGAATTATGCAAAAGTTGATAGCTTTTGAGTAATTAACGTTTTAATATTGAAGATCGAAATGCTTCAATAATTTATGGCAGGTTTTGTGGTAATTGGTGATCAGGTCAGAATTCTTTGACAATAGAAAAAGGTTCGCTATGATGTTTACAATCTTTCCGGGGTAAAGCCGTCTATTGTCAAGGAATTCTGACCTGATCACCTCAATACCACAAAGTCCATCATAAATTATTCGAGCGTTTAGATCTCCAATATTAAAATATTATTACTCAAAATCTATCAACTTTCGCATAATTCTATTTAAGCAATCACGGCTCTAAAAATTAGAGGAATTTTACCATATATAGAAATTACGCCAATAACTTTTAAAAAATTCACAAAATTGGTTTTTAATGCCTCACAACAATACCTTAAATTTTTTTAACAATATCAAAGTATCAAATGGTAGCGTAGTTAAAAACTTTTTTTTTTCTCAAATAGAAATATTTATTTTTGCCTCGACCATAAAACTTGGAACAGGCTACTACAAACATCGTTTCAACAAAACCGTTCCATGAATGTTATAATAGAATAAACTGCTCAAATTAGCTTCTAGCAATTAGAAATAAATATTTTTCAATAAGTAAACCCAACGTAAACACAAATGTGTTTCAAGTTTACCAATGTTTTTAATTATTATTTAACATGTTTATTACACAATATGTTCAAGGTCATATATTATCCATACCTAAGTGATATTTTTTGTATGTAGGCATGTAGCTAGCGTGCAATTTTTCACGTTTTAATTAATACCGTAAACACAGGAAACCCATGTATGTTATTTTTAATATTAAAGAAATCTGATGCTAAACAAACCACTTAAGGACACTATTTATTGCTGTAAATTAGCGTGAACAATGAAGTAATTAACATTTTGACTATTGACCCAAATTGCTGATTTGGCGATCCTAAAAGTAGCTATGAGCAACTGCGATTGTGCGAATATGACAATAATATCTGTTATTAAGCCAATTCAATGGCTAATTGGTGGAATGTAATGGATCATAGTATTGGAATTGCCATTTATGGTGTGTATCAGTGTATCACTTTAGCGTCTACAATAAATAGTAGATAATACAATACAGGGTGTCTCAAAATTGACGAATTCTGAATTCAGAGCATTGTAGAGAATCACTTCAATAGTCCAAATATGTATAAAAAAAAATAAAGACTTGAGGCTTCCCCACAAAGATACACTGGTTTGAAAATCATTCTTTCAATTGCTTTATTTAATTAGCTTTGTTTTGGAGAAAAAAAATATTAAATTTATATTTATAACATAAAGAAATATTACAGGGTTTGTCTCGATTTGTGTTTCATATTTTCTTCTATTAACTTTTTTTGATCATTTTATTAATGTACATAGTAACAAGTGTTCAATATTGGTTCTGGTCAGATCGCCTATGTGTGGCAATTGTCACAATAAACGTATGTCTCGGAAACAATGACACATGACAGCTGTCAGTGCTCCGCGGCCAAAAATTCACACGTTCAACTGAGATAACGCCTGCAGAGTAAATTCTTGAACGTCTGCATATAATTATCATGATTTGCAATGTGATTTTTATCAAAAACCACGACCAGAACCAATATTGAACACATGTTATATATAATAATACTATCTTCAAAATGAGACAAGTTATGAGGGCCCTAATGTCCTAGATCTTAGAAAATATTCCTGTTTTGATAAATTTTCTAAAATTTCAGAAAAACTTGTGGAAAAAGTAAAATTTAAAATGAAAAATGTAAACGTGAAGAGTAGATGTATATGATGTGTCTATTAAGAAATAACAATAATAATTGTCAATCTCATTAAGGTTGGATGTGATACGCTCTGTGTAACGGAAGTAATTGATGCTATAGTTTGCACTTTTTTCCTACTTAAAATTAATATTTCATGTGGATGAATGAGTCACTTAATATGGAATCCCCCAATATCTCCTTTAATTTCTGATGAATCATTCCGTATTCCAACTGAGTAGGTTCCTTGTCGAATTCTATTCTTAATAAACACATTAACTACATTAAGTTATATAGTAGTGTTTTAAAATAGTACAAATCTCCAATAATATTATTATCAATGCAAAGTACATAAACGTGTTTTACAAATATCTCTCTTATAGTATTGGGTATATTATCAACCTGTTATCTTTATTCATACACTCTAAAGCTCCAGTGGCCAGTGGCGTAGCTAAATCTAACGTTGCCGTCGTGGGCCAGTGCCGGTAGTCAAAACTCACTTTTACCCTAACAGCAAAAACGCAATACGTACGCCACTGATCATTCATTATTTAATCCCACCTTGACTTTCGAAATTACGTACCGGTTCAGTCAAAGTAACCTCGCTAGATCCTTGCACAATAATGTGTGCCCACAAAACTAGAATTACTCGATACATTATTATTAAGTGTCCGAATTAAAACACAATAATTGATAATATTAGTCTATCACTTGTAGTCACTACAACCACTATACATCATTAACTTCGCAAGGCGAACATTTAGCAAAATGCACGGTTCATATTGTTTTACACTACACTACGGACTATTGTAAAGAAAGCCCGAAAAACAGTCGAACGTAGCAATCCGACGTAGAGTGGAACCCAACTAATAAATAGCTGCCTGAGCATGAAACGCTAAGATAAGCAAGATTACGCATCATTATTAGTTTTATGTATTTATTACAAATTACTACTAAACTAGTTAAATTAAATGCTAAATTGGTACTTTCTATCTACGCACACAATACGTTAAAAGTTAAAATATTCTTGGGGTTAAATTCCTAAATTCTACATAGAGGTATCTTAAAAAGATAGGTAGGTATATAGAAATTTGTTTCTAATAAAAATGTTGTGAAATTTGGAAAATGTTTTACTCACAAATGTGGATGTCAAAGTTACGATATAATGTAAATTAGTTTACCTTTCGAGGAAAAGCAGATCTTCAGGTATATATCTTCTTCTATAATAAACAGAAATTGAAAGGTTCGAAAATGATTAAGTTAATAATTAAAGTGGGGATGTGACGTAGTTATCTTATCTTCAAACACTACCAAATCCAAAGCAAGTAAGGCACTCTAAATTCACAAGAAAATAGTCAAATTACTTGTTAAATTTTATTTGAGTTTCGACAGTATCACATAAATGGCCCATATCCCGAATCGGGTTGGGATAGTTCCATGGCCAGGTGGCTTTTAACCGAGCTTTTACTACTCACAAAATAAAGAAATCAAAAATGAAATGATTTTTTATCACCATCAAGATGTAGTAAGGGGAACTTTCATTAAAATTATTATGTAGGTAATGTGCTCGGTAATTCCAGTTGGTATACATAGTAATTAGGTAAGAAAGAGATAAAAACACAATCATGATAATTACGTTAGTTTTTTTTATTAATTTTTAGATTTTTTTTAATAACTTATTTACGGTGCTTTGTATTGTCAAAACACACATTTTTTATTTGGGTTTGATCGGCTTGTTCCAATCAGAGTTTAAAAAAAATATATATGTAGTCAGTAGTTTAATAAAAAGGGACGCCATCACCAGTGAAATTTTAAATGGTAACCACCTATTTTTATTGCATTTTTGAATTCGCATTTTTAAAATGAGTAAAATGTGCTATGGTTGTTAGTACTCAGGTATTTGTCCTAGTTTTTGACATCAGATGTAATTTTTTTTGTCAATGTTCATTTGAACCTTTGAACCTAAAGAGATGCTAGATCAATCGTGTTATTTATAAAATCCTTGTAAATGTAGGCAGGATTAGAGGTTTGAATAAACTTATCGTTTATGACAATATGTACTAGTTAATATACCACAATTTTTATAACATTATTTGTCCTACCTTGTCCCTATGCCTACAGTGGGTAGGAAGTGGGTCATTAAGGTTTGGTACTCATACTACTAAAACGTGGACTTTATTATATGCAACCAGTAATACAATTAACCAGTATTATTGTTACTATAACGTCGCAAAAAAAACTTCGACATGTGCATTAAGGCTGATTTCCAGAAAGCGAATGAAATTTAAAATGAGACCACTAATTTGGTTTAAGTTTTCACATTATAATTTATAATAAATAGGAAGCGTTAAATTATGTTACATTAGACTGGAATTAAAGTGTTCTGTGACATGGTCTTCAGTAATTTTATTTCAGATTTATACTACTATTACAATATTCTTTAAAAAAAAATTATTATGAAGTTCATGGGTAGAAGAAAAACGTGGATATCAAAATTCGATGTCGCCGGCGCCGTGGCTTAGTTGGTTAAAGCGCCTGTCTAGTAAACAGGAGATCGAGGGTTCGAATCCCTCCGGGGCCTCAGTTGTCAATTGTGATGACAACACAGTTTTTTCTATACAAAATGTATCTTTAATATTTTGGGAGTAAATATAGTATTTTCTATTACGGAAATCTAAAATCATCGTTCATAATTCTTGTAACTTGAAACGACATTACTGTGTTCCGCAAAAGCATTATTAATTCTGTTACTGCATCTGTTTCGTCAAATGCCATATGATTAATACAAGGTGTCATCTAGTCGTCTGTGTACATTTTAGTTGCTTTTTAACGAAACTATTAAATAAATATAATTAATTGACAATTTGTTAATTTTACAATTGAGCAGAGCGGCACAATTTTTTTTACATGTAAACCAATTTCGAATTTAACTAAATGAAAATCATTTTAACACACCTTGTATAATTTCTGTTAAGGGGTAGCCATAAACAACAAATTACTATGAAACGTAGAGCTGTATCAAACATTTATTTTATTTTATTAAGGAAGATTTGTTTGGCATTTCTCAGTACGAAACGTCAGATTATTTTTGACAGATTTGAAGCAATTTTAAGCCTTGTTGAGCCTAATTCGAAGAATAAAATGTTGTATTCAACTCGTTTTCGTGTAAATCGGTTCGTTTATTTCACCTCTTGGATGATAAACCACGAGTGAAAAAAAGCGTCCGATTTACACTTAAACTCATTAAACAAACAAAACAGTCGAAACAAAAAAGGAACAAATGGTAATATGGTTGTTAAGGAAAACAAATAAAAAATATATGAAAAATTCGAAAAAATTTAACTTCGTTTTTATGATTATGAAATATAAATAATGTCAATAACCTTCCCTTAAATTTCTTTCGTAACTAATTTAACTTTTATTAACTTTAAATGTAGCACTGAAGATGAAGCTGGCATAGCTTCGAAAACTAGTTTTGCAATAAAAAATTTAACATCAAGAAACCGTGGATCTTATTGACATTATTTATAGTTCATAATTAAAAATGGCGTCCTCTCATTATCAGAAACACCTTTAGGTATCACTTTACTTGAGTAAAATAAAAAGAAATATAAATAAATGATGTATAAATATGCACATAATACAAAATAAAATTTACCCGATGTAAACTTGTGATTTTTTAATTTAGAGGGAAGTATTAGCTGTTTCAAAACTATAAAAACGCCAACGTCGCATTTTCTCTCAAAATTAGTTGTTATAAATTATTCCTGCACTTCAAAAAATGAATAGCTAATGTAATTCATAGTTTCAATAAGAGATCTAATCATTAATAACTATTTTACATTTTTATCAACCTTATTTAAAAAAATAATTCGGTAAAATGCGACGTTGGTGTTTTTATAGTTTTGAAACAGCTAATATACAGTTATTGGACAGGGGGCATTATGAGTTTATAAATAAAATCTTTTAAACTCATGTGTTCATGATAGAAAGCGCAAGCTACTGCATTCTGTTGTGTTTCTTTGGAATGACGTATTTGGGTCTATATGTCATGATCTTGTGACCCGTCCAATAACTGAATTTCTTGCATTTATTATATGAAAATTCTATAAAATAATAATAGTAAAGTTTATAATTAGAATCTTGTCCACATCTCAATCCTAAATATTCCTAAGCATCTTTATTTTTCATTTCATGTTGGAGTCCATGGTCACTGTTTATCAGAAATTACGAGTATATTGTATATAATCTATGCTGATGCACATAAAATGTCGCGCCTTACAAAAATAAAATACACCATGTAAATACATTTTTATAGCCAAGTCTTAATTAAAATTTATTTTGTTTAAAATTACATGTAGGGTGTAATAGGTACTTTGTTTTGAATTTTATTTTTACAAGCTCGACATTTAACACGAATTACACTGTACCTACAGTTTTAGTTGTTTATTATCCCGATTTATTACGTATTATTGAAACTAAATATTAAATGTGATAATTTACTAGATGCTACTCGTAGTTTAGATAGAAAAAAAAGATAGAAAATAGAAAAATAAAAAATAAATTTTCATAGTGCCTATACTTCTGTTCATTGAAAATGAATGTTGTGCATTGACTTTTTAAAACTGAACATAGGATAATACAATAATTATTAATAGTGTTATAGGTATGTTTATGTGATGTTTAATGAAACAAAACTATTCTTTTCCAAGCCTTTACAGATTACGTGAAAATCTTTCAAAATGAAAATATTTTTGTTTTTTAATGAAATATACAATCATATTCCACGCTCATTACAGAAATAACGTTGAAAAATACAAATCATTAAGAATTCGTTTCTAAATTAACTTAGAAATATTTGTTAAACTGAAGATTTCTGATATAAATGATGTAGTTTCATCGATCGAGCCTGCAATTGATGGCTGCTAATAATAGCCCATTATACAGACTGTTTATAAAAGAGTGTAGGATCTCAGGTGATTCTGGAATTTGAATTTGCCGCATTTAATTATGTTATTTCTATGAAATTTCTGAAAAGTACCAATTTTTTTTCACATACAACAATTGTTCGATTTTTGTTGAAAGAAGAGGCAAACTTTTAATACCTACTACGATCCTGCATTCATTTATAGACACTACACTTTGTAGATGGCCATCCATTTTACGAATTCGCTCTAAAAATGCAATTACAATTTCAGTTCCTGCTCTTTCCCAAAGCAATCTACACGCACCAACCCCAAGATAAAAAGTGGAAGGTTTAATCATGCGTATTTTTCCACATGTTCCTGCAATATGAGGAAAATCCTGGGGGATAGGCGAGAGTACGGGAATGCGGCTTGGGGTGGCTATTGCAAGTGCATTGTGGGCATCACGACCTCACATACGCTACATTCTCATGATGAATAGTAGTTCCCCTAAAATTGGGGTGCCTATTTTAATAAGCAAATACACCAACGGCATTTAATGAACGCACTTAGCCCTACACATACTACGTATAGCGCCACTGCATCATTCAGGGGGTGACGAAGCCTGTTAGTCTTGTTGCCGTGATACGGTATTCAATTATTCCGTAATCGGAACGAAGAAAAATAACTTTGCCATCGGTTATAGGCTCGGTTATTGCAAGCGATTATCGCGGCTCGTCTTTCGCACCGATTAAACTAAGGGTTTCATTAATAACGGCACTCGTAAAGGGCATCACAAGGCTTTTCAGAAATTAGCTCGGTTATTAAAAGAATTATAATGAACAGAGACAGGTTTTTATTAATTAAATGCAGGATTATCAAGGCAGATATCCTTTTATCTTTACATTTTATATTCTGCACTCAAAAAAAGTGTAGATATTACGCGAAAAAAAGTTACTATTAGGCTTGTAGTAGTGAAATAGGCCTCAACTATTTTGTGCCGCAAATTTTACCACTACAAAATAGTTTTTATAAATTTGTGATTAGGTATTACACCTACCAGCTGTTATTTTTACATCGCGGATAGTACCTACATACAGGCTGATTCTTTTAGGGCCTACATTAGAAACTTTTTAACTTCTAATATAGCTAGAGATTTAAAATTTTGTGTACAATCTAAATCGACCATTCTGAATTCAATTAAATTATTTTCAAAATGGTTGAACTTCCGGAACTACAAGAAATTGGCGCCAAGTTTAAAATTTTAAAAAGTAATCTCACATTTTTATTGCATTTTTGAATTCACCTTCTCAAACTGACTAAAATGTACCTTAGTTGTTGGTACTTATCTGTCATAGTTTTTGACATTTGTCAATTTTTTTGTTAAAATTTTCACTTGCAGGAGTTTATTTAAAATGTGACAGCCCTTCAACCCTTTGCGATAAGTGAATAATTTTTTTTGTATTCGATAACGGAAGGTTTGAAGAGCCTTCTAGAATTTTGAAAATTGTCATCTGTCAAAATTCAAGGGTAGTGTGATTTTTTCAAAATGGTTATCAAAAAAACGGCTATAACTTAGTTTTTTCAAATGGAACGACACTATTTTCTTAACAGCAATTGAAAGAACATCGACGTTTATGGTGACTTTTATGTACATGTCCTAGGTATACCTATCTCGTACAGTTTTTGAAAAAATCACAAAAAACGAATTTTACTTTGTAATTTTCATCGTTAATCAAGTAGGTCTTGTAAAATAGTCAACAGTTGTCAAACTTCAACATTCTATTTAGTTATTAGATGGTTCATAATCGAATAAGCAGTAAAACAATAATATTTAATTATGGTTTATTATAACTTAGTGAATTATGTAAAGTAACTCAGTCAGTATGCCATCGAATTTTGAACTTCTTGAATGAAAATGGTAGACAAATCGAACATTTCTTTTAATTAATAGCACAACTTCATCGCATTTTTTGAAAGTTTATTCGATAAAAATGAAAATAATGATCTAAAATTCAGTTATTTGCGATTATTTCAAAAACTGTAAGAGATAGATATAGAAGATGTTGATAAAAGTCTCCATAAAAATTGATGCTCTTTTGATTGCCATTGAAAAAACAAGGTCATTCCATTTGAAAAAACTGAATTATAATTATTTCTTGATCATCATTTTCAAAAAATCATAGTAGCCTTGAAATTTGACAGTTCAAAATTCTGAAGATTTTAGAAGATCCTTCAAACCTTTGGTTATCAAATGCAAAAATAATTATTCACTTACTGTAAAGGGTTCAAGAGTTGTGATATTTTAAATAAACCCCGATAAATGAAAATTTGCACAAATTGGTTTGCAAAAATTGACATACGTCAAAAACTATGACAGATAAGTACTAACAACTAGGGTATGTTTTAGTCAGTTTCAAAAAGCGAATTCAAAAATGTAATAAAAATAGGTGGTTACTATTTAAAATTTCAAAGTTGGCGCCAATTTCTCCACGTTCCGAAAGTTCAGCCATTTTGAAAATAATTTAGTAGAACTCAGAATGGTCGATTTGGATCGTATACTAAATTTTAAACTTCTATCTACACTAGAAGTTAAAAAGTTTCTAATGTAGGCCCTAAAAGAATCACCCTGTATATTTTATCACTACAGATGTAGTACAACCAACTATTTTTTTACGTAGATATCACTATAGTAGATGCTAGATGTTACTGTTAGGGTGATTGGCAGTTACTATTAAATTTTGATAGGTATATTTTACAGTTCGGCGAAATAGGTAATAATAATACACATTGATTATA